>OY998117.1:1489653-2979307 GCA_963921985.1 Agrilus biguttatus | reverse complement strand
TGTTTACAATAAAATATCAACAATATTTCGACTAATATTCAAAATTATAACTAAAACTTTAAGAACGAAAACGTAACAGTTATTTTTTAAATTACATATTTGAATTTTAACTTCTCAGAAAATAGCAAATCTCTTATCAAAACCAGCTTAATAGATGTAACAATTATATCCAATTTTTGAATCCAGAAAAATATTATTTGTTAAATACTCGGTAACAATGTGTTAAAGTAAACAATAGATATAATGTTGCAAATATTATCTATCAAAAATTCCTCTTACCAGGAAAATGTATTGTATTTTGTTCTATGTTTTTCATCTATAGAAATATTTAAGTGGATTTATAGAGGCATAATTTAATTTTAAACTATTAATACTGAAAATGGTTTTGTCTGTCGAATGAATAATTTTTTGAAGTTGTACGTCTTTTGGGGCGATAATAATGAATGTTTAGCATGAAACGCAACGAGCACGAGAACAGAACTGTGCCTATGGTCTAGGCGGTCGCCGCTATTCCGCACCCGGTCAGTAGGGGCAGCACTGCTCAGTGATATTATTTAAATACGTAATTGACAACATTATTTAAACAAATGAATCATTGGTTTTTAGTTACGCCAAAAAAGTGTAACTTGTAGCGCATGTACATAAGTATTTTTTAATGTTAATAATTGGCGAATAAGCAAATAGTTAGAAGCATGCGAACTGATAAGCACAAATCAACTTACCAGGTACCATATCACCATTAAACCGTATGTCTACCCTGTGTGGAAGCACCTGATGAGGGGTAAATGCGGCTTTGAAACGTTGCCCACCTAAACTGCGAACACTCGATGTCACTTTACCACCTTCTACGAGAATTTCCAAATCTCCAGAACCAGCACCACTTCCATCAACTGCACGTCGACATTTCACATTATAACAAACACTTGAGCACACCCGTAAGCACCAAAATTGATTGATTCGGTAAAATTTTGAATGATTGCTTGTGAGAACAAGAGTGACGTTTAAATTTTATGTACTGATTAATTTAAATTAGCAAATTATAAACTGTAAACGCTTTTGTGTAACTTTCCAAATTTTACAAAGGACCTTCACAAAGTAACAGCGTTCTCGATTAATTATATTAAATTATACTTTTCATCCCTGAATGGTATACAAATGAGGAAATAACCAAAATTTTGTCCAAAATATTTTACAATTTGAATTTAACAGCCAAAACAGTGAAAATCGGAAAATATGAAACCTTTTTGTCCTTTTTTAAACATCAAAGGCTATTTGGTATCATTTTCAACAGTACAAGAAGTACAGAACAAGTATTTTGGGTAAGATCTTTTTCATGATTCTTCCATGGAATTAGATCGCTGCAAACGTTTCACCTCTTCTTTTTGACTGGTTCTTCAGTATTTCTTACTTAACTTAAATATACTACTCTTAATTTGTGTTAGATGTTACTGAAGATCCTGCAGCGAGAAACAGCGAAACGTTTGGAACTGCCCAATTCCATGTATTGCTACACTAATTTTGCGGTTTCATTTATAACGAGAAATTTTAATTGTCATCGGAATTTGAAGCGATTGAAACTTACTTTCAAATTCAACTGGTTTTCCAAGAACGCCATCGGGAATTGGCTGTACTTTGATCGCTGAAGCTCCACCTTGGTTTCCACTTTTAGCAGCTCTCCTTTCCAAACTGGATTTGTATCTGTTCTCTTCTGTTGCATAACTTCTAAAATAATTTTCGCTGGTACTGTCTCTTTCTGTTTTCAAGAAAATATCGTTTTCTTCTTCCAACCCAGACTTTCCTAGTTTCGAATCCAATTGACTATCGGTCAAATTAGCAACCGATTCCAAACTTCTTCTCGATAAAATATTTTTTGTCTTTGCTATTGCATCCCAACTGTCCCTCCTGGCATGTTTATCATCTGTTGAAACTTTTACTGCGGGACTTGTATCTATTCCTCTGTCAGTTTCATCATAACCTCGAGGTTGAGTAATTTGACTTCGACCCGGGCTTTTTCTTTCTGAATAAATACCTGGACTTCCGAGTCTGTGTTCGGGAGATGGAGAAGAGTTGGAGATACGTAATGACGAAACGTTATTGGCCGCGTTAGATACATAATCATAATCTTCCCTTCTCTTCATGTAACTGCTAGGTGATGATACCTCATGCCTTCTTTCATTTATTGTCTTTGAAGAAACATATTCCGATGAAGGACTTTCCACTCGAATCGCTGGGCTTTGACTTCTGTTTATTCGAGATGTGTTTGACGAATGATTTTGAGTTGACATCATCTGAGTCCTGCCATAAATTGGACTAGATCGGTTATAATTGGGACTCTGGTTCCTGTAATACGCTGGACTTTGAGGTCTCGGTGGAAAGTTCGGACTGGAAGGTCTCGGAGCGAAACTAGGACTGGCAGATTTTCTAAATTCATCATTTCTGTTTCCAGAATATTGGTATTTATCACTTTGGCCCTTTTGATATTCCCTCGATGAATAATAATATTTGTCATGTAATGAAGAGGATCCATCGTAATAACCGGAATTTTTTGAATTATATGATGTATCGATGGGACTTGAGGATGCATAGCGGTTTGTGGGGGAATTTATTGGAGATACTGAAGTTTTTCGAAATGTTGGACTACTTGAAGTTTTTGATCTTCTTTGAGATCCCACTCTCAACATAAACGGAGATCCTCTAACATCATAACCGTTGAAGTAAATGTACACCTGAGAAATAATTTCCAAAAATAAAAGGAAAACGTAGATGTTATTCGGCCATAAGCAAAATCAGTTTCCGTTATTGTAAGACAAAGATAGAAACTACTTAAAAGACTACGTAAACTTAAAACCAAAATTTGGTTAAAAGGTTAGAAAGGTAAAAAGGTAAAATTTATCAAAAGCTTAAATGTAAACAATATGCAGACTTGACGAAACGGTTGTTTCTAGAATGATTACTAAAACCACAATAATGTTAATTTTGTTTTTGAATATCAGTGAATTTGAGGTAAATAATAAAATTTTACCCTATGTTTGCCACCCTCCATTGGGGTAAAGTGCACCCTATAAAGGTAACCACTAGTGTCAACTTTTTCTATACGACTGTGTACGGTTTTCTTGTTATGAACAACATCAGCTTGCACTTCTCCCGGAACTCCTACATCTCTGCAATCGACATCGACAGTGTGTGGCACAAGTGGTAAAGCACCCTCTAAACCAGAAACTTCAACGCCATCTGGGTCAAATACTGCACACGTAAATGGACCACCCTGTGTAAATAAAAAGTAGTTGCTTGTCAGCTAATTTTTTATCGAAATGTTTTCTACAAGACCAACGTATTACCTGCGATCTCACAAAGTAATGTTTACTTTTGCAAAATCAATTTTTTGCTATTTTTTGCAGTGTCGATGATCCTTTGTACAGTTCAAATCAAAAGATCGAAATTTAAATAAGCAACGTATTACATTACAAAGAATTTAGAGCATTCGAAATCTTCAAAAAGAAATTTTATCGTTTTATTAAATTTCTTTTATGAATAATCTATTGTTTCGGCCTTTACTTTATGGAAAAACATGTTACAGGAAATACTAAATAAAACTCAATTTGATTTTTCCACTGTTTATTTTCAATCTTAACAATTATTTCACCCTACAAGGGCATCTTCAGAAGACAACTGACTGACAACTAATACATGCAAAGCAACATACATAGGACAGACAGGAAGGATATTCAAAGAAAGATTGAACGAACATATGAAAAACTATGCAGATAAATCGACTTTTATGAACCATATAAATAATGACAAACACGAATTCAATATAAACGATAATTTTTAAATTTTACATTGCTCAAATTTTGAGATCAAAAAGCAGATAAACCAAAATAGAGAATTAACTTTAAATGAAATAGAAAACTTTTATGAATCCACATTACTAAATAAAATAGTAGAATGTACCCCCTCCAATTAACCCTAAGACTAGTATAAATTTAGAATAGTTATCTAACGTAACCAGCTGTCTTCTGAATATGCCCTTGTAGGGTGAAACAATTATCAAGATTGAAAATAAACAGTGAAAAAATCAAATTGAGTTTTATTTAGTGTTTCATTCTTTTATTAAGACAATTCAAATTAACATCACAATAAAAACTGAAATACCTTACAAAATTATGAAAACGAAGAAGAGACTGTACCTGTATCTGTTTTCCCTGATAAGTGATTTCTATTTGCCATTCACCTGCTTCGTCCGGCTTGAATGTAGCACTATTTGTACCATCCACTGTGGTCAAAGGACATTCTAGTGGTCTTCCGTGTGGACTATATGCGATTACCTGAATGTCTTCTCTTTTTGGAGCACCTGGGAAATCATTCAAATTATTTAAGAGCAACCACAGCAACAGAAATAATAATTACTTAGTATCTGTATTCTATAAATTAAATAATAATAATGAAAACCAATTATCACTTTTTTAGGAAGTTATACAGGACGCCCAACAACAAATGTTCTGTTCATGGCATATCTTCTTCTGTTAAAATAGTAATTGATTAACTGTTTTAATTTTTTGCTGTTAATTAACCACCAATTACCCATAAAACAAAAATTATTATTATATTATATTATTAAGAAGGTTTGTGTCTTGATCGAACGTTGAAGTCTCCAATGAAGTATTAACTTTATAAGCGAATTCAGGCTTCCATAAATAAAAAAACCATATTTTTCTTTTACAAATTGATAGTGGCATTCATTCACAGTGAAAATATAATAATTTAAAGATTATTTTTAAACCTAAAAAGGGGTTTGTGTCTAAATAAAATACGTATTGATATTACGAGCGAGTTCGTACTTTAATAAGTTTTACTTACGCTTTTAAATGTTTCAGTTAGTTTATTTAAACACTCGACATATGTTTCGATTTATTGAGTCTTTTTCAACTGAACGTGAATAAGACATAAAAAACAAAAAAACATCAACAGGAATAAGTTTACATTGCCTACAAAATAATCATGAAACAGACAAAGACAATTTCAATATTCTCCACACCGAAAATAATGGCCGACGATTAAACATTTCTGAACAATTCGAAATTATTTTTTTTTTTTTTTTAAATAATTCTAACATAACTAATGATAAATCTGAATTCAAGGAGACAGCAATTATTGACCAATATTTAAGGAACACAATCTAATAGAAGGTTTTTCCAAAATACATGTATTTATACCTCCGTGTACCTGCTTTACTTTTACCTATAAATGTAAGATTATTATACCTCAACGTTAGTAAGCAAATTACTCTTAAAAAGACTCATTAAGTTGAAACATATGTCGAGTGTTTAAATAAACTAATTGAAACATTTAAAAGTGTTTTTTTGTGAGTAAATTGAAAATGATGTTTTCGCGCATATTTAATAACATCTAGTCACATAAAAATATTATTCCCACTGTTTTTTAGTCTGCAATTCTGCATTAATTTTGGAACACCCTGTACAAAACAATACCTGTTGCGTTAACCAGAACTTGTACCAACGATCCAAGAGCGCACGGAGCCATTCCAGGTGGCGCAACTTCAACTAAAGGTGGCAGAACTCTAAAATAGTGCCCTGAAATGACCTCTTGACCCTCATAAAATATAACCAGCTCGTGCATTCCAACTTTCTGTGGAATAAACGTTCCGTGACCGTTCTTTAGGTCTCTAACCAAGTAAACTTTATTATCAGGGCCTCTTATCTCTGCTGACACATGTTTCATTGAAAGTGAAGAATCGAGAAGTTTAATTTGAAAATAAGTCTGGAAGAAAGTTAACTTTTAAATGATAATTTCGTTCGTAGGATTGAGGACTATAAACGTACTGGTTCGTCGACTCTTCCTGAAGTCGATTCAAGTCTGACATTGATAAGATCGTGTAAAGGGGGTCGTTCGGGTACCCATTGGAAATGTGCTGCATACGCCATTACCCCCAAATGTTCCACATTCCTGTCAGCCATATCTTTAGGTGACAATATTGGTTCAACACCTTAAATTATACAGGAAAAAAGTGTATTTCGTGTGAGAGGGTAGTTTTCGTGAAAATACCTAGCCTTTTACCCGCTTCCACCGCTTGTGTCAGATTGGACATCCAATAGTAAGGATCGGATTTCAATTTTTCAGGAGACGGGGCTGATCCGCCCAATGACCTAATAATTTCACTCAACACTTTGCCATCATTCCAATCAGACTATTAAATGAAAACAAATTTTTTTAGAGACTTTTATTTTTATTGAGTTATTTAAACAACCCCAATACTTTCTATAAGTAATATAAAATTTATCGTACTAACCGTAAAATTTTGTACCGATCTTTCTAATCTTGAATTAACCCAACGTAGTGTCGCATGAAATCCTGGAGATCCTGGCTTCATAAAATACGATAAATAAGTCATTCCTGATAGTTCATCTAACCATGGCGATGCCAAATACTCAGGCTCCAGAACTGCTGGAATTTTTAATTCTTTCTGTGCTATATCCATAGCCCGCCTGCAATTCTCGATGCCGTTATTTTTATCTACAAACGAAGGGATATTTACTTTTTTAATGCACAGGGTTATTCTTTTATTTATTTCTTTACCTAATTTTCTCCAATGGGGGAAAAGTCCTGGTTTACAGTAATCATTTAGAGATGATAATAATATACCAGAGTTCCAGTCTGTAGTTAGATTAGAAACCTTACATTCTGGTAGTACAGCTTGCAGCCATGCTAACATTAATTTCCTCGGTGGGAATTTTGAACGTCCAATTTGATAACGAACAATCAATGACCAAATTAAACCCAAAATTAATTTTAAATTCCCATTGACTATATCTACATTTCCTATAACGAAAGTGCAAAAAATTAGTTCATGCATAAGATGTAATCATTTTAGAAAATACACGCCAGAGATGCTTTACCTATACTACTACCAAATTATACCTCCAACATTATTTACATTCGTGAATTTTAAAGTTTAATTTCTTTTAAAATTTCTACAACACGCGATATTTTTAATTAGTACAATGTTAACCATTTAATTAGCATGAGTTTTTACTTAGAACAAATATTCATTATGTGTAATTTAATAAAGTATGATATGGTAAATTCTAAATTTAAACATTTATTGGTATTTGGGATATTTTAAGTTTTATATAAGTAAATACTTTTTTGGAATGAGACAGTTTCAGAATTGGCCTATATACCAACTAGACAATTTCTGAAGAATGTTTTTTTATTAACGTTTATTAAATATATTATAAAACATGACTTAGTAATTACTATATTAATCTTATTATAAAAACATGTAGTAGTAGTATTTTTTATGAATGAAGTCCCCAACGAAACGTTAACTTCATGGGTCATTAAATAAGACCAATACTTTTTTCATATACTTTTGTATCGTATTAATTCTCATCGAAAATATCACAATCCGAGCATTTTCTCTAAAATTTGTAAAAGTTTTGTGTTTTGACCGAACGTTGAAGTCTCCGAAGAAAAATTAACATTACGAGCGAATTGCTACTTCAGTAAATAAAATTTCATCGAAATAAGGGTAGTAGACGATTGGGCAGTAAGTTTTAGTCACACTTACCAATATTAACCAATTTAACTCCGTCGTTTTCGATGGCATTGAGGGCAGCCGTGACATTTTCCAAATAATGGTGTTGATTAGCGGGCTTTTTGTTCCATGCGGGTTTTATAGGACGTTCCTGAAGGGCTTCGACAAGAGCACATAAACATACCCCAGAGCATAAGTCACGTGATAAATCTGTCACCCTCAGTTCACGCGGTAAATATTCATTAACCCAGTTGCGGAATGTGTTTGCCTGAATTTCCACCCAAACGTCTTCGTTTCCTTTAATGGACATCCCGTGGGCTGCATGACCCTCTAAACTACGAGCCAACAGGCCGCTGTGAGAAATTTTCGTCACATCTACTGAAGAATTACTGTCCATTTTGTACATTGATTGCAGTTAATTTTATTTATTATCTTTGGTTGTTCTCTATTTAGATTTTTATTTATTACTAATAACTTTCTTATGCTCTTGCTTGGACAGGCCTATAAATTAAATATTTATGAAATTCTCGGAGGAAAATTACGTAAGGTGACATAAACAAATTAACATTTCGCAAATATATTTGAAACTTCCTTAATAAACTTACGCAAATCGGAAATTATCGCAAAAATTTGTATTTTTTATTCATTCACTACTTTAACTCTAATTTTAAATTACTTGATAATTACGCTTTGGATAGAAAAATAAAACAAAAAAGAAAATATGTCTCTCAATTTTGTATACAATTTTCATCGTACAGCTACTAATATTCATTGTTTGTGAACCTAATGAGACCCATTTCTCATAGACCATTCGTATAGGTTACCATTTAAAGTTTTCGTAATATAAAAAAATCCGAGATTTTCTAACGTTGATTTTTGAATTGAAATTCCATCTTTTATTTTTATCTTGTCGCAGAAAACAAGAAAATTTTGGACGAAGTTTTACCTTAATAAGGACTTCACCATAAGGCGAAACATCGGTCAGATTTATTATTACTTATTTAAAATTTGTTACTCTTTTGGTAGTATTTTTATAATTACATTATTTGGCAATAACTGAATTAGATTGATACATATTTAACCAACTTGAAGGTAATTTAATTGAACTTAAATGTTTTCCCTTAATAAATAATGCTTCGCGAGGGCGCCTCCCATGTGTGACCGGATTTTCGATGTGTTGTACATTGAATATTAGAACTAGTTAAAAAAGTTTTATTTTCCGCGGATCTTATCACCAACTGCCACTCTAAGAATTGTCACCTAATAATTTTCATTGTGATAAAACCAAAAATTTGTTCTGTGTAAATGTTATTATTTCGTCAGATTTATAATTTGCTTATAATTTTTTCGTAAATATTTAAGAAACATTTTAAGAATAATTTTAAAGACACTATCTGCATTTATATATATATATATCGTCTTTAATAACAAAAGTGACGCATTAGAAATTTACATCTGTATTTACATACGTGTATATATATGTAAGTACCTAAAATAGACTTAATTATGTATTCACATTGTTACACTTGTTTGTAGGTAGACGTATATGTATCTATACACACGTACTGGCATGTAGGTGGTAATGAAACAAAGCTTTTGATGATTTATCTTACCCTTTTAAGGAAAAATTACACCAGATATCGGAAATAAACCAAAACAACAGAAACCAAATTTTTAAATTGATCACAGAGCACTTTTAACGATACAGAGATGCTTTACACTATCGAAATAAATATGGCACAAGTATAAAAATAAAACTTCGTCTTTATCTTTAACAATCCTTTAAAAGGATGTCAACAGTCTTTTATGGACATAACTGTGGCACTTGCTTGCTTAGAATACTATTTTTTTTTCGTGTATTTATTTCAAGATCGATGCGGTTTAACTTTTTTTATATTCACAATTAGTTAATTTTTCCTTGACACAAATATCATCTATCACGTACACTTGGAAAAAGGCCGGCAAAAAGTTGTCTCAAAATGGTAATTCTTGTCAATGGTAAATTTCTGCTTTCACTCCTTATCACATTTCACTTTCACTATTGCCTATACGTATCTAATGCTTTCATATTCCGTTTCGCGAATAGGCAATTAATAAATCGTCAACAAACGAAGATAGGTTGTTAAAAAATCGGTGTTTATCATTGTTAACTTTTGCTTACCTGAATACTATATAATAACAAGTGAACAACATATAACAGTGTTGGCCTCGAGATTGCCCCTTCCTATAGCCACTACATAAAGAGTAGGTACAATACTTATTTATATAATGTTGACTATGAAAAGAAATGGAAATGGGCATGGTTTGGTTACATAAACGGTGCCATCCGCATATCCACGTTTATAAACTTATATAGTATGGTAAATCATTTCAGAATTATGTAAAAAATGCGTAATTAACATGTAAAAATAGTATGTTAACTATAAAAGTATTTATTTAAAATACCATTGGTAATTAGTAATGTAAACTGAAATATGTTACGTAGGTACCTACAGTTAGTTGAAAACCTTTTATATGCTCGAACTAATTTCAGACCAAAGGAAAGTTTTTTATTCTTTGTAACGCTTAAGGGAGAAGTAATTGAGTAGAAAATGAGACTTTTTAACGGGAAGGAAAAAACACATAAAAAACGTGATGAAAAGTAGAAAAAAAGTTGCACAAAAAGAGATGTTTAATATTTTATTAGGTAGAGTTCTTTTAATACAATCGAAATAAGAGATAGAATGGTTGAACACCTTCAGAAACACGAAGGGTTACTTAAAGACACATTGGAAGCAGAAATAGGGGTAATGGGAAGCAGATATTAAGCCTATATTAGATTACAATTCGTAAATAGTTAGGGATGTTGAATTTTCTAGTATTAGGGAAGGTATGTGTCCAACTAGCCTTCGGACTGACGACCCCATAATGACGATAATAAAGAAATTAATGTAGTATGATAAACTATTTTAAATAGTATAATTTACTTATTATTTTCAATGGTGGTAAACGGTTCTAAATCGGCCTGAGGCATAGCGATTTTAGTTGGCAGACCCTCCTCAGAAGAAACCCAACACCATCCAGTATCCTTCGAAGATTTTCCTTCTTCCACGGAAACAAAAAAAAAATTGAAACTAACAAAAGTCTGTTATATACCTTTTTTGACCTATTATAATATATGCTTGTCTATATGAAAAAATTATGACATGTGTAAGTTATATAATACGATAAATTGTTTAAAAAGTGTTAAGTATGAGACGTACGTTTTCTTGGCTGAGATTTATTAAAGTATTTTACAATGAACGTTCGAAAATCTTCAGTATAATTTCAGTTCAATTAAAACACTGTTTTATTAACAATTTACCTTACAAAAATGTCTTCAAAACCTGAAGAATAAAATGTTTCATTTGATCTAATATACCAAAGAATATTTTATTTTTATCAATGCTATTAGGGACCACCAATTGTTTTTAACACTTACATTTTATTGTGTATGTATTAGTGAGGTATTAACGAATTAAGTTGGATTTGCATTAATTTCATTGACTGTTGCCGAAAGCAACAGAATGTGAAGCAATTAATAATTGCGTTAGTTTTGGTAAACCATTGCATAAATAAATAAATTTAATATTATTAAATCAGTATGCATGTTTTGGTTAAATAATGGTTTATTAATTAACATTTAGAGTAGTCTATGTCGATAATTTTTTATTATTACTTTAAGCTGTTTTCAAACATTTTAGTATTTCAGTAAACTAGGTTAAATAAAATAAAAAAACAATTTAAATGATAAATCCTGCTTAAATGTTATAAATTTATGTTTAGGATTTTCTGGAAATTTATAAGAGAATTTTTAAAGGTCAAAGCCAGAAGAGCTTGACACTTGAACTTAACATTTCTTTTTAGCAAAATTTTAGTATTCACGATGACTTAATTTTTTTTGTAAAATTTATAAGTTTCAAGTCCATTACAAACCTTTTTTCGTATTTTTTTTTCTCATCGTTAAAAAACAAGAATTTTGATACCCTTATTGCATTCATCTAAACATAATATCTGTTTCTCTAGAAACTTTTTGTTCATTGTAAAATAGTTTTTAGTTTATTTCTCAATAATTTTTTGTCTTAAATTAAAAGCACTTAAAGTGGAGAAATAGCTGAACTTTAAGTGACTATTTCGCGATTTTATCGACATTATATTATTAATACTTTAACGGACTGGCTGGTACATACTTACATAGATTGATTTTTTGTAACTGAAACCATTTCTTTTCTGTATTCAAAATAAAAAAAATCAAAAAGATTAATTATTCAACATTTGAAATACATGTCCGTTATTTCGAAATGACCACTTATACCAAAATAAACAATTCCAGACATGCCAAAAAACTTTTAATTTATTCTGTGGAGTAAACAAAATAGAAGCAAATAAATGAACATTTGTATTAAACTTTTTTGAGGACAATTTACAGATTACAACAAAATTCTAGTTACTGTGATTTAGAAATGATTTTCTCTATTTATCGGTATTAAATATCAACTAAAGAGTTCGAAAGTTCAATAAATTACGCTAGTATATGGTTAACTTACATATATGTATGTATAATCAGTTACTAGTTTTCCATTAACCGGTAATAGTTAAATTTCACTTCGAAGGAATATTACGAAAACAGGATTCATTATTAAGTTATTATTTGTCCTTTTTTATCATTCTACAATATAATCGTATCATAATATTATGGTGACCTCCCTCAAACCCCAGCGTTAGTTCAGATCCATCGTAAATAGATTTAAACGACTTGTTTTCATTCGTATTTTCAAATATTCCTAGAGATGGGTTTAACTATAAATGTAATAATCTTTAGAATGTATATTAATTTAGTCTCCAGACGAGAGCCTCAACCTTTAACCTGGATGCCTATACTCTCAGATTTCAACATAATTGTTAAAGGAGTATCGATACAGCTCAATTAGTGACTCCTTCCGTTTAAATATACCATCAATTCAATAAGCCCTTGTAGGTACTCCCTCGATCCCAATAATCAAAACGCATTCCAGGTTTTTAAAAGTTTTTGTGTGGAATTTTGGTTTTATTTACTGTATATATTAATCATATTTTTACTTATCACACAATATTCTTTCCAGATTTTTATATATTTTTTGTATATCAGTTACACAGTTTTTAATAATTTATTTCAATACATGGCTTAACAAAATCCATAATAAACATATAAACAGACTTTATTTTTTAATAGATCATTTTTGCAATTTTTTAATATATTTTAACATACCGGTGTACACAGTGTAGCCTATTGTTTACATTTTATTGCAAAAAAAGATAGTTTACTAACAGCGGAGATATACCAAGACTATAACCATAAATATAAATATTTCAAATAATAATTTTAAACAAATTTAAAGTTTTGATGTACATAATAAAAGATAGACAGAATTTAAAACAAAACTTTCAATTATAAAAAAAAAACTAAACATATTATCAAACAACTGATAAATAAATAATTAAGGACATACAGGGTGACATATAGAAGAACCGAAAGCACTTCTCATTTTTCTAAAAACTTAAATAGATATAGTTAATTTTAAAACAAAAATTTGCACCATTACTTCCGATAAATTGGAAATCGTCTAACATTCAACCATAACGCAAAACAATTCACTTATTTAATAAGAATAACAATTTTTATTCCTTATTTTACATAAAACAGGAAATTGTTAGTAATGAAATGATATTGGACACCCTGTATCTAATAAACAGCTCTTTTTAACAGTATTCACAAATAAATGTCCTAGTTGATAGCTGCAAAACCTTTTTTTTATATATCCAACAAAGCAGGTCGAGTTTCCTTGGCACATTTTATAAGCGATTGCATAAACTTAACAAAACCCGTATCTTTTGGCTTCTCTAACCCTCTTAGTAATCTGTTTTTCATTACAGCTATAAATTCTCTGTTACTCAGCTGGCTATCCTCTGAAAACGATACATGTTCTTAAATACAATCAAAATAATTGATAATTTGCATCAGTATAACTCAAAAAAAGTATTCTATGTATTAAAATTATAAATGAGATTTACAAACATTTTAAACAATTTAGTGACTTTATATCTTACCTTGTTGTATCAAAATGCCTTTTGAATTTCGAAAAAAAAAAAAATTGGGAATAAAATCGAAACCTTTATATTGTGGAAAACAAACAGATAAATAAGGATTTCAACTTAGTAAGTAACTTCAGTAAGCGATTTTAAATATACTTACGATTTTCATCAAAAATAGTAAACACAACGTTTACAACATGATCACCCAAATTGACATGGGCCACGGTTTTCGCTACGTGTTTCAACGTTATCTGATCTATAGAAGCTCCAGCAATATGATAGAAAGTCAGTGCTGTGTCGACATCATTTATGTTATTTAAAAAGTGGAAAAAATCCAAGTAGTCCTGTTTTGAAATTCCCTTACCATGGTCTCGAAAACTAAAATTAAAACAACTTCAAAAATTATATTATGGAATAATTGAAAATAAGGAAACATTATTTAACAGGATACATGCCCATACTAGATTCATTTATAACTTTTCCCTAATAAGTTACTATGAAATATCACGGAAAAACTTTTTATTGAATTTATGACAAGCTTTCAAAAATTTATTATAAAAAAAAAAACGTTAACTGCTTTGTTGTATTTTTTACATTTAAACATAATTCAGTTGTTTAATTTACCAAAATTTTACATATTTAACTCACGCTTTTTTGACTCTTTTCAACATTTTTGCCTTCTTTTTTTGTGGGTATCCAGCATAAGCCAGCAACAGTTCTGTGAAATCAGCTTCAGTTATAAATCCTTCTTCATTGGGACTTTTTCTTCGAAATTCCAAACTTAAAATTTCCTTTTGCAACTTTTCCTGAAAATCCAAAAACTTTTCTATTGTCAGTTTCTGTTTCAAATTCGGACCAAAAAAGTAAGTGGTTAAAGCAGAATTAACTCCCTAAAATAATTGAATATTCGAAAAGAGTTTAAAATCAATTCTGAGCTGATTTGGTACTTTAAAGGTATTTCCAGTTGTTGAATGATCACGATGACGTGACCCTATGCTGCTTTGCTGTCGAATTAATGTAGCTACTTTTTCAAATTCTTCACAATCCACATCACCATCTCCATTTAAATCAAACATTCGGAATGCTATCTCAAAGTGTCTCCGAGATGCTAAAACACATATATACATTTATAGATATCATTTTCACCTTATAAAAGCTTACTTGATAACACAGTCAAAAGAAAGATGTAATCAGAAAACGTTATCAGTCCAGAACTTCCTAATTTGTAAAATATGCTGTCCTCATCTAATTCCAATTCCAATTTGTGCTGAATTACCTGTATGCAAAGAAAAATTTAACAAAGATATTCTTTTATTTTTTTTACTTAACAAAAAGAAATATAAACGCAGATTTGTTATCCCCAAAACGCAATAAAAACATGCAAACATTGTACTAACAGTAGTCAATGTAAAATTAAATAAAAAAATTAATTACCTCCATGCTATGCTGTAGTTCGGTAGGCAGAAGATAAAACTTTTAATTAATGTTTAAAGAATGAGTTAATAGATTAAGAAATCTAATTTAGCAGTGGTCACTGTCATTAATTCAATTTGTGCATTTTTCGTTTGGATTCATGAAAGTTTAAAAACCATTAAAAGTGACAATTAATGAAAATCAATAATGTTAAATTGAATTAATAATTTGTGATTAATCTGTTAAATGTTTAAAAAGGTGTAAGAATTTTAAATGAATGAAAGTCAAATTTTTACCTTTGGATCATAACGCCTATACTGATCAAGTCCTAAACCTAAAACAAAGTTACTACATTTATATGCCTGAAAAAAAGTGGCAAGCTATTTAATAATAAAAGCGCTACTTAGAAAGGAATTGAAATTAACAAAAATTGTGGTAATAATTTTAAATTTAGTAAAAAAAAAAACTAACACAAATACTGTTATATTTTCATAAATCTCACGACTGTTGTCCTGTAGCCTAGTCTATATTTGAACAAAACTAAACATTTCGATTCTAATTAAGAAAGACATCTTCAGTGGCGTCTTTCAGACATCATTGCACAGCAGCAACATAATTAAATGTTATTAATAGAAATTATTTCTTACAACACTTAAGGTATTGACTGAAATAATAATATGAAATTTGAATTTTTATATTGGATACATTTTTTATTATCGAAAAATTAATAAAACATTATTAAGCTATATTCAGTAAAATATGCAAAAGGATTTACACAATTTTTGTTTCTGGTAATTTCTATATTATTTCTTTTGATAAATTTTATTTTAGAATTGCTTTACTGATTTAAAATTAAATTTTATAAGCCGTGATAGAAAATGAAAAGTATTTTTGTTAACTAAATATCGGAAAGACAACAAAATTAAGTAGATCAGAATAGTAATTTGTAGCTAATCATTTTGTTTCTATTTGTTTTGATAACTTTTAATAATTAAATAAAACAATATACCATCTGGCTGTTTCATCCCGGGAGTAATTGCTCTTAAAAAATCATCAGGGGTCATATATATTTCAAATCCATCTGACGTTGGTATCTTAACAGTGGCAAAATAACGAAATATTTTGTCAGGAGTTGAGTAAGAACGCATTCGATTTTCATACTCAATTATCTAATAATTAATACATTTATTATATCTTTATAAAACACTTTCAATTGTATATACCTACCTTTCGATCGCGAAATCCAATCTTTTCTTTACGGTGCTTTTTTGATTTCGGCTGTTCAATAATATCACCCAATTCATTTTGATTAATTTCTTCTTGTGCATCAACCGAAGGAAAAATAAATTCGCCCACTCTAAAAATGATACAATAAAAAAGCAAAATAAAATTAGGGGCTTCAAATAAAGTTACCTTTCCCAATCCACAAATACTGCAAACTGACCAAACAAAATAATCCCAACAAGCATCTTACTTATCAGTGGAGACTTTCCTGGACGTCGATGACCAAAGTTTTTATAATAGCTCTTTTGTTCATAATTAAGAAGGATATTTCTATTTAAATTTAAACTAAAAGGCCTAAGTAAATGACTATTCTTTGGGCATAAATTAGTGCCGGGACCATTTCGCAGTAAATAAGACAATAGCCTAAATGTCATCATGACTCTAAAAATGATATTTAAACACACAAATATTAAATGTATAAATAAACTAAATTTATTGATAGATAACAGTCCTATAATTACGCAAAAATAAATAATTATCTGCTGTTGTTCTTTTCACCATAATTATAGGTAACATAACGAACATAACCTACATTATATTCATTTCATAATCAACAGTGTCGGTAGTGTAGCGATTATAGTGATTGATTAATTGTAATCATCAATCAGGGTCACCAATGTGCAACTTTTAATTATTAATTATTCGTTAGTTAAGAATTATAATGGAAAATTGAAAAGGGAAATTACCTTTCATAAAACTTAAGTTGTTTTCTTATTTTTTCAGAGCATAATTATATGTTTTAATTGGGAAATAGGTATATAACTTTATTCGTATTATAATAAACTCCATTAATTCGTTAAACATCTTTTAGATTTACTCATTACGAATGTCGGGTTTGAATTTGAAAAAGTATTCTTAGTTTGTGGTTTCATTTGTTTTATCAGCCTTGTCTCTTATCTACTGTGATTACTGCCAAGGCTACATTGAGTCGCACTCTGGTGTGCCTAATATAAAATATAAGGGAAAGTGAAATAGTTTAAGAAAATGATACCAGATGGCATATTCTTCTTTTAAAAACAACTTAACTGCGATACTACCCGATTGCTAAATATTTATTAGTCGGTCTCTATTCGGGTTTATTCAACATATTCATTATAATTCGGTGTAGTATTTTTTTTTTTGTAAAATGGTAACTAGTATTCGTATTGTTCCAGACTCTTTTATGTATTGAGCAAATTTGTTTACTATTGAAGATAAAAGTAAGTGTTTTAAAATATTTATATAAGTTCTAACCTGAAACTAAAGCAGTAATATAAAGTTATGTTTAATTTCATAGCACCATGGCAGATGAAGAACAAGTAGTAGTAGATTCCCTGGAACCAGGTACAAGTGAGACCAGTGCTGTTTATAGTGAATCCGATTCTGTGGCTAATATTGATGCCACTAAAAGTAATTCTGATAGTATTTCTAGGACCATAGTAGTTGACAGTGTTACAGATTTTTTAGAAAATGATCGTAATGTCCAATCAGGAAGTTCTGATACTGTTGAGGTTCAGAATGCTCATGCTGAAAGAACATCTGATGATGGCAAAACAAAAGACACTTTAGACACTAGTCAGACAGAAAACAATTTAAATAATGATGAGGCTAAAAGTAGTCATGATGAAACCCAAACAAAAAGCAGTGAAAGTGATTCAGAAGAAGTTAAATCAGCAAGACAGAGTAGAGAACTAAAATCTATTCTTGCATTATCTAAAGAAGCTAAACTAGATACAAATATTGCACATAAGCGTAAAAGTGTTGAATTGAACAAGAATAAAACTGATGCTCATAGATCAGAGAGTCCATTGGGGAAAAGAGCAATGAGGTCTCAAAATCCAGAATTTGTAATAAAACATCAGAAATTTCTATCAAAAGTTGTTTCACATGGTGGTTCTTCTCCAATAGAAAACTCTGAAGTTGAAAAACCTCTAATGCAAAAGAACCCTAAAAAGAAATCCAGTCTTTCAGAAAGTCACACCAGCAATGAAGATGCTCAAAAAATAAAAATGTTGAAGATGCTAAAAGTTGAGCCAGTCAAAGTAACTATTTTCATTTTATAATATCAATTTTTAAGTGTAATATTTTTTTAGAATAATTGTTATGATTGTAAAATTATTTTTTTTCTAGAACAAGGATGTATTCTGCTGGCGTTGCCATAAAACAGAAGTGAACGTTTATTGTGAGACTTGCCCTCGGTCATACCATATTAAATGTCTTAAACAATCAATCAACAATCCCCAAAGATGGGTGTGTCCTGAGTGTGTCTCTATTATGAAAGCTGAAAGTACAAAAGAGAGGTTGATGGAAGGGACATTACTTTTTGTAACCTATTAAAATTAATATAATTGTAGGTCTTCATCAATGAAAGATTTGTCATTAGAACAACTTTGTAGCCTACTTAAGTTTGCTTTGAAAAGAATGATGCAAGTGTCTGGGGTATAAACTATACATAAACACAATAAAATTATGTTTAATATATCACCTTATAGGCAGATCCTTTTTTACATCCAGTGAACGAGAAAGATTTTCCTGAGTATATAAATTATATTATTCAACCAATGGACCTCACAAAACTTGAAAAAGGATTAAAAGAAAACATATATGGCAGCACTCAGGCCTTTGAAGCAGATGCTAAGTGGATACTGCATAACAGCATTATATTTAATACTGGTTAGAATTTAGATTATTTCTAATTTTCTTACTCAATGTTTTTTTTATAGTTTTCATGTATTTGTTTTTTAGCACAAGCTAAATTAACGGTAATTGCAAAAAACATTTTAAAAGTTTGCAAACAAGAAATGTTGGAGATAGAAAATTGTGCTTCATGTTATTTAAATGCAAACACAAAAAGGAATAGCTGGTTTGTTGAAGTTTGTCCCAAACCTCATATATTAGTTTGGGCTAAATTAAAAGGTGATTTTAAACCTATATTAAAGAATATTTTGATTCATAAATTATTTCCTCTTTCCTTAGGTTTTCCATATTGGCCAGCAAAAGCAATGCGTTCAAATTCTTTGGGAATGGTAGACGTTCGATTTTTTGGAGCTCATGATAGAGCCTGGGTGCCAGACAAGGAGTGTTTCTTATATTCATTAAAAGACCCAAACTGCAATAAGCAAAAAAAGAACGATATTGCAGAGTGTATAAAGGTCATTATTCTTTGCCACTAAAAATTGTCTCATTAAATTTTTGTTTCTGTGCGATTAATTTTAATTCATGAACCGTTTAATTAATATTTTCATTATTCTGTTTTTTTTTTCATAGGAGTTAGAAATCCACATAGAAAATTTAAAAAAAGTATATGGAGAGTTTTGCTATGCCCCTTATCGCACTCCATTTCTTCCGGATGAAGAAATCGAACAGCTTAAAATGTTTTTACCTCAATATAACCCTGATAGCAGCACTTCTGTTATGGATTTCTCATTAACTGCTAAAAGTAAAATTTCTGAATCTCCTAAATCTCCTCGTATCGCAAAAAGAGAGGGTTTCAAAGAAACCCACGATTTGAACAACAGTAAACATTTTGAGGGTTACGGATCCGAAGACGACGATATGGAGCCGAAATTGGATGCTGACAGAAGAGAGCAAATAGCGAAAAACAGCGCAAGAATGATAAATCAAGCGTCGTTTCCAAAGCAAGACGAAGATCTTGAAACACAAGCCAACACCGATATCAAAAGAAGTTCTGAAATGAATGCTAGCAAACTCAAAATATCAGAGTCAGGGTTTACCAACGTTATAGGTAGGTGTAATAAATTTGTTTGAATCAATTTATAACAGAACGGTATAAAAGGCATCCTTAGTACAAGATCTTACACCATTGATTGGTTTGTTACACTAGTAATTATTGAAGTTAGCATATTAATGTAAACTTTTACATTAAAACATTCCTACCTTACATTATTTTTCATATTAAGTTAATAGCTTTGATTATTGCTACACACTTTAAAATAACTCTTCTTTATTTCATCAAATCTAATCAAAGTATTTAACTTAAGTATTTTTGTATAGGAAAGAACAAAAGTACGACCCCTAAGCAAATTAGTGATACTTCGAAAAAACGTACAACTTCCGAGGAAGTGATTCCGGAAACACCCACGAAAAAATCGCGTCGTAACAGTGATATAAGCGTAAAAAGTGACTCAAGTCGCATCTCAAATTTGTCTGATAAAATAAATCGAGTTGATATCGCAGAAAACATGGAAATAACGCTGGGTAATGACAACGAGACCGGCATTATGAGCATTTCGGAAGTAGTGTCTTCTGATGTCGGCACTGAATTGTCCTCTAGTAAGTGTTCTGATTTTTCTGAAAGTAGCAATGGCAGCACAAATAGTGAAAGTAAACGAAAACCGATCGTACAGTTAAATATATCAGGCAACGAGAATAAGGAGTTTACTATTTCTCCCCAAAATAAAGTCAGTATTGCTGATAAATTAATGCAAAAGTTTGGACATGGATCTAGCGATTTTAATAGGTCAGGAAAACCTTGTGAAAATGATGGAGAAACTAATAAAACAATTTGTTCAACGGCAACTAACACTGAACTTAGTAATGTTGTAAATAAGTTATCGTCGGAAATTAAGGAAGCCTCTGATTTTACTGAAATTAATAAACATGATATTTCTAAACATAATTTAGAACAATTAGAAGGTTTGCGCGTCGAAGCGACGCCACAATTCAATTTGGAATGTGCTGAGGTTATTGTCGGTAAGCCGGGATTGAACGAAAGGAAAAACGTAAATGGTGTTAACAGTGATAATAATTGCACTTCTATAAATGTTACAACAAAAGAAGACGAAATAATATCATTCCTCCCTGAAGTTGCAAAAACTACAGATAGTATACACAATGTGGTACCTATCACACAACCTGGCGATAATGGCGATGATGATGATAACGAAGATAGTGATGATAATAATGAACAAATTGAAAAAATGGACGAAGATATTTTTAAAGACGTAATTCATTCTTCTTTGAACACGTTTTCTATAAAAAATTCCGAGCCTTCAACAAAATCTAAAGAGAAATTAAATAATAAATCTCTAGGTGCTCAAGGACCTAAAAGACTTGTCAAGGTAATAAGTATAAAGGACTTACAGAACAAAGCATCGTTTCAAGAGGTCAAAAATATTAATGGTGAACAGAACACAGTCACCAGTAGAGAATCTCGACAAAACAAAGAAATTACACTTGCTCCTTTAAAACAACATGAAAACCAACATAAGCAGTTTCAGTTAAAAGAGAAAAAAACTTTGGCGGCCAAAATACTGAAGGAAAATTCACAAATCGAACCCGGTCTGACATCTGATACTGTTAATAATTCTAAAGAAAACAAGTCCCCGGAAGAGAATGGTCAGGCACAAATAGCAGGAGCATTTGAGTCAGTTACGGTTAAAAGTGAACCATCGTCTTCGGACGAAGAGGTTGAAGACATCGAGGCTAAACGAAAATACATGTCGGCTTTAAATATTTCCGAGAAAGACAAAATTATTCACGAAAAGAAACCCAAACAGATTCGTACCCGTTCCAAAACCGAAGAAAGGTCTAAGCTAATGAACTTGTTGAGGGTACAAGACGATCTTGAAGACATGTCAGCCAAAACTGATAAGGGAAAAACAAAAGGAAATACTACAGAAACCATACACAGAAAAACAGATAATTTATCCCGCACCATCAATGACGTTGCATCCCATTACAGTGTTACACACGAAAGTAAGCATATTTTTTTAAATTTACATAATAATTTAAAAATGATATTGAAATTTGTATAGATATCAAAATTGTAGTTAGTTTATTTTAACTTTTTTGTGCATTAAAGTTAGTCGGAACTTACAAAAATAGTTTTTATATACAATTACATCGTCTAAAAATTATTTTTATATATTCCAGAGGAAACAGTACGACTCCCAGAAAAGAAAAAATCAGCTTCATTACGGCCATTCGCAGCGTTTCAGAAGCAACGCAGTCGTAAACCGATTCTCTCCTCTTCTTCAACCGGCGTTTACATTACTCCCCGTAAATCTGATGGTGGTAATACTGTGTTATCAAATTCTTCCATCCAATTGACTACAATTAATAAAAGCGTGCCGGTCGTATCTTGCAGTTGTCTTAGTTCAGTCGTTAACACGGCCACCATAAGTAAGGGAAGTGTGACCCCTTCCCGGAGCTTGCTCTTACCTAGAGCACCGAGTGATAGTTTCACAAGCACGACGGCGTCGGCGACCGCCACAACGACGACCGCAGGTATTGTATTCCTATCGCAACAACCTATCATGAATAGCTTAGCGATCGTGCCTCCTAATCAACAATTAAATTGTGGCGCGAACGTTGGTGCTACTCCCCCCCTGCTAACCGTTGTACAGCCCATAAACTCTTCTGTTAACCCAAGCAGTACGAACTCATCTTTATATTCGAATACTTGTGTGACAACGGCTTCGAATACCACCTGGTCGTATCGTGCAAAAAATGTGAATGTTCACGATTCACAGAATTATATTCCTCCCAGCGCGAGCGTGGCTTCGAACGCAGGTATGGTCGTGCCTGTTGTGTTAAATGATCCCAAAGCATCACAAATTCTGAATTCATTGCCTTCTCTTGCACCCTTGTCGACAAACTACTTTTACACGTTCGCTCAAAAGAGAGGAGAAATTGTCAGTAACGTCACGAATACAACGACAGCGGCTTCTACAGCCGTTACCACGTCGAATTCCGTCGATGCTGCTCCATCTACCAGTAATGGAGTTAGTAGTTCTGCAACATCTGTCGCAGTTGGCAATAATAGCGAACGGGGAACCGAAGAATGGGACGTGCTCACTGGAATTGTTCCAGAAAATTTGTCGCAGGCCGTTAGCGAGTTGGTGACTAAAGGAGTGCCGAAGCTTAAACCACGACCCCCTGGACCACTGAGTGTTCTTTTTGACGAGGGTTTGCCCAGTACAGCAGGTCCTGTTACTGCTAAAGTCAACTCGATATCTCATAGGGTAAGGTTTCAATTTTTTTTTTGTTCTTTTAATAACTATTTTGTTACAGTTGGCAGACTATCTGAGAGGCATGTTAGTTGAATTGCTCAAAGACTTTGGCACTGTGGAAGGTCCCGAGTCGGAAATATTAAAGTTGCGTTTAGAAAACGAAGAACTTCGGCAAAGACATGCCGAGGAGATGTTGGAGATTAAGAAAAATATTAGTTCTATATTAAGAGACATTCAAAGAAGTATTGTGGAAGAACGTGCAAAAATCATTGAAGAAACGAGGGCAGCTTGTGAAGTGGAAACCATTAAAAGAATCGAGGAAGCAAAATCAAAGCAATGGTACTTTAACATGTTATTTCCTTTATTGTTTTCCAAAACACAACATTTTGTTTTTGGATAAATTTCATATTATTGGTTGTTTTAGGTGTGCAAATTGCTTTAAAGAGGCGCAGTTTTATTGCTGTTGGAATACAAGTTATTGCGATTATCCTTGTCAACAAAAGCACTGGCTGAAGCATATGTCAAAATGCACACAAAATCAACAACAGCAACAACAACAACAGCTGACTCAGCAGACTGGGAACAACACCAATCATATTAGAATTCCCAATCAAACAATTATGTTAAGATCTACTAACCCCATAAATCGGTATTCAGCAGTCAGGCCTAATGAGGTAAATATATTTTTCTCCAATTATTCCTAAAAACCAAAAAAATAAAGAAATATTGGGTGAGGTGATTAATTTATAACTAACGTTTGTTTTTGTTTTTTGTATAATATTTTAAATATAAACAATATGTTGGTGTATAGAAACCATAAAAATTGTCAAAAGACTGGTTATGGGTTTTCCAGGAGAACTCTTGGGCTCGTCAATTTTGATTTTAATTGTTATGTATATAAAGAAAGAATAAATCACATGATATCACTTTATTTATAATTAAAATCGCCTAATATATATTTCATTTAATTCCTGCCAGAAAAATTTAAGTCTAAATAATCATGCATCTTTTATTTTATTTATCATACGAATGTTAATGCAAATAACAAGTGTAATTATTTAATATTAATTAATTTACTAAAATTGATCGTATAACTTGTAATGTGCACATGCAACTTTCAAGGGTTATATATTGTGAGAAATAAAATATATTTGGAATTTTACATAAAACCAAAAAATGAAATAAAATGGGTGTTTAAATTGAAAATAAAAATAGCGTCACATAATTTGTTTCTTTTGTGGACGCTCTGCATACGTTAAATTAGGGGAAAGGAAAAGTGCACTATAAAATATAAATTGTTAAATTTGACTGTTATTCCGGAAAACATATGATCGAATTTCTTTAATTTTTTTAATCCTACTGTGTTCAGTTTTTGCTTATATAAAATAAATGATATTTTTTTCCAGAAATCATTAGTTGCTAAACCTACAAAAGTATATGTTAATCGAGGAAATTTTAAGCCTTCACCTCACGGAGTAATAAAGGTAGGATAAATATTTTCATATGTTAGCTAATCTTGGATACCAAGATAATTAGATACACAACTAGATTCATTACACTCATTAACGTTTTATTAGATTACACTTTTATTGTCTTACTAACTATTAACAATTTCATTTCACGTTTAGTACCAAATATTTACACATTTTAATTAAATGGTGTAATTAAAAAAAAACACATTCGGAACAATTCCTATTCCTTTATATAATTCAATTAGAAACACATTCCTTTCAAAAATATAAGAAAGCTTTTCAGAAGACGCTCTGTACACTAGTCGTATACACAAAACAAACAATATTAATTTACTAGATAATTTGTATAATTCATGCAGCATTTTGAAAATATTTCAGAAAAAATGTACTATTTAACACATTAAGAAACTAAACATAAATAAAACTGAAAATAAATAACTGTAAAGAGTTCATTTTAATAATTATTTCAATTTGTATGTTAATGATTTAGTACTTTATTTATTATCACGCTCAAATTAAAAGAGGATGTATAATTACTTTTTGTGACTAATTGAATAGGATAACTTTTTTATGAGTTAAAAATCTAAAAGTTGTATCACTCAATGATAATTATTTCTTTTCATCAGACTTCAACTGCAAACGGTCAACAACTTACATTGGTGGAATCGTCACCGGGAAATTACGAACTTCTTGGTAACAGTTCGATTTCAGTCGGTGGGAAAATTATTACAAATTCGACTACGTTAATTCATAAAGTGCAAAAAAGTAACACCACTCCAAACAACATGGCATTGTCGGTTGTGCCCTCGTCCTCTTTGACTTTTGCTGTTGCGCCTAAACTGACGACCATTTCGACAACACAACCAAAAACCTCGATGTCATCGACTACTTCAACAAATTCGTCCTCAAAAACCCACAATTTATTTTCGGATGATTCCGATTAATCTGTTTCATCTAAATTCAATTGAGTGCTGTATGATCTATATATTTTTTAATTCTATAAATGCAGTGTTAGACAGTTTTGACTGTGCTGCAATTGATCAGGAAAAAAAGGAAAAGTTGTATAAAGTGCGCGTAGTTTTCTACGTGATTATCTATTGTTATTTCTTTCTTTTACTTTTAATAATACAGGTCAACATTGATGAGGAAACTAAGACCAGAGATATTATTTCTAATATAGTTTACGATGTTGAGACCAAATATGACCAGATGCAGACTCGGCGTCGCAAACAATTACGTTGGAAATGATATACCCTTTTGTTTTTTTTTGTTTTTTTTTTCTTAACCGCCGATTTTGTTGACCTGTGTAATTATCGTCACATATAATTTACATTAGCATGCCTTTGTGGCACGTTATCTATTGTATATAGTCCCATTTCATACTTATTATCATGCTACTTTAAGTAATTGATGTTACAATTAGTTATTACAGTAACGCGCTTTTTACTGTATTTGTTTTTTTGAACGTGTATAATGTACAATGTGGATTTTTTGAGAAAAAACATGAATAAACGTAGCATTAAGTTATTGTTTCTTTTTTGTCTGAATCAGTTTAAATTAAAAAGGTATTTGTTTTCGGTACTTCATAAGTTTTACTGAACTCTTATCTAGTTGTATGTAGTAACACATTTTCGACGTATGTTGGACAGTAAGAATGTAATAGATAATACGTATGTTCTCTAGTAACAATTCTTTAGAATATATTCAATGAAAGAAATTCACAAATACAATAATAAGTAAAGAATAATTTTAAACATTTTAATACTGCAATATACTTATATAAAAAAAACATTCCAAATATTATAATCGAATGAAAGGTATTTATAGCAAATGATAGTTCGATGTTGACATATATATGTAGAAACTCAATATAAAAACGTCAATGTGACAAATTGTATCTTATATGGAAGATTGTGAAAGCAGAATAAGAGGTGTTGTAATTGTAATTTACAATTAAAATAGTAATGATTAAGCGGCGTGTGACATGTTTAGTGTGTGCTCTTAAATTTGACATTTACATTAAGTGGTATAAATTAAACTAGTTATCCTGTTAAATTGATAGTATATAGTGCCTGAGGGTGATTACTAATTTGTAACAATATGTTGATAAAAAATTACAATATTTTAAGTTTCCTTTAAAATATTTTTCTGTCAGTAATTATTGTAGTAGCAGTGATAGTAGACATATTTACGAAATGTTTGCCTCACTGAAAAATAAGATACGTGAAGAAACTGGCAGTGATATATCAAAATTGACTGCTAAAATAACTTCTTCAACTACTCAAAGATTGGAGTCATTAAGAGGAAGAGGGTCTTCTTCAAGTGTAAATTCTTTAATTTCTTCTGATGGAGCCAAAGAAGAAGGATGTGATATTTTAAAGACAGATGATGACCTAAAAAAGAAGAATACAAAATTCGAATTGGAATTGTCTAAAAAGTTCGAAGAAAAACAGAAAGAGTGGAAAGAAAGCTCACTCGAGAAGGACAAAAGACTGCAAAATTTAGAAAAAGAAAAGAATGAAGCTTACAAGCAAATATCAAAATTAAAAGAGGCTTTGAAAGTGGCAGATGGTAATAAATGATTTAATATTGTTAAAATTTTTGAATAAACAGGAGTTTGTTGCAGATTTTAAAAATAAAATATTGCAACAAAAGGAAAATAAAGAGCAAGTGGAATGCCTTCAGTCTCAGGAATTAGTGAAGATCAAAAATCTCATTCTTCAAAGAGACCAAGAGTTGACTGAGAAAAATCAATCCATTAAAGACCTGAGTCAGCAGCTTGATAAATTAAAAAGTGAAATAGGTCGGTTAAGAAGGCAAGAGGAAAGACTAAGTGACATTCAGGTATTTATATTGTATTTTTTCTTTTGAAATCTAAAAGTAATTACTGAACACATATTTTCCCCATTCACATATTTATCTTATTATCTCAGAATTATCTTAAAGCATCTGTCATTTAAATAATAAATTTTATGGCATTTCTTATCAATGTCTGTATTATGCCCAATGGTATATCTTATGATAGTTTTAGCAAACTATAAAAGAAAATTAAACTTTATTAAGCAACTACAATTACTGTCTTATATGTATAAGGATTTATAAGTTTGAATGTTTTTTCATTAGAAATATTACTATAGACATTTCCTTTCTTAAGAGTTAATATTGTGGGATGAAAATTAATCAGAGCAGTAATATCAGTCACCTATGCATGCTTTATTGTTAAATGAATATATAATAAAACACAGTTTTATCTGTTCTGTTTGAAATACAAGTAAATTGAAAAAACTTGAACTGAAAAGTAGTAATCTTTGATTTCCTGTAATCTCATTTGGGTAATACCACAAAATTTTTGGTTTAGTAGGATGATTAAGCATAATATAAAAATATAATTAAATATTTATTTTGTTTTGAATGATCATAGCCAGGTAAGCATGGGCGAATTTCACTTGAAGCTAAAGAATTAATATTTTTTTTGCAAGTTATTGCTATATGAACTGATGTATCCCCAAAGAATTGGGTATATCGAAAGTTGTAAAAGTTTACAAAAAAAGAGGATTATAATTAAGTAATTTTTTAATCGTAAATCGTTGATTGAATCTTAATAAATAAATATCTACTGTAAATAAAGCTGTCACACGTAAGGGTAAACATTGGGAGCAAAATACAATAGATGCTTGTTACCGTTATTTTAATTTCTTTTACCTATTATATTTGATTTTGGATAAAGATTGAGCTTTTTGAGGGAGTATTTTCACTAATTTATTTCAGAAACCTTTGGCTATCTTTCCTGAGATCTTGTTACCTTGTTGTCTTTTTCTCTTCACCGAATATTATTCTTACGTCTGTTTATTTATTTTTTTTTTTTCATTAAAAATTAATGTTAGCAAAACTTTCTAATTTCATTTACTTATATGGAATGTTTGTTTTATTACAGATTTATATATTTTTTTTATGTAAATATTTCTGGGATTAGTTGTTGCTTTTGCGGGTTGCAACGTGCAGCAATGAGTGCCACTTGTTTTTATTTACCGTTTACCACCTTTAATTGAAACCTCTAGTTTTTGACACCTTTTTATAGAAGTGTGCACGTGAATAATCGTAAAAATACAGTGTTTTGTGAGCTTCAGTTATTTCTTATTATCCAGGTATGTGCTTATTTTGCCTTTTTTTGCTTTTACTTTTAATTGCCTACACACACACACACACACACACACACACATACAATTTCATGAAACACATTAGCAAATCACTTACTCCTTACACAGGGTGAATTATGAAAATACATAGTCTTTAGTCTTTGCTGAAGAATGCAACTGTAATCATATATTTTTGATAGTTAATGTACAGAATAAAAAAAAAATGAAGTAGAGATCTTAAAATTACGCAATTAATTAAATATTACTTGTTAGATACAAATAAAATGTAAAATAAAAGAAACGTAGTGGATATTTTAATATGCATTATAACAATAATACAAATCATCTCTACAATAAAATTAATTTGCTTATAATTATAAGTATACAATTTGGAACTCTGGATCAAAATTTATTGCTTAACGAAAGTATTGACCGCGTTATTTGCGGTTTATATGAGTAATAGTCGCAAAAGCGAGATTAAAAATATTTTATTGGTCATTTAAATTTTGCAGCGCATTTATTGAATAGTAGAAATTGAACGATTAAAGAGCGAGTCCTTGGAATTTGCGTTTAACATGGGCAGCTTAATTTCATGGATATTTAACAAACAATAGCGTTCTTCATGCTTTAATTCATGTATCTCGTTTTAAAAATTTAAACAGTTTCATTGCCTCTCATAAAATCCAAAGAACAAAGCAAAAAAGACATTTTAATTGTTAATGATTATTACTATCGACCGAAAGTTTATTTTATTTATTGAAGCTTCTTATTGTAAATGAAGAATTATTTGTTTTTGTATTTCATTACAATATTTCTTCTTTTATAGTTAGGCATTTACAGTAGAATGGCAAAATCACAGCTTTTACTATTATTATCCTATTAATCTCATTAAACTTGATTATTTTGTAAGGGTAAATGCCTTAGTATTTCTAGTAAAACAATGAACTAATACAACTAAATTATTATTATGTATACTTAATTATTTTACTAAAACAGTCGAAGGTGACAATCCAAGCGAGAACTAATTTTATTATAATATTAACAATATAAATATATAAAAATATTGTTATCAGTTGATCCTTTTCTATTGCACTTTAAAAGGTATCGTGCGTACTATTTCTTTTTCTTTTCGAAATTTTCCTTATATTGGTCTTTTCAAGGATGATTTGGAAAGCTTAAGGCATTCTAGCGCCCGAGATATGGCAGCGTTAGCCACAGAATTGGCCAAAAGTGAAGAAGATAGACGATACCTTACAGATTTGGTATCTATATTAAGACAACGTTTGTCTGAAGAGGAAGAAGATAATAATGGGGAATCAAACGGTCTTCAGGAAAGAAAACTGTTGGAGCAACGGCTCGAAGAGGTTCATTTACATCTTGCTGACATAAAAACTTCTTGGAGTGACAAAATTGCTTCACTTGAAACTCAGGTTAGTTCAGAATTGATATACGTTTAAAGATAAGATAAGAGATTTTCCTTTATGTCCTATAATTAAGCTATTTAAATTTTTAACTCATATTGAATTCAATATTTATATTTCTAGGTAGGGAGATTGAACAGACAAGCTGCTGAAGAAGCTGCTGAAAGAAGACGAGCAATTAAGGACAAGGAAGCGCTTGAAGAGAAAGTTAAACAGTTAGAGTGCGAACTAGAATGCAATTGCTTGGAATTAAACAACAAGGAAAGTAAAATACTAAGACTTACTGAAGAAATAGAAGAATTGGCGAACGAAGTTAAAAATTTAAGAGCCGAGTCTGAAGAAGAAATTACTTTTCTTAGACAAAAGCTTGTGAGTTAAATAAACGGAATGAAATGGAATAGAAGACTGTTTAGTGTTGTTAAAGTTTTATTCCTTACATAGTGCATTTATTAATATTATTTTAAGTTATTATTATTATATTTTATTTGTTGTAAGTTATAAAACGGCTATGGCTTTTGGTGTTACATTTGCGCGTTTGCCTGACATTTAAAAAAGGAACTTAATGGCTTATATTATATTTAAATATTTTAATTTCCGCTATGTGTCTTGCTATTTCCTGTATTCACTTATTATCAGTTTGTATTTGATATGCATTATTTTATGTTGTGTTATCAACACGCAGGGGTTCTTTTTTTAGTATTAATTTAAATGAATTTACCCACTTTTTTATCATCTTATGTTGATTTTTTATTTTAATTTATTTTTAAGTTTGTTAATAAAACATTACACAACAACACCTGTTGTTTTTTCTTATTTACATATATTTTATGTTTAGTTAGTCATTACATTAAAATGTCATTTTGTATAGGTCCTTGTTTTAAAGTGTATAACGATTATTTGCAGCAAGATGCGGAAACGGAAGTTAAGGCTGTGAGAAAAAACTTGGACAATTCGGAATCGCAACTTGAAAAAACTGAGGAAGAACGGAGCAAATTAAAGATATCTGTCGATTCTGAACATCAAACCAATGTCACATTGAGGCAAATCATTACTAAATTGGAAAAAGAATTAAACGAGGAAAAAAGCAATTCGTTAGATGTACAGAAAACTTTAAGCAGGTAAATTTAATAACTCATGGGAGAAAAAATACACAAAAAATCTTATTTTCGTTTTTTGAGAAAAGTTGAATTACAGAACTCGTTTTACCGTATAATTTTGAAGATATTAATTAACTAAAATCAAACATAATTAATTAATAAATTTAAATTCACGAGAAAGTAAATAATACTTTTGATAAAAATCAGAGATTTCTCTTTCAAAAAGAACTTTTCATTCATTTTTAGGGTTACAGCAGAAAAAAATGCAGCCTTGTTAAGAAATGCCGAAATATCGCAACAAATAGATCTCGCCAAACATGAAGCTAGAAGAAAAGGTCTAGAATTGAATGAGCTTTCTAACAAACTTGCACAATTGGATGCTGAAAATCAAAAATACAAAGAACTGGAAAGTAAAAACATCGAGCAAGAACTGCGTAACAGCATTACAAGACTCGAGGAACAGCTTATAGAAAAAAATAAAGTAATTGTTTGTAATAATAATAAATAAAGAGTGTCAATAGCCGTATGAAAACTACTTCTTTTAATAAAAAAAAAAACTAATACCTATATGGCTATAGATGCTCCTCTTTTATAACCTGTTGCTGAATAGATGTTAATTACATAACTAATTACATCTTTTAGAATATAAAGACTTTACAATTGCGTCTTTTGGATATGAAGAAGGCTCTTCAGCAAGAGCTACGTGCACCTTCCAAAGATCCATTTAGCGACTACTCTGATTCGAATTCAGTGGCGATTTTAGCACCAAGTCAAAACTTGACGAGAACCTACCACAACAGTCTAAGAAAGGACGAAGATGACATCAACTTCAAATACCTCAAGCACGTGGTGATAAAATTTTTGACCAGTAGAGAATACGAGTCAGTTCATTTGATCAGGGCGATAGCAACACTTTTGAAGTTTTCGCCCGAGGAAGAAAAATTAATTCAGGACACACTGGAGTGGAAAATGTCATGGTTTGGGAAGCCTCGACCTACCATTGGAAATGGTCAGCTTGCTAAAGCTATTCCACCTAGTTGATGGTTCTTTTGAAATTGGACGAAAGATCATCGTAAGTTTTTAAAATACGATTTGAACAGGCAATGTTTTTTAAAAATGGCATTGCTATAGTTGATCAGTAACTGAAAATCAAGTTACAAGAAAACGGTGCAAATTTTTGACGTTAGTCGTGTGTGGTGATTACGATTTGAGTTCGTTGATTAGAGTCGAGGATTTTAACAAACGTTCTTGTGAGTACGATCATTTGTGATGTTTTCTTTTTTGTCATTTAGCTACTGGTATGTTTCTATTAAGAGTAAAATAATCAGTATTTTTTACATTTTCATATCTAATATAACAGAACATCTCATTTTTTTTTTAAATTTTTACTGAGACATTTAAAAAAGAATAGTTCGTTGAAAAACTGATTTAAGTAGTGTAATTATATTATATAGATTTTAATTTGATAAAACAAAATTTCAAAATTATTTTTACGCAGTCTGTAGTTTTGGAAAGTAAAAGATTTAAAACAGTGCTTTAGTTCTAAGAACTATAGAATGTGAATGAATCTGTTTCTTATCACTTTTAGTAACGATCACGATATTTTCGTAGTATCTTACAATTAGTTATGGAAAACACTTTTTATTCATGTACAAAATAATACTAAGTTCTACAATTATTTATTAATAAGTGGCCAAAAAATGCATTGCAATTGTAAGATAACTTGTAAATTTTCTGTAAAATTTTTGTAAGCTTGCTTTACTTATTTATATTGCTGTTTTCTGAGCCAATAAGACTGTAGTTGTTACCTCTATTAATTTATTGTTTAAAAAAAGATATTTGCTATTCATTGGAGACTTTTTTTCGTCGAATTTAATTGGAAAGATAATTACACTTTTGAAAAGAAAGTAAATAGTAGAAATATAGTAGATTATTTATTACAGCAACTTTAAAAACATAATAATACACTATTTCAAGTTTAAAACAGTAGATATTTAATACACTGATTATAAGATTAAAATGAAATGTTTAAGTAGTATAATATACATACATTCTTATGTATGAAAAAAAAAAACTGATACAAATATGATTTAAACACTACTTTGATCCTTTTCCTTTTTTATCGGAAACAACTTTTACTTTAACAGGAGTACCAGCTACAACTTGGCCGTTGTAGTGGTCGGTTATTATGTGATATCCAAGTATTTTAGGAGTAAATTCAACCACAAAAACAGGACCATATGCTGTCATTATAATTGGTACTTGCTTATTTTCAGTATCTACTATTATAACTTTCAAAATTATTCTGCTCCTATTTTCATTTATTTTTGCACATTTGACAAAAAATTTGGCAATCTGATTTACATGAATTTTTGCTAAATGTAACAGTTTATTTGAATAACCGTGGCGATTTGGAATATAAAGTGTTGCATTTTCTTTAGAATATCCAAAATCATTATAAACTTTAATTTCATGGGTAAAATCATTAATGACTGGATCTCCCACTACATTTGTGTGGATAGTATAAGTGCCTGCTTCCTTAAGATAAAAGGTCACTGGAAAAAAGTTAGGAAGAAGAAAATGTGCTGAAGTGACAGCAAAAAATTCTCCTGAAGGCCCCACAACATGCACCTTTACATCATTTGATGAAATTAAAGGTGCTTCTAATCCAATAATATTGAACTTATAAAATATGCCACTGGGAAATATTGTTTCTTCAGGAAAAGAAACAGAAAACAAAACATTATTTAAAACATGACATGAAAATGTACTGTTAAATTTTGCCTTTATCGGTTTACTATTATATTTTACTGTTACAAAATATTATCCTGGTATATTTGGGATAAATGTAGCTTGGTATATTCCACTTTGCAGTTTTTCTAAACTGCAATGTTGAGGAAACTTTAAGATACCTCCAAACTCAACTAGTACTTGTAATTCTCCTTCACCTGCTTTTGAACAGTCCACTAAAATTAAATTAAAATAAAAAGTTTTGTATAATTGAACAAAATGAATTTGTGAAATATACCTGTAAAACTAATTGGTAATTCTAAATAACATCGTTCTGGTTCTTGAATTTTTATTAAATTGATGTTATATGCTGCTGCAAGAAGGACCAGGGTCAGTTCTCCTTGCACAAATACATTCAATATGTGGGTGCCAACTTGTTTGGGTATGTATTTGATGCCGTAAGTGTTTGGTGAATTGCTGGCAAATACAACTGCATTTATTTTATTTTTATTTGGAGTTTTTGCAACAACTTCAATGTCTTTAAGTGAGATAGATTTATCTTTTGCAACTATTTTATAAATTGCTGGATTATCAACATGAACCAGACATCTAGAATAACTAGCCAATTTTAAGATAGGATCCAATGATGTTTCCAGAAAAGTTTCAGATACTGCAAAATATTTTAATTGTTGGAAACAAGGTTAAATAAGGCACTAAATTATTTGAAACAAGCAAAACCTTCTAATGGTGTTTTTTCTTCAGTATCTACTTCCCTTGCTTTTAGTATATCTTTTGCTATTTTTGATCTTTTGAAATAAAACTCCATAACAGAAGCTCCACTTGCATTTATCTTATCTTTGTGATCTATAGGAAATACAAATATAATGGATCATCATACTGTTTTTTCAATAAACATGTCTTATTAAAAATACCTTTAGTTAAACATGGCCAGTAACATTCTCTTTGCTTTTTTAAACAAAAGTATACACCTTCCTTACTTATTTTATACATGCTTTTGTCAATATCAATTTCTTCGTGTAAATTAATATTAATTTCATACAATTTTCTTTCTTTTTCTGCTACACATTTTAGGTATATATTACCCTTTTCGATCCTTAATTAAAAAAGTGGTAGTCATATAAATATTATTTATAGTTTAATACCTACTTACTTAACAAATGGATATTCAATGTTTTTCAGTTGTATTAAAATCGTCAAACTATCTTTGATTTGATCCCAAATATAATCAGAAAAAAAGTGGGTTTCTCTAAGAAAAACAGAAAATATAGCCTATTATAGTATATTGATGATAAATATAAAACGTTTCTGCTTAATATGGCCTTTTTTAATGCATTACAAAAAGCTTACCCTTTCTCTGCCATTTTCAAAAAATAAAAATAAAAATTGTAACCACACCAGACCACAAAACACTTTTATGTAAAACGTAAGAATTAAAATTTCGGGGATTTCACGAACTCACAAGAGAGGTTTATAGATGAGGCACTCGATTCACGACATCTAATAACTGGTGTACACATTAGAAAGGAAAAGACGGGGAATTTAAATAGGTTGTAATTTCGTTTTCAGATTTCAAGTTTTTCTCAAGTAATGAAATTAGAATTTAACATGTAACAATCTATTTTCCAAAAGAATATAATAAATTATAAAATATTCTTTTAGTTGGTAGATTGTTACATGTTAAATTTCAAGTTTCATCATCTATCAAAATAATGCAGAGGATACATAATGAAAAAGATTGAATATGGCTAATAATATATTTTATTGTATAAAATAAATTCAGATGTATAAATTGCGTTTACAATTAACAAACTCACTATTTACATGCAGTAGAACTCCTCTTATCCGGCCACTTTGGGATTGGAACCCTGGCTGGTTTCCATTTGACTGGTTAATAGGAAGTGTAGCTATTTCAAAGGAAAATGTTAACAGAAATATAAAATAACACTGTTTTATGATGCAAATAATATGTATGTTCAGATTTGATGAAGCATTTGAAAACATTGAAAAGATAAAATAGGTATGTGTAGAAATTAACAATAACAGCAAAGTAATTTTCTTTTGTTTTTGTTTTCGAAGATCGCCCATGCGATTGGGTAGTGTCGGATTCCCGAGGAAGGTGTGCTCGAACCTACCGACTAAAACCTCTCCCTCTTAGACCATTTTTCACTAGGCTGATTAATTCCAGAACGGTTAACAGGGGTTCTACTGTAATAATTACAAACTTACATATGAGTGAAACAATTGCAAAATAAATGAACAATTCCGAAATCATTGTAATAAGTTAACATACTAACGTAAATATTTTCAATATCTACAGCTACGCCTTTGCTTTCATCTTGTAAATAACGATTTTCAAGAACAAACTTTTTAAACATTCTATTAAGTTCCAATGTCAAAAGAAAAGTAAGGAAGAACTCCCTATCTTAGCTCTTGGTTATATACAGTGTGTAATCGTCTGTAAAATGGGTTGCATAACTCAATGTAACTAAAATCAATCAAACGCTCTGTATCTTAAGTTATTTTCGAGTCGATCGAGAATGAACGAAGTTTAACGAACTAATGATACCTAAAGCAAAACGTAATTATGTCTAGATATTAATATGCACTATTAATACGGATTGTATAAATAATAGTAACGGGACAGGGCCGAAAACTGTGTCTGTGTTGTAGTTAATGTGAAATTTCATTGCTCCGCTGTTCAAACAAATGAAAAAGGTAAAACTTTTCAAAATTAATATAATAATTTACTGTAGTATATAAACAATTTAACAGACACAATAAATCGCTTATATTTATGGTTAGCAATGTAGGAAAATTATGTGATGTGTTAAAATCATACAGTAACGTTTGAGTGAAAAAGTTATTTTTTCCATGTTTCCATTTGCGTTGTTCACAGGTGTGATCTACAAAGCTGAAGTTTTAGGAGAATATTTTAAGATACGATGCTAAATTGACTAATGGAAACGAAAAGAGCGTCCTAATTATACATATGTAAATGTAAAATATTTTTAAAAACAACAACTTTTATTTTTAACATAACTGAACATATTTCTTAATTTTTACGTTAAATTTACCTCTCATTAAACAAGGCTAATATTCCTACAGAGAAATATTTCTTATCGCGCCTGTTTTTGTTCAAGAACACATTCGGTCATGATATATCTCCATCAATACCACATCTGAAGCTTAAATGAAGTTAAAATAGAATATTTTAAAATCGAGTTATTTTGTGTAAATATGAAAAGTTTTGAATTTATTGGACAGTTTCTTTTGATACTTTAATTACGTACATTAAATGTTGCTTATTTAAGTAAAGTTACATTTTCTCTTATCGTTATTAATGTAAGATACTGTTGCAACCTCGCTTGATAGCAGAATTGATAAATAATAATCCAAATCGCAGAACTTCTCAACACTAAGTATATTTCTTGCACAAAATATATAATAGTAACAATAATTAGGCAGTAATTTACATAGATGTCGAGTTAGACTGTTGGTTGGATGTTGATTACAATCTGTTACAATCTTGTTCAATCTTGTTAGTCTGCTACAGTCTTATTGACTGAACGTTTTGGCAAATATGTGTTTTATATGAATATATAATCCCTTCTTACATAGGATTAATTAATTCTCATGAGCTATTAAAGTACTTGTAATACTCTTGATAATGCCTTAACAGGGCGAAATGCGCATCGAGTTTAATAAATAAAATTGTGACCAAATTCCAAGTGAGTTATTATTTTTTTATTATTAAAATGAATTCATGCAAAAGTACAAAAATGGTCCATTGAAAAAGAATGATGATGCTAGACTTATAATAAGTACTAAACGGTTAATTAAAGTTAAATGAAGAGAGGTTGCTAAGCATTAATGGTACATTAAAGTTAGATGATGTAGAACTTATCAATGTGTTATGATGAAATACAAGTACCAACATATACAGTGGGTATCATTATAATGTATATATGTTAGATGTTAGAATAAGTACATGAGTGGACATAAATGTAGTGTTGCTGTACAAAGCATAACCGAACTTATAAAATTGCCTTAAGCAATAGAATATGTTACTCTAGCTGTAGACTAGACTTCGTACAAATTGTACATCGTAAAATAAAGGTTCTTTTTAAAAAGATAATTTCATTATTTGAGCATCTAACAATTTGGCGCAGTCAGTAGGATTGTCCAATAGGCGTTTTAAAAAAAATTAAACAAGTGGAAAAACCTAAAATTTCGTGTTTGGTGGTGAAAGTGCGAAGACGTTTGCTTCTTCTGTAACCTTTCGCGAACTTTATAAAAAAAAGCTATTTAAAGGAATTTCTATGCCTGGGACAATCTGAGTAATGAGACAACATCTCACCCCGTTTTCCCAACGCTCAAAAGCCATACGAATGATTGGTATCTGCTGCTCATCATCAACGTAATGAGTTACTCAAGGCAGCTGGTTAAAAGTTTTGCCACATTTCCTTATTCTGTTTTTCCTTATTGTTTGCAATAAAAAAAAGATGAGCGTTAACGAAATCGAAGATATTAATTTAGAATCAAATGACGTAATATAAACTTATTCACGAAAAGAACTCTGTGAATTCATTCCAAATTTTGATGATAACAACATTCCGTTGCAGCAATATGTTGATACAATAGATTTTGTATTCAAAAAGGCTAATGGCAGTTGTTTTGTGAGTATTGTAACGCACAGTTCACACGCCGATTTAACTTTGTGTGAAATGATGTAAAGTCGTAAAATTCAAATTTAATACGTTTATTTTATGTTAATATACAAAGTGTTCTTTGCGGTACCGTGGTTCATCAGGATCTACCCGCTTTATCTTGCCAGACAGGCCATACATACCCCCATTGTCCTACTATTCTACTAAATTGTACATCGTAAAATAAATATTCTTTTTAAAAAGATAATTTCATTATTTGAGCATTTAACATATATAGGGAGGATCGAAACAATACACTTAAATAATGTATAACTTTCATTCTTATTATAATACTTTTATTGTTGGCGCTACGTGAAAATGTATTAATGAAAGCGAAGTTATTTAATTAGCTTCAAATAATGTTTGTATTAATTGTTTTAGAGCTTAGATGAATAAATGGGGCGGGGGTGGCTTTGTAATTTTATACTCACCACTACATCCTCTATATATCTTAAAAAAAAAAAAACATTTGCTGCCTAGCGAAAATGTTAACCTTCCCTCTTTCGCTCTGCCATTCCATTGGCCTAAATACAGTTTCGTTGTTTTATTTATTCATTAAGTACTTAAGATGTAACGCTGAATTGCGCAGTTCAATTTTTGTAGGATGCGTTTTATTTTAGAAGTCTAAAATTTATTTGCATTAAAAGTTTTAGGAACTCACTTCTGCAGCTAGTTATTTAACTTAGAAAAAAAGTCATTGAACTTTTAATTTAAATTTAATCGTACTGCCAACAAAAATGGTCCTAAATCTATTTCTTATCGTTGTGTTATTAAGTATTCGATCTTTTATATTGAATCTTCGTTATTAAATATCTTCCTTTTTTTGTGTATTGTATATATATCGATGTAGTCGTCCGGAAGGTCGTAGGTGATTGCCAGTTGTTTGGCGGGGTTGAAGGGGGTCCCTTCTTTCAAACAATTTAGCTTGACGCAAGGGCACTCTTTGGCCTGATAAAACTAATTGAAGTGTACGTTGAAAAAGTAAATTACATGTAAAAATTTTTCGAAGCGAGGGAAGTTATATAAGGTTCATCAAAGATAATGTCGGTGGTTGTTAAAAGGATAAAGAAGGAATAATCTTTAAAAGAAACTGTAAAAGTGAAATAGTATTGCTAACAGAAGAGAAAGATTGTCGGTATTTCTTAGAAGTATTAGATAAATAAGGAAAAGATATACTTTTATTATAACGGTACATGACAAAAGTCCCTGTGTCTAATTTCTATACTATCGGTTGAAGTTTGGAAAAAGTTAAATTTAACATATAGTTCGTAATTTTAATGAAAATTATAATAAACACTATAAAAAATAGTTTTGTTTTAATAAAATGCAATAAACTATATTTTACATTATCTAGGTTCGTTCGAAGAAGGAAACGCGAGCTGGGGAATGGCCGAGTATATCGAAGCATTAGAGGCAGTGTCACAGAGTGCCGGGCTTGGTGTTACACAACTGCAACTTAACAAAGATGAACCTGAAGTAGTAAGTCTTTCAAAAAATTATTATTATTGTTGTTGTTGTTATTGCTGTTGGCTGATGACTTAAAACAGTGTAGAATAACCGTATAACAAAGTAATACACAGTATAATTTTAATGATTTTAATAAACAGAAAATATTGACTACAATGCGACTGAAACTTAACTACGTCTTCTAATAGCTATGGTTAAACTTAAACTGAACTTATTGCTCTACATATGAGACTATTTTAATTAACACAAGCATACCGCTATTCTTACAACAATTGCTATAAACATCGTAACAAATAAAATATAATCCTACTATTCGTGGTCAGTAAAATAATAAAAAGGTGCATGCATGTGTTGTGTGCATAAATTACGCTGTAATGCGTTGTTTTGATCATTTTGGATATTTACTAAAACAAAACAGTGCAAAATTTTCTGAAAATAAAACGCTTGCATTTAAATTTTTTAATTGCAAAAGTTTAGTTAATTATTCATTAAAATAATCTTTCAAAATCCTTTCTTAGTATACCACTTCCACAAATATCTAAGTAAAAATGTAAATGCAAAATGGGTTTTAGAATAATTTAATTTATACGTATTTCTTAAATTTATTTAAAGTAGAAATTGTTTCGTGTTATACAACAGTAAATTCATATAGAGAAATCTCTTATCGTATCAGCTTTAACGGTCACAAAAAATCTCGGTCTATTTTTGTAACTGCCAACATTCTGGAGGTCAAATAAAGGTACAGCTGAGATACACGATACACAAATACAATAAATATTATAAAATCGAATGAATTTCTTCATGGAAAATTTTAAATGTTCTCAACTGTTAGAAACGAGTGTACATAATTTTATTATTATTTGTTATCAAACATTTTTAATTCGTTCTTATAAGCAGTTTCAATTAAAAACCTATCTTCAAATCAAACTTTTTTCCATTTATATTACACATACATGACAACACATTCATTCTTCTAAAACTTCGATATTAATTTACCGTGCTCATGTTCGCGATCGTTTTAACATATTTCTAGTTAGAACTTTAAAGTTACGAACTGCAGGTCTGCGGAGTTATTTGTTTTTGTAGTATCAAACAAAATTCAAATTTTCGCGCGGCTTTTTGGCATAGTTAGAAATTTTATTCTGGAAATTCGAATAGGTCGTTATATGTACCAAAGTCTGTTCTTTGCGCTGGTTTAATCAGATTTTATTCTGACTTTAAATTAAAGAGCTACGGTCTTGCAAATTGTCATGTGTTTTTACAAAATTGAGCACTATTCAAATTTTCTCGCGGCTTTTGGGCATAGTTACAAATTTTATTCTGGAAATTCGAATATGTCGTTATTTGTACCAAAATCTGCTCTTTGCGATGATTCAATCAGATTTTAATTCTAACTTTAAATTAATGAGCTACATTCTTGCAAATTGTCGTGTTTTTACAAAATTGTGAAAATAAATAATAATATATTTTGAGGTGTCAAATTAATGAAAATACCTAAGTATTTATTTTCACCATGAAGTTGTATATATATATGGTGTCCCATTGCAACATAGCATGTCACAGTAGGAGCTACGATCTTAACCCTGCGCACCTAATCGTTTAGTTTCTCAAATCGTAACATTTTTAACCATTTCCTTATTATTTACTATGCAATTTACAATTAATATCACTGAACATTTCAAATAGGTCAGTCGATTGATACCTACATATGCTAATATTTTAGGTACGGGATGTACTAGTGAGTATAAAAATAAAACTCGTTTTTTTCGGTCGCATACTACTATTTGTTTTTTAATTTTTTTTTTAAATCTCCGGAACCGCAAGTCCTACAAAAAATCTACACAGCCCTTTTTTGTAGCCACATAAATAATCTATAACGTTCATTCTAATGCATAAGACTTTTTCAAGATAAATAAATGGGGTGGGGTGGGTTTGCGATTGTGGAAACCGAGTTTTATACTTACTACTACATCCTGTATATATGTTTAAAAATAAAATTGCTGTCTACCCAAAATAATTAACCCTCCAAGTCAAGTCTTTTAAAAAGTTATTATTGTTGTTGTTGTTACTGTTATAAACATCGTAATAGATAAAATAAAATCCTTCTATTCGTGGTCAGTAAAATAATAAATGCATAAGTCACGTTGTAAATTGTTGATTTGATGATTTTAGATATTTACTAAAAAACACGTGCAAGATAGCCTCTGAAAATTAAACGCTTGCATTTAAAATATTTAGACTATAATTTATTATTTAGTTTATTAAAATAATCCTTCAAAGTCCTTTTTTAGTATGCCATTTCTACAAAATTTTAAGTAAAAATCTAAACACAAAATGGTTTTAATAATAGATTTATTTAAAGTAGAAATTGTTTAGTGTTGAATAACAGTAAATTCTTATAGAGGAATCTCTTATCGTATCAGCTTTAACGGTCACAAAAAAACTCGTTTATTCTTGTAACTGCCAACATTCTGGAGGTCAAATAGAAGTACAGCAGAGATACACGATACACAAGATACAATAACATTATCAAATCGAGTGAACTTCTTTACGGAAATTTTTAAATATTCTCAACTGTTTAATACAAGTAACATAATATAGTTAGGCTATTTCTATGAAAGCAAACCAATTTTTTTATGACGTCCAAACTGCATAAATAGTTATCTTGATTATGGAATGATATTGATGCATTTATGTGTCGTAAAATATAATAATATACACTCCTATATTATCGAATATTTAAAATTATTTATTGTTAAGCAGTTTTTGTAAAAACCCTGTCTGTAAAATCAAACTTTTCTCTATTTTGTATTACCTACATAAGAACACATCCATTTTTCTAAAATATCGACATGAATTTATCGTGCTCATGTCTGCGATAGTTTTATCACATATATCTTATTCGAACCTGTAAGTTACGAACTCCAGCTCGCGGAGTCATCTGTTTAGTATAAATAAAAAACTACAGTAGTTTCCAGAATTATTGTTTTCTACCTTATAGCAAAACGTACATCAAGTGACAATAAAAATTGTGGAAACTACTAGAGTTTTTTATTTATATTTAAAATGCAGTTCCACCAAGTAATTGTAAAGTCAATCAGTCATTTGTTTATACAATATCGAAAACAATTCAAATTTTCGCGGGCGTTTTTGATCTTGTTAGAATTTTGATTTTGGAAATTTGAAAAGGTCGTTATATGCATCAATGTCTATTTTTTGCGTTGGTTATTTCAGATTTTAATTCATACTGTACATTAACCAGCTACGGTCCTACAAATTGCCAACCGTTTTATGAAATCAAGCAAACTTCAAATTTTCACGCTGTTTTTTGGCATAGTTAGAAATTTTATTCTAAAAATTCGAAAAGGCCGTTTTCTGCACCAATGTTTGCTCTTTAGGCTTTGATTAGATTAGAATTAGATTTGAATTCTGGTTTTAAATTATGGTACCACGATCCAGCAAATTGTCATCCGTTTTTATAAAATTTACCAAATTCAAAACTTCGCGCGGCTTTTTGGCAAAGTTAGAAATTTTATTCTGCAATTTCGAATAGGCCGTTATATGCATCAATGTCTGTTATTTGCGCTGATTTAATCAGATTTTAAGTCTCACTTTAAATTAAGGAGGTACGGTCCTACAAATTGTCATCCGTTTTTCGAAAATCGAACAAAATTCAAATTTTCGCGCGGCTTTTTGGCATAGTTAGAAATTTTATTCTGGAAATTTGAAAGTGGCGCTATTTGCACCAATGTCCATTCTTTGCGCTGGTTTAATCAGATTTTAATTCTGATTATAAATTGAGGAGGTACGGTCCTGCAAATTGTCATCTGTTTTTACAAAATCGAACAAAATTCATATTTTCGCGCGGCTTTTTGGCATAGTTAGAAATTTTATTCTGGTAATTTTAAAAGGTTGTCAAATGTACCAATGTCTGCTCTTTGCACTGATTTAATCAGATCTTAATTCTCATTTTGAATTCTGCAAATTGTTATCCGTCTTCAGAAAATCTAATAGTATCGTCAAAAGTTGATAATTTCAGTTGTAATGTACTTCTTTATAAAATGGTCCAAATATTTTTTGCATGACTGTTTTATAATTTTAGAAAATGCTAGTGCTAGTTTTTATAGCCACGAATAGTTTATTTTTAAATAATTTGGTGTTGTAATTTTATATTATGTGGTGTGATGTTTTTTTATACCGACCGTTAATGATACATTATACATTGGGTATCTATGGTTTTTCCTTTCGCACGGTTGGCGAGTATCTGTGTGATAGATTGCAGCAAATGTCATTTGTCTTTTGTGGCTTCTGTCATAGGAGGCACGCCTAGTCGCCATTTAATATTTCACTGTTTGGCTCGCTTTTCGGTGCGTTGTTAAATTTTATTTCATATCATGTCTATTTAATAGTATAATTAATTCGATTTTGTCCATTTTTACAGATTAGCCAAAAAATGTGAATGTGAATTGAAGTTAATATTGATCCCATCGAAACAATTTACAATGGTATTGTTTTTCCTGACTTGGGTTTTGCTGTTAACGACTTCACCTTGAAACATTATGCAGTTAATTGTCGACTGATGATTGAGAACAGTTGTTCACTTATTTGGATTCCACTGAGACAATGAATCGTCTAGGAGTGGAATGTTCTTACTGGACATCATATGGCTGTTGATTTCTTCGCCTTGGACCATTGTGCAGTTAATTTTTGATTGGTGAGTAAGAGCACGTTTAATTTTAATTCAACTTCACTGGAATCCTAAATGTATCCAATAATTGTACATTCCTCCTTATATTCCGCAGTTAATTAAGATGAGAATACATTGACATAATTAATACACATTTAATTTAAGCAAAAAGAAAGATTCGCCCAAATTACCAGTAATACTGTTCACAGTGTTTTGTCTGTGTATAATGTACGAGTCACGCCCAATTCGCCATTATGATCTTGTGCTTGCTTCTTACTTTTCCATGCTTTTTTTATTCTGTGTCTTGTATTGTAGTTAATTTTTTCTTCTTGTCCATTGCTACAGGTGAGTTATGAAAGGAAGGATATTGAAGTTTAATTCCATCTCACTGATGCAACAAAAAGTTGTCTACAATGAAGTCATTCTTCCTGGAGTTAGTTTGCTGTTGGGAAGTTACATATTTCATTTTCTGTCCCAGGAACGAGAGCACGCTGAAGTTTATTGTTATCCCACTGTAATTAGTCATCTAATTGGATTGTTCTTGTTGGACTTATTTAATGTCAACTTTATCCTTTTAATTAAGGTAAGAATACGTTTAAATTAATTACGAATTGCTTGTTACTAATCTGTTACTACCCTATCTGTTTCAGATCGATGGTGGAGAAGACAAAGAAGATCCCGTAGTTAGAATGCTTCATTATTTTATCTCAATCGATTTTTTATTTTGCATGCTATTTAGTACAATTCATTTAAATTCATATTTTATTTTGCATGTTTTTTATTTGAATTAATCTTTTATTTTGCATGCTATTTAGTTCATTTTATTTGAATTTATTTATCATTTTACACGTTATGTTTTAATGAGAATTCATACTTTATTTTGCATGTTTTTATCATTTTTTTATTTTGCACGTTTCTTGCTTACCTCTTCGCTTTGCTTACTGCATATTCTTACTATCTTGCTTCGCATTTACACTACGACGTCCACATGATTCAACGTTTCGTTATCGTGTTCAATTCTCTTCTCAGCTTTGTGGGCCGAGGGAGGGCCTCCCCGAACGAATCCCCTTAGCCTTAGCTATTTAGTTGTTCTTTGAAAGCACCTTAGGTGCTTTCCCGTGAGTCTACTCTAGCGTTACTTCATTTCAGACAGGGTACAGCGGAGTTATCTGGAATAGAAGGAATAGCCGACTGCCTGGCTTGCCTTGACGAAATCTGTCCGATCTTTTCTACCAATCTATTAGTTTTTGTCGTTAGTCCTGCTTAATGCTCTATTGGCTTTCAGATAATATGGTGTTTCCTAAGAAGACTGAAGACATGGTATTTCTTTATTTTTGTTATATTTCCTTTTGTTTTCTTGTATTTCTCTTACAGGTATTTTGTTCTTTTTACTTTATAAACTGTTATATTAATATAATCGCAATTTAAACTGCTAATTAGCTTTTCCAAATTCAGTTTTGCCCTAATTGTTCAAACCAAATACAATTTTATTAGTAATTTTAATCATTAGAAGTAATTTGGATGGATAGGGTGGCTATAAGGGGCGATACGGAGGCCACAGAGTGTTAGGGGTACTGTTTTGCCTCTAATTTAATTTTTTAATATTAATATAACAGATTATAATTAACATTGTACATAATTTTGTCTTTCTCTTACAGGTATTTTATTGTTTTCACTTTATGAACTGTTGTATTAATATAATCGTAATTTAAACTGATAATTAACTTTTCCAAATTCAGTGTTAGCCATAATTGTTCAAACCAAATACAATTTTATTAGTAATTTTAATCATTAGAAGTAATTTGGGTGGATAGGATGGCTATAAGGGGTGATGCGGAGGCCACAGAGTGTTAGGGGTGCTTTTTTGCCCCTAATTTCATGTTTTAATATTAATATAACAGCTTATTACAATATATTGTGTATAATTTTGTTGTAATAATAATAAAATCTTGTTGAAATGTATTTATTCTTGATTGATAACACTATGGTAACATATATATGATTAAATAATGGAAATAAAAGATTTGTTCTGAATAAATAGATGTATCAATAAATAAATGTGTTTTTGTATAGTAATTTAAAATAAATTATTTGTTCTACCTTATGTACGTTACTGATCTAATTAATAAATAAATCAATATTATGGGTTATATTTGCTCTACTCCATGTCCTTTACTGAAAACCCTGCTGACTCTAAGAGATTCATCACTTCACTACGAAGTAGAACTCTTTTGTTTAAAAAGTGCTGATCTTTTTTGGCACCAATAACACGTCTAAGAAATACTTCTTCATGCTCAATCTACAAAATCAATGTTTCACTTTTTGTATACTTTTATGTTTTTGTACATACTGGAACACGACCATCTGAATTATTAAAAAAGATTTCCACATAAACTGAAACAACACAAGATCTATCTTAACCTCAAACCTAAAAATCAGCTGTTCAAGTAAGCTTCGATTATTCGACAAACTTAGAAAATGATAATTAAAGACTATTAACTTCAACTTTCTTCACTAGCTACTACTGATTATTAAAATAACCGTAGTACTTGCATAATAATTCGAGTTTAAGGACGTTTCCCAATTGTTTTTCGATAAAATGTAGTTGGAATCAACATTAGTGAACGCACCTTAAAAAAAATAATAACACTAAGTATTAGGAGCACAGAAACAATAATAATAACACTAAGTATCAGGAGCACAGACGCCTAAACCGAACATCACTTATGTTCTCCTGGTAGGAAAATTGAGATTTTCGAAACGAGCTTTCGCTATTTTCACGTTTCCTAAATGTTTTTTGATAAAATATAGTTGAAATTAACATTAATGAACGCACCTTAAAATAATAATAACACTAAATAGTAGGAGCACAGAAACAATAATAATAACACTAAGTACCAGGAGCACAGACGCCTAAACCGAACATCACTTATGCTCTCCTGATAGGAAAATTGAGATTTTCGAAACGCACTTTCAACTATGTTATTTTCACTGAATGCGTGTTCGGCGCCTTCACCATTTTTTTAAATATATTTTAATGACATATAGATGTCCGGCGCCTTCACCATTTTTTAAATATATTTTAATAACATATAGATGTCTGGCGCCTTCACCATATTTTTAAAATATCTGATAAAATTTAAATATTTTAAAAGCCTACTCATCATCCTTAATATGTTAATCATTTTATCAAAGCATTTATTTATTTATCTTGTATTGTAGGTTGAGTAACTTATTGTAATTATTTGTTTAATTGATTTTAATTTAATTTTCATATTTCTACAATATATTTATTCTTTTGGCTTTTATTTTTACATTTTATGTACTGCTTTTAACAATAAGTGTTCCTTGTTTATGTATGCATTAAGTTTTCAATATGTATAGATAATTAAGTCTAGTATCTATTTAGTAAATATTTATAAATTATATTAATATAAATTAAAAGGCGAAAAATACTTGAAAAAGTTTATTTAACCAAAGTGATTCAAATATACAAATAGAAATATAATTCAATTTAAAAACATTGCTAATATTACTAATTATAAGTTGAAGTAACATTTTAAATTGTCAGTTTTTAAATACATATTTTAGTCAATAAGGAAATTAATTTGAAGGTGCCTATTTATAGATTAATATACATGATTGAGAAGTAAAACTAATAGAAAAACGTAGTAATTTAAAAACAAATTATAAACAATTTATTGTCTGGGGAGAAGTATAAGGTATTGTCGTTTATTTTAAAAAAATAAAACATTTGAAGTCAAAACCAATATTCAATATAAATATGGAATATAGATATAAATATAGAATCAACAGAAACAACTACTCCGAATAAGGATTTTAATTCCTTCTTTTTTGAATATGTTATATCTTCGTCTAAGAATCCATCGGAATCAACAGTGTAATTCAATGCAGGTAGGGGTATTAGCCCTCGGAGTTGTTGTTTCTGTAACTATTTACTAGGTTTCACTTTCACCCCACAATAAGTTCCCCCTTTTCCTCTGTTTATTATTACAGTAATATTGAAAATAACATCTAAATAAAAAATACACAAATATGTACCAAATATTGCAATAAATAAATAATTTGAACCTAACATAAAATCTAAATAAATGTAGTATTGTACACTTAAATGTATATTAACCACAATTCAAATTAATTATAAAAATAAATACTTAACTTAATTTCTACATTACAATTCTAAACATATAAGTATAAGATAAATTAATATGTATTTATCTTAATAATCTTAACAAATTATTTCCCAAATACTGATTACAATACATTCGAGTTTTAAAAGTGTATTTATTGAACTTTTCCTCATATTATTTTCTTAAATGTTGTACTAACATTATTATAAATAAAAAATTTCTTTTGTAAGAAGTCTTGATTTCAAAGAATTGAAGAAAAAATATTTAGCAATCGTTAAAAAATAATTTTGAAGCATTAACTTAAATATACAAATAAAGAAAGAAGTTAATTACCTTAATTTAAATTAAATTTACAAAACAAAGACAAAAATTAACTAGAATCGATCGAGTATAATAAAAAACTACAGAAAGTTAAAATTGGTCAAAACTTAACAGAATGCAAGTTATGATATAGAAATATAATTATTTAATCGACGATAAGTTTAACATACTTCATATAAAATAATAATTTATCGAATTTATATTTTAAGCTTGGATTTAATTTATTAACTAAATTAGAACACAGAATCATGAAAAAAAAAAAACAGAACTAGGTATATAAACAGGAAATTGGAGATTAAAACAATATAGTAGCTCATTAAACATGAAATAATCAAGATTATTATTTTTAAGCATTACAACCGAAAATAATTAACAACATAAAAAAGACTCATTTAGTCAAAAGTTTGTTTAATTAACCCACTCTTATTGCTTAAATATTGTATGAAATAATTAAAAATATATAAAAAAATCAGTCGACTTGGAACATGAGACACTCACACGGCCCATTTTCCTCCCATGTGTGGAAGATACTATACGTCGTCCGTGGTTCGTTAAGAAAGTCCTCCAACACCATTGAAATAATATTATTTACATATTGCCTCTAGCGAATCTAAAACAACCAAACAGTAATTTTTATTACCTGTAGAAGAAGACAATGTGTAACAACTTATTTTGTTTGGTATAGAAAACAAGTTCCATAGTAAAAAAAATTAATTACATTGATTATGACAAACACAATGTTTATTTTAATTGAAAATATTTATATTCTGTTATTGTTGCATTATTATTGTTACTATCGGTCATTATTATTTTTTAGTTACGTATTGTTGATGTCGTTCATTATACTTTTTTAATTGTTTAATGTAATTTTAAATTTGATTTAAAATCAATTTGAGCCATCGAAATAAGCACGTCTTTGTACAAATAGTTAATATGTTTAATTTCAAAAATTTCCATTTTTTCACGTACGATCGCGTCCTATAAAATGGATAACAGTTGCAAAATATAAAGATTCTGAATATAATAAAAAATCAAAGGAAAAATGAAAAATGAAAATTAAGATTTACTTTTCAAGAAAACAATGTTATAATTGGCTATTAGTTGATCCAATCCATACTGATCCTATAATAGAAAAAATAATTGTTATAATTCAAATGGCACAATATATTTAAAACAAATTATATATATCCTCGTTCGCATACATGTATCCCCTAAAATCTCTAAAAATATTAAAAATTTGTTCAAGACCAAAATTATAATTTACACATTATTCAAAAAACCATTTATTTGTAATAAAACTTAACGAGTTTGTGTTGCATTCATTGTGAAACATTTTTAATTATAAACTCATAAAAGAGCACAAAAACATTATTGAAAAAGTTTCACTTTATTTATTATAAATTTTAACCAATTTTGTTTCGACATTTACGTCTTTTGATAATAACAAATGTTGAAACAGTATTGTTAATAAATAAAGTGAAACTTTTCCAATGTTGTTTTTATGCTCTTTTATAATTTTACGATTTATTTTATTGTATTGTCAAGTTAAAATGATTACACGCATCGCAATATTAGATATAAACCGGCAAGGATTTTTAAAGGACATTGTGTGATGTCTTCAAGCGTCCTTTACAGCCAATGAAACACAAACACGTATACAGATTATAAAGTTAAATTGTGAACCATATAACATCTGCTTGTATATGACGGTTGTTGTTTAAAAGACAGACGTTAAATTATTATAAGAAAACATCAGTTAATTAAAAAAAAGATATTGGACACTTTTGATTTTATCAAATGTGTATTAAAGTTTTTTTGTATTGTACTTCATGCAACACTACTTTAAAAAATTAATTAAGCAATACTATAGTCAATTCCAGTCCACACGGCATTACAAGAATTGTTAAATATTTAACAGAATGAAAAACAATAAAAGTCTATTCGAATATGAACTATTAAACACTATCAGTTATTGATTAAAACAAACACAAACTTTCACAGAAATTTATTAATATCAAAAATCGAAGAAGCTACTGTGTTAGCGAAACAATTGTTAATATTAGTAAATTTCTGTGAAAGTTTGTGTTTGTTTTAATCAATTATGAATAACTTTCACCAAGTAAAAACCAATTCCATTGTATCACTATCAGTTACCTAATTAATTGAACATCCTTGCAAGAAATGTCTTTTTAGGAAGTCTATTAGAAAAGATGGAATTTGAAGTATAACAATTATTAACCACAACAATGTTTTAATATCTTACCTAAACCACAAGATCCTAAAAAGTCCAAGAAAATCCCACAGGGTCTGTGAGTTCAAATCACATAATTATTTGAAAACCAGTTACCTATATTTTCAGACGTCGTGGTTGATTTATATATTTTTGCGATAATTGAACTACTCTAACGGCTGTAAAATAGAAATATTAAATTGTATTTTGAGTTTTATCTCTATTCTTTAACAATATCTTAAAAGTAAATAAACATCACTTTTCAAAACTGCGGCTCACTCATTTGTGTCATTGATGTCCAGCATAATCCGTATTGATGTAATTTAGCTTATGAAGGATCATCTTAAAATAAATGTTTAGATTTATAATAGGAGACGGGATAACTTCTTCAAAACGTTTCAAAAGGATTAAGGGAATATTATCATGAAGAAATGGCATTAAATAAGATTTAAGAGTTAATCAGACGTCCCGAATTTTAACAATTGCTTTGACGACTTAAATTTTCTTGGAAAAGTCATTTAATTTACAGATATTTAATCCATTTTGGCTGTTGCAACGTAAAAGTTTATAACATAAAATATTTACAGTTCACCGAAATTTTGAAAACTTTTAAGTTTCTCTTAGATGTCTATCAAAAATGCATCGATAATTGAAGACACTGACAACTTTACGAAACAAAAAAATCTTATTTTTAGGTAATATAATAGTTATTTTTACTATTATTTTATATATAATTTTTATACTACGATCTTTCACAGAAAATACCACAATTTCATTTTGTTAGAATTAATTATTTTTTCTGTTGATTGATTAATTACTAATGAAACTGGGTAAACTGATACACGGCTATCGTTTACTACTTAGACAGAAAAAGAAACATCCTCTTTTCCCCGCACAAGTACACCGCTTTGAGCATGAAAACATTAATAATATGATATCTATTAAATAGGAATATAGTGACAATTTTTATTCGATTTAAAGACCAAGCTTTTAAGAAATAAAATTAAAAAAATATGATTCCTTCGATAGGTCGAAACCGGTCGTGGGATATGGCCTTCGGTACGTTGTGCCTACTGTATAGGACGCGTTCGAAATGTGGGATCTGTGATCTATAAAATTTAGACGAAAAAGGATTATAATGCCTTCTTTTTTTTCAATATGGTTCCTTCTTTTTCAAATTTCAATTTAACTGAACGTATTTCACAATTTCTTTAATCAGCCTATATATCCCACCTTTCTCTTACTTTGTTTGCAGATTACAATGTGTGTATGTGAAAAATACACATTTTATTTCCTCTATTAAAAACCATTGTACTTATCTTTTACGAATCATTCAACTGAAATACAGCACAATTGAGTTAGAAAAATTTCACGATAAAGCAAATAAATAAGTACCTGCTTTTAATCCCTTTTATGTGCCTATAATGATGATAAGATAAGAAACGTTGGAAGGAATTGATGGCTAATTAATAAAAATTTAATACTTACTAATATATCGGCATTACAATCGAATCGTTTTTAGGATAATGTACTTGTTATTTAAGCGTTAATAAATAAAGTTTTAGTGAAATTATAGTTGAATGAAAAATGATCGCGGTAAGTAAATTTAAGCAGTGAAGTTCTGCTTAATGGAATTAGATAAGTATTGTAAACATTAAAATATTTATTTAGATTTTAACAATCGTCGGTTTTCTTCTCGTCGGAGTTGCTAAACCACAAGAATTAGAGCCCTACCGATTAGGTGAATTTTTGGAAAGTTTTTTTACTAATGTAGCGTTCAATGGAACCTGGGTTTCTGATAATATTTTGATGTATACCCACAATTCGAGTTTGTATTTTTTTTATCCAGAAACACAAACATCGGAACTGTTCTTTGATAGGACAGCTTTGGTAAGTTTGACGGAGGAAATGCATGATGTAAATAATGTAAAATTTAAATGATAAAATAATTACAGAGTGAAATACATTAATACGATATTAATTATTGAATCGAATTTTTTTTCAATTCAATTCAATAATTAATAACGTATTAATGTAGATATTTAAAATTTACCCCTACTAAAAATTCGCAAACAATATTTAATTACAGAATGGTTTTGGTAGTTATTCATTGACATTGTCTCCAGATAGAAAATATTTTTTGATGAAGTACAACACCACAAGCGTAAGTATACTTTTATTCAAGTGATTTAAAGTTAATGACACAGTAATTAGTAATAAATACTGTTGATAATGATCACGTGGATCGAAACGATATTGTCGAGTACAATAAACAATTGGTGAAACTTTTTCCATTCTTTTATTTATTTTCTCTTTTGAAATATCTTGAAATATACTAACCCCAAAATCCATGATACAAATTTAGCTTATTTGGTTTTAAATTAGGATATCTCGAAATTTCAAAATGAAATCATTTTTTTAGGCTAGATACATCGAAAATAATTCCCCCTTCGTATTTTTTCTTTTCAATACGCCATAGTAAGTTCTCTTTCTCTTGAGGGCAGCATTATAGAGAATTCAAAAATAGATTCCAAAATGACCACCCTCTTAATTTTTTTATCTTTTATTTCATGTAGTGATACTCCCAATAGGAAAAAAATTGTATTTCTTTGAGGTGTGGTTGCGGCTGTAGCATATCTGAAACCAGACTCTGGTGGCATGTTACGCAGTTTCTATTCTTTTTAACTCTTGATTTTGTTGACCTATGCAATTATAAAAACAATCGTTCAAATCAATATCTTTATGTTTACATGGAGTAATTATGGGTTCAAAAGCTTCAAACGTAGTTGTTTCTGTTGATTCCATATTTATATTTATTTTAAATTTGTTTCTGAAACTGTAGATCGAAAATTTAAAATTTGAAAAAATCTTTGAATTGTTTCGACCTTTATTTAATGAAAATCCATATTAAATACGAATAAGTAAACTATTATAATACTAGTACATAGTACTCAATCTGTCTAATGAAGCCAATGTTGTGGCGAAACATGTTACATGCCCGCTATCGTGTGTGATCACGACCTCAATACTTCTGAAAATGTCAGCCGCAGTCGCTGACGAAACGTCAGGCAGAAATCAAGCCTTTAGACTACGGCCATCAAACCCGGAGAATCATTCTTATAATCTTATGAGAGTTTACTTATTCGTATTTGAAAAAATCTTTGAATTTTTCTAATTAAGTTTAGTAGAACATTTGGTTGAATTATACATCAAAATGTCAGCATTTTTAATTTTGTTTCTGAAAAAATAAATAATTGCCTTTTAAAAAAGTTGTTTAAACTCTCTCATTTGATTTTTTTTAATCATGTTACCTTTCAGATTTTTAGACATTCTACAGTTGCACAATTCAGTATAATAGACGTAAATACCAGGTAAATATTTTTATCCTTTTGGTAGCTACTTAAACAAAATGACAAAATAATTCACCTTTTCATTTTCTTTTAATGCTTAATGCTAATCATTACATACACAGTGCAATTTACCACATTGCCGATTCAGAGTTTTTATCATATGGAACGTGGGACAATAATGGAAATGGTGTTGCGTATGTGTTCGAAAATAATATTTATTATATTAGTTCACCATTAGAAGTTAATAATGCTAAACAAATTACAACAGATGGGGTAACTAATGTAATTTACAATGGAGTTCCCGACTGGGTTTACGAAGGTAACATTGAACAAAGATTTTGGTAACATTAAACAACCTATGTGTTTACTTAAATCGCGATACACGTCTGGTAGTTTTGGCAGAAGTCTGACCAACAGCATAGTTTTATTTTTTATTAAATGCCAAAACTAAATGTCTATTATGAATTGTAGACTTGTGATAAATAATTAGTGTTTGAGATTATTTTGCACAAAACGGTTAATAGTTGTGAGTTCAAGCTGATCTGATCTGCCCTAATTCATAAGAATTATCGAAGACGTGAAACTATTTTCCAAAAACTTTACAGTAGTTGATGTAGGGGGTTCGTTATTCAATAGAGGAACTGAACTTTTTGGTGCGCGGTTACAAAATTATCAGTAGATTCTCGGCAAAAGATAATTTTAACTTGCATTATACTATTATGGATTAAATGATATTTTTTGAAATACAAAGGGATTTTACAGATAATACTTTTTTATCGATAAAATTAGATTTGATAATCTTCTCCAACCGATGGTTGTGATAACGCCAAGTAAAGTAAAAAGTAAATTAATTATTGCAAACTACACCTACGTTTTGCCTTTATTGGACAAGGTTTAAGGGTAGATCAGAAGTTAAAGTTATTGATAGATTGAAGCGTTTATGGCGGCTTCTAATTATTTATTTAATTTATTATTATTATATCGACCTGTTCATATTCATATTATTTAAATTATATGTTGGTATGTTTTTATTCTTTGAACTACCACAAATTTTTATAACTATATGACCAGTTCCACAATCGAAACCGACTGAATACAAAAAATAATTAACGTGCAACTTATGTAGATAAAATTTTCTGCCATAAAGGTGGAACGATATGTTATTTGTAATAATAAAATATTTTTACCCCTGACATCTATTTGATTTTTATAATGAAGTGATAGCTGTATGTAAATAAAGTTGATTTTGAAATTTCGTAAATTTAAGAGGAAGTTCTGTCGTCCGGTTCAGCCATGTGGTTTTCTCCGAACGGAGACAAATTGGTGTTTGCTTTCTTTAACGATACCGAAGTCGGAGAATTTTCCTATTTTTTGTACGGAACTCCTGGAGACACGTCAGACATCTATCCCGAGGAAGTATCTTTACGGTATCCGAAAGTACGTTTTAAAGTTCTTAATAATATAGCTTCATTTCTTCGAAAATTTCTTTATTATTAAAAAGTACTTTTTCTACTTCTTTCTAACTCAATATACAGGGCGATTCAAACTGAGTGGTACATTAGACGTTTTAGGAAAACTAAGAGCGTTAGATATTTGAAAAATTAGGAGTAGGGGTTATCAAGGCTGTCTGCCACTTCCGATTACACCGGAAGTTAATGTCAACTTTGTTATTTTAAACGGTATGGTATATTTTTTATAACGAATTCGTATGAAGTATAAAATTTATTACAAAAATACAAAATTATCCAGAAATTTTCAAATAAAACTATGAAACAACCGAATGTGTCGAAAGAGATATACAAAATAAATGGAATAACAAAATAAACCATGGCAGTTACCATTTCAAAAATTGAAGTTATTCATGGCTGAACTTTTTAAACTTTCTTTTATTTTCTGAACGCCCTGTGTAAATTATTATCTCAGAAAGTATTGATCGTAGACACATGCAAGTTGGTTATCTAAGTCATCTTAAAATTTTATGCTTCATGCGAATTTGTGGTCCATTTAAAATAACAAAGTTGACATCAACTTCCGGCATAACTGTAAGTGGCAGACGGTTAATTATTTTAGATAAAAAGATCCTCCTTGATAACCCAAATTTATAAATTTCTAAGACGCTCAATTTTTTTAAAACATCTAATGTACCACTCTGTTTTAATTAATTTATTATAATTAATTTTTCGATAGTTTTTCTGTAATTTATTACTTATACCTTAAATTGGGGCTTGTCACTAAAAGATTGCACATTGTTAATTTTTTTATATTTATATGAGAGTCACTTTGTTCGCTAATTAGTTTAATTGATATTTAAGTAATGATGTTACTATTGAGTCTTGAACGTGCACACTTATCTTACCATTTAGCGTTTCCTGTTTTTATTTAGGTTGGCACTAAAAATCCCGTTGTTCTGCTCAAGTACGTCGATTTGGGGAATAACGGTAGCGAAGTTGTAACATTAAATATAATTCCAGTGGATATTGTCTCTGATGAATATGTTATATACAAAGTTGGTTGGGCAACTAATGAGGATATCGTAGCTATTATAAAGAACAGGGTTCAGAATAGAGCGGCCGTTTGTCGATGCAGAGTGACCGAAAGCTACTGCTATGTTGTAAGTAAATTGTTTTCCAGATTTATTTGTTTTAATCTACGTAACGATAACGCCAGAAATATAATAATAATAACTTGAAAGTTGGCTATTATGTGTCTATATTAACTTCTACAAACTTGATCAGTAGCGATTTGTTGAAATTCAATCCCTGTACGTGTGCAACATTGTGTAGGAATTTTGGAATAATTAAAGTTTAGGCCAAAATAATTTAAAACGAATATACAAATTAAATAAATTTAAAATTAAAAAACGAACACTTGGTAGAGTTTCACAAATTTTATTATTATTTGTCTGACAGTTGTTTCGACTTTTACGTCATTCTCAAAGACTGTGAGTGCTTCACATTGGAATTGATATTTATAATGGTGGTTGGTTATGGGTAGTTATAATATTGCTTTTATGACGGGAAAAACGATAAAATCTAGTTGTTCGTTGGTGATGAATTTACCTTGGTGCCGGGCTTTTTATATTTCTAATATTTCCAGGTAATATAATCGAGTACCTTTCGGTTCGCAATGTAAAAGTTTTATTTTATTTATGTTTATGAAATGATCATATAGTATACAGAGTAATTTAAGGAATGTAGGATTAACCCCCATATGTAGTAAAAAAAAAAAACAATTTAGGCTCACTAATTGTAGATAATAAGGATAGAATTAATATTTTACAAAAAAATTGTGTGTATGAGATTGGATTTTCAGATTGTGATACAATTTACATTGGTCAGACGGGTCGGAATCTAGGTAAACACCTAGATGAACATATAAAATGTATCATACATAATAAAAATACAACAGGCCGAAAGGTACTCGATTAGATTACCTGGAAATATTAGAAATACAAAAAGACCGTCACCAAGGTAAATTCATCACAAACGAACAACTAGATTTTAAGGTTTTTCCCATCATAAAAGCAATATTATAACTACCCATAACCAACCACCTTTATAAATATCAATTCCAATGTTAAGCACTGCTGGAGCAGTAATATTTCACAGATAATCTTTTACTTCTCTTCTGTCTTCATTTTTTTTCGTCCGTCCAATCTTCCTCTTCCTAACCACACCACCCATCCATTCCTACGATTCCTGCAAGGAGGCTGAAGAGGGCCTTACGCCCTACCCTCCGGCTTTGCACTACAGTGTAGGTCGGAGGGACTGCCCGCCCACCAGCACAAGTATCTGGTGGGAATTAAAGACAAAAAAGTTTTTTTTGTTAAGCACTCACAGTCTTTGAGAATGACGTAAAAGTCGAAACAGCTGTCAGACAAATAATAATAAAATTTGTGAAACTTTACCAAGTGGTCGTTTCATGAAATTAAATTTATTTAAATAATGTTATCGATTAATATACAAATTATTGGATATTAATTCTTTTTTCCACTGAAGTTGTTTATGTTTAGGAGAGCGTAATTGAAGAGAACAGGGGTTGGTTAGATCTTGACACACCTGTTTACAATTCTGAAGGGACATTAAGGTTGATGATCTTGGCTCAATCCGAAGGGGAAGACACTTACCAACATTTAATTCTTACCAACACCTCGGACAATTCAGCGGTACGATTAACAAGTGGACAAAGGGTAGTTTTGTCTTTATATGGATGGGACGAATCGCGAAATTTGGTGTAAGTACGAGCCTTATCTCACCATCAATGAAGTTGGATCAACTAGCGAAAATTTGCTCCTTTTTGGAAATTTTCAACCAATAAACTTTTATCAAACTAAGTGTTAACTAATAATAATACCTACTAAATTAGTTTACTAAACGCTTGACTTGAAGCTATATAAATAAATACATGAAAATGTTTCAACAACGTATATAGAAACTCAACATCTAACATATTTTCAGAATAGGTTTTACTTATAACGATATAAATCCACAGAGACCGTAAGACGATAAGAATGGTGAATCATCCCCATCATTGCTACTAATGAGATATACTTTGATTCTGAAAGTTACAGGTCTTTATCTATTTTAATTTTTGAATTAATTGTGATCAATTTGAAGGTTTGGGAGGTTATCCATAATAAAAAAATACATAAAAAATGTTAGTTTCAAAATTGTATAAGAACGTTGTCATACAGTTTTTTGTTTTTGATTTATTCAAAAACGAAAATAGATAGAGATGTGAAACTTATAGGATCAACGTAATTCATTAGTAGCAACAATATCCAGATATCTCTCTTGGGTTGCTTTACAGAAATATAGTTGGATCAACTTCATTGCCACAGGACTTGCATGAAAACAATAAAATATGATTGTTGCTTTGACGATTTCGTTGTTTTTGGCATTTTAGGTATTACTTAGGGACCACTGAAGAAAATTCAGCAGAGCGTCATGTGTTTTCTGTTGACGTAGCAACTTCCGAATCCATCTGTGTTACTTGTGGATTCGAGATTCCCGAAGGGATTTGTACGTATGCCGCAGTCTCGTTCAGTAAAAGTTTTTCGTATTTAGCAAAAGTGTGTCAGTCATCACCCAATTATGCTGTCATTCAAAGCGCCGATGATGTAAGTACCTACCTAGCACTTTGTACAGAGTTATTCAAATTGAGTGGTACATTAAACGTTTTAGGAAAACTAAGCATGTCACAGATTTGAAAATTCGGGAATAGAAGTTAAAATTTTTTAATAATTTTGGATTTTTTTAAATAAAACAATGGGAAACATCCAAATGTATTGAAAGAGGATAAAAAAGGAATCGAATGACAAAATGAAATGTGGTGGGTGCTAATTGAAAAAATGAAGTTATTCGCGTTTGATGTTTTTAAATCTTGTGTTTTTGTATAAATTATGAATCTTAATTTTGGCATGATGTTATCGTTAATACTTGACTATAACTAGTAAAAATTTCAACACTTTAAGTCATTCCTAATGGAAGTTATGATTTGTTACTTTTTTTACAAATTAAATTATTTCAGAAAATCTTTATGGCATGGCATCGTGTATTTCTTGAAATTATTTTAGGTACAAAAATAATTCTTGATCACTTTTACTCCCAAATTTTCTAAAACATCTAATGTATCACTCAGTTTGAATAATCCTGTATACTACATGTTATGACTAAAATATGTTTAACGGTATAGGGAAGGAATTACCTCTGTAGCAAAGTATGAAATGAGTTTAAATACGATTTTTATTTCGCCAATTTTGAAAATAAATTGCTTAATAAAAATACACTAGACCATGATACATTTTTTATACTAAAGATTAAAAATCTATACGTACAGAACATTTTTAGCTGTTCATTAAATATACTTAATATTGATAATAATTACTAATTTAATATTAATATCAAACAAAATAAGTTGAAATATTAAAAATATTGTACAAATCTGCACTCATATGGTTTCATGTTATTATTAAAAAAGGATTTTCGCCAAGTAAAGACGACAACTATTATTAATTACTAATTTGGTAAAATAATATAATAAAACAAGTTTAAAGAATGCTGAGTAACTTTTCAGAGTAAAGTTTTCCAAAAATTTTCAAATGAAATAAGCAATTATTGATCCCTGAAATAAAACCTTACGTTTAAATAAACCAAAAAGCTGTGGGTAATATAGGGATATATCCGTTTATGTATATTCATGTTTTGTTTGGACAATTTCACCCTTTGAGGTTATTGAGGAGTTCTGGGCAGTTACAATAACGTTCAAAAGAAATAGAAAATGATGCTAAGATTTTACCTTTCTTTTTACCAAATGTTGTTCTTTACTAAAGAACAGTAAATTAAACATTTATTTATATAAAAATTTATGATAATGGAAATTGAATAAAAAATAAAAATTGATTAATATATTTCCTTAGCCTTCAAATTCGTATCTCTGGTTAGATAACGCTCTCATAAGGGAACAATTGCAAAATAAATTGCAACCTACCACAAAAGAATTAAACGTTACCCTAGAAAGTGGCTACGTAACAAAAATTAAACTTCTTTTGCCACCAGGACTTGACGAAACTGACACATCGACTAAGTATCCCATGATAGTTTATGTGTAAGTAAAATAGCTGTAAGTATAACATAAGTACTAACCGTAGTTTGAAGAATGTACTGTAACAGTATTACTTTTACCTTTTACCCTCTCAAAAAAGAAAGTAAGTCCTATATCAAACTTATGAAATACATCAGTTAGCAGCAGATATCACTAGATGGCGATTTACTCTCACAATTAGAAAATCTATGAACTTGCTTTTAAGGAGCTTCTTCGAATTATTATTGTTGTACAATAAAAGAAGGTTTTGTTTGTTTGGTTATATTCTTTTTGGTGGAAAAAAATGTCAGTAGTACCAGCAAGTCTGTTGGGCGTATTGACAAGGTTCACAGTTTGTGTTCAATTAATAAGCTACATCGAAATATTAAACTTTCCAAGTAGAATGGGGCGTCTGAAATTTTGTAATGAACTGACTGAAGTGTCCTCTATAAATCCCGTCTAATGTTTGCCATTCCACGAGGTAACATTATTCCTATTTAATTATAGCAAACGTTTATAATTAGCATTACATTGTCATAATATAACGATGGCGATTTAATTATCTGTACAACATCACCGATATGCTAATTTACATGCTACTATAAACGCATACTTGATTGTATATAGTGTATACTTAATTATGTCTACAATTCCATCGAGATCACATGCAAATGAAATACATACATGCATGTAAATAGACTTACATAAACTATGTGTAAATTCTAACCAAATATTCACAACAACAGTCAAAATGAATTCTGTTTGCTCCAAGAAGGTTAGATGCCGTTAATTGAAAGAATAAAGTGCGCATTGGATCTTGGATTTCATTTCAAAATTAACAAACGAAAAAAAAAACAAAAAAACGAGAAAACTTACAATCCGGTGCAAACTTATTATAATTTGCACAATTATTTTACCGTTGTAATGAATTTTTCTAATGATTCTGTTAAGGGTTGATATCGACGTAAACTTTCATAAGATGAAATATAAAACTAAATATAACTATGGAATCAACAGAAACAACTACTCCGAGGGCTAATACCCCTACCGGCATTGAATTACATTGTTGATTCCGATAGATTCTTAGACGAAGATATAACATATTAAAAAAAAGAAGGAATTAAAATCCTTATTCGTCTACATATTAAGATCAAAGATCTCACATTTGGAACGCGTCCTACCAAGTGGGCACAACAAACCGAAATGAAATGAAATCCAAATGTGAAATCTTTGATCTTAATATTTAGACGAATAAGGATTTTAATTCCTTATTTTTTAAATATTTCATAAGATGATTTTATCTAATGTATGAGTTTTGTCTAATGATGAACGTGAGTCTAATATGCTGATGAGAGCTAATAAATTCGAAATCTAGTAGTTTTGATAAATTACTGTTAACTTTCTTTATTAACCTCTGTAGGTTTTAATTCTGAATCAATTTTATTAAATTGTTATAAACCATAACGATGAATGAACATCCCGTGCCTACATCAAAACAGTTTTGTTGAAAATATCTATTTTTGAGTTGGGAGGTAAATTTATTTTAAGTTGCGTTCAGTTTATCTGCTATTGTAAATGTAATTCAGAAAGGTTTATAGTTATGCTGGCCCAGGAGATATTCGAATTACGAACGCGTTTTCCAATGGCTTCGAGAAATACATTACTACAAATCGAAAATACATATATGCTTACATAGATGGAAGAGGAAGTAGCAGAAGAGAAGATAGTTTACGTTTTCAAATATACAGACGAATGGGCACAGTTGAAATAGAGGATCAAGTTGTGGCAACAAAGTAAGAGATACTCTGTAGTTTTGTTAGTATAAGATTTCCGGCTTCTTATAATCTTATTTTTACCCTATTGATTGAGAAAATAATAAAACCATTAATATCATCATCTATGTACCAACAATTTCACTAAATCAGACGATCCTTTTGGGAAAGAAGAAAAATTAAGTAATAACTTACAGTTTAAACTTTTTATAGTGACCGTTTGATAAAACATTATTTAATAATAGCAATAAAACGAACAAAGTTTCAACAATAATTTATTGATTTTGACAATATTGTTTCGACCACTATGTGGTCATTTTCAAGATCATACAGAATACTAAAATTATAGTGTAAATGTGCAAATATATATACAAATGGTACTTAAGGGTAGGGGGTACTTACCTTCTTCGGGTGTACAGGCCGTCGTCGGTTGGAATTGCTTCCTAACGTTTCGCTAGCACGAGTGGCGAGCTTCTTCAGAGGTAGACTGTCTACAACTAACAGCGAAAATGGATAGACCTCTGAAGAAGCTCGCCACTCGTGCTAGCGAAACGCGAAACGTTAGGAAGCAATTCCAACCGACGACGGCCTGTACACCCGAAGAAGGATAACATCAGAACAGTTTGTGTTTTGTTATTTATGAGTAATCATGTTTTACAATTATCCCACCGCAGAATTAATTACCATTATCTAAAGCTAACTGTCGATATCGACCATGGTCCATAACTCAACTCGAATTTTAATTCTACAATGAATTTTGGCGGTGACAGCCCATTTTTTTATAAGAATCTTATCTTCCCAAAAAGCTAATGAAATGTTGTTTTTTGGAGATATGTACGTGTCTCCATTGATTGTTCCTCAATATTAATACCAGAATATTGTAGATATTTAAGGGATACCTATTCATGGATAGACTCGGAAAGAATTTGCATTTGGGGATGGAGTTACGGTGGTTTTGCTACGGCCTGGGCATTAGTACATGACACCGAGAAGATTTTTAATTGCTTTTTATCTGTTGCTCCAGTTACAAATTTTATCTACTACGGTAAGTCTAACTTTTTAATCACGTTATTAGCAATTAAAGAAATTTAGGAAAAGTTATTAGTACTTAAATTATTTTAATAATTCTGGAACGCGTTCATCATAAGAAAAATTATAACTTAGTAACTTTTAACGAAATTTATTTTTTCGAAAGGAGCAACCAATTAAAGTGCGTTGTTTTTGCTACCAATTATAAATATATAAATGCATGCATAAAAATCGTGTTTATTGCTGTTTTAATTGATCCTAATTAATTATTGATATTAATTTTTATTCATTACTTTGAAGCAAAGATAGAGCAGAAATTCAATGTAACTGTATATTAAATATAATGTAAACAAATGAGTTCTTAAAGTTAGTACCTAAACCATATTTCTGATCCTATCATTATGATATTCTTCATTTCGTTTGTTTAAAGTTGGAAGATTGGATTGGAAGAAGTTAATTTAAAAAAGGCAAAAGAACTCAAATTTCAATTTATTTTTTGGTTAAAGTTTGTAAATTATCTCTGCAGAACCCTACATGTTACAGATAATAAACAAAAATTTAACAAAACATTAAAAGTGTGATCTGTCCAAACTATCAGAATACCGAACAAACAACATGTCACTGTTAAACAGCTTTCAATAATTACTGACTGTGTTATGCATGTTGACTGATTAACTACTGACGGTGTAGTGATCGCCATTTGTAGACTTTTGCCACTATTTGTGAGTTAATTAAAGTTTGACAAGCTCCTTTTCGATTTAAGGACATCGACTTGTCAAACTGAACTGTACGGTACGTGAGAGGTACTTACATATAACGAACAGTCGAAACTGATAGATGTGGATGGCGATTTCGAATTCTTTGATTCTTGTCAGATGGTGTTCACAATGCCGTCAGAAGTTATTAATAAATTAAGCAGTTTATCAGCTGTACATAACAGAAACAAATATTTGTAGAATACCTTAATAAGATTAATGTGTAGGCTTTCACGGCCGGCGTCAACTAACTGATGATGATCTTCAGGGCCTTGTGGCCGCGGTCTAAAGGTTGGTATTCTACCTGAAGTTTCGTTAGCAGCTGCGGCTGACATTATCAAAGGTGTTGCGGGCGGCGGGTAGCTTTCTAATTTGTAGAGACAACCTAGCCCGCCGCCCGCAACATCATTGGTAATGTCAGCCGCAACCGCTGACGAAACGACCAACCTTTAGACCACGGCCACAAAGCCTGGAAGATTATCATTAGTTATTTAATGATGTTGTTTTATACGGTAGAATTTTTAATTGACTATGATTTAACAGTCCAACAAAATTCAATAAAGGCGTTTTTGTTTCATTCCAATGTCTTATTTAAAAGTATGGACAATTCGACTCGTCACTGTAACGTTTTTTTTTTTTTGAGAATAATTTTAAACCATTTTAAGTTGGAGAGAGAGAGGCGAAGAAAATTATGTTTTTAAGATCGTCGATATTTGATGAACAAATTCTTAAAAATATATTAAACACCATTGTCTCCTTTACAATCATAAAATACTCAATCGGAAATTTTAGATACAAATCAAAAATGTAAATAGTAACTACTTACACATGTGTAAGACATAAATGTTTCTTCCTTTAAAAAATGCGCCAATAAGTCACTTTATTGTCTAAAATAAGACGTAATTGCGACGTTGTTATAGTTTCAAGATTCAAATTGATTTATAAAATTAAGATAAATTACGTTACTTCATTGCCTGCTTTCTTCGCGAATAAATAGTTTTTTCATTCATTATTATAATCTACTTACGAAACTATTGAAACGAAGGCAATAGAGTTAAATTGCAGCAATTCTAATCTCTCTGTAACTTTTCTTTTCCTTCATAATGAATCAATGGATTAATGTAGCATGAAAATGACTTCGCGTTTTCTCATTAATTCTTTTCTACACTAGAATGAAGTGGAGACATAATTTTAAATTAAATGTCAACGTTAATATTTACGTGCATGGTTTGAAATCGAGATATTTCAATATTATGCAGCTATTAAAAGAACAACAGAGACTCAAGAAAAGATTATAAGATTATGAAAGATTGGATTATAACTAACTTTTCAATTATAAATTGCTCCGGTTAAATAAAAAATTTATTAAAGAGGTTAAAAAGTTACTGATTAAAAATTAGTTTTGCACAAAAAATAGTAAATAACTAAAAATAACATTTGGTAAAGCTATTAAAAATTAGCAACGAAACAAGAAAGACGTTAAAAATTAAGAATAAAATAATTTCATATTTATATTTATATTTATGATAATAGAGGTTATCAAGCCAATGTATTTGTATATTATATAAATTTTCTTCAGTTTTATAGGAATACATAGAATTATTAACTTCATAAGGCGAAACTTAGGTATTGTTTGCGATGATAAAACATTTTTCTACCCCTAACTTGGCCTTGATTTGTACAATAATATAAGTTGAGGAATCAAATATTTTGTTGTCAGATACAATATATACTGAGAGATACATGGGTCTTCCAACGGTAGATGACAACTGGATAGGTTACAACAATACCGATCTGACAAGGAGGGTTGAATCGTTTAGAGATAGAAAGTTTTATGTAATTCATGGCAGTGCTGACGACAACGTGCATTATCAAAATACAGCCATTCTTATGAAAGCTCTAGCAGAAGCTAATATACTATATTCTGAACAGGTATGTCCTATAGAAGTACCTACATACCCCCATCTACTGTATGTTTTGTGGTGTTAGTGATATTTTTGTAATGCTAGACCTAAATGTTTGGTGTCGTATTTTGACGTTAAGAAGTTGGACCATTTAAAAGAAATTATGTATAAGACTGTCTTAAACTTTTGCAAAATGCTAAAACAAAGATTTTGTTAAAAAAAATTCTGATGACACTTGGTGAAACATAATGAATGTAAAGTAACAAAAAAACACTTGGAGAGGTTTCACACAATTTTGATTCAACCTCTATAATTTTTTTATTCATATCCAAACGAAATTAACAATTATATTCAGTTCACTTTGGAAATAGGAAATAATACTCTGAATTTCTTAGACCTACAAATCAGCATATTAAACCAAAAACTTGTTTTTGATATATTCAGGAAAGACACATCTACAAATTACATTTCAGCCTATTCAAGACACCCTATTAATATTAAATTATCTATTTTTCATGCAATGCTAAACAGATTAATTAGCGTACCTTTAAATCAAGAAAATTACAGCAAGGAATTAAACCCAATAAAATCCCTAGCAAAAAACAATGGCTACTACTCCAAGATCATCGATAAAATGCTGACAAAAAAATACTATTACAACCTAATTTACCAAAACAAAAACACTCCAACTGGAAGTGAAGCTGAGAATAGTATATGGAAAGAAAATCCCCTACAAGAATTTAACATAAAAGCTGCATATTTTAATAATTTTACAGTAAACAAAGTTCTCGTAAATAATACATTAAATAAGATTCCAAACAATTCACAGAAAAGTGGTGTTTATGAGATTACCTGTTCGTAATGCCCTACCATTTACATTGGAAAGTCCAAACGACTGATAACAACCCGTTTCAATGAGCATATTCGCGATGCTAGACTCAATAAAGATGCGTCCAGACTTTCGTACCATTTAATCAATAATGATCACACTTGTGCCAAAAATAAAATTCATTTGCCAGGGGGAAAAATATCGGACCGTTATGAAGCTTTAGAAATAAAAGAAGACATCATACAAAACAAATGCCTTGCTAACGACCAAATGCCATTTGGTCCCAATCCCCTCCTAGATCCCAAATTAGTTTAAGTCATCTATTTATAAAAAAATTACTATTAGTAACTTCAGTACATGTATATGATTTTGTGAAACCTCTCCAAGTGTTTTTCTGTTACTTTAAAATTTTGTGTTAAATAATCTGCTATGGTTTCTGACAATTGAATATCATTGGTTCTGTTTATCTGTAGTACCACACACCGTCGTGTAATGCATTTGCTTGTAGTATAATTAGAAACGAGAAAATTTGAAACTACTTTATATGAAAATTAGTTACGCCTACCCTTCGCTTGTATAAAGGCTAGGTTGTTATTTCAAAATCTCATAGCTACCTGGTACGTGATAATGAAAGTATTAAAATCTTTAAAATTTTCATATACATTTTGGTACTATCCGGCACAGGAAGGAAAAGCAAATGTTGTTTAACTTTCTTTAAAGTCATATGTAACTATAACGACTTTGTGGTGTAATAATTATAAAAAATATGAAAAAACTGTGAACTAAATAATGATATTTGTGCATTCGTTTGAAATAGGATTAATAATGTTGAACTTTAATTAAAAATCATAAAGTTTAAAAAATATTTTATATTGTAGACACTACAATATTGTTTCGCCAAACATTACATATATATGTATAAGTCTATCCTAAAAGGGGGGGGGGGGTGTTATAGAAAAATATTTAGCAAAGGTGAATTTTTAAACTCTATTTGATCCTTTAATGCTAGGTCTTTTTTATGATATCTGTTAATTTCTAGGCTTTCCAAATAATTTAATTTTGAACATTTGTTTTGTTTATGTAAAATTTTATACTTTAAATTGAAATTATGATTTTGATTAATTATGTGTTCTGCGTATGTAGATTACTTTTCTTTTTTGCCCTGGGTAGAAAATTTTAAGTCAGCATTACGCTTAAGTTTATTTTTTATAAATTAAAATTTTTGAGAGGAAAGCAATGTTGACCAATAATGTTTCAGTGATAGTTTGTTTTCCTTTTTTTTGTGCTTTATTTTAGATAAAGTTCTTGAAATGTTCCCGAAAACCATTAAAAATATTTATTCGTGAATAATTCTATTTTCAGACTTATGTGGATGATGCTCACTCAATAGCAAGTTATTCACCTCATCTTTATCATTCCATCGATCGGTATTTTGCAAGAAGTTTCGGTCTCAGCGACCCGATTTACAATTAGGAATAGTTAACTTAATTAGTTACAGCGTCAATTGTCTTTAATACATTAAATTCTGGTAATGTTTTATTATAAATAGATTATTGATTCGAGTTATGCATAAAATAATAATTTTTATGTCTATAAAGATTTTTGATATAAAAAAGCTTTTGTACAATTAAATTGGTTTAATAAATTAATTACATTAATAAAAATGTGTATTACATTTAACATACGCAGATATATATAGCATATATCGTAGACACTACAAATAATTCGCTGCCTTTATTTCCTTCTGGGCGGTTTTGAAAACAGTTTCAACGAATCTCAAAATCTCCTTTTTTTGCATTTATTCGTTTAAACAAAGAAGTGGCCGCATCGTATGTTGTAATGTTTTCTTTTCAGATTATAGTGTCAATCGGAATCTTGGAGTAGCCTATATCATTTTTGATAACGATGCACCTACGTACACAAACAGATACTTCTAAATACTACAAAAACTGTTTTGAAAAGCATATATGTGTTTCGCCAACTTTGAGATTGAAGATTAAAAAATGCAAAAGGATTATAAAGGAATCGAATGACAAAATGAAATATGTCATGGATGGAATTATTCGTGTTTGAAGTTTCTAAATCTTCGATTTTTTTCTGAACGCTTTGTATAAATTATGAGCTTAGTTTTAGCATGACATTAGCCTTACGACTTAGTTATAATTAGTAAAAATTTCAACATTGTAAGTCATTTTTTATGGAAATTATGATTTTTTATAGTTTGGGTTGCGGTGCAATCTTTTTTCCAATAAATTAAACTATCTCAGAAACTATTCACCTTAATATCTTGTGTTTCATATTTAAAAATATACCATTCCATTTAAAATAAGAAAGTTGGCATCAACTTCAATATCAACGATATAACCGGAAGTGGCCGACAGTTGAAATTATTTTAGTTAAATAGATCATCCTTGATACTACTCCCAACTCCCAAATTTTCAAATCTGTAACATGCTTAGTTTCCCTAAAAGTTTGAATGACCCTGTATGCCATCATTCAAATCCGGTTTTATAATAAATTAGTTATCAATATATCAAAGAAGGTCCCCAGTATTTAGTATAAATAAATATAATGCACCTTTCGTAATATTGTGTACATCTTCAATATCAATTTTCTCTTTGCTGTCGACATAAAACGTAGACTTAATTATTATTACCAAATTATTCTATTTATCTTTTATTTTTGTTTTATTTAAACAAAAACTGTTCAGAATTACTTAAGGCTTTGTGTCTTTGTAATAAGCATAAAATATACCTATTCATTCTGATAAAGAGTTATGTGGGTAAATATATTCGAGATGCCGTTGTTTTAGTTCGTTCTAATTTACGTCGCCCGCATCAGTTCGAAAATTTCCTCTTTGTAAAAATAAAACTGAAAATGTCCTCGTGTAGCAGGATCTAGCAGGCAACCAGCTACCGATCTATGTATACAGAAACAAAAAAAAAAAAACAGGCGAATGTTCCCGGATATTCGCATTTCGATTAGATGCAGCACGTTTCACCGGCTCCAAATTTTGCCTTTTATCAAAAAAATCCAAATCCCTACAGGCACTTTAATTATTATTTCGTCTACAGATACCGTAACGAAATTTTTGAATTTTCAATCACTTAGTTAATTCAAAAAAGAAGGAATTAAAATCCATATTCGTCTAAATATTAAGATCAAAGATCTCACATTTTGAACGCGTCCTACCATGTAGGCACAACGAACCGAATGCCACATCTCACGACCGGTTTCGACCTATCGGGTCTCATCAGGTGGGCGCTGGCAGAAAAGCCTTTACAGGCTATATTATAAATATAAATATGGAATCAACAGAAACAACTACTCCGAGGGCTAATAAGGATTTTAATTCCTTCTTTTTTGAATATGTTATATTTTCGCCTAGGAGTCCATCGGAATCAACAGTGTAATTCAATGCCGGTAGGGGTATTAGCCCTCGGAGTATTGTTTCTGTTGATTCCAAGTTTATATTTATATTTATATTTACTTAGTTAATTGCTATTTGAAGTAAAACATGTTATACAGCACCTAAGATTTCACTATTGATAAGTAAATTTATGGAAAAGGTTTAATGTTACGAAAAAGAGTTACGGATTGGAACGTAGTCCCTATTTACTTTCAGACATATCAATATTGTGATTGTATACATATCGTGCTTGGAAGTATAAACTATAATTTATATAATAGCAGTGAATTTGATGTTTCAATTTTAGGTGGTTGTATTGTATTATTACTTAAAGCTTTTTTTGTAAGTTTTCCACCAGGGTTAAGTTATTTCCTTTTGCGCATTTATGTAACAGTTTTCAATTATTATCATCTCCGTATTGGTTATTGGTTGTGTAATGTTCCGAAAAAACGGACGACTTAATATTATAATTCATACGAATTTATCGTAAAAAATATAGCATTTCATTTAAAATAAGAAAGTTGACATCAACTTTCCGGTATAACCGGAAGTGCCCGACAGTTGAAATTATTTTAGCTAAATAGATCATCCTTGATAACCAACCACTACTCCCTAATTTTCAAATCTGATACATGCTTAGTTTCCCTAGAATGTCTAATGTACCCTGTATATTTCTGAAGATTCCATGATGAATTACTCAGTGAATGTAGAGGTGAGCAATGATTGAACGAATCATTCATTTAAACAACTTTTAAAAAGGAATCACATGAATCAATTCACTGCCTACGGTGTGCCTCGTTCGAATGAATCATTACAGTGAATCGTGGCGAATACATAATTCTCCTCGAACGATAATCCAAATGAACGAATCGTGAGAATTGATTCCTTTTATGAAATTGAATCGTTTGAATCGATTCATAATAAAGGATAGTATTGTCCACCTCTCGTACGATTTCTTTTAATGACCTGCTTTAGCGATTCGACTGATTAATCATGCAGCCATTTAGAACACGGTTCGTTATATATTCGGATGTGTGCGGCATTAAAAAATGTATCGTGAAACTTAAGAGTTGAGGATAATTTTGTATACGAAATTTAAAAAACTGATCTTCAAATACGTACAAACTTAACTTAATGCCATTGTCTTTCGTAGAACGTCAAGTTACATTTCGTTCAAATTGCTCGATTTGGTGAACAACGTTTTTATTTATCTATTTTCGGATTATGACGAGCGGGTAGAAAATAATGTCGGCTTATTGTTTTTGACAGAAATGGGAACAAACTAGTAAGGACAAAAAGCCTGTCTGCAATGGGAACGAGAAAACAAGACAATGCACTTTGCTACTCACTTGACCGGGACGCCGCTTGAATCTACGATATCCTGCATTGATCTTGTCATACATTCTAATCCATGTTTTGTTGTTTGGTTTCGAAGACAACTGAAACAAACACAAATAAAATTAAATTCACCAAATACTACCTTCCTCCATGATTAGTTGGTTGTCAACAGTTTACAAGAAAATTACACTACCTATGAATAGCTTTATAAATAAGTAGAATTACGGAGGAGTCACCAGATACTTTATGACATTTCAATAAACACTTAGGTAATAGTAACATAGAGGCAATTGTTGCCATCTAGTGGATTTTAGCTGCTACAGAAGATATTAAACTGGACAAGGCCTCACTGAGGTATTTAAACTTGTCCAGTTGAATCAACAACGCAGCCTACATACGTGAATTCACGTAAAGCTTATTAAAAACAATTATTATGTTTTTATTCACGTTTGTAGGCTGCGTTGTTGATTCAGCTGGACAAGTCTAAATACCTCAGTGAGGCCTTGTCCAGTTTAATATCTTCTGTAGCAGCTAAAATCCACTAGATGGTAACAATTGCCTCTATGTTACTATTGTATTAACTGTTCTTTACGGAACATTACAGCTTGGTCAGTAATTTATCGAGACTGCCTATGACACGCTGATGAGTTTCTAACAAGAGCGAAATCGCGATCAGTGTCTGGTGGTCTCGATAAATTTCTGACCAAAAATATAATAAACACTTAGGTATAAAGAACAGTTAGATAATTTGTTGGTGTGACAAGGAAAAAATAATGCACGTCTCTTCAAAAGGCCCTGCAAAGCTTGATCCAACCCCTATTAAAAAAATAAATATATAACTTCATGAATACTTTGTAGATAGGTAGGATAAACTCTGAACATATAATAAAAATAAAAACAAGTCAAGGTCCTTCTGCACCTCGAAGAAAAACAAGAAACACGCTCAATGTTAGTTCTAAAGAACACTTCCGCCTTCTAAAAGAAACTACGTTTTGTTTGAAAGTAATTATATGACAAGAAGGGAAAAAATCATGGGTAACCATACACGCCAACACGCAATATGCTAATGTCGACGGAATTAGCTTCAGATAGCTACCTACGAGTGGAAACCGTTAATGATCGCAATCGATCTGGAAGAATTAAATTTGGTTATATACAAATAGTCCTTTGAGAAAAATAAAAACAAGTATCGCAGTAAGACTTAAAGATAGAATGACAGAAGTTTTTTTACTATTTTATTTGCAATCAACAGGTTTCTGCAGTAAATGGTTACAACATTGTAATACTCAGTGATCACTTTAATTTGACTTAAAACAATCCTTAACAAACTCAGTTTCCATGAAAATTTTAAGTAAAGATCCATAGATTAGAATGGTTAGGTTCAGACGTTTCGTCGCAAACTGCGGCTGAAATCATCAGTGGTATTGCGGTAACAACGTGGGAGAAGAAAAACGTTTGTTTGTAGAAGTTAATGTCGAACTAGCACTAAGCACATTAACTATATTTTCGCGTAAAAATCTCTTACAATATTATCTTGTAGGCTGGCAAATATAATAACGTTGATAAATGTGGACTTAAGAAATAACTATCTTTGTGATAATGAACATAGATGACATGGTCAAAAAGATACCGGTAATAGACAAAACACTAATTAAATTTGAAGTTTTTTTCCAGATAACTTTTGAACCACAACGAAGTCTAAACATGAGAACTGCAGTATTATTAAAGGTTCTAAAAATCGAAAAATTATCCTTGTTAGGATACCGGTAAGCAGAGACTGCTGACACTTGAGACTTGATCTTTGGGAAAATTATCCGACACATATAGCACTGTGCCTTCCCAAAGATGACAAACTTTGGTGGAAGACATTCCGGAATTGTTTTTTTTTTATATTTTAATTTGATAATATTTTTAAGAAATTGCTGGGACTTGGGGCTTGTCCTTTTTGATGTAACAATAGTGCTTTTCCAAGGATGACAAATTTTGGTGAGATACATTCCGAAAAAAAAACCTATAACGTTTTTTGTTTTTTTTTTTTTAATAATTTTCCAGAAACTGTTGGGACTTGGGATTTGGTCATTGGTAAAACTATTGGCCGCATTTAGCACTAGTGCTTTCCCAAAAATGACAAATTTTGGATATACATTCCGAAAGAAAAAACACTTTTTTAACATTCTTTGATAATTTTTCTCTCAAAAGCTGCTTTGACTTGGGACTTGATCTTTGGAAAAATCGTTTACCACATACACCATTAGTACCTTTCCAAAAATAATAACAAAAGTAGTATCGTTGATTCCAAGCTGGTTAGCCGTAGTCTAGGTTTAAATTTGAAATGTTACCAACAGATTAAAAAAATACTGGTAATATGAGGAAAAACATTTATCAATTAAGGGTTTTCCACAAGCTGATGTTTAAAATGACAATTAAGTTAACAGTAAGATTTGCAGTAGTGGTAAAAGTTCAAAAGAAAGAACAACGATCTTTGTAGTGACCAACATGGATTAAAAAAGATACCGTAATAGAAAAAATCACACGACCAAGACGTTTTAGATTTTTTTCTTTTTTTTTTTAGGGCAAATCGCGTTTTCGTTTATGTCATTGATCTGTTAAGTAATAGTGAATTTTGTTGGAGAATACGTTGCAGAAAAGTGATTTCGTAGAAGGGTTAATCGCGGCGTCGGTCATCGGCGTCGCCGCCGACACGCGTCTTGTGATCAGAAGTTGTGAAAACATCCGCATGGAGCGCTGACGTGTTAGCGTCCCGGAGAATCTGCTGCAGTGGCCTATCGGTGCCCGTGTGCCATGCAACGTGTCGCGCTTACCACTGTCTTCTTCCCTCTGCGACAACACACCACCACCTCTTTTTCTTCCTCTCCTCCTTTTTCTTCTTCTTTTTCTATTCCCTTCAATTTTTTTTTTTCAAAAAATTTCCTTCTCATCCGCAATCATTTTATATGTATGTTTATATATACATAAACGTATCTATGAGTGCCGTGTCGGCTAAATTACGTTACTAAAAATGCTACTGTTATGACTCACGTAACAAACACACTGTTATTTTCTTCTTTCCGCTTCGGCTTTTCGAAATACTGCCAGTCTTCTTCATTTCTACCGCTGCTGCTACTGTTTAAAAAAAATTACACTTTCGTCCGGACAAAGGTAAAATTTAATGCTACCTTTCCCTTATTTTTTGATTATTTAGTATATAAATGTGGATACGATGAAACATAAGATGTCCAATTCACATAAGCTTACACTTAAATTTACTGAAAACAAAATCGTCAACGAAGGTGTTGGTCAGTTTTTTATGAATTTAAAAATGTAAGGTACATATAAATCGTATACTTATATCTATGATAAACACATTAGCAATGACTTTCCTTTTTCGCTTTTTCTTTTTTAAGCTGAAATAGCTGAAGTAAATTTTCAGATAAAGCTCGAATACAAAGTGAGTTATTGTATTTTTATATTACAATTATTTTCCTTTCTTTTTTTTTTTCGTTTCATAAAACCGTGTATCAGTATTATTACCATTTAAATTATATCTAAACCCTATTTCTCTTTAATATATTTTCGATGTATTTCACATTTTGTTTTTATTTTTCGGCCCAATGAGTTAAAAGGAAATTCATACATAAATATTAACGTTTGCTCATTCCGCTTTTGGTTCTGACTGTGTAATATAAATAATGGTGTTATTTTGAAGTTAGTCTTTTCAATGAGTTATTAAATACTAATCGGCTACATTCTGCGTGCTTACAAAATACTAATTAGATATTATTGGAAAAGAGCCAACCTGTAAATAGGGTAAATCTGAATTAATTAACTACTAGAATCCGAGCAGAGTACAATTTTAGGGATAGCAGAAACGTGTATTGCAATAAAAATTAATTGACTTTTAAAGCTGCTGTGTTCATTATTTTTCAAATTTGTCTCTTCTAAGTCTCTCTTATTTCTTCCAATGAGAAATAATACCAACATTAAGTAACTAATTTTTACTGAATAAAATATAAGAACAAGATCTTCTGTGTTATTATTTCATTAAATATATTTAAATTCAAATTTCACGGTGCAGTTCTTCTGAAACGTAATTTTAATTTAAATAAGAAATACTCTGTATGATGTTCACGAATTTGTTCTAAAATACTCGACAATTGTTTCGGGCATTTCCCATTATCAAGAGTAATTAATAATAAATTAATGTGTGACAATCATTGATATATATACAATTAAAGTTCATTTAGCAGCAGTGGGGATGAAGTCTATCCCACTTCTAATTGAGTGTTAACATTGTTCAATTTATGGTGAATACCTTTCCTGATTTTTAAATTTTCGAACATAGTTAAGTTTTTTTTTGAAACAATATTTGAGCACAAGATTTTTGCATTGCTAGTGTCGTGTTTAAATGGAGTACAATGTTTGGATATCACTGCTTGTAAGTAATTATTATTTATAATATGTAAGTGTTCTTTAATTCTTGATGAAATAGCTCTGCCAGATTGGCCAATGTAAAGTGCATCTCATTAGTTACAAGGTAACTGGTAAACACCACTTTTTTCAACGGGTTTGTTTTCTTCTTATTATTTACTAGTAATGTTTTAAAAGTATGATTATGATTTTCAATTACTCTTAATCCTAGTTTTTGTAACTAATTTTTATACTTATTACTAACAGATTTATATGCATAGTGTAAAGACACAAAAATTGTTAATTAAATTAACAGTAATATTATCATTTTATAGTAGCTTACTAATTATTTCTCGTTGTTTGTTATTAAGTATATATATACTTGTGATTATAACACATTTACTTAAGTATTAATTACTCTTGATAATAGGCAACAACGAAGTATTTTAGAATAAATTCGTGAATATTTTATACTGTGTGTTTTCTCTGGATAAAACCAATATCTAAAAAAATATTTTGGTAATAGAACAGCAATATTTTGTGACCCTTCCATGCCAGTAATCGATAGGGTATTCTTAACTACTTAGTTACATATTTTTTGTGTTGAATTGTATTTTCCTTAATAATTTTGAGTGCAAGTAAAACAGAGATGATTAACTAGCCTTCAAAATAGCTTTTATTGTTATAAAAAATTATTTTCACATTTTTTTATGGCGAGTAAATTATAACTATAAAAATATTTATAATTTGGTTAAAGGCTGAGAATGAGTTTATAAATTATAATATATTAAAAAGCACTGCATTGCTGCCCTAGCAGCTTTAAAAATGCCTACAGGCTTATAGGGGTATTTATGGTTAGGTAAAGGTGTATAAAAAGTTTGTTGTAGAGTTATTGGATTTAAATCGCTTGAGTTTAATGTTTTAGGAAGTTCAATGCCCTCTTTTCACCTTAACCTTCCCCCTCTGAAGAAGACTTTTGGATCCATCTCTGTGATGATTTACTTAGACTTATCGTTAAACCTATTCGAATAGTGATAAGAAATGTGTCCAAAAGGATGATGTACTTTTACGTCATGTAATATATTTCAATTTTCCAAACGCCATTTCTCTCCCGTACATTTTCAATAAGCAAGTATCCGTCTTCAATGGTTCAATAAATTGAACTCGTACGCAAAGAATAGCGAACGGGCGAGTTTCCTTATGCAGAATATTAAATGAGTCTCGCCTAGAAGTTTTCAACCGGTCTTATTATTATTGCAAGCCAGACTTTAGCTCACTCCTATCTCACTTGCGGAAATATAATACTTTGCGTCAATGTAAAATCTTAATGGTTGTCCTGACTAAATTGCGAAAATCATTTTGAAATTTCAACGCTACGAGATTCTTTTCGGCTCTATAGTAAATACCGAAGCTTTTTGCGTATTCCTTTATCCCCTTTACCTTTTCAAAATCGTAGTGGTTACCGAGTTGAGCTTACCACTTGGTAGAGCATACTACACCTGGTTTGTTTGACCATTTAGTTAAAAAAATCCTGCTCGTTGCTTGTGTTTAATATAACTCCACGAGAACGGCTTAATAGTTGATACGATTGCCTGAGCTTTTTAAAACAAATTGTGAAAAAATCTAATGTTTTTAAATTCGTTTTTCTTATAAATATAAATATAAATATGGAATCAACAGAAACATTTACTCCGAAGACTAATACCCCTGTTACACTGTTGATTCCGATGGATTCTTAGACGAAAATCAAAGATGATCTTAATATTTAGACGAATAAGGATTCAAATTCCTTCTTTTTTGAATATGTTATATCTTCATCTAAGAATCCATTGGAATCAACAGTGTAATTCAATGCCGATAGGGGTATTCGCCCTCGGAGTAGTTGTTTCTGTTGATTCCATATTTATATTTATATTTATAATATAGCCTGTAAAGGCCTTTCTGTCAGTGCCCACCTGATAAGACCCGATAGGTCGAAACCGGTTGTGGGATATGGCTTTCGGTTCGTTGTACCTACTTGGTAGGGATGCGTTCCAAATGTGTGATCTTTGATCTTAATATTTAGACGAATAAGGATTTTAATTCCTTTTTTTCTGAATATCTTTTTTTTTGTTAACGATTAATATTGAAATGCGGGTAGCATAAGACAATAATAATAACAGAGGTTGGATTGTCAATTTGGAATGTCTAAACATAAAGTTTTAGTTTGTGTCTATTTAATTATGCATAAGAAAAACGTCTAGTTTTTGCAAAGTTAAATAGTAGAGGTCGTTTTTTTTTCTTTTGGGTTTTTATTTAAATAATTTTATGCAAAAGAAAGTGCCATTTCCTTTACGGTTTAAACTGAGCCAAACTTTTCAAACTAAAACGTCTATTCAAATTACATCCGAGTCTAAGGCTTTAAAAGCAATATCCCTTAAAGTAGCTGAATAGCATTAGTTAGTTCCATTGAGGGTTTCTAAATGGACCAACTCTTTTGGTGCATTTTTATTACAAAAAGAGAAAATTAAAATTCAACCAAAGCATTAAATGCGACTGATGGAACACCAATAATAAATCGCCACTAATTTATAAGACATCAGGTAGGTGCATAATTACTAAAAGCATTTAGCTATAACACAACCTTCTGCAAAAAAGTAATGAACTATTAAAAAAGACAATAATTTGGCGTCACTGTGAAAAGTAATAAAATAAAGTTTCTTCAAAAAAATAATCTGCCTAATGTAATTTTTTAATTTTACTGATCTTAACCAGATCTCCTACATAATTTATCTAATTGTTAAGTTTGAATTAACGTAAAGGAATTTATCTATAAAAATAAGAATGAAATAACTATAGGGGGTATAAATTTATATATTCTGACGAAATAACTAAGTAAATGTAACAAACAGATACAGATCTTTTATTTTGACAGGTTTCTTTTTGTAGTATTGACAACTCATTGGTGTTGGTCAATAATTTATTGAAACCACCAGATGTACATTGCGATTTCGAGTTTATTAGCTTTTATCAGTAAGAAATTTCGATAAATAACCGACCAAACCGAAGTTTCTTCGTAAAAGCAAGTTTATAAAATGTCGGGTAATGGAAAGTACATCGCCATCTAGTGATATAACTCCTACCTGTACTGTTTAGTATGTTTGACGAATGCCCTGGGATGGTAAATTGATAGGCATGTAAACCAACTTAATAAACAATATAATGTTTTCTTCAGATTCAATTTGATAAGAGCCTCGCCAAACATTTAAAATGCTACAGTTGGTAGTAAATACTATCATATGGCAATATACTGGCTATAACTTGAAAACAGTGGGTATCGATTTTAAAGATAAATTCTGTCAAAAAATATAAATTACAGTGGTAATATTTTCACGAAGATCATTCCAAATTTAGACATTATTGTTACCTTTACGAGCTATTTATATTTAAATTGGACCATTTGTGAAAGATAATGATTAGTAAGTTACTCTGCTAATTGTCTACGAAGTGGTCCTAAAATTATACGATTATGAGTGGGAATATTCATTACATGCTCATGGAAATTACTGTAGTGGTGCTTATAACAATACATAGAGAATTTACAAGAAAAACATTCGCAATTTCTTGAAAAGATTTTTTAAAATGGAAAATGTTATTTATTATCTAAAGGTTATATTGTGAAACAATTTTGAAGTAACATTGAGGTCGAAGAATATACCTAAAACTTTTTTGATCTCAGGAAGATCTTAACATGTAGTTTTTGTGATCCTTTAAGGAACCAAAGAATTTACGAACGATGAGAAAAATAAGCAAATGCGACAGCAGCATCACTTAATAAATCGTCTTTCTCATGAAATAATTTTATAGCCTATCGAATTTATCACAGTATTACATTTACGTAAGTAAATTCTTGAAAATCGATCAAGTAATCAACACTATCCGTTACGTACAGGTACCCAAAATAATGTTATTGACTGTTCCAGGAAAAAGGAAAAAATTGCAAAATAGCTTCAGTTGGGTTTCCATACACTCACGACAATTGAAAGGTGTGATTATAAACACCATCCATATTAAAAAGAATAAATAGGATTTAATTCGGTGATCTCTAGAGTACCTGTACTTCTCACGCTTTCACGGCCGGCGTATGTTGATGCAGTGTATTCTTCCGGGCTGTTTTGCCGTGGTCCATGGAATTTTTCTTTTCTAGACGTTTCGGAGTGCTTTGCTGACGGCATCTTCAGTGGTGACTTGGCAAGTGTTTGCAAAATTCCATGGACCACGGAAAAACAGCCCGGAAGAATATACTGCATCAACTCTACAGTATCCATATATGTATGTTATCTATAACTTGTGAAATATTGAATCACTAAAAGAGAATAATTTCTATTAACAAAAAACATTAAAGGAGTACCTAATGGTAAGTTATTGTACTACGTGAAAAGAAGAAAAGTCAACTAAAATTTTTTGTGTCTCAAACAATCTTAAATGGCTTGAAACCAGACAAGAAATTATTTTAAAGCTATCCTAATATGAAATAAAAAAGCGATTCGCGGTTTTTTTAAACGTCGTATACTCCGTAGACGAAAATATTTCTCTCTGTTTTATTATTCGGACTGTAAACTATAAAGTTTCAAATAGATGCTGTTAAATTTTACAATAACTATGAAAATACTTTATGAATGTTAACAGTCAAGATGAATTAAGAGTTTATAGTTACGTATTCTAAATCGAAACTTTTTGACGATCGTTTTGGTTTAACCAAATCGCCTGTAAACTGCATAAAGTTAAACTGAACAATGTGAAGAACAGTGTAAGTTCGTGGTCAGTAATTTATCAAAACTACCAGACGTAGATCGCGATTTCGATCTTATTAGATAGGTACCACCATCAGCACATAATCATGATAGGCAGTTTGATATACATTGATATGATCTCTAGTTATTAAAGTATATTGCCATATATTGATATCTGATATTAACTGAAGTATAGGCATTAATAAGAGAGATTTAATAATATTAAATCGCAATCAACTTCTGATAGTTTATATCAAGAAGGTTACAGTATCATTGATAACATGAAAGTTATGGCAAATCAATTTAAGTTACCTTATAATAAATCTTCCAGAGAGTAACAAAAAAGGAAAATTAATTTGTGTTGTGCTGATCAAAAAAAAGTCATCTTGGAGATCACGATTTTAATATTTCTAGTTTTGAGGGATGTAGGGAATAAAATTAGTAATAAAACACTTGGAGAGTTTCGCTTATTTATTTATTTTGGTTTATACATAATATTGCTAATAAGACCTTGAAAATAGCAAAAACCGTATGGATTACATACTTTGTTATCCAAAAACTTACATTCACTAGAACTGTCGTTTACAAAATGTAATAAAAAACTATCAAACGACCAAATAGACTTTGGTAACAACCCTCTGTTAAGACCAGATTTAGTTTAAACAACCCACCCCTAAAGTAAGTAAGTAGGTAATATAAATTGAATAGATACTAGGAAACACTGTAGTTTAATATAAGCTCCTGATAATGCCGTACTAAGTGTTTTATTACTAATTTTATTATATTAATAATCATGTTTCACCAAGAGTTAACAGAAAATACTTTTAATCTATTTTAAAGTACTCTTTCAACCAGTACCACCACCATAAGATTATTTTCGAGGTCATTATGATAACTATTATTAACTTTTTGCTTTGGAAAACTCGTTGAAACGATATCAACAGATGTCAAATAATATTATTCGGTTAGCTGGAGTTGTTCTTGGCCAATCTTTGCAGGTGTGAACCTTCCTGAATGTTTTTTTTAATAATTTTGCTGTAAAACGCTAGTGTTATATTTCCACTTGTATTTATTGTGTTAGGAGGTTCTAAATTCCGTTTATCACCAATTAAGAATTAAACAGGTGGGGTACTTGCATTAGCTGTGAAAAAGGGAAAGGAAATTTGCGTGAATATGCCTGCTCACGATGGCACGCCACGTCGGCACGCGATTTCGAATGTACACTTCATAATCGACCTATTAAAGAACTTAAACGGGTGGGTCGACTTCATGTCGAAAAATATCAGTACGTAATTGGACATTTAAAGCAATTAAAATTTATCATTCAATGAAGCAAAATTGCTTTCGCAGTCAATGCATTTAGGTACGTATTTTCGAAGATGTATAAAACTGACGTAGGAGATTAAAAACATAATAAATGAAAATGAATTTAAAGCTGACAAGTCCAACTACACCATTATTAATCATTTAACCCGTTTGATTTATCGAAAAGAATCAAATTAAAAGATTTGCTTATTTTATTTGGTAAAGAAAGTTTTGGCCAAAGTCACGGATGCTTGTTATAGAATAGCCGTGTTTAAAAAATGTGTCATTTCGAAAATACATTATTTGATACCTACATTACAAATAATAAAGTATTTGGTATATTTCAACCGTTTAAATATCAATGCTCTGAGAATTGCGTAGATTGAAGAGTAATAACGAATACATTAACTAAACTTACAGTAAAATTGAATATGTGTATTTTGAATAATAAACAAACACTGCGTTACGTTTCACGAAAAAATTCTTTATTCTTCTTTACAATATTGTTTCAACCCTTGCGGCTCATTATCAAGAGCTATGGTGTTACTAAAGATGTAAATAATGCAACAGACTTATATAAACGGATGACAATAAGCAATAGGACAAATAAACTGCAGGTAGTGGTTATCTATTTGGAAGGTCCAATAACATCGGAAAATCCAAAGTGAACATTTCAATTAGATTATTTAAAATATTTTGCTTATTATTTATTAATGGCTTTCTTAATTTCCAAAGATTCGAGCAAACTCAATTTACGCCTTTTTTGTTCAGAATGTAAAAGTTAAATCGAATTAGTGTCTGAATTATGTTTGAAATCTATGCAATGTTGAGCTATTCCTGTATTATTCTTTTTATTCCGTATGGAAAGCACATGTTCTTTAAGCCAAGCTTTTATGGCTCTACCTGTCGATCCTGGGTAAAAAGCTGTTCAATCTTTACAGTACAATTTATAAAAAAAAAACCATCAATAATAAGCAAAATATTGTAAATAATCAAATTGAAATGTTCACTTTGAATTCTCCGCTGTTATTGGACATTCTAAATAGATAATCACTACCTGCAGTTTATTTGAAACAATATTGTAGAGAAGAATAAATAAATTTTTCGTGAAACGTAATCCAGTGTTTGTTTGTTACTCAAAATACACATATTCAATTTTATTTAAAACGTTTCACAAAGAATGCGATACTAGATACGCATTTCAACCCTTAAATACTAAACAATTAGTAATGGCAGTGATATGTAGGAAACGTCAGCCGTCGATCGTGATTTCAAACTCTTCCAACTCTTTCGACAGTGTAGATAAGGATATCTGTAGATATTTGCTACTTATTGTGGGATTCAGTAATGTTTAACAAGATTCTATTCTAATAAAGACATCTACTTATTAAACTGAAACTGTTTGATTATTAACTGAACCGTTATCCCAATTCCACACCGTTCTCATTGTCAAATTTATAATGATTTTTTAATATGACGTCATTACCTGTTTAGTATTTAAGGGTTAGAATGTAATTTTAATGTTAGCGCTTTAAAAAAAAACGAAATAAATCTTATGGTAATTAAAAATTCCACTATAGAAGGTTTCATTTTGTATACACGCTATAATTCATTAACAAACACCCTGTATATAGAGGTAACTAACCATAAAAATTCGCGCAATTCATTAAATTTTTTTATGGTAAACTTCTTAACTTGTATCAACAGAAACAACTACTCCGAGGGCTAATACCCCTATCGACATTGAATCACACTGTTAATTCGGAAAGATTCTTAGATGAAGACAGTGAACCGAAAGCCATTTCCCAGTTGTGGGATATGGTTCGCTGTGCCTACTTGATAGGGCGCGTTCCAAATTGTGGGATCTTTGATCTTAATATTTAGGCGAATAAGGATTTTAATTCCTTCTTTTTGGGATATCTTTGTACCTGCGTATTTGATGCCGACTTAATATCAAATTAATTATTAAAGCAGAAGACGAAATTTGAGGAAATAGATCGTTTAATTATTCAAAATGGTCACAATTCTGTATTTTACTTAAAGTAAAATGAATAAAGTTCTGAGACAAAGAAAATTTCATTTGTTCGGATTATTCAATGTTATGACGTCATTACGGATTTGAACAGTCTTTTGTTAAAGATGCAAAGTTTGCATTTAAAATTGGTCAAAACAAAAGATCGGTATGGATGTTCATATTTCATCTTTTACGAGTTACAACTTTGGAAAGGGTAACGGTGTGGAGACTCATAATGGAAATACATACATGAAATGCGAGAGGTTGCCATAATGCAATTCATCATTCGTTACCCTTTCACAGCACGTAGCAGAAACTGCTTTCGGTACCAAGAGATACTTCGGTTGCGATCCGAACTTTTTTATTTTCTTTTCTTTTTCTCATATGAATTGCGCTTTCTATTCGACCATCATGTACGTAGGTATATGTATTATACGTGCCGTTCACCATACAATTACATTTTCAAAATTTACACAGCAGGTTTATTATGAAAAGACAAGTTAGATGATTCCTACAAGTGTTTAACTAGAGTTTGTTAATGAGGAACTGAATTTTTCCGAAATGCAATACCAAAAGGTATTAATTGCAGTACCTGAGGGTTGATCGAGCTTCTTCAATCAGATAATCTATAATAAATTCTTAAACTTATACTCAACCTAAAATAAAAGACCCGACAGAAAACTTCCAAAAAGATAAAAATATAAATATAAATATGGATTCAACAGAAACAACTACTCCGAGGGCTAATACCCCCACCGGCATTGAATTGCACTGTTGATTCCGATGTATTCTTAGACGAAGATATAACATATCCAAAAAAGAAGGAATAATAGTTGTTTCTGTTGAATCCACATTTATATTTATATTTTTATATTTATAATATAGCCTGTAAAGGCATTTCCGCCAGCGCCCACCTGATGAGACCCGATAGGTCGAAACCGGTCGTGGGATATGGCTTTCAGTTCGTTGTGCCTACTTGGTAGGACGCGTTCAAAATTTGAGATCTTTGATCTTAATATTTAGACGAATAAGGATTTTAATTCCTTCTTTTTTGGATATGTTCCAAAAAAATGTTTACAATATTCTTAATTCCAACAATGTTTGGATAGATAATAAGTTAAAATATCAATTAAAAAATATGAACCCAGCTGCTCCCGTTTCATACGGTTTGCCAAAAATACACAAGGATAATATTCCACTAAGATCTGTAATCTCTTATTTGCATGCACCTTGCTATAAACTTTGTTGGCTTACGAATTCAATTCTAATCAAATCAATCAATTGTTTTTCAAAATTCAGTGTCAAAAATTCAAAGTTAAAAATTTTAAAATTCCTAGAAAAGCTCAATTAGTATCTTTCGACGTAACCAGCTTGTTTACCTCAGTACCTTTAACAACTTTATTAAATGTATTGAAAGATAAAAATTCAAGAAGTGACATAGATCAACAACAGGGTAATAATTTACTGGAAATAATCAACCTATGCATTAACCAAAATTACTTTCAAGTATTTGATAAATTTTGTAAGCAGAAAAAAGATCTCCCTATGGGGTCACCCTTATCCCCCATATTAGCGGAAATATACATGAGCTATTTGAAAACTTATTATTCGCTTCTACAAACAAACTTATTCAATTTGTATTTTCCTGGCATCGTTATGTAGACATTTCATGTATTTGGACTTGGCTTAATAGACAATTAGACTTGTTCCTTAATTTCACAAACTCATTAGACTCGAAAATAAATTTCACACTCGAAAAGGAAAAAGAATCTAAAATAAATTTTTTGGATTTAAATATTTCTAGGTCTAACGATAAACTAGAATTTGATATATACCGTAAGCCTACTACCACAGACAACATTATACCTGCGGGTTCTAATCATCCCAGTAAACCAAAATTAGCAGTTTTTAATTCCTTGATAGACAGACTAATAAACCTACCTTTATCCGTTACAAATTTCAAAAAATAAGTATTAATTATTAAAAATATAGCGTTTAATAATAACTATAAGCCGAACATTGTAGACATAATGATCAATCGAAAACTTAACAAGAAAGTTCAAAAACTACTATTTAATGATAATTTTAGTATAAAAACAGATAACATTTATTGTTCTTTGCAATTTGTCAATTACGTAAGTTCAAAATTCAAATAACGGCTTAAGAAACTAGGAATTACTACAATAGAATGTAACGGTAGAACATTAAAGCACATGTTGGTTAATGTTAAACCTAAAAGCAATATTAAACAAAAAAGTAGAATTTACAAATTAATTTGTAGGGATTGTAGTGCGAGTTATTTAGGACAAACAGGGAGGACAGTAGAAACTCGTATAAATGAACATTTAAATAATATTAGAAAATCTGACAAAAAACTGGCTGTTCAGATCATTGTCATAGGACATAAGTTAGAAATAGAAAACACAAAAATCACGAATATAACAAATGGTAAAAAGTTATCGCCTCTAGAATCCTTAGAAATAAGAAAAAAATTAAGTTTAGTAATTAGTAATACTCTTGATAATGATCACGTAGATCGAAACGATATTGCCGAGCTCAATAAACAATTGGTGAAATTTTTTCCATTCTTTTATTTATTTTCCCTTTTGATATAAAAAAGCGATTTGTAGCTTTTTTATACATCGTATACCCTGTAAACGAAAATATTCCTGTCTGTTTTATTATTCAGAATGTAAACTATAAAGTTTCAAATAGATGCTGTTATATTTTACAACAATAACTATGGTAAAATACTTTATAAATGTTAACAGTCAAGATGAATCGAGAGTGAATTTTACCACCATGTTTATAGTTGCTCTAAATCGAAGCATCTTTATGACCGTTTTGGTTTAACCAAATCGTCTGTAAACTCCATAAAGTTAAACTGACCAATGTGAAGAATAGTTCAAGATCGTGGTCAATGATTAATTGAAAGCTTTTGTAAATATTATATTGTATCGAGGAATCTTTTAAATATTGTAACTCCATAATATCGTAGAAATAAAATAACATAAGTTACAAACACAATTTATTGTACCACAATGCACATTGCGCCACCCAGTGGCTTCTTCAGGTTAAAGAAAGAAAATAGGTATTTGAGATAAAGTTAAACACACTGCTTTTAGATGTTTCAATTATGTTTATTAGCACACCCTACATATAACTAATAGTTTCAGCCTCAACTTTATGGAAATTGAGAATCATATTGTAATATTTAAAAAGATAAAATAAAACACTTTTAATTTCCACTTCATACCTTTAATGCCTTAACGATCGTTTCACCCTACCAGGGTATCTTCAGAAGAAGTATTTGTGCAAACTATTTTTACATCTCTTATATACCTACTCTTACTATTGTGGTGGGGTTATATCTACTAATTTATTTATTATTACAGAACTATACACATTTTCTATGTAATTTAATAAATTTATGTTATTATTATTCATATGTTTTTTGATATCTAAAGTTTCCAACATATCTAATTTTTTTGCTTTTTTCTCTTTATGTAAAATTTTCTTCTAAAATGAAATTATATTTATTCTCTTTTATAAGATTCATAAATGATTAATTTTCATTGTAATTTTTCAAATGTTCCTTAATTCTTTCATTGAACGCTCTTCCAGTTTGTCCTATATATATTGCACTGCAGGATCTTTTACCTTTTTAAATATTACACCCTACATATGTTTCGATCTGTAATGTAAATATACAATATTACTCTTGAAAAAGTCTTCACAGGTCGAAACATATGTAGAGTGTGTTAATAAACATAATTGTAACATCTAAAAGCAGTTTGTTTAATTTTATTTCAATAATTTTAAATGATGTTTCATAAATTTCCTACCGCGGAATCCATTGAAATTATTAAATAGGAATTTCTTTGTTCCACCTGAAGAAGCCACTGTGTGGCGAAATGTGCATTGTGGTACAATAAATTGCGTTTGTAGCTTGTGTTATTTTATTTCTACGAAAATATTATATTGTAACAAATATCGTGTACTCAACAAAAAAACAATATAAATAGTGTTGATTACTGTAAACGGAAAATGGACGGTAATTCGATGTTTTAGAGTAATTGGAAAACCCTGCTATGTGAATTTTGTCGAAAGCCGTTTCTGTAAACCCTTTACCTATCTACAATAATTTATCACATTATATCGTTTACCAAAATTGCCTGAAAACCCGTTTTCCAGAAAATGAGGCATTAGTAAATCAGTTCTTTGGTGAAAAAAATCATTATTTTAAAAATGCTTCTGTGTGTTTCAATTTCAAGTATGAGTTTTTGATGAACCTAATTTCATATTATTATTTTAAAAATATTTAAGATCATTACAACACTAATAGTGGTTAAACAATAATTAAAATGCGATAACAAAAGAGTAATATTTTTTCACTCTTTAAACTTTATTGACAAGAAAATATATTTAAACCTTAAATAACTACCATGTTCTCTATCTGTACAGAATATTTTCCTTCCAATTAGATGAAAAGTAACACCATACCAGACTATAGATGAACTGAGAGAATTTAACAACAACAATTCTTCACCTTCGTGATTTTGTGACATATAATATGGTAAATGTAGTATGTGTGCACTGGAGAAAGTGTTTTATAGTCTATAAAATCGTTAAAAAATGGAAAATAGGTATACAGGAATTGAAAAGAGCGAAATTAAGGTTACCGATGAAGGCTTTTTGGAGCAAAATGACTCGGCACATTTTTCTCTATTTTTTAAAAAAAGTCCTTCAGTGTGCACACTTTTTATTCGACTTGGGTCGGAACAGGACGAGTAATTAAACGTTAATTGTTGTGACAGCATCCGCGATATTGTCTCTCGAAAGTATTCGGGTTACGCAGCAGTGAGCTTCCGTAATCAATAGTCATTCTCCTTCTAACACAATGCCCCCACAACTTTCTGAGCTTTCGAAACTATAGCAGTAAATTATGTCAAAGCTCGGAACTTTGACGTTCTCATAGTGAGAACACATGGTCTCGAGCCAGCAATTTTTTTTTATAGCAATAGGCTCGTAAAAACTCCGAAGGGGTGGATTACACTTGTGACGACAGAAAGCCCAAGGAAATGCTGAGTCGTGTTAAGAAATGTTCATTCAATACTTCGAAATATGTATAGGACTAAGTAACTTTCAATGTTGAGTAAAAATAATGCAGTTTAGAACCATTTCTTTCTTTCTTTAAGAATATCTGGGTCCGTAAAACCTTAATTTATTACCAACAGAACTCTTTAAACCATTCATCTGTAGTAGAGATAGACGACTGAAATACTAAAATTAACGCTATGATGACCGTTTCGGCGTTGGTCATATTCAGGCATGATCATAATTTTGTATTTTTGATTGTCTACGTTTTTTCATTGATTTCTTTTAATAATTATTATCCTACCGAATTTTACCAAGATTTAATTTTATCCGTAAGAATGTAATAAAAAACGATTACGAATGAAAATTTATAATAGGACTAGTTACTACTAAATACCTTATTTAAATAAATGAAATAATAAACACTCAACGGCAAATACCATAATAACAATTTCATACTTTCTACATATTAATAAATTTTTTATCAATGGTAATTAATCCCTCTCCCTTCTAAATTGTAAGTATGATAATAATATCAATTTCATTTTTAATAAAAATATTTCTTATTAAAAATGTGTAGAGAATGGTCTAGATATTTTTATACTATATACCTAAATAAGTATGTTTTGTGTTTTATTTGACTAAATAATTGAAATTTATATTTTGATAGAAATTGAAGGCATATACTCGAAATTACAGCGGATATTTACTCATTACTAAATATATGTTAAATGTATGAAAATAAAAAATCATTTCCAAAACTTTCTGGTGACTATTTTTTCACTTGTAATTAACTGAACTACCTCTATACGTTTAAAAATATACTAGAATATAATTATTCTCATGGCATTCATAAACATGTTCATAAGTTCAACAAAACAAACATTTTAGAAACTTACCGATTTCTTGCTTCGTTATTTTAATGTCCACTTCATGCTTTTGAAAGGACGAAACTGTTCATTGCCTTTTCTGAAACAATCGACAATTTTATACGTCAGTTTAGAACCTTCAATGATAAATTCATTGTAAAAGTTAGTTAAATATAATACAATAAAAATACTTGACTAAGTGTCATTTTCTTCAGATAAAGGCCATTACCAAGAGTGTCCTAATTGCAATACAAGGAAAATTTACACATTTGTTTATTTTTATAGGTAGACTAACCGGCTTCAACCTGACATTATATATAAATAGGGAAATGTTTGAAATAACAATGAATATATACATTTAGATTCATGCACATCTGTTAAGATTACTGAATACATAATAAAAGCGGCGAATTTGAGGAACAAAGCTCTGTTTGGCCATTAATTAATCTTTTTATGGTATTTAATATTTTACCTCCTAACTATAATTATTTAAAATGTAACAGCCTACTAGGCCTGTAAATATCGATTTTCGAAACGCTATTGTAATAGTAGAATGATGATTAGGGCTTGTAGGCCGTGGTTGATGTGAACGGTTTCGTCCAGACGTTTCGTCGGCAACTGCGGCTGACATCTTCAGTGAGTGCTGTCTACAGGCCCGAATCATCATTCTACTATGAACTCCGTCCGTGAAAGCTTATTTTATCACTTTCAGTTTGTTGTTTAGTAGCTTTTAGTGTTAGTTTTAGACCCCCACTACAAAAATTTACTATATAAGGGTTTTGTAATTAAGTTTAAGAGGGCCTTACGCCCTACCCTCCGGCTTTGCACTACAGTGTAGGTCGGAGGAACTGCCCGGCCACCAGCACCAGTAGCTGGTGGGAATGAAACACAAAAAAGTTAAAGTTAAGTTTAAGAGTACTACTTTTTCCACCTGAAGAAGCCACTGAGTGGCGGAATTGTACATTGTGGTACAATAAACATCTTTGTAACTTGTGTTTGTGTTTTTATTTTATACATTAAAATGGTGTTACAATATCTACAAGCTTTATCAATTCAATAAATACTTGAGTACTTATAACATTTTACCGGTTTGTTTATTAGTTTCTGTTTCGTGTTTCCGACAATGTTAATCAGACCTCCGCAAATAAAAATCTAATAGTAGGTACCTACATACTTAACATACATCTTTCTCAGGCCTTCTCTTTTAACACTGTTAACATAAACTGACAAAAGCAAATGGCAAATGACAACCTCTTCAAACTGAATACCACGACAATCTACAACACAATAACCTTTTTTACCTTGAACCGATACGATAACAGAACAAAAAAAAACGTTCGTTGTTTACGAAGTCCTGTGTAAAAACGATAAGTCAGCTTGAAACCGATCTTTAAATAAATTTCATGTAACACTGGCCGAATTTCTTCTTAAGATGTTAAATACAAACACATTTTCAGACAGCATTGAAAAAGAAAATTAGTCGAAAAAAATGGGCTGCCCTGATAAACATGCTTTAATACATGTTAATTTGTTTAAATTACTTATATAACAGCCGTATTCATTTTGATATATGTGATCGTATATAATGTAATAATTTGTTTTATTTATTTAAAACAAAGTGGCAGTGAAAAAGAAAATTAAATTAATAGAAAACTACAAATACTAAAAAAAATCTAACAATGGTTTATAATAAACACAATAAAATTTAACAAAAATATTATTAATTGATTCAGCTATTACATTATTTAATTAATTTTGTTTAAAATTATTGAATCAAAAATATTTTCAATTTTGTTTAAGGAAGAATCATTACTTTGTTTTATCTGTTTTTTAATTTCTAATTTTTCTAAGACGTTAAGTTTTTTACCTTTTTCATAAAAATAAAAAACATGATTTTAATTCAAACGATAGATCCGGTGTGTACAAACTAGAATGTGGAACATGCAACAAGTTTTATATAGGACAAACTGGTAGAGAATTTATTACGCGGATAAACGAACATAAGAAATCATTTTATAAACTAAAAAACGATACCAACCACACGAACCATTTAATTACTGAAAAACATACGTTTAATCCGAATTTTAAAATAATGCATACTGAAGGAAAAAGCTTCAAACTCTGTCTGTTGGAAACATTAGAAATTAATAAACAAAAAACAGTAATTTATTATTAAATGAACAAATAGAATTAAATAACTCCCCGTTACTGAATCTTTGGCCAATTCCTCCATCCCCACCTTAACTAATCACCCTTAAATATACAGAATTATGTAAATTAAAATAAGTATCTTTGTATCTTCTGACGAAACCGCAAAGCGGCGAAACAATTGTTAAGAGCAATAAAAACTGTGGAAATTAACAATAATGTTTGTGTATTTATGTTTAACATGAATTTCCATCAAGTAAGAGTAGATTCGATATTAGAGTCCAAATAAATTTAGTGAAACATTTCCAAGTGTATTGATTATTATTATTTGCTATTATAATGTTTCACCAAGGGTTTCCGACTAATTATTTTGTTAATATATACTGGAAGTTTTGTTTATAAATCTATGCCCGCATTTTTACAGTAAAGTACCTTTTTGCATATTTGCATTTTGTTTTATTTTAGTGTATTTGTGTATTCAAAACACGACCCACCAAAATGACGAATGATCTAACACGAAGTCACTATTCACTTAGCGAGAACAGTACTAGTTTCAACAGAAAGTTCATTTAAAAGTGTTATTGCGGAGATTGTTGCGCCAATTTCTACTTCAACTTATTATTGAAACTTTTAGAGAAGAAAGTTAAATTAGAAGTCGTAACTTACAAACAGGCATTTTAAATCAAAGTTAAACTGTTGTTCTCACAGAGGAAAAAGCAAAACCAATTCGAAAACGTAATGATTCTCTCATACTTTCGAATCTAGAATAAAGTTTAATGTGAAGCTATTCGAACAACGGTAAGGTAACCATTCGTTGCAAATCTTGGAAATAAGCAGTAGAAATAATAATAAATTGCTTTTCGGTACAATTCGGTTCTATTACATTTCGTGCAATCGAAATATCATTTCAAGGAATATTTTAAGGATAATGCCGAAGGATAAACAAACCGTAGAGTCTTTTGTATCACACTACTAAGTGCGAATCATGAGGTACATGATTATGATAAACATATTAATAATATCAATAATAAAAACAGAAAAATAAACCATCCTGAAATATATATATTTAATCTAAAATCTTGACGAATAACCAGGTTGTGTTCCAAGCTTTACTATTACTTTATGAGTATATTGTTTCAACGGTAATGTATATGGTTGAAATAAATAAATATGGAATCAACACAAACAACTACTCCGAGGGCTAATACCCTTACTGGCATTGAATTACACTGTTGATTCCGACGGATTCTTAGACGAAGATATAACATATTCAAAAAAGAAGGTATTAAAATCCTTATTCGTCTAAATAAGAAGAATCAATCGGAATCAACAGTGTAATTCAATGCCGGTAGGGGTATTAGCCCTCGAAGTAGTTGTTTCTGTTGATTCCATATTTATATTTATATCTATATTTATAATAGAGCCTGTAAAGGCCTTTCCTCCACCGCCCACCTAATGAGACCCGATAGGTCGAAACCGGTCGTGGGATATGGCTTTCGGTTCGTTGTGCCTACTTGGTAGGACGCGTTCCAAATGTCAGATCTTTGATCTTAATATCCAGACGAAAAAGGGTTTTAATTCCTTCTTTTTTGTATAAATATGAAATTGATTAAAATTTGGCACAGTAGATTAGTAGCCTAATCATATAACAAAAGTAATAAAAAAATAATCCCAAATTAAAGAGTAGTAATCAAAAGCACTTAATGTAAATATTCAAATTAACAACAGTAGCAAGAATGTATTATAAATAATGAACCATGAAGAAAAGCGGATATATTTTCAGAAACTGTAGAATTCAAAATAATAAAAATTAAAAACTACAATACTGTATGATCGAATATAAAAATATGTTGATAATTTTGATGTCTATTTTCGGGGACACCACAATAACTTCTCTATAATCTGGAAAGTTAAAAAGTCAGTTGTTTATTGACCCTCTTGTATTGGTAATTAATTAAAGGAACATTTCAGAACGATTTGATCAAAATGGGATTTAAAAAAAAATCCTGTACATGAAGCTAAAGTGGCTTTTATTAATCAAGCACTAAATAAATGAAAGCAATGAGCTGTAAAAATTATAAGTCTTCTCAGAGTTTTTATTACGCCCACTAAGGAAATTGATAGGCAGTCGAAAACAACGTTGGATACTTTTTCGTCCAGTTTTTGTGGAACGAATGAAAAATGGCCTAATTCATTTTTGTTCAGGCAAGCAATCATATTACAATAAGAAGGAAAACTAAAGAATAATGGTTTATTACTAGAATTTTAACAATGTTACTGTTCGGTTCTCTCAAGGCGGGCGGCATGTTCAGTTCTCTCAAAGACTTTGTTTAGATTTAGAGTATGTTTATTTAAAAAGATTAGCATGCATTGTCAGTTCATTCAAATGATGCGTTTGCCTGCAGGTGGCATTTTGACTTTAGATGTGTGCCGACCCTTTGTAAGCATGCGATAACGGCGGCAACAATCTTTGCGGGATGTTGCCGTCGTCGGTAAATTACAATCAGATTTTCATATATTTCTCAATTATTAGTCACTACCCTCTCCTACTCCGCTGGAGAGTGGTTGGTTTTGAATAGTCAGTACACATTCGTACTCAGATCGTACAGCATCACAAAAAGGCATTTTTTAACGTGGATCATCTTAGAAAGGGTCTTGTAATAATTATGTGTATATATTTAGTTGCAGTCATATTGTAAATAAATATTCATAAATACAGTTACTCGTCTTTCTTCGTCATAATAAGTTTTTTGCACATTTAACTCCGAACACAAAAATTTCGGGTGCTCCATCACAGGAGAAAGAAGTGGCGCATCAGCGCAAAACGAATAAACAGTTACTTCACTAGAAGGAATGCCACAAGAGAATTTAGTTTCCTGGCAAAATTCAAAAACATGGTGTTGCGTTCACGTTATTTTTATAAACCAGGCAACAGCAAAATTGAACTTATTTGTATAATATCATATTACAGGCAGTATATCGTCATCTACTGATATTTACTGCTAATTTGTAGTACTTCATATATTTCACAACGCTTTACGAAGGAATTTACTTGACACACCGAATATACAAAGCAGTTATTTTTACGCGATAGGGATGCATATCAAATTAATAATGAAAATTTAGTTCTTGTGTTAACGAAATTGAATTCTGGATTGGCTCTTGGTGGAGAATGTTTAATTTAAGAAAAAAAAATCAATTCGAAAAAACAAAACTAAAGATTTTCATACTGAGGAAGCCAATGTTTGGCGAAACATATGTTACGTATAATAAATAAAGTGATAGTAGTGAGTGATATTTCGCTAGGTACTTGATGAAATATATTTAAATAATCAAATGATTAAAATAAAACACACTTGGTAGGTTTCACAACATATATATGTGTGAAAATTTTTAGTTTTGTTTTTTCTAATTAAGATGGATTTCTATCAAGTAAAGATCGAAACTATTAAATCTTTAAAAACAAATCACTTAGTATATGTTCCACAAACGTATCTTTAAATGAGCATAAAAAATCTGTTTTAAATCATAAAAAGAACTTTGCAAATCATTGTATTGATAATAATCATTTCATGTATTGTAATAATGTAAAACTTCTACACAACTGTAACATAAAACGTAAAATTTTTGGAAATATCTAAAGCTATAACACAACAAAAATAGGTAACAAATGACCAAATTGATTTTGAGATTTCCCCGTTATTAAGGTCAGTTGTTTGTGGTAAGCTTCAACCCTTATAAATACCATCTTCAATTATATTATACATTCAGTTTGACAATAAAAATTGTGGAGCATATACCAAGTGTTTTGTTTTTTCTTAATATTTAGTTCTTGGTCAGTAAATTATAGAAATTGTGAGAAGTTCCATAAATTACTGACCAAACAGGTTTGTTGTGATGAATTTCACGCTTACGTAATATATTACCTCTCAATACTATTATTGTTGGTAATAACATCTCAATTAATAGAAAATATCGTTTAAACATCAATTCGCAATTACTATTTTTATTATAATTGTTTTGATTAAAATGTGCGGAAACTATAATGAAAATAACAACAAAAACAGTTCTATGAAAACAAATAACTTTTAAATCAGAAGTTTCATAACCGAAATCATAATAAATTCTAACAAGGAAAAAACAATCTCTTTTCGTGGTGCTCTACGTCGATGTCGTCTAGTATATCATACTGTAAATTTATTATAGCTTTTTAAAAATAAACAATGGCAACGTTTAGATACTATACTATACAACAAATATCTTTAAGAATTGAATAGATGAAGCATTTAATGATTGTAACTCCATAATCAGTAAAATAAATACGTATAATTACAAAAACTTTCATTGAACACAATATATATTTCAGCACACTGTGCCTTCTTCACGTGTAGAAGTAATATGACTGTTATTATTATTAGTAATATTACTTCTACACCTGAAGAAGGCACAGTGTGCTGAAATATATACTGTGTTTAATAAAACTTTTTGTAACTATAAGTGTTTGTTTTACTTATATATCTTTAATATGCAACGTTTTTAAACTTTGGGTGTTGCCCTGCTAGTGACCCCGTTGATTAGAATCACAAAAAAACGAAATTTCTTCCAAAACTGTTTGATAAGGATTTTGTAAATTAACCCTCGGTTGAAGTAAATTCAGTGGGCAAATACCTATCATCAAGGTATCAAGATTACAGATGACCGTGACTGAACCGAGATAAACTATACTGATAGATAATAACTTGATCCTTTACCTTTGAAGATTAACAAACAATGCGGTAATAGACTACCGTTCCGTTCAATTTCCCGGAGTCTGTACCCACAGGATAACATACAGGATGGGATACAGATAAAACAGGCAGAGAAAACATATATATGTATATATTTATGTTTGTATATATGTATATACACAATATATACTATATAGAGTACAATACATATATCTACCGATATCGATCTGGCAGAAACTGGCGTATCCTGGCAACTCGTCCTTCTGCACCACGTTGTGTGAAAGACGTAACTTTAAATTTCGGATTTTGCCACATTCTACAGGTACATACATAAAGTAATAGGTATACATAAGCCAATCTGTAAAATTCGTAAGATTTAAATACGACTCAGGAAACTTAGAAGGTAATGGTGTTTTCGTAAGCGGCTAACTAATCATTCAGTTGGATTGTCAAATATTGCTTTTGGCATTATTTTAGCTATCATACAACTATAAAATGAAGGGAAATATATAACTGTAGTTTAAAAAAGGTTTTACAGCTTTATCACCACTACTTTGTTATTGCAGAGGTGGAAAAATATTAGAAACAGCTGGTGAATGTCTAGTTACATATAAAACAAATAATTCTTTAGGAAACAAAATTAGAAATAAGAAAAATAAAACAGTTAAAAACTCAAAATCAGGAGTTTACAAGTTAAAATGTGGTGATTGTGAAAATGTCTACATAGGACAGACGGGTAGATCTTTTCAAGAAAGAATAAACGAACACCTAAAAGTTTACCAACAACAGAAGACACAATCTACCTATGTAGAACACCTGATATCAGAAAATCATCATTTCGACAAAAATTTTGAAAAATTTCACACTAATAATAAAGGTCAAAAATTAAATTTGTTTGAGGTATTAGAAATTAACAAACATAACAAAAGTAACATTATCTTAAATGATCAAATAGAAGTTAGTAACACACCCTTACTTAATCTTAATTATAAATAAACACATTAATTAATCAGTCAATGAAAGTAGTAAAATTTATAATCAGTAACTTTCATTTAAATCGGTATCTGTCTATCTAGGATATCAATACAATTTGATTGGTTATTTCATTTTTCGAAACTATCTCAAAAAATGGGTCGGTTGCGACTTGTTTACGTAATAGTTTTCTAGTTATTACCCTCTGTAACCCAAATAATTGTTTACGTATAAAACTATACTGTTGTATGCTAGGCACTAAAATATTCATAAACTGGGAATAGGAAAAGGATTTAAAAGGTATTTTTTGTGGATATTCTGATAATATGAATTAAAAATATTTTTAAATTGTACAAGAATAAAAAGCACTCTATATATTATTTTTATTATACATACATACTAACGGTTGGGGTTAGGTTAAGAATATTATGATTTGTTTTTTAATTTCTAACGATTCCATCTGTATTTTCATTTTATGGTCCAGCATAACTGGAATCTAGTTTATAATTATTAAACGGTTTTAAATGTTCATTTATTCCTATTTCAAAGTTTCTTCCAATTTTTTCAATGTAAAATTTGTTGTAGGAATTACACTTTTTAAATTTAATTCCCAATTTCCTTTCTTGGGGTATATAACATACAGTATACGTAAATACAAAATTGACTTTTTTCCTTTGTTTTCATCCCTTTCCTTCACCACCCCATCTCTAATATATTCCTTCAATATTGTACTTTCTCCATTCAAATTGAACTTGGAAAATCAATGATCTAATTGCAGCTTTTATCTTTTCCTTTTACTTTTTTCTCTTGTTATCCCCATTATTAACGAATTCTACCACTATCGATTTCTCTTGCCTCCAAATTTCAATTTTGCACATTGTCTTTATTGAAGTCCCCATAGTTTATAACATATCATTTGCTTAATACTGATAAAAAACATATCGTGACGTATATGCATTCTATCCGTATATGAAAAATACAGTCCTTTAGTTTGAACTTTGAACTCTTTTAGTTAAATCAAATACGATGTGACGTCATAGATACATATATGTGCATTGGAGCTTTGCATCAATTCCGAATGGGCTGCCAAAAACTTGTGATACATTAATGGTGCTGGATTTGTTAAGAAGGCTGGCAAATCTTGATAAAGCTTTCATTGCTACTATCTTTTAATTAATTGAATCCTTCTATTAAAGTTACTTCCTCTACAGTTTTATACAATTAGGACTTGTTTTAAACAACAACTTTCAACTTTATAAATTATAACCGAACAGCTTTCTAATCAAACCAATAATTTGAAGGTTAATGAAAATTTGATGAATTATATATTGCAGTGAGAGAAATAATTGATAAACAAGATTTAATAAAATAAAAGGCCTTAATTATATTTTTTATATATTAATTCCTACGATTTAAAAAAGAAACACAAATTTTCGCGACACCGAGAAAAAGGAATTTGTTTAATAACGAATTTTACACTTATTAATTTTGGTATGTTAAACAAACGGTTTTTTAGTTTAGTTAATACTGAAAATTTTGCTTCCAGCCGCTGATAATGTCTCAGCTGACGCTGAATTTATTTATTTTAATATTTGTTAATCCAACAACATAAATTCATTCAAATTTTGATTTTAGTTTCTACGTTAAATAAATGTCAGGATTGCTTCATTAAATGTTGCTTCTTTTCCATTTGTAATTTTATTTTATGGTTGAAATAACTTTAATGAATTTAAATGAACATATTCTGAATATATATATATATATACATATACTTTTCACTTAACAAATTTACCTAGCAGAATGACCTATATTTGTTTCTCTCATTTTTGAATTGTACGAAATAAAATTAGTCTAGAAACACCTTTTTTTTATTAATTTTTTGATACGATGGTGTTGATGTCAAAAATTTCAAAAAATTATAAAATAATATTTGGTTCATGATCTTGCTGAAAAGTTGTTTCTAGATTAATGTGGGGTGGTAGAAACCAAAACTGACAAAAAAGCAATGTGTTATTTTTGTCAGAAGCGAGATATTTGACTTAGAAGTTTTTTAAATATAAATACCTACGGCATTGAATTACACTGTTGATTCCGAACGATGATTAGACGAAGATAACAATCCAAAAAGAAGGTATTAAAATCTTCTTTCGTCTCTTTCGTCTAATTACAAAGGATCACAGATCCCACATTTCGAACGCGTCCTACACAGTAGGCACAGTGTACCGAAAGCCATATCCCACGACCGGTTTTGACCTATCGGGTCTCATCAGGTAGGCGCTGGCAGAAAGGCCTTTACAAGAAGCTTTTTAATAAAAGTTAAAAAGCAGTAGGATATTTCAACGAAATTTATTGGCTACTCAACATATGTTTCGACTGGGCAGTCATTATAAAGAATACAAAAACGTACTAAGAAGTTTTTTATCGTTATCTGTTTTGCAGAGGTTCGGAAAAATATTCATAACATCTAAACCGTCTAAAATTGAGCATTGTGGTTTGAAATGAGCCTTTATAAGATATCAGTGTATAACCCATACGAAATAAGAATGCTTGGCCTGATCTTGACATACGGTTTTCCTAAAGTAGGTAACGGATTTTTGATTCTTTTTTTACTTATTTTCTTAATACCGTATTTTAAGAACTGGCCAATATTCTGTTAACACAAGTAAAATAAATATAAAATCAACAGTTTTTGCTTTTAAATGATATATATTTAATATAAGAAAGGCTGTTCATGGTGCAGTCTTTATGAAACATGTTAAATAAATAAAATAACGACGAAAAATTCGTTTTGTTTTATCTGTTTATTATAAGAAACTCTTGTTTCAATCAACAGATCATTATCAAAGAGATAGTTTTAAGTAGAAATGCTAAGATTAGAAGTTATTATACGACTACCTGATATGGAAAAACCTTTATTTAACTATAATGACGACAACAACAAGGGTGTATTTATTATTTACTAAGTTATCTTTCTTATTCTTCAAGGCCTTTTGAATTTCTAAATTTTCTAAAAGGTTAAGCAGTCTGCCTTTGTTTTGAAAATGTAGTACCTTGGTGTTGTCTTTATCTACTACATGACTATGAGAAATGCAATGTTCTGAGAAACCCGTACTGCTAATTTTGTTTTTTATGGAATGTTCATGCTCCTGAACGCGGCTTTTTATGGCTCTCCCGGACTGACCCATATATGTGACATTACAATTATTACAGAATAGTTTATAAATCCCATTTTTTAAAAATGTATCTACTCTTTCTTTATTATTGACTAACATATTCCCTAAATTGACTTTGTTGACATCAATAATCTTACAATAAGGGTTTGATTTTTTTCAATTGATTTTTAATTCTGTAACTACAGCCTTGGATGTAATTTAAGATACAAAAAGAAGGTTCTCCCTATTTGTTTGGGACATTTTTGAAAAGAAAATTTCGGGTTTTAATTTTGACTTTCTTATTTAATAATTTATTGATTAGATTGCTATCATAGCCACTGTTTTATGATAGCTAATCCTTTATTAAAATCACCTTCAGTTAAAAGAATACTAAGCAATCTGTGACAGTATTTGTTGTGGTATCTTTTCTAAAAGTTTTAAAGTTAAATTTATTATTTATTATTTATTTATTATTATTATCATTATTATTAAATTATTTTTCTTAATTTCCGTTATCAATTTAATGTTCGGATTTACAGAACGTATATTTAGTATGTAGTTTATTTTTAAGATTGTCTTATTTCTTTTTCGCTCTTGTTTCCTGTTTTCGCTCCACTAATTCCAATTTAAATCTTTTTACCGTTTGTGCAATGCACTTGTCGCATTGATAATTAACACAAAAAAATTGAATTAACTGATTTTTGGTTAACATAACATTTATTTCTCTCAGTGTAGTTGGACAGGGTTCAAGTACAAATCTATTGGAATTCGAAGGTCAGGAATTCGAGGATTTAGTTACCTTTATACCTAGTCGTCCTTTAAACGTTTTGAAGTGGTCCCAAAACGTTTAAAAGTGTGAGTAAATATACACTTACGTAAATGTAACGGGGAAATTCGTTCGTGGGTTAGGTATCTGAATCGATTTCGGGATTTATTTCAGTGCTTCCGGCGATTCTTTACCTTCTTATTTACACCGATCGTTTGTTTGTCGGTACATGCGGAGAGACTTTAATGTATTGCGGCCGATAACAACTAAGTTGGGAGTCATTTACATGCAAAATTTCTTTTCCACATCGATTTAAGAAAAAGACTGGCAAACACAGGCTGTAAAAACGACCGATATACAACGGAATACGAATACGTAAATTCGCTGGCAAAAGTTCAATCGAGATTTTCTACTCGAAATTTTACAAACAGTAAACACGAAAAATACAAAAGAAAACTAACCATGTAAAGTAATAATTTACACTTAAATCAACTTATTTTAATATTTAATAAATTCTACAATCATTTTCATTTTAAAATACGTCCTGTCCAAATAATTGATGTATCTACCTTTTTCGTCACATGTGGTACTTAATCCCCTGCATTAACTCCCGTCCAAGCAAAATAACAATATCTTCGCTTAATTAGTTTATTATTCCGAAAAAGTACATTTACGGACATATACAGCACGACTTAAAAACATTTCCTAACCTTTTTATCGTCGGAAGAAGTTGGGGATGTAATCGCTGCAAAATTTGCGGCAGAAATGCCGAACGACCCACGAGTAATACAATTTTTTGACGATCTCGTAGATACGTATATTGACGAAAACACTACTTTTTCTCCTACCGTATGGACCTCTATACAGCATCTTTAGCACACACAACAAACACATGCGAATCTTTTCACGTGAAGTGAATAAAGAAAAAGATGAACTGTGAGGAGAAAAGTTGAAAGGTCGTTTAAATTTATTTCAGGGAAAATTAATGAATGCTCGGAATATTTTTATTTAGGTTCGATTTTGTAAAATGTGTTTCTAATAAGTATTCTATTTTTTTTATAAAAAACGCCCTGTATAATAACAAAATGAATAAATTTTTGCATTTTATTTAGTTGTATAATTATTTAGACGGGAGTTAATGCGTTTTCAAATTCATTATTAGCAGGTAAGAAAATTTGTACGGGAGTTAATGTTTGTCATTAACGAACTACCTAACTTGGACGGGAGTTAATGTGCACCATAAAATACACCATTACAATAAAATTCGGATTTGCTTGGGTATTCGAAGACTCATGTTTTGCATTATGTTACAAAGTATTATGATGCTGACCGTCGATGGTTTAAATAATAACTACCTCTTGGGTTTGCTCTCATATTTTAACAGAAATTATATTACGTTATGTTTAAAAGTACGTAACGCAAAAGCTAAAATACGTTAATAACATTTAATTGAAAAATAGAGAAACAGAACAATTCTATCTAAATTAAGAAAGTATTTTGTGAAAGTAATGTATAAAAATTAACAGAGTTTAATAACTGTAACAGCTTATTTGGCTATTTAATTTAATCTAAACTGCTAAACATGATTAAAATCCTAAAGTTTAATTCATGGGCAGATATTGAAATTAAAAATCAAACAAAGTGTTTAATAGAATTTTTCAGTATCATCCCTAGTTAAAAATACTAAAGATAGCCACATAACCTTGTAGATATTTTCGTGTAGTTATAATTACTTTCTGGTGAATGTGGCTTTTCTCCATAGTTTCTAATTTCTTTTGCTGTATTACATTTTCCCTTTCGAATTCTTAAGCCTGAAACCCTCATTTATAATTCCCTCCCTTTTGGTAAGGGCAATCTATCTCCTTCTTGCCATCCAAAACAATCCCGTTTACAATTTTCTGAGATCATTTATTTTCATCATTTTCTTGAAACGTTCGAATCATTTCTGCCCTAACTTTTTTTACTTTTATTTTCTATACATATTTACATGTATACATGTTTGTATGTAAATTCTGAAATGTAGAATTTAATTGTACGATATATATAAACATAATTTTATAACTTAAACAGTCGATTTTGCAACGTTTGTGAAACATTTTATAAACTGTTAAAAATAACGTAGAATAAAACACAATGTTATTTCACTAATTTTTATTAAACTCGACAATATTGTTTCGATCGTCAGCGATCATTTTCAAGAGTACTTAAACTAAAATTTAAAAATAATGCCAATATATTTATACTAATTACAGATTACATAGGAGTAGTGGGGAGCTTGTGGATCCTAATTCAGTCTGATATTTAACTAAATTTAGTTTTTGGAATATAGCTTTTTTGATTTCTATATTTTCTAGCATAAATAGTTTTTTGCTATTGTGTATATTAGTATGAATGATATTCGTATTTAAAAAATAAGGAATTAAAATCCTTATTCGTCTAAATATTAAGATCAATGATCTCACATTTGGAATGCGTCCTACCATGTAGGCACAATGAACCGAAAGCCATATCCCACGACCGGTTTCGACCTATCGGGTCTCATCAGGTGGGCGCTGGCAGAAAGGCCTTTACAGGCTATATGATAAATATAGATATAAATATAAAAATGGAATTAACAGAAACAACTACTCCGAGGGCTAATACCCCTACCGGCATTGAATTACACTGTTGATTCCGATCGATTCTTAGACGAAGATATAACATATTCAAAAAAGAAGGAATTAAAATCCTTATTCGTCTAAATATTAAGATCAAAGATCTCACATTTGGAATGCGTCCTACCTGATGAGACCCGATAGGTCGAAACCGGTCGTGGGATATGGCTTTTGATTCGTTGTGCCTACTTAGTAGGACGCATTCCAAATGTGAGATCTTTGATCTTAATATTTAGACGAATAAGGATTTTAATTCCTTCTTTTTTGAATATGTTATATCTTCGTCTAAAAATCGATCGGAATCAACAGTGTAATTCGGTAGGGGTATTAGCCTACGGAGTAGTTGTTTCTGTTAATTCCATTTTTATATTTATATCGATATTCGTATTTTTTATATCAAATGAATAGTTCGAATCAATGCAATGTTCCGCGAATCCTGTTTTTTTGAGTTTTTTATTTATGCTGTAATGGTGTTCTTTTAATCGCGTACCAATAGCACTTCCACTCTTTCCAATGTAAATTGCATCACATTTGTTACAGAGAAATTTATATACACCGCTTTTTGATTCCGGAGATCGTGATGGTTTGTTTTTTATAAGTGAGGGTTTTAAATTGATATTATTTGGTTCTATGGCTTTAAGATTAAACTTTTTTAACTTATTTTTAAAGTCATAGAAACAAATAATATCAATTACTATTATACACAATAGCAAAAAACTATTTATGTTAGTAAATATAGAAATCAAAAAAGCTATATTCCAAAAACTAAATTTAGTTAATAATCAGACTGACCTAGGATCCACAAGCTCCCCACTACTCCTATGTGATCTGTAATTAGTATAAATATGTTGGCATTAGTTTTAAGTTTTAGTTTAAGTACTCTTGAAAATGATCGCTGACGATCGAAACAATATTGTCGAGTTCAATAAAAATTAGTGAAATAACATTGTGTTTTATTCTATGTTATTTTTAACAGTTTATAATTTTATAAAGTGCTTAATCCTGTTAAGTAATATTTCACAGAAAGTTTGAAGTAGCGATAAATTTAATAATGAATGAATCAAATAAGTATAAAAGCGAAACATATAACAAATAGAAATGTAATGTTAAAAATCATTGACATGCAAAGTTTTCATTCTACTTTCCGAATTTATAAAACGACAAAGAACGTTCCGATATACAATATCGAGAACGAGTAGGAGACAGAGCTCTGGCAGGAATTCAATCGAGATTGTTCGGGAAATTTTACAGATAGTAAACAGAGAGAATGGAAGAGCAAATGTATTCCAGACGGTTTCCCTCAATGGTGCATGTGAGTTTGATTTCTATAAGAGACGCTTTGTATCGTATTTGAGAGGCAAGCACGTTTTATCCGCATTGAGTGTAACGCTGATCCTTATGTCGAGAGGCATAAAAATACCCAATTCCAGCCTATTCAATGAATGGGAATTTTGATAAGGAAAAAACCCATTAAAAGTGCTTGCATCGAAATCGAGAACGGAACAATAACGTTTTTAGAACACACGTACGTCTGAAATGCGATCATTAGCAAATTAAGGTAATGAGTACGTAATATAGGAAAGCTCTGAAAATGCTTGAAAACCGTGAATTCGCTGCCAACTGCCACTCAGGATAAATGAAAGTAATTTTCCACGATGAAATAGCAAACGATTATTAAACATGAAAGAAGTATAGAACGGGAACCGTTTTATACGTTTATTGGGAATGCTTTAAAACCTTAAAACTTCGTTAATTAATAATCTAACGTAACTCAACCTGACAAATGTATTGTTACCTTATAAGAGCCTATACCTTGTAATAATACAATTAATTTCAATGGAACTAACAATTCTTTTGTACTATATATTTGTACTAGTTAAACTAATTATATTTGATATATTCAAAAAACAAACACACTTGTTCAAGGGTTTTACAAACTCTATTAAGAATCTCCTAGAAAATTTAGAAATCAAAAAAGCATTATTTTCAAAGTCAAATTTAATAAATAACCAAATTGAATTATCAACAAGCAGTACACCTTTGTTGCTAAGCAACTTATAACTTCATGGTTTTCACCCCCCTTCTCCTTTTCCTCTCTTCGAGAGGATCCAGTTGTAATGATATATAGACCTATTAGACTTTTTTATTGTTAGTATAACAAGTACTCTTGATAATGACCGTCTTATATAAATTAATATTAAATATACATGTGTTGAAACAATGTTTATTTTATTTCTTCTATATTAATATGTTTCATCTACCGATCATCACCAACAACATTGATAATTATATTAGTGTCTATTTTTTTATAACGACACATTTTTGGCAAATTTTAATCTAATTTATTGTAATGGATATCCAGTAAACATTCATTTTGAAAAGTTAGGTGCAGTTTGGTATCACACCTGCGATTTTCCAAGGAAAGAAATTAGATTTTAAAGAGACAGAGTGCATTACTAATGTGCTCATTAGAATTTGGAAGGAAAGGGAAGAAATTGTGTAATATACGATAGGTGCATGTTGCCATTGCGGTATAATCATTTCAAAGGTCAAGGATATCGCAGGACTGAAAAGGTGCAGTTTTCTTATTCATACCGTGTTTGCCTTTTATGAAGCCTGCCACACCTAATACTTTTATAAATTGTAGAGACATGCACCGTCCTAAATAAATTAATGCACCCCAGGAAAAAGGGTATTTTAAGTCAGTTTTGTATTATATCACAAATTAATGGTTATTAATACTAAATAAAATACAATTTTAACTTTCCAGAATTTAGTATATTTATACTTAACTTTACTTCTGAAGAAGCCTTAAGAAGCCCGGCGAAACAATTGTTAAGTATAAATAACATATAACTATATTGTGGAAAGTTAAAATTGTGTTTTATTTAAATATGAAGCCTCACACGGCACTTGGTGATGATGATTTTAAAATTTAAAATGATAAATAAATACACTTGACTATGTTTCACAAAAGATTTATTAAAACTTTTACAATTGTTTCGGCTGTGAAGCCATTATCAAAGAGATAGTACAATTCTAATATCTTTTTTAGTTGGTCATTGGTTAATATTTTTTTGTTAAGGATAGCCTTTTTGATTTCTAAAACCTCGTAATTGTCTAAAATTTTACCGCCTTTTTGTATTTTCAATATTTTTAAGTTCGTTTTGTTTAAAAAATGATTATTATTAATGTAGTGAGTGGCTAAACCTGTGTTGTGGTTGTTATATTTTACGTTTCTAACGTGTTTCGAGAACCAGTACCAATATCCCAAGATTCTGTTGTTGAAATATGCCGGCGATGCATTATTTTTTCTCAAATAATTTCCTATATCATTACTTATATATCCATAAAAGGGAATTTTTATCCAGTTTTTATTAGGCACGTCTGTTTTTTTTATAGGGAAGCTAAGCTCATTTAGATTTTGTTTTAATTTTTTTGAAAGTATCGTATTCACATTAAAGCTATTATTAGTGGCTATAGATTTTATTATGGATAGTTATTTATCAAAATTTTCTCGTGTAAGAGGAATTTCGATTAGTCTATTGATCATGGAATGGAAGCTAGCTAATTTTGTGTTAATAGGGTGATTGAAATCATACGGTATGACGGTGTCAATTTTTTTAATTAAGGTCCAGAAAATTTGAAGGATTGTTTCCTATTTCTACCGTAAATTGGATGCTTTTATTTAATGAATTTACATGTTTTAGAAATATCTCTATCTATATGTTTTTCTATCTCTAAGTGTTTCATTCGAATTTTAATTTTTTTGAATCAAAATGTTTCATCAAGATCTAACGGCGTCCTCCTTTTTACTGTTAATTGTGTAGCTTCTCATGAGAATTTGAAGATCATACACAATGTAGTCTTGCCGAAGGTATTAATTAGTGAAGTTAAATTACCATTTCTATTTAACTAGGTGTATTAACGTTTCCTAAGTGAACTCTTTGTTTTTAGTTCTAAGCATCAATTTTCAGGATACAGCCCGCAGTCTCAACTTTAGAAAATCTTAAAGTTACTGGCAACGAGAACAGGAAAACTGGTTGCTAACTATCTAGTTAACAAGTTGAAAACTCGACAGTATATGTATAGTAACTGTAATTACATTACTAACAAATATTATTTTGTGAGAACAAAGTATAATTTTATGGCTCGACAAATACTTAAGTTTAATATTAAATTGAAAATTGTAAGTAGTGATCCAGTGGAAATTTTCTGCACCTTTAATAGTACCAAAAAACAAAACAAGAGCTAAGAATAAGGTCTCGTTGTCTGTGGGATTGTGACAGTATAATTGTAATAATATATAATATATCATATAAAACTTTCGAAGAAACCGCAGTGCTAGTGAAAAAAATTAAAAAGTTTTACAATATAATCGTGAAATGAAAATAAGTAAACCATCTAATAACAGTAAATTAAACTACCTATATAAGTTCATCTTTCAGCATGATCTCTTAATATTTGCAAAAAACTTTAAAACATGTCGGATGTTTGGAAATTCAAAAATGGGAGCTATGAATGTCAACCTTTTGAGACATATTAAAAGCAAAGACAGTAGTAAATAGGGGCAGAGGAACATCCATATTAGATTAGCTCAAGATAGGAATAAGAAGCGCTTATAACTCGAGTTTTCAGACTGATGACTCTGTGATGATGATGAATGTTACATTCATTATTGATTTATTATTATTTTATCAAATTTATCAAATTCTATATATCCGATCATAAACATATATCAAAATAATTTTATTGCTTTTCGAAGTTTCTTCATTATGATAAATAAACACACTTTTGCATGCGCTCGAACAAATTTTAGTAACACTCTTTCCATTCCGATTGAGGTACTTCCAAAAAATTGCTTCTGCATACGTCAACGACTGCTTCAGGCGCCAAAAAAGGTTGACCACGCAATTCATTATTGATATGCGCGAGTAAGAAGAAGTCATTTGGTGACAAATCGGGGCTGTAAAACTCATCAATTGGACGTTTTGGCTAGTCAAATAGCGAAGTAGGTGGTTGTTTTAGCCGAAGTGTCAGAGCTTCCATTGTCATCATGAATAATGATCCTTCGTTGCCGCAATTTTATTTATGTCGAAGGAATTCTATTTTTTAAAAATAATAAATTTTTCGAACAAAATATCTTTATTGAGAATAGCAACTAAAACCAAACCGTTCAGTATAAAGTTAAGTTGTAATCTAAAAATTTACAGGTGTGAGAACATGTATTTATCATCTTAACAGCCATACCTCATATTACCGCTGACGGTGTAGTTTGATGACACCATGAAAGACAAGGTGCATAATATAATTGCCGCTTCTTTTTTCTTATTTGAACAAGCACTTCTGGAAAACAAATCTTTGTGTACCAATCAGATCAGAATTCACCGTTCTACGTTGCTATAACGGCACGGTTGCCACATGACCAGCTATTCCGGAGAAACATACGGTGGATTTCTGTTTTGTTTCGGGCTCATATGCTTAAATGCAAGATTCATCACCTGTGTACATGTTATACATGGCTTTTGATTGTATTTTTGCAGCTTTTTCGTGCACCAATTGACACTAGCATCTTTTCGAGCTTCTTTTAAATTCTACGGGATCCAACGCGAACAAATCTTTTACACAGCTAAATATGTTCATGCGATACCTTACTAATACACATCATACTAATGCCCAAGGATGGCTCAATCTTACGAAAAGTCACATGACGATCTTGCAATATCAGTTCGCGCACAGCATCGATGTTTTCTGGAACAACAACCAACAACTCATTTTGGACGACCTTCACGACTTCCACCTCTGAGCGAATTGTTGCCACGATTAAATATGTTATTCTAGCGTTTCACAGGGACCAAGGATGGGGCTTCATCGTCAAAGGTCGAAGTAAGTTGATCCATGCACCCCTGTCTTGATAATCCACGTTGAAGTTCGTAAAAAATTATCGCACGAGACAAAATTTTCAAGTCACTGTAAACAACACAAGTTCTGCTCAAATGACAAAATGTTCTGAAGAAGGGTTTGGGTAAAAAGGTCAAACTTTCAATTAGAAACGTCAGAAGCGCCTGTAAATACTTAGTATTACCAGGGCTCAAAATAAACAACCCTTGTATCTAAGACATGTTTGAATAAAACTTTACGTTTATTAAGAATGGCTATAGAGATTTTTATACTTACATTAAGAATATTCCCGCAAGTATTATGGCTTTCTATCTTAATAAATTGAGTTAAAATTAGAAGATTAGCTAATTACTAATGATGCTACAAACAGGACTACACAAAATCGTGCGCATAACATCAATCCTTTTGGCATCGCAGGTTAAAAATAGACAAAATGCAAAGGACTTGGAAATTAGTTGCTTCTAAAATACCAAAACAACCAAGTAAATAATCATTCTAGCTCTCCTTCAGGACGGTAACATAATTCATTACAAAAGAATATAAAAATTAAACATAATGGTCTTGTTTTTTCCGATGCAAAAGTTAAATAATAAAATTTTATTACTATTATTATTACAATTCCGGCTTGAACTTGACCTGGAGTGATTGAAAGTCGCATGAACTCTAACGAGTGTGTGGTGGGAAAAATAGAAAGGCAAGAAGGAGAGAAAATGTGAACGAAACGAATGAACTCAAAACAAAATAGTGTGTATTTGTATCTGTAGCACACCCTGCGTAACGGAGATCTAGATCTAACCGTAGAATATAACTGAGAAACTGATGCAAACGTTCGAGAAAAACCGTTGTCCTGGAGCCACATAGACAATAACTCAGTCTCTTGGCAGCAGTTACGGATCGAAGAGGGTCTAGGCGGTTTATCTTCTGGATTACGGACATACTAGTTATATTACGAGGTCGATGGATGGATGAAGTTGTAGGATACGCCTATGGTTAGGATATGCATACGGTCCATTCATTAACATTTAGTAAACCTTTTTTAGTCAAAGTTCACCTTCACTTCTCTTTACTATTGAACCTGAAAACATGCCAGTTGTTTAGTTTTCCCATGAGAAAAACACCTATCTATGGTATTTTCAGGATTTTTTTAACACCTGCAAAAACACTAAGCAAGTGGTGACATCCTTCGTTATTTTAAATACTAAATTATTTTTTTCTAAAAAAATGCATTCAAAATATAAAGTTGGTTTTTTTTTTAAAATTACAATAATAACTGGATCACAAAAAAAGCTATATCAACATTGACCCTTGAGGACCTCTACCTTCCTTCCTTCCCTCCTTCCTTCATTTGGCATTATTGTTTTAAATATCTTGTAAAGGGGACTCATTTTTAAATGTATTATATATTAATAATAATAATGACCTTCCGGTTTGGTAATTTATGTAGATGATGTGTTAGTTTGTTTTACTGGTACTAATAGACAACTAAATAGTTTTTTCAACTTCCTAAATAAATTACACCCCAAAATAAAATTTACTAAACAAACAATTCGATTAACTTTTTGGATCTCACCATTACAAGGCAAAATAAAAAACACATGTTTCCAATATACCATAAGTCTACACACCAACATGATTATACATGCCATATCCTATCATCCATATTCACAAAAATTAGCGTCATTCCATTCAATGTTACATAGGTTGCTTAATGTTCCTTTATCTAAATAAAACTTGAATTCAGAATTAAACAGAATCTATGCAATAGCAGAAAATAATGGTTACTGCAAAAATTTAAATATAGGATTTCTAAATAAAAAAAATAAATAAAAAAACATTAAATCTGGTTTACCCACATAATAAACAGAATAAATGCAAATCATTTATCACACACATTTTTTGGCAATATTTCTAAAAAGTTGGGAAGATATTAGAAACTGATAAAGTCTAGTTACATATAAAACAAATAATTTTTTAGTAAACAAAATTAGAAATAAGAAAGATAAAACAGATAAAAACTCAAAATCAGGAGTTGACAAGTTAAAATGTGAAAATGTCTACATAGGACAGACGGGTAGATCTTTTCAAGAATAAATAAACGAACACCTAAAAGCTTACCAACAACAGAAGACACACTCCACCTATGCAGAACACCTGATATCAGAAAATCATCATTTCGACAAAAATTTTGAAATTCTTCACAGTATTAATAAAGGTCAAAAATTAAATTTGTTTGAGATATTAGAAATTAACAAACATAATAAAAGTAACATTATCTTAAATGATCAAATAGAAGTTAGTAACACACCCTTACTTAACCTTAATTGTAAATAAAAACATACCCCACCCTATATTTAGTACCTATTTAAGTAACGTAAATATCTAGTTAGTTTGTCATCTCGCCTGATGAAGTTACTGTGTAACGAAACAATTGTAGCGAAAGCAAAATAAATCATTTGAAATATACCAAACCGGAAGGTCATTATTATTATTAATATGGAATTTCAAAAATTAACTGCCTCAACAATTATTAGTTATTATTATATATTAAATTTAATGCGTCTGAAGGTTTCGGCTGTGTACTAAATTACTTTTTAATTTCACCTACTTCAACAAATATTCATTTCTTAGATGTGTGGGTAAGCGTTTTTTTCGTGTCAGAAATGTCGTGGTTTACTACTGGGTTGCGTTAGTAATTTCATGGTTTACTAGTGTGTTCGAGTTAGCTGTTCCCAAAGGAATACGTCAAGAGCTGCAAGGTTGGAAGACCAGTCCTAATGGCATCTGTCATTTTCCAAGTTTGAAGCCTTTGGGGGCCGTAACAAGCGTAAATGTATACGTAATACAAAATCCCGGGCTTTCTATAAGCAGAGGTCGACTATAACTGCAGATACGAGACAAATTAATGTCAATTTAGATTGACTTTAACATGGTGTATGCGAATTAATCATAGCTGAGTCAATGTCAGTGTGAGAAATGTAACAAGTATTATTCGAGGATAAGAATGACAATGGATAATTACTGAATATTTAAAAATAATTATCATAATGATAGACTATCAAAAATAAGGTATTATCTTAACACTCTGAGGGTGCAGTTATTGTGAAATATACTGATTGTAAAAAATAAAGATAAACAACGTAGACAGTTTCATTAAATTTAATAGTTATCCTGGCATATTTCGGTTACGCAATCATTCGGAGTCCTGTAGTTTATATAAGATTTTTAACTGTTAAATGTGAACCATTATAAGAAAATTCATTGTCACTAAATCACTACTTTTGTAAATACATGTAAAACATTGAATTAATATTAGTATTATTTAATCTACATTTTAGTGACTTGTAGCACCATTGCAAGTATTTCACTATATGCAATGCTTATTATAGTTAACACAATATAGATGTTGTGTTTATATTTTCTTTTGGTAAATTCTGCTAGGCAAATTTGTTAAATGAAACTAAAAGTATATCGTATAAATACTATTTGACACTGATCCGTTTAACTGTTTTGAATATTTTGAAAAATAACTCTTTATCTGTTATTTCAACTACAAAATAAAGTTTTACATACAATAGAAGCAACAGTAAATGAAGTAACCTCGACGTTTATTTAACATTTTCAATAAATAAGACACACAAAACTTTTCACAGAATTTATTTGTTTAATACAACTATAGTTTCGCTACACTGTAGCTTTATCAAGTGATGAATGATTATGGTACAAGTATACACAAAATTTTTGCTTATATAAACCTAATCGGGGTGGGGGTAATTTTTGAATATTTTTAATAACGGTGAACAATTCAGATCAGGATTACAATTTTTGATTTTATTAATTTTAAGGGATTCTAAAATGTTTAACTTAGCACCTTTACTAGAAACATGAAGTATTTTATAGTCTTTGTTAAAATTGTGTTTTTTTTTAATGCAAATGGTTGGCATAAATAGAGATCTGTTTTTTATTTTGAAAACTTTTTTATATGTTCATTGATCCAGATTTTGAAGGATCTGCCAGTTTAGCCGATGTTACATTTTTCGCATTAATCACAATTTAATTGATAGATACCTGATAGATTGGTAGAATATGATTTATCTTTATTTTTTTCGATAAGTTTACCTAATTTGTTAGATGTCTTAAAAGTAGTATTTACATTTTAAAACCCACCCCGATTAGGTTTATATAAGCAAAATTTTGTTTATACTTGTACCACAATCATTCATCACTTGATAAAACTACAGTGTAGCGAAACTGTAGTTGTGTTAAACAAATAAATTCTGTGAAAAGTTTTGTGGGTCTTGTTTATTGAAAATGGATAGTAACTTTCACCAAGTATCACCCAACTCAATCAAATTTTTGTTTAACATTTAAAATCTAAAATCGTAATTTTAATGCATGTATGTTATTGGATTAACAAATATTAAAATAAAAATTTTCAATGCCAGCTCAAAAATTATCAGCGGATTGAAACAAAACTTTCAGCGATAACTAAACTAAAAAAAAAAAAACGTTCGTTTAGTATACTAAAATTTAAAAGTGCAAAATTTGTTGTTTAAACGAATTCCTCTTTCTCAGTATAGATGTAGATGCAATCTCTTACTAATTTTACAGTATATTCTCTTTATGTGGTATAAAAGCAAATTGACTTTCTTTAATTTACCGCCAGAAAGTATAAACACGAAATACGATGTTATTGGACTGATTTAGCACTGTGTACTACCCACGTTATGTCCTGTTGTTGAAATTGCTACCTGTAATTTACGACACTTTTGTCGGAAGTTCTGTTAGAGAAGCCGTTTCGAATAGGTGTGCTGTCGTTCGTCGTAAAATACGTTTTCGAACTCGAAAGCCTTGTGCAAATTGGAGATAATCTATCAAAGCTCACCCTCATGAATCCATTTAGGGCAGCGGGTAGTTCAACGGATTTGTTGGATGTAACTACGGGCCGAAAGTTAACTCCAAACGGCTTTGGTACGAATTTGCCCAATTATTCAAATTTTCATAATCGATTTTATTTTGTAACTGATGACTTTGTTATTTGGAACATCGTGTTATCCAGGCTTTCAATTTAGGAATGTGTTACATACCAAATAACTTCCGCGAAATATTCTATTACTCCCAAAGTTAAACTACCTCAGTTGGTTTTGTATTTTCTATAGAATATAAAAAAAGTTGCTAAGCTATAAAATTAATGGCTCGTTTTGACTGGCCAATATAAATAGCAATAACAATTTCGTTAAAATTACTTTTTTTACCTGATTAGTATTATCTTTACCCGTTCAGAATTATTATGGAACGTTAGTGAAACATTGTGAAATAGTAGTAAATTCTGGAATAACGAAAAAGTAAGTTAATAATAAAACTTAAATTTTCAATGGTGTATATTGGACAGGCAGGTAGGAAACTAAAAAAACGTGTGGCAGAACATTCGGCAGCTATAAAAAACAATAAAGCCAACTCCAGTGGTATGGCGGAGCACTGCATTATGTTTAACCATTCATTAGACGAGTCGAATGTTAAATTTTCACACTCGAATGTCCCATAAAGTAAAAAGTTATATCTTGTAGAAACATTAGAAATTAAAAAGGCCTTATACAATAGAATAAATTTAGTCAATAGTCAAGTAGAAATGTCTGTTTATGATTCCCCTCTCCTGTTATTTAGTTTGTAACAGTATTCAAGTCTAGTTTTAGTTGTAAATTGTAGTAATCTTTTTCTATTCCTTTCTAAATGACCTCGTTTAGGTCGAAACAAATTTGTCAAGGTTCTCGAAGTAAATTTTTAGTGAAACTTTCTATGTGTTTTATTTTTCTCATTCTTAAGTTATTAATAAACAATTAACTGGGTGTATCAATTAAAAAATTACATTAATTAAGGGATATACAAAAGAATGCACAAGTTAATAGGTTGATAAATAATCTGAAAAGTGTAGGGGGCGTATGTTGTGTGGGGTAGTAATTCGTTATCACACACAGTTCGATAATGTGGTAATATTTTAAGACAACATATTGTCAAAAGGTATTTATTATAAACATGTACTTCCAATCTTTTACCTTCTTTCTTGTCGATTTAATCATGCTTAGACCCTATACTACAAGAAAATAAAGACCTGTTTGCAACACAGTCATAAATAAAATCATCCATAAAACTAATTGCCAAACCTTTACAACTTCAAACATAGACGTTGAAATGGTAAAACACCTTGTTATTTAGCAGTAATATAATGTAGTCATAATTACATTTTTAAAAAGGCTCAAAATTCTAGCGAACAAGCTCATATAATGTGAAAAATCTGTTAACTTCCCATTAACTGATACAAAGATGTTAATAACCGGAAATAAAAGCACCATTACGGTATTAAACGAAGATAACAAAGTGCTCAATAAAACAAGGTGGGTATATGACTTTGCTAGCCTTAAAACGTTTTACGGTTTTAATTTTTGGGATTTTGGTTTGGACTATCTGCTGGTTCATGTTTTGTTAGTGAAAGTTTTTTTGATAAGAACAGATACAGAAGGCATGATGATTCCAGATAAATTTGTACAATCTTTATATCCCACGGTTTATTTTTCTCGGATGTGTTGCTGTGTTTATCGTTCTTGATAAGAAAATTTATTGTAAACTGAAAGATCACAACGTCGATGTGTTTCTGTATTAGACGTATTGGAAAATTCATTACAGTAATATGGTTGTAAGTACGCTGCAAGCGTACGTTTAATTAGAAGCAACCTTTACTCATTATTACAGAAATCAAAGCACCTACATTTCGCCTTTATTGTACAAAACTTCTTCAAAATGTATTGTTAGTTAATTATTATTTGTTTTAGAAGGATTTGTATTATAATAATATTTTAAGATTTTTGAATTTAAATAATTCAGGAAAGCAATGAAAGTGGAGCTAAGGATTGTAGATAAAAGTAGAGAACCAATAGTAAGTAGTTCACTAGTAAACCTAACTTGGAAATGCCGAAGATAGAATTTCTATAATTAAGACGTGAAAGCCACTATTAGCAAGTAATCAAGATAAGTACAGAATCACAGGCGTTATGCAGTTAAAATAGAATAGAAATATTGCAAGGGATTATAGGAAAGTACAGAGGTAATAAAGTTTAAGTAAAAATATATAGGGCATTATTTACATATTTACGTAAAGAAGTTACATATGTAGGGTGTTATACATGAAACGGAAATTTATTTTTTTTACTGAAACTTGCGCAAATTATCTCAAATATATTATTAGTATTTTGGTCGCTTAAGCATAACAGACGACAATATTAACAACTATTTCGATATTTTCAAAAATAATCATCCAGTGTGAGTGAGTATTTTACGTGTTTTAGAGCAGTGGATGCGTCAGCGTGAGCACTTCAAACCCAAACGCAACGAGCAGATAGCTGTAGTAGTGCTCAGGTTATGTGACATTAAATTTTTAATATTATGAAAATTGAGCTGTTTGTTGCCAAAAAATGCTTGCGCCAGAAGAAACACCTATCTTGTGCAAACCGCATGCATCTGTCACATTATAAGGAGTGCAATAATAAATTTTGCTACTTTTAGGAACGACGTCATTGTCTCGACTGGTAAAAAATTCGTACAGATATTATATATAATTATTACCGAGCAATTTAACTCACAAATGTATTTCTTGTTTCAAACGTTGTCGAACAAAAAGGGATATATTTTATGGTACAAGTTTTTTCCGAATGAATAGACGTTGATGAGACGTTCTCGAATACATTTTCATCGATCACACGGAAAATTTGTTTCCTATAACAATTCAACAACTATGTGGTTTATATTATTCTGTGTTCATTGGTGTAGTATATTTGGGTAGTGCAACTGCTTTTTCTTGTTTTTATGTAAGCACAGTTTTCCATTTGGTTTTAACTAAATATAGATAATGATTATAACAAAACGTTTGCTGATCAGACAAATATTATCGATGATCAATAAAAAGTTATTATAACACAAATTGTATTTGTATAAGGTTTGCATCACTTTAAAAATACTGCGGAAAATGAATATATGATGAATTAAACCAAATTAAAAGTATTATTGAGAAAAAGAAAATAAAACGAATTTCTGAAGTTTGTGTATGTTTTTCTGTTTGTTTGTGGACACATTACGAAAAAACAACCAACGTAATTGTGTTTGTTTTTAGAAAAACACAAAACACAATTTGGGAAAACATTGAGTCTTTATTTTCTCTCAATCAGTATATTCAATCAGATGACATTCTAATTTAATGATTGTAGCGTTGATGGTCTATGCGTACGAAGTCTTCAAAAAGTAATTATAGGACACTTGCAATGTTTTTGGTATGACTTATAACGTATTAAAATCATTTCATTATGACTATGATTAAATTTAAACGACTAGTAACAAATAACATTGAATATAAAAATATAAATATGGAGTCAACAGAAACAACTACTCCGAGGGCTAATACCCCTACCGGCATTGAATTACACTGTTAATTCCGATGTATTCTTAGACGAAGATATAACATATCCAAAAAAGAAGGAATTAAAATCCTTATTCGTCTAAATATTAAGATCATTTATGCCAGCGTCCACCTGATGAGGCCCGATAGGTCGAAACCGGTCGTGGGATATGGCTTTCAGTTCGTTGTGCCTACTTGTTAGGACGCGTTCAAAATTTGAGATCTTTGATCTTAATATTTAGACGAATAAGAATTTTAATTCCTTCTTTTTTGGATATGAAATAACATTGATATTAATATGTATCAATTTCATATAAAGGAGAACATGGTATTCAGGAGAATATAGAAATGATTATATCTAAACTGCTCCAACGTTATGTGACAATAAACAGTCTAAATTTATAAAAACTTGAAAACATATGTATAAATGTGGCACTGTATATACTTGGCGACATGTATTACATATAATTTAATTTTTGGCACGCCATGTTTATGTTTTGGCAACCAGTGAAAGTCCGAATAGTTGGGAACTAAGTGTAGCCAGGGGCGGTTCAGAATTATTACGGCAGGATTATTACCCAACAACTGTATTTCATATTCTATATACAAAATTGTGATCTTTATCCCAATGGCCCAATCCTTTTGTAAAACTTAGCGAATATGAATAGTTAGGAATTAAAAACCATGCCCCCTCGTCGAACAACAACAATCCTTTACGAGTCACCTCGCCGGCTGGATAAAGAAAATAAAAAATTTCTAATTCGCCCTTATTTGTGCTTGATTTTAAATTATTATCGTCTGTTACATTAAATAATATTTAAAACAATATCATAATATTTAAGATAATTCAAGGTAAAAGGTTTTGAACTCATTTATTGTTATTAGCAAGAGTAAATGGAAGTGAACGGAAAGGGGTGATTCCTGTTTTCCAGATTTTCTGTGAAATCTGGTAGGTTTCTCTATATTTTATAACAGTTTTGAGTTATTATTTTCTTTAAAATTTAGATATTAGTAATTGATTTTTATGCTAGTATTGCACACCAAAAATAATGATTTTTGATTCTTTTTCTGACTCATAATTATAATAATTTAAAATTGGTGGTACAGAAAAGGGGCTGTAGAATATATCATGGGCTGGAAAATCTTTGTAGTTCACAATGAAACGAAACGTCTGGACGAAACCGTTCAAATCGACCACGGTCTACAAGCCCGAACCATCATTTTACTATATTCATAATACTTCTACATTACATATATCGTTATTATAATGACATCAATTTAACTACGCCACTGGCCCTTTTGCTTAGTTCATCAGTGTGTAAATTTGGTAACGTTATTTTAATTACGATCAAGTTATAATAACTTGGTTTGCCACAGTTCAGAGATAACAATTTTCGCGTAAAGTGAGTATTTGTTTTGTTTTTATTGTGCTATTTTGCATTATTAAAATTATATAAAAGGTGACTAGTGAAGATTCTATTTATAATATCTGCGTACACAGTTTACAAAACTTATGAAACTTGCGTTCCTGTCGATTCTAATCGTATACCGATTTTTTTCTAAAACTTAAAACTAAACTGACAATGAAAGTTGCTTTGAGTTTTATAATTAGATAATACTGTGGCTCTATGAACGTTCTATAATTGCAATTTTGTTGACGTAAGTACTTAGTTAAGTCTTAGTTATTTTAGTTCCACTTTGAAAAACATAAAAGTGATAAACTTTCTAATGTCTACGACTATTTAAGGTACCACGGCCCAAATTGTTAATTAGAAGGTTTTTCCGGCTAAAATATTAAAAGAGTTTAAATTGTTTAATTTTTCATTTCATTTTATTAGTTCTGTGATTGTTAAATTGTTATATCGTATTCCACCCTTTCTTGAAATATTTTATTTCCAATGGCAACGAAAGTAAAAATGTTTCTTCAAATATTGGTATTGCCATTACCAAATAAACCTTCCCTGCCTCCAGTTCGGTATTGTTCTTCCTTGGAAAGCATTAAAATAAAATCAAAAGAGATTCACCCCTATTGACCACATAAAACTTTAACAGGCGGGCACGTGTTTTGTTCATTTCTTATCAGACTTGGTCTCGCGTTGATAATGCACAAGTGGACGAAACATGTATCCGCTGGTTATAGTTTTTATGTGGTCAATAGGGGTGAGTTTCTTTTGATTTTATCTTATTTAGCCACAACATTCTCCATTTTTCTACTTTGGAAGGCAATTAGGTAATTTTTTGAAATTAAAATTTAGTTCAACATACTGTTGATTTGTTTATGTAAACATTTTTTAATAATGCCTATTTTGAAACAACAATCTGTAGATAATTGTAGTAATTATTAGAACATATGTTTTGCAGCATACAAAGATAGTTATGACATACGTTTACCTTACTTGTTTGTACTTGAATCGATGTTGGCGGTCGTAGCTTATATCACATTGTTTATAAATGTTCTTTTGGGGGACCATGTCGATTTAAGCCAGTATTGCAGTCTAAAAATAATAGAAAACTTTGGCGATCATAATGAGATTGTTGGAGATTGTATTTTAGAAAATATGGAGCAAAATATGACCGATAAAGGTTCTCAATTGTACACGTGTCGACTAAAAGTGTTGGCGCCAGTGAGCCGATAAGTTATTCTGCGCTAGTCCCGATTTAGCGGTTGTAATCATTAAAGCTCGGGGTCGAATAGTAAAAGAAGAGGGAGAAAACAGTCACGTGAAAGTAATTCGCGAATACATGATGATAGAGAGATAAACACGAAAACTAATACATCATCGAAAAACACACTTTCCCATCAATCATTTTCTTACATCCGCGGAATTCTAAAATGAATTGAGAAATGAACGCTGGAGCTTCGACAATAATAGGACTATTACTTATGATGCCGTCACAGAAAACTGTAGGGTCATCCTCTTAATCTACCCCCGATTGGTTTTAGATACGGCCCATAATAATTCTAGCAAAAGTAAAAGAAAACATTTCATATGGTTATGTGTTAGAACACCATGACCTGGAATTTTGGAAGAAGTCACGTTCGATACTTGTTATGAGGAGAGTTCATTCTTTTCCTTTGAACAGATGCCAAAACACGCGTGCAGAAAACTTTTTCTATTGTTTTGTTTGACGTGGTGTTTACCGACATTTTAGAAGTTCTGCTAAAATAAAAATTACTATTACAATATCATTCAATAAATGAGTAAATTTAACGTAAAAAAGTATATAAAATTGTTTCATTTGCTTAAAGCGCTTTCAAATGTTTTAAATATCTCTTGTAATAACTTTAATATACGTAATATACTCCTAAGTGAAGAGATTGGCGCATGGCCGCAGCACTTATGCTAACGCGAGCGGTTTGACAAGACAACGGTGACGTCAACGCATAATTTGCATGCTCTTTCTACGTGTATGTTAGGTGTTCGTATTTGCAGTGTATGACTGAGTCACCGGCGCGTATGAGTTTATTTTACATATAGTTTTACTCTCAGACGTTTCGAAGAAACCTATTCTTATTAATATACCTATGATTAACCAAAAATAATCATATTATTCAACAAATTCTCTCTCACATTTACTATACATGCTGTACCTAAATCTAATGTCTACAAAATAACCAATTTTCGTGAATGCAGCGTCTACGTTCTTCTATTACAATAAGCACATTTTTATTTTTTTTTAAATTGTACACAATTTAATGCTGTATTGGTTTGAAATGTTAAAAGTTTTAGATCGCGTGTAACCTCATGGAATGAAATTATTGAACAATTAATAATTAAAAATTGAAATAGAAACAGATTAAAACGCCTTGATTTGCTACAAGATGAATTCTTATGTACTTCTACTAACACCAAAGAATACGCCTTAGAAACTGCTCTAAAAGGTTAATTATCATGTTCATGATTAACTCCCTTAATATTAAAGATAATATGCAAAAAATTGTAAAAATAAGGATTTTCCTTTTAATAGTAAATTTAATAGAAGAATTACAATCTTTTTCAAAAAATTCAATGCTGTAGCAGTCTCATCAAACTATAAAAATTCAACATCAACAACAAAAGTAGACACTTTAGAAAAAAGTGGCGTCTATTTTTTAAATTCCAAACAGTGTAAAGCAATATATAAATATTGGTCAAAGTGGACGATCATTAAAAATTAGATTAACAGAACATGTCTACTAAATAGACAATAAGATAAAAAACCGAGGCATAGATGAACTGCGTATTGAACAACCACAAGTAAATATAGATAATATAAGGTTAATTCATCACCAAGAGGAATGCTTGAAACTCAACCTCATGGAAAATATAAAAATTAAGGATGCAATAGTGTCAAATATGAATATAGTAAATACCCATATTGAATTTTATATTTCAAATACAACCCTACTTCTTACTAGTTTGTAAATATATACCTAGAGACAAACCTATCGTCTACATAAATAGACTGTTAGTTACATTTTATTTTTAGTTGATATAAAATTTTTGAGAATGACTGCATAAGGTCGAAACAATATTGTCGAGAATTATAATAAATGTGTTGAACCGTTATAATTTGTTTATTTGAATTTAGTTGAATATCTTTCATTAAGTGTGCGCTTAAGATAGTTTGAATTATAAAAAAATGCCGAAAATGCAATGATTAGATGTTTTAGCAGTTTAGAGTGAACAATATATATTTTAGCTTTTACTTGATAAAAATTAAATTTAATGGTGGGATTTAGATCGACCTTCTTCGAAACTTTACGATTATAATAACCCATTTCAAAGGTAGTGAAAGAAAAAATATTAACGCTTCCATTTACTCAGAAATAACAGTTTAATTTGTGCTCCGAAAATTGTCAACTGCTGAGCTGTAATTTTCTCCGGACTTTTATTTCCACGCCACGCTCGCAGTCGTTTATTAGTAGAATTTCAGGAAAAATGCCGAATGAAAGGAAGATTATGTGAATGTTGGTAATTGAGCCTGCCCCTCTTATATATGTCATGTACCAGTTAAATGAAAAGTAAATCGTGAAACCATATACGTTTCCTTATCCTTATAACACAGCCTAGCCTTATAAACATAGAACTTCTCCATGTTATATATACTTTTGAAGATACACTTTTAAATATAAATATAAATATGGAATCAACAGAAACAACTACTCCGAGGGCTAATATACCATGACCGATAAGTCGAAACCGGTCGTGGGTATGGCTTTCGGTTCGCTGTGCCTACCTGGTAGGACGCGTTCCAAATGTGAGATCTTTGATCTTAATATTTAGACGAATAAGGATTTTAATTCCTTCTTTTTTGAATATAAAGACACTTTTAATTTAAGTTTTGAAAACTATAAGTAATTAATAAGTCAGTAAATTAATTAATACAAATCCTAGCAGTTTGGTAGTAGGAAATTGAATTGGCACTTACTTGGTGAAAATTATATATTTATTACACTGAAGAATGTAGTAAAAGGCACAATATACGACATATTGATTTGTTTCAGAAGTACACCTAGGAAATTACAAAATTTCCTAAATTTCATTAATAATATACACCCAAATATTACATTTAACCTAGAAAAAGAGATGGCAGGTAGTTGGAACTTCGTAGATTTAACTATTACCTGCATGAAATATATCTAAGCATGAATTTAGCATTTATCATAAACCTCTGTTTTTACTTCAGTTCACCCAATACAATATAAATTAGCAGCATTCCATTCAATGAAACACAGATTAATTAAAATATATTAAAATCTAAAAATAATTATGATAATGCATTAATAATCGTAAAAGAAATAGCGTTTAACAATGGTCACAAAGTAAATTTAATAGACAATTTAATAAAAAAAAAGAAAACTGTATAAAGTAGTCATCAATTCAGTTTAACCTGAAATATTATTACACCTTACCATTTATAGGTAATCCAACGACAAGAACATCATCGAAATTAAACAAAAACCATATTATTAATATAGCGATTAGAATAATTAAATAAGAAATTAGGAAAAACTATTAAAAACTAAACAATCAGGCATTTACAAATTTACCTGTGAGTCGTGTGATAAATGTTATATCGGATAAACGGGTAGACCCTTCAATTCTAGAATTTCTAAATATCTAAAAAGTTACGACATTAAAAAAAATTTCAATAATGCTAATCATTTATTAACAGAAATCGCTTGTTTAATACAGAATTTAAAATTTTACGTATTTTAGATAAAAGTATAACACTAAATGTATTAGTCATTAGAAATTAATAAAATAAAAAATTATAATTCTAATTTGTTATTAAATGAACAAATAGATTTATGTAATTCACGGCTCATGAATTTTTTCAAATCTCACCCCTCTCCCCTAACTATAATACTAGAAATACGTGAAAAAGCTAATACCTATCATATCGAAACTATAGTCGTGTAATTTTTAAATACATTCGTGAAAGTTTTTGTGCCTTTTAGTACATTCTTTAGTATTTTAGTAATTTTTCGCAAATGATGCTATTTTAACTTTTTTGTTTTGTGTCCTTACATGAAATGTATTGATCAGTGTTTTTTTCGTTGCAGAACTGAAAGAAAACAAAATCAAAAATAGCTGCCTGCCCAAGTACATATAGCTCCTAGAGGTCAAATCGGGGAGTCACAGTGGCGTCGTTAGGACAGTTTTTGGAAAGCACGCGTCTATCAACGGCATGCACACAAATGTGCATACAGATCGAACCGCATGGCGCGTGCCGCCTGATGAGACCTTACAGGTTGCTGATCCCAAGGCCAAAAAGGCCGAGGTAGGTAGCGAAGAGGTCAGTACTCCCAACCACGTGACGCCACTGTATTGTATGTACTTATTAAATTCCCGTTTATCGTTCTTTTATGCACAACTATTTACTATTTACTTATATTCAAAAACAAAACGCCAAAAAATAAATAAAATGGACTAAAATACAACGGCAACGACTTTTGTAATCAACATATGTATAAGTACATTCGTTACTGTTACTGCTGTCACCTCTCGTAGCTTAGTTCAGGGCAGTGATATATAAATCCAGGGACCCGAGTTTGATTCCCGGCGAGGCGTGATAGCAGTTACAAATTTTCCTCATTAATTTTAAGTAATCAATTAAAAGTTGTTAAAAATTAGTTCACATTAATGTATTGATTTAAATCCCTACGAAAAAAAAATTAATAAACTTTGGTATCAAATCTGTCTGTTTCATGAAATGATTAAAAATAACAATAGTTCAAGCGTTAAGTTAATCAAAATTCGTTATGACGGGAATTTTAAATGTTCAGTAAATATTCTGCTATGTGTAAGGAAGAGAAATACATAAGCAAGCAGCCATGCGAATAAGGGGAACTCCCATTTCACCACTTTAAAGATGAAAAAGCTATAAATTCTCATTTAAGCTGTTTTATATGTTCGCCAATTTTCCTGAAAACTTTTTGTTGAAGAATGTTCTTATCGTAAATATTGTAGTTTAGGTATTACGCCTACTCTTTTTCGTCATATTTTAGAAAACCAACCATTTAGCAACATCAAACATTTACATTGAAAATACTTTTGGTATTAATTGTAAGATTAAATGTTTTACTTAGCAATTCTAAAAATATAAAAGTTTGGCGTTTTGTGTTTGGGTAAAGGAAATTTCTTGCTTTTCCTTCTTGCATTCGGAATGCATTATAGTGGTATGTATAAATAGATACTACTGAGTACTGACTTAGTTTTAGTATAGAAATAGAATATTTTATAATATTTTCATTTTCCGAGCACTTCACATTTTACTGACATATGCTAATTTAATTAAGTAGATACTTGTTATTTAACTACAAACAGAAACTTTCCATAATAATGAAGCAGAATCACAAAGATACACTGAAGATAAATATCTAGTTAGAATTTTTTACTTTGATTATTTTGTGAGGCTAGAAATAATAATAAATTTTATTGAATTAGCGGATACTTGATGGAAGTCTAACATATTGAAATAAACATACAGTTGATAACTTCCACAATTTATTAAATAAACTTAACACGTGTTTCGTCAACACTGTAGCTTCTTCAGAAGTACAAAATCTACTTTAAACTATCTAGGAGTAGATGTCTATTAATAGGGTGGTGCATCTGAAGGAGTGAGGGAAAAGATTTAATGTAATAAATATAACATAACAGTGTTGGCGGAACACGTGTCAAGTTTATTTAATAAATTGTGGAAGTTATCAACTGTGTGTTTATTTCAAGAATAATAGATATCTCTTCGAAGGGTGAAAATGATACTCGGTTTCCCTTCGTTTTACATTGAAATGGGTATCACCATGAAAATTTACAAACAAAGCAATGGTTACGTTGTATTGGCAATCCCTTCTGAACATTTATTACTCAGGACTCCGTGATGTAATCTTACTCCAAAGACAAAACCCTTTTGCATCTCATTTCGTGCTTCAATAAAGCAACAATGCAGTTTTGTTTCGAGCTTGGTATTCATGATTACAAAAGATGCGCGCGAGTTTGTGTAAACCGAGATAAAAACGGAAAAAACATATTTTCTTTTTTCTAAAAAATAAGAAAGGAGTAAACAATGTCAAAGAAATGAAATGGAAATTTTAATTAATGTTGTCGTTGAATATCGTCACTTACAGAGAATCGAATGCTGATAAATAATAGAAACATTATAGTTTTAGAGATCAAGTCGTAGGTCGGCACTTGATCAAACATTTCGACTAATTAATTTAGATAAATAAATAAAACACTTAGTTTCGGCTTCAAATATTTAATCAGAAGATCTAACAATTTTAAGAGTTAAAATTCAAATCCTTTATTGAAATGTATACTTTAAATATTTTTAAACATAATTCTAATATTTGGAATTCACTTTGTACTCTTTGAAAACGGTGTAAAAGTCGAAACAATTCTTAGATTTTCTGATTAAATTTATGAAACGAAAGATTCAACTTATTCAAAAAAAAAATCAAATAAAACAGTAGGCAATATTCAAATGGATAGAAAGAGGATAAAAATGCAATCGAATGACAAAATAAAATATGCTAGGTGCCATTTGAAAAAATAAAGTTATTCCTGTCTGGAGTTTTTAAACTTTGTATTTTTTTCTGAACGCTCTGTACAAATTATAAAGTTTAGTTTTGGCATGACGTTAGTCTTATGACTTGACTATAACTAGTAAAAATTTCAACATTCTAAGTCATTTTTATGTTATGATTTTTTATAGTTTGAGTTGCGGTGCAATCTTTTTTCCAATAAATTAAACTATCTCAGAAACTATTCATCGTAAGCATACAAGGTGGTTATCAAAGTCACCTTAAAATTTTAATTTTATGTTTCATACGAATTCATCGTAAAAAATATACCATTCCATTTCCGATATAACCGGATGTGCCCGATAGTTGAAATTATTTTAGTTAAATAGATTATCCTTGATACTACTCCCAACTCCCAAATTTTTAAATCTGTAACATGCTTAGTTTTCCTAAAACGTCTAATGTACCACTCAGTTTGAATGATCTGGTATATATAGTTATGTTTAATTGAATCCTGAAGGAATATATTTAGCATGCTTTTTCTTTAACATAATATCCCTTTTTATCTTTCAAAAAAGAGAACAAGGCAAGTGTCATCTCTGTAATTGATATCTCTAATGCCTACTAGACGTAATCCTATAAATAAAGCGATAACAATTAATAAACGAGTGACAAATTGCTAGTGGACCAAAGTTAGTTGGATTCCATACCTGATAGGCATTTATCATCATTCCTGATACCTACGAACAAAATTTGGTCACATTTACCAGTCTAGTTGGAGAAGTTGACATTGACAAAGCATTCTGGGCTTCGAAAGCTATATAAGCAAAAAGCCGTGAGTAGAAGAACGACGCTCGCACCCTTGGTGTCCTGAATAGGAAAGAAAATGGGAAATCAAGAAAAATGTTCGGGCGTGTCATCTAAATTTCGTTTGCGACACAAATGAAAACTTATTTCATGCCGGCTTTCTCAATATAATGACCGATTTACACTAAAATAACGTTATATTAATATTTTGATTCCGTTCCGTTTCATAAAAAAAACAATAACGCGGGAAAATTGATAGATTTATTTTTTGACTTAGCTTCCATGTCCTGAAGATCTATCTATTGGACGAAGACAAAATAAAAAAAAATTATTCAAAATAATCCTGCTTTACTTTACACGATGGATGTAACGGGTAGACACGGTAACGTTGAACGCAAAAAAATAACATAAAATAAAAGTGGTCCATGTGTATCCTAGATTTTTTATTTTTTTAAATATTAATGATACTTGAAGGTCAGCAACAGGACATTTGTCACATCAGTAACGTGCACTATAGAAGTATTTTTGAAAAAATCGACTTAAAGAACACCGTGCTGCACTTTTAATCGTGAGCTTGCTAGTTCAAAACACAATGGACAATATTAAAAAAAGAAGGAATTAAAATCGTTATTCGTCTAAATATTAAGATCAAAGATCTCATATTTGGAACGCGTCCTCCCAAGTAGGCACAACGAACCGAAAGCCATATCCCACGACCGGTTTCGACCTATTGGGTCTCATTAGGTGGGCGCTGGCAGAAAGGCCTTTACAAGCTATATTATGAATATAGATATAAATATAAATATGGAATCAACAGAAAAAACTACTCCGAGGGCTAATACCCCTACCGGCATTGAATTACACTGTTGATTCCGATGGATTCTTAGACGAAGATATAACATATTCTAAAAGAAGAAGGAATTAAAATCTTTTTCGATTAAGATCACTGATCCCACATTTGGAAGGGGTCCTACCAAGTAGGCACAACGAACCCTTAATTCCATATTTATATTTACATTTATGTTTATAATACAGCCTGTAAAGGCCTTTCTGCCAGTGCCCACCTGATGAGACCCGATAGATCGAAACCGGTCGTGGGATATGGTCGAAAGTCATATCTTTGGTTCGTTGTGCCTACTTGGTAGGACGCGTTCCAAATATGAGATCCTTGATCTTAATATTTAGACAATGGACAATTTTATTCATTCATTTTGAACCATTGTTTGCTGATTATCATTTGCCATGACTGGACACATAACATTCTGAGCCCGCGCGACAGGCAACCTTTCTGAGATTAAGTGGCGGAAACCGCTTTTACAATTTTTGTCTGTCTGTCTGTTTGTTCCGGCTAATCTCTCAAACGGCTGGATTTATTTTGACGGGACTTTCAGTGGCAGATAGCTAATGTAATAAGGAGTAACTTAGGCTACTTTTATTTTAGAAATTAATTATTGCTATTAATAAATATTAAATTCTAAAATAAAAGTAGCCTAAGTTACTCCTTATTACATTAGCTATCTACCAGTGAAAGTCCCGCCAAAATCGGTCAAGCCGTTTCAGAGATTAGTCGGAACAAACAGACAGATAGATAAAAAATTAAGAAAATGTTATTTTGGTAGACATATGTACCGTGTATATATCCATATGCATTTAGTAAAAAGTGGTTATTTTTATATTAAAAACAGACAATCCAGTTTTATTTATCTGTATAGATTATTGTTTTATGTTAAACTGTTTAAAGTTCAACGTTACTGTGTTGAACTGCAGTATTAATTATTGCAAAGAAGTGTAAAGACCTCTATCTATTCTACTAACACGTTACATTATTATGTTTAGTGTTATATTTACATTTGTTATCAGCACAGTAATACCAACATATGCACGTAAAATAGATTGGCATCTAGTATTAGTAGGTAATAGTTTTAATTACAGGTTATAACTTCTCGCATCTGCAAGTTACCATTAACATGTTAACATGTTGACAAAATTTAGTCATAATTAGTACGTATAGCTAGTTTTCCTGTTCACGTTTTTGTGTTAGGTTTCCCTATTTACTTCTGTAGGTATTTAAATGATTTGGGTTGTATTTATTAATAAGAAAGAAATTCTGAAGATTAAGACATGTCCAGTGCACCGAGGGTTAGTTATTGGACCAGTTAACGTGAAAATAAAAATATTCAAATAATGTTCTGACTGCAGTATTCATACTGCCTGATACACCCTGTGAAAAACTATCGATACGTTTTCTATTTTCTCAATCAACAATTTTTATAAATTTAAGATTTAGTAGAAATATTATTGAAAATTCAGTAATTCCTATGTTTAAAAAGGATCTTACAAACGTATCTATTTGTTAAATTGAATCTATAACGCAGGATATGTACGAGGCATGTTTTTTAAGTAATTACCGTTTTGAAATTCTGTCGCCACAGTTCTGCGGTCAGCGTTCCGCTTATGGGCACCGAGTATCTACATCTCTCACTTACGCATTGACGCCATTACAGTCTGATTCGGTCCCTGTTTACGTTGTTTACTGTGATGTCCGGGCTGTTATACGATTCCTTAGTGCTAAAGAACTAAAACCGATTGATATTCATCGTGAGATCTGTGCAGTTTATGGACAAAAGATTATGAGTGATGGAATAGTAAGGAAGTGGGTGAGAGCATTTTAAGATGGCCGCACAAATGTGCATGACGATGCCCGTCCACATGTGGCTAATCGGACCAAAGATCTCATCACATCTTTTCACTGGGAAACTCTAGATCATCCTCCGTACAGCCCTGATCTGGCGCCCAGTGACTACCTTTTGTTCCTGTACTTGAAGAAAAATCTGGGCGGTCAGCGTCTTCAAACAGTTCTGATGCAGTGGTTAACAAGACAAACGGCAGGCAGACTTCTATGAGGAGGGTATTCAAAAACTAATTAAATGTTATGACAAGTGCCTCAATATTGAAGGAAATTATATAGAAAAGTAGATTAAGGTACATGCTTTCATGTAAAAATAAAATTATTAAGATATCTTTGCATGTTTTCTATTAATTTCAAAACGGTACTTACTTAAAAAACATGCCTCCAACTTACACATGATTGGTACGTAAATTGTAATAAAAAAAGCTAGAAATCGCGGTCCGCGTCTTGTCAGTTCAATGATTTACTGACCCAGAACTACAATAGTTTTCACTTGATCGTTAAACATAAATTTAACTAAATAATAACATATGTGTGTCAGAAATGTCTTACTGTGATGTTTAAACTTTAGAGTTGACCTATTTTGTACCCCATATATGAAAGCTTTGATTGGTTTTAATAGTCTCATCCTTAATAATCATAGTGTCAACTTAAATTTTTTGTTAACCAACTATTCCAGCCTCTCTATCATAATATTAAAAGGCTTTATAGAATACTTAACATTCAGAGCGTTATATTTTGTAGATAGTTCATTCTTATAAGTGTTACTATTTATTGTGATTCCTGATCAAACTGCTGTCCTAATCTTCATGAAATTTTATAATAGAATATGTTAAGATTAATTAGTCACGTAAAATTGTTATAAAAAATGATCTGTGCTAATTTGGATGTTATAAATGTTTATACAGGAGCTAGCATATCAAGGATACGAAGGTCATAATTGGTGGTCAATAGTTTTTTCACTCATAGTGATTGGAATTGTAATATCGGGGATAGTAGCTGCAATTCTTCTAATGGGCTATGTCGATGAATTGCTTTATTGGCATGGAAAAAGAATGCAACTAGATGAATTTTTGGAGGTAAGATAAATTTATATTATTTATAAGTTTCCAATCCATTAATCAGTAAACAGTTTAAATTTAGAATAATTGTAATGGTAGACTCGCCTGGCACTTGGTGAAACATTATTAAATTAAAAAATTGTAATTTGAACACTGTTTGTGTAAATAAAAATAATCTTAAGTCCATGTTGGTTAGGTCAGAGTGATTGTTCTTTAAAAACTCGTATAGACGAGCATAAAAAATCAATTATTAAAAATAACAAATGTATGGGTATAGCCCAACACTGTATAGATCTTCAATATTATTCTTTAGATACAGAAAATGTAAAATTATTACATTAATGTAGTAAAGGTAAACGTCTTAATACGCTCGAAATATTTGAAATAAACAAAGCCAACTCATTAGGTCTTCCCATCGTTAATGACTAATTAGATTTCGACGTATCTCCCTTATTAAATGTAAACATTCAGGTAGACAGATAACCCTAGTATTTAAGAAACAAATCTTTATAAATGGTGTTGTAACCGAAACGATCGTTAGAGAAATAATAAAGCCAAGTGCTCTTTTTGAAATATTTTTCAAAGTTTTTATTTAAATTTAAAATTTTAAACCAAATTTTATATTCAGCAATCTAGAAAATAATTTGGAAAACGAATTGACGAACTTATTAGGTTATTTCAACAATAAAATAATGATCCTAATTACACATAGCATCTAATTACCGAAAAACATATGTTAAAGTCTGAATATATATAAAGTTTCATAGACTGAAAGTAAAGGCCATAATCTTAATCTCCTGGCAAATTTGAAAAATTTGACCAATTCTCTATCGCTGAACTATTTCCACTTACCTCCACCATAATTATAATCTCTTCAAAATATAAATCGAATTATTATTCAGTAACTGTAACAAATAGTGTATCTTCTGTAGAAGCCACAAATAATAAGAAAATAAAAGTTTGTGAAAGTTTAAATAATGTTTTATTTATACGGTTTAAAAACAAACGTTAATACTTTCATATACAGTCTTGTAAAACATTACTAGTTGCTCAAAACTGTTAATTTGGTGTAGATAAAAACGTTAAAGAACATTTTACGTGTTAGAAACCATCCAGAATTGAAAGTTAAGTACCTGCTTTATGTTGGAATAAATCAGGTTGTTATATTTTCAAGATAGAGTCTACCACCTTTTATTATTATTATTACTAAGGACAATGTATCCTACACTTTTCATTGAAAACTATTATTAAAGACGACAAAACCTTAATGAATTGTTTCCAGAAATATATTGTTAATATTAAAATACGTATTTACCCAATAAGGCAAATTAAACATGGTAATAAATGTAGAAGGAATTCTCGCAATTAAGATCATGATATTAATCGGTTAAAGTTCAAAAATTTTGTATATTTTGTAGAAGAATTTTTAACGAAAGAAGCGAAGTAATGTTATTACGGTGTTCTGATAATTACATGCTTCGCATAAACATAAATATGGAATCAACAGAAACAATTACTGCGAGGGCTAATACCCCTACCGACATTGAATTACGCTGTTGATTCAGGTAGATTCTTAGACGAAGATACGAAAGATATCAAAAAAAGAATGAATTAAAATCCTTATTCGTCTAAATATTAGGATCAACGCTTTGCATACTTTAAAATATTCATTAATGTCAGTTATATTTCTTGACAATGACGACTTGACTTAGTTACAATCTCATTGCATTTAAAGTTAAAATTATTAAAGGTTTGCTGCAGTGGTTATCATGTTGTTGCTTTTGGAGGGCACTCAAAATTTTTGGCTTTCTACCATTCCATTATTTTCACGAGCCAAAAGATGGCATATGCAATTTGAAAAATTGTACGTTCTCTACTATTCATTCGATTAAGAACGAAATGGATAAAGACAAATGTTACGGATTTTGCTCAGATTTTATTTATGCCTTTTAGATAAAATTATTAAAAGGATTAGATTTCTAAAATATGAAAAGGGGTTTTATAAAGTCAATTTTTTAACACTACATAAATGTTTCCTTCGATTTCTCTTTAATGTCATGTTTTAACATTGCAAAATAATAATATTGAATTGAATAAAAGGTATAAAACAAACACTTGGTTAATTTTCACTAAATTTATTATCAACTCGACAATATTGTTTCGACGAAATATCGTCATTTTCAAGAGTACAACAAAATTATACTAAAGTTATAATGGGTATTATCTAATTTATACCTGGTTTTGGGTTTTACCCAAATTACACAACAGGAGGGGTGTATTGTTGTTATACAGTTCTGTTTATAAATTTACGATATTCTGTTTATTTAAAATAGCTTTTCTTATTTCTAGGTTTTCTAGAAGGCTTAATTTTTTGCTTTTATGTTGGATATGTAATATGGCTGTATTATCTATATCTATATTATGATTATAATTTAAAGCATGTTCTGACATTCCTGTACAATTCTTCTTAGACACAATGCTATATAGGTGCTCATTTACACGTGTTTTAACAGCTCTACCACATTGTCCAATATAAAAAGCATCACATTGTTTACAAAAAATTTTATATATGCCGCTGTTATCAAGGATATCTGTTTTTTGTTTGTTATTAATAAGTAGCTTACCTAGATATTTTTTGTTCGAAATAATTGCTTGAATACCGTGTTTTTTCAAATTTGATTTAATTTTTCGACTTGTTAAGGGTACATATTGTAGTGAATGAAAAATGTGTTCAGGTTTTTCGTTTTTTACATTGTATAAAGTTTGTCGGGTTTTTTGTTTTAGTTTAAGTTTGATCAAGTGATCTACTATTTTAGTGTGATATCCATTGTTTTGTGCTATTTGTTTAATAGTATTAACTTCTAAAATGAAATCGTTATAACTGAGGGGGGTATTAATTAGTCTATGTATAGTACTGTGGAAAAAGGCTTTTTTAATATTGTTAGACTGATTCGAACTAAAGGGAATTGTTTCAGCCCTTACTTACTACTTACTTACTATCACTACTGTCCTAATTCATCTTAAAGATAAACACAAAACCTACTTTGTTTATTATCACTTTTATTTACAATAATTGTAACTATAGTTTCGACAGATTATACTCATTTAATCATTTTCAAACTAGCGAGTCAAATTGAATGAATATAGAACAGAAGGTACACAAGTATATAAGATGAAAATTTGGGATTGCCGCTTGTTACTTAAATATCGTAAATAGTTGTAAATAATACAATTCTATCTGGTCATTCAAAATATTATTTGTATCAGTTTTTGAGGCTTTAAATATTTCCAGTGATTCTAAAACATTTAGTTTAAAACCTTTCTTATCTAATTGAAAATGATAGTATAATCTGTCGAAACTATAGTTACAATTATTGTAAATAAAAGTGATAATAAACAAAGTTTTTTTGTGTTTCTTAGAGTAAAATTATGTCATAAAATTAGTACAAAATGACATATTAAAACCAAACTTTTGTTTAATCAAGGGATTTCTATGCGAGTGTATGGGTATCTATGCGAGTATATGGGGTCATAAAAATATTAAATAATTTCACTGTAAGTCCTTCGTAAGGTTTAAACGTTGGAAAAAGCTGAGTCTGTCAGGATTACACCCGACCATTCTTAACTCCCTATCCCCTTTGTGTATTTTTTTGGAAATATGTGACATCTAGAAGACTTTAAAAGTGTCTGGATATCATAGGTTTCTATATTTTCTGAGTAAAAGTAGTATTTATTGTTTCTTACAGGGAGGCCTAAATCCACAACGATTGCCCCACACCTGGATTTCAGAAACTCGTCTTGTTTTTCAAGATAACGATGGAGGCTTGGCTGTATTAAATACGGAAAACAATTTTTCTGTTACTCTTCTAGTTACTAATCACACTTTGGTAAGTAATGTAGCTTTAGGAGCGATTACGACAGAAAATAATGTTTATCCCTTTTTGTTTCCTTTCCAGAGACAACTCAATGTTAAAGACTATCAGTGTTCAAAAGATCTACGGTACGTTCTATTTCAACATAATGTAAAAGCGGTAAGTTGTTATTACAGTATTAGTAATTTATTTAATTTAGTAACAACACACTTACTATTGAACTAAACAATCAATGACGAAAAAATTGTAAATTGTCTCAGACCATGGTGTCTTTAGTTTTGTAAAAGAGCTATTACAATTTTTTTTTACAAAAGTGTATTGCATAGTAATTAACATTGATTATAATAATCTGTAGAAAACAGTAACATATTATTATATAGATCGTTAATGTTAGAAACAAATATCTAATAATACATAAATGTATGAGATCTCAACATAAATTTAAAACTTGATAGGTTTGTAAGACTTCTTATATGTAAAGGTAGACAATTCCACTTTCTACGTAGTCTATGTGTTGCACTGTTATGAACTAAAGTTGATCTGCTGACTGATTCGATAAGTAAACGCGGGTTTCGGACATTATAAGATAAATGCCAATCAGCAAATATTTCGGACAGAGCATTGCAGGAAATGAGTCCATTTAATGATTTAATAGAAAATACCATATCATGGTAATTAAACAAAGATGTAATAGAAGGCAGACATAAATTCCTAGCAATTGCAGAGTAATCATGATCATCGAAAGCCTTGGGAGTTCCAACAACGTATTGCACTCGTCTAATTAACTTATGCTGAATAGTTTCAAGGCTAGATTTGTGTACCTCGTAGTACGGAGCCCAAATTGTTGAACAATAGAGTAAAATAGGTAATGCGAGAGAACGATATAAGTAAATTAGGAACGACTTATTTTTAAAATCTTTGGTAATTCTAATGATAAATCCAAGCATGATGTTTGCTCGGGATACTGAATGATTTAGCTGAGGAATGAAAGTCATCTTGCTATCAAAATAGATACCTAAATCAAGAATCTTATCATTCCGAGTTAGGGGAAGGTTATTGCATTTGTAACTAAACAATTTCAAGTCTCTTTTATGGGAATATTTTTTGAATTTCTAGCTAATTTACATTAATGACTATGTTTAAATCACTTTTAATTTAAATGACAATTTAATTCCATTTTTAAAAGGTTCAATCACTTGTAGGCCTCCTTCATTGATTACCAAAAAGTTTAATAGAGTCAATGCGGAACTTTTGTTAATTTCGAGTTCATTTCTTTCGTAATTTTAATATAATTAATCTTTGCACCAAATATCTTTCGATTCTAGGTCAAAGTTTAAGAAGCGCCTTAAAATGCTAGTCAGTCAGACGAGAAATAGAGTTAAAATGAAGTTTTACTTGTCAACTAATCCTCTCCAATTTATATCAAACTTAAAATCAGTATATATATCTACTTGATGAAAATCTATATTAAATAGGAATAAGTAAATACATATAAGATTTTCACAACTTTTTATTTTGTAACATATGTTTCGCACAACATTGGCTTCGTTAGACAGATTGAGTACTTGCTAACAAGAACTTAAAATAGGAATGTACCTATAACGTCCTTTAATTAATCTAAACGGAAATTTGTTACGTTCTTTCATATTGAATTGGTAAATTTTAATAAGAAAAGTAAATTATTATTAAATTTAAACAAAGAAACACAAGAATGTCTTCACAGGTATTTTATTATCTCGACAATATTGTTTTAGCCGATACGGCTACGGCCATTCTCAAGAGTACAAATTGGATTACTAATGTTTAAAGTATGGAAATAACTATTTACATAACATTGCAAAAGGGGGAAAGAGAAGGAGGTGAATAGGTATACAGGATTAGAGTTTATATAAGATAAGCCGAGAATTTGAAGTATCTAATTGTAATATTTGAAGAATTTTTTTTAAATACATTAACGTAATAGTAATTATTGAATTAATTTATACCGACTTAGTGGCAAAATCATTGGCGCGTGAAGCCAAAGATCCCGGGTTCAAGTCCCGACGAGGGAGTGACAACAGTAACAAAATTTTTCCCTCATTGTATGAGGTAATCTGTAGTGGGTATAAATTAATTCAACATTTAATATCACATTAATGTATCTAATAGTAATCGATTATTAACTAAATTTACATTTTTATTGGTTGCTTTCTTTGTTTCTAAATTTTCCTAATGAAGATAATTTCCTGTTTTTTAAATGTTGGAAAGTAACATTTTTGATTTGTCAAGATCTATTGAATGATTAAAAGTCGTACAATGTTTTTTCTTTCTTTTTGATATAATACTCATATTCAGAAATACGTTTTTTGATGCAACTTTCGCTTTTTCCTATACAAGAGGTACCACATGAATTATAATACTTTGATAAATACCATTTTGAACATGGAATTATTTGTTTTATTTTTATTATTCACTATACAAAGGAAATTTTTAATTTTAAAACTGAAATTATTTATAAATTTAATGCTACCAAATTTAATTTTATTGTCTGTTGAAAGAGGGCTGTGAGAACATTCTTGTGATTCTTGTGTATCTCTGTTTAAATGTAATTATTAAATATGTTCCACAATTACTACACCGTCGAAATTTTGAATTATATTGTAAATTATTGTTAAAATTTACCTTTGCTAGTTGTTCTATTTTATACTTGCCAGGCTTTAATTAAATATCAAAGGACGTAACAATGTTTCTTATAAATCAATTGAAGATGGATAGAAATAAATGAGGTAGAATTGAAAAATTAAGAGAATAATAAAGGAGGGGTTGGGGCATATGCGGAAATTTCAAAATACAGGCCTAGAAGTTACAGAAGTTATTTGATTGCGTTATATAGTCACATATATGAGACGGAGGAAATTCCTGACAGTTAAAAACGCAACAATACCAAAAGAGAGCAATGTGGATAGATCCAAGAATTTCAGTTTGATCAGATATACATACGTCAAAAATATTAACTAAATCCGAGCAGAGAAAGAAGGAAGGACAAGGGGCTTAAAAAATATTAAAAAAAGACTAATTTGACATTAGAAGAAATAGGGAATAATATGAGTTTATTTTAGTTTTATGGATATTAATGAGATGGATTTAGCTGTTGTCTCTAAATGGAATATTTTTAAATAAAAGTATACAATTAAAATAACGAAACTCTTGGGGTGTTTCATAAATTTGTCAAATTAGTAATTGTATAATTTTATTTACGGGTAATAACATAGATAAAAAATATTGCATATCTAAACAATCATTTATTCCAAGCAATAAATAATGTAATCTGATTGGAATTGAAATTTTTCAGTATAAATTTTCCTTTAGGTTCAAAGTGTAGGAATTTAACCTGGAAAAGCCTTTCCCTTCTTTACCTTTAATTATCTTATATCTTTAGATAAAGCGATTTGACAGGTAGGTGGGTCATCGCTGGGACTGACTAATTTCGTTAAGAATGTTTCTCCGAAAACTTCAGATCTTATCGGTCAATTCCTTTTTCTATACCGTGGAAAAGTGACTTTGACCATCCAATTCATTTATTTTTATTGGTCTACGAGATTACGCTTTGCAATGATTGGGAAAGAGATGTATTACTTGTGATAAGGCAGCTTAATTGCTGGTCTTGTGGTTTATCGTCGAATAAACTGTTCACATGAGGAATATTGCTGGATTTAGTGCAAGTAGTCACGCAACAAGGGTTAACTTCCGTTGTAGATAGCAGTTCTACCACGAAACGCATTTGTGTCCTAAATCTTATCCCTTGATACGAAAATAGCAGTGTTAATAAATTAACTTTCTCTAGTACATCACAACCTCTAATCGACAATATACATCGTAGATAAAAGGAACAAATAAATATACTAACGTTCAACGACATACGGCACCCCTTCTCTTTTAATTGTCCTACACGTCGACTTAAAGAAGTGTCGATAGTTTTCTTTCTATTCTTGAAAGAAAATATTAAAATTTAAGTATTAAAAAAACACAACAGCTTTAGTATATTATGCAAAAAATGTTAAGGACTACCTTCATTTGGGGTTGTGGAACTCGAAGACATCTTTACCACCTGAAGAAGATACAGTGTGCTGAAATTTTTATTTGTAAACTCCAAGTGTGTTTTTTATTTATTTCCATTACTCAGTTTCCATACTTTCTTTTTTGTCGTCCATCTTGTTCCGCTTCCTACGTTTCTTAATTCAAAAATCAGGATTGATTTTTTTATTATCCTACTATATTCTAGGCCAGATGTTCTCTGCAGAATATATATAGATGCGTAATTTCCTTCTACTTAATTTACCAACCAGCAGAGGCGTTTTAGTTCTTTTTTAAAATGCAAACTTTAGAATCTCGTTAGCATTTTCGTAGGACATGACCTGAAAGTTGTATTTCATATTCCAAGTAGGTACTTTTCGTTAGCTAAAAGCGTGTGTTTCCATTTATTAGGTAACTAATTAATGTAAGAATACCTCATTAAGGTTGGCAGCTTCTCGAGTTCTACCGCTAGCATATAATTTTAATGCAGAATACGTAATGGGGTAATTGTGGTATATAATGGAATCGTGGTTCGTATCGGGTCCAGCTGATATGGTCCAAGTTCTTGGATCATTTAGACAAATACTGGATCAGTAATATTCCACATATAATCTTTCACTTCTCTTCTGTCTTCATTTCGTTCGTCTCATCTTTCCCTCCTTGGCCACACCACCCACCCATTCCCACGATTCCTGGAAGGAGGCTTAAGAGGGCCTTACGCCCTACGCTTTGCACAACAATGTAAGTCGGAGGGACTGCCCGCCCACCAGCACGAGTAGCTGGTGGGAATGAAACAAAAAAGTTTAGTTTTTAATGGAATCGTCTGCCTCTTAGCTAGTCCGATAATTACAATGAACAACAGTAATGACTATCTGAGTGCCCTACAAATACTATAAGTGAAACAGATCTAATACTACTATAAAGTAGTCGCAAATGTAAAGATATTCAAACCACAGTTTTGTTGCATAATGTCCCTTAAAGGTTCAAATGATGATCTATCTAAAATCATCACTGGCTTTAACATTGTAACTTACTCGTATTTTCAACTATTAAAACAACAATTAAAATAGTTGTCAGTACATAGGTTCTCATTGAACTTCCTAACCAAGTTCTTATTATTTTATGAAACTCGAATTAAGTTCATAATAATCATTTTAAAGCTTAGTTTAAGCTACCACAAGCTGATACCAACTTGTACACATACAAGTTAATCCATGTATGGATCTCTGTAACTTCCTTTATAAATTAGTGTAATGTAGCTTGACTAATTGTGAAAAATACAAAACCAGAAAGTAATTTTATCACGCACTTTCCAAGTTTTTAATTTAAAACGAAATTAAATGTGGCTATTAAGTTTTTCGTAGCAATTTTAACACTTTCATTAAAAAAATTTGTTCACGATCTTCTCTGTTGTTGTTGGTTTCAAAATAATGAAAATTACTTTTGTTATTTGTCTGAAATAGCTAACGGCAAACGCTTTACGTTGGCAAGCTAGATACTAAAAAAAAAGAAGCACTCCAGTAGCTCTTGTTAGAAATTCATTACATTCCTTGCACTTATTTTAATTAAAATAACGAATGAAACACTTTAGTGTAATTTCTGTTTCTGAATAGACTGTTATTTTAGAATTTCATCGACAAAAATGATATAACAAAAATTTATTAATGCAATACATTAAAAAGAAACTCCATTTGACTATATCTGAAAACTTTTCGTCTATTTCAGGCCAGATTTTCGACAGTTTCGTTTCATTCTTTCTGAATGTCTACACATACTAATAATTGAAGGCTTCTCCTGTTCTTTCTCGTGCATTTTTAATTAAGTTTATGTCACGTCATTATAAAATTATATAATATGTAGTATTGTAGCGAACGTATACGTGTGTACGATGAATCGATTAGACCTGGCGCACTCCGCAGGCGGCACGTTTGATGTCGAGACCGATCGATACCAGACAATAGACGCTGGAGAATCTTCTGTTGAAATAACAAGTCATTTTCTCTATAAAGCGGTCGAAATGTATTCGCGTGTTTACTAGTAATTTCTTTCGGTAAATAAATACCCTGGTCTGCAGGTCAACAGGACATTTGATAAATAATCAACGTCGAGATACAAAATGATATAAATAAAGTGCATTATTGTTTGTCACATAAATAAGTAGTTTAAGTTTGTTAGTAGTGTTTAAGTGATTAAATAAATAGTTGTAAATAAATAATTGGGTGAACTAGAAAATTTGTTACAGTATGAATCGGCCTTTAACAGATTTATTTGACGGTTTAGTTTTAGCGGAATTATAACGGATTTATGAGCCAACCAACTTACAATTTTCTTTTTTAAATGTAGGCTTGTCTACCTTAAAAACAAACTTCTATGCAGAGAACAATATTAAACTTGGGGCCGGTTGAGAGCATTTTGTAGTTAAGAGGACCTGCTTGGCGCATTCATTGTTACGGAATGCAGTGGCTTGGATAAATAAAAGATTAAACCATTTTATGTTGGGAAAACGCCAAATTTTCCAGCGCGAACAAATAGAGCAATAAAAACTTCTTAAGGGGGATTTTTTAAGAAGGAAATTTCCCGGAAAATAAAACGGATTTGAAAATGGGAAAACTTTATGTTCAAAGTAGTGTACTAAATGCTGACGAAGATTATTTAGTAGATGTTAAAAAAACAGCTTATTCTGCTGCATTCGTTCTAAGACATAAATGGGATTAGAAATTTTCTTAAAGGTAAGGCTGTTAAAAAAATGTAGATATCACCAACATAAGGTCGTCATTCCGAAGACTGGTTGGACAGGTACATTTCCCGGAAACTAGAACAACCCAGATCTTTAACTATTAATATAACCTAAGCCTTCTGCTCTTCTTTATTCCTATTTCTGTTTCTAATTTGCCTTTAACTAACCTTTTGTGCAAATGTGCTTGGCTTGACCTTGCGCTATTTGTTTTATGCTTCTACAGTTTTTTCTATCCCGACTTCCTGGATATCAAAAATTGCCAGCTTCTTTCAGCTTTACCTCCAGTTTGTATATTATCTCTAACCCTACTTTTATCTAAAATGCATACCAATATTTCTGTTTTATTTTTTTATGTTTAAGGCTGTCTGTAACATCTCGTTGCTAATATTGCTAATTTAGCAGCAAATCTAAGCATACCAATCTTTTACCTCTGTATAATTTCCCGAAAGCTGTCCTGATTTTGGTAATATTAATGCATCGATTCCTAACCTAGGGGTAATTACCCCCGCGGGGGTAAAACTTGTATGTCGGAGGGATGACAATGAGCGTATCTTGCTGATTTTTTTTGTAATAGCCTCAATGTTTCGGTACAAGGAAATATGACCAATATTTTAATATTGCAAGACAAAGTAGCAAGCTTTATTCGTAAATTGGAACTATACAAACGTAGAGTTCAGGTTGGCGATATGACCATGTTTTCACAAGTTTGTGAGCAACTGGAAAACGATAAAGTTGACAAGATTACATTTCAAGCTCACTGCAACAATATTTCCCGGACATGGATAACCGTCAGTCCAACTCTTGGGTATTGAGACCATTTTTGACTGATGATAATATTTTTAAGGATGATGATGTGTCAGCTAAAGTAGAATTTCTAGGACTACGTGAGGATTGCACTTTAAAAGTCGAATTCCAAAATTATGACCTATGTACAATTTGGAAAAAAGTAGGTGCTGAATATCCTATCATAGCAGACAGAGCTTTAAAAATATTGGTACCGTTTGCTACTACTTACAGGTGTGAGAGTGGTTTCTCAACTTTGGTGACACTAAAAACGAAGGCCAGAAATCGTCTCAATGTGGAACACGATTTGAGATGCGCTTTAAGTGATATAAAACCTAACAGTACCAAACTTGTAAATGCGAAGCAGCACCAACCTTCGTACTAAAATTTATAAATTTATTTTATGTTTTCTAAGTTTTGGGAATTACCTAGCTTAAACCTAACTTATAACTGTAATTTAGTGTAAAAATATTTAAATTTTTTATGTGCAATTGTTTTTATGTTTACTAAAGCCTACGTATTTGTATTCACACGTATTGTTTAACTTCAACGTTGGGAGGAGGAGTAAAATCAGTGACCCTAGTCAGGTCATAAAAGGGTAACAGGCCTAAAAAGGTTAAGAACCACTGTATTAATGGCATCTTCGAAATATAGATTAAACAGTACGTTGACAATGTGCATCCTTCTCTAACGTTTTTCCTAATATTTGCATCCCATGTTGCTGGTCAAATTCTATAACTGCCGGTTGGACTTTATACCTACAAACTATGTTATATATCACTCTTTTATTCCTACATTTTTAAGTAAATTTACCATCTTTTCCCATTTAACATTATCAAATGCTTTTCCTAAATCTACGGATCACTCCTTGTTTTTCCTGTACTTATTGTAAACTTCTAAACCCGAATTGATCTTTATTATTTTATATAATATTGGCACTGTAATAATTTACTGTAGTAAGTCATAGATTTCCATAGAACCGAGACACAATTGAAAATTATGATAAAATTCCAGAAGGATTTTTTTTAATGTTTAAAACTTTTCTTCGCTTACACTACTTCCATATACCTCTCATATACATAACAATAATGACTTAAAACTATCCCTACCTATATACCACAGAGACTCGCTAACACACCTTATATTGAATGAACGTTCACGGTTTCGGATTAAACTTTGTAAAAGCATAATAGAGGATCAAATTTATAGTGGAATTCTCTAGAACGTAACATTAGTTTGCTTCTACGCCGTTAGAATGAATATTTATCGCAAGGATTCTTCTACTATTTTACAATACATATTTTCTGCAAGCTTTCCTCTAATAAACAAATAATAAAAGTAGCGTAACACATTCTTTCGTTACAGAGAAACAAAAGAACAAAAAAGAATTTTAAAAATTAAACTTTTAATGCTTGACACTGCAACAAAATTGAGATGATGGCCTGGGTCCAAAACGTTTCTTAATATTACGAGGCATGTTTTTTTAAGTAAGTACCGTTTTGAAATTAATAAAAAACGTGCAAAGATATCTTAATAATTTTATTTTTACATGAAAGCCTGTACCTTAATCAACTTTTCTACATAATTTCCTTCAATATTGAGGCATTTATCATAATGTTTCACCTGTTTTTGAATACCCTTCTCATTGAACTCTGCCTCTGCCGCCTGACTTATTAAGTACTGTATCACAACTGGTTTGACTTCGTCATCGTCTTGAAGACGCTGACCGCCCAGATCTTTCTTCAAGTGTAGGAACAACTGGTAGTCACTGGGCGCCAGATCAGATCTGTATGGAGGATGATCCAGAGTTCCCCAGTGAAAATATGTGATGAGGTCTTTGATCCGATTAGTCACATGCGGACGGGTATTGTCATGCACATTTGTGCGGTCATCTTTAAATGCTCTCACCCACTTCCTTACCATTCCATCACTCATAATCTTTTGTCCGTAAACTGCACAGATCTCAGATCTCACGATGAATATCAATCGGTTTTAGTTCTTTAGCACTAAGGAATCGTATAACAGCCCGGACTTCACAGTCAGCGGGATTCACGATTATCGGAGGCATCTTAAACATTCAGTAAACAACGTAAACAAAGGTGAATCAGTGTGTAATGGCGTCAGTGCGTAGGTGAGAGGTGTAGGTACTCAGTGCGTATGCGCGGAACGCTGACCGCAGCGCTGCGGCGGCAGAATTTCGAGACGGTACTTACTTACAAAACATGCCTTGTATCTTGATAGCTTGAATTAGTTGTTAGCACAAAATTAATTAATTATTTCTTATTTACAGGTCTTCAGACAATCCTATACAGCACATTATACGGTCTATGATGTTAGCAATGAGTAAGTGAAATGATTGAGTTAAATAATCTAATATCACAGTATACTTTTATTGCCAGACTTCCAATATAACTAACTGATTGTGTGTCATTCAAAAATTGCATGTATGATACCTATTGGAAATATTGTGTAAATTAATATTAAAAAATACTAGATATTTTGCCGGTGTTGTAGAACACAGTAGGTACGTAGGTCAAACCTCAACGCCACAGCACGGCACTAAACGTTCGAAGTACTTTTCGATATCAAAATTACCTTTAATCATTAATAATGAAATATTTGAGGAATTTTTAGTAGGAATAAATTTTAAATACATTAACGCCATATAAATTATTATATTAATCTTTACCCACTACAGATTACCTCAAACTAATGAAGAAAAATTTGTTACTCCTGTTACTCCCTCGCCGAGACTCGAATCCGGGCTCCTCATTAATTTGAGGTAATCTGTAGTGGGTACAAATTAATTTAATAATTAATAATCGCATTGATTATGATTAATTAATGATTAATAACAATATACATTGATTGTGACGTTCTGTAACTTCGAGTCCCGGTGAGGGCGTGATAGCAGTGATAAATTTTTAATAACTTGCAATGATTCTGCGGTCGGGTAATTATGAAACATATTAATTAATATAAATAAATGATAAAAAGATGCTTTTTTTATGTTTCAACAAGTTTATTAGAGTCCACAATTGTTTCGGCATATTACGCCTTTTTCAAGAGTATGATAAATCATACACAGTGTTCCACACAAATATTCTTGATATTGAATTATGTTCTCAACACCTTGTTTTCTGGACGACAAAAATTAAAAATCAGGTGTTAATTACATTTATCCGCAATTAGCCACGGAATCAGTTATTGTATTGACCAAAAATTGTGTTAAAACATAATTCCTCTCGGAAATTTATTGTGTTGTTTTCGTTATACATGTATCTATAAATCATTCAAGTGAAATTCATTAACCTTAGTGTTAAATTCCGCTCGTTATTAAGCTAGGTCTCGTATGTTACATGCAATCCGCTCACGGCACCGCTCAAAATGTAAATTGCTTCGCCGTCACTACTGCACGACGAATTTTCTGTAATTTGTTTCCTATCCATACGCCTACACACACACACACATAGACTCAAACAGAATTGCACAAAATATATGTATAAATGGATATTTATATAGTAGACAAGGAAAGCACATAAAATACTTAAAATTCTGTATCATGCAGACCATTGCCACGCAGCTAGTGCAGCGTGATAATAAATACAAATGATATTAAAAACGCGGTTTTTATTTACTGTCTAATGATGACTGTAATAGGCCATGTTTTATTCATGGCAGGTACATCTGTAGATAACAGTTTTTCTGCACGTATACCACCTGGTTTTAAATTATCCTTTCGTTTGTACGTAAATAAACTTTACTGATTTAACCAATTTCTTTTTTCCATATAGGACATACAAATTAAGTGAAAAACACATTGAAATAATAAACCAGAAGTTATATATAATACATATACTTGTAGATGAAATCGATTAAATACATACTACTTTATTTGAATCGTGTAAAAAATCAGATTTGTCTATTTTCGTAATTACTGGGAACAAAAATCGTAATTGTACTATTTACTAGGACTTTAATTGCATATATAGATATGTTTGATTAAAAAAAGGACAATTTATTTTTCGGATATGAATAAAGATAGGTATAATATACTTAAATCATCGTATTACAATTCCAGAACCTCAACCTTTCCAATAATATATAAAGTACCTGTTTTGCTATTATTTTAACAAACAGTGATATAATATTAACAAAGAAATTATTAATTAATAGTTAAAAAAGGAGGTAGGCAAATGAGGTTAAATAATCTCCTCCATATTCAATACAAAAATGGTAAGATTATAAATATAAATATGGAATCAAAAGAAACAACTACTCCGAGGGCTATTACCCCTACCGGCATAAATTACACTGTTGATTCCAAACGATTCTTAGACGAACATAACAATCCAAAAAAGAAAGTATTAAAATCCTTTTTCGTCTAATTATAAAGGATCGCTGATCCCTCATTTGGAACGCGTCCTACACAGTAGGCACAGCGCTCCGAAATCTCATCAGATAAAACCCGATAGGTCGAAACCGGTCGTGGGATATGACTTTCCGTGCGCTGTGCCTACTGTGTAGGACGCGTTCCAAATATGGAATCTGCAATCCTTTATAACTAGACGACAAATGATTTTAATACCTTTTTTTGGTAAGATTATAAACAGATAACCGTATTTTTCAAATTTATAGTCACAAGAGTTACAGGTAAACCGTATTTAGAAAGATGAAGCAGAGCTTTTCTGAAGAAGGGTGGCTTTAGGTATTCTTAAAATTTTAACTCTGTTTTTATTTTCTGCTGTCACTAAAAAAATCAGTATATCTATCATACTGTGGTGGTCGAAAATGAAGTGAAAATTTAAAACTAGTTTATTTTTTCTTTAGTCATCATATTCCAGTACGATTAGCTTCGGCTCCAAAAGTTCAACCGCAAAGGCTTCAGTACGTTCGCTGGATAAGCCACACCAATGCCTTATTAATCTTCTATGAAAATGATATTTACTACAGGGCATCGCCTTTAGACGAAACGGACACTAGACTAACTTTTACAGGACAACCGGACGTCATTTATAATGGCCTTCCTGACTGGCTTTATCAAGGTAAATATTACAATTAAGAAATTTTAAATTGAATTAGTTTCGCAACAATGTCTAAATTGAAAACAAAACCAAAAATTAAAAATACGGTACTTTAACTTCGAAAATCCTCTACAGTCTACAATAACGATTACTTTTAAAATATTTGGTATTATGTCTCCTTTATGACCGTTTCGGCTATTAATCACCAACAATAAATCCATGCAACAACTATGACGTATTATGTTATATACAGGACAATCAGGTAGAGCTATTAGAACTAGACTGAAAGAATATCTTAACTAATATATCTTAATTAATAACTTTGAAATATGGCCTTTCCGAATAATAAATCTTATTATTATGTAATATCCCTAAAAGTAAAACACGAAATACGTACAAAAGTTAGAAGTTAATAAATATAAAAAAGATAATCTAAATTTAGTTAATAAATTAAACAGAGCTTAATGTTAACAATTCACCCCTACTATTCCTGCACTATCCCAACCTATACATGTTAACTTCTTTGTAAAAGTGGTTTAGATCATTACTTAACATTCGGGAGGTCACCGGTTCGATTCCGGGTCCAGTTACTCCGGTCGAAATCTTCTGTGGTTACCTTGGATTATTTAGGAAAATGATGGGGCAGTAATATTCAACAAATGATTTTTCACTTCCTTTCCCACAATTTCTGAAAGGAGGCTGAAGAGGGCCTTACGCCCTACTCTTCGGCTTTGCACCACAGTGTAGGTCGGAGGGACTGTCCACGCATCAGTATGAATAGCTGGTAGGAATGAAATACCCAAAAATTGTTTTTTTTTGTTGTAAAATTCAGTACAAAATTCTGAATCTTTTGATCATGGTCTACTGCCGATATGGTCGATAACAAGACCTATTCTAGAGCATTTTCGTATTTACATCACCAAATATATTTAAAATGTTTTACAGGGAATGTACCACGAACAGCGGTAATTATATTACTTTCACGATGTTGACGTTTAAATTAAAAACCTTAATTAGTAATATCAATATTTTCTAATCCAATATTTTCGTGTTTCTGTAAACACAGTCTCCTAAAGCTCACTATAACGAGTTCATTAATTACACTAAAACAAAAAATATGAAATGAATTGGTGAAATAATTGTCATTTTGCTAAATGGGTGCAGTGAAGTAGTTGAAAAATATCGTGTTGCTTGAAAATTTCCTTCTAATTCGCTTTCTTCTATTTTATGGATTGTCTTTCTTCATTTTAGTTCGCACATTTTGTCAGAATTTAGACATTTACGTATAAAAACCACCGTTTCCTTACAGTTTACCCGCAAAATTTAAAGCACGAAAAGGTCTAAAATAAGATGAAATTTTGTGTTGGCCTCGTTATGCACCCCAAAAAGTTCACCTTAACTGTACCTACTTAATAAAGGTGATTTATTTTTTAGAGGAAGTCTTAAAGAACCCGGAGGCGTTGTGGTGCTCCAGGGACGGAACGCACCTGCTATACGCCACATTCAATGACAGCGAAGTGGGAACATTAATCTTTCCGTGGTTCTCGACAGGAGCTGTATTAGCAGCAGGAGGAACGAAAAAACGAGCTCCCGTATTTCCGCCTTCTAGATCTGTTAGGTATCCAACGGTAAGGTGCTTATTTCCAATAATTCGCTTCATTTAAACCGGGAACTCTTCCTTTTACAATAAGCCTATTAAAAATTATTCTGAAGCTTCGGAAAACCCTTGACCATGGCTAGCAAAAGCAAAAAATGAATACTGATAAATTGGTGTTACGATACCATAACTTAATAAAACACTGAAACCCGAAATTCCACATAAAACTTTTAATGACCTAAAACTCAGTCTCTAATCGAGTATGTCACACCCAGTGTCGAAATGCGCCACTAAATGTATTAGGTGTAGTAATTTCAAGTTTTCTTAGTAGCAGAAATTTAAAACAACATAGAATTATAAGTATTTATTTCACGTGAAATATATAGGGTGACTTGCGAAAAAATCCGATCAAAGTTTATTTTCAGAATTGTTTTTCCAATACGCTTTCTAGGTTTTCCAATAAACAATTTGTATATTTACATTTTATCAATTGTATAAGTTGTAAATACAAACACAAATTACAGAAATTTGATATAACAGCAGTTGAAAATAATAATATTACCTTAAAACATCTGTTGGTAAATAATAAAAAGAAATGAATCAATTATCTTGTAATTCCTGTAATGCAATTTACATAGGTCAAACAGGCGGATCAATTTCCACTCGTGTAAAAGAACATGTTTACAACATAAAAAACAATAGTTTAAAAACAGGTATCTTAGAAAACTGTACTTTGTTGAAACATAAAATTGATGTAGATAACGTTAAAATTTTACATACAAATATTGTCAAAACTAAAAAATTAAATATGCTAAAAAACCTAGAAATTCAAAAAGCTATCAATACTAAATCAAACATTGTCAATAACAAGGATGCACATGATACGTGATGCGAATCACAAGATTATTTTCCATAAATAATTGAATGCATATTAGAATAATTTATTCAATTATTGTATTTATTAATTTCTTAATGGTTATGGTTGTAAAAGTATCAATTTTCGTGAGATAACTTTACACTATTACACAAAAATAATAGAAAACTTGGTAAGTACTTTTCAGAACTTCTTTGAAACAGGTTTTGGTAGAATACTAAATAAAAACTTCAAACACTTTATATATGAATGTGAAATCGGAAAAATCTCTCCGGTGAGCTTTAGCTAGATAATCAGTTGGGATATTTCTTTCATAGCCAGGAACACCGAACCCAAAAGTGCAATTGTGGATACTCGACATTTCAAACTTGACTGAACTTCAAAGATGGGCCATTAAACCGCCAAAGGCGTTGCAGGAAGAGTGAGTTCGATATTCTTTTGTGTGTCATACCGATTCGCCTAACGATATATTTCCTTTTTGCTAGAGATTATTATCTTACTTCAGCAGGATGGATTGGTCAAAGTAATTCACAAATAACTGCAGTTTGGATGAACAGACCTCAAAATCTCAGTCTTGTGTCGACATGCTTCGCACCCAATTGGACTTGTATAGAGGTAAATTGTTGAACGCAATAATAGGCAATGTTACAAATTAATTATGATTTTTTCTTATTGAAAAACTTTTTTATAATCATCACAAAGTCGTTAGCCCTTACTATCCTGACCCAAAAAAATTGAACATACAATATACAAAATATGAGTAAATTAAACACTTGGAGGAGTTTCACTTTATTTTATTGATTATTCTATGTACATTTCGCCTTGCTAGGGCATCATCAGGAGTATTTACAGTACGAAATGTACATAGAGTAACCAATAAAATAAAGTGAAACTCCTCCAAGTGTTTAATTTACTCATATTTTGTTTAAATAATGTTTCACCAAGAGTCCATGGCGAATTACTTCCGTAATACAATATGCCTCAGTTGGTCTTTAATACAAAAACAAATTCAAAGAAGTTAGCCCATTTTTAATGATAATTAAAATAGAAGTTCGATGTAAATTTCACGTAAAACATTTCTCGTAGTACATTTCTTTTTAATGACAACAAACTACTTGTTAATATGCTTTATGATTAAAGCCTGAAGCAAAAATTTGGGGGAATAATAGAAGTAAAGATATAACACATCTTTCCTAAACATTTAAAATGTACTTAAGGTACTCAATAATATGCGTAAGTGTCGTATGTATTCATTGCATCCAACATTGTTATCAAAATTGACCATTAAGCAATACCATTATCTTTTGGAAAATCTTATATTGCATAATCTGCGGTGATTTATTTAGATACACGCTGAACGAGCAGCCGAAAATTCGTGGTTGGAAATTCAAGAACACCCTGTATTTTCTTCTGACGGAGAAAGCATTTTGTTGTTAGCATCTGTCCAGGAGGGAAACACAGATACGTTTACACATATAAAACACGTCACTTTAAGTCAACAACATATTGCAGTTTTAAGTCATGGTCGACTTGAAGTGACTAAAATTTTAGCGTGGGACACCGAAAACCATTTGGTGTAAGTAAAACTTTACCCTGTCTTTTATCGGTAATCATTAAATAAATGTATTTTTATCCTAACAGATACTATTTAGGAACTCAGGATCATAAGCCTGGTCAAAAGCATTTGTACGTTATTAAGGATCCGACTACGGACGATCCCAGGCGAATAGAGCCTTTGTGTATCACATGTGACTTGGGAGGTGTCCTGTGGAACAGTCGATATTATTATGGAAATTGCAGTCATTTCAGTGCATCGGCAAGTCAAATGAATTAATTTTCAAAACCTTACTTCTTTAAATCAATTAAAATTTTGGAGAATGGACTTATGAACTGTCCACTAAATCAAAATTTTTAGATTCGGACGAAATTTAATACTTACATAAATAACTATAATTATTGATCAGAAAATTGTCGGGATTTCGATCTTATTAGATGTCATCAGCACTCCATAGGTAGCATCGATAAATAACTGACCAAACCGAAGTTGTTCAGTAAAAAGAAGTTGATTTAATATCGTATTGCAGGAAGTATGTTGCCATCTATTGATATTTACTGCTAGTCATGGTATTTCATATGTTTGACAAGCCGATCTACTTTATAAACTTATATTGGATTAGATGAGATCTAATAAAATTGAAATCGTGATCCACATTTGATAATTTCGATAAATTTCTAAACGTTCTTTTTTAATTTGGTTTACGATTCAGATTGTCAAGTACATACATTTGTAGAGCCTTGTGAAACATATGAAATACCACAGGTAGCAGTTATTAATAGATGACAACATACTGCTCATAATACGATATTCAATCAACTTACATAAAGCCCATTTTTAGCCACTTGTCGTGTTAAATTCAATCAAATGGCGACTACCGAGATTGACCTGTGAAGTGTCTGTGAGAAAGAAAGTACAGGAATAACAATAATAACATATATTCTCTTTGATTTAAATCTAGCTAGTATCTAGTCTTAGTCTATTCAAGGTGCTCAAACAGTTAGTTCAGGGCTCACACCTTCAATGATAACGGTACCTTGGATATGCTTGAACCACAATATGTTTTCACTTATCACTCTATACCATATAGGGCACGGTAGTTTCCTATAGACCTATTTATAACGGCTAACCTTCCTCTCAAGAAAATACGCAAACTGTTTCAACGACTTTATTAGTCAAAAGCTTCCTGAAGAACAGTAATTCAAACCTTTTTAGATGTTAAGATACTTAAAACTAATTGTGTAAGTTTTGATATTTATCTAAAACCATCAACAACCGATGTCGTCATTTCTGCCACTTCCAATCAATCTTTTACTATAAAATTGTCAGTCTTTCATAGTCTTATACGTAGGTTGATTAACTGAACATTATTATTAAACACATTGCCGTAAACAACGGTTACAAAGTGGACATTGTAGATAATATCTTAAAGAAAAAACTTAGAACACAAGCTCAAGGGATGTTAGGAAATGGTTTGGTAATTAATGATGTTAACCGTTTTTGTGCCTTAAATTATACTAAAAATACCAATCATAAAATTTCAATTAGATTAAAGAATTTAGATTTTAATGTTATAGAAGTAAATAAACTAAAATTAAGTAATCTTATAGTCAATAACAAGCAAAAATTAAGTAAAAATGGCATTTATAAATTGAATTGCAACAAATGTGATGCTGTTTATATTGGCCAATGTGGTCGGGTCCTAAAAAACAGAGTTTATGAACATGAATTAGCCATAAAAAATAAAAATGCCTCTACAGGTTTTATAGAACACTGCATAAAAAACAATCATATTTTAGATATCAACAACATTCACTTAATTCACAAATTTTGAAAAAAGTAGAAAACTTAACCTTCTAGAAATTTTAGAAATCAAATTAGCAATTGAAAAGAATGATAATATAGTCAATTACCAAACTGAAATATTATCGAACAATAGTCCACTTCTGTTAACCAATTTATGATGGTTTTCCCCCCTATTTAGGCTTATATACATCTGTAACTTTGTACTTATTTGTTATCTATTTAAGGTTTGAATTACTGTTCCTCAGGTAGTAACTACAATACTCTTGATAATGACCGATTGATCGAAACAATTGTTTCATCAACAATGCACCATTAGTAGTCTTTTAAGTATTCCTCTTTTTGGCTTTCAAAAAATAGACACGCTTTATATCGAATTATTTATTTTATTCTCGACTAGTGATGAAATTAAAATTTAATTGCTTCAGATTAGTCCTCGTGCAGAGTCGTCCGGAATGTTGTACTATCTTCTTGAGTGCGAGGGTCCTAGGTTCCCATTGGCAGGGCTCCATTCCGCCAAAACCCACAAACTACACAAGATAATCTATGACACGCGTGCCCGTATGACCCCTAAGCTAAGTGACTTCGCTTTACCGAAACAACAATTCCTAGAGGTGCCTTTAACCCAAGGAAACCAGGCTCAAGTTCAACTACTACTTCCTCCTAGTTGGAGACCTGAACTGCGCGACGCTGCTTATCCTGTCGTTGTAGAGGTGTAAGTAAAGTGATTGAATATTTAGAACATTAACACATAGTGGTGTAGATAGTTTTAAACAGTAGCCTTTTGTATTGAAACCTCATTGAAATCTAGTGTGAAATCATCAACTTTGCGTTTAATGTTTGAAGGGAATATAAAAACACTTGGGTAAATTTCACACAGTTTATTAAATAAAAGGTATAAAACAAACACTTGGTTAATTTTCACTAAATTTATTATCAACTCGACAATATTGTTTCGACGAAATATCGTCATTTTCAAGAGTACAACAAAATTATACTGAGTATAATTATACAGTATAAATATATAAAAAATATAATTTGTTTTATACCTTTTATTTAATATGCATTTTCACACTGAATGCACCGTACAAAACTTAAACTTTACACAGTTTATTATTATAATTCTTGACGAATTCGTTTCGGCTGTTATGCCATAATCATAAGATACATGTTATGTACTAAATGTTATCAGGTTACCTAAAGCTATTTATACTTAAACTAAATTGGGAAATTTTACAATTAGTAGGGGTGAATTATTGATGTTCAATTCTGTTTGATTATTTACAATGAGTACGTTATTTTTAATACATTTTTTAATTTCTAAAGTTTCATACATATATAATAATTTACTTTTAGGAACAGTATGAATTAATTTAACAGATAATTTAGATAAATTGCTACAAACTTTGTCACTTATATTTTTTATATAGTTAATTGTACAATATGTATTATAAGACTTATCTTTTACAAATGGACTATAGAGTATTTTTTGGATAAGAAGGCGTTTTTTACGTTTTACCAATCGATTAACTAAAGAGGGATCATAACAGTTTCTTTGAGATAGTATTATTAACATGTTTAATTCTGAATAAAAATTGTCATCTGATAAAGGTACATTAAATAATCAATGGACTAAACTATTGAAGGCGGCCATTTTTACATTGAAATACTGATTGGAATTGAAAGCAATTATTATATCAGTTTTTGTGGGTTTTCTATATATATATCAAAGTTAAGAGAATTATTGTTTTCAATTTCTATTGTGAATTGTATATTATAATTAAAAGAATTTAATAAGTTTAAAAAACAGTTAAGTTACCTAAGGCTACCTTGCCAGATGCAAAAAATGTCGTCGACATATCTACATCAGAATTAAATTTGTTTTATTTTGAAATAGGGAAGATTCAAAATCTGACATGAAAATTTCTGTCAGAATGGGGGTGATAACGGTGAACCCATTGGTAAACCGTTTTTTAATTTGTAAAATTGATCTTGAAACCTAAAAAAGTTTTGTTTGTTGTAGTTCATTTAGACTATCACTATTTTTTAATTTATTAGAAATAATATAATGTAATTTATCGATTGGTATAGACGTAAAAAGGCTTTTTACATCGAATGAAACGAGAATAATGTTGTTATTAAAGATAAAGTTTATAATTTTATTCAAAAAAGTAATGGAGTTCTTAATACTGAATTCGGAGTAACAATTAAATGAGCTGTTAAGAATATTTATTAGATATTTACAAAGTTTATAGCTTGGTGCATTGATATAAGATACAACAGGTCGTAATGGAATATTTGTTTTGTGTAATTTGGGAACTCAATATATAATTGGAGGTAAAGGATTCATGCATTTAAGTTTAAATTTATAATTGTTGTCTATTAAATTATTGCTATCATTAACCAAATGTATGATTTGTTTTTGGAATTTATTCGTGGAATTATTATTCAATTTACTGAAAGTATTTTCGTCTGATAATAAATCTTGCATAACAACCGAAACGAATTCGTCAAGAATTACAATAATAAACTGTGTGAAATTTACCCAAGTGTTTTTGTATTCGCTTGAAACTTTAATTGTAAACATGTTTCACAACGATTGCACCACGAAAAGCTTAGATTTAACTTTGCGTTTGTCCATCAAATTTCAATTTAAGGTCCAAAACTAAAAATAAATAGGTAGAAGACCAGAAACACACTGGCATATTTATCTCCTACTTTGAGCATCTTCTTCAACGTATTTTGAGCAAACATGAACGGGATCCAAAAGACAACGTCGATCAAGATAATTTCTACTTTTTAACGTTTTCTAATTATAATATTGTTTTGATCAGTCTTTTTAATACTATTCACGAAAATATTTGCACAAATACGTTTAAGAGGTATAGTAAAAGAGGTGATCAGGTATTTTTATGAAATTTGTGGCTTTAGATCACCAAGTCGTTTTCCTTAGTGGTAGATTTGAATGTGTAATGTGTGAAATGGCTAACATTCTTTCAAATTTTTAGTAATGGTAGACCAGGTAGTAAGGCCGTTACGGACAAATTTAGAGTAGACTGGGGGACATATATGTCTAGCCACTGTGATGTAGTGTATATAAGATTAGATGTGCGTGGTTCGTTGGGTCAAAGCAGTCGTGCTTTGTACCATCGACTAGGTGGAATTGAAGTGCAGGACCAAATAACGGTGTTACAGTATCTCTTAGAAAACCATTCTTACTTAGATAAAACTAGAATAGGACTGTGGGGTTGGGGTTACGGTGGCTATGTCACTTCCATGGTATTAGGAACCCAACAAAAGATCTTCAAGTGCGGGATCGCTGTTAATCCCATCACCGACTGGCTTTATTTCAGTAAGTCGTTACGAAAAATATTTAAAACGTTTAAAGTAAGTGATGTTGAGCGATTGCTTATCTCATGGTGAAACGTTTTTAAATAATAAGTCGAATAAAAAACACTTGGTATTTTGTTTCACAATTTATTGTTTAAAACTTAACGATCCCGTTTCGGCAATTACGCCATTGTCAAAAGATAGGAGTACAATGGATACTAAAAGTATATTGCAGAATTTGTGCTTAAATAGGTAATCAGAAAGTAGATTTTAAGAGGGGAGACAAAGTGAATTCAATTTGGTCATTAGTTACTATAAGATTATTATATTTTGCTTTTGTTATTTCGAATATTTCGAGAAGGTCTAGTTTTTACCTTTATAAACATTACGCAAAATTTTGGGATTATCAATATCTAAATGGTGGTTATTTGATACACAACGGTCAGAAATTCCTGTGCAATTATATTTGTGTAAAATTGACCTTTCATGTTCTTTTAGCCTATACTTTAGAGCTCTACCAGTCTGGCCGATGTAAACGGCCTCACAATTTTTACAATTTATTTTGTTGACACCATTTTTCTGTAATATGTTGACCTTTTCTTTGTTATTTACTAGAAGTGAACTTAAATTTAACTTATTACCTAGAATAGTATTTATATTAATATCTCTTAATCTATTACATATTTTATTAGATAACTGTGGAACATAATTAATGAAAATGATATTTTTGTTTATCCTTTGGATTTGGAGAGGCATAGAAAGGTTTTTGTAGCAATTTCTTTTGTTTTTTGTATAAAAGTAAATCTATTATATGTTCGTTGTAACCTTTATTTTTTGCTAAAATTTTTAAGAAATTAATTTCTTTTTGAAAGTTATGTTAATAAAGGTAAAAAACTAGATCTTCTCGAAATTTTCGAAATAACAAAAGCAAAATTTAATAATCTTATAGTCACTAATGACCGAATTGAATTCACTTTGTCTCCCCTCTTAAAATCTACTTTCTGATTACCTATTTAAGCACAAATTCTGCAATATACTTTTAGTATCTATTGTATTCCTATCTTTTGACAATGGCGTAATTGCCGAAACGGTATCGTTAAGTTTTAAACAATAAATTCTGAAACAAAATACCAAGTGTATTTTAATCGACTTATTATTTAAAACGTTTAATTAATTTACATCAATACATGAATATATCAAGCATTTTTTTTATGAAAAGCGATACTGCCAAAATCTGATGATATTTTAGAAATCAGATTTTCCTAACAAATTACTAAAAAGTATAGCATTTTCAAAAAAGAAGGAATCAAAATCCTTATTCGTCTAAATTTTAAGATCAAAGATCTCACATTTTGAACGCGTCCTAACTTGTTAGAGATGTGGGATCTTTGATCTTAAAATTTAGACGAATAAGGATTTTGATTCCTTCTTTTTTGAATATTTTATATCTTCGTCTAAGAATACATCGGAATCAACAGTGTAATTCAATGTCGGTAGGGGTATTAGCCCTCGGAGTAGTTGTTTCTGTTGATTCCATATTTATATTTATATTTATAAAAAGTATAGTATTATGTCCGAAATTTTAGATTCAGCGTTCACAGAAAGGATCTTAGGACTGCCTACGGAAAACTACAAGGGTTATGTGGAATCCGATGCAACTCAGAGAGCAAAGTTGATACCACCAATGTCTCTCTATCTATTGCACGGTCTTGCAGATTTAACTGCACCATACCAACACGGCATAGCTTTAGCCACAGCTCTGGCCGATGCAGGAGTCCTTTTCCGTTATCAGGTGAGTACACCTATAACCCCGGTTCCGATCGAAAAATTCGATCTCTTAGTTACATTTAATTGCTTTACAAACTGTAGTCCCTAATTATTACACCTATAACCCCGGTTCCGATCGAAAAATTCGATCTCTTAGTTACATTTAATTGCTTTACAAACTGTAGTCCCTAATTATTATTAAAAAGGCTGTGCGTAGTAAGCATGATCAAAAATATTAATAGAATGAAAACAAATTTACGTTTTTAACAAAAAAATATACTTAGAAAACTCGACGAAATTCAACTGTATTAATTATACTCTTTACAAAAGTTGGCCCGGTTTCGTCGACTTTTCTAAATATTCTTTTTATTGGAACCATCAATTTGTTTTTGATTCTGATTATTATTTCTTGGATATTATTATTTATTTATGAATATATGTTTTATTTTCTACTCGGATAAAAACAGCACTTATTAGCTGAACCAACAACCCTTTTGTACTTTTATATCTATAACAAAATAATTGCATCTATCACAAGGTATCGCATAGGTATTAGAATTTTCTGATCATTCCCTGAGTCTAGGTTTTAGGCTTAGTATCGCAAAAAGATCCCTGAACCATACTAATCCCGTATAGTGGTACAAAACTAAAGTTAATGGTGCTGATTGATACTTGTTGCACTTTTACCATGAGAGTATGACATTTTCCACAACAGTTATCAATCCGAAGACTGGTTGGGCACACACCTCCACTGTTTCCTATCTTGAGCTTATCTAAAACTAGAATATTTTATATCCCTAACAGCAATCTAATCTAGGAACTTTTTTGACTCTTTTTACTCCTAATTCTGCTTCTAATATGTCTCTATTTAACCCTTCATGTCTCAAAACGTATCCTATCATTCTATATCTCTCTTTTTTATTTACTTCTATATCGTCCTTTATTCTACCTCTTCATTTTTAACACTTTTTATCAACGATATTTTCAACAGCACATTTCAAACGCTTATAAATTCTTGTTTTCCTCGGTAGATGGCGACATACCTTCTTCAATACGATATTAACTTTTTTTTTTTAATTAACCAATTGCGAGCACAGCAGTGATTCATTTTAATTAAAAGCTACTTAACCCTGCGTTAGCCTTAGTTCTAAATCTGTATCGATTTTTCTCCACGGTAGCATTATGAAAATTGGTCTGTCTATTTAATGAAGTTTCTGGAAAACAAATGGTGTATTCCATTGTCCGATAGTATTTGATAAGTATTTTTGGCTGCTAAACACGGAACTGACGAATTTGCAAGTGTTTTCCTGATTTTGGTGACAGTTTTGTTCCGGTTATATTACAGAGTTACGCCGATGAAGGACACCAATTGGATGGAGTGATTAAACACTTATATCGCTCGATGGAAGACTATTTCCAGGAGTGCCTTAGTTTAGACACTGATGACCCAAAAGCTTCCCCACCTACCTGAAACATGGTCAAGCACTTGTTGTTTTGCGTCACTTCTTTGTTACGAACTCTTTTTAGCGGCCATCAAGACGTCAATCATCATTAAATGAAATTCCTCTTCCGAAATTAAATTTAAAAAAAAGAAACAAAAAGAGAAACAATATTCCTATTAACAGTGTTTTATACTTCCTAATAAGGTGTATGTTGAGACACTTATTAATCTGCTATCGAGTGAGTCACTGAAGTTATTAATAACTCTTTTAACTGACTTGTGTGTTCCAAGATTAAAGCATGTTGTTTATTAAATAAAAAATGTGATGAAAAAAATCTTAGATAGTCCTGTTCTTTTACTAATAATTATATTTAATAATGTACAAAATTTGGTTTGGTACAAAAGTATATTATATTATGGAAGATGATCAGTCAGTTTTAAATAATTAAATTTCTAACGTTGCTTGAAGACTCAACATTTATCTTTCCTTTGCATTTAATAAATGAAAATAATAATTGTCGTTACCTAGTATAATTTCAAAGTTTAATTAAAAATGTGAATTTTAGGTAGAAATGCGTATATTACAACGATTTATTTGTTATTAAAAAATTTTATTCCCGAATTAATTGATTAATTTAGTAAATATTTATTTTAAAATTTGGAAGAAAAATTACAATTTCCTGTTTAGAAGCAAATATCCTTATGGTTAGATATTTGAAATGATGTAATATATATTTCATTTAAAATTCATTTATTTCCAAATCGTTCATAAAAATCTATCAAAATTAAGCGTGATTAACTGAGAAAAGAGTAAGAATTTACAATTTGATGACAAAAAACATACTTGATGTTTCAAAAATTTTTTATTTTAATTCAAACAATATTGTTTCACCACACTTACCATGGCTTGATCATTTGTTGCATGTATCATGATGTACAATAAATAAGCCTTCGTAAAACTTCGTGTTATTTGTCATTAAGTTGTAGACCAATTTCAGCAAATAAAAACTATCATCACTAAAACTAAGAATTTAATCTTTCTTTACTAGTATATTCAATCCATGCGTGATTCTATTATTACAGATGTAGCTTATTTCTTGTCGATAAAATTATGATAATTACTATTTAAGGAAATACTCTACGGCAGGCTATTTTTTGTTTTCAATTCAAATGTGGTTAGGATGAAAAATAAAAGCTGTCACAAAAAGCTCAAAGCAGCTTGTTGTAGCCTGCTTTTCAAAAAACATGTAGCATTACCATAATTGATGCATATTTATGTAAAATCGTTACTATATCTTCATGATATTGTCAACATAATTATAATTGACAAACATTTTATCCTAAAATTATTTCGCCATTACATAATTATTTGAAATTACAGATTACGAATAATTTAGAAATGGAATGGTAAAACGTTTCAACATTTTCACAACGAAGTATTCATTACAGAAGAGACGATATTTTAATATATGTAAAGGCCACCCTGAGGAATAAGATTAACATTGAGTAACTAACTGTCAAAATTTTAAAAGATAAAGCAAAATGCGTCTAAATTAATGAATAAATATTTAATTTTATTCAAATAAGTATTTAATCAAATTTTAACGCCAATTAATAAACAGATTATAATAAAAGATCTTCTAAAGATTTATACAGTAACTAGGATAATTAATTAAATTACTGAAGGGTGCTAGCAACTAGTGTAGTCTTCATTCGAGTCTAATGGCCGTCGTTGGTTGGAATTGCTTCCTAACGTTTCGCTAACATGAATAGCAAGCTTCTTCAGAGGTCCTTTCGTCTCCGATGCTGGATGTAGACTGGTCTACGTGGAAGGATGGAAGGACCTCTGAAGAAGCTCGCCACTCTTGCTAGCGAAACGTTAGAATGCAATTCCAACCAATTACGACCTTTAGACCCGAATAAGGACTACACTAGGTCATTAACTGGCCGCGAAAGCCTTAACCAATTTGTCGAGTGCTAGCAAGTCTTACAAGTCTTAAGTTTTGATCCAAATCATCATTCTATCCAACACTTGATGATACATAATAACTCAATGATAACATTGGTCAACATTGATCACTAAACTAATAGTAAGGCTAGGGATTTTATTTCCATCTAAGTCATCACAACAGGATTTCAAAATATCCTTTCCTCAAAATGCAATTTTTGAACTTTTTGAGAGCATTACTACTCGAGATAAAAGGTCAAACTAACCAAAAGAATTATCATCTTAAAGTTCAAAATAAGTACAATGCTAATTTAGCTAGTTTGGTATTTAAATTTGGGTATCTCCAAATACCATCAGGGCAATTAATTGATTATATTCCAGAAAGATAAACTGAAAATGATTACCTGTTTTCTATTTTTCTTTTCAATTCATCATCGTAGCAAAAATAAAATTATCTCAACAACCGTTATTATAATAATATAAATAAAAGATGATGATAAATAAAAATGCTTTTTTGTTCCACACTGGATTTTATTAATTCTCTACAATTGTTGTGCCTAAACAGACGAAAAAATTGTAGATAGTTAATTATTAAAATCCAGTGTGGAACAAAAAAGTATTTTTATTTTATCATCTTTTACTTATATTTTTATAGTATGTTTCACAAAAAGCCAAATGCAAACTCCGTTCAAATAATTATTATAATAACTGTTTGTTGAATATTTTTTAGATTGCAATTATATTATGCTATTGTACCAAACCCATTCATTAATGTAGTATAAATTGTTAGAATATTATCTGTAGGTAAAACCAGAGTCAATTAAAATTTAATTGAATCGAAATATCTAATACGATATTGTTGGATCGCTTTATGATATCTTATTCTGTCGAAAAAGGTTGTGAATTCCGAAGCGTGATTATTATGTTGATTAAGCTGGAGCATATGTAGTTATTTTTAGTAGGCTGATATTATTATTATAAGAATTATGCTTGAAATGTAAAACGAATCCAAGACAATCGCTGTACCTACATAGCATGCTTTGATACCTACCATTTAGCTTATTATAAGTATTAAAGTTTTTTTCTTAAGGACATTCTATTTAACCTTCAATGATAAGACGTAAGATAAGGTGACATTACCTCAGAAACTATACAAGTTTCAAGAAATCAAAAGGGCATTAAAACTCAAAACGTAAATATATTTTATTTTCATCTTTTCATATCTCCTTTAAGAAGAAATATTTATTACATGAGGAATTATTCTAATTTTCAATTTTTGATTGAAATCTTCGAATGTTATTTACAATTGAATGATTTCAAACTGAAAGATCAAACATTTTATATTCTTTTGCTTTAATAAACATTTCGGACTTTGTATATTAATTAATCAAGTAGTTTTAAAAACAATAAAATATATGTAATTGTACTCACCGATGCAGTGAAGACTGAGTAGATATTTTAGATTTTCAATACCCACAAAGTATAAATACATTAAATAATTTAGATTAAATTAATAATTATCTACTGTGAAGGCGTCTTATACATGTTGTTGAAAAAAATTATTGCTTTTATTAATGGTGAATTTGCCGTCACAAACATCTACTTGTTTCTTGAATATCCGAATATCTTTGGGTCAATGTCAGAGAGAACAGGAGTGAATCAAGTGAAATGTTTTGTTTCAGAACAATAACTTTAAACTCAAAAGTCTTTGGTATTTCACCATAGGTTCGCATTTCCATTTCCCTAACTATTTACGAATAGTAATTAAATCTTAGCCTTTCTCTGTTTCCCATTACTCCTATTCGCGCTTCTAATATATCTCTGATTAACACTTCATATGTCGGAAGGTGTCCTGCCTTCCTGTCTCTCCTTTTCGTTACTGACTTCTATAACTTTAATAGTTCCCTTTGTTACTACTACTACTACTACTATTTCTATTATCTCTTCGTTTCTAACCTTTTCTAGCTGAGGTATTTTCATCAGTCGCCTATAACACCACATTTCAATCGTTTCTGAAGTTTTCTTTTTCACCGTGTCCACCCGACCGACAGAGCTGTGCTCCAAAAATACACTATTCTCCCTCCAGTTTCTAAATTAACCAATGGCGTGCTCTTTAAATTTTCTTAATAACGGTGCACTGTCACTTCTTAATATTTATTACTCTTAAAAATCTATTTCCAAAAATGAACGAAACATAGCGCAGTAAATAGCTTGAACACCAATGTCAACACACGACATTTTGGTTGGGGTTTGATCTCCTTAATGGTTCTACATCACCCCTAAATTGAAAGTCTTTTTGATTAACCAAACATATACAACGTACTGGAACAAACCATTTTCCCAATTACACAAGGCCGTAAAAACATTGAAAAATTAGTTTAAGTTGTTGAATAACTTAGGAAATAATGTCATCTTATACCGGCCCCTGTTTTTTGCAGGGTACTGTAAATTAAAAGTAAATAATAAACACTGTTATGACAATATACCAACTTAGTAATCCGCTTCTCTGGTTAAAGTATTGACTTTTGTGATAACTTCAAATTTCTCTTTATTATTTACTATAAAATACTAATTAATGAAATGTAGGTAGAATCATATCAAACGGCTGGAAAATAATACCTAGTGTTTTGGAAATGTTGAAAGAATCATTTTACAAAATAAATTAGTGTATCGTATAAGGACAGTTTTAATTTAATTACGTACAATACTTTTATTAATTATTATGTTATAATTTCTCTTGTAGTTATAGATATAATTTAATCAGACGTGGACACAGGATTTCGTTTAGGGGGTGGGACAACTTTTGTGTGATTTTACATAACATCCTGAAAAAAGATTGATAAAATTTTATTGTGTTATCCATGTAATACATGAATTGTGCTTCAATAATGCTGTTTGTGTGTCATTGAAAAAGTTAATAAAAACACATAGACAGAGAAAAAGAAAAAAAACAATTTAAATTGAAGTAAGTAGATACATAATATGGTTCTTGAATATTAAACTAGTGATGTCCTTAATTTTGGAATTGGTCAAAATAAAGTCCTTCGGCAATTACAGCCGTTACCCCCTTCCCTTGTATCCACGCCTGAATTTAACTAAACTTGGGAAGTCACTTACATATCAATGAAATTCAAATAAAGCTTAAATATTTGTTGCAAAGTATTATCCTGTGTTACTGATTTAAAGTTGTTAAAGCTAGTACACTATTAATATAATAATAATTTTGATATTCGTAAATGACCTGATTTGAAAATTATATTAAGTATACCAATATAATATAAATATAAAGGAAACCATTTTACTATTTACTTTTGTGCTTTTAATTTAATATTTCACTTAATTTTATGATTACTAAGTGGCAATGGTTATAAAGTGTTATTCTATTGATATGTAACGAAACAATACCCGATATAAAACGCATTTTATTAATGAATGTAGACCGAATAAATTAAATGCATTTTTTAAACTTAATAATCCTACAAAGCCGTTTTAAGGAATGTATAATTTTTTATATTAAAAAATAGTTTTTAACTAACATTAATAGTTTTTGTAAAATTATAGTTGTACAATAAGATACTTCAAAGGTAACCTGTACAAAAATTACACAAAAGGTAAACATTTCTCTTAATATAAATTATGTATTATCTATTATTCTCGAGAAATTAGTTGAATTAAATATTACTTTGTTTTTGTTTAATAAAAAAAATTGTTTATAACATTACACACATTCGTTGTAACTAGAAACTGATAATGACTCTTTATGTTGTTAGGTACACACCGTTTTCCAAAAAATGTCTTGAAAAAGATGCACCTTTCAAATCTTTGCGAAATGACTAATTTGATTTTTTTATCTTCTCGGTTTTTCGTTTCGTAAAATTTTAGCTAATCCGGAAGCAGCTTTGTAAAAAATAAATTAAAACAAAAACTAAAAAGTAATGAATATTTGAAATCGACTAATCTAAAAGGATGTGTATGTTATATACTATTTCTTATTATGTCTATAGAAAAAGTTTTGGAAGATAAGTTTGGATTAGAATTATTTTTATTTTAACTAAAATGTTAAAGCTTACGATAGGCTTTCACAATCAAGTAAATATGACGTAAATGAATCACGCATCGCTTCGTTTGTATAAATTATAAATTGTGTTATGCAAAAATGTAATAATAAATATTGATTTATATCGGACGTAATAGAACACCAACATACCTATATAAGTTTATTATGTACTTATTCAAAATAATGTTACCTATTTACTTGTTTCGTTTTATATGTATATACATATATAACAACTGAAAAAATAAAGTCACTATTATAATGTTATGCAATGTTCATTCTTTCTTCTTAAAAACACCTTCCTTACTGATTTTAATAGGTCTTTATAAATAAATATAAATGAATAAATTTGAATTGTTCACAAATTTTAAAGGACAACATACCTTTTCTTAAGTTATTTATAGAATGCTAAAAATAGTTTTGATATCTTTCTTACGAATGACAGAACCTTTAGTTTTACAGGGGCATTATTTTATAAAGGTTTAAATTTAATCCTCTTACAGCCTACGAGATATATGTGAGTTAAGTATGAATTATAAACAACCAAGAAAATAAAATTACACTTTTATTTACGTTTATAAAGTTTTCAACTCCTTAGAGGGGGTGGAAGGGGTTAGGTTAGTATAAGCCTAAAGTTTCTAAATATTTTAGATAAAATGAAACTTCCGATCGGTTTTTTTGTTTTTGTTTTGTTTACAACTATAAATAATTTATTAGTTTATTCATCTAAAAAAAGAAGGAATTAAAATCCTTATTCGTCTAAATATTAAGATCAAAGATCTCATATTTTGAAGGCGTCCTACCAAGTAGGTACAACGAACTGAAAGCCATATCCCACGACCGGTTTCGACCTATCGGGTCTAATCAGGTGGCCGCTGGCAGAAATGCCTTTACAGGCTGGCTATATTATAAATATAAAAATATAAATATAATATAAGAATAATATAACTTCTACTAAGTTACGTGTGTGTTTTTTCATTATTATGGAGTTACAAGAATTTAAAGCCTCGTCGATTCAATTAATCTTTAGTATTTAGTTTCTATTTGTATGCTATAAAAATTACCAAAATTTTCATGAACATCCAGTTTAAATTTGTTTTTATTTGTGGACCTACATTGTTCCATCATGCATGCATGCGTGCTTACCTGAATCAAGAATGTCATGAATTTAAATGACGTATTGCTTAAAATTATTATAGTAATTAAAAGATGATTTTACCCTCCGAAAAGATGAAAGTTAATGCCTTTTAATCATGAACAGATGGGTACATATTATGATAACTATCAACACTTTATTTGATAAAGTAAATTCCAAAATATTTTTTAGAGATTTAGATCGGAAACGTTAAAGAGAAGACATGACGCGAAAAATGTTTCTAAATCGAAGAACCGAAAAACCATCAGGTCAAAAACAACAATGGTATTATCGAATGTGAATAACATGGCAAATAAAGATTCTCGCGGATGTACAGATACAAATATAAAGTTACGAAAATATGATTCACATGACTCGGTCATTTATATCGGTACATTTTACATGGATCCTAACATGCAATGTCGCCAAATACCCTTTGTTGACTTAACATTAACACCTGATACTTTTTTAAATGATTCTAAGAGCTGGAATACTTCTAGAAATACAGTACAGGGTAACTATTTTAAAATGTAGCAGAAAATAGTATATATAGTATAAGTAAAGTAAAAACACACACACGATATTGTTTTACACTATTTTATTAGAACTACTCTAACAATTGTTTCGACTGATTAGGTCATCATCTGAGAGTTATAAAGAAATTAACTTAGGATTAAACAGTAAGGTCTATTTATGCTACCCCTCCTAGTTCTCCTAGTTAGCTAATATCACAAATGATTTAACAGAAGGGCTAAATAGTCCTATATTCAAATCTATCACAGACATTAAATAATTAGGAGGGGTAGCATAAATAGACCTTACTGTTTAATCATAAGTTAATTTCTTTATAACTCTTAGATGTTGTCCTAATCAGTCGAAACAATTGCTAGAATAGTTCTAATAAAACAGTGTAAAACAGTATCTTGTGTGTGCTTTTACTTTATTGAAGATGTTTTACAATTATCCAACCGCGGAATCAATTAATATTATAGTATAAGTATTTAAACAAACAAATAATGCATAAATATGTTAGAATGGTAGGGAAAGCGCGGTTAAATTATTTAATTATTTAATTTTCCTATTGCTAACGGCGTTTTTAATAATTATATATCACATTCAAAAGCTAAAAAGAATAATCCAATAGTGTTCTTTCCAAATCCATACTGAACTATTCCAAATCCACTAGTTTTTGTGCTAACATATCTAATTTTATTAAACTTGTGGATATCTAGCTTCCATGTACATTAAAACAAAACAAAAACAAGTGTTTGTTTATTGTTTTGTTTCTAAACAAAGAGGACTTTCATTGTCACCTTCTCTACTAATTGGTTATACTAATAATTTTAATTTTAAAGAAAAATTGTCGTGAGTGTTACTTTTTTTAAGATACTGTAAACTGTGATGTGAAAAAGACTGCGTTAATAAGTTCCATGGGACCCAATCTTTGTCATTCAGTTGAAAATTATTCTGTAGACACTGCGACAAACAATGATTCTTTGCAATCTCTCGAGTTATCAATAACTGAAATAGATTTTGATAGCGATGGTAATCTGGACGACATAGTAATAGATGCCAATTTTAAATTGGATTATTTAAACTTGAATGAAATGGCCCACATGTATGGAGTCGATGGTGATGACAATTTCAATTAGATGTAAGAGAGAATGTAAACATTTGTAATAAATAAAAAATAATATTTGTTTTACATGAGTATTCGTATTTTTATTGACCACTAAATATTGTTGCTTCAAATTCTATTTCCTGGAATAATTCTTCCGAATGAAAGAGTCGTCTGTGTATTTGTATGTTTATTAAGTACAATGTTATTCACAAAAAATGATATCTTAGGGTGGGTTACGACTTGATATTATGAAAACTAGAAGCTGAAATATTAGTAAGTCTATGACCAAATATTTGAAAACCACTAAAGCCTTACAGCTTTTGGGCCTCAATATATAATGATTAAGATGATAGATACTAATTAAATCTTAAAAGAAATTTGTTTCGTGAAAAGCTTTAAGTATAATAGATCACATCGATCGATCAAGTGTGTTTCACTCGAAATTACTTATAAAAATAACATTCCCATGTTTGATTGAACGACTCAAAAATTGAGCTCCAGGCAATAATTTCTTGTTAATTTGTTCTTGATCATAAATTAATAAAAAAAGGGAAACTTGCATAATTTATAATTAAAAGGGTGTCTGAATATAATTCAGTAAACAAGTTATTGTTTATTGTCAATAATCAAATGTCACACAACTTTACTGTAAATATAGGAGATTTTTGGGATAATTACGTTGTTGGTTGTTTAAAATTACAAAATACTGTTTTTTGAGGTTTTGAGATAATTGTACATGTACTAAATGGAAGAACTAAACAGGAAAAATTTCTATATTTCCCGAACCTTATTAAAGCTTTTGTTGTAAAATAAAACACAACACACTTTAGTGTGTATTACAAACAGTTTTATTGAGACTTAAAAAAAAACTTAAAATTGAATATCAAATTTAACAACAAAATGCCAAATGGTAAAGAAAACAAAATTTACTCTTTTATTAAATAAAATTCTGAGTAAAAAATTTATTTGGCAAATAAACATCACTCAAAAAATTATCAGTTTTCATTATCCCTTCTATTTCTGCCTTTACATTTTTCTCTTGTAATTTTTCTATTTCTTTTTTGATTTGCGGATTAGCACCGGCTTGAAAATATGGTCTATCTAACAATGATTTTATTTTACTTTGATCTCTCGCGGACAATGGTTGACCTTTAATATCAAATGAAATTATTTCCGAAGGTAGTATCCCCAACCATCTCAAATTTGGTAGAGCCAAATAGTTAGATAAGTGAGATGAATTCTATAAAATATACAATCAGGATTTGTTTAATAAAAAATTATTATTAAAATTAATGCAAATACAAAATTTCAAAACTAAAAACTAAAATAAACGATAACGTTTTTTTTTCGGTTTAGAAATACATTAGATTACTCAAATTTAACACTAAGGTCCCATTATTAAAACTATTATAGATTATAGAAAGGGAAAAAGTGGATTATATGTTTTAGGGTTGTTGACTGAATCAAATTATTGAACATATTTTACAAATCATAGAGAAGAACTATATTTACAATACTGCACTTCAACAGAACTTTAAAATAAATTAAATTTTAAAACTTTAGATAAAACAAAAGAGAATAAAATAAGACATAAATTCAATTATCATTCTGAGTTTTCAGTAATCAAAAATTAAAATTAGGTAGTGTCCTTGGAAATCCAAAAGACAGAGACAACAAAACTTTAATGTCAGGAATTTATAAAATTAATTGTTTAGAGTGTGATAAAGTTTACATAGGCTTAACTAAGAGAAATCTAACCATACGTTTAAAAGAACATCTGTACCACCTAAAAAAGAACAATGAAGAAAAATCAGAAGTTGCATGCCATGCCTTAAACACGGGACATAGTATAGACAATAATATTGAATTAAAATCTTGTCACAATGACATCGACCTAAAAGTTTACGAGTGTATTTTCATTCATAAATTCAGAGATTCTTTGATTAATTTTGACCTGCCGTTCACCAACAACCCCCTGTTCAATAGTCTTCAATAAGTTAGAGGTAGTTTTTTAGAATATATTTAGGTATAATCTTTTCTTAATTTTAGTTTACTATTACCATTGAAAATGACTACTTCGTAGTCGAAATATATACGTTTGGTTGTACCAATAAACATTGTTTGTAGTGTTATAAGGCGTTTGAATCTATTTTTTATATTATTCACACTACAAGTCACTCCGTACTCATCTGTACCTCTAATTATTTAACTATATTACTATTGATAAACACAGCTTTCATAATTTCGAAATTCTCTAGGAGTGATTGTTTTCTTGATTTTGGAATATTATTATATTATATAGAAAATTAACATTATTTAGGTCTAAAGTATGTCTCAGATTAACATAATGATCAGCCATACCGCTAGAAGTAGTTTTTTTTTGTGTTTAATAGCTGGGGCATGTTCAGATAGACGTTTTGAAGTTGCCCTACCCGATTGTCAGATATATGTGGCGTCAAAATTGCAACAAAAAATTAGTAAATACCACATTTATCAGTTGGGGTTTTGTAATTGGTTGATAAGCATTGAACCAAGACTAACTGAGCCGCTTAGCTTAGCTAAAAGTCAAATTGAATTGACCACATACAATTCCCCTTCTCTTCTCTATGATTTGTAAAATTTATTCAATAATTTTATTCAGTCAACAACCCTAAAACCTAAAACCCCCTTTTTTCCTTTCTATAATATGCAATAGTTTATATAATGGACCCTTAGTGTTAAATTTGATTTAATCTAATGTATTTTTTTGTGGTAAATGGCCGAAATAGTCCGAAAAAAATTGTCGGAATAGACCAAAATATACAATGAAACGTTATCCTTTGTTTTATTTTTACAATTTTCTATTTGTAAACATGCAATTTCACAAAAATTGCACCAAAATTATCCCTAAGTTTTATTAAAATTAATGATTTCTCATTCTAATTACAGGCGAAATACAAATATTTTCCATAAAGGTGTTTCAAAGATGATCTGAGAAATTGTTTAAGTAAATTTGTAAAATGTGTTGAATATTAAAATTTAATTATTTATGTGATATTTACCAGAGATCCGAATCTATAAGTGAGCATTATGTCAATACCATGTGGATCTGCATCAGTTAATATAAAAGCTGGTTTTAATGATTTCATCCACAATATTTTTAAGAAAAGTCGTGTGTTTGTGTCAGGATAACCCTTTCCCTTAAAAGAATCACATTTAAAGTAAATCGTAAACGATACTAAGAAAAAATCTATTTACTGTTATTAGAATGAACGAACTCGACAGTTTGTTGAGACAATTTTCATCTAGGAGTTTCTGATAAATTGAATCTTTTTCAATCACTAGGATAAAGGATGCGTTCGTTTTAATTGTAGAAATTGCAGTAGGATTTTGGGGAATAAGTGTCCCTAAAAAGTATCAAGTACTTTTAAAAATGTAGTTTAAGCGTAAGTAAGGAACTTGACCTACCACCTTTGTTAGAAAAGTTTATTTTATCTCCCGAAGTTAATGTTATTTCTAAATTACCAAAAACGAGTCCTTTGCTTGAAGCTAGAACTCCCAATTCCCAGGGTGGTACACCAAGAAGACAACTCACGGAATTTACAGCATCGTTAATTCTTTCTTGACAATCGACATAGTTTACAGTTTGATAATAAATTTCTCTAGACAGTAGAAAATGACGTAATATAAATAATAAGAAATTTTGGTTTTATTAGTTAATATTTCGTCAATTTGTGGTTTAGTATTTTATTTCATTTTCTTTAATTTCATGGGGCTCCTAGATTAATACTTTAGAGAAATAGCCGGAAATAATACGCTATATTTTAAATATGTAAAACAAAAATAATAGTTTAACCATTAATTGTGTTAGATAAAAACCGTTTGATTTTATAACAAAATATAAAACAATTTTTGAACGAATTTACTTATTTTTATAAGTTTTGAAACTTTCATCTGCGTAATTAAAACAAATAAAATAATTATTATGAGTTTTTACGTAATTATAACCTAAAATTTGAAGCAGCGAAGTAATCCACACAATAGCATCGAGGATTACTAACTTTGGTATTCAGGTTTAATTGTTATAAAGTAACTCTAAACGGTTCAATGCATCTGATTGGCTAATACGTCGGCGGCCATTTTGCGATCTCCCAAAAGTAGGTCAAGTTCAGTTCAATGAACTTAAAGGAATGCGAGCGAAGACAATGCTAGGCGCCACTTATACGAATTAGAGTATGGTAACTTTAAAACGGGGTAGTTCGGTTATTTCTAAACCAATTTACCTGCGATTTTCACCAAAAATTAAGAAAATTAACATTTCTTAACACTAATAATAAATTGATACTTTTAACTTACAAAGAATCGATTAAAAGAACTATTTTACATTTTACTTCAGGTTTATTTTCGGTAAATTTAAACTGAAGCAATTGTGTAAAACAAATACTGAAGGTATTACAACTACTAAAAATAAGTGTAAATGACTATATATATATATAATTAACTCATCAGCTGTATGATTTCTATTCGGCAAATTGAAATAAATAAAGCGAATGAACAAATACAATCCATTTGCTTCCGGTTACAGTAGAAAATTAAAGGTACCCATTTAATTTAGATTATTATTAGAAATTACGTATCTGAACTAAATATTAATTCAAATATTATTTCCATTTGGGAGTTCAGTTAGATGAATTGAAAACAGCGGTGTATATACATTTGCCTATACTTCATTTCAATTTAACGCGGTTATACGAACTTCAAATACTTTTTACTCTTAATTTCAATTACTACACGTTTAAAACATTATAATTACCTTTTTGTACAGAAACAATTAGTCTTAACAAGGGAATAAGATTTTCCAAGTATGTAAAGTATGACGTTAAATTTAACTTGACTAGCTAAACTTTGATATCTAACAATAATATATCTTGAGTCCTCTCGTTTATTTAACTTTAGCCTAGAATTAATGTGTATTATACAATTTGTCTTATTTAAAGTTGTCCATGTTGTGTTTTATTATTTACCTATCATCGATATATTTACAATTGCTCCATTTAAAACAACGAATTTTAAATGAAGGCCCACTTTCCTTCCTAACAAAATCATTTAATATTCCTGACATTAACTTTTCAATCTGATTCAAAATAAATTCCTTATTTGTACTTCTAGGAATATTATCGTATAAGGGATTGTAGATGAGATATTCATTTTCAGTAATCTTTTTCAGCCCCTCTTGAAAAATTTGATCTTTTTCAATGGAAGGGATTGTTTTTAAAATAGTGGTAAATTGTACATCAAATGAAGTCGGTTTATTATCTTGAGATAAAATATTTTGTGGGTTCGATTTAGTTACACTGCATGATTGATCCTCAAAAATGTAATTTTCAATATTTGAAAATAATGGAAATACATAGTTATCAGAATACTGATCTTCAATTATGGTTTTAGAATGTGAGGATGTTTCAATTGACGGTTTTATATAATTTTCATTATTATTGATGGGGACTGGTTCATAAACTAGTTTACTTTTCTCTTTAATAGATGCATAATCTATATTCTTAGTTTGGCTGATTTCAGTGTTGTATTTGAGAGAAGTATTTAACTGGTCACAACTAAAGGAAATATCTCTTCTTTTAGGCTTCAATATATTTAAATTGTTTTTATTGGTTTTAATATCACTTGCAGTAAAATGCTTCAAATTTCGATCATTTAACAACTGATTCTTAGTGTCTGGAGCTTTAATTACACTAAAATATCGTTTTAAAGACGTAGGTTGTACCTTCTCAACAGTTTTGTGTAACTTATTACTGTTTGGGAAATTACTTAAACAGTGATTTAAATTTGACCTGCTCTTGCTTAAAGAAATTTTATTCAACATACTACTACTTGTGTCCTGTAATTCTTTAATTTTTTTCTTTTTCTGAAAATCAGGTTTTGAAGTGCCTTTAGGCGAAGGAGTTAGTTGAAAAATTAATGAATTACATTTGCTACACTCCTCATAAAAAGTGCAATTACAACCTGTACTTACAGGACTATTACTTAGTATTTCTACTTCAAAACTAGCTTGTTTTAATAAACTTTTAACTGCATTTTCTGCATTTCCAGGAGAGAATTCAGTCATGTTAAAGTCACCGTCAGAAGATAGTCTTTCATAATTATGTTCTACATTATATGATTGTTTTGATTTAACTGTTTCAAAAGACGTTTCTTGATAGTTACTAAAGTAATTATTTAGTAATGTTTGGGATTTGAGAGTACTTTCGTGCTTTGGATCATCAGTAAAATCATTAATAGCAATTTCTAAAATGTCTTCATATTTTCTTTTTTCTGTTTGTAACATAGGCTCCTTAGTAATTTTTAATCTCTCACCACCTGTATTTATGTTTTGAAAGGGAGCTTTTTCAATAAATTCATTAAATTTAATGTTTTTGTAAATAGTCGGAGAGGTTAAGAATTCATTTAATTTACTATTTTTATACATTCTTCTATTCACTTTGAATATCTGTGTATGTATTAACAAAAGTAAACTTTTGTGAATAATATTTGGGGTATAAATCTGTACATTAGCCTAAAATATTAAATTTTTCTAAAGATTTCAATTAATTTTCACATTTGAATACTTTCACTCAACATTGTTGTTGAATATTTGAACTATATTTAAAGAGTAGAACTTATTGCAAGTAGTTCAGATAAAATATTTACCATAGACCTTGATTAATGTGGAATTCTCCTAATGAAGTTTATATATTATAGATTACTGAGTCAATTTTCTAAAAATATAAGAAATTGTATATAAATAAGTGATTAAAACCGTTCCTTTTTTTAACATGGTAAGTTTATATTAATTTATTTAACCATTTTAAAGCTAACTCGTTTAATATAATATATATATAATTAATAATATAACTTGTAGCGCAACTCATAATTGAAAACATATTTTTACCGTTTCTCAACATTTATCATATTTAAATAACACATTTAGTTGTCAATTTATTACTAGACTTAAATAGAATGTAATAATGATAATTTGCAAACATAAATTATAATAACAATTTAAATTTTAAATTGTATCCTACTACAGGATATTTCCCAATGTTGATAATCGTACTTAAATAGAGAGTATTTCAAATATTCTGATACACCACGACAAAAAATATAAACAAAACTAAGTCTTTAAAGGTAACACTATTATTAATTGTAATTAATTACTGTTACTAACACAATAAACTCCAAAAAAAAATAAGCAACACAATTCATCAGAGACTTCCAATTACTTAGGCTTATCTAATTATTGTCAAACAGTCAATTAGCTAATTAGAAACTTATCGCGTTGTTTTGTTTTTCAAGTAGAAGCTTTTTGTGGAGATAGGGAGGTGGCCTCAGAATTTGTTAATTATTGTTTCAAATTTTAATTCTTGATTTATATATGTAGTATGTTACGAATCGACTAGCAAAAATTGAAAGAGAAAAAAAAACGATGTATCCTAAAATTCCACGGTAAATCAACTAATGTTGTTTATCATGCAACAATAGTAACCACTGCATATATATAAATGCCCAAGATCGTTGCTTCTAATCGTCGTCGTCGTCAGTTTTACGCATTTTTCTGGTTGGAATACCTGACTCAATGTCTTGAGCGGCCTTCTTCTTTCTCTTAATTCTTTTACCAAGATTTCTTTTTTCAGCTCTTGCTTTACGAAGCGTAATGAAGGCATTGAATTGTTTTTCTTCGGTAGAAGGTACTTTTGCTTTTATTTTCAATATTGGCTTGGAAAGTATGTTCACACCTAGTAATTGATTCCAGACCGCATTAATAAATTAATGAATATTTTTAAATTTCAGTGAGTTTGAAGGACACTAACTTAAACACATCTAAATTTTTAAATTACAAATGAATGAATGAAAAGAAAAAAATTTGGGACTACCCCAGTATATTTGCCACGATTTTGTAAAGGGCAGTATTTATCTTATTAGAGTAATTCAAAAATTGAAAATAAAATACAGAAAGTTTCACTTATAATATTAATCGATGCCGATTCGGCTATTAACTAGATTATACACCGATTACTTATGTCTATAGTAGTCATTTTATATTTATAGATTACAATTTGTAAAAGAGTAGGGGTGAACTAATTGTATGTAATTACTTTTTTTATTTGGATCGCAAAAAATTTTTAGAGGTACGATTCGAAATTTCTTTACCTGCGATAAAAAAAAATAAATAGTAATTCGAGTGGTATGGCGGATCATTGCATTATCTTTAGCTATTCACTTAATTAAAATAATTTAAAATTATACATACAAACGTCCCAAAATCAAGAAAATTGTCATTTTTGGAGAACTTAGAGATTAAAAAAGCCTCAGAAAATAAAGTCAATTTTTTCAAAAAAGGAGGAATTAAAATCCTTATTCGTCTAAATATTAAGATCATATATCTTAAATTTGTAACACGTCCTACCAAGTAGGCGCAACGAACCGAAAGCCATATCCCACGACCGGTTTCGACCTATCGGGTCTCATCAGGTGGGCGCTGGCAGAAAGGCCTTTACAGGCTATATTATAAATATCAATATAAATATGGAATCAACAGCGTAATGCAATTCGTCTAAGAATCCATCGGAATCAACAGTGTAATTCAATGTCGGTAGGGGTATTAGCCCTCGGAGTAGTTGTTTCTGTTGATTCCATATTTATATTTGTTTATAAAGTTAATTTGGTTAATAATCAAACAGAACTAGTTACTCACAATTCACCCCTACTCCTTTACAAATTGTAACCTATAAATACAAGACGACTAGACCTTAGTAATCGCTGTATACTCTAGATCAGTGATTCTCAACCTTTTTTTTGTTGCGGCACATATTTAACGATTTCAAAATTTGGCGGCACACTTTTAAAATGTTGCCAACATGATATAATTTAATAATATTAACATTATTATATATTTGCAAAATTTGGCGGCACACTTTTGAAATTTGGCGGCACACAAAAGTGCCGCGGCACAGTGGTTGAGAATCACTGCTCTAGATAATGGCCGAATCGGCCGAAACAAATTTGTCGGGCATCGAAATTTAAATTATAAGTGAAACTTTCTGTTTTTTATTTTTAATTTTTGAATTAATCATGCAGTTTCACAAAAACTGCACCACAAATAACTTAAGTCTTATTAGAGTCTAGCAATCTATTACTTTTCACAAATAAACTTACATTCTATCAAAAGAATTGAGCGTAGTTTTAACGGGGGACAAACAAGGAAATTAGGTACTTTGTAGTAAAGTTGTACTCAACCCTATGTTAAGAATTAAGTTTATTTATGGCAAGAACCATTAAGCTACAAAAATAAGAACTTTCCTTTATAGAATCCTGGCACCTTTTATCAAAATAATAAAACATTTCCAGCATAAATAATTACCTTTTATAACTAGTTCTTCATTAGGTATTGAAATCTTCCCTTTAGGAAAAACGATCAGTTTACCAAGATATTGTTTCAAACGCAGAACGTTTTGTTGTAAACATTCAACCGATTTGTTAATTCTTCTATAGTCCAGGGCAATTCCAATACTTTTTGCATAATCAGGATGAATTTTGGCAGATTTTAATTCTCGTAAGGTAAATCCTCGTCCAATTCTCTTCTTGGAATTGTAACGCACCGATGGACAGCTCACAATGGGCCGTAATCGATCGACAGGTTTCGGAGCCAATTCTTTTTGACGCCTATCGCGATTCAACCTACGCCGGTTCTTTTTGGCAGGTTGGTTAAACCACGTTTTAACAAGTTTTTGCCATTTCTTGTGGAAGTGATTGTTCGGAATTGTATTATTATGCCGGACCATTTTGAAAACTTATCGAACGAGACCGTTATTAGATACTTTTTTTCATTGACACAACGAACGTGCACGTTTTTCTAAACAATCGATTGTTTGCCACAGCAGTGCATAGGCGACTATGACAGACAATTATAGTAAGAGAGAATGTCACATTCATTCAGAAATTTGAATTGTGCAATTTATAGATGGTCATTGGCGTATCGAGGGAGTGCAGCTATCTACCCTGGACTAACACTGCAACCTCTCTACTATTTCTTCCTCCCATACATTCAGCTAGTTAATTATATGCCTATACCTAAGTACTGTTGTATTTATGAAATTGATTTAAATGAAGTAAATCTTATCGTTGTTTAGGTAGCAAAAATTACAGTTCCAGATTTAATAATTCGTATGGAAGAAGTCTGTAAACATTATGACTTAGAGGGTATTGTGTTGAAAGCTGAACTGTCTCAAATCTTTGGAGATAACAGCACGCCCAAACGTTAAAACCCAACAAACATTCTACAGCTACCATTCAAAGGTCATTTAGTATCATCATACGCGTGAAAATGCTGATATAACAATGATTGAAGAAACACTAAATGGGCATCAGTATTTATATATATACACAAAATCTGTAAATAGTTTGGGTGACTCTTTCATAGAAGTTGTTTTAAGCAACTTTGCAGAAAGTCTACAAATATTTATTTTAAAATCAGTACTTACTTAATACCTAATCTAATAAATGCATATTTATATTTATGTTCAATTATTGACCTACAGGAAATTTTTGATTTTCCCACCGCACCTTTGGTCAAAAACTGGGTATGTCCATGTAGATGATGGTATTTATCTTAAATAAAAACACGTACGTAAGCAGGAACTTATCACTTATAGCTTCGCAAAATAAATGACTAAATGTATTTCTCAATATACTGGTATATATAGGAACAGAATGATTTTAAAGATTCAAAAATTGTCGCTTATTAAAAACTGATTGATTTTGTTCTTGTTCTTGCAGTATAAATATTTCGCAAAACATAGTCTCTGATGTAAAGTGGTGATCTTATTGGCAGAAATAAAAACCACTTTAACACTGCCATTTCTTTCGTAAAAATAAAATTTGACAAGAACATATAAAATCATTATGCATAGTGTTTTCGAAATGCTGCAGGTATTCCACAACATTCGCCTTTTTAGTTTCTTAATTCTATGCATAGTCATCGAATTATCTATAATTACAAATTAAGATTATTTTTCAATCGAAGTACATTTACTGTTGTTGCATGCAAAAACGCCGTAGTTGATGCAAACGATAGACTGCTTGCAGAAGCAAAAATATTCACTTAACATCGCACAATTAGAAACTTAATTTGCGTTTTTTAAAATATTCCCTGAACGTCACGGATTCTATACTTCCATTTTTTATATTTTTAGCTTTATACCTAGAGCAAGGAAAATAGGAAGACAACAGCATTTAATACTTAATAGTTTTCCTGAAGTAAGAAATAATTGTGGTACGCCTTTCTCGCTCTAACGCGGCCTGATTGGCTGTCTCTTTTCTAGCTGAATATCCCTCTACCAATTAGGTTGCTTTCAGGTCGCGTTAGAGCGAGAAAGTCGGACCACAATTATTTCCTATTCTAGGATGTTAGCTATACTATTAAGTGTTGTCTCCATGTGTTTATGCTTTGAATCTTTATCTGAAAACAGTTAGCGTAAGGGTGTTAATTTATAAAATTAATACAGTAAGAATATACAGCGATTGCGTGTTTCTTTCGTTCTACTTAATATTACAGTGGACAAATAAACGGTAACGTATGTTATGCAACATATTGTAACGAATTTTCTAGTTCACTTATTTATTTAACAATATTATTTATTTACAACTATTTATTTAGTCACTTAAACACTACTAACAAAGTTAAAATACTTATTTATCTGACAAACAATAATGTACTTTATTTACATCACTTTGTATCTCGCCGATGAATTTTTATATTACGCGTCCGGAAATCAATTGTCCCGCTGACCCGGAAACGAGGGTATTTATTTACCGAAAGATATTACTAGAACACGTGAATATATTTCGACCGATTTACAGAGAAAACGACTTGTTATTTCAACAAAAGATTCTCGAGCGTCTATTGTCCGGTATTGATCGGTGTCGACATCAAACGTGCCGCCTTCGGGTGCGTCAGCGCTAATCGATTCATCGCACACACGTATACGTTCGCTGCAATATAAAGTTCACCCTGATCTATTGATTACACATAAAACGATGTAACTCAGAACTCTCTTGAGACGATTAGGTGTATTGCATTTTCTAAATTATAAGTGAGTTTAATGTGCAGCTATCTTTTACTTATTGGATTGTTTTGTATATACTACGCCGATAACGTAAACGCAATATAGGAATAATTTTACAATAACATACCATCGTTGTGTTGGAATAAGCGTCCCTGTTATTGGATTCATTTAAACTCCACCACGTTCATTCATGATATACATGTATGTAAATGAACTGGTTGCACACACTTGCTTGCATTTAGTTGGTGGTAACAATATGTTAATTTATAAGCAAGGCATTTCTTTAAAATAATATATATTAGGCACATGTGCGTATGGCAATGGTTATGGTGGTGTTTGGATTTCAAGACATTGCAATCATCGGTAGACATATAATTTATTAAATATCCTCTCGACATGTATTTTTTTCTTTTGTTAAGTAGCAGTAAATTTTATGGTTAGTTGAATGGGCGAAGAATCAGGTTTTTCCTCTAAATCAGGATTAAAGTTATTGCCGCTCGTCCCGCAACATTGGAACGCTTCTGTTAAATGTGTCGGTATCACAAAAATTTGTTTCGAATCGTTTCGCGCGTTTACTACTATATTACATTACTGCTATGTATGCACTTTATCACGGTCTTAAATCTTTATACTTAGCACTAAAGTGCTTATGTAAGGTTCAGGGGCAATATTTCGTCGTATGTAGATACATATTATACCGAATAGATTAGCGCAAATCTAATAGATAGAACAGAAATAATAATAAGATTGCGGTAACGTAAAGTTTTATATGTATGTATAATTTAAAATGAACAAGACCAGTTACATAGCACTTTTAACGACCTTGGTGTGTATCAAAGATTAAGTGTTATTAAAATAATGGCAAGAGGGAATGTTAGGTGCAAGATAAAATTCAAAATCGCCAATAAAATGTGTTATAAAAAGTACCGATTGCGTAAAATTCCACAACAAGAAATCATGCGGCCAATTATTTAATTAAGCTGTCAGTTCGAATTAGAAACTAAATTAGGAATATTTCTTTAAAGTAATAATTAATAACTGAACAGCTTTATTAACTAATAGCCAAATCACACGTAAGAAATTTAATTTATTTGTGACTTACATTGCTTCTTTTCCAAGAATTTCCGAGGATCTGAAAAGAGAAGAAGAGATTTATTAACAAGGACTACCTTCTTAAAATTTACTGACAAATAGAATTTACAATAATAAAAAAATAACGATGCACAATTTGTAAAATTTTATGTCTAATGTAAATCAGTTTAAAATGTTTATACAAACTTGTTCAGTTTCCTTATGGTACCCTAAAAAAACTAAACGATTTAAATATAAATATAAAAATGGAATCAACAGAAACAACTACTCCGAGGGCTAATACCCCTACCGGCATTGAACTACACTGTTGATTCCGATCGATTCTTAGACGAAGATATAACAAAGAAGAAAGAATTAAAATCCTTATTCGTCTAAATATTTATATTTATATTTATAATATAGCCTGTAAAGGCCTTTCTGCCAGCGCCCACCTGATGAGACCCGATAGGTCGAAACCGGTCGTGGGTATGGCTTTCGGTTCGTTGCGCCTACTTGGTAGGACGCATTCCAAATTTGAGATATTTGATCTTAATATTTAGACGAATAAGGATTTTAATTCCTTCTTTTTTGAATAAATTAACTTTATTCTATTAACTAATCTCTAAGTTCTCCAAAAATGACAATTTTCTTGATTTTGGAACGTTTGTATACGATTTAAGTTTTTTAATCGTTATTTTTGGGTATCTACTAAAAACACACACGTTTTGATTTCTACTGCGATGTGTGTTGGTTAAAAATGACAGCTGTTTCGGTGTAACATATACCCTCTTCAGATGAATTATATTTATATACAAATTTAAAACTGTTTGAATGAATATCACAATAATAATATAATATGATAACATAATTACCAGAAATATAAGTTTGTCTTTAATTACATTTTAGTGATCTTTGAAAGAACAAATTTAATAACGGGAAATTGATTAGGGCCAGTTGGTCGTTTAATAATAATTTGTTATATTTAGGTCTATTAATAGCTACCGTTTTCAAAAGATTTGACTTGTTTCCTTTATTTGATGAATGTAATAAATCAATTTTTTAGACCTAAGAATTACGAACATTAATAATTATTCAGACTTTAGTATTTACCATAAATCTTCAAATGCTGATTTAGTAATACATAACTCTTCATTACAACCAGTTTCATATAAATTAGCAGTTATATCCATAGATTAACTTCGATTCCTTTATCTGATGAAAACTTTAAGATAGAATTAAATTTTATTAAACAACTGGCTATCAATAATGTTTACAACCTACTAATGATAGACTAAGTATTTAAGGAGAAATTCAATAAACAAGCAATCAATAAAGTGTACCCCATACCCAGCAACACAAAATTAAATAATCGTATAGTATTCAGATCTAACAACAGTTTAGGCAAATATATTAAGAATAATAAAAGAAAACAGATAAACCTAAAAGGTCGGGTGTATATAAAGTTACTTGTGGTACATGCAATAACTATTATATAAGCCAGACTGGTAGATCTTTTGAGAAACGGATTAAAGAGCAGAAGTATTTCTAGAATATAAATTATAATAATAAATTTAACTATGCCACACAATTATAGAAAATCATATACTTAATAAAAATTTAAAAATTTTGATTTACTACATTCATAAAATAAAGGAAACCAGTTAAATCTTTTGAAAACATTAGTGATTAATAGACTTAGACATAACAAAATATTATTAAAGGGATCAACTGGACCTAAATAATTTCCCGATATTAAATTTGTTCTACAATAAATAATTGCTATTGTTTCCAATTATCTTTCAGACATAATTAAAATGTAATTAAAGACAAACTTATATTTATAGTAATTTTGTCATCATACTGTAATTTGTCTTCTTTATATTATTATTCTGATTTTCATTCAAACAGTTTTCAATATATATATAAGGATCTTTATATGTATAATTTAATTGTAATTCATCTGAAGAAGGCATATGTTACACCGAAATAGCTGTCATGTTTAATCAATAAATAGTGTAGTAGAAATCAGAATACATGTGTTTTATTTTATTTATATTATGGATTTCTATCAAGTAAAAACTTTTGTTTCCATAACATTATTTAAACTATATAATTTACAATCTGTATAAAGACAAGTTGAACAAATTTTTTTCTAAACAGAAGTAATTTATTACCATCAGGGTTAGTGTGAGTATTAATATACCTATTACAGAAACCATATTCGACGCAACGGGATATCTTCATATGCTACTTTACTAAAGGGGTGTCATACTTTATTACAACCCTCTCGAGAGTGGTAAATTCAACTCGAGTTGGTACATTGCTCTACCCTCCTTTAATGTGACAATGAAACATAAACGTTACACTATTGTTTTTGAAGTGTGCTGCATATAAAAGAATGAAAATGAGTTATGGTTTAAATGAACATCATACTTATTACGTTGCTTATCATATCGTGGGAAAAATTGTCATTATAAATGGCATTCATATGATAGTGAGCCTTCATGATGGCCTGCGGAGTGTGTGTAGTTTTTTGGAATGGTTTAGAATCATAGAGTTAAATACTAATCTTTATTGTTTAATAAATAAACCAACTAACTTTGGTGCTTAATAAAACAAAAAATAAAGATTCTGCAGAATCAAAATGGAGTATATGAATCTGTAGGTACAGAAAGTAGAATATATATTTGTTTCTTCAGCAACAAGGGGTTGAAGATTTTGGGGGTACGAGACCTATTCCACTACTGAGTATGTTCATTTTATGTTTATACAATGTATTAAAGTAGTTTTAGTTATGGGGTTACTCACAAATCCTTACCAACACTATCCTGTGTAAATATTGACATCTGATGGTACCGCGTTACATATAGTAACTTGTTAACAAAATGATAACAAATCATTTGATACTTTTGGGAACCAAAGGGTTGAAAAGTATAAACAAACAGAATTCAATGCAAATAATTCAGGGAAGTGTTTTCATATAATGTAATACTCTATAAAGGGTTGTAGTGAAATGCTTTTCAAAATACATTAATTTCAACGAAAAGTGTTTTAGTATATTTATAATGAAGCAGTACTTCAAAATATTTACAAAGACGGTCACAAAATAAATACGAGGCATGTTTTTTAAGTAAGCACTGTTTTGAAATTAATACAAAACGTGCAAAGATATCTTAATAATTTTATTTTTACATGAAAGCCTGTACCTTAATCTACTTATTACATAATTTCCTTCAATATTGAGGCACTTGTCATAACGTTTGATCAGTTTTTGAATAACCTTCGCATAGAACTCTGCCGCCTGACTTGTTAACTGTTAACCACTGCACACAACTGTTTTGACTTCGTCATCGTCTTGAAGACGCTGACCGATCAGATGTTTCTTCAAGTGCAGAAACAAATGGTAGTTACTGGGCGCCAGATCAGGGCTGTACGGAGGATGAATATCAATCGGCTTTAGTCCTTTAGCACTAAGGAATCGTATAACAACCCGGACTTCACAGTCGGCGGGACTCACGATTTTCGGAGGCATCTTAAACACTCAGTAAACAACGTAAACAAGGGCGAATCAGACTGTAATGGCGTCAGTGCGCATGCGCGGAACGCTGACCGCAGCGCTGCAGAGGCGGAATTTCAAAATGGTACTTACTTAAAAAACATGCCTCGTACTATAAGTATTTTAGATTCAAGGATATGCTTTTACTTCAGAACTTGTATAGTATAGCAATATTAATGCTAAATCAAGCCTAAATGAAAACTAGAACTAGTAATTTTAAGGTGTAAGCTGTTCTGTTTAAAGTAGTAGTATTTTCTTAAATACCACAGTTAGCAGTAAATGTCGGTACATGGCGATAAGCTACCAGAAATCGATATTATATCAAATTGCTTTAGTTCGGATGATTCATCAACACTGCTTGCAACGTGGTGATGAGAACTAATTAGATTGAAATTGCGATTTATGTCTGGTAATTTCGATAAATTGATGACCAAGAATGTATTCTTCTTTATAATATAAAAAAAATTCAACTCACTGTGATGAACATTAAATGCAATCGAATAAATTATTTTGAAATATTACCTAACAGATATTTCTTGTTACAAAATCTAAAAGTCATAAACCTTTCTCTGACCATTCTCTTTTACGACTGTTTTGAGATCCCCACAAATTTCAAGAATTTTTTCTTCATTCTTACGTTGAAGGAAACAATGTGCATTCCATGGGTAATTGTTATTTAGAATTTGCAAAACAAGCAATTTGTATTCAGTTCAGTTTAAATAAATATCTTGCATTTTACATGATTTTCGTTTGTTTTTTTACACCCTAGTCAAAGCATTCTTCGATTGGGCGATCAATAATTAATTCCGAATGCGTTTCACATTACTGATTGTGTAAATGGAAGAACATATTTTCATAAACTTCATTTGCAGACTTCAGTTGTAATAGAGTGTAAATAAATTTTATTGGTGATTTTTCACTACGATTGCTAACAATGTTTATACTATACTATAATTTCCCATGTTTACTGACCAAAGCAATCCAATAGGCGTTGGTCAAATTGAACATGCTAAATGAGGTGAGACAGTGAATGGTAATTTTTTTTACTGGGTTAAATTTATTTTACGGAATTAACGAACTTGAAATTTCTGTATTTACCATAAACTAGAAAAATAATTAGCTGTTTTTACCATTAATTTATTAAGACAGCGGGAAGGTTTCAACTGCTGATGTCCTATAATAAATATAAGAATTCCGCGGGATCATTCCACCAACAACTTATCTATCTACATAATTTGTACAAATAATATCATAAATTTTATAGGAATGTACATCAGCCGATTGATTACAAAAAAAATTTTAACTGCGTTATTTTCATCGTAAATTTTCTAAATATAATGAGAATATATCAATGAAGTCTGTCACTAAATCGTAAAGCCGTAGGGCGTAAGGTTTATTTTTTTGAGTATCTGGTAGTGTCTCTTTATATTGTCAGACTTTTCGTGAAACAACTAATTAAGCTAAAAAGCCGTGAAATATATAACCAAAAAAATATTACTTACATTCACAGTCAGTTCAATAAATAAGTGAATTGTGTCCCTATGGTTGGGCTAAGGTGATGTATGGTCTTGCGCACTAGCTGCACTTTGGGACGGAGATTCACTAAAGCATGAGTGACCGTTAGATCGTTAGGGGAAAGCGTACAACTGAGAGAGGGATTATTTCTCTGATGCCATCGTTTCTCTTGTTGATGGCGAATGTTAACCATCAGACGATACAATGAATCAATATCAAATTTTGGTGAAACTTTAGTAAAACTCTCAAAAAATTCATGAAATAGTGAGTGCTGTTTGTGGAGATGATGTATTAAAGAAATCATTCAAGTGGGTTAGAGAAAGACTTTAAATATAATGCAAGGCCAGGCGACCTTCGACCTTTCGTGTTGTTGAAAACATTAGAGGTGTGAGTCTTTTGTACTTTTCGATCCCTCATTCACTGTTGGGGTGATGATTGATGAGTTAAATTTGGTAAATTCGTCTGTGAACCTTTAGAAGACTTGGAGTTAATAAAACTGTCTGCAAAATCATCCTAGAGTTGCTGACACCTCAGCAAAAGTTAATAGTTACTGAATGTTGCATGGACTGAAAGAACTAAATCTTTTGGTTTCCTTGTATAGGGGATAACTGATGGTGAATCAAGATTCGAGGGGTATGACATGGAACTTAAAAAATAGAAAGAAAATGTTGAATCACGAACAAAAGAATGTAGAGAAAGTCAATCCAAAATCAAAACTATGCAGCTCATAGTTTGTTGATAAATACTAAATGTTGTCTTCTACATAGAAGCTATGAACTATTTGAGGGATTGCACATTTGGTAGTGATTGTTTGCGGGAGAATTCGATCATCACGTTAGATTAGTCTCCCATTATACCAAACTAGCTCTCTGCTATATTATTACATTAAAAAGGGATATGACGAAGCAGATGAAGAGCTTAATTTCGAAGGACTTCATGGAAAATTTTGAACAATAACAATGGAGATTAATCAAGCATTACTACAAATGGGGAATATTTTGATGTAGATAAGATTAATATTGTTAAATAAAGTTCTTACAGTTCTGACAGTTTGTGTATTTATTGGACATACTACGCATAACATGTACAAATGTATTTAACTAAATAATTGTACAGGCTTTTTGTTTATTAGTTGATGAAATAAGATTATTTCACCGGTGCACAGATGTGCCACTTCTTTTGATTCCTATGGGGAAATCGATGCAATAAACGGACTTTGTGTTTTAGAAGTTTATTACACCCAAACTATTTACAACTATATACACACTAATTTTATTGTACGCCGTGATTGCTACTTATTTTTACGAAAATACTAAATTACTATAGATTATGAAACTATATGTTATTAAATACTATATGTTTAGAGAGATCTTGATGTGATTGGTGCTATATGTTAATGTACTAAAATGATCTCTGCTAAAAATGTTTGATGTTTGAATGGTTTGAATCTAATATGATTGAATGATGAATTGATTCTGCAATTGAATGTAAAAATACTTATTTTAAGAACCGCCACCCAGAGGAGGGGGTGATTCCGATGCACCGACACTTGAAACAACAAAAAAAAAGTAAGGGAAACGTAAACATATAAAAATTCAACATTGCAAGCTGTGTCGGTGCATCATCTACGTCCTGGAAATGGACCGATGGGTCAAAAAATTACCCCCAGTAAATCTATCGACTAACTTAACTCTAAAAGAACATTTGGAACCAAAGAAAATATAATACAATAGAGTAAACGGCAATACCAAGAAGGGAAAAAATATGACACATACAAAAACTATAACTTGCAAAAGAAGGAACAGACAGCAAATGCACATGACAATACAAAAATTAAAAATGCATGACTAATAAGGATAATATATTACAAAGACAAAAAAAATACAAAGATGAATATATGTGAACACTTTTATTGCCTTATTTTTGATGTTTTTAATCCACACAATGTTAATTCAAGAAATTGGTTACAAATGCATAACGTATGTAATGTGTTATTATTTGTGCAGGGCTTCTGTTGTTCTGATACCACCCTTTTACAAATAGGTACAATTTTAGATCGCCCTGTGTATTTCACTTACGTTAGTCAAAAGAGACTAGTATAATAACATCACGTTCTATTATATTATTACATTAGTTGGCATGTTGAGCTTTCCTTTTTTCCTGACAACGTGTGACTTCTCTTATTATTAATTATTTGTAAGTTGAGCAGCATCCATAGGAGTAATGAAATATCTGAAGGTGCACGATGGTTACCTGCTGTTCATTTATATTGAGCGTTTATCTGTTCTGCGTGCCGTGTTTATAATGCGAAGATTCGATTTATTTCATTAAATTTAATTAGCTGTTGAACGTAAGCGATTATTTGAAATGATTTATGTACGTTTAGCTCAGACTAGTGGTGACACAACAGTAATTATTCTAAAAGTAATGATCACTATAATTGTCGTCGTACCAACAATATCAACTTCTTTTATCTTTCAGCAATGTCTTTGGAACATTTGTTCAAGTCAAATCAAACGCATTTCTTTTGTGAATTACGCATTTACTTTACTTACGATTAGTAATAAAAATAAACACTGAAGAGATTGAAATCAGGAGTTTGTATGGTTGGTTGTAATACTAACAAGTAATGCTTGGTAATCGAACAAAACCAGGACTAATTGTAAGCAGCGGCGGACCCAAGGGGGAGGCGATAGGGGCGAAATTCAAAATCCCATAAACGCAACACAGTAACTCAAGCAATTTCTACCCCGTTACCCTATAACTCAAGTGCTATAAACCCCTTATTCGCTTAACCTAAAACATAAGTACCCCCAATAAGCTCATGAAAAGTTTAGATTGTGGGTTTATGGGAGACATTTATGGTTTAGGGTACGGAGTTTAAAACGTTTAGGTTGAAGGGTTACGGGATTTAAATCGCTTGAGTTTGATTGGGATTTTGGGAGCTGAATTCGCGACTACTCCGGAGTTAATTAGGAAACATACAAGTTCATCTCTCCCTCAAGCGATCTAGCCCCGTATAAATACCCTCCTTCCATGGCCCCCTCTTCCATAAATGAAAACTTCTAGTTGCATCCCTGACTGTAAGGCCAAATATTTCTTGGCAATGTTAAGAAACAGATTAGGGTCTCATTTATAAGACTACAAACTTAGTACAAGACCGACATATTTGAGTCCGACCTCTGCGTTTAACTTATCACATTATATAAAAATAAATAGAGAATAAATAGTAACAACTACTCCGAGGGCTAATACCTCTACCGCCATTGAATTACACTGTTGATTCCGATGGATCCTTAGACGAAGATATAACATATTTAAAAAAAGAAGGCATTAAAATCCTTTTACGTCTAAATTTTTTAAGGATCACAGATCTACCAGTGCCCACCTGATGAGACTCGATAGGTTGAAACCGATCGTGGGATATGGCTTTCGGTACGCTGTGCCTAGTGTATTGGACGCGTTCGAAATATGGAATCTGTGATCCTCGAAATTTAGACGACAAAAGATTTTAAATATGTTATCACATCACATTAAATTCGAATGAATATATTAACATTTTTCGCAGGAATACTATTAGTCAATGCTAACCGAAACTGAAGTACTGAGTGATTTTCCATTGTTTTTGTGTAAGAAAATAAACGATTGAGAAATTGCTGCTCTTCAACGTTGTACGAAAAACAAAACTAATTAGAAGTGATGACACGTAGATCTTTGTGTCGATAGATAATAGTCAGGTTACAAGATAGTCGATCAATTAATAAAACTAGGCGCGATGAATGATTGAAGTGGCTAAAGCCGGCCTGTTCTGCCACATTCAAGTGCACCTTGCTTCATTTTTTTCGCGCGGATGTGCAAAAAGCCCGCGTACTTCTAATAAAGCGTTAGAACGACGTCGATTAGCATGTACAAGTTGGCACGTGGTTGTGGATGCGGGCGCTTAATCTAGCAAGCTCGTGCCTCGTCCATGGCAAATAGAAGAAGCTCATCGCAATATAACCAACTCAACTGACACTATGGATGGCTGACGGTCCATGGTTGGTTGTCAAGCGCCGTGTGTTGTTTGCTTGTTGCACCTGGAGCGAAGAAATCGCGCTCGCGCTGGACACACGTCATTGGACGCAGACGGCCGCATCGCGCCGCGCAGACCGCACTTAACCTCCTGCTGCTGCTAAGTAACTTACTTACGTACTTTTATTACTAATGTTGTACGTAGTATCGTCGTACCGGTTTACTATTATTATTATTATTATAGTATGTAGGTACTATAAGACGGACGAGACGTTGACTAGACGTTGCGTTACTAGGCTTATTGCCACTTGCTGCGTGAACCTAGAAACCTATTATTCTACTGACTCTGCAGGATGAACAAGACTACTATGTGCGAAGAATATGGACAAAGGTACTATCTCTAAACATGAATGCAAAGAGAAACAGTTTTTCTTTTTAATTATAAGAACAAATAACGCAGTTAATTAATGTATATGTTTCTGGTAATTTTCAATCAAACCTTGTTTTACTTTCCTTTTTTTTACAAGTATTTTGTAATTATTTAGTCTTTTATTTGTATTGTCGAATTTGAAACATTATTTTGTTATTATTTAGTCTTTTATTGTATTGTCTTATTTTCTTGTAACTTCTTGTTTTTCAATTATTATTTTCCTTACTTGTAACGTTACTACCTGGTCCTCCCATAATCATTGTAACATTTAAGAACTTTCCTAGTTAGGTATAAATAGAAGCCACTTTGTTTGTGTAACTCAGTTGTAATTTACATCTGAAGAAGGTAGTATACCTACCGAAACAGCTGTTATATTTTATTAAACAATATAAGTAGAAATCTAAAAAACCAATTGTGTTTTTATTTCCTACGTAATGATGGATTTCTATCAAGTAAAGACCCAAACAATCTGGAATTAATGTATATGTTTTTTTTGGTTAATCACACTAAACTCTATAAATCACAATCTAAACTACGATGCAACTTTCGCGTGACGTCATATTAATTATCAACAATAGAAAAGTTTCAAAGATTTTATTCAAAAACACGACAAGTAAATGCATAAAGATTACTGACGCTTAAAGCTTGAGGTTTACTATGTATAGAAGTTTACAACAATCTAAATAGAAGGAGTTTCCCTACTTTTCGATATGTTAGGATGTAAAAACCTTGATGTTTTCCACATCTGGCGTGTGATTAAGATTTACACAATGTTCAAATATATCACTCGATGGAACTTTTTGATTATAATCGCCAAGAAATGTTCAGACACATATGTTTTAACAGTTCTAGCAGACTGACCAATGTATGAACTGGTGTAGTCCTAATTCGGGTCTAAAGGCCGTCGTTGTTTGAAATTGTTTTCTAACGTTTAGATAGCACGAGTGGCGAGCTTCTTCAGAGATCCTTCCATTTCCGATGCTGGATGTAGACTGCGTTACATCTCGTCAGTCGTGCTAGCGAAACGTTAGGAAGCAATTCCAACCGACGACGGTCTTTAGACCCGAAACAGGACTGCGCCAGTTCATCAACTGGCCACCAATTTGAAAAATGTATTTTGAATTTTCGTTAGTCCTAATATGATTACCACCTAATAATATTAATATAACTTACCAATTTATGTGTGATATTTTCGTAACCTAACCTAACCTAACCTAACCTAAGCTAACCTAACCTAACCTAACCTAACCTAACCTAACCTAACCTAACCTAACCTAACCTAACCTAACCTAATCTAACCTAACCTTTCTCCCAACCCAAATTATGTGCGTGCTCCTGTTGCAGAGATTGAATTAAAAATATTATTTACTTAAGCTAGTCACAAGTGCGTTTAAAACTGCCATTATGTGATTAAAATTCCTTGAGAGTTAATGTTTCACATGGGTAGAATTTTTAAATTTTTAAACTCAAAATAAAATAGGCATTCGCCTATCACATTTTTTACCAAATTCCGTTACATAGTCTTTAACAATTTAAATAACCACTAGTAACGTCGCCGATCCCGTTCGCCATCGCGACAAAAAGGATTAATAAAAGTAAAATAAAATAATAAATAACCTGTTTGTTTAAAACAGTTGAATTTATTCTAACGTTTAATTTAGAAGTTTAATTGGTCATGCAGGAAACACACTTGTGTCTTACTTTCATCACAATTTGGTTGCGAAGATTACTGGAAGACATGAACGAAAAAATGAACAGTCCAATAATAATACACAAGGACAATGAAAGCTGTACAAAAATAATCAAAGAAAAAAATTCAGTAATCGAACGAAGCACGTAGATATTAAAGTTAATTAAAGGATACATCTCTTGAATTTTTTTTTCAACAGAATTTATGATTGCGGATCTTTTCATCATCAACCAAGCAAGTTAGGTTGAGCTAAAAATGTAAAGTTACCTGAGAGTTGAATTTATTCTAGAGTGAATTTGAAGAGTCTATTGACAGTAATCTTTCAATAATATACATATACATACGTATAAAGTCATACTTTAGAATTCGCTTTGATTGCAATGTTAATTTCTAAAAGATGTTAAAAATTGCATTACCAATAATTAAATAACTTCGATAAAAGTTGAAGTAAAACGAGTATGAAAAATCAATATCACTGTAGGTAATACCCGTGTCAATTGGATTTCATTTATTGTTTGGAGAAATGGTTTGAAATTCGTGGACGTTTGTCGGAGAGAAATTTAATAGACAATAACGGATGTTTCATTATGCGGCCTTCGATCTGCAAAGAATTTATTTTCAATGAATGTAATAAGTGAATTTATTCTTTCGGCAATGCATTGCATGCTGTAGTTACTTCACACAGTATCTGTCTGCTTTTTTAATAGATGCTGTTTCCACAAACTTCTTTAATCATTAATTCGAAATTATTACAAATTAGAATTCAGAGAATTTTCAAAAAAGCAAACTGAAACGAAATATTTATTGAATGTGGCAGTTATGTAAACCTTTCGTAGTCGTTATTAGGTGCAAGATACAGATTTGACAACATATTGATTAAAAGTTGCATCAGTTATCATTTTTGAAACTGATTAAGTAAATTGATTTTAGAGAAACAGAAACTGAATCGGGTATATTGTTAAACAATTAAGCATTTCTTTGAACGAGAGGATGTTCGACCACGTGTAGTTTCTCTATCTCTCGATTTCTGCCTCTTATTATTAACATTCTTAGCTTAGTAATACTAATAACCAAACAAATCTATGGTTCCTAGGTTAGGAGCGTCTTATTTTTGGGACTTTAAGTGAAAATACAACTATTTTAATAAAGATAACAAATCCTTTGGTTGTTTCTAGTTGCTTAAGTTTGAGAAAAAAATAAGCCATTTCCAAGGTAACCAAACAAATTTATTGAAGCATAAAGAGCGGTAGCGTGATTAAAATGTATTTTAAAGCAGAAAACAGATAATATTTAGAGCTTCGTACAGCCATATTTAAAGCTAAACAGAACCCACGTTTCAACTATTAAACTGCTGGCATGGATTTATATATCTACAGCAGTAAAAGATTAAATTTGTAAAAATTCACCCCTGTTTTATATTACAGCAATAACTATAGTACTACTTGGCAGATTATCGTACATAAACATATAATGACTACCTTAGTGGTACAAACAAGTACATCTATCTACAACACACCTAATTGGTCGTGGTACCTTTTTTATTACTTATTAGGTAAGTTGTTTCTTGGCTTAGAAATTAAAATTGGAGGAAGGGGGGGGGGGGAAATTGGTATATAAAAAGGGTTTATTATAGTCAGTACATATGTTTCGAGTCGTCGGATGATTTAATTTCTCACTGGTTACCCGAATAACTGAAATATTAAACAATATTTGAAAAGAGACTTCAACGTGAGGTCAAGAACGAAACCCGACCCACTTATCTCTCCCAGTGACTAAATGCCTAAGCTAGTAACATGAAATTCGAACGGTAGGCTCTTATTTTAGTTTAGACTATTTCTGAGAAAGTATTTCTTGAAATTCAAATTCAGAGGGGTAGAAAAGGGTAAAATCTTTTAAACAGCTTAAGTAAAAATCTAAAAAACTGCATCTAAACTATTTACAAAACTCAACAGATACGTGCTCATGTGTTTTTTATGTTAGGTTTTGAAATTAAAATAAATGCAAAATGGCGCACTTATGACCTAACTGTACCACCATAAAAATTAAAGGAATATATTGAAAATGTAAATATATAATTTTAAAAAACAAAAAGAAGAATTTTATTTGAATACCCATACATATATTCTTTCAGTTGCCCTCAGGTATGTCAAATAAATTGTTTATCCAGACAACGATCTACTTGTTAATCTTTATAAATAATATTCTTGGGGTAGACCATTATGTACCTTCTGGCTTTAATTAACGCTAGTTAAAATATGTAACTCTAACATCACAATTCATCCATCATTGCATTCGCACAATGAGTAAAATTTACACGTGATTTAATTGTATGAATGGGCGAGTCCCTTTAGATGCTTATCAGCCACCATCTCGTTCAATTGCTTTTACTTTAGTGGGTTAAGGGTGCTAAAATTTAGACCCAATTAACAATATCAAACTTAAAATCAATCTTTGAAGAATAAATACATCAATTTTAAGCCAAGGGTGTATTTGAACAATTATAAAACGAACCACAATGGCATCGAATGAAGATTAATATCTTTTACAACCCTAATTTGTAATTCGTTTCGGCAATGTAAGGTTTCTTCTACGGTTTGTTATAATAGGCACGTATATTAGTAACTGCTTAGAGATTTTTGAAATATTGCAATTCTAAATGAATTAATTAAAAATTATTAAGTTTGTTTAATTCTGAGATTCCTTTAATGAATCGTCAAGCACATTTTCTGATATTAGTTGAGTCTATTAGAGAAAAGAGACCAAGAGAATTCGCAAATTTATTTGTGTGTCAATGAATCTTCTCAAGAAATAAAAGATAGGGTGTAGGACCCTTTATCCAATAAACATGTCTCATCTTAATACGATTAGGTACAAGGACCAAAAGAAAATGTGGAAGTTCAGAAAAGAATTTGTATTTCACATTTCTATTTTATTATTTAGAAAATCGTTTTATTCTCAAAAGTACAAAATTCCTACAAGGGCATAATAATCTCTATCCATTTACCTATAATTTTCAAATATTTATTTGGACAAACAAATATTAAAGGAAAGCACAATCATCCAAACGAGAAGGTTCTCGAGCCATGTAGGGTATAATGTTGATTAATGTGAAACGTTAGATTGAACAATATTAATCATAATTGAGAGCCAAGATAAAATGTGATAATAATACCAAGTATTGCATAACCGAACAAATTGAAGAAACGTATTTTGGATAAAAACTTATCGAAAAAGAAAAAAAAAATGTTTAACTGAATAACAATTTTATTCAAAGACCAATTTCTATGCAAAAGCTCCTGCATCTACATACATATTTTATTAATTCTATTCAAATTTGCCCTATGAACGTTACAAAATGTGTACGGCACTTCCTCTTACGGCTTCCGATGCGGCACTAGATAAGCTATCAAAATACAGCCTGTCTATCCACCCCTAACAAAACCACCCGAATCCAACGAAACCATTGAAAACTTTCCCTCAATAGTAATCGTCCACAGAGTCACTTAGTGACTTAGATCACGTATACGGCAGCACGCTGCGTAACCTTACAATGCAGTACACGTTTAGTTCAACTTGTTCTATAAATATGCACCATAAATACATTTATTTAAGAGGACATCGTCGCATGTTGCGAAGGAAATGCGTACAACATTCTTCGCGATCCGGACCCTGAACAACACGATCCATTCATCTCGTTCGGAAATATTTCGGTTTCGCTCTTTGGCTAATCGTAAAACAAGCATAGCAACAATAAGAGACAGGTACGAAGTGTTAAAAAAGTTATAAGCAAGTAATTGGAAGAGCTGCAGACTGTAAGACTTTTCCAAGCGTTTAAATATGGTTGAAAGACGCAGACTTATCTTTTCTATCTTTAGTCTTGTTCTGATATAAAAAGGAAACGCTAAAGTAAAAAGACACGAAGAGGTTCTTAACTATTTTAATAAATCTATTATAACTCCTTTGGAAGATAGCTTATTCTCTTGCGGGTATTCTACAAGAAATCTTCAACACACACTGTCCTTAATTGGTTCCTAAAGATACTAATATGAGAAACAAGAAATATACAAATATACAAACACAGCTTAAAGGTAAAAAATATAACAACACAATACATATAAAAAATGTATGTATAAATAACAGTATAAAGAACTTTACAAGGGGGTGTGTACGGCAACATGTTCTAGGAAAAATGGTACGAAGGAATTGGGGTAATTAAGTAAAATTTTAGAAATATCACGTACACCTAATAAACTATAATGATACTTAATTTTATTCAATTAGCCGATACTTAATGGAAGTCTAACATATTGAAATAAACTCACAGTTGATAACTTCCACAATTTATTAAATAAACTTACTTAGATCATATAGAAACAAAAAACCGATTCTAACTATGCCAAACATGTGTTAGAAGTTAACCATATATTTAATTTAGATCTAAAAATATAAAACTTACACTATTAGAATCTGAAGAAATTAACAAATATAAAAATACAGACATATTACTTAATGACCAAGTAGATATAAACCTCTCACCACTATTAAATCTTTTCCTTCACTCTAATGAAGATGCACCACTCTATTTATAGACATCTACTCTTGGGTAGTTTTCAGTAGATTTTGTACTTCTAAAGAAGCCATGGTGTTGGCGAAACACGTGTCAAGTTTATTTAATAAATTGAGGAAGTTATCAACTGTGTGTTTATTTCAATATAATGATACTATTTATGCAAAGGTCCAATGATCAACAATTATCTTCTGCTTGAGTTTACTTTCTTAATTAAAAACAAGAACAAGATGAAAACTTGTAGTAAGGCTAACAACAAAACTTAGGTTAATCTATGACAATGATGGTGATATCACCTGCAACTTTCTTTTATTCAATGAAATATTCTAAAAGCAAAGAGTACCTGTATAAATATGTATTGTGTATGACTGGTACCAAATTTACTGGTTCTGAGCTAAAAAGTCGGATGCAATACTTCTCAATAGCAGCAAAAATATGCAGCAGATACTACAGTTTTTCATGTCCTTTTCTTTTATCCTCTTACACTTAATCGTTATTGTTTTATTTAGGCAGACTTCTGCATGGTAGTGTTAGAATTTAATGAGAATTGCCTGCCAGTTTTCAATAAAAATATAATTGAAAGCCGACAGCAAGTGTTAATCTCACTACCCACGGATTAAATTGGCTTACTGTATATATCTACTGCTTGTTGCGAGCATAATTTCTGCATGCTATCGATACATAATAGTACATCTGCTCATAAGTGTTACAATTAATAGACAATAATTTTGCAATCGTAAATGAACCAGAAATTTTACAATCGTATTCTGATCAGCAGGACTTATTTGTTGCGAATTGGATTCGTTAAATATAATACAGCAAGCCCTAACACAAAGCACATAACAGTAAGTAAATAAATTATTAACTAAAAAGTTCGCCTTGTTAACAGTAACCGGAATTCAGTACAGGTTTTACTAAAAGATTCTTGGAGTGAAAAAGTTATAAACATGAAAAAATATATCTTATTATATGGGGAATATTCGATTTTTGTATTTTTAATTTATTGTTTTAAATAAACTAAGACGAGGGATGTTAGTTCCGAAGTAGTAGTCCGAATCTAGCCTCAGAATTGCTTTTGTATATCAAAGTTTTGAAATACGAGGCATGTTTTAGAAGTTAATAAAGATTTGGTGCAGAAAGTGGAGGAAAATGTGCGAGAAAACAGACGCTTTACGATTTCCTTCTTGTGTGATGACTTTTCTCAAGTTTCTCACAGTGTTTTGTATGGAATTGTGACCGAGTACTTGAATTACCGAAAATTGTGCTCACGTTGAGTACCGAAAATGTTGACGGATGTGCACAAAATCAAACGTTTAGGCAGTGCATTGACTTTCCTTGAGCGGTACCACAACGAAGGTGACGATTTCTTAAGCCAAATTGTTACGGGTGATGAAACATGGGTGGCCTACGTCACACCAGAATCAAAGCAACAGGCCATAGAATGGCGGCATTCAGACTCACCCAGACAAGTGAAGTTTAAGCAGACAATTTTTGGGACAGAAAAGGAGGAAAAGGAGTATTGCTTATGGAGTTTTTGCCTCTTAATGAGACAATCAATGCGTCAACTTATTGTGAGACAATGAACAATCTGCACCGTGCAATCCAGAACAAAAGACGTGGTGTATTATTAGTACCATGTAAAGACATCGTGTTGCTGCATGATAATGCCCGTCTGCATGTGGCTAATCGGACCAAAGATCTTATCACATATTTTCATTAGGAAACTCCAGATCATCCTCCGTACAGCCCTGATCTGGCGCTCAGTGACTATCATTTGTTCCTGCACTTGAAGAAACATCTGGGCGGTCGGCGTCTTCAAGACGATGACGAAGTCAAAACAGTTGTGATGCAGTGGTTAACAGTTAACAAGTTAGGCGGCAGAGTTCTATGAGAAGAGTATTCAAAAACTGGTCACTGGTCAAACGTTATGATAAGTGCCTCAATATTAAAGGAAATTATGTAATAAGTAGATTAAGGTACAGGCTTTCATGTAAAAATAAAATTATTAAGGTATCTTTGCACGTTTTTTATCAATTACAAAACGGTGCTAACTTAAAAAACATGCCTCGTATATTAATTCCAAAACCAACATGATGCAAATTTGGATTATTTAGCTTTAGGATTTGGTTTTATTGACTTCAACAGTTTTAATATTAAATCATTTCAGACGGCTTTTAATTTTATGACTAACATTATTTATAAAATATATTGAACAAAAGGCTTTCTCATCATTATTTATATTGGATTGGCTGTATAACATTTGTTTTGCCTGATTTATAAGTTTTTTATTTAGCATATTGTTTATTAAACTAGTCTTGTAGCCATTTTTATGTGCTAAATAATTAATAATGTTCAATTCAGCTTCAAAGTTTATTTCATTTAAAGGGATACGTATTAATCGATGTAAAATTTTAAAATTGATTAAAATTGTTTGAATGTCGCATTTGTAAAATTGAAAAAGAAAAATAATCAACAACTAAAATGTTTTGATGCGAGAAAAATGCTTTAAATTACTATTGAGTAGGATCTAATTATATGAGGTAATTATGTAATTAATGATATCGTTGTCTTTTCAATAATAATAATTAATTACGCTTAACGCAGCTTTAATGTTTTAATGCGTACGTTAAAATATCGGTGTAATTACGATTGATAAATTAATCAGTTATTTGTAATGATCCTATTCGAGTTATTTATTCCTCATTGATCTTAACTTACCGCTCATAAATATTTACGATCAAAATTCGCCTTAGAACGATCAAATTCTATTGTAACGATAAATTTTTGCGATTCGGGTTAACATTTCAGTAAGTAAATAAATTATTAACTAAAAAGTTCGCCTTGTTAACAGTAACCGGAATTCAGTACAGGTTTTACTAAAAGATTCTTGGAGTGAAAAAGTTATAAACATGAAAAAATATATCTTATTATATGGGGAATATTCGATTTTTGTATTTTTAATTTATTGTTTTAAATAAACTAAGACGAGGGATGTTAGTTCCGAAGTAGTAGTCCGAATCTAGCCTCAGAATTGCTTTTGTATATCAAAGTTTTGAAATACGAGGCATGTTTTAGAAGTTAATAAAGATTTGGTGCAGAAAGTGGAGGAAAATGTGCGAGAAAACAGACGCTTTACGATTTCCTTCTTGTGTGATGACTTTTCTCAAGTTTCTCACAGTGTTTTGTATGGAATTGTGACCGAGTACTTGAATTACCGAAAATTGTGCTCACGTTGAGTACCGAAAATGTTGACGGATGTGCACAAAATCAAACGTTTAGGCAGTGCATTGACTTTCCTTGAGCGGTACCACAACGAAGGTGACGATTTCTTAAGCCAAATTGTTACGGGTGATGAAACATGGGTGGCCTACGTCACACCAGAATCAAAGCAACAGGCCATAGAATGGCGGCATTCAGACTCACCCAGACAAGTGAAGTTTAAGCAGACAATTTTTGGGACAGAAAAGGAGGAAAAGGAGTATTGCTTATGGAGTTTTTGCCTCTTAATGAGACAATCAATGCGTCAACTTATTGTGAGACAATGAACAATCTGCACCGTGCAATCCAGAACAAAAGACGTGGTGTATTATTAGTACCATGTAAAGACATCGTGTTGCTGCATGATAATGCCCGTCTGCATGTGGCTAATCGGACCAAAGATCTTATCACATATTTTCATTAGGAAACTCCAGATCATCCTCCGTACAGCCCTGATCTGGCGCTCAGTGACTATCATTTGTTCCTGCACTTGAAGAAACATCTGGGCGGTCGGCGTCTTCAAGACGATGACGAAGTCAAAACAGTTGTGATGCAGTGGTTAACAGTTAACAAGTTAGGCGGCAGAGTTCTATGAGAAGAGTATTCAAAAACTGGTCACTGGTCAAACGTTATGATAAGTGCCTCAATATTAAAGGAAATTATGTAATAAGTAGATTAAGGTACAGGCTTTCATGTAAAAATAAAATTATTAAGGTATCTTTGCACGTTTTTTATCAATTACAAAACGGTGCTAACTTAAAAAACATGCCTCGTATATTAATTCCAAAACCAACATGATGCAAATTTGGATTATTTAGCTTTAGGATTTTCGAAATTTCAATTCTGAGGAAATACGGTATTCAGAAAATAAGCAAAAAAGAATCAAAAGCCATTACGGTTTTTGCGAATGCTGCATTTTACTTCAAATATGCTCTATTTTAGACGGTTATGTATTTCTGAATATTTTTCTAAACGTCTGCAAAATGGATAACTATAAAAAACTTTCAAGTCAAATATCTCGCTTCTGATATAAACGACTTACTTTTCAATTCATTTATTCAATTCTACGACCTCAAATTAGTCTGGAAACAACTATTCAGTAAAATCATGGAGCAAATTATTTCGTAATTTTTTGAAACTAAATTTGGACGTATCAACCATCGCATCAAAATTTTTTGAAAAGGTTCGGAAAAATCTAAACCGTCTAAAATAAAGCTTTGCAGATTGGAGTCAGCCTTCATTAGATATCAGTCTATAACTCGTAGGATGCGAAATAAGAATGCTTGGCCGGATCGTAAAATACGGTATTTACGAAATGGGTAATGGTATTTTGAGCCTTTCCAGCAAGAAACATTTGTCAGGACCTGGCCAATCTGGCCAGACATGCTTTACGTTCCTAATGAGAATGAACTATACATGCCTTAGCATATGAATACTGTTATACTAGTCAGGAATGCCTGGTGTATAAGGTGGATAATGTTTTCCTGACCAAGATTTCCTGATGTCTCAGGTGGAACTGATAATGTTTTCCTGGCCAGCAGTTACTGATGTGGAATTGATCATGTTTCTTTGACATGATTTCCTGATTTGGAACTAATAAAGTTCTCCTGATTAGCACCTAACGTTTTTTTGTTGCCATAACATTAAAATAACGGTATTGACCACGAACTAATTTTTGTTTGTATTATTAAAAAGTATGCTGTTAGTTTTTGTTAAATGACTAACACATTTTCCGTCCAATTCTCCCTCTTCGTATTTTTTAGATGTGTTAAGTGTAAATTTAACAGCCGTTAATTTTATGGCTTTTTTAGTAAGTGAATATAATGAATTAGGTGTTTTTAACTATGTGTTTTATTGTTTTCGAAATAGGTCTGAGCGCTGATCATAAACTGGAAACGTAAATTCGTCAGCTGCACGTTATAATAACGCACCACTTAGACGACTTAAGTGATTCACCCCTCGTCGGACCCTTAATTTAAATAAATTGTCTCTAATCGTCGGTAGGTACTCGAAATAACGCGACGAACGGTAGCTGTATTAATACGAGCATTTTAAACGACATGTCATTTACATAATTTATAATTTATTGATTTTTGAAACATACATGGGCGTGAGACTTAAATCATTATCGATTGTTGTATTCTGATTTTATTGTAATTTACCGAGTGTTCAAAAGAAAATATTCTAAATATTTATTAAGGTTGGCAACTCAGTGATTGCGGATTTTTTCAATAGAAGGTTTTATTTAGCACATTCTATTGTTTTGTCACTGTATTTAAAGTACCTAACCTAACGTAACCTACTTTGATGAGTAAGAAGTAATGTATAGATTTCCAAACATTCTTTCAGATTGGGATGTTGTTGCATCCTCCATATAGTTCTGGCTTTGCGCCTTCCGATTTTCGTTAAATTGTAAAGTTTTGAATGATGTTTATAATATAAAATCTCACTTGATTCAATTTTTTTCCTGTTAAAATCAGAAGTTTTGTGGAATTATGGCACGATCTATACCTAATTTAATAAACATATTTGAAAAGTCAGGTCAAAATGAGCTAAAGAAGAATAACCGACGTTTCACTCTTAGTTACTTGGTTGGATCTAGACCACAAATAATTAATAATGACTTATGTTAAATTGTGATGGGATATATAATGTTATTTGTACTTACTAGGTTTTTTGGTTAGTACATTCATTATGTTTCTAATATGGTAAGATTTATGTTCAGGTTCTTAATTAAAATCCGCATTCACTTGGCTGCCAACACTATTTTATTATACATTATTATATAGATTTCTGTGTTTGAAACCAGAGCCAAGATGGGGGTTGTAAAAGCTTAATGATTATAAAAGCAAATCATTAAGCTTTACGATTCCAATATCTTAACTCTGATTTCCACAGAATTCAAATAAGGGAAAGAAACGGAATATTACACAAATTTGTTTAGACACAAAACTTAAATCGTCAATAGATCTAAATACTTCAGGCGAACGTTCCATCCACGTAGAATTTATTATAAACCATGATGAAATTGAAATTCATGGACGAAACGTTTAATTGTTAACCATTAAAATTTGTTAAGCCTGTTGGCTATTGGTGGTGTATTGTTGATGAAACATATTTTCAATTGAATAGAAATTAAAGAAATGTTTCAACAAAATATATTTAAAAAAATTCTCAAACGATCGTTTGGAAAAAGCTGTCATTATCAAAGAGTAATAAGAAGTACTAAATTAAAAGTTAATATGCATGCGTTTAAATACAATTCTAGACATAGATAATAACAACAACAAATTATAGGACCTTCCGATCATTATAACCAAATTAACTTATCGAAAGTAAAAGTAGTGGTGTGTTATTACCACATAATTCTTTCTGATTATCACTTATACTAACAACGTTTTTTCCTTTTACCAACGCTTCCTTTATTTTAAGAAATTCTACTAAATTCAATCTTTTGATTTTCTAACCCACGTGAATTAATTTAATGCTATTTAGATCTAAATTATGTCCAAATTGGTTACAATGTTCGGAAAAACCTGTTTTTTAATGCGGTGTTTTAAAGCTCGGCCACATTGTCCTGAATACATTGCATTACATTGATTACAACTTAATTGATATACTCCACTTTTACAACTAATGTCTGTTTTGTCTTTCAAGTGAACTAAAACAGTTTTTAAATTGGTTTTATTGACTTCAACAGTTTTAATATTAAATCATTTCAGACGGCTTTTAATTTTATGACTAACATTATTTATAAAATATATTGAACAAAAGGCTTTCTCATCATTATTTATATTGGATTGGCTGTATAACATTTGTTTTGCCTGATTTATAAGTTTTTTATTTAGCATATTGTTTATTAAACTAGTCTTGTAGCCATTTTTATGTGCTAAATAATTAATAATGTTCAATTCAGCTTCAAAGTTTATTTCATTTAAAGGGATACGTATTAATCGATGTAAAATTTTAAAATTGATTAAAATTGTTTGAATGTCGCATTTGTAAAATTGAAAAAGAAAAATAATCAACAACTAAAATGTTTTGATGCGAGAAAAATGCTTTAAATTACTATTGAGTAGGATCTAATTATATGAGGTAATTATGTAATTAATGATATCGTTGTCTTTTCAATAATAATAATTAATTACGCTTAACGCAGCTTTAATGTTTTAATGCGTACGTTAAAATATCGGTGTAATTACGATTGATAAATTAATCAGTTATTTGTAATGATCCTATTCGAGTTATTTATTCCTCATTGATCTTAACTTACCGCTCATAAATATTTACGATCAAAATTCGCCTTAGAACGATCAAATTCTATTGTAACGATAAATTTTTGCGATTCGGGTTAACATTTCACAATTGATACATTGTTGTTTGAATTAAAAAGGGTCGCAACTGAAATGGAATAAGTATAGTTATTTAATGCAGAATGTGTAACGGTAAAATGGCAAATAAGATAAACAATTAAATTCGATTAACGTTGTTCGGATTCCATTCCGAACGATTTGTTCATTTTAATTATGCTTACGGATTCTATTTAAAATGTTTTATTTCACGATAGCGGAAATATTCGATTATATTTTCAGTAGTTAGTGATTATGGGTAGGTATATGTGTTAAAGAAATCCAAAAACACTTGTCATCACTCTCTAATAACATATTGTATATAAACAATTATAATACATAATAAACTACAAATAATGATTAATTCAGAAAAAAGGTAAATGTGATGATTATTTTCCCTATTCCATTCATAAATTCCGTTAAAAACTAGATGGATCTGTTTGAAATAATTTATCAAAAATATTATACAAATTATCAAGTACTATAGTATTCGTAACACTTCTGTAAAGCAAAGTATTGATGCAGAAAAACAAACAAACGCAATAATTAGTTACAAAACTTTATTTTATTGTAAAACCACAATAATTATTTTACCGGAGCAGCGGCTTCTTCAGGTTGAAGGTATTAGTAAAATTACCAAATTAGCCAGGGTGTTTACCTGAAGGAGTGCAATGACTTGTGGGGTTGTTGCTATAGTCCTGTTGCCGTACTGTGTCCTCTGGCTAGCAACAGATTTTGTCAACCCCCACTTCATTATAGTTTATTTAAGTTGAAAACCAGAGACTAATTGCCAGATTCTTAAGAGCATTCTTAAAGCCATTCAAAAAGAGATCCTTTACATCATTAAAATTTCATACATACAATTATTCAATAGTCAAACAAGTAAAAGGGCTTAATTTCTTTGAAATGTATTAAGTTAGTTACCTTGATATAAATATAAATATCGTCAGTATTGTTATTAAATATTTAAAACCAATCTTCATCGGTTCTTTCGTCAACAAGTTAATTTTGGCGTGTAACTGTGGAAATTCAAAAAAGACAACTTTCAATAAAAATACTTTCTCACACATAAAAACATAATCACTCGTTTTTAATTCGGCTCGAAGGACCAAAGGTTTTAGTTCAAAAATGCTACAATTTGGTTTTAATATAGTGTGTTTAAGCAGCTAAGTGAGGCTAGACCAAGTTATTTTGATGTTAATTTAATTAATTTATATGTAACCCATTTGCTGTTGTTGATCTTTGAAGCTTGAACAAGAAATGTTTAGCTGCATTTAATCGATACTTAATCGACTTTCTTATTCACTTTTACTTATCGAAAACGATTTACCCTACGGATCTTGTCATTATGTCAACATTAAAATAAATACGACCGGAACTTTTCGACTTTCGCACGCTCCCGTGTCGAGTGTCATTGTTACAATTGACATAAAAAAGCAAGCCATCTATAAAAACGACACCGGTAGCATGCATCGCGCGTACATATGTTTGGGCGTGGGGTGGGCTAAAAGGGGTATCATTTCATAATAGTAGCGTGAAAGATTGATTAATGAGATGTTAATTTTAGGGGACGGCAAATTTTATTTATTGCCCATCGAGGGGCAACATCTCGCAATTTTACAGCCAACCATCAACTAATTCCCCGATTCTGTGTGGCCTAAACAAGTATAAAATTATTGTTAACATCTAAAAAACTACATTCAATTAACTGTAGAGGTTTCTCACAATGAAATAATTGTGTTTGATTTTACTATGAAAAGGGGTATTCTGATTTGACTTTGGTTTTTAAAATGACCCAGCAACTGCAAATATTACCAATGATAAATTCTAATATGTATTAGATACACGAAATATATGAATAATAGCGAGCGGCGCGGTCTAGTGCTCTAGATCATTGCTTAGCATTTGGGAGGTCACCGGTTCGAACCCAGGTCCGGCTGCTCTAGTCAAAGTTTTCTGTGGTTTCTTTGGATCACATGGGCAAATGCTGGGGCAGTAATATTCCACAGATATTCTTTCACATCTCTTCAGTCTTCATTTCGTCCGTCTCATCTTTGTCTCACCCATTCCCACGATTCCTGCAAGGAGGCTGAAGAGAGCCTTACGCCCTACCCTCCGGCTTTGCACTACAGCGTAGGTCGGAGGGACTGCCCGCCCACCAGCACGAGTAGCTGGTGGGAATGAAACGTACTCTGTATACACTTTTGTCCTGATATATTGTGATTTTTTGTTGTAATTTTACATTAAATTCTGCTCAAACATTTTGGAAACACCGTATATGTAAACGAAAATCACAAAACAGCTAGTAACAGTAAGTTCAATGTATGTACCATAATACTTTGAATGCTATTTCAATTATCCTTAAGTGTCCTTCTTCAAGGTTAATAACACCAATTCGCCACAATAACACTGTGCAAAACTTCTAAAATATGTTTATTATCTCTTTCTACATAATTTTGCTGGCAGGTTGGATTTTATTTTACTCTTCCAGTCTAAGAATATGTGTGTTAACTTTTTCTTTCTTGTGTAGCCATGTAGCCATGTAGTTTATAATAACGGGTTATTCGGAGTCGTTCCTTTTCATTCCGATGTAAATAGGCGCTACTTACACCCCCAATATCGTGTCTTTACCATCTACCAGGTAAATTAGTCGGAGTACTCACACCAGTGCAGTGGCGGACAGTTTATTTTAAAAAATATCGCTCAGGGAGGCAAAAAGGTTAAGCAACTGTTTATGATTCATTAAAACATTTTAGGGCACTTGGTACATCAACTAAATAATATACAATTCATTTTTGACAATTGTCAACAACAGCGGAGGTGTAATACCGTACCTATCTTAAATATATAAAGGAATAAGACCATAAATGGTAAATTATTTGTCCTGAAAGACGAGGACATGGACATTTAACTTTACTCCTTTTTGAGGAAACCCACGGGTTACATTAAAAATTAACCATATAATAGATACATCCTAGGGATATGTTACAGATGTCTTCGCACCCGCAGATAATAGTAAAATGCAGATATATCATCAACATCCCTAATGCATTGTGCATGGCTAAGAATATAACAATTCTTTTCATCTATAGTGTAAAACATTTTATCTGCATATCATAGATTCCCATTTGGTCAGTAGTACAGCGTTATTATATCTAATAAATTAACATTTAAGCTAACATCTACCACTCGGTTTATATTGGCAATCAGATTTGAGAAGACGATCAATAAAAGCCAATAAATGAAATGAGTTAGAAGTACGTAAGGATGGTGAAACAGGGGACTGTTTTCACTCACCCTAATGGCTGTGAATTCGTCTTGAAGACGTTGACCGCCCAGAAGGGAAGTCCAGATCTAAAAGTTGAAGAAAGATCCCCCCCACCCTTAGGGCTGCTTATTTTCTGTCGAAGACAGTTTAATAGAAAAAAATCGTATATGAATGAATTGCCATTTTTTTGCCTTAAGTTCTTATAAAAGAAGTTATTATTTATTGAAACAATTACGTTAGACAGTGGTAATTATACAATAATAGATCAGTCTTCGATGGAATCCTAGATTTTAGATATAAATATAATAATACGGCGAAGACGGCGAAAACAAAATGTCTCAAATACTTTTAATATTAATTATTATATTTTAGTACTTACAACAGTGTTTAATTTCAGTACCATTTAATTTTTTTAAATTAAAAAGATTAGTATTATGGAAACGAGGTCCCTTGTTTACGGGGCCCAGGGCTACAACCCCTGTATGCACCCCCTCCTAAATATTTTTTTATAATTTAATTTGTTTATTCGTTGACGAGTCACCACTGAAACGCACAATTACAGCTCCCGCTATTATTATCTTTGAACATTAAATGCACTCGTTGCAAGTCTGCAAAAAATCTGCAATACGTTGAACGGTTGGTCTATCACCCGCTACGAAGTCCCTCTTCATAGCCGCGTAAATCACGACCTGCACACGCACCTCTTATAGGTACAATAGTTATTTGTGACCAGCCTGACCTCCACAGTGGCTACGGTTTTCCAATTATTCCGCAGACCAGCTAACCGACTTTTACAATTCGTAATTCGGTGCGTGGATAAAGATGCGGGTTCTAATCAAATGGCGAGCATGAAGATAGAGAACGGAAAAGTGATCACTTACCTGCAGATGCAATGATAACATTTGACCCCGGCCCGATCGGGCGAACGGCGGCCCACCAACTGCCCCGATCTGCCCGCCCATGGCACAAAAGCACCGAACAAACGAACGAAACCAATAGATAAATGCATTAATTGCGCAGCCGAGATCGTACTAAGCCAAATTGATGACCCTCATTATGTTTTCTCTTCTCGTTTCAACTTTTTATCATAAGCGCTTAATTGCAACTTTGTTATAAAACGGACGGATGGTCTTACCGATTGTTACACGCCATTGTTTCAACCGACAATCAGAAACAATTACAATGAGAACTTATTGTAGCTACGTAATTTGTTGCTACCCCGTTAAGTAACAGAATTAGAACGGTGAAGATACTTGAAAGTATGCAGTGTGATGTTAGGAAAGTAATCATAGACTTCATAAAAAATAAGTTTCTTAGAGAGTTTAGAAAATCAGTGTTTCTGTTAGTTACCTAACATAATAATGACAAGTGTTACTTACTACAGTCTCATGAGTATAAAAGATCATTCAAATACACTTCCATTGTCGCAGTCTAAAGAAATAAAGTCCGAAAGAATTGAAGTCAGGAGTTTACTGTTTAGGTGGTGAAAATGTTTACGTAGGTCAGACTGGTAGGTCCTTCAAAACACGCATTAAAGAACATCTGTATAGTTTTACTAATAAAAAAATGGATGGTACACTTAATTAATCAAAATCATAATTTCAGTTATATTATTGTTACATATACAAAACAAAAGTTCAAAATTAAATTGATTGGAGAGCCTAGAAATTAACAGATATCATTAAAAAGACCTAGCATTAAAAGATTTTAATATGAATATGAATTTTCACCAAATAAAGTTTAGTACAATCAAATAACAAATCTGTATGAAAGACGAAACCTCATTTAGTGATCTGTAGTTTGTAATGGTCTTTAATTTTGACATTCAGAGTTCGTATTTCTCTAACCATAGAATCATTAAACGTCCAGTCAATCATTTATGAGGCTGACATGAAGACACGTGACCACCAGGTTTAGTCACGTGTCCTACTCTAATTCGCTATTAACTGTGCTAAATCGCACGTGTTTCGGTAACATCCGTTTAAAAGTGCAATCGTGGCGTGATGATCAGATCGGCTCTGACCCTTTTTTTGTTACCTACCAACATACCCTAAACATGAGATGCAGAAACTCATTCAAAGAAAAAATGGAAAAATATGCGTGTACTAACTACGACTTGTTTAGTGATTTATAAACACTATGGTCGCAGTCTGTTAAACATTAACCTTTGTTAAGTATATCATTTTTGCTGTTTTATAATATATAGAAATAAACTGGAAGTAAATAGATAATAAATAAAAATTCTTGTTGTTGTAGTTTATGTTCGAAATATTAAAAAGGAATTCTTGATAAACACAGAAATATAATAACTAACGTTTATGAACTAGAAAAAAGTGAGATTTAGATACAACCCCAAGATTTGTATAAAAAAAATATTTTCGTAAGTACAATAGTAATAGTTGGAAAAGGAAATTCGGATAGGAAATTGTAATTTCTAAAATGATGAAATTTTGATGCTTTGAATAAAGTAGATGCAACACAGCATTAGTTTCCTTTTCTCAATAAACTAGTTTAATAGAAAACTATTTGATATCAATTTAATGACAAATTTCAAAATCCAGTTTTTGAAGTGCACATGCATACAGGGTAACATTTTAATATTTGGCTTTTAACTGAAGGAATAGCTATTAATTATTAATACGTTTAAAACGTTAACTAAAGTTTTTTGTTAAAGCATTATTCCCAAAAGATTTCGTTTAAATAAATATTAGCGTAAGTTGTTCAGTTTCCGAAAATAATTTCATCATTGCTCCTTAACATCCGTGTAGTTATTGGCGTTTATAAACCCCAAGCAATTACTCTTGCATAGGATTTTAGTTTGGATTTTTTCACATTTACCCACCGGTTTTTATCGACTGTATCGAACTGCATAATGCAATTAATTGATATTTATGAACGCAAGTACAAACGTAGATGTCCGTAGAAAATAAAAAAGGAAAAAAGTTGCCGGACAGACTCACAAAAAGCTAAATTATCCCATACAAAATGAACGCTATTAAATGATAATGGGAGTGTCAATTGTGGATTCTCAATATAATAGGACATCCGATACCCAACAAAGCTAATGCCCTGTATACAAGCTCTCTCTATACACGTGGTAAATATAAGGGGAACAATGAATAAAAAAAGTGAACATTCTACGCTGCCATCAGTCGGGCGGGACGGGCATAAATTGTTAGTAAAAATTTGCGCAGTAGGGAATGCCGTCGTTTGTAAATTGCAGCAGATTTTACACTATTTTTCATATATTTAAATTGCAGCGGCTATTTTTTGGGTACCTCTAGGTGCAGCAGCTATCTTTTAGGTACCTCTCGACAGGGTAGATAATCTGTAGGGGGATATAATAGCATAACAACACTCAATCTTGGGACTTCCAGATATTGCAGTGGATAGGTTAGGTTTTAGATACGTGTAGTAAGTGTAGATAAAGGGGTAGTGTTATATGATTTATGTACCATAGAACCATAGAACCATGGTAGAATTAAGTTTCGGGCTAAAGCCGTGGTCTAATTGAACGGCGTGGTCTAGTGTTCTAGATCATCGCTTAGCATTCGGGAGGCCCCGGTTCGAACCCGGGTTCGGCTGTTCTGGTCCAAGTTTTCTCTGGTTTCCTTGAATCTTTCACTTCTCTTCTGTCTTCATTTCGTTCGTCTCATCTTTCTCTCCATAACCACATCATCCACCCATTCCCACGATTCCTGAAAGGAGACTGAAGAGGGCCTTACGCCCTACCCTCCGGCTTTGCACTACAGTGTAAGTTGGAGGGACTACCCGCCCACCAGCACGAGTAGCTGGTGGGAATGAAACACAAAAAAGTTTTTAAGTTTTTATCAGTCGTATTACGGGAATAACGTGGGCAAAGGTTCAGTTTCGCCAAGACTTCATGGTGTGATCTTGCCTTTGCCCACGTTGTCGCCGTAGCAACACTGATGTTGTCAGCCGCAGTGGTCGACGAAACGTCTAGACCTAACCGTTCATGTAAACCGCAGGCTTTTATCCCGAATTTTGATTGTACTATAGATTCCGGCCATGAAACTATGTTTTTATATAGGATATAAATATTCCTATTTACCGCAGCTTCCCACATATTAAATAATAACAATGCTATAGACCTCAGTAGTTTAAATTTAATTAGAAGTATTTTCCTTGTAGACGCCTATACTAGTATTGAAATAAAAAATCCTAGAATCTGATTAATTCTTTCTACATTCACTTGATGGAAACTCATTTTAATATTTAGTAAGAAATAAAACACTAGAAATTTCCACAAAATTTGTTTAGTAAACTTAACAATTGTTTCGCCTAACTTAAGCTTCTTCAGAAGTAATACATTTCAACTAAACTAAGCTAAGCTACTTATATATAGTTTAAGAATTAAGGCGGGGGTGAATAAAACGGTTAAGTAGTGGTGAATTATTGAGATCAATTTGATCGTTCAGAAGAATATTGGTATTTTTAAACTTATTAATTTCTAGAGATTCTAAACGATATATCAGATAAAATTACCATTTTGCCTGGTACCCAAGACCAAACTTTACGGGTGGTTTAACAAATAATACATAGTTGTTAACAAAAATTACAAAATTCGCAGAATGAAAAATTCAACCAATAACAATAATATTCAAGCGAATTTGGAAAAGAGCAACCTTCATATGGGTCTTTATTCTCTGTTTGATATTGGACGTTTACTCTTGCCTTACTGTGCAAGTTCAGACATATATCTTAAAGGGCCTATTTTCAAAATTAACTATATAAAAAGTTTTAGAAATTAGAATAATTTATTTTATAACTGAGGATGACACATTGAATGTCGAAACCCGTTTTAGGATGTGGAATTTTGTTTTTTTCGTGTCTTATTGGTTTCCACAAAACTTATATTAATACGTTGAATACTCCTTCTAAAACCAACCACGCTGCAAATATTGAAACTGGAAAACCATTAAATAGTGTCATAATATTCTAATAATTTGGAACAATAAATCATAAAATATGACCGCTGCAGTTTACATGACCATAATGGTAGGAATTTATACCTGCTGGACGATCGATGCAATTTACATTCGACCGGGAACGCGTTTGGGATGAGGTACTGATGATTGAATACCTACATCTTCACAAAAAATAAAAGGTATTAAAATAACAGCTGTAATGCACGTTTAATATAAATTCGCTTTATATGCTCAGAAAAACAATAATCGGTGTACCTTTAATGGATTAAATTATTTCATAAATAATGACAACTGTAATATTCATCGTTAAATATCGACAATAGGCATTCAATTGTGTTTATTGCAATATTTACGCTAACATTAAAATAGAGGCTTTTATGAAAAGCCTAATTAAAATTAAATTCAGTTATTAATATCGAATGGTTACGTAATTTAGGTTTACACTTCAAAGAGTAACTGAAATTGTAAATGACTCCAATTTTGTATAGAACCGAGTTTCCACTCGGTAACAAAAAGCAAGCAAGAAGTTGAAGTCAGTCATTTAGTAATATTGAAGAAAAAAAATTGGTAAAAATTTGCCCATGAAGAAATTTCTGAAATTAGTTTTTTATTTATAGGTATTAACCTCTTCGGAAATGCTGTTTGCGTTATTAATCAGTATTAGCAATTACATTGAAGTTACAAACAATACCAATTAGTTATACTAAATATCTCCTTAATAAAAACAAAAAGCGTTTGACACTTAATTAGTGTTTTTATTTTCACGTAATTGTTGGTGTTTGCATTTTTTACTCAAGGCTCTTATTTCGTTATAATATAAAGATAAGTAGTTTTATGCCGTTTTAAAATTAAATAAGTTGATATCTCTAATAAGTAAACGTGCGTAAACTGTTTAAACTAATTAATTAGTATGACTAATTAAACAAAAATAGAGACCTAAATGTGAAGGTATGCCTAAGCTGAAAAAACAAAACGTTGAATTGCATTGAAAAAATCTCGTTTCAGTTAGTTAAACTACGAAAATTGAACCTATTGTATTGTAGAACAGTAAGATTAAGATATTATTATATGATATTATTCTTTGTCAATATAATTGTCTTGAACAAATGTTTTATCATTATAGGAAATGTACGACCACTAAAGAAATGGCGAAAAGGATATTCTGTATTTTGTCTCACCTTTCAAGTTTGTAATTGTAGATAAGTATACATATTTCTAATCAAAATTATTTAAAAACTCTGTAACTGGTAATATATAACTAGGTATGCAAAAACAATTAGATACTTAAAATATCAAAAAGTGTTCAATACTTTTTTTGCTATTTCAACAAAGGCATCTATAACAAGTAAAATTTTTCTTTTAAATGTGGTTATTATTTAATTTTACTCTTTAACAAAATAATTTAGGAATTGTGGGTGATGCTAGCAGAGATTAAGGAAAACAATCAGAACAATGTTTATAGGGATGCTTTGCCCATTATATTCGGTTATTTTAGTATTTTTTCCTTAAAATATAGGTATAGAATGTATATGAAAATATTACTGAAACTTTATCATGATAGCACCGTGTAAGGTATAACACACTGAATATGTCATTGTACTTAATTAGTAATAGTACAAATAGTTAGAATAAAAATTATTATATATATCAGAAAATTCGTTACTAAGTGTCCAGTATTACGAGAATCACTCTTTGACCCATAGTTGCAGATGGGGCTTGTTAGCTGGTATTGTCGCGTCACCTTATGTTTATAAAGTTGGCATTCAACCATGACGAAGCTTTTTCTTCTTTTACTCAATTCGTTTGCGATTTATCATGCAGATTGACAATCAGTGACAGAAAACGCGTGCGAAACTTCATATATTTACTACCAATAATGCACAGACCCTTAATTTTGAATAAATACACCCTCTCCTTGTTTGACTACGTATACCTCCATATTTCGGGGAGTTCTTTCCGTTGTTGGGAACTCATTCAATGAAAATGAGCCGTACGCTTAAACACATAACAACAATATTTTTAAAATAATAATCTATACAAGACATCTTCATGTAGTAGAAGAACGTATGGTGTTCATATTTAGAGTGGCAAATTTATATTACCACTTTTTGTAAATATTTCTATTCTTTCTGTTTTCATCAACAACAAATGTTTACTTTCAACTGTTTACACGAATAATGTTTTTTCAAATGAGGATATAAACCTTTGAAAATTTCTTTCTTTTATAGAAAGAAAACAGAAAGGTCTTAATAAGGCCATAAATTTCAGCACGTTCAGGCAATCATTGTTTCACGGTAATAATTAGATTACCGTTATCGTTACCGACATACCGAATCTAATTCACCCTGTATAACCAGTGGCGTAGTTAAATAGCTAAGGGCACAAGGTAAACTAGACTCACAAATAAATTTTTCTACCCAAATATCTTCGATAACCAAGATACCATATATTGTCGAAACTATCATTCCTGGATCGCGATTTCGAACTCTCTAGTTCGCATCAGGAAGTCGTAGACAGTTCTGACAGAACACTGGCCAATCAGCTTGCTAATTTAGTAATTTAAAAGCCTTCGATTAATAACGATGACTGATGATAACCAAAAAGTTCGAAATTGTGATCGAACCCTGACGGTTCAAGGTAATTCCCAAAGGTATAAGGTGCCTTAGGCCCACATTATTTTTCTTTACGATTTTCTATTGATAAAGATAAAAATCAAGAAATGTACGTCCCCTAAATTAAAGTTTATTCTTCTCTTAACGCAACTGTATAAAATATATACACAAAATGGTTAGAAGAATAGTATTAAAGTTGCTTAAAAAAATATCATCCCTGGGCATTATTGTATATACTTTTTCTAATAAATTCCACAGACAGAACTAACAAAAACTAAACGAAACCAAAATTCTGTGCTTGGTAGTTAATTTCCTTCTTCCGATTAACCGATTGTTCTTTAATCTAAACCTCAGGTATGTCCAGAAGAACGTAAAACGAACAATTTGTCGCATCTTCTTTAATTGTCTTCATCCCACTGACATTGGAACAATCATCTTGTCAAATGCAAAGACTGATAACGGTATGTTAATATCACCATCAGAAGTTACGTCAGAAATTTAAATGATACCAATCACTCATCTCAGAGGCGATACTTGTCACTGTTCCCGGACGAATGTTCAGTTTTGGACACGTCCTGGGTTCATGGGTTGCACTTTACGCTGAGTTAGTTCAGGATGTCGCTTTAAGGAAAGTTTAAACCAGGTTCTTTTAACAGCTTTCACTTCTTCTATAATCTGGGTGCTGCTTCTGGTTGCCGCAGGGTAGCTACGCTACTGTGAATAACCGAACAAAACGAATACAGTAATTGACAATGTTATTTGTCATGCACTGCTTCGTGCGTACCAAGGAAACCATACATTTATGTATGTTGAATCGCAGGCAAAATTAAATAGACAATTGCATCGACGGCAAATAAACTGACGTTGCAGATTTAGCAATTATAGCATTTAGAAAGAATTTATTTCCTTTTAATGCATATTGGTATAGAAACGTTCATTGCAAACGTTTATTTTAAAATTAATAATGTCTTTCGCAAAAACGGCAATCATTTCTCCGTGCAATTCAGTCGTGCAAATTCAATTGGAATGTTCTTAATTTGAGCTGATTTTTTTTTCGAAATTAATACACCATTTACGTAACAATTTGATTTCAATATAAAAATCGATCGAATTAGGAAACGTATTTGATTTGAGCAACTAGGGTGTGTCATTTCAAATTTTTTGGTTAATATCTGATCGGACAATTTAAAATTTAAAATTGCACAAAAGTCTATTAATTAGATTTCGCCAATTTAAACAGTAAAAAGTGGAACTGCAATTATTGTTTAGTAAACAAAAATCTCTAGAAATATTAACTAGCAGTAATATCCGGTATTGCGCGGTTAAGAGTATATCACAATGAAGCACCCTGGCATAAATTTCAATACAATGCAAAAAGTGGGGGAACTATCGAAAACATTCTGAATTTTCGACAAAATTTTGGAAAACGCCATTGTTATTTCTTGAATATTCTGTCAGGTTCGTACATACTTAGCTATCTTATTATCAGTGGCGGCGTGTGATGAAATGAAGAATGTGTTTTGCAAATATTTAATCACTTAGTTTTTAACGTTAATTTAACCCTACGATCCCAGAAGCAAAAATGTCTCACCCTATCTACGTCTATACTTTATCGCCAACAAAAAGTAAATAAGAAAAACACAATATTGCATTTTTATTTGTTGCAATCTGTCTAGTAAATTGGTGGTTATATGACTAGCACGTGCAATCTCAATGGTAATATTGGCAAAGGGCCGACTTTTATTTTTTTAAATTTATTGTTTCTTCATATGAGAATTGAAAAATACCTTTATATTGTCAGATTGTCACTATTGCATCGAATTAAACAAGAACACAATCAGAACGTCACAACAACTACATAGTACGTTATAACAAATATTCCTTAAGATTAAACTAAAAACCTATTCTTAGCATACACACTACCCCATTCGCATATTCGTACAAATCCCCGACTATGTGCTTCTTCACCTTGATCAATTCCACCGTTAAATATTGAAGACAACTCACAGCAATACATTCAACCCTTTAATTTTCCACTCTTCAGGCCCCACATACCACAAGTGCTGAAAGACATTCAATCTTCTTTAACTAGCTCTACATCGAGAATTTGTAGTCCCCACTCGAGACGAATAAAATAAATAATATAGGCGTGCACATATTGCATGTGGAGCTAGAAGATATTACATTTGTCTGCATTGATTGCTGCTCAATTACCCGCCTAAGTCTGCTACTATATGCTAGTAAATGAAGGTGCTGAGGGGAGTAGACGCAGTGCCATTAGTATACAGAGCCCGTCTAGTTGCCCAGCTAAGCATACCGCGACTCGCCCGACCGAAAATTCAGATGATTCATTTGATTTACTACATTGCCATTACAACAGCACCGAATGTGATTTAGATACACAAAATTATTATATTAATAAAATTTAGTAAATGAATCGTCAATTATATAAATATCAATGTGAAACCATTGGTCGGCCATGAGACTACCAACTTCTGTAGATTTTTATTTTACGGAAAAAACACATTCAAATATGATTTTCGGAGAAAACTTTCAACAATGTGTTTTATTGTGGCGGAAACTGTAGAACTTTACACTCAAAGGGTTCTTTCAACAAACACATTTTTGACATTACAGAAAATTCCGACGTTAGGCATACAATATCACACCAACGAAATATATTCTACACCACGCCAATGATTTAAACCCTTAAAGTTAATTCAATTTATTATTTTATCAGTAACTGTAAGTATTCCAAACCAATAAGTGAAATTTTTAATGTTCAATAAACAATTATAATTAGTTAATAATTCTAGACTATTAGCTATGTTCCTTTACAAGCTCTTACACTATTCTCAGCCTTCTCTGCAACAACCCTTTTTGATTGTCTTGTTAATTGAAGTTATTCATAACGATTTTAATCACGAGAGACACACATAGGGTACCCATTTATGTAATCGAAAATTCTATTCTATACAAATAACTACCATTAAGTACCATGAAGACGGTCTTTTGTAATCTTCTCGAGCTCGGTGGTTTACGGATAAATAAAAATTTAAATACGTTTTTAGACCAGTAGATAGCGGTTTATAATTGAGATCTGGTATCATCCCGGACTCGCTTTTAAACTAATAGCAATATGTTTCAGTGTTATTATAGAAGCAGTTAATAATAAAATAGAAGGTAAACTGGATATTTCAAATTACAGAATAGCAAACTGCCTAATACGAAGTTTTTCTCAGAGAATAATAAGTTATTTAGGGTAGATTAGGGGTCTAGTAAAGTGTGGTTGAATTAGAGCCTTGTGATTCATAATTTACCTTTGATTTGATATTGATATCTAATTTCGTTTTACTTAGGGAAGGTCTTACAAAAGGGTATAACTTTGAGATAAACTGATAAAAAGCGTTATTTTGAATAAATAGTTCTATTAATTCATATTTAATAGTTAGAAGATGGGACGTATTTATAACGACTCATACAGAAGATCCAAACGAAAACATTGTTTATAGTCTAACCAATTCATAAAAGAAAATTGTACCTAAACACGAGAGAAGGGGATTGTTATTTCAACCACTGGAACTCTCATAAGGTTTCTTATAAGTATAGTTTTAGTTTGAGTAACAACGAGGCATTAAGCCATGTAAAAAAATAATAAAATGAGTACTACTTCAACAGTTTAATTAATAGTTGTTTCTAAAGAAGAATGATAAAATAAACGATTGAGCTCACGTAAGTCTGGAAAGAAAATTTTATCACTTAAATGAATAGGTAGATCATATTTACTAGGTACCTTATTAAGTAGAAAAATAAGTTTGCGAAAATTCAACATTTCTGTATAATGTTAGCATTAAATTATACTTTGAAGCTAACGTCATACGCAAATAAAGAAAGGGACAAACCTTTAAATACGTTAATCGATTACTATTTGAGATACTCTATTATTGCAATTTTGATTCAAATACATTTGAAAAAATATACAAAAGTAAATAAAACAACGTAGAATGTTTCACCGATTTAATATATATCCTAACTAGTTTCGGTCACACGACCATTATCAAAGGTTTAGAGTAAAATTTTATACTAAATTGTAAAAGCTAGTGCGACAATATATATATATATATATATATATATATATATATATATATATATGTACTTAATCTTAATTGCCTAAAATGAGTGGGGAGTTTACAAAATCTAACTCCGTATGGTTATTGACTAAATTAAGATTGATATATTCTACGTTGTTTTATTTACTTTTGTATATTTAAACAATAGTTGCACCCCCACAATGTTACATTTAAAAATGTTAATACAATTAGGAGTTATCGATGTTTATTGGACCAAAGACAGAGTCAATTTTTTTAATAAGTATTTTAGTACTAAAAATAAACACCTAAGATGGTACGGCATGCCGCTCGGACTTTCTAGTTTTTTCCCACTTTTTCTGAAACTGCTGAATAGATTTTGATGCGGTTTTCCAGTGTAATTAAGAGAATTTCACACAAAAGGTGCTGGTGCATAAAATGTAGCGTTATATTTCAAGGGAACTGAACAAAAAATACGTAACCGGACAATAAACAACAATTGAGTAAATAAATTGAATTTTAAAAATTTTTGAAACATTATATATTAAAATTGACCCACTCGGTTAAACCTGGCATCAAAAAAGGAACGACAAATAATTTTTTGCCTTTGTTTTTTATTTTCAGACGTTCTAATAACCGTATATATTTAGAATACACTCAGAAAAAGAGCACACTTTCCATGTGCTAGTATATATTGGGCACTCTTTTTATAAATATAAATATGGATAGCATTGAATTACATTGTTGATTCCGATGGATTCTTAGACGAAGATATAACATATTGAAAAAAAGAAGTCATTAAAATCCTTTTTCGCCTAATTTTTTTAAGGATCACAGGTCCCACATTTCGAGCGCGTCCTACACAGTAGGCACAGCGTACCGAAACCATATCCCACAACCGGTTTCGACCTATCGGGTCTCATCATGGGCGCTGGCAGAAAAGCTTTTACAGGCTTTACGATAAACATAAATATAAATATGGATTCAACAGAAACCACTACTCCGAGGGCTAATAAACTGTTTTAATAGTTCACGTATTGTGTATTGGACTGTATTATTGTAATTAATTAGAAGAAAACACACTAATAATTTATCATATCCTTTCATAACGTGGCACTATCGAGTCTTTGGACTATATTATTGTAGTACATCTGGTCACGCGCTGCGAGACATTGTAAATGACATTATGAAAGAAGTTCTGTTTTTGATTACAAACATATTCACAAGTTGGTTTGTAATTCTGGCAGTCAACGAAACTATAAATCAAATAAATTCAAAAACTAACTGAAAGGCTAATATTTATAAAAAGGATCTACACATATTTAAGCACATTAATAATAAAAAAATTGGCTGGTGTGTAATTGTGTAAATTACTTATAAGAGCACCGTTTGACTGTTTTATGTGTCCTCAGACACTACACATAATTCAGGAAATAATGCACTGCGGTTTTATAAGTTGTCGTTTTTATTTGGACGTTTTTTGATACGGAATCTCACTAGGTAACTTTCTATACTACGTCGATCGGTAATATCGATAGCTATTACGTTATCGAATCGAAAAACGACAAAAAGGTGAAAGAAGGCGATCGTTAGTAGGATACGATTTTATCAATATCATCACGAAATTAAATTTTTGCAGAAATGTTTTGTATTTGTACATGGTGCAGGTTGTGAAAGGTTTTCGAAAGGAAGCCGCCTTTCCTATATAAAAGTACATACACAACACGGTTCATGTTTTTATCATCGTCTCCGAATGACCAATATCTATAAAACTCAATGAATAATCGGAAAGCACCTGTTACAACATCATAGAACATTTCATGGGCGTATGTGGATATTTAGTAAGATGAGCTGTAAAAAGCAAACTAAAAACTAATGGCAACAACACACTAAACTCACTTCTAATATGAGAGAATATTTTAGGAAACAGTAGCAAGCAAATAAAAATAATGTAGGGTGAAATTAAAGTAGGCAGGAAAATTAAATGAAATTTCATTTACAAATGAATAAATATATATGAGATAAAATAATTATAAAAAAATAACTTACAATACTAAATAAGGAATTTATAGTCTGACTGGTCCGAGATAACTTATCTGAAATAAATAAACAAAAACAATATGAGAGCAACCAATTAAACGGAAATACAATTAGCTAGTTAAGAGTTATCTACCATGTTAAACAGTGCATGCATTCACTTCAGGTACTAGGGATCAACTCGCACAGTACTCACTCTATAACAACTAGCAGAGTATGAAGGGTCAACTCGCATCATACTCAAAAATGAAGCACTAAGGGTCAACTCGCATAGTGCTCAATTAAATTGCAATATTAATTTATAATAAATAAAGTAAATAAATTATAAATAGTTTAATAGTAAAATTGGTCATCCAGTGAATCAACTCACCTATTATTTGAAAAACTGACACTTTAGAAAATTAAAGCGCAGATGAACAATATCCACAGAATTTATAAATATCGATATTGATAGCTTACGAAAGACTGACTTATATAGGATAGTTTTCCCGTGAGCAGAGCCCGTGTTTACAAAAGAGCTACATATTCGGGCCTTATCGTATCGTTCATATAAACAAAGTCTGGAGAATTCGAGTTAGCATAGATTAAATAGTAACAGCCAAAAGTTGGATCTGAATATTACAATGTGAATAGAAAAAATCCTTTATAGTGTGGTGTTGCGGGTGATTATTTAATACTATATTTATTTAAATAAAACTTGATGATGGTTGATTGATGGTATTTAATTTACAGACGGTCAGTAGTGAAAATGATGAAAGAATAGAAATGAATTTAATATTGAGTGGTAAAAAATGAGCAAATGGTTGTGACGAGTATTATCTGTAGCGGCCGGTGAAGAAGTGTTGATTTGAAAATATAGAAAGTTAGTATTCAACGGTAAATGTTATTTATTGGAAGCATGCCGAGGGTAGCGAAACAAGAAGCGGTAGTTTTATTAGGGATCGGCAACGGTACTTTTTATGATTGACCGTTGCAAGCGATCGGTGACAAGGGACAGGAATTTTGGATTGTGTATGAAAGATAGACAAGAAAAGAAAGCTGTTTCTCAGAATTAAAAAAGGCAAGACAGTAGAAAACATGTTTGAGAAAAGGCATGCTCAAGGGTGTTAGTAATTTTATACAAAATATTTACACAGAATTTACACAAGATAATTTATACAAAAGTAAAGAATTTTTATATACAAAAATGAATATTTTTACAATAGTGGGACATAAGTCCCCACAATAGAAATTACTTACTTCTTACAATAGTTGTCTTTCTTTGACCAAGAACCAAATATTCTTGATTAACAAAAGAACATGAATATGTATTGGCATGTGCCAATGTAAGTATAAGTAGACTTATAGGTACTAAATTTTCTAAATCCCCCTTTTAAATTAAATTCAATTACCTAATGAGAATGAAGATGTATTTATTTGTATATGTTTGTATGTATGTACGTAGATACACATGTGTGTATGTGTAATAAAGTACATGTATGTATGTACAATAGAACAATTGAAACGACATGTGTTTCATGTTTGCCGCTTGGAGATTAGAAGCGGCACGGATCTAAATGAAGAGCAATTATTCCGTCTGTCTGCTGGGGTGGAGGAATGATGAGAGGTATATACTGTTTCTATATGTATTGTAACTAATTTAGTTGATGACTAACTTAATCGACGAATTTAAATTCGGTGTCAGTTGCGTAATTTTCCATTCACACATAACGCACGCTATCGCATATAAAAATCCAGCGTGTCATACTTTAGAACGAATACCGAAGTGCTATTTTAATGTTCAACCCTCTCCGGTGCAGAAATTGACTAAAAACTGCGCCACTATATATTTTTAAAGTCAATATAAAAAATAGTTGATACCTTTGGTAGTTTACATCAGGTGTGCGTAATAGAAGAATACGTTATAAGATGTATTTAGCTATAGAAGGTTCCACAATTACAGTTACAATTTGTTCATTTGGTACGTTAACTTATACCTTACAGGTAATTTAAATGTTTGCACTTATGAAAAGTATTTTGTGTTTTATATTAAATGGAGCAATTAAATTTGCTATTATATAGCATTCTTGGTTCCAAAGTTATTGGTAAATAATATTAGAAACTTACATTCAAAAAAGAAATTCAATACTTTATCAAAAGTTTTATAAACGGCCAAAGCCACCGCATTTAGAATCTCTACATATATTGTGACATAATGTATTACATAAGTGTATAATGTTTCAACAAACATTTAACCGTAAATACAAAGAAACCCTCTTTGCCAAATTTCATAGATATAAATATGTTCTTATTTGATGTTTTGGTCCGTTAAGTATCAAAGTACCAAAGCTTATTCAGATTCAAATATTGAGTAAAAAGCCTAAGTTATTTGGAAAAATTGTATTTCTCTAGTTTATTGTGTATTTCGTGATGTGGGGGCGCAATTATAAACCACCCTTTCTATTTCAAACATGCCAGCTGCAGAATCTAGATGGCACGTTCCTCTACATTACAAAGGGAAACTGCATGGTTTAATAAACAACCCCTATGGCTTACAAAGTACATTACTAAAATACTTAGCGAATGTAAATAAATTTTAATTCCTTGCTTCCGGATAACCTCTTTGAGTCAAACGATTAATGAATCTACCTGCCAACAGAATTGTACGCGAATTAGTTTACACCAGAATAGTACCTACAGTTATTTAAACAAAAATTTGTTGAAAACATGGTAAATATCTCAGAAGATATACGCTACAGCGGCTGACGTTAACAGTAGTCCAGATGTAAATTATTATTGTATTACTATTGTTACCATTTCTTTCCAAAGAGAGCGCATTCCTAGGACGCATATTTGCTGAGCGCTTAAAACGAAAAGGTTGAAAAAAAAACTTTTTTGTGCTACTTGGTGCTGGTGGGCGGGCAATCCCTCCGACCTACACTGTTGTGCAAAGCCGGAGGGTAGGGCGTAAGGCCCTCTTCAGCCTCCTTGCAAGAATCGTGGGAGAGAAAGATGAAACGGACAAAATGAAGACAGAAGAGAAGTGAAACATTTTCTGTGGAATATTAATGCCCCACCATTTGTCTAAAAAAGTGATACAGGGAAATCACAGGCAACTTGGACCAGAGCAGCCGGGCCCGCGAATACTAAGCAATGATCTAGAGCACTAGACCACGCCGCTCGGTAAGGTTGAAATAAAATCGAAATTGTACTTGTACGGTATGGTTAAGCTGGAAACTTGAATTGCTTATTGATATCGGAATATCTAATGTACTACTTACTTATTAGGTACACAGGTACGATACCAGACACGACATGAGAGGATAAGCCAAATCTTGTAAATACATACAGATCTGAATCTGACGCTGTCATTTCGAAAGTTTTAATCGTATCAAGAAAGGGGAAATGCAAAGGTTAATTAGCATCTACGATTAAACTTGTTTAGCATCTCATACGCTTGATATATATATATATATATATATTACTTAAATTATATATATATATATTTGTGTTTTTTTATGCTAAAAGAGAAAAGGTAGAAATGGAATTTGAATTTAAATTTGATAATTGTGCAGAATAAATTGTTTTTTGAAAAACTTGTTTCTTATCATCTTAATCGAGAAGAGGAACGGTCGATTTACTAAACTAAATATCTCTCCAATTTAAATGCTCCCACCTGTTGATAAACTATCTAAATAAGAATGCCTATGTACCTTATTTCCATATATACGTATATTCTAATTATCAATTTGCGATTCTGCTCAGATTGCAAGTATAACACGTTTAAAATATGTTATGTACGTTACAAGTCGGTTCTGGAAACGGCATTGACTTTATAGCCATTTAATTAAATCCAACCAGAGTAAGATATCGGGGGCAGTTTGTTGGACACTGATTGCTATTATTAGGGAATTATCAAGTCAAATAAAGAACTATCAGAAAATGAGACTGAGAGATAGAGGGCTTGAAACGTAGATTATATAGTTTAATTAGCTTCTTACGTTGCGAATTAATTTTTGTGCTTACGTTCAATGAAAAACGTTTTAATTGTATGTAAATTGCGACAGAATGCAGTCCTTCATAGCATCTGCCGTCACGATATAAATATAGGAACAACCAAAGGTTTACGTTTTAGATAAAATGCCAGATAAAATGCGAACAACGCACTCCCTAGTTTTTTATCATTTAACTCACGTAGATACATAAAAAAACGACAACTCGCCCCAGTACATCCCTAATAAACGATGAATATTTAATTTGGTAGCAAATAACGTGTCATTACTTCTAAATTGTAGAATGAGGACATTGGAAGTAGTACACGACAAATTATTCGTGTTTTGCATAATTTCAAACTTATCGTTTTTCTATAAACATAAAGGTCGCAACCATTTTGGCGTTTTTCTGAAATACATATGTTATATCTCGATTTTATTTACGTGAAGATAACATAAATTTATTATGCCGAACTAATCTTTTTAATTCCTGTAGAGATAGTCTCGGCCTAATTGGTCGATACGTTGCAATATGTAAATATTAATAAAAACACCCTTAAATGCAACTATCATCTTGGAGAGTGTTTCTTTGTTTAGTTAAAATTTAACTTATTTAAGTTAATATCATTAATTTCTGAATAAAACAACCAAACTGAAGATAATAAGTTTATTACTTAAAAGTCGAAGCACATCTGAGGGATGAATGCCCTTGTACCAATATTTATAACATTATATTTCGATAAAGCCTACTCACTATCAGTGAACTATGGCTGCTTACTTAAATTATGAGAAAGTCTATGAGAAAGTTAATATTATTCAAGTATTGTTGTTTCTAGTTTATGAAATACTTATCTATAAAATATTTATATCTAACACATACAATAAATTTATTTTCCATATAATACCTAAGTCATTTTATAGATTTTGCAGGTTTATTATAAATGCCGCATTTAGCATTTAATATCTACTTTTGCGATATATTATCATTAATCCATCCAACGTTTGTATAATTTATATACGATTTAAAGGTGAGCTTCGTAATATTGTAGAAAAGAAAATGATTTTAAATGTTTCAAATTTTTAATTAGAATAACTCCACATGTATTTCGGGTGCTTAGCTCTTTCTCAAAAGTAAATTATTACTCAAATCTATTTTCAAAAGCAGGTTTTACATATGAATAAATAGAGGCAGTGTAGTTCATGGGATACAGTAATGTTAAACATTGTCCTTTTCTAATGAGGATATTGACGTCGTAGGTCGAAAAGGTCTACGACGTGCTGATGAGAACCAATAGGTTCGAAATCGCGATACATGTCTGCAGTTTTTGCACAACGCTAACCAAGAACATATCTTTATTTTAGTTCGTATATACATTGATATGTCAACACGTGTTTACTTGGTCGTTGGTAATATTGTTACAGTGTTCTAATTATTGATCTTATTCTTATTACTAACTAAAAGTTTAGTAAAATTACATTTATTAACTGAAATAGCTTTTACATCTAAAGCTTCATTTTGCGTTATTTTTCCCATTTTCTATATAAAATTTTTTGTAAACAATGTGATGCTTTTTATATTGGACAATGTGGTAGAGCTGTTAAAACACGTGTAAATGAGCACCTATATAGCATTGTGTCTAAGAAGAATTGTACAGGAATGTCAGAACATGCTTTAAATTATAATCATAATATAGATATAGATAATACAGCCATATTACATATCCAACATAAAAGCAAAAAATTAAGCCTTCTAGAAAACCTAGAAATAAGAAAAGCTACTTTAAATAAACAGAATATCGTAAATTTACAAACAGAACTGTATAACAACAATACACCCCTCCTGTTGTGTAATTTGGGTAAAACCCAAAACCAGGTATAAATTAGATAATACCCATTATAACTTTAGTATAATTTTGTTTTACTCTTGAAAATGACGATATTTCGTCGAAACAATATTGTCGAGTTGATAATAAATTTAGTGAAAATTAACCAAGTGTTTGTTTTATACCATTTATTTAATATGCATTTTCACACTGAATGCACCGTACAAAACTTAAACTTTATATATTAATTGTTGAGGCAATTAATTAATTTTTGGTAATAGTAGTTAAATTACTTTTAAACTTTACAATCATCTAACAAGCCAGTGTAGTAATAGTAATTATTATTTTTAGTACTTTCTAGTACACATATATTGTCGGTTTTACGTCATTTTAATTAAATAACCATTCTCAAACCGGTTCATTGAATTTATCAATGAATTTTGTGATGAAATTTATTATAGAGGTGAAATTTCTAGAGTGCATTTACTTAATTTACGTAATTTTGTTACCGTTTAATCTAGATTGCAGCGTGGTGTTTTTTGTTGGAAAAAAGCCTTTCGAGTAATTAAATCGAAGTAACAAAATTTCACTTTCGTAAAATAAATAGTTTGAAAATTTGTTAACCTTTGCGCTTACAATCCGGTCGACGTCTTGCATTTAATGTATACTACTTAAAAGAACAGAATGTTTCTCACAATCTGCTGCTTGAGAAATTTGCTGAAGAAATTCATTAACAATCTTTATTTCTTGAGGAAAATGCCTCTCGAAAGAAAACAAATTTTATGTGTCTAAATGTTTAAACTAACTCATGTTGAAGTAAAGATATGATCGTGTTCTATGCTTAAAAATAACACTATTCTAAGAATTATGAGGATTGCTATTTATATTTTGAGCCTTATAATGAAAAGACAGTAATTTATTATCGAAAATGGCTTTATTGTTTTTTGAAGTACTCTCCATGATGATGAATATACTTTTGCATGCGCTCGAACTAATTTTCGCAACACTTTTTTCACTCCGATTGAGATTTTATCCGAAACATGGTTTTTGAATGCATCAACGGCTGCTTCAGACGCCGAAAAACGTTAGTCATGCAATTTATTCCTGATCTGCGGGAATAAGAAGAAGTCGTTTTGTGACAAATCAGGGCTGTACGGAGCATGACCTATAAATTCGACGTTTTAGCCTGTCTAATAGTCAATCATCTTCACAGCTAAATGTTCATACTAATGCCCAAGAATGACTCAATCTGACGATATTGCGAACTCGAAATTGATTTTAGAATATCCTTTACAACGTTTGATTTATTCTGCAAATTTCCATCATTTGGATTTTGGGGTTAACATATTTCAAAGTCTTGACGTCTCAGGTCAATTGTGAAATCAGATTTGAACTAAGTGTCACAAGTTACATCGAAGATGATTATCTCTCTGTTTCTTTTGTTAATTAATCCCTGATATTGTCGCTCTTTGCAATTATTATAACAAAATTGTCGTATCAATAACAAAAATTAAATCCAAAATAAGGAGACTTTCCCTTAACCACTTATCAAATATATTAAACACTGATAACATACTCAAATTCAACCTCACACAAAAATGTTGTATCTTATACATCTTATGTTATATCTCGAAACTTATTTAGAAAGGACTCTTTTTTAGGGTATTGAAGTAAATAAAATTAGTTAAGGTTCAAATTTTATACATTTAAGAAAAACGACAATAGGTAATATTTCTATAAAAGAAACGTTTTAATTGTAAACCAGAAACGTGTCTTATTGTTAGTAGATTTGTGAAATAAACAGTAAATACGCAAACAAAAAAGTTGTAGAGAAATACAAGTATCAAGTAATTCGATAAAGTCTAAAGAGAAATCAAATTTATATTTTGTTAAAACAAAAGAAATGATGAAACGCGTTCTTCCCATCCGAGCTTTCTTAAAGTAGGTGAATGTTAAGGTGAAAATTAGTGACTGTTGTGGCTAGAGATTTAACCGCAATGTTAATGCTCTTGATCGTGGTTAATTGTAAAGCTTTCTTTCTTTTTTTAACTAATTACAAAGTCTGTAGGCAATAATAAAATCGTTGACAAATTAGAACGTACTAACATTAAGATTAATAGATTTTTAGATATTTGAAAAACAGAATGTTTGTTCAAAGAATCCATTAAAAAATAAAATAAAATTGAAAAATAATATGTGAAAACGATTAAAAAAAATTACCTCAGAGTACGAAACAAACAAATCGCTAGATTTCTTGGATTTAACGTTAACAAGAAACAATGATTCTCATTCAGAATTTACCGCAAAACTACCTTCACTGATATATTGCCCCATGCCAATTCTAATCAGTCAGACAACATAAAACTAAGTAGTTTCCACACAGGTTATGATCTCTACCTCTAAATAATGTTGAATACCAAAAAGAATTAAATATTATAAAAACATTAATGGCTACGAAATTTCATTGATTAATAAATTAATTACAAAAAAGAAACAGACTTTATTACAAAGAAAACATTATACCCCATTACCTTTAAACAATAATGTAAAAAATTATTGTTTAATTAATTATGTATCTAAGTTAAGCTATAAAATTAATAACCGACTTAAAATTTAGACGAAAAAGGATTTTAGTGCCTTCTTTCTTTTTTGAAAATGTTATATCTTCGTCTAATAATCGTTCGGAATCAACAGTGTGATTCAATGCCGGTAGGGGTATTAGCCATCAGAGTAGTTGTTTCTGTTGATTACATATTTATGTTTAATTTGTCTAAGTTTGTTTCCACAAGTTTTAGATTTAATGACGTTTCATGATCTAGACAATATTCCTTTTATTAACAATTTTAATTTACAGAATTCATGTATTCATTAGGAGGTAATAGAATGCTCATTTATTGAAGAAAATTGTTGTTACATTAAGTAAACATTCTATTAAATAAAAATACAGTCGTCTATTATGCTAACTCAAACAGGCACATTCTCGAGTAATTTTCGTTATAATACCGTTAGACATTAAACAAGCAAAAGTTTGGGGTGAACTAAGTTACGTTATATTCCTCTCGTTAAGATCATCTGTACTGTTTTCTAGATAACAATGGAGGGTGTGTTTTCAGATCAAACTGGACTGGTGAACGTAATGTGTGTGTCTGACGCGAGTGTGAGTTTGTGGGAACCCACCGTTTAGCAGGGCCGCAAACGGGGCTCCTAATAAACGTTTGATTGTCTCATTGATTGATGGTTTATGTCAGGCCTTTATTGTCCTAAATTAGCGGTGTTTGATTTCTTACCCTACAGATACGGTGCTTGCTATAGGCGTAGTACGTTTAATACTTATCAAATAATATAATATAATTTAATCAAAGTCATTATTTCCTAATTGGAATCAATAACTACACAGCGTAAGCATTTATAGTGAAACTACTAACTCTCTGTAACGAAGCGGCAATTCTCTGTACCGTAATAATACCAACGCAACTTTCGAACAGTGAATAAGAGTAGTAAAATAGAAACTTTATCGATGAAATAAATGACTTATTATTACACGATATACATACCAAACTAACCTGAAGAAGCTACTGTGTTAGCGAAACATTTGTTGTTTTTCAAAGAAATTGTGTGGAAGTTTCTGTGTGTGATTTACTTCCATTAGAAACTTTATGTATGGACAAAAAGTGTCTTTAATGCAGTGCGATGTCACTGAAGTTTTCGCTCTCAACCCACCGTCATAATTGTGTTTCATACAAACTTCTGTTGTGTTTTCATGTCAACGGTAATAAAATACTGAAAATTCTTGATAACAGTGTCGTTATAGAAAATGTACACTATAATAGTTAATAGACAAATAGAAACAAAAAAAAATTTTTGATATTAGTCTCTGTCTCTTTGAAGTAAAATACTGCTGTGATTTCACTACATTATTGTTTCACCACAGAGTGATTTCGTTAAGACCAACTTTATTAATAAACATAAATATGGAAGCAACTAAAACAACTACTCCGAGGGCTAATACCCCTACCGTCATTGAATTACAATGCTGATTCTGACAGATTCCTAGACGAAGACGCCTTATCCAAATATCAAGGATCACTGATCCCACATTTGGAACGCGTCCTATTGGATCCCATCAGGTGGGCGTTGACATAAAGGATTTTACAGGCTATATGATAATAGGTAGAAACCGGTTGTGGGATTTGGCCTTTGTTTCGTAGTGCCTGCTTGGTGGGACGCGTTCTAAATGTGGGATCTCTGATCCTTTATATTTGCACGAGCAAGGATTTTAATGTCTTATTTTTTTGATTACATTATTAAATTAAACTGACCAGTATTATTCATAAAAAAACAGATAACTAGAAAATACAACTCCTCATTCAAAAAATTGAAAAATTCTTGTCTTTTTTCCCCATAAAGTTTAACAGAAATTCGTGCTATCCGCACCCTTGAATAATTTCCTTTCGGTAAAAACATTGCCTAACACAGAAGCCTTCCAGAATTGCCCTCCGGATTTAATCCCCAAAGGCAGCATTCTCTATTATACGTAGTCTATAAACACCTTTTGTGAAATGCTTACCCAGTGCACAAAAACATATGTTAAGGCCACCCCAAATCTAATCAGTATATTATATTGTCGTTAGAATTGGTTGATGTTTTGCCTGCCAGTGGGGGCGTATAGTGACATCTGATTCCACCCTGAATATGAATTTATGAGACGTATACAATATACGTACATAGGTGTACCGCAAGGGGTTTCATAATTGTATTAAAACGGTTAGGAATTATATGATCCAATTGTATATGAGTAACAGGATGCTTTTAGGGGTAAAATTTGTATTATGCAGTTGAAAATAATTATAGTTACTTTATGAATTTCTGATTCATTTGGGGTACATTACAAAATAGATTTTCGAGACTATGATATTATATAAAGCTGTAGAAGCCTTTAAAACTGAAGTTAAATATGCAACTTCAAAAATGTAAAAGTAGAAGGTACGTATGTTTATTTAATTGTGTTTATTATAATAAATAAAACGTAATTATTTTTGTATTGTCACACATTTCAACTTACAAAGTAATTTTAAACAGGGGTAATGAAATAAATTTAGTGAATCATTATGATTAGTCACAAAGTAGAAACCAGAACTACAGAATTCTTAAAAAATAACTGTATTTAGTTAGTAGGTACTAAAGTAAAGTTTGAAACAAACATTTCCCAAAGACAAAGTCTCGAGATTTGTTTTTCCCACAAAATAATATAACTTTTGTAATAGTAGTTTTCGTTTTACAAAAAATACAAATACTTCTTGTTAGAAAATATATAAAATTTTGTTATTATATCTGCTTAGAACGCTTTCTAATGATTTAAATAGCCTTTACAATGGCCTTAATATACGTGAGAAATACTCAAGTGAATTTATAGACGTGTGGTCACCGTACCTCTTCATACAGTTCAGAGGCAAATTTGCAGGCCTAGCTCTCTCCAACCGTCCCCGAATAGTGAAGAGATCGCGACGGATCGACCAGTCTACTGCATTTGCATGTATTTTACGTATATTTGTTACTCTCAAGACTCTCGGGGATACTTATTAGTATACCTACGCTTAACTCGAAATATCCATATTATTTGACACATTTCTTGGCACGTGTTCTAAGGGATACTATATCTACTTCAGTTTTTCCCGTTTTTTACAACTATAAGCCTAATTTTGAAGGCACGAGCAGCTACGGAATTGTATTAATTTTCATAAAAGTTTCATTAGAGATTCCCAAGAAAGAAGATATTTTTGTTAATTGGACTAATTTCACTCATAAACTGTCCTCATATGAATCGATTTACTTTATATTTCTAGTTTAATTCAGTTTTTAAAAAAGGTTAGGTAAAATTAGGCTTCTTCGTACAGAGAAAGGATCTGAGACAATTTATCAAGTTCTATTTGTACATTTTGCTATCCCTTGTTGATATTTTAATATAAACTGTAGCTCAGTAGCAACCGATTTAATGCACATTTGTCTGTTTGATAATAAATTCAATTAAACCTAATGAGACAACTGCGATACGCAAATAGTCTAAATAGTAAAAAAGTATATAATATGAACGGATTTTATAAAAGCATAATTTTAGATGCACCTGCTTCGATCATGTCATCGTTTGGAATCATAAAAATTGCAAGAAACGCAGGCTTCAAATGGTAACAACCTCGTTTTATGTTATTTTCGCGATTCCTCAAATCTCAGAAAGTAACTTGCTAGCCGAACCGATTACTGACCGCCATTTATGATATGGCAATTAATTCTGCGTGAATACCTTACCAGTGTTTATGTAAGTCAATAGAACGGGATGGGAATCGCTATTAGTAAGATAATAAGTGTAGAAAAAAACATGTACCTAACGAGTCTAGTTCTTTTTGTATATGAAGACCAGCAAATTACTGCGACAAATACAGTAAATAAAGCAATGCGCGTCTTAATTAAGTACGTCTATTTAACAGCGTTTTAAAAGCAAGAAACAACGTAGGATGCAAGTTGCAGCTGCTCTAACACAAGACAAGTTGCACATGTAACAGACTATCGGTTTACGATAATGAGAAATAAAATGTATTCTCATAGGTATCTAGCTGTAGGTATACGATACAATATATTGTATGTGTAGGAGCAAAATATCGTTAAGCAATTAATCTCATTCGACAACCGTTTCATAAACATACCGTAAGTGTTTGTTCTACGTTGTAACTAATTGTGAATTGAGTTGAAGCATCTAAATATTGTAACTTCATAATAAAATACATAACGTAAAATTAATGGAAGTACAAAAATTATTTTATTCCACTTTTGGGCATGCCTGATATCAACAAAAAATACAAAATTTGAAAACTTATATTTTCAATACTTTATTGTTGAAACTTCATTTTAATAAACTAACACAAATTAAAACACAGATTTAAGTTTAGGTAACATCTCCGAAAAAATTAGTAAATACTTAAAAAATATAAACAGAGACTTATAATTGTTTAGGAAATGTAATAAAAACTGCAAATATAAAACTGATTATGACAAGGCGTACATAGGTCAAACTGGATAGAGTTAAGGAACATTTTTATAGGTTTAAGTTAAAAAAGTGTACTTCGATTTACGCAGAACACCTAATTAATTGTAATCACAACTTTAACAATAAGTTAGAATATTATATATAGAAAACAAAGGACCAAAATTAAATCTCCTGGAATCGTTGGAAATAAATCCATATGATAAAAAACATGTAATAGTAAATGACCAGATAGAAACAAACAATTCACCTTTGTTAAATTTAAATTTCAAAAATTTGTTAGTTCTTATTATAATCTCTTCACCTGAAGATGTCACAGTGTGGTGAAACGATCGTAGTGATAATAAAAAATTTGTTTTGAAACTTAAATCTATGTTTTAGTTTGTGTTAGTTTACTTGTATTTTCATTACTTTACTGTCCTTTACAATAAATGGTACAGTTTTAGTTTGGCTCACAATCGTAAAATTTATAAGTCAAAGGATATTTGGACACGAATACGTCAAAGAGGATGAAACTTTTAACATATTATTGGTCAGAAATCAGACAATTTGTTTATTAAATTTTATTCTTTTAACTTGAAGATACCGGAGCATTCACACCATTTTTGATTTCTGTATTCGCATCCAAACTCGCATTAGTCATTGCGATGTTTTAGCGAATGTGGATGTGACGCAAAATAATAATCGTTTAGTTATTTCTTAATAACAACCAAATTGCAATTTCTTTTACTCAATTAAAAAAAAAAAACAATCAGAAGTTACATTCTTTGATTGAAACATTATTCTTACGTATTACCATTTTCATATTTTCACATGCGGACATCGAAAGATGCACGTTTGCATCCGCATCCGCAATAATATTGTTTTCTACTGCAAATTCCTCAGAACCTATCAGACATACCATAAAAGTGCTTTATTGGTTTTCTATACCCCTATAATTGATTAATTATCTATAACAATTGTTTCGTCATACCTTGGTTTCTTTTGAATGGAAAAAATAATCTAAAGATTAGGAACAAATTATTCTTTTATATTAAAAATAAGGTGTAAAAGAAAGGGTAGTGGTAACAGTAAAATTTGAAGTTGAGATTCAATAAGGGATAATTATTAATAGGTATCTATTTGACCATGAAGAATAATTTTTAATTTATTGTATTTATAAACAAGCATGCCATTCATAAGATTAAGTTTAACTCCATTATTTAACAATATTAATAGAATCAAAGCTCGGTTTTAAATGTCTCAAACAGTTTATATTAGAAACTCTACATATGTTTCGACTTATTAAGCCTTGTTCACGAGTATACAAATGCAATACTATGAGCATTATATTTGCAATTTCATTTGTTTATTACCATTATTTAACGTACTTAATATTTTAATTGTTCGTCGAATTGATGTTTGTCGTTTAACAGACGTTGATAGTTAATAGTTCTTAAGTTAAAACATTATCAATGTTCCTATTTTCGTTGTTTAAATGTTGCTGTTTATAATATAAATTTTATTTTATTCAGTGTATAATATTATGTACAGTTCCAAGTCATATTGTAGTATTTTCTAAGGGTTCTAAGGGTGTATACCTTAATACGCGCAACGAGATCGTGCAGATACCAAATAGTTGAACGGTTCTCATCCGAAAGATTATGAAGATGATTAGACGTATCCGTTAATCATTCTTCCCTGCTTTTTATTTTAATTAACAGGACTAATGGACTATAATGAAAAGCACGTGTCCGAAAAATGGCTTTCACGAATTCTCACGGTCGTAAACACGCAAACTTATAGATACGACCGAATACAAAACATCGTTGCTATATTAGTTAATACACAGGTGTGCGTAGAAGACGCCTTAAAACTTTAATACTCTCCCACGGAAGGGAATAAGGTGTGATAACTATTACTTTCATTTGCTTCCATTAACACAGTTTCAATTTACATTAATTTTAAAGTAAAATTATATAGAATTAATTACTTATTTAAGGATGAATTAAGTCTAAGTAAACAATACGATGGTTGCCATTTATATTTTGAGCCTAATAAAGAAAATAAAGTAATTTATTATCATAAATGGCTTTATTGAAGTATTCGATGATCAATAAACACACTTTTGCATGCGCTCGAACACTTTTTCCAATTCGATTGAGTGGTTTTTGAATGCATCAACAGGTTCCGAAAAACGTTGGCCACGCAGGAATAAGAAGTCATTTGGTGACAAATCAGGGCGGCACGGAGCATGACCCATCAATTCAACGTTTTGGCCAGTCTAATAGTTGTCTCAGCCAATGTGTGGGAGCTTGCGTTATCATAATGGAGAATGACCCTTTATCAGCGTTTCTTTTTTCGTATTTGACCAAGCACTTCTGGCAAACAGTTGGTTGTGTTCATTCAGAATTCACCGTTTTACGTTGCTCTAGCGGTGCGGATGCCACACATGTTCAGTTATTCCGAAGAAATAGGCGATCATTTGCTTTGAAGTGTTTCGTACATGAATCACTTTTGTTGGATTTGACTCGTGTTGGAAGACCCATACGGTGGATTGCTGTTTTGGTTCGGGCTGATGTGCATAGATCAAAGATTCGTCACCTGTGTAGATGTTCTACATAGCTTTTGATGCACCGCGTTTGTATTTCCTGAGCTTTTTTGGGCATCAATTGACACGAGCATGTTTTTGAGCTTTTGTCAAATTATGCGGGATCCAATGCGAACAAATATTTTTCACAGCTAAATGTTGATACAATTTCTTATTTAATCTCATGTTAAGTAACATGACCATCTTGCAATATCAGTTCACACACAGCATAAATGTTTTCTGGCACAACAACTAATTCTTTTTTGATTCGATTTCCTTATGAGTATGTATCTATCTTTTATTTAGAGTATAAATTTTTATTTTTTGTTTAACTTGAATAATTTCTTTTCAATCTTCAATTTATCGTTTTTACACGCATTATATATTTTGTATATTGTTGAACAAATTTCTATAAATACCAACTCCCTTTTTTGCAGCTTATTATTTTATGTAACACTTTCTAGAGTTTAGTTTAGTGAAGTCATCACTTCTTATGTATACTTCCACATATTATAAGTTTTAAAATTGTTACAAGAAAGTATTTTATATCTGTAGCATAACAGCGTTAAATTAATTTTCGTGCATGACGAACGGACATACTTTTTTAAATTATATTAGATAAAGGCATAATAATGGTTCAATTAGATGTAAATCAGTTTTTCAAAAACCTACATACGTTTTTCATATAATTATTTATAAAACGTATGCATTTACCGAGTTGTAAATGAATTAATTTATTTTACAGACTCACATTGACGAAAAGATTTACGTATTAAGGGGGTTGACGATTTTGTTCATTCGTTAGAAACCAAATTGTTTATTAAATAAGTAATAGTTAAATATAAATATAGAAACAACAGAAACAACTACTCCGAGGGCTAATACCCCTACCGGCATTGAATTACACAGTTGATTCCGATGGATTCTTATACGAAGATATAGCATATTTAAAAAAGAAGGAATTAAAATCCTTATTCGTCTAAATATTAAGATCAAAGATCTCACATTTAGTACGCGTCCTACCAAGTAGGCACAACGAACCGAAAGCCATATCACACGATCGGTTCGTTGTGCCTACTTGGTAGGACGCGTTCCAAATGTGAGACCTTTGATATTAATATTTAGACGAATAAGGATTTTAATTCCTTCTTTTTTGAATAAGTAATAATTTTATTTAATTATAAACGTGTGTAGGTACCGATTGGGGAGACCTTTACTCAGGTTTGATATTTAATGGGAAATAATCTAAAATGTGATCAGTGGATCAGTGGATCAGTGAAGAAACAAATACAAATTGTCCATGGAACTACATAATATAATTTTTGATATACTTATTTTTTTTTTACAATGAATAATGAAATTTCTTGTTTAGAGCGACTTCTAAAATTTTAGATATATTCACTTGTAACTGGTAGTATGCATGACCCAAACCCACATACGAATTTTTCCTGTCTTCTAGATTCTTCTTTACCTAATACCTTATAAACTAAATTGTACACTGGTTTTAATGTGGTTTGTTGAAGTGGTTAGATTAAAACCACTCCAGGCCTAGTTTTAAATTGTAACTTTCATGTAGGCCTCATAACAAAAAGACGCCCTGTGGAATGAAAAATCTCTAAGACATGCTGTGGATGTCTAAAGATAAAGTTTCAATCCATTTTAAATACAGGAAGTAATGAGTATCGATTAGGAAAACTCTATGTGTTGTTCCCTAAAAATGAATAAGAACTTGTTGAACGTATTATTTGAAAACCAACACTTTAATGAAGAAGTGAAAGTTGTTGGAAGGACCTGGTTTAAACTTTTCTTAAAGTCTTATCTTGAACTAACTAAGCGTAAAGTGTAATCTATGGATCCAGGACGAGTCCAACAATGAACAAAAATAGTATATCTAGAACCAGTGACCGCTCGTAACTTCCGATAGTGTGTTAACATTCCGTTGTTAATCTTAGCACGTGACAAAATGATTGTACCAATGTCACTTGGAAATTTGAATACTGTCAAAGAAAATGCGACAAATTGTTTGTTCTACAATCTTCTGGACCCACCTAAGAGTTAGATTAAATAATGATAGGTAAGAAGGACCGAAACCAAGCGGCGTGGTCTAGTGCTCTAGATCATTGCATAGCATTCAGGAGGTCACCGTTTCGAACCCGGGTGCGGCTGCTCTGGTCCAAGTTATCTGTGGATCACTTAGGCAAATGCTGGGGCAGTAATGTTCCACAGATAACTTTTCACTTCTCTTCTGTCTTCATTTCGTCCGTCTCATCTTTCTCTCTATGACCACACCATCCACCCATTCCCACGATTCCTGCAAGGAGGCTGAAGAGGGCCTTATGCCCTACCCTCCGGCTTTGCACTACAGTGTAGGTTGGATGGACTGCCCGCTCACCAGCACAAGTAGCTGGTACCGAACCTTTATGAAAGTTATGCTATTACAACAAAGATAAGAGATGTATACCCTATCAACAAAACTGTGCTGTACGTATGCTTGTCTCATTAGACAGGGATAGTGACTTGTAGCATCACTTTGAAGCCTTATCATATACTTCACTTCTATATCTCTATGGAATAGACACCCTTTTTTAATAAAAAGTTATTTTCACTTAAAACAACATTAAAATCGGTTTTTCTGTTTACAATTTATATTAAAACAACTTGCGACAATGCTTTTGAATTGTCTGCTGTATGGTGAAAAGAACCGCGCAAAGTTTTTTCAAATAACAAGATAATGTTTATGAAGTGACCATAAAATCGTATGTTTTTACTCGATCCAAACTAGATCAGTTTTGAGGAGAAAGTGAATGTAAGTAGTAAAGAATTCCTTTTCGTCAAAGAAGTCAACATTCGCAGTTTCCAATGCACTGCGAATAGTGTTTTCGTTGTTACCGCCGCAATCCGCCTAGATCACGACTCTTACTTATTTACTGTTTATTCATTTGTCACAATTAACAAATACAATAAGATCGCTTAATTCAGAAAGTTAGAAACAGTTATTCGATAATTATGTACCTATGTAGGAAAAAGAGAACTTTTTAAATAATAACTGATGGAAAGCAAAATGTACATTAAAGAAAAATAAAACTTGCAATAGTAGAATATAACCAAACGAAATATGCAAGTGATATTTACTGAACAATCCCAAATAAACTTGTAAAAATAAAATAAAACAAATAACGTTTCACCAAATTTTTTTTTTTTATTATTACAAGTTTCATGATGTTTCACAAACGTTGCACTATCGAAAGTATTAATCCCAAATAATTTGCGTTATCTACAAGTTAGAATTAGTTTCCCTTTGTTGTTAAATTTTTGTTGAGGCTCTCTTTGCCATTTGTATTAATTTGTTATTTTTTTTACACATTTGACTACACACACTGTATGGCGAAATAAATGTTACAGAAAATTAAACAATTTTGAAAGCTACTGTTAAAATTATTGTTATATAAATAAGTGTGTAGCGATCTGTATATACTGTTTGCATGCTAATTTTCTATTTAAACACTTCTCCGGCCGCGTCAATGGTTTCATTACTAACAGTTTATAAAAATAAATCATATCAAATAACGGGCCTAAGTTTTTTTTTTCTTTCAAATATAATATTAGTAGACACCAAAAACACTACAAATGATAATAATACAATGTTTTATGGTAATGAAGTGTCGTCAAGTTTTAATGGGTCTCTTATTTCTATCAGACGCAATTTATTAACTTTTTAAAGATTTCTAATGAAAATAAAATATTAAGTTTTAAAAGTTTTCGCTATGCCGATCGATTAGCAATAATGGCGTGGGCAAGGTGCATCCTGTGTCTATGCCCTATATAGGTAGGAAAAATCAAAGAAACAAACAAAAGCTACACTTCTGATGCAAGCTGATTCTAATTGACGGTAGGCATGCGTATGCTTGATTGGCGTTATCCGCATTAATGAATATCAACTTTTTGCAACCTTGCGCGATGATCATACTTATCACTATTACCTTAAGTTAATTTATAGAACAAACTCATTAACCGTTTGCCAACGATAACACATTAACACTGACTGTTTTAATATTTATTGTTTTGGAATAGAACCAAAAAATATTATCAGAAAAAAATCGTAGATAAATTATTTTGAATTAGTAACTGATAATAACATTTATTATTATTATGCTTTTGGTCAGAAATTTATAGAAACTACCAGACACGGATCGCGATTTCGCTCTTGTTAAAAGCTCATCAGCGTGCCATAAGCAGTCTCGATAAATTACTGACCAAGTCGAAATGTTCCGTAAAGAACAGTTAATATAATAACAACATAGAGAACCCATATCCCAATCCGACCCTGATTTCATTACCTTATGGTGTCCCTTTTATGGAATCTCTTATCTATCCTGGTCCGATCCAGACTTGGCTGTCATATTTTAACCCAGTAAAAAAAACATGTTGTATGCTAATCCGCCTCTGATTTTATTACTTAATGGTAGCAATTTTAGGAAGCCCATCATCTATATCAGTCATAAGATAATTGTAATCGTTTCATGTAATCAATTAGATGTCCCAGCTGATCCTGACATTATTATTGTCTTTAAATTCTTCTAGGAAGAGGTATTGTTCTTATTCGATATTCGATACCGATACCTGTCTTTTCTAAATCCCTGTTTAAATCGTTGAAACAAATTGTTTGCAATGATTCTTTATTCATAATTTTTATTTATTTTGTATGAATATAAATAATTTTATTGGAAAAAACAAGAAATCTTAACTTATATGTGCTTGAACTATAAATTTCTTTTAATATGTATTCTGTTGGTTCTTTAAATTCTCCCGAGGCGCGAAAATGTCAGAGGTGGTTCCCTTCTAGGCATGTAGGTTAAATTGATCAGCGTACATACCTGACCCGAACCTGATCAGATTTTCCTTTTCAAGCCCCAATAGGGCAGCTGGGATGCCGGATTCGGTCCGGGTCCAAACCTTACTTGTTTTCAATTCGGAGAGCTTAGAGTAACACAGGCTCACTCTAGTTAACGCTTAATATATCCCAAAATTTCCTCCTTAAATCATTGGGCTCAAGCGCCACATTCGAAATTTTACATCAAAAATAATTTAGGCTGATATAAATCATTGTAGCATGCAAAGTACTCCCCTAATGGTAATAATTAATAGTTAATATTTGGATCATAACTTTCATGGTTTACTTTCATTATTGCAATGTCTAGCTAATCTTTTAAATAAAATGTTTCTTTGTAAAAGGTAACAGTTAAATAAATCATGTTTAAATTAATGAAATTTATAAAAAGGTCTGTAGTAAAAATATAGTTGATTAAACTTTTTACGGTTCCAAATATGAACAAAAGTTGCAATAGCAAATGAAGTACAATTGAAACCATTTTCTAAGCTAATCGTTTTCAGTTTTCATGGACTAATTTTCTGTAACAAAAGTGAATAGAACTTTCTAATCAGGTTTTAAGTTTCATTCAGAAAATGTGAGAAAACTCCAAGAGATTGTAACCACTAATTAATTTAAAAAAAAATGCCCCAAAATATTTCATATGATATGAATTAGAAAAATAACAGTCGAACTAAAAATCAAACATCTCTCCACGCCTTTTGAAAAACTTAACGATATATATGTGTGTCCTTTCAATCATTATTTTAGATGATTTATTTAACATTGTCTCATTAAAAAAGTATTATAACACCTACTTAAAATACTAAACATTTCCTTAGTATAATAAGTCGTCCAAAATAGTAAATAATTAATTATAATTGAGCAAAAAAAAAGCCCAATAGCAGATACCCATGATATATTTTCAACAAAACAACACCCTCTTCCTGTCTTTGATAATTCCTTTTGTATTTCATTTGGATTGTCTGATGAAATGTTTAGTAGAAGTGACTGTTTTTTTGTGATTATTGACTTTAATTATTAAGATAACGATTTTATTTTACTTTTAAACCAATTGATTAAAGTTATTTCATAACTAGTGCTAGTAAAACTAATGCATAATTTTAGGGTTGTTTTCGCCTTATCATATTCTCTATTGTTAACTTGTTTAAAAACTGCAATGCACGGCCAAAAATATGTAGAAAATATTAGGTCAAATTTTAAAGATTTCAAGGACCCATTATTCAACAACATATCACGGTCTTTAAATCAATATTATAAAGTAAATGGTTGTTTTCCGTTCCATTACTCCACTTAAAGTTCATTAACAAAGCATTTCAAATACAAAATTGCCAAATATCTGTTGATTTTAAGAAATCATTGCGAATTTTGTAAAAATACCAACTTCGAATTATACCATGGTAATCAACCGTAACAATTTAGCAATCGAATAACAAAAGTTACATAAATGATGGTGGAGATTATATTATTGTTAACATAATCGAATTATTAGAATAAAAAAATACATTTACGTATATTATGCATTTGTGAATATAATAAGGAAAGATGATTTCGTAATTTAACACCGCTAAGTTGCACATTTGTCGCAAAAACCATAGACTATAGTCAGTGTAAAGTAAAAAATGTGAATTAGTGCCAAGAACTGTTAGTTTCCGGTATATTCATGAAATAAATTTGAATGCATATTTCAAAAGTTGTAGGGACCTATTTAACCATAAAATGTTTTGTATCCATTAATAAACTTATAAAAATTACTAGAATAACAGATTTTTTAAGATCAAAGTTTATCATTCTAGATGTACCATACGATAATATTTGTACAGTCTGCTGTTTTCATTCTGACTCTGGTTTTAAATAATACTACGATTGAGAAACACTGACCAAATTGAAATTCTAAAATATTGATGTCCTTTAAATATTAAATGGATTTACTAATGTGTCTAAAATGGTCCACAACTTTTACAAGGTCCTCTGCTTTAATATATTGTATCCTTAATATTTGATAGAACCTCCTGTAGAAACTTAAGAAAAGAATTTAAAACAGACATTCGGTGTGTGGTAAAACAATAAATAACGTTTCACATTATCGATCAGAACGTTTATAAAATAATTTTTCTATGCAGTTCCTAACGATTTTTTTTTGTTTTTTAAAGATCAAAATCGGTCTTATCTTCCTGGTCATCTTTTGCAAACAAAGCGGTTTTGTGTTTCGTCGTGTCTACCTTGTCACATTCGTTCTGTAAAATAGTGTGACTTTATTATTTTTTATTCGAGAACGAGCCCAAGATTGTGCTGTCACGTTTTGTGCTGATATAAAAAGGAGGCCTGGGGCGCCTTTCAAAGGTGTAAAGGGGTTAAACTTGGGCATTGATAGGGACCGCACGCCGGTAGCAACGAACCAAACAAACGTAAGGTTATCAAGATCAAATGGGACAAAAATAACAATACCACCAATATGTTACATGAATTTTAAGTGTTAACCGAAACGAAAGGTGTAAATGTGGTTTGTGATGCAGAAACAACTGTTCTTGGAAGACAAACGGAAGGAAAGATGCCTTTTATCAATTACGCGCGATTTATCATTAAACTTGGTTTCACTAATAACGAAAATACAATATCTACTTATGGTAGCATATCGCCATTTACTGATATCTACTACTGTTAGGCGAGGGCCTTACTAAGGTATCTATCTTGTCCAACTGAATCGACGACACAGCCTATATATGTGATAAACTAACTAGAGTGTAACTTTTGTGGAACTACATATTAATTATCAATACAAGAAAACAATAATAGAGATTTTATTCGAAAATTCGACATGCCTATGTGTTTCGTTTTTACTAGAGTAAATACATGAAGATTAAGATAAGTGAGTTGTAGGTGAACATTTCTAATTAGTGCTTTACTATATTCTATTCATTATATATGACTTATAAATGGATAACATCAGAGTTTTACATTCCAATATATCGAAAAACAGGAAACTATGCCTATTGGAACGCTTGAGAAACATATACAGGGTAATTCAAACTGAGTGGTACATTAGACGTTTTAGGGAAACTAAGCATGTTACAGATTTGAAAATTTGGGAGTTGGGAGTAGGGGTTATCAAAGATGATCTAATTAAGTAATATAATTTCAACTGTCGGGCACTTCCAGTATAACCGGAAAAAATTTTAAATTATTTAAAATTTTCAAATAAAAGAGTAGGAAATATCCAGATGGATCGAAAGAGGATAAAAAAAGGAATCGAATGACAAAATAAAATATGCTAGGTGCCATTTGAAAAAATGAAGTTATTCGTGTCTTAAGTTTTTAAACTTTTTTTTTCTGACCTGTACAAATTATAAAGCTTAATTTTGGCATGACGTTAACGTTAGCCTTATGACTTGGCTATAACTAGCAAATATTTCAACATTCTAAGTATTTTTTTATGGAAGTTTGGGTTCCGGTGCAATCTTTTTCCCAATAAATTAAATTATCTCAGAAACTATTTATCGTAGACATAAAAGTTGGTTATCAAACTTACCTTAAAATTTCATGCTTTATTCGAATTCATCGTAAACAATATACCATTCTATTTAAAGTAAGAAAGTTGACATCAACTTCCGGTATAACCGGAACTGCCCGGCAGTTGAAATTATTTTACAATTAGTTAAATAGATCATCCTTGATAACCAACTCCTACTCCCAAATTTTCAAATCTGTAACATGCTTAGTTTCCCTAAAACGTCTAATGTACCTACCACTCAGTTTGAAAAATGACCCTGTTTGTCTAGTTTTAGAATAAAATCTGTGAAACTTCTCTATTATTTCCTTGCGTTGACAATCAAATTAAAAAGTTCTTGGTTAGAAGGTTCAGGATGTGGATTGCGATTTCGATCTTGTTATTAATTTTTATAATTTATCAAAGTCAGTATTCATCAAGATCTAAATGCTGCAAATATGATGTTTATCACAACTAGCAATTGACTTTTAATTTTTTTGTCTAAATGTATTTGCTACTTCCTCACAGTTTCCTGTCTACAGTTTTTCGAGAACCTTTTAAACACCTAAACATTAAAAATGTAAACTTTATTAATGACTTGCGTATATTTATAATTCAGTATGTACATAGTCTTAAACCACAGCTAATTCCATTTCTCTTAAGAAAACCTTAACGAATTCGGAATTTGGTGAACGCAGCAATTTCCTTGGAAGTAACGTTTTTATTAAAGGAGCTTATACTTGATGCACTTGTACTCTACACTACAAGAACAGGAAATAAAGTAACTTCCTTCAAAATGACAATACAATTTTGAATGAAACAATAGTCTTGTATCCCTACTGTTTTGACAGCAAACTTCTAAGTGTTCATCAAATATCCAAACATTCCAAAGTAATACAAATAATTTATTATTCATTTTTAACATTCGTGGCATTAACAAAACGAGTAAATATTGATACTTATAGCTGATTATAGAATCTGAGACTTATGTGTGTTGGAAGGTTTGTATCGCAGTCGTCTAGATGAAAATGTTTGTAAAAATAATTTTTAAAATCTGTAATACTTGTGGTCTGTTTTGATATGTGTTTAAGAACATCTTTTTACATACGGCTATCTAAATTGCGAAAACAATATGTTTGTACTCCCACCAACAATAAATAAAAATAAAGCCACAGCCATTAGTGATTTTTAATCAAAGTTACCCGAATAAGCGACAATACCCTAGATATCGAAAGTATCGCTTTATTAAGTTTCAAATTCTACTTAGATATTTTAATAGTCAAGTAATTCCATAATTTTGTATTAAGAGGGGAATAGCTGCACAAAATTACCTTACAAACCATATTACATATACACTAGCGCCGTAGATACGCAACATAGAACAATATTATATAATGAAATGATGGTAAATGTTTGGTTTTATTTCGTGTACATTTACTTTCAATCGTTAATTAATGAATAAATCAAATTCAACCACCCTAAATACCCAACTTCATTCTTTCATGGCTCATTTTTAACCTGCCATTAGTAAACATTTATACTTAATTTAGTTCTATAAATGCGGAATAACTTTTTAAATTGTAACAGTGACTGTTTTTGATACTTTAATTGTGTTATTATTTTCCTGAACCATGCTATTCAAAATAACAAGAATCACTTAAAATTAAAAAAAGAACAGATCCAATAAAAACGTCACTAATTCTATTTGCGACAACGAGCGACCTGAGGCATCGATAATCAATTAGAAGAAACCGAAGAAAATTCCGTTATTTGCAAGAAGATACTGTTTAATTGAAATTTCCCGTCATCTAGTGCTTTAATTAAAGGCGAATTATATCCGACAATTAACTAAACCCGTGCGTAAATGACCACCGAAGTTCAAGGTACGTTGATAAAAAACATGAACACCGTGATAATCATCCAACATCAACAATTTCGGTTCGACTTTCACGTTTATGCAAAAAAATTATCAAAACATAATTGTGTAAAACTGCAATAAAAGAGATTTCCTATTAAAAAAAAAAACAATGTGAAGTTTTAGGATAAATATAAAATCTAAAGATATATTACAGAATAAAGATTATTCATTTCTAGACAATACACTATAATTTCTTTATATTAACAGAAGTAACAAACCCTTTACCCTTTAAGAAAATCCCTACCTTTTACAAGAAATAAAAAAGGCTAATATAAATAACAGTAATTCAATTTCTGTTCAACTTGTTCCATCTGTGCCATTTCTATTGTAAAGTTTCCTTTGCATTTTCATTGTGGACATAAATAACCGTAAGCTCATTCTTGCGTAACAGAACAGATTGTTACAAAAATGATTAGCAAAGGCACAATATTTAGGATCGCTCACTATGTAACGTAAGAGAGAAATTTAAGTGGAATGTATTCCGCTTTTACATAATAATTATTATTAATTCATACTATTCTGGTTTAGATGTGGGTATATGTACTGTATATACCTAGTTGAAGCAGTATCTACATAAAAGGCAGATTAGTTTTGGTAAAAAAATCATCAGGAATCTATTCAAGATAGCGACTATTAATTGGAGTTAGCTTTTTAAGAATCTCGATTAACAAGTGCGTCGATTAGACGTGGAATTAAAAATTCAGTGAACCAAATAATTATGTGAATATTCCTTTCAGACCAGACAATTATTATATTATATCATATATAAACCAGATACGTACACCTCTGTCTTTTATTGATTCTTTACTTTAAAAAAAACATTTCGATACGATATAACATACCTCATTAAATTTTGCATCTACTATCATAGAAATTTACTTTCTTATTTAAAATCGAATCTTAGACTCAGAAATTGACTCTTCAGCTGATATAGATATAACAATATAATAATACTCCTTGTCTTTATTTATATCTTATTTTGCCAAGACTGTTTTGAAAATGATACATAACTTGGTGGCCATCAAAAAAGAATATTCATTCATGGATCTTACCAAAGAGAAGGGAGTCAATGAAACACTTCTGTCTGATATTCCTTTTAACTCATCACTTCTTTTGTGAATACTAGATTGCGTACAGAATTTCTCTTGGTACTTATTTCTTCTTCACATTCACTAGTTTTTAAATCTTTTAAATAAGTTTAAGTTCCTGCAAATAAAATCCTAACTAACTAGGAAGTCAGATAAGTCAGGATGGAAAAAGTCGTAGAGACATAAAATAAAGGATAGTGCAGGATTGAATTGACTTTAACAAAAATAAACCAGTTATGTGATCGTGAACAGTTGATTTTTAAAGTAGTCATCTTAGATTCCGGGCTGGATGGCCGTGATCTAGGTGATCTGCTGTTGTGAGCATCTTCAGAGCTGTGTTCGTTCATGTGATTGTCTCGTTGTAGGCACAAACATTAATTTGAAAAGTATATGTTTGAAGCACGACTCCGTACGATTACGAAACGTGGTTGAATGATACACGGAAAAGAAAACTTTAGAGGCATTTGAGATGTGGTATAAGGGACGGATAAAAAAAAGTCAGAAATCAGGAGGTATTGACAAAAGCAGGAGAATAGAAGAAAAGGATATATAGACTGGTTTCCATAAAGATATTATTACCTCAGTCAATGAGAACTGAAACTCATGAGAAACCAAAACTCTCACCCCAAAGCTAATATTAATTATAAATATAGAGAGCCATCGTCACTAATAATATACGGATAAAGAAGATAATGCACTAAAACGAAGATGTTGTATCTACATATACGATATTTTACCATAAAGTTTTACAGATACAACTTGTATATATTGTAGAAACCTAATCTATAATATCACAAAAGTTTTCTTTCTCTACATTACCAAGAGTTTTCAGATACACGTTCGGAATTATATAAATATTTAATAAAGAAGGAATTAAAATCCTTATTCGTCTAAATATTAAGATCAAAAATCTCACATTTGGAACGCGTCCTACCAAGTAGGCACAACGAACCGAAAGCCACATCCCACGACCGGCAGAAAGACTTTTACAGGCTATATTATAAATATAAATATAAATATAAATATGGAATCAACAGAAACAACTACTGCCAGCGCCCACCTGATGAGACCCGATAGATCGAAACCAGTCGTGGGATGTGGCTTTCGGTTCGTTGTGCCTACTTGGTAGGACGCGTTCCAAATGTGAGACCTTTGATCTTAATATTTAGACGAATAAGGATTTTAATTCCTTCTTTATTGAATATGTTATATCTTCGTCTAAGAATACATCGGAATCGACATTGTAATTCAATGCCGGTAGGGGTATTAGCCCTCGGAGTAGTTGTTTCTGTTGATTGTATATTTATATTTATATTTATATTAATATAAATATTTATTTCATTTCTCTAGTTTTGACCCTATAATAGGTCATTCAAAAGTAATCTAAAATTGTGTTAAGATCAAGGTTCCGATACAAATCCTGACCAGAGTCAATATAGTCCTTGGTTTTGTTCATCAATGAATCTTCACCACAACTTTCTCTATTACAATAGTCACGGGCGAAAAGAAACGGTTTGTGACCAAACTATGTAAAATCTGGATGCATTATATGTACGTATATTATAGGCATTAAGAGTTATAATTTCTCCCACCTCAAATAAAATGGCAAATAATTGTGCAAAAATTGTCAACATTCCTATGTGTCTGTATTGAGATAGTGTGTCTTCTAAATTTTTTTCCTTCTAAGAACGCCGTGAAACTGTTGAACAGACCGCACAAGAAAAAGGTTTTTAATTTGCATCTGCTTTTTCTTTTTGCGGTCCCAGATATAAACATCGGTAACTAATTCATCTGGCTAGTTGTTTCAAAGCTGTACGTCGAGTCGTTACGGTATGATTTTTCTGGTAAGTGTTGCTTTTTCGTCGTTTAGTGAAAGTGAACGGTGGTGATTGATCATATTACTATCAGCAAGGCAACGCGATACGCGATACATACTCTTCAGGATTTACCTTCATACAATTGAATCCTTTATGGATAATATTAGTGATTCGAAACAATTGGATATTTCCTTTTAATTTTATTTTTGCATTTCAACGGGTCGGCTTAAAGTTTGCTTCGTCGGATTGTTTTAATATTTAACCAAGTGAAATACGAATAATAAATTCTTTAAAGGGTGCGAGTATTATTTCAACTAGATAGTGTTCCATATGGAGCAGAATTTTGATCGCAGAGAATTCAGTTTTGATTATAAAACAAAAGCGATAACTGGAGCATATATGCTACTTTTGGATGCTTTCTTGTAGAATCAAAAAATTAAATACTTTTTTCTAAACGTGTTGGGTATAAAAACTCGTCATGATTTTGACACTTCTTGATATCCTAATGGCATCCCTTGTTTCGTTATTACAATATTATCACATTGCAAAAAAATTATTTAATGTCATGTCATTTCACTAGGTATGAAATTATTGATATTACGTATTTGATCTCAAAGTAAACATGTAATACCTCATAATCATTCATTGCAATGAATTATTTGAACATTGCTTTATTTTCGTTGTAATTTCTTGTAAGCAATAAAGTTTAATAAAATAAATTCAACAGTACAATGTAAATCGCTTGGTCTGTGTGAATCTGAGAAGCAAACTTTATGTTTATCGTACTTGAATAATTCAATTAACTGTTTAGAAAGTCACCAGTAGGATCAATCTTTGAGCAAAGTTCAAAAATTTTTAATTTTTCCGATTGACTTTTTAAAGAAAAGGCTCTGCTAAAATCCTAATTCTTCAATATTAAAATACATAAATAATAATTTATTATATATTGCATTGTTTTGAAATGATATTTTCATTTTTGTTCGATCTGGTTTCGCGCCTACCACATAGTTGTAGTTGTTCAGTTGAACAAGTTAATATGCTTATTATATAAGGACCTTGTTTAACATTACTGAATGCCACAAATTAGTAGCAAATATCTACAGATGGCGTTCACTACAGTATCTTTATTTATTTGTTATTTTTAATCAAGTTGTATTAACCGGTAACAGCTAATAATAACCGTTAAGTTTACTTTAAAAGTTCATAGAAAGCTTCCATGTTTATGGTGAACTTGTACAAGTGATTGACAGCTTTGAAAAAGTCAATTTCAATGAATTTAGACTAAATTGTGCGTGTTTAATCTCGATAATTTTCTTAATTGTTTAATGAGATTCGGGAGTTACACCGTTTAGTTTTGCACAAAGAAATTAAATAGATGAAAAATAAAAATACATAACTGCAAATTTTTAACAGCTTCACTAATTCAAATTTTCTAGAATAATTAATAATAAAATAAAATAAATTTTCTCGTATAATGTATTATATACTATTTTTTTGTGTAAAACGATTTTTTTACTCTCTAAACCTATTCAAATTGTGGTAATTACAATTCGAGAATTATCGCGAAAGATTATAAAGGAGAGATTTTATAGAATGTTATAGAAAAGTTTAATTAAACAGTTTTCCATATTTTGTTGTATCATAAAAATTTAGTGTTCGATTTTTATCGCTTTTTTAACTAGCTAATGTTGAACTATTCCGTAATTATATTTTGGATTTTTTTACGATATTTATAGTGATTAGACCAAAAAGCGTTCACTAAACAACACTAATATATATAAATATGTTACTAATATACTGAAAATCTGTATTATATGTATATTGTAATTTTGCGTATAATCGATGTGAATTTCAATTAAAAAAAACTTTTGAAAATTTAAAGAGCCTACAACCAAATCAATTTAAAAAAAATCTTTCTTTACGAATAATCCTTTTGTCTATCTTTGAGTTCGAATATCAGTTGTTTTCTTACTTGAAGCCTTTGGTATCCTAATAATGTTTTAGTAACTACATTAGAATGAAAATTAAAAAAGTTCAATTTTACCCTAAAAATAATTTGATTAAATATTATATATCATTTGTATTTTATTACATATCAACTGTTTCTCAGCTTTTTCATAATAAATTATTTATCCTCAGATTTTCTCAATTTAAATGAAACTCGATCATTTGTTAAAGTTCTATTAATAGTAATTTATCATGTGAAAATTGTTTTTGATAGTTTTGGGAGTTGAAAGGAATTTTGTCTGGATAAATAAATGTCATTTAAATCTAAAACATGTCGCACCTTCGAAGCAAATTCAGTTAACTTGGAAATTCATTCCAATTCATGTTAACTACAATCATTCTTATATGGGAAACCCAGATTTGAATTCAAATGTTAGTTATTTGTAATAGAAATTTTGCTTTTAATGTTTTATTTTAAAAAATCACCTTCTTATTCCCAGATGATTATGGTGAACATGAATTCAAAAGAATTTCAATATTAACTATGGATTTGTTTCCAAGGTGGTAAAAGTTTTATATTTAATGATTCAGGTAATATTGCGTTCAACTTTCAAAAATAATTTTAAACATAATTCATTACTACTAATACAGCTCTAATAGACATTGATAGACAATCAGGTCTCATTCAAATCGGAAAAAGTTTTTTCATTTGAGTACAAGTAACTACATTCACATCTCACATCTATAAATAACATCCAAACAAATAACATATATACGTATAAATAAAACAAACTGAAGTGTCTTTCTGTAATATCGAAATATCTGCCATAAAACTGCCTTAAAAATATTTAAAAAAATATCTGTTTGTACGGGCTAATGTTCGAAATGACTGAATCTATTTTGATAGGACTTTACAGAAGTAGAGAGGAAGTTGTCGTGTTTATGCTGTTTGTTTAAATTGTTTATGTTATATTTATTTCATTTATTATCGAGGGGTTGTACATGCGCGATGATATATAAAAAGATGTACGAATGTATTGCTACACTTTTATTTAATCAACATACGTGAGGTGTCGCTATCTGACTGTTATAGAATTTTATCTAAGCAATACACCACTTCCTGTGCGTGTAATATTGTACAGCCCCGACCTGAAGAGTCTGTGTTCTCTTCCAACCATCTGGAATTCGTAGAAACCAAGCCATTATTATTGTGAATAATAACACTTGGCTGCTACATTTATTAACAATCATAAATAGTTTCACGGAGAAGCTATTCTGTCATACATTGCTTGCTATATGTTTCATTGGGACGTTACAACATCGACATCCAGATAAGCAATTAAAAAATCTAAAAATTGTTCTGTTATAGAATTTCATAATTCATCGATCCTTTCGAGTTCATGAGAAAAAGCTGTTGTATACATATTAGGTAGATGTATTTAAATTTGCAACACTAAGTTGTCTTTTTGCTAATAACATTCTACACGATCGTTATTCTTTGAAAGAATGAATTTGATATCAGCACTTTTACTATTTCGTACTATTAAAGAGATTCGATACGATAACCTTTGAATTTCCATACGACGAACACTGTTGTAGTCGGTTACTCAGTTAATTTTACGGAGATTTTGGGTTTTTCAACACATTTTTCATAAAATTTTAATCAAAACTTTTAAACAAATAAATCGGTGTATAAATAAAATACATTTTGCATTATCGTAAAAACTAGTAGATAATTTAATTGCGTAACTAAATATTTTCGTTTTTGCCAGTTACAATTGTGTGTAATCATTTCCTAGTGGTCCACATCCATGTATCCGTGGCTTACAATAACTAAATGACTGTATGACGGTGCTTCAATCTTTCTTAATGCTTTAGAAACTCGTTCGTCACAAAAACGTGTACAAAACAAGTTCGTTAGAATGAGTTAGATACGGTACGACCGAGCGAAAATGAAACTATTCCTCTGAGGTAAAATAACGATTTCAATAATTACACTTCGAATTCTTCGTCGAACAAGAATGGCTTGCCTTTTACATTCAATTGCTAAAGGAAAAACCGTTCTAAATGAGTAAACACCACAACGTCTTGGTTTATTAATATTAAACTAATCACACGTATTATATAGTAAGTTTAACAACCACGATGAAAATCAATAATAAATGAAAACCACTAAATTACTGTAAATTATTATTTGTTCAACTTTCGTTTCATTTTTTTCGTTCTATATCCTTTTAAATGATTATAGTTTGTAGTATTGTAGAGAACATACTCGTACAAAGAACATGCAAGTGCAGTAGTCTGGTCGACCCGCCGCGATCTCTTCTCTATTATTTTAACGCTATGGCTAGCTGCCTCTCGGGTTATAAGGTTTAAAACACTTAGGCTGTAGGACTGCGGGGTTAAATCGCTTGGGTTTAATGTTTTTGAATTTTTCGATAGCTTACACCCTCCTGCTCTTTGGTTCCGCCCTAATACGAAATAACGCGCTTGTTTACTTACTAAGTCCATTCTATTCAATAAAATTGTGAGATGTCCTAATTATTTATTACTACGAATATCAAAACCGTTTTTGTTTGTTCTCCTATTAATACAATAACCGAGGAAAATCTATTTCTATGTGGAGTTATTGCTTCTAGAGACGCCGCGTAGTTGTAAACAAAAGAAGACATGATAGTATCTATTCATGCGAATCGGAATTGTATGTAAAACAGTCTTAACAAGAATTATTACAATGATGAAAAGATAACGCAGTAGTAGTTCTTATATATGCTTTTACTTTTTCCTTAATATCTTTCTAATTTTGTCCTCTATCTTCACTGTTTTAACTTGTGAGCGCCCCGGAGAATATTTGTGTGTTAATATTTAATATATTAGTAGGTAATATTACCTATTTTCTATTCTATTACAACTGATTTCATGCATTAGTTGCAAAGTTATTAACTTTGGATAATCAGATAAACTCTTGCACCAATAATTCAAAAATAATTGATTTAAAGGAACTACATATCATTTGTTGTCGTATATGATTGCGAATTTTTTTGCATTAAGAAGATTTTCTTTAGGGGAGTGAGGGAGCGTTTTATTTTAAGTGTACGACACTTTTAGAATATAATGAGCTTTCAGTGTAAAATGTTTCTACAAAGTAAAATCCATCTGTCCCCTGGATTTAGTTTTCCACAAACGATGTAATTAAATATAAATTACCAACTTAAGTACTTTAGTTTTTCTGCAACTCGGCTGTAACAAATTGTAATAGGCAATTGAAAACAAAATAGAGCAAACAAATTTTATTTGTCTATTCGAAATCATGCTATTTTAGCGTGATCGTTGAAATTAAAATGTTTGGGTAAGCTATGTTGCGTAAATGAAAATTTTTATTGACTTTAACAAATTTTAAAAAGTTAAGGTGACATATCTGTTTGTACACCGTTTTTGTTTCCAATGGCGCAAGTGTATTATTGTTTAATTTCATGGCAAAAATATCAACTTTTGGACGAAATATTCAACAATTTATAGGTTCAACTATTATACCTAAGCAGTATTACTTTGTTGTTTTTTCTCATGCTAAGTTTTGTTTCGTTTGAATGACTTTGAACGTTATTGTTGGGAATCAGTTGATGTTTGGAAATGTGAATTGCACAATTATTTCTTAATGTAAAAACCGCTTTATTATTCGAAAACTCTCTGACTGGCCATCATCATTATTTAATATGGTTAGGTGCATTACATATTAACGTTTCCAGTAATACCGTTTACTTTTAACATAGATAATACAGATTCACAACTATGCAACAAAATTTGCAAAAAACTCAACAACTTAGGATTAAGCACTATCTCAGTGAACAAATGTAACTTAGCCAAATTACTAGTAAATAATAAACCAACCATACCCGTTACTGAAAAAAGTGGAGTTTGTAAAATTGTTTGTTTAAACGGTAACGTTTTCTATTTAGGTCAGACAGGCAGGAAATTGTCACAAAGATTAAAAGAACGTGTAAAAGGTATCAATGAATGTAAAAAAGCTACTTGTTTTAGCACATACTGTATAGAAAATAAACACTACATAAATTTAGACAGTATTAAATTAGTTCATCCAGATAGTAAAGGTAAACGGTTTAATCTATTAGAAGAACTGGAAATAAAGAAAGCATTCAAACACAAACATAATATCGCAAATTTACAGTCAGATTTTAGGAACAATTTAATAATAAATATATGTATGTAGGGTTTTCCGGAAATAATACATAATATTTATTGTTTGTATGTATGTTTCTATTATTGGTTTGTATATAGTATTTAAGACTTTGTACACTTTAAGAATTTTAGTATTTATCATACTCTTGAAAAAGGCATAATATGCCGAAACAATTGTAGAGTCTAATACACTTGTTGAAACATAAAAAAGCATCTTTTTATCTTTTATTTATATTCATCAAAATTTGATGCCTTACTTAATTTAATAAAAGAATTATGTCATATTTAACTATACCCGAAATGTATTTCGGTCAGGTTAACTCACATGCGTAAAAAGGAACCTCCTGTTAAATTCTCGCGCTTCGGAACATTTGAAAGAACTTAGAGAATGTATGTCAAATAAGTATATAGTTCAAATACGTATAAGTTAAGATTTCTTGTCTTTCTTTCAATAAAATTACCTATATTTATACAAAATAATTTTAAAAAAATTACAAAGTGTTTGTTCTAACGATTTAAACAGGGATTTCGAAAAGACAAATATCAGCCTTGAATATCTAATGAGAAGAAGTAAGGGGTTCCCTAAATGGCTATGATAGGGTAGTAAAATCAGAGCCAGATTGGGATAGAAATTGGAATTTCGTAAGACGGTATTTGATTTTACTACCCGCGGACTATATATAAATACCGTATTGCGGAATTACCTATTAGAGCCTGATCGAGTCGGGATGTATGCCTTTTTTCATTTCCACTCCGGCAGTTCTACAAAATTTTGCTTATAAATTAAAATAATTTAAACTTTGAATAGGGCACTTTTTGTGAAACATATCAAAACGAGGGAGAGAATAATCTTTTATACACTTTAGATAGTGGTCCCGTACACCGAAATATGTTAATTTTGTCGAGGCAATTAAAATCATTCGTGAAACCTATTTGTTATCTTTCTTCTCCTTGAAGGACCGAGCGGCGTGGTCTAGTGCTCTAGATCATTGCTTAGCATTCGGGAGGTCACCGGTTCGATTTTGGATCCGGCTGCTCTGGTCCAAGTTTTCAGTGGTTTCCTTGGATAACTTAGGCAAATGCTGGGGCAGTAATATTCCACAGATAACCTTTCAGTTCTCTTCTATCTTTATTTCGTCCGTCTCATTTTTCTCTCCCTAACCACGCCACTCCCCCATTCCCACGATTCCTGCAGGGAGGCTGAAGAGGGCCTTACGCTCTACCCTCCGGCTTTGCACTGCAGTGTAGGTCGGAGGGACTGCCCGCCCACCAGCACGAGTAGCTGGTAGGAATTAAATACAAAAAAGTTTTTTTTTCTTGAATTAAAGACAGTTCATCTCGTTATAATATTCAAGGCGTTTATTGGATTTAACCAATTCTTTCGTAGATAATTTCTTCGTACTTGAGAGTGTAAAAACATTATTTACATAATTTTCCCAACCTGAAACTTTTGCCTGACATTTTGAATTTACTCAATATATAAGGAAATTTATATCAGTGTTGTTTTTTTTATTAACGATATATACGATGATCTGTGATCACAACTTATGATTCTGATTAATGTACGTATGGTTGTTGCTGTTGTTCAGTGTATAGTATCACAGCTAAAAAGTTCTTAGTTCTTTTATTCTATATCTTCCTATAAAACACACATTTAACTTTTAAAACGTTATTTTTTAATAACCATATAAAATCACCAACTTAAGGTCACTGATAGCCCAGGTACGTAAACATCAGTATCTATAGGTTCAAGCATCTAAAAAGTTTGTAAATGTAGAATATTCTCGCACTACGCTAGTTAATTCATATAAATATTATAATGAAATTGCAATAATAATATTTCAGAATTAATACACTTTACAGCAACAGAACGCAAATTGAGTCATTTATTCGTCGATTTCAGTAAATATTATAAAATCAAATTGTTTTGACGTTGCATCACTAACTCGTGCCATTTATTTCTTAGATCCTTCCAGTTCGCATGACTGGCTACACTGATGGCATTTTATAGTATCTAGTTGTTGCACATTTACCTACGTACTACATTTTTCAAAACGTTGTTAAATTGAATATCTGAATTTTGAATAAAAAAAAGCGCAGTATTCATCAAAACTTTGCGACCAAAACCACATAAAATCTTGAGGTAATGATTTGAATAAATTATCCACAGAAATTCTACAAACGATTTCAAGGTAATTCAGTTTTTAAATTGTCCTGATTTCAAAGCTCTTTTGGTTCACAGAGAATTTCGTACGAAATATACATATTTATTCAGTGATTTCTTTTGTTTCTCTCCTGACACTTGTGGCGCGTGCTTTGAAGATCCTAATCAAGCGATGACGTTTTTGAAAAGGTTGTAGCACTCGAAGAAAATAATTAATATTACGTATAAAAACTGAAACATAACATAGGTTTTTTTAAAATTTTACCTATTAAAATATGATTATTAACGGAATTTATTTTTTACAGATTACTCTTCTAAGCGTTACAAGTTCTCTTCTTGTAGCCCAAGAAGTTGGCAGCAATGAAAAATCAAAACCGGCCGTTCCGTCGACTTTGGATTTGGACAAAGAACCACTTGCTTCCATTATCAAATATTATTCGACATCGCAAAAACCTACAGCTTTCAAAACGAACGTAAATCCCCGCATTCGATCTGTTTCAAGTCCGCTTGTTCACAAGTCTCTGTCGTCGGCAACAACGCCACCATCATCGCAAATAATCGGGTTTGGTCCATTAACCAGTCAGGTCTCGCCATCGTTTTATAATTCGAAGCCGTTCCAAACTAAAGGGCTCTCTACCTACGGAAAACTGAGCAACAGTGTTCAACCTTCTTTAATTAAACCTCTCGACAGCATATATAAAAACAAAAGTTCGAAAAATTTCGATATCAGCAACACTACTCCATTTTCATTGCCGCGATCCTCAACGGCCTACAGTTTTATACTACCCATCATCAAATATAAATCAACAGAACCAAGCAAATCTAAATCATCTTACAAAATTGATAAATCAAAAAGCAGTTCAGCGCCAAAGGCAGTCCTGGGATTACCATCGTTCACATCGACACCCTACAATGGTGATTTCGGTAAAAGTTCTAAAAGTTTTACTTCATCTTTACATTCACCAACGATTAAACAACCGTCAACTGATTCTGGGGAAACTAACTCATTCAACCCTTCATATGTAATTGTCAGCCCCATATACAAGGGTTCAAAAGGCAAAAAGGCAAACTTAACATCTGGCGAATCAAAGTTAAACAGTTCTAGGTTTGAAGGTTTTCCTATCAATTCACCTTCAAGTTATGGAGGAAAAAGTGCTGAGTCAGCTCTTGATAGCAAAATGTTTTTCAATTTCCCTTTTATTGCCTTAAACATGGACAGTACAGAATCAAAAGAAAGTGGTAAAGGTAATTATGCTCCCTACTTCACCACAGCACCCCTAATGTCTCGACCTAAGGAAAATCAAGAATATTTACAATGGGCATTCCCCAGGTATGAAATGCCATCTCAATTGAACGCGCCTGATGTCTCGCAAGAAAATGAAAACAATTCAAAGGAGAAAGCATCTTCTGAAGTGACTGGTTCTCAATTTGAATATTCCGCAAATCACGGCCTACCTTTCTATGGGAAAGTGTTACAGCCAAAACCGTTTGAAGTGAGTATTCTGGGCATGCCTGATTTCGGTAAATACGTTGAATCGGCAATCAGAAATGCTAAAGAAAATATTGTGAATGATAAAGATGCAGAAAATGTGGAGAAAAATGTGAGTAGTGAGGACGACGAAAATCAATCAGGCGATAATGACAACAAAGAGGAAATTAAAACGCCAAATCAAATTTCGAAAACTAAGGTCCCACTTATCAAAAAAACACCAGCTCTTTCTAAATTAAAGGAAGATTACAAACACGGCGATAAATATTATCATCACGACTCTCACGATTCTCACGAAAACCACCACAACAAAAAATTCAAATGGGTAAATGGTAAAATAGTTCCCAAATGCCGAAAATTGCCCCATTCGCCCTATCCCAACGTTGTTGTTAAAAACCTTCCACACAACATTGCTAAAGATCGTCGTCATTCTGACGGTTCACACCATCATCACCATTACCACCACCACGATCATCATAAAAAGAAAAATTCAGCCGAAAATGCAAAAGGAAGCGAAAAAGTAATTGATTCAGCGCATCCATTAAAAAAAGCAGAAGAAAGTAGAAATCAAGATTCGACAGAAATCATCGAGAAAATTCGACAAGACTTGCATGGAGAAAAGAAACCGATCCTCGATGATGCTGAAGTGCTTTTCCCTAGCGATTTAAGACCGAAAAACAAAACAAGTCAAAAAGAAAAAAGCAATGAGTCTCAAAAGGCGGATAAGAGTAACGAATCAGCTTCTAAACAGAAAGACAAATCGACAGAAGATGACCGAAAGTCATCCAAAAAGGGTTATAAAGTAAGAGAAGACTCACGCGAAAAAGATAATAAGAGTGACGTGAAAGAGAAAGAAAGCTCAGAAGCAAGAAAAGCCAGCTCAGAAAAAGACCGTACAAAAGAAGAAAGAGAGAGCACAAAGGAAGAAACATCTAAAGAATCGAAAGCAAACAAAGAAAGAAACGACGAAGACTCATCAAAGGACGCAGAAGCCAAAGCAGAGGATGAAAAACGGAAAGAAGAAGAAGCTAGAAGAGAAGAAGAACGCAGAAGAGAGGAAGAAGCCCGTTTAGAAGCGGAAGCAGAGGAAAGGGAGAAAGAAATAGAACGTGAAATTTTGGAAGAGTTCAAAGCCGTATTTCCGGATATTTCAAGTTTAAGTGATTTCGATGATGATCAAGAGTACTACGGCAGATCGAGTCGTAGGGATCGTTCTTCATCAAGAGAGAAAGATGGCTCGCGGGAAGACCGAGATTCCGCTCGTGAAGATGACCATGACGACGAAGACGAAGATACGTCGAAGGTAAAACTTGACAATGTCGAACAGGAAATCATCGACGATTTAAAACATCCGTATACAACGTACATGGACAGTGACGAACGTAAAAAGAGTAAGAAGACCAAGTTCGGCACCCCAAGGTACGGTTCCCGATCGAAGTCGTCCAAGCTATCTCAACGGGATTCTGAGGAACTGGATGATGACGAGTTCTTCAAAGGATGGCACACGGAGTGAATGTAAGTGGCGGTAGCGGACTAGCAAAGTTACATATAATCGGTTGCATCGACCTCAGCAAAAAGATACTTCATACAGTAAAGTATTTGAAAGAGTGCGAAGCGGAACGAATATCTGACTGTCACCGTGAAAAATCATTGTTGAATATGTGAATATGATTTTATGAAATATTGTTGGACATATCTGTAACTCGCGGGGATGCCGGTGTTGTTCGGGAGAGCTGAAGCTATTAATTGCGATACATAATTATTATTGTTTTATACTACTATTGATATTTTAGATGTTACGAATGTTAGCAAGGCTATTTACACATACATATATACATGATAAGTTTGTTTTATATGTAAAAGAAAACTAATTAACGATAAGTAGAAAACCAAGAGCGCCTGTGTTGTCACTTACTTCTGTTTCTTAGCAATAGACAATTTGTTTTCGTTTTTTGTTATGTATTGTGCAGCCATATCTGTAATAGCGCTGTCATTGTTGAAATTTAAATTAACATTTGTTTATCTGTTGTTTTGTTTTTGTACGACAAATAAAATGAACTAATATTTTGTTACAATATCATTGATTTTCAATTTTCCTGCAGTCTGTATACTAGATAATATTAGAGGACTATACCTACATAATATGCATAGCGTGGCTGTATTAAGTTTTTCACTAAAATAAAAATGCCAGTGTATTAAGCAGTTTTTGTTAATTGTATCAATTAGAACCTTAAAGCATAAAAATATGGAGAGAGCATCAAATAGGTACGGCAGCAGTGATCCTGAAATAGCAAATAATTATGGTTCGCCTTTCTCGATCTAATGCAGTCTGATTGGCTGTATCTTACTTACCAATCAGTCTACGTTCAGGCGCATTAGAGTGAGAAATTCGGACTATCATTATCACTGCTCTCGTACGTACTGAACGCTGTCTCCATGTTTTTATGGTCTAAGATTAAAACAGGTAAGAACAATAACGGGTTTATCTTGATTTTTTTCGGAAGGGGCGTTTTTCAAAGTTACTTTTCTTAATATTTGAAGAAACATGTGTAAGTACAGATATACTGTGAAGTGTAAAATGAAATAGTTTATAACATATTCAAAAAGAAGAAGGAATTAAAATCCTTATTCGTCTAAATAATAAGATCAACGATCTCACATTTGGAACGCGTCCTATCAAGTAGGCACAACGAACCGAAAGCCATATCATACGACCGGTTTCGACCTATCGGGTCTCATCAGGTGGGTGCTGGCAGAAAGTCCTTTACAGGCTATATTATAAATATAAACATAATTATAAGTTTGGAATCAACAGAAACAACTACTCCGAGGGCTAATACCCCTACCGGCATTGAATTACACTGTTGATTCCGATGGATTCTTAGACGAAGATACTACTTGGTAGTTAGCGTTCCAAATGTGAGATCTTTGATCTTATTATTTAGACGAATAAGGATTTTAATTCCTTCTTATTTTTGAATATGTTATGTCTTCGTCTAAGAATCCATCGGAATCAACAGTGTAATTCAATGTCGGTAGGGGTATTAGCCCTCGGAGTAGTTGTTTCTGTTGATTCCATATTTATAATTATATTTATATTTGAAACAGTTTATAATTAATTTTTACCCTTGAACTACGACGATTAAAGTAATTCGGGGACGTCTTTCGGATACTTTCTATGCACAAATGTAAAATTTCTGGAGACATAGCAGATCTATAAATACATGAAGAATCAATGTCCAAACTGTTTTATAACATAAATGTTGTAACCAGAAACAGTAAATCAGAAGTTATTTCTTTACAAAAATTATACTTATACTTATTAGTTCGCTAATTCTTACATCCTATTAATAAAATAGTAACTACGATCATGAGAACTCTTTCAATTTTTGTTTAAATAATTACAATTAGTCAGTGCTGTATCAATTTTTATAATAAACTTCATTATTTAATACAGCAGATAAAACAGAAAACAAACTATACTGCTTGTAGTAATGATATTAATTGTAAAAATGTTACCATATAGTAAAAGAAAAAAATCATCATTTTATTTTTAATTCAGAGCATTTTTTTATACAATAAATTTGTAATCAATATTTCGAGCAGTCGTTTTAGCTCATTAATTGAGCAAATGTCTTTTACGATTACAAAAGTCTGTTTCATATTTCTAACTGAATATAAATAGTGCTTTTTGGTCACTTTACTTGAATATTATCTGTTAGTATTTATTATCATTTGAATCGTTTGATAATGATAATGATAATACTACGGTCACAATAATTGTTTAAATAAAGCAATAAAAAACAAAGTGTTGTTTAATTTGTCAAGAGTTTTGCATGTTCTTGGCTAAAAATAGTGGTTTTTTGATGATGCTTTTTAATGATTCACGTTCAAGTGCATTTCACCCATAAAAATCGTTACAAAAAAGCTAAAGGTGAAAAAGTAGTAAACGTTGTTAAAGACAAAAATCCGCAGCTGTCCTACAACATAATAAAGAAGTATTACAATCGCATAAACCACTTAGTATTGTTCTGGTTGTCTAACCGCAGCGTTCTAACGACCCCATTCGAAATCTATAAGAACAAGCTCTTAAAAACTGCGGCATAAGAGACCATTATATGAGTAGCGGTCCTTCAGAAACGTTGTCACAATTTTATTGTGTTTGCGGGAATCGAAATGCAACAATGCTATCTACCGTCCATCGGAGTGGAAATAAATTAACGTAAAGTCACAATTTTTGGGGTCGATATTTCGAGATTTCAAAACGATGATAAATAAATAAAATCGTGCAGTGACAAGTCCACTTGAACACCCTATAACGTATTTTATATAACCATCCAACTTGTAGATGCCTAGTTGTTTGGTGGTGTTCTTATGTGAGGGCTAATTATAACGTACAAAATTATTGTGGGAAGTCCACGGGTGACAACCTATTTGTTCTGCTATTGTACAAGTATCTAGTGTACGGTTTTAACTCGCTTTCACTTGACAATGAGACAGATGGTCGATTTCCAAAACGAAATAAAAGAAGAAAAAAAAGAGAAGGCACTTTGCCACACTTTTTAAAGGTTTTGTGGTAATTGTGCAGTTTAGAAATTTCAACTTGACTCTTTTTAAGTACTAATTATTTTGTTTACTTACTTTCTGCACGAAAGTTAACAATTTGGTAGCGTATAAAAACTAGCGAAATATAAATCATGTAACTGAAACTTTCGATACTATTAACTTATGATTTAATTTGATTATTACTTTTGAGTATTTTGTATAGGAAATCAAATAAAATCAGCAAGTCAGGTTTCCTATAAGTAATTTAATATAATAAGGATTGAAAATAAACAAAAAAAGCTGGTCATTTATGATGTAATTTGTCCTAATCAAACCTCTCAGAATCGCGTCAGCACGTCAAGATTCTATGATATCCGAACCTTAATACTCGAATAATGTATTTTTTCCTTTTTTAGTGGATAACTGCATGAAATAATTGAACAAAAGAATATATTAACATCAAAATCCAAATGTAGCCATTTTGGTTTGTTTGGATTTTAGATTAGGGGATCTTGAAATTTCCACTTTTCAGGGTAATTCTGGAGCTATATTCGAGTTCGCTTTTGTAAAATACATTGAAAACTGTTACCCTAGTTCTGTTCTAGTCGTGTACCCTCTTTGTCAAGGATGACTATGGAGAATTGGAAAGAAAACAACAAACGAAAGTAATCCTTTTATATGTTCTATGTTCTTTTTCCCTGATGCTTAAATTCCTCCCCGTCTGTCCTATACAACTACTAACAAAAATGGCATATACAAAATTAGTTGTAAAGAATGCGATGAATTTTATATAGGACAGACCGGGAGGAATTTAGGCACTAGGGAAAAATAACATATAAAAAGCATAAAAGACGGTAAAACGTGCACAGGTATGAGCACTCATTGCATAGACAATCAACATAATATAGATAGATACAGAGGAAACAGAATTATTACATCATGAAAAAAAAGGGAGAAGCTAGAATTTAAAGAAACTTTTGTCATAAACTAATATTTAGGAATCACTAATAATGATCGCACATATACGTATAAATATATAGACATGTTTGTGTATATGGAACCTACTTCCAATTGTCATCATTAGTAAAACATTACTCTTGAGAAAGGGCTAATTATCCGAAACATATGTACAGTTTATACAATAAAACTTTGAAGCATTTAAAAGCAGTTCTTTTGTATTTTTAATTATTTCTAAAATGTTTCACAAATACATCACCGATGAATCAATCTCTATTCTAATTTAGTAACAAATATAACTGGTAAATGACTACTGCCTTGGTTTATTTGTTCTTCTACTTCGTATATTAAATGCCTAATACGATATTAAATCACCTAAATATTAAATCTACTAGCATAACTCTGTGTATAACACAACAAACATTGATTTTATTCTTTCAACCGTAGCAAAATCGGGCTGTAATGGTTGGTTAGCAAAATATTATCTTCAGGAATAATTACAGCAAGCTTGCATATCAGTTTTGTGGACAATGCTCTGTAAACTGGTCGTTGTAAGTAGGTATATCATGTTTAATGTTCATTCCATTTTCAATAAAAATCATGTCACAAAACGGTTAATTTCTAATTTCACCTGTACCCTCATCACTAACGCATAAATTATGATCTTTTTGTTTGTAATTGTTGCCGCAACCGGTTGAAAGTTATGAATTGCACGTGCCATTCCAAACGATTAAGTAGTGGTGCATCAATACACATTTAATGTTAGATAAATACGACAAACAGGCATCTGTCTATTGTATATTGGGAAAATAATGCCTCTTTTACTACTCGACTACGTTCACTCATGTTCATTAGTTCTACTGTATTTACAATTCAAAAGGTTGCACCGATGTAATGGAATCAATCGGCCTTTAATTGATGAAAGTCAATCATTAAAAGTGAAACAAACACATAATAATTTCCAATGAATATTTTAAATTCTTAACAATTGTTTCACCCTACTAGGGCACCTTTAGAAGACATATTAATATGCTACCAAAGCTTTTTTTTGTGTTTCATTTTCACCAGCTACTTGTGGATGGGCGGGCAGATCCTCCGACCTACACTGTAGTGCAAAGCCGGAGGCTAGGGCGTAAGGCCATCTTCAGCCTCCTTGTAGGAATCGTGGGAATGGGTGGTGGTGTGTTTAGGAAGAGAATGATGAGACGAACGAAATGAAGACAGAAGAGAAGTGAAAGATTATATGTGGGATATTACTGCACTAGACCACGCCGCTCGGCATATGCTACCACTTACCAGCTGACCTATATACTATCTTACATTGCTAGTGAGGTGTTTTTCCACTATTTTATTGACTATTATTTATACACATATTCGATATTATTTTTTTCACAATTTTTTTGTTTGATATTTTTTTTAATTTCGAAATATTGTACTATATGTAGTTTTCTCTTTTTCTAAGTAATGTGGTATTTAATAGTTATAATCAACATTAAATTCGTGTTTACAGCTTTTTATGCGATTCGTAAATGTCGTCTTTTAGTATAAATTTTAATATGTTCGCTAATTTTCTCTCTAAAGGATCTCCCTGTTTGACCAATATATACTGCTGTACATGTGTTACATTTTAATTTATACACTCCGCTTTTACTCATTTCTTTTTGTTTATCAATTGTCAATAAATTAGTGTAAAACACCCCCACCCCCACTACTACTACTAGCAATGTAAGACAGTATATAAGTTGGCCTGTAAGTGGTAGTATATTAGGTAGTATGTCTTCTAAAGATGCCCTAGTAGGGTGAAGAAATTGTTAAGAATTTAAAATACACCATGAAAACTATTTTGTGTTTGTTTTACTTTTCGTTATCACCAATTTCCATAAAGTGGAGGCAAAAATATATATATATAAACCTAACTACCCTATGATAGTCGTACTATTTACGTGACGAAATTAATGTGCTAGCGAAACAATTGTTGTTATGTTATGAAAATAATAAGTTTCTGTAATGTTACTGACTACGTTTTAAACTCGATCGAATTCCAATGTTGCACTAAAATAAATATAAATAATAATTAGCCAATTAATTGAAAAATTAGACATAAGTAAAGTATCTTATGTATCTATACAATGTTGCACGTTTTCCGGCAATAAAAGCACTCTGCCTAATAAACTATTGGCAAATGTTTTAACGTTTATATTAAGCTCTAACCCAACAGTTTGAGTTATTTCGTTGACAGCGAACAATTCCGAAAATATTATTAACTTAACCTAATCTAACCTAACCCAACAGTTTGAGTTATTTCGTTGACAGGTAATAATTCCGAAAATATTATTAACCTAACCTAACCTAACCTAACCTAACTCAATCTAACCTAAAAAAGAACGCAGATGTTTACGGATAGTGTTCTGTATATTTTTATAGTTTTCCAGACTTGTGGACTTTTTTTCGTCTACGTCTGCAGTAGCTACTTCAAATGTTAAGCACCCGTAAGCCAGGAAAAACTGTAATGCCATTCCGCTATGACTAAAATACGTAAAAACATTATTTTTATTTTCATAATTGCGGTTTGTGTCTTCCTAATTTTACACCCTACACAATATCGCTGTAGCTAAAGTAGATTTGGATATACGTGCACTATTCGCCCCTTTACAATTTGTCTTTATGTGGTCACAGGTGTCTACGTGAGTACATACATACACACATACGAACATACAGGATTTGTTGCTTGAATAAGAAGAACAATCGATTGGTCCATAAACGCCCTTATAAGTACTTCTTACAGGACCAACTCACCCCCTTTTTGAAACAAAATCCGCAACAGTGACAGCCTCCTAAACGTATTACTATTGTTTTTTAAGAGGTCTAAACAATGGGTAATACTAAACTACTGTTAATAATGCCGTGCATAATAACAATGGCTGAATGAATAGGTATTAGCATTGTCGTGAGAATATTGTTGCTCTTTATCGGACAAGGTGCATCTCATCCGTATATTGCTAAAAACCGCTGCATCTTTAAGCGTTCAAACAAGTATATTTTAGAGTTATCAAAAAATTATTAAAGTAATTTTTGAATTAATTTTTACCAACTACAAATTACCTCAAATTGATAAGGAAAAACTGTTACTGATGTCACGTTCTCACCGAGAATCGAACCCAGGACCTTTGACTTTACGCACCAATGCCAATGCTGTGACCGTTAGCTACGAGAGGTAACAGCAATAACAACGACGAACGTACTTACAAAGTCACAAAATCGACGATTATATGCAGTTCAAATTGTAATTCGTAATTTTCACCTTGGAAAGTAACTGAATTTCTATAACTGGTAACTGAAGAAGGTGATAAAAGAAGAAACGACCGCTGTTCCTCGAGAGATGCAATGGAGAAAGTATTGCAGCAATTCATAGCAACAAAAATGCATCATCCATAAAAACCGCAAATATGGACATTTAAAAGGCAAATATTTCTTGAATATTTGCCTTTTAAATGTGGAACATATTCTGTAAAACGGTTTACATTTAAAAACAAATGTCTATATTGATATACTAGTGACATCAATACCGATAGATTCATGTTGTAAATATTCAATTTATTTGAATTTCCTCCCTTGTCTAAATTGTAAATGGGGGTAACTAACTAATCCTGATAAAACTACGAAACAAGAAAGCATGTTTAACCTAGTGATTCTTGATAACTGTTTGTCTATTTTTAGTTTTATAATTGCCAAGAGATTTTTTACATTTGAAAATTTTGTGTTAATATTATTCTTACCACCTTGCTCCAGGATGAAAATAGTTTAACTTTCACTAAAAAAGGATTATTTAACTGACGATAAATGCCTTAATAATAGAGGATATACAGTCTGGTTTTTGTACGTTACAAGTCTTCAATCGTTAGGTTGGTTAAATAATTCCTAAAGCATTCATATGTGACTTGTATACAAAATTCAATACGCTCTTGTCAATGAAAATGAATAAAATGAATACGCGAAACTTAATTCTGTTATTTAAAGTATTCTGCTTTTGTATAATAACATACCAGTGAATAAATGATGATATAATTACTGAAACATTTCATTAGAGAATCCAGATTCTGTTTATATAAGAAGAATGGCAAGTATAATTAAGATGGATAAATAACATACCAGATGGAATCTTTATTAATTACGTTTCACAAATCATTTGTTTCTTTTTTATTTAAAAAGAAATAAACCGTTTAATTTTAATTATTGATATAAAATGTATTTATAATCACATCATTGCAGTTTATAATAATTAATTAAAGCATTAAAAAGCTCATTTGTAAAATTTTGTTATTTCTGCAACCCATCCTCTAAATAATTAAATATTCAGTGTCGTTAATGAGAGGCTATATGTATTATAAATTACTTATTGCAAATTACATATATATGTATAAAAATACACCAAAGAATTTAATAAATAATTTTTAGAACAGCTTTCTTTTTATTCAAATGAAGAATCAAAGTTGAAAATTAAAACAAAAGCAGAAGGATAATCTTTAATCGATCTTAGTCATTTTTATTCAAATTTGCAACTAATTACTTTTAAGTCTTAATTGGCGGCGTACTTAACGTATATAGTAATAACATTGCGGATTAGTTCAACGTAAAGTACTATTATATGTAATAATTAATACTATACATGATGAGACGTAGACGAAGAGGAATGTTGTATTCGAGATGAGGCCGCTCATATTCTTGATCCAGTGTTTTAATTTCAACCCGAGATCTCAGTTCCAGTATCCAGTCTAGCCAAACAGGAAGTTCAATGTCCGTCCTTATGGTGATTATAACTAGACATCTACTTACTTTCAAACGACTACCGCATTATCATTAATTTATTCCACTAACCAATTAGTCACAGTTCCGATTGTTTCGAGAAATCGATTACATTCGGCTTTTCTCTATTTAACTAAATAATCATCACTAATAAGGCTTCAGTTTTAACAAAATGAGCGAATCAGTGTCGTATCATTATTGTTTAATATTTATGGTAATTATTATATAAATGTATTACAATACAATAATTAATTCGCAGTACAATGGCTTCTTCAAGTGGAAGAATGCGTAAACTTAAGCTAAATAAAATTATCTTATATACTAACTGAAGAAGAGTCTATGGGAGGGGGAAAACTTAAAATAATTTTTTTCCTAACTTACTGGCTAAAGCATTGGCGCATAAAGTCGAGATCACGGGCGTGACAACAGAAACAAAATTTTCCCTCAATATCGTATTAATGTATTTAAAATTTACCCCTACTAAAAATTCGTAAAACAATATTTCATTATTAATGATTAATAAATTAATATTGGACTTATACTAACTTAACAAACTTTTATCAAAAGATATTTAAAAAGGGTAATCCTCAATTATCAATTAGAGGTAAATAATTCACCCCTATTAAATAACTTTTGAGTCCAACGTTAATTTATTATTAAAAAATTTAAATATTAAAAATTTATTTTAAGTTTTCACCTGGATCTTAATGTCTCGATCTGACGCCCAAGAACTACCACATGTTCCTGCATTTTAAGGAACATCTGAGTGGTCAGTGGTTGTCAAATCAGGAAACACAGCTCCATGAAGATGTGATACAAAAGCTGGTTGTAGGAAACAACGAGTAACTTAATATTGGTGGAAATTATGGAGAAAAACACTTTAAGGTACATTCTTTCACGTAAAAACATGATTGTTAAGGGTAGTCTCCCTGTTTCGCAACAGTACTTGCTTAAAAAGCATGCCTCTGATTATATTGAAAAGAATAATTTTTTGCATTAATTCAAGAGAAACTTTTTTTTCAGTACGATCGAAATTCGAACTTGGGTTGTTTAATTCTCCATCCTTTCGTTTTCTCAGGAATCAACAACTCAATATAGCAGTGCCTAAAAGTTGGGGAAATAAAACGTTACTTCAAAAAGGTTTTTATCGGTTACAACTAATATTAAAATAACCAATAGATTATTTGGAAATTAGAGTTATAAAGAATAACGTATTTGTTTATGTTGATTCCATGTTTACATTTATATTTATTATACAGCTTGTAAAAGCCTTTCTGCCAGCGTCCACCTGATGAGACCCGATGTGTCGAAACCTACTTGGTAGGATGCGTTCCAAATGTGAGATCTTTGATCTTATTATTTAGACGAATAAGGATTTCAATTCCTTCTTCTTTTTGAATATGTTATATCTTCGTCTAAGAATCCACAGGAATCAACAGCGTAATTCAATGCCGGTAAGGGTATTAGCCCTCGGAGTAGTTGTTTCTGTTGATTCCATGTTTACATTTATATTTATATTTATTACAAGGAATAGTTTATTGAGAATATTACTGGTACATACTGAGGTCTCAATTATCTATTATGACATCTACTTAATAATGCTCAAAGAGATTAGTAAAACTAATTCCGAAAACTTCTAATTAATCAGAGTAAGCAAAAACTACTCCATTGTTAAATGTTGTGAATTGTTCTGATACGCCATTGGTAAAAATGCAATTAAACAGTAAATAATGAATACTAGATATAAAAAGATCAACCGCAATTTCACCAAAATAATGAGCTTTCTGTAGTATAAACTTTTTAGGAAAGAAAGCAGTTGTGTTGAATAGTAACATTACGGCGAAAGTTAATTAATTTTTAACTGTTTATTTTCTCTTGAACTGCGCCAATTTGTCAAGTTTACATTTTAATAAAAGAAACAAAAAGAAGAACAAAGACCTTCGCACTCATTAACGTTGCGCTCTTTTGTTTATCAATTTACCAGCGTAGCCGTGTACGGGAATATTGGCATAATGAAAATTATTAAAGCTGCAGGTGGTATTTTAATTATCCTTTGGATTAATTATTTGCCTTCTACGCCCCGCTAGATTTCATTTGAAACCGTAGTCATTCTTTTGTTTTTATTAATGGATAAAGTGCCAAAGTTATAATTGCAGTAAGTAAAACATTCTTAAAAACGTCAATACAAATGACATTAAGATACTTTAATAACTAATTGACAGAATTTGATCTCAGAATTACATTAGCAAGTTAGGATTGTGAGATCCCCCCCTCTCCTTAAAACTCAGTAATAATAAAAATTGAATCTTAATCATCATCAATCATTAAGTTGCGAAAAGTAATTATTAACCATTACTAAAATTTCTTACTAAAAATTGGATTGATTCGACCGTTACTTTGTGATAACTCATCTTAACGATAAATGAAAAAACATTACTTTGTCCACAAATACTTGTGACTATAGTTTCAACAAATAGCTTGCCGTTATCAAACAAGCGATTCAAATTGAATGAATACAAACAGATGTACAGTAGTCTTTATATATATTTTTGGAAATGAAATTCCATTAATTATTAAATGTACTGAATAATACTGAGCGGTACTAATCTACATGGTCGTTTAACAGGTTATTTTCGGAATTTTTTGATGCTATGTACACTTCTAAGGATTCTAAAATATTAAGTTTAAAGCCTTTATTTACATTATGAATAATTTTAAGATTTTCTATAGTAGGAAACCGATGGCCTGTTTCTAAAAAATGGTTTGCAAAATTCGAATTATCTTTTTTTAATTTAAATGATCTAAAGTGTTCGTTACAACCAGTTCTAAATGACCTTTCAGTTTGGCCTAAGTAAAAGGAATCACATTCTGTATATTCTAGCTTATAGACTCCAGTTTTTTCAAATTTGTCAGTTTTATCTTTTGAATTAAAAAGTATGTGTTTGTCTTAAAACTGACTGTTAGGTTATTTGCAGATAGAACATTATCGATTTTTATTGAAATATTACCAATGTACGTCAAAGATATGTATTTGCATTCTTTGTTTTTTATGTATGGGTATATAGACTGGCATGCTATTTTAAATTGTTTTTTACGGATTAAATTTTGAATTATTATTGAATCAAAACCATTATTTTTTGAATTGCTTGAATGATGTTTAGCTCATGTTTTAATTTTTCGTTTGAAAGGGGGACTGAAAAAGCTCTGCTGCAAGTTTGTGTGAAAGAGGGTGATTTGAATTATTATGAATTGTTATGTCTCTGAATGTTGGTTTTCTGTAAATATCAAAATTTATATTATTATCTGAATATTGTACGGTGAGGTCAAGAAAATTTATTTTCTTGTTCTGTTCAATTTCTAGCGTAAATTGGGGTGAATTGTATTAATAAAATTTAAAAAGGAGTGTAATTGCCGGTGAATATCGAAACTATAGTCACAAGGATTTGTGAATAAATAAAGTGATAATAAACAAAGTAGTGTTTTTTTATTTATCATTAAATTTCTTACTGTTTACTTTTAGGTTTTTTCTCACTAGCTTGACTCGCACCAAATAGAAAAGATTCAAGTAATAAATGAATTCAATAAATTCTCCTACATATATGTAATATCCAAAACTTTTCGTTTTTACTGCAAGTGTTCGAATTGCTGCTATCGAAAGTTTTTCACCGTTGAAAGCGATAGATAATAAAAGTTGAGCGCAGGCTTTTCAACAACTGGACGATTTAGATAATCCTCTCCTTATCTAAGGATTGGAATGGCTTTGACTGACCTAATCCCCAATTAGTCTATGTAATCGATTCAGCAATTAACTCCATATCCTTGGTATCCTCACAGTTCACACTCTGTGATATACGATAATCACAAATTTTCTAACAAGAAGTAAAACATTTACGACAGCTCTCAAAGACGATCCTTACTGATTTGTTACTAAACCTACCTATTTACATAAATATATAGAGCGTTAATGTTTGTTTATCAATCGAAATACACCAAAATTTATCTATGCCTTTATTATCTCTACTTATGCAATTTTAATTAGTTAGTTTTGACATATAACAAAAGAACTGAACAATAGACGTGTTAATCATCGTCAAATGAAAATCTTTAATAATAGAATCACTGTTAGAGGTGTAATCTTGATGAAACATTTTTAATAAAGATGAAAAGAGTGTTTGGAAGTTTCAACTATTTATTTAATCAGTCTGAAAATTGTTTCGACCTGGCGGTTATTAACGAAGGGTAGTTTACAAATACTAAAATTAAAAACTAATTATAGCCCTTAAATACCAAAAGTCCGTTACGTCATGGGAAAACCTAAATATACATAACATAATATCTATCTATAGGTCCGACAATAATAATGGTGTAAGATTCGAACAAAGTTCCAACTGGTTATCGACTAAACATTTATTGTTGCGTAATGCTTTTTTAATTTCCAAATTTTCTAGTAACTTTAATACATGGTTTTTGTTTTCTGTATGTAACACTTTCACATTGCTTTTATTTAAGTTATGGTTCTTTTTTTAAAGAGTGTTCTGAGAAACCTGTCGATTCTTTTCCGTTATTTATGCAATAAACATGTTCATGAGTGCGAGTTTTTATGGATCTAGTGCATTTTCCGATGAAGATGGCATTACAATTGCTACATTTTAACTGGTATATGCCACTTTTATCGATTGTATCCGATTTTTGTTTGTTATTTACAAGGAACGAGCCTATCAATATTTAAATTTGAAAAATCACGCGTAGATAGATTTTTGTTAGTAATATAGACCAAACAAAACATACCTTTCATTTTAGACCAGTTCAATAAAACCTATAAAATAAAGCGTGGTATATATTCGGGATTTATCAAAAGGAAGAGGTATGCCATAGTATAATTTTACGATAAAATAGAAACGAAACCATGAAATTGTTTTGAACAAAAATTTTGGTTTCTACATTCTGATTTTATTAATTTTTCATAAAAGGCTATCCTGAAATATATAATAATACACATAGTCATGGTCAAAGTATTGCCGAACCCTATTTGGTTTATTATACCATGAAAAGAATTAACATCTTTTAAATCAACAGTAGTTGATTTACCCTTCATATGATTTTGAGATGCATATTTTGCATGAATTTGTTAGATGACTAAAAATATTTATTTTGTTCTAAATGGTCAATTGAAATATATATTAGCCAAATACAGTTTTATGGTGAATTATTGTTCCATTTAGTCTAATTACTGTTTGTGGCGAACACGTCGCCGAGAAGAAACAATTTTAACAATTTTTCTATCGATGGAGTAAAAGTTCGAAAAGTGAAACACACACTGTAGTAATTCCTACGTAAAAAAGCTCATCGATGAGTTTTGAAACTAGAAACCGAATACTAAAGTTTTGCAGAATAAAATAGTTTAGGGTGTCATAAAGACATTAACGTATGATTATGGTGCGTGCATGCAAAAGACACAAAATGACGATGCATGGTACATTTTGTGTTGGATTTAACTGCCACATGTAAAGTGTGGAATACCGCATTACGTGAAGCATAAAAGTTGTTTCTTGTAGTAATAAAATATAGTAAACGTTTACAACCCATCAAGTTTGCTGTAGCAGCTGACAAAGAGAATTCCTTAATGTTGCAATTTTATTCAGTTAGTGGGTCTCAAAATCAATTAATCTCTCAAGACAAAAAATAAACTTTATTATTTAATTAAAATTTAGTGGTTTATGACCTGCGTTAGGTGTTTGTGGTAATTTTGTAAAATTATTAATAATTTTTCTAGCGAAATTTGAAAAGCGCGTAGGTAAAATTTTAATGAGTCATAATATTAGCGTAATTGATAATGTGAAACGATACCAACATATACCTACAGGGTGTTCGAATACAATTACCCGGTTGTTGAGCTATTATTTTTTTATTTATTAGCAGTATTGTAGTTGTTTATAATGCCACGATTTGAAATTTTAATATTTGACGCTAAACAAAATGATGGGGATGCGTTAAGTTCGAAACGTTTTACGTTTCTCTTAGTTACTTAATTAAACAGAACGTTTTATGAATATGAAACCTCTGTTTTTCTAAACATCTTGAAGTAGAGTTTGGTCAAAGTTGCAGCATTACCATATTTCAAAAATTGAACTAATAAAGTCGTTATTCATAATGAATAAACAGAATATGTATCTATTATACAACATTATTATTGGTTTAATCAAGTCTATATAAATAGAATATTAATAAAACACCAATTTGGTTAATTTCCTTAACGCGTGTTTCGCGCGCACTGCGGATTCTTCAGAAGTTTTATATGAAACTTAATCTATCTTACAAGGTTTGTTGTTAAATACTATTGGGGTGAGTGGGGATAGGGAAGAGGTTCAACAGTGGTGAGGTACTTAATTCTATTTGTTCATTTATTAAATTATTACTATTTTTATGTTTATTTATTTCTAGTATTTCTAGAAATGACTATTTAAAACTATTATTGTATAGGGTATGCAAAATGTCAAATTTTTCGCAATAAAAGGTCCATTTATACTAAATCGATTTTGTAAATAAGTATGTTAATATACTGTAGAAAAAATAACCCAATGTAGACCATTGATTATTTTTTGTTAAAGTGGTTTTGCTGTCGGTCCGTGGTCTATGTAATATTGTTGCGAGTATATTTGTTTTCGTGGGAGAGAAAGGCGAAACGGCAATAAGCCAGACAAAACGGCACTCGTCCCCTAAATGACGCAACGATTGAAGGGATGTCCCGTCGTGTTGATAAGATAGAGAAGGTCTAGGACCACCCGTTCACACGCACGCAACCACCGACCGCCGCTGCAGTCAACGTAGCCACCTGGAGATCGACTGCGTGAGTGAAGAGAATAAGCCTCGATCCATACATAGACCTTATGATAACGGATCTACATTCCACAATCTAAATACGTGTGTGTGTGTGTGTATATGGATCTATACATTTGCTGTGTGCTGATTTGTTCCGATAACTTCCGTGTCGTAAGTGTTCCCTTCCAGAAACAACCAATATCCACGGAAATCTGATTCGTGATTAATTTATTTTAGAATCTGACTAACCTTTATAACAGGAAGTGTTTTGAATATTATTAATTAGATATATATAGAAAATTATCAATCATACTTAAAGGTATGACCACTGTATGATTTTCCTTTGCACAGTTGTGCCACTTCTTTTCTATCTCAAGATGTTTTTTTGTAAGAAAAACACCCCGTAGAATTTAATTAATTTTTTTAATATAAAATATTTACACTAACTTAAAATTAGGGTGACAACGAAAGAAATATTGATATTGCTTTTCTACAAAAATGATTATTATGATTACTAAACTATATTTGATAAATTATTCGAGAACTGATTACTAAAACGACTAAAGACTGACTGATAATTGTTACAACCTTTCTTCTTATTATCTACTCTCAATCGTGTTTTATATTTTTCCGACATCCGGCAATGAGAACAATGGTCACTGTCAACCACCGATGCAATAGCACCGAACATTGATCATTATTCTTCCTAGACTAAACAAGTATCAATCCTTGCATATACAGAGTCGTAAAAATAACGGAGGCAAAATTCCATCTAAACATATTTCTAAGATACAAATCATTTACATTAACAACGACGAAAACTAGTAATTTTATAATTAAAATTACTGAATACACATTAATAGTGATCTTGCGGTATAATGAACTTTTAATTTCCAAATTCTCCAGTAGATATTTTCTGATTATTGTTGAAATGTGCGGTATTTCTATTTTTTGTGACTCTACCATATTACCCTATGTAAACCCCATACAGTTATACCCCATTATGATTAAATTTATCTTTGTATGAAAGGATTTATTGTCTCTTTTCACTGTTTTATACACAGAGTGTTCGAAAATTCTTCTTTAGCGGATACGTCTATATTATTTATAGGAATAATGTACGTACAATCTTAAAATATCGAAAAAGCAAAGTATTTAAACAACCCGATCCATTCATCTTTGTCCCCGGGCAATCAATTTCCACGAAACGTTGGCATTAAGCAACAGCACCCGTCGCGGTTCTCAGTCGTAAGCCCAGCGCTCCTATGCAATTAAAATTTTTATTTTGCTTTTAACATAAAGTACATTCGAACAGTCTGGTGACAAATTCATCTGGGACTCGCATAAATTTATGTCACCTCGTCAGTACTGGCATTTCGCTAAACAGCTAATTAATAATTCAATTCCATTGCATAAACCAATCGATCAATTCTTTCATATATCATCGACGACTTGTGTGATACAATCTGTATCTTATATTCAGCGTGACAGTTATCGTTTTGTCTTCTATATAAGTGTTAAAGGCTATAGTGTTAATAATTTAATAGTAAAAAAAGAGGAGTAAACGACAGAAATACTGACACTTGATTTACTGCATATTTTTTTCTCTTTTTGTATTTACAAAACAGCCGTATAAATAACAAACGAGTTCCTTATTAACCTTTAACTTGGTCGTATTTGCATTCAATTCCTTTTGAATGAACCTTGTTAAGATTAATATATTTATTTTCTAACTCTCAAATGAGACACAATAACAATTGCAATTGATAATCTTTTAATAACCATATAATTTTGAAGAACAAACAATGGAATTATGTTTTAAAAATAATATCGTTTAAATGTCTTTCTCGACTTCTTCTGACTGAATTAATTCTGGAGGCCCAATTTGTAACAACTCTTTCACACATATCGCGTGGTATATTCCTAATGATGCGTCGAATGTTTCTCTTAAGGTCGGGAATTGCTCGTGGTTTATTTTTGTACACGAGAGGTTTAACATGATCCCAAAGGAAAAAATCTAAGGGTGTGAGATCACATGATCTTGGTGGCCAATTGACATTACCATTTCTTGAAATAACGCGGCCAAGGAATTGATGTTCCAATAAATCAAGTGTCTGCCGAAATGTGTGACACGTCGCCCCGTCTTGTTAAAAGAAAACATTGTTTATGTCAGTATTTATCAGTTCTGGGCAAAGATATTCTGTTAGCATATTCGTGTACCGCTAACCATCTTTCCATCTTTGTCTTCAAAAAAATAAGGTCCAATCACGCCTCGAGCCCAGAAATCGCACCAAACAGTAACCTTCTCAGGATAATGAGATGTTTCTTGAATGGCCTGAGGATTTGCATTAGCCCAAATCCTACAGTTATGCATGCTTACAAACCAATTGAGCCAGAAATGGATTTCATCGGAAAGCAGTATCCTTTCTGCCGCATAATTATTTTTAATTAATTTTACTTCATTCATTCTATAATATTCTCATATCATTCACCGAAAATCTCATGTCTTATCATATGACAAGCCTCGTCCTTCTACTCTTCGGTGTTTCTCGCTAGTGTTTCTCTACTATTTAATCAAATTTCTACACAGATACGTAATGCTTACTATATACATGACTGTTTTCTGTTTTTTAATTTTATGGAATGCTGTACCTATAACGTATAACATTCGCTCTTAGCGTGTCCGAGTGTCCAAGTCGTCAGTTAAAAAGAGCACTGTCTAACCCACAGACCTATACTGCAAATAAGCGCCGATAGCGGTTATTATTTTGTCATGTTTGATAAACGTCTAATGGCAATCAGCAACTCCTATTTAACTAAGACGCAGCTTTACGCACCGGTTTGTGGAATAAGTTGTTTTAATGACTTCCTTTCAGCATTTAATTGATGTCTAGACCGAGACGCATTTAGTTTCTTTTGAATTGAAACTGATACTTACGTTGTAACACTATGTACGTTTTTTCTAATGAAGATAAGGTGAAGACTGTCAATTTGCACCTAATCAACTGACTAATGAAGAAGAAGATCCTACTCTTATTACTGGAATTCGAATGAGATGGAGAGGTAGCGAATTATTTGTAGGAATTTTCATCTTTATAAGTATTGTTTAGTTAATTAAACAGGTGGGCAACTTTAATTGTACATAATACATTTATATATAAAGGTGGAAGAAGTATGTAATAATTCTAAACGCAAAAGTTTATTAAAATAATTATGAGCAGCATGTGCTGTAAAGCTGCATTTCGAGTTTTACAGACTAACAAATTTTGTTTTGAATTAAAGACAATGTAGTAGTTTTACACAGTAACAAAAAAAAGAATGTTTTGAAATCAAAAAGCTCGCTTAGATAACCAAAATCTTACAAATAACCAGTTGGGGTTAAATTTTGCAGGGGTATTAGCCCTCGGAGTAGTTGTTTCTCTTGATTCCATATTTATATTTACATTTATAATATAGCCTGTAAAGGCCTTTCTGCCAGCGCCCACCTGATGAGACCCGCTATGTCGAAACCGGTCGTGAGATACGGCTTACAGTTCGTTGTGCCTACTTGGTAGGACGCGTTCCAAATGTGAGACCTTTGATCTTAATTTTTAGACGAATAAAGATTTTTTTGAATATGTTATTAGGATTTTTATAATAAAATTTGGTGAAAATTTCCATAGTGCATGCTTTTGTTTTTAATTAAGGATGTTTCACACTAGTTGCACTCCACAAAGTGTTAAATTTATTTAATATGCACAACATAAAGATGGAGTAGTTCAAAAATGAGCATTTTCAAATTCTGTTCTTTAAAACTATAAATATGAAATTCGGAAACACGGGAGGATCGCACTGTTTTTGCAAAGCTACAAGGAATTTTATGACTTTCCTAAAAAAAATACAATTCATTAATTCCTTTATTAATCATATCACGGAATCAATTATTGGTACACGATTCGTTCTCGAATATGCGCCTACTAGAACCACTTAGACACAAATTACAAAGGTTCAGACAGAAAATTGCGAAGCAAGCTGAGGCCGTTCTGACATACTTTAGCTCCATTTGCTCCACTATGTCAGAACATGTGTACACTTATCTTGTTAAGCGCAGAACTAACAACCGGCTATTAGAACCCTTTGTATGCCGCTTGGGAAGAAAACACATTTTTCCTACTCCAACATTATACCGAACAAGTACCGAAGTCATGTTAAAATCGTAATAATGGTAGTACTAGTGCGAAGGAACACGTATTTTAACACAATTACGGTAGTGCACGCACATAAGGACGCACGCCTAGTCGTGCTTATGAAGTAAAATGACGTGTGATTAAAAGATTAACAGGTTCCAGACGCGATTTGAAAAATTAACACGAATCTTAGTTTTGTTTCACGCTTCTAAGACGTCTTCTCACGCAACTGGATGTTTTAATCCTTTTTCTAATACTTACTAAAGAGTAAAATAAGATATTTCGAATGGCGTCATAATATGGAAAATATTACAGGTATATTTTCTTACATTTTAACCCTTAACTGGTATCGTGAAGTATTTGAACACTCCAAATTAAATCGTTTCTAAACGATGTCTGTTTAAGTACCTCTACAAAAATTTAATGACTATCTGAATAAGAGTAGAAAATAAATGGCGACATACAAAAATATAATAATTAATGGTATTTCCAAAAAATATATATAAACACTACTGTACATCTGTTTATATTCATTCAATTTGAATTATTCATTTGACAATGACAAGCTTATTTGCGAAACTATAGTCAAAAGGATTTGTAAATAAAAAATGATAATAAACAAAGTAGTGTTTATTCATTTATCGTTAATATGAATTATCACAGAGTAACGGCTGAATCAATCCAATTTTTAAAAATATATACTATAAAATTTTGCATGTACAAAACAAAAGTATAAAATTAAATGTTTTAGAATCTTTAGAAATGAATAGACATCATAAACAGGTATTACATTGAAATGACCAAATTGTTTGGAAAAACCCTTCACTACTAAACATCTTCAATAATGCTTAACGTACCCCCTTAGCTTACTCGTAATCAACAGCAACAACTACTCCGAGGGCTAATATCCCTACCGGCATTGAATTACACTGTTGATTCTGAACGATTCTTAGACGAAGATAACAATCTAAAAAAGAAGGTATTAAAATTCTTTTTCGTCTAATTATAGAGGATCACAAATCCCACATTTGGAGCGCGTCCTACTGTGTAGCGCACCGAAAGCCATATCCCAGAGTGTAATTCAATGGCGGTAGGGGTATTAGCCCTCGAAGTAGTTGTTTATATTTATTTTTATTATATAGCTTGTAAAAGCCTTTCTGCCAGTGCCTACTTGATGAGACCCGATAGGTCGAAACCTGTCGTGGGATATGGCTTTCGGTGCGCTGGGCCTACTGTGTAGGACGCGTTCCAAATGTGTGATCTGTGATCCTTTATAATTAGAATAAAAAGGATTTTAATACCTTCTTTTTTGACTTGTAGTAAAAGTTTGTCAAATCGTCACCTGACGAAGTCAATGGTTGGCGAAATAATATTGTAGTGTCTACAAAATAAAAAGTTATTTGAAACTAAATGTTTAAATTTTCAGTATAATAATTGCATCTAGTTAACCTATTTGTTTTGCTTTCTTTTATTGCAAAATTGTTATTTTCTACTGATAACGGACTTGTACTTCCCCTCGTGTGTAGCTTTTACGCAAGGCTAGTGACACAAGGTGCTAATAGTCATATGAATAGTACGTCTACCTATTGCGTTTGTTATCACCTGTACCCACATGACACGCTTGGTACAGTAACACTGGAAGAGTTACTATATCAATTTAATTTTGAAAGCTAATTTACTTACTGGTTTATTATGGTAAATAATAGTATAATCTTCAGAGGCTTCCGACGGGTTAAGTGTGAGTAGATAAACGACTAACGTAAATAAAAAATTAATAAATAATTTTAACAATAGCGTAATTACATTGAGTATTGCATAGATAGGTTATTGTTCGTTTTCCAGCTGCTGCCAAACATAAAAGTTTATTGCAAAAACATGACTCCATTTTTAACTGCGCAATGGTACCCCCATTTACTTCTAAAAATCCTTACCCCTTCTACTTTTAGATAAATGTCGTTCTCGTAAAAATATGAAAAAATAAAAATAAAGTTTTTAACTTTTTTATATACTAATTAGGTTTTCGACTTTGTCAAATTACATCAAAATCTACAATCAGCAACAATGACAATCAGCCATGTTGTGTGCTTTTTATATTGCATTTAAAAGATTAAAGTGAGTATCCAATGCACTGTTGTTATTTTGCATTTCCCTCACATTTCTAATAAGTTCAAAACTTTATAGAAATTTGAGGTATTTGGCAATATGAACCATTTCATATTAATTGTAAAAAAGATTAAAATGTTTTAACAACATTCTCCCCATTTTGATAGCATCGATTTTACAAACCATTTGTAATACCTAGTTTTAAAATTGACGATCTCTTTAAAGACTTATTCAAAAAAGAAGGCATTAAATTTTTTTTCGTTCTACATAGTAGGCATGGAGTACCGAAATCTATATCCCACGACCGGTTTCGACCTGAAATGTGGGATCTGTGATCCTTAAAATTTAGACGAAAAAGGATTTTAATGTCCTCTTTTTTGAATATGTTATATCTTCGTCTAATTGTGTGTAATTCTGTTGATTCCATATTTATATTTATCTTTAAAGACTTTTGACAAGGTGAATTTTTAATAAATTTTTATAACAGTAACAAAGTTTTATGTCAATATTTTACGTTACCTGTATTGTTTAAGTGATAAGTGCTTATTGCTTACACCTGGATATAAAAGACAACTTTTCCTCTTTGTAAATCGTTATATGATACCGTTCTGGTTTTCCAATAAGCCATTGTATTAATCCTTTATTCCCTAAACATCTTTTCAGGACGTACTATAATGGATTAAAGGGTTCAAGACTGTAATCTCACACCGCACCGGTTCACCTATTCGAGCTTGCTTACATGTCACGACCACGTGAGGAGCTGACCACACACCGGGTAATAATAATGAAACGTACCAAAAACAATAAAGTACCAATGGGTAAGACGATAAGTTATATAAAAATGACGCCAAAGGAAATTCTTTTACCGTGATTCAATTTTTTTTTGTTGATTGACAGTATCGATCACAACAGTTTTTAATAGCGAAATGATTATCCCTGTTCTAAAATCTCAACCTTTAATATACCATCCCGCAAAGAAAATAAAAAAACTGCAATTCCTAAATTAACACTTGGCATACGTGATTGACAAGTATTTAGTTTTCTATAGCACAAAATAAAAAAGGGATCATGCAAAATTCCCATTTATCATAAAAACAACATCTAGAGTAGTTATATGTCTCGTTGACTTCACCATAATTCGAAATTTTTGTATCAACTTAATAGAGACTTTCTTCCAATTCTGAGTCTTTGAACACCATCAATATCATTTTATCTAGATAGCGACGTACTACCATATAAACGTTTCATTTTAACTTGTTCTATATTTAAAAGTGTGTCCAAATTTGAAATTGAACAAGGATTCCTACAACCTTTTTTTTTTTGAAACAGTAAGTTGTACCCACCTACACTGAATAACGCTTTCTATTTTTTACTAAGTGTTAATTTCCCTTTTTAAAACTTTTTAGCCGCTTCATTTCATGTAGCTACTGATACTGGTGTGTAAAGCCGGAGGATTGGGCAGAAGGTCTTTTTCAGTTTTCTTTTAGGAATCATAAGAGTGGTTGAGTGTGAGAAGGACAAGATGAAGACAGAAGAGAAGTGAAAGATTATCTGTGGAATATTACTGTTTCGGGATTTGCCTAATTCATCTAAGGAAACCAAAGAAAAACTTTGAGCAGGATAGGCGGACCTAGAATCAAAACGGTGACCTCCCAAATGCTAAGGTCAACTGTTATACCTTCGACAATGTTCCTAAGTTTAAGATGCTGTTTTCACAAATATACGCGTTAGTGTGAAACGGTGGGACCGAAGTTTCTACTAAAAATAAAGATCTACCTGCTACAAAATTGGCGTTTTAAAAGTAAATAACCAATCTTGCCACCAGAGAAAAGGGTGCTCACCTACTTGATAAGGTGATTATAATTATCCGGTGATAATATTGATATGAGTAATTATTTACAATTATATCATATGTAAGGATTAAGTAACTTAAAAACTTCTTACAGCGATAAAAAGGTTAGGGAACGTTTTTAAGTCGTGCTGTATATGTAATGTAAATATAAAAACAAAACAATATCGAACATCGACTATATAAAATGTGTATCAAATTTACGTTGAAAAAATTGTTGAGTGATATATGTATAAGTATGTATTTATAATGCTTTCTTAATTACTGTTAAATAAATGCCATAAAATATCAATAAAGTATTTTCCTTTCTCATTAGAATAATTTCTACCTATTAGGTGTTAGTGGGTGGCACAATTGGTTGTATCTTTTCAAATACCCTTTTTGGTCAGTGGCAAGATCGGTTGTACCTTTTTTGGTCAGGTATAATTTGGTGGCACCTTCGGCTATGCCTGTGTGAAAGAGGTTTTATATAAGAAATAAATAATATGGCCTTGTACAGCAGTGGCTCATTATGTCAAAGGCTTGGTATTTTACAATTGCTATCGATTTGTTCAGCGCACCAGTTGGGTTGAGAGAATCGGAATTGCAGTGTACTAGTTGCATACACAACATTCTGATGATAATTATAGAATCGATATGAAAATTTATGACACCCACTTAAGTTTTCTTTTACAGTATCTATTGATCGAAAGCAAAGTCAAGAATTTAATGAGAATTTTTCACGGTAATTTTGAAAAATAGAAAAAGTACTAATGAACAACATTGAATTCTTTGAAAATTGATATTTAATCGTTGGACTAAGCTGCATTCTGCTTACATGTTTGTGTATTTGAAAGGTATATAAATCTTTAGAATACCAAAATGCTATTATTAAGTTTTTCTATATTAATCTTTTTGCTTAACTTTTGTACGTATTTATTTTAAAAATTGATGGATTGTACATTTGATATAAATTAAAAATTAAATTAAATTAAACTATGAATTTAAATTAGTGAAAAATTACCCTCGTTTGATATGATAAAAGAATTTAGTATTACCGAAAGACTTTAAAATGATTTGCTACATGGAGCTAATGATTATAGCAATTATTTTATAAAGATATTATCACATTATAATTATAAATACAACAGCAACTTATTTAAATTGATAAAATTCCAAAACGAATATGGAAATTAAGAAACACACGAATGTATTAGTGTCACCAATTTATTTATTTTACTAACCTAAAGGCGAATGTTTCGATCAATAAGATCATTTTCAAGTATGTAATGTTACTAAATCTTTAAGTAATCTATAAATTTGTAAATTATAGGTGTTTATGTTGAACTAAATTAATAAAACTTAACGAGTTTGTGTTGCATTAGTTTTTGTGTTCTTTTATAACTTTATTCAATAATATTATACTCTCAGAAATGATCTCGTAAATCAGGGGCGGACTGGCTATAAAGGAGTTAGGGATAATTCCCTCTACCCCTTCACCCCCCATGACATAGGGTTTCTGACTTTTTAAAAATTTACTGTTTTACCCTATTACCATGGGAGAAACAAAACAATGTGAATCCATAACGTGGGTACACATTTTGTGCAAGAAATGTATTTTGGGGTTGGAATAACGTTACATTTGATCTCATGCAATGGGTTCCCACCATGTCTTTATAAACTTTTCAACCCCATTGACCAATGTAAATAGTAATCTAAATATAATACTTGGTACATAAATATATTTGTTTGAATTATTTATTTCCTTAGTTAAATTTAATAGGATTGAACTTTTCAAGGATGTCTTTAATTATACCATCAACTAAAATGTTCTTTTATATCATTTTCTGATACCATTAGTATAATTTTTGTTTCTAACCAGTAAAAACTAAGTAAATTTATTGATATTTTATAGGTAAATAAGAAGAAAGATTCACACGGAATGACTGTGGGTTAAGAAATTTTGTTCTCAGTTCGTTACTGGTTAATAAATAAAAAAATTAAATATGTTGTGAAACCTACCAAGTGTGTTTTATTTTAATCATTTGATTATTTAGAAAGATTCCGGCCACAGAGTTACTGAAATTTTGCTTATTTATATTTATATTATCGTTAGTTTTATTAATCAAGATTAAATCTATTTTGAAGCTCTTGAAAGCACTTTGATAGTCTCAGTCCGCCCCTGTCCTAGATTAAAACATCAATTATTGTGAAGTTGACAAAATAATTTGGGAACTCAATTGTCTGTTTTCTTCATTATGTTTTGCACTACTAAAATTTGAATTAAATGGCATAATGAACGCAGAAAATAGGAGAGTGTGGTAAAAGAATAATTAAATAAAGAAAGACTCACCCTAATTACAACTAACTAAATTTAATATGAGCGGACACATGTTTCGCCCACTAGTCTCGCGTTAATAACGAAACACGTGTCCGCTCATTTTAAATTTAGTTAGTGGTGATTAGAGTGAGTCTTTCTTTATTTAATTAAGTAGCATAATGGTTTATCAGTTTTTGAGGATTATCACGAAACTGCAAAAGTCTATTTTAGTATTTTTATCAATTAATATTAAGGTAATAAACTGAAACCATTCAAATTAGTTATCTAATTGGAGCTTTATTGTTAAGTTAGTTCTTTTTTACAAATGTTATGCATTTGGTATAAGAATACGTGCGTGAAGTTGATTATATTGTATATTCTGCAAGTATCCAGCCAGTTACTTTATAATTCCTACAGACTGATGGCAAATTTATTGCGTCAAGTTTCAAGAAGGCAAAAACTAACATAAGAATGTTTAAATTGTAATTCTACATACGCAATAAATAACAAACCTGCGGCTATAAGTTACTCTTTTGAGTTTAGTTTGTAAAAGTTTGCAGGAGGTAGGCAATGTGTCATACGTCCAGTTTTTTCAAAAACATACTAAAAAATACATTTATTATACTTGTAAGAAGTACCTAACATACATAAGCGTGAAACGTAGATTTACCATTTTATTTTATTTAACGCTTCAGGTTTACTAAAACAGTTTCTTGTAAGAAAACTATTTTAAATTATACCTAAACGTTCTACAGTTTTAACATAGTACTGTTGTATTGACTTTCTGCCTTATAAGATGTTATTTGGGATAACCAGAAAAAATAATTGAAGCTACTAATCTAAAGAGTCCTAATTAATAACGAGTTCGTTTAACTAAAACTACGAAACAAATACTTTCTCTAATAAAGGATACTATATAAATATTATTAAAAGTTAATTTAACTCTATTATAGAACAGTACTTACCAATTTTTATTTTTAGAGAATGTCCAAATCGATATTTATACTTGGACGGATCTTCGACTTCTACTATCGAGAGAAACCATTTCCTATAAAAACAAAAAAGTAGGTATGATAGGGTTCAGCAATCGATATTTATCTAGAGCCCAAATGTGAGCTTTGTAAACTAGAATATTTGTTGAAAAAAATTGTTGTGGCACTATTGAATAAAAACAAGTAAATTCCTTTAGAACTGAACTTGGAAAATAACAGCTAAATTATGAATAAGCTCGACAATCATTATTTAGTGAACCCAAAATAAAATTATGATAATATTTTCAGATTTTTTTATAGAAATAAAAAGATCTGTTTCGCCAAAGTCTTCATTGGAGATCGATATTTAAAACCACGAAAACACCAATATTTGAAGTAATACTTGTAACATATTTTTTAATTTTGTGTTTTTGATTTCATTGAATTATAACGAATAATTATTGCCATATAAAAAGCGAGCATAGTCATTATAGCTTCCTTTCAATTTGTAATATTTGCTAAATTTAAAAGCGAAATAACGGTATTGGTTGCTACATCAAGGTGTTTTTTTCTTTCTATAATAATATCTTGAAATGGGATAAGGGAAATCGAAATTCCCATGTAGTTATTAGGCAACCAGGTATTTTGTAAAAATATACCTGATGTAAAAGAATTTCATGTTTCGTGAATACTGCAGTCAACTGGTAATTTTTGGTGCATGTACATACACATTACATAACATACTATGTTCTTAGATGACATAGAATTAGAAGCAAGTCGTGATTATTTCTTTGCCAACCGATAGAAGTACTTGTCTTTCAATTTTTCTCTAAAAAAGTTTCAGTTGAACGTAAGAATGTCTGTTATAAACATTCTCCTTCTGCTTATCTTGATACCATCAATATATTATTGCAATAATGTACAAACAAACTTAGTGATAGCGTTTGTTAAAAAAGACAAATTTCCTACCACAGTTACAGCTTTCTTAGATTGGGACAGAAGTGAGCAATTATTTAAATTTTTAATTGGGCACTTTTATGTATCTTACAATTATATGTCAGATTTGTATATTAGCAGGTTTTCCAACAAGAAAATCATGGTAAACAAATAAGAAAACAATGCAAATATTTTCTTTAAATTTTATTTGTTTTGTTACAAAACAAAAACCATAAAAAAATTTTCGCCAAAATTTAGCATGTCCACTTGTAACAAAACAAATAAGGTGTAATGAAAAATTTAAAGTTGTTTTCCTAATTTGTCAGTAGGATTTTCATAAAGTAAGTTTGTTTGGTTTCTGACAAGTCGATATTTTAAATCGAAAAGTAGCTTGTCAATAATTGTTGATCTCACAATTAGTGACAAATTTTTATAGATGGCGTTCACCACGCCACAGGTATCTGTTAGTTTAACGCTGTTTCATGGCAACAAGTACATTGGTCGATTTTCTGTCGGACTGCCTATGGCGTACTAATGAATGCCAGAAACAGTTCGAAAAGGTTTCCCACGCCTGTTGGTTTCAAGAGATCACTCGTCAAGAATAATTATATTTGTTTAATATGCTTTTTAGACGAAATTTCCTACTTTGTTCGTTCATTGGCGGATAATAGTATAGCCAGTTACATAAATACAAGACCTGATTATTCCGTACCAATTTTTGAAGAACACGAACATCAACTTTTCGTTTTAGATATGAATATTCCAAAACTACAGCATGTTCTACTACAGGTAAAAAGAAAACTTTTTTGTGCAATAAAAAAAATAAATTATTCAATTATAATATAACAAAAGATTGTGGCAATTAATCTCTGTGTAAGAAAAGACTAAATCCAATTGACTAATTAAATGTTGACTAACCAAAGTTAATATCGTTTTAGGCAAATAATTCTTACCTTTTTGCAATGCCCTATAGATGGATATTGTTAAACGTGAATGACACTAATATAAAAATATTAACTTGTTTCAATATTTTATTGAACAGCAAAGTTTATATCATCAAAAGTACCATTGATACTTGTGAAATAAATTCCATTTACAAACTATATCAAAACAGCACTGAATTTTCGACGAACAACATTGCATCATGGAATAATAATAAAAGTGATTTTTCCTATTTTAACCAATTAATAATTATAAGGAATAGGACAAATTTGTTTGGAAAAGGATTGACTATAGCATATGTTATATTAAAAGCGGATTCTTTAGAACACCTTTGGGATCTAAGGTAAATTGTTTCACAGATAAATAGTATATAGGGAGGCCTATTACGTTATATAATTGTTTTTTCAAAAAACTTTGTCAATTATGATAAAATATACTTAAAACTCATTAAATTGGCATAGCACAAACTACGTATCATTATGCACTAATTACTGGTAATAATTTTTAATGAAATCAAAAACACAAAATTAAAAATCATGTTGCAAATGTTTCTTCAAAAATTGGACATCTACTGATCCTAAATATATATATCTTTATTAATTACAATGTTTGGAGAAATAATTGTGATATATATTAATAAAATGATTTTCGAAAGGCTTAACATTTTTTTTTGGCTTTGGGTTGATCTTCACCAAGTTGTGGTCGCCGATACTATTCAATATCTAGCAAATTATCAATTATAGATATTACGATTGTTAAAATAATAAAACCTTTTGTTCTTAACATAGAGGGAATTTTACATTTTTGTTCTTTTTATTTGCTCATGTAACTAAAGAACTCGACCTTATGTCCTAGTTTCAAAAAGTAATTATAGTTTCCCTGCTCACATAAATCTAATATTTTAAAAAAAATCTATGGATTAGGTTTTAACTTTGTGACATTCTATATTAATGTAGAAATAAAACAACGTTCAATTTTGCACTATCACTAATTTTATTTACACCCTGGACCAGTTTGGACTTACCTGTTGATAATGACTTTTTAAGTTGAAACCGGTCCAGGGTGAAAATAAAATTGGTAACAGTGCAAAATTAAACGTTGTTTTATTTCTACATTAATATTTTAAATGTTAAATTACTCTGGAACGCTATCTTGGCAGAGAAACAACAACACACGGTATACACTTACGATTGAATCGTAATCCTAGCATTTTAAATCACTTACTATTTAATTTATATATCTATTACTTTATTACTTCTCTCTCTCGCAATTTAAGGGTATTTTATTTATGACTTCAGCTGTTCAAATGACAATATTATTAAATAGCTGTCGCGGATTGAATTTTTTATTTTTTCATCCACATCCATAAATGACGCACTCGAAATACGTTATTGTGCGTTTTGACGTGATTCCAAACAAGGGAATATAAAAATAGAAAACGACAAACATAAAAATCGATGATTAAGCACAGATGAAGAATTTCGTAATTCCGTATATGGTTATCTTCTTAAGAAATGGCCGCCTTCTTTTATAAACGCACTTTGCTTTTTGCTTAGTATAATGTATTAACTCCGCCGCGTTTAAAAATGTCGTAAATCTTCAAGTACAGTCACTAAAAAATCACAAGAATTTCGAACTTTTTGTTGAGTATGCAATTTCGTGTGTAATAGTTATTCATCTTACAAGTGCCGCAATTTACATATGCGCACTATCGCTGTCACAACGAAAGCATAATGATGTATCTACTATAATTATTACAATAAACTCGCATACTTTTAATAATATATCTTCATATCAAACGATTTTCTATCTGACAGGAACTCCTTACATGATAAAATCGGAATGCTTATGGTTATCTTTTAAAAGCTTTATATTAAGAATCACTAGGTATGAAATTTATGTATTTTTAAATTTAAATCAGGTGTTTAAGGACCAAACTTAATAAGCACCTAATACTAAAGGGGCGTATATAAACAACGCACTTTGAATTACTCATTTAGAAAACAAGAAATGCGAAATACCTATTTCTACTGTCTATCTTAAATACGCCTTTGTTGTACCGCCAAAATTTTCCACGTATTTCTTCCATATTCACTAAGACTTCTACTTCTCTGATAGTTAAAAATGTGGAAAAACCCTTTTTGAAAATGCTGCCATTCTTGTGATTTTACTATAGATTCAAACGTGTGGATGCTGTCACAAAAATATCTATGATATTACTAGGATATATCGCTGAAAATTTAAACTTATCAAAAATACTTCGGAAACATAAGGATTGGATTGGAAAAAAAGGTAAAGATAATTTCTACACTGGAATGATAGGAGATCTACAAAGAAAAACGGCTGACGCAGCAGGTAAATCTAACTGCAGACAGTAAAATTTAAGATGTTTAAAATCGACAGACGTTTTAACATATTAAAAGTGTTTCATTAAAGACTGCACTGAGCAAATAAAAATTACTACTTCCGATAGCTTACGACTATAAATTGTTACTTGAATACGAGGGCGGATCAAATATAAACGAGCCTTTATGAATTGCGCGCCGGATAGTTGTTCAAGCCGTATCCGGGCGTTAGGAATTTGAAGTGGGTATATTAGGTGGCACGGAAACGACGCGTCGTATTGCTGCGTTCGCTTGGTTAATAGCTATCAGAATGTGTGAGAAAGAGGTGCATAACAGTGTTGCGCAACGAATTATTATTAAGTTTCGTACACGTGAAAACGTGAAACCAGCTGAAATTTTGAGCAGATTGCAAGCATAATTCGGAAATGAAACGCTTTCGTGGCCACGTGTAAAAGTGTGGTGCAAAGAATTTGACGATGGGCGTAATCGTGTCGAAAATGTAAATCATCCTCGTCGTCCGCGCACCAGCATTTAACAGCGGTTAACATTGCACGCGTTAGAAACCTTATTGAAGGGGATCGCCAAGCCACGCCACTGTGCTTAAGATATCTGGTGAACTCGGTATCAACTATGGGAGTGTCCACACAATCGTAACGAAAAACTTTGGATTCCGAAAAATTTCAGCTCGTTGGATTCCAAAGTTACTGAGTGAAGACCATAAAGCTGCTCGAGTTCGCATCTCTCAGACGCTTCTCACTCGATTTAGAGATGAAACAAACCCAGTGAAACCAAAAACACCTCTGTCTGCAAGCAAAGTTTTAGCCACGTTTTTTTGGGACTGGAGAGGGGTGCTGTTGGTCGATTTTTTGCACGAGCGAAGAATCATTAATGCAGCCTACTACTGTCTGTACTACTGACTTCTCAGTCAGGTAAAACTTGCTTATCGCCGAAAAAGGAGGACGCACCCCATTCGTGACGTGTTACTCTTACACGATAACGCTAGGACTCATACCGCAGCTTCAACGAAGGCCCAAATCGGTAAAATGCACTGGACTCAGCTGAAACACCCTCCATATAGACCAGACCTATACCCTTGTGATTTCCACATGTTTGAGAATGACTAGTAGGCGAGCGATTAGCGATGTCAGACCGATGAATAGGTGGAGGCGTTTGTGCGCAATTGGATAGACACCCAACCAATGCGTTGGGGAAAATGTACAGACAATCAAGGGGGATATGTCAAAAAATAGAGAAATTTGTGTTTTTGTGAAACTTTTCAAAATAAATGTTTTATGAACAAAGGCTCGTTTATATTTGATCCATCCTCGTAGAATTCAAGTTATTCTATATTATAGTAATAAAATATTTATGTCTAAAAGCATTGTTTAATCAATTGTAAAATGTTATTTAATTTACCAAATTAATTTTTTGATGACAATATCAATTAGACATTAGACAACAGTCTATTTACTAATAATATATTCCGTCATCAGTCCAAAGTCAAACTGGTTGGACACGCACCTCCACTCCTTCCTATTTTGAACCAATCTTCACATTTCCCCAAAAATAGAACCACCCCCATCCCTTACTATTTGTGATCAGTATTCTAATATGTTATAAGCCTTCTTATGCCTCTTCTTATTCCTATTGTGCTTCTGATATGTCGCCCTCTAGCCCATCATGTCGCAAAAAGTATCCTACCAACCTCTTTTTCCTTCCTTCTCCTCCTTACTGACTTTCATAGCGCCCTTTGTTTTCCTCCTATTTGTAATACATTCTCATATAAACGGGAAAATTTTATTGCATCAGATGTCAGACGCTTCTTTATCTTTTAATGCTCGATAGAACACTTGCATAATACAGGGTGATTACAAATCAGAAGTCATCAAGAAATTTTGAAATATACTTTTTGAAACCATTCTAGCAATATAAGTTACACGTATACAATTTTTCTGTCTCTGTTTTGTATTATAAACTTAATTTCTTAAAATATGTTTTTTTTGCAATTAAAATAAATTTCAGGGACTGTTGTATTTATGACAAAAGATCGGGTTGCTTCAATAGACTTCGTGGCCATTACAACCCCTGCAAAAGGATTCTTCATTTTCAGGCAACCGTCTTTATCACTGGTCGGAAACATTTATTTACTAACCTTCGAAAATACCATCTGGTATGCGACTTTTGCCCTAATATTTACAACAACGTGTATTATTTATGCCACTCTCTATTGGGACCGCATAAACCCAAATAATGAAACAAACACAGAAGAAAAGCCACGTGTATTAGAATTAGTATTGTTCCAAATCCAAGCGGTTTGTCAACAAGGATTTGAAACTGTACCAAGATGTCTTTCAGGCCGAATAGCCATAATTTTTACCCTTATTAGTTTTATGTTCCTTTATAACTCGTTTTCAGCAAATATTGTCGCATTGTTGCAGTCTACTTCTAATAGCATACAGTCACTTGAAGATGTTCTAAATTCTAGAATAAAGTTGGGTGTTGAAAATACTGAATACAACAGATACTACTTTTCAGTAAGTGAAAATAATAAATTTATTTATTTCTAATGCATGTGCGCTGCCTTGGTGTATAAGCCGATCTGAAAAAATGCTGCTTACCAGATAATGATTAAAAAAGCACTCTTAGACGCAACTGATCGCGATTTCGAACTTCTTTGTCCTCTCAGCGCGACGAAGTTGCAATTAATTAACAGTCAGACTAATAAATAAATACAAACACTGCAGTACGCGCTATCTGTTGCTATTTTCCACTAACCGTGGCTTTATTATAATTTATGAAAATCAAGTCCTCAAAGTTATAAACACGTAGAACAAGCTGATTTTCAAAAGATAATACCATAATGGGTAGGTCTGCTACGCTATTTGAATAATAAAAAATATAGTTTATTTTTTTTTGTAATCCAATGTGTAATATATCTTACTAATTTTCTACCTTTATTTTATAAAAAAGATCAATTTTAGTGTTTTACCGTCTATTTTAATCGTATTAAAGTGATATTCCCATCTTTATTTTATAAGAAACGATCAATTTTAGTGCTTCACCGTCTATTTTAATTGTATTAAAGTAATACTCCCATTTATTCTGTCTTTAGCGGGTTCAATGACCTTTTACTTTATTTGAAAAAAAAGCACGTGCTATCTATAGTACTATGATAGTAAATTTTGAATGATAACGTAAATAATTTCATTCTTATAGAAAAGGTAAACGCCCATTAGGGAGTGGAAATTGAATATCGATTTCTCTGGCGGCGGCGGTTGATTTTAATTGTCAGTACCATAACCCTACTTTTAATTTTTGCCAATTTTTACTGTTTACGAACAAAATATCCAAAGAAAGGCTGTAAAATGTATGCAGTGTGAAAATTTGAAATGTCTTTTAATATCTACATACACAATTTATTCTTTAAATATACTCAAAATATCTAAAATATGTCGGCAAAAATTTTTCGACAGCCCAGGTACTGCAGAAACTAAGCTCTAATTTTGCTATTATTTAAATTAGATTCAATAATATGATGTTCTAATGAATTTATTATGGTAACTTATACACAATATAACTTAATAAATACAAATTTAAGTGGTGCCATGTATTTAAAATTAATTAAATTCCGAAAGTAGGTAGCCCATTCTAACTTGTCGATGCTTATTGTACATGTCCTGTTCGTTGAAATCGTTATTGTCTGTTACTTTTTTGAAAATTCCAGATCTGTATAGTTTTCTACATCACTTTTTGTATCTTCTTACATAATAATTCAAATAATTAACGTAATTTATGTTTATAATTAAAGGGAAATAAGATACTTGTGGCAACCGTTTACCAATTTATAATTTTTTCTAATATAGTTAATGAGTTAAGTATTTTTGATTTACGGGTTCGGGTTGATAAGTTGTTTGTCACTTGTTGATTTAAGTGCTTGCTAATATAATCTTGAAATTCGGTTTTACCAGATTTCAAATTTTACTTTGGATGGTCATTAACTTGAGGAATACAAAAATTACCGAAGTTTAAAACCAGAACTAAATTTATATAGCAGTACAGGGTGAAAATAAAGAGGGGAGAGTTGTAAACTGACGTTTATAATTGATTGTTAATTAATTTTAAACATTTTTCATATTTAAAACATTAGAAATGTCAGTGTACAACCCTCCTTCTTTGCACCCTGTAGTAGTATATAAGTTTACTTTCAGTTAATGACCGTTTAGGTCAAAATTTGTCATATTTGTCGAGGTTTTCGATTAAATTTAGTGAAACGTTCGTTGTATTTATTAATACCTACTTATCTTTACGTGTCATTTTAGCTAGAGAAGGAACCCTTAAAGAAAACTATCTACGAAAGGAAAATTGTCCCTCCTGGACAGCCATCTGCTTTTATGTCTGTTGAAGTTGGTATTGAAAAAGTAAGAACAGAATTTTTCGCGTTTTATGGAGAAACAATCAGTGCTTACGATTTAATTCAAAGAACATATAAAGACCATGAAAAATGTGGATTGCAACAAATAAAGTTTTTGCAATTTCCGTATCCTTGGAATATAATTTCCAAAAATTCCACGTATAAGGAATACATACAAACAGGGTAAGTTGGCTAACACGAACTAAAGGAAAATAATAAAACTGGAACAATTAATTTCCTTCAAAGCAATTTTAAATAGTTCACAATACATGTGATTTGAAAAAAGAAAAACAAAACTGATCAAAAAGCACAAACCTAAAGTTAAAGGGTTAAAAAACAAATAAGCACTTTGCACTGTTTAGCAAATTGTCCTACTGCTCATATTATTGTCGTATTTTTCAAAGAAATAAAAATAAAAATGTTTCTGCAATAAAACTTAATTGAATACTCAACAATTGTTTCGAACTAGTCGGTAATTATCATGAGTAAAGATAATGTAACTAAGATTAAATTAGACAAACAGTGCTTATATATATAGAGGCGTGGGGTTACAAATAATGAGTATATAAAATGACTATAGGTGAGTTGTAGGATAGAATTTCTTTTATATAAATTTAGATAATATTAAAAAACAAAAATTTTCAACAGGATTAGCAGAACACTGCATTAACAATAAACATAACATAGATACAGAAAATATAGCATTACTTCATACCCAACCAAAAAGTAGGAAACTCACACTCTTACAAAACAGAAATTAAAAATACCCTTCAAGCGGGTAGAAATTTAGTAAACAACCAAAAAGAAATTCTATCCTATAACTCACCTATAGTCATTTCCAAATTTTAAATTATCATTATTTGTAAACCCCACCCCTCCATTTATCTATATAAGCACTGTTTGTCTAATTTAATCTTAGTTGCATTTTCTGTTCTCTTGATAATGACCGAGTACGATAGTTTATATTTATTTTTCCTTCTTCGTTTTTAACACACATAAGTTATGTTTTTGTTGTAGGTTTCGTCATATGAGTGAAACAGGAATTCAGTCCAGAGTTTTGAGTCACTTTTTCACTCAAATTCCCGAGTGCAATAAAAATAGTGGAAATTTTGTAACCGTTGGAATAATCGAATCCTACTTTATGTTTTTAATATTTGGCTCAGGAGTAGTCCTGTCATGTATTCTGCTTATTTTTGAGAATCTAATTTATATTTATAATCAAAAGAAACAAAAGTGGTAGAGAATTTCACAAATATCCTATGATCGCCTTATAATGCAACGAAATATAAATTTTTACATTCAAACCTTATTGTAACCCTTGTTTCACCTTTAAACTGGTCTAGTCTCGTGTTATTACAAAGTAATTCCAAAATATTATAGCTAAAAGTGTGTTTATATCAGACCACATAATTAATATTACGATTAACCTTTCAACTCTTTGTAAATATTGATACAGTACCATCTTTTGCTATCATCCTAAAAGAAAATAAAAAGAATTTATGTTTTGCGATAAATTGTAATTACCACTACTGTTCTAATTTGTCTTCATCAATTTATATCCCCTTTGGGGTAAAATAATATACATTAAAGGTTTTTGAGATTCGTTCTTAATAAATAAATAAAAAAGACTTTTTCTGAAATGTCATGTAGGTAATTATTGAAAAGGAAATTCTCACATACGGTAAAGTAATAATACAATAACATGGGTGTCCCTTTATGGATTTTGTTACAAAATTATATGTTTCTATTGTTTCTACATCACAACGTTATAATTACTTAAATAACCTACTCAAGCAAACAATTCCATGGATAATTATCGATTATTTTACTCATATTTAAGTGAATTAAGCAGTAGTAATGGGTACTCGTTTAATTGGCATTGACATAAGGCATAAAGATGGCAAATATTATACTTATATTGTTAATAATTACTTCGGCTGTTAATACAGGATATTTGTGCAACGTTGATAAAATCGAATTAATAAAAGATTTCATTCAAATGACAAAATCACCTACTATTGTGATAGCATTACTTAACTGGAATCGAGGTATGTGCCATGCAATTGTTGTTAGTCGATTATGATCAATATAATTTGTTAACACAGTTAAAGTAACTTAAAGTATGACTTATAAGGGATTTCATGTCGACCTAATTAATATATTCAGCGGCATATAGCACGTATCGTATCTATCGAGCTGCTTCATTCTACAACGGGCAAATAAGCGGAAACATATGTTATGCAGTATACATAGTATTTTTTTTAAATATAAATAGGGCTCTTTAAATCTTGTGTGGTATTTCTTTTTATTAAACCTATATTATAAATTTTGTTGCAATCGTTGCAGTTTATTTTGTAAATTCCTAGTTTTCTTTTAAAATAATTTTTATCTTTATGGTTTCGAAGAAGGTTTGAAAGTTTGTTCTTATTGTTGAAAAATACTGGCTGTATATTAATTTCCTTCGTAATATGTTTAATAGTTTTTGTAAATTTATTATGATATATAAATTTTCTACACTTTTTTTTAAGGTGAAACAATCCAGTAGATTTCTTTATTTCTTCTTTGTTTATTTGTTATAAATAGTTTTGTCTCTTTATACATTATTAAAACCATATTCTCTTTGATATTAATCTTGATTTAAAGGAATATTAACAAATCTATAACTAATTTATTAAAAGCTACAAATTACAAGTATATGAATCGTTTATGTTTTGGTTTTCTTAAGATATCAAAATATTATTTTCTTTGATAATACTTAGATCTAGAAGCGGTAATGAATTTCCTTTTTATTTCTTATAAGTAAAATTTATAACGTTATATTGAGTATTTCAAATCTTAATGTAATTGCTGATATTAAAATTACAATCTACTAGGCCGAATACATCATCAGTGCATCTTAATCAATTTTGGAAACATCCTATATATAAATAAAATTGGAGTGTCTGTTTGTAATATTAAAATAACCACTTTGTAGTAAAAGCATATAGATATATACACGGTACATATACCAAAATAACATTTTTTAAATTTTGTTTGTATGTCTGTTTGTTCCGGCTAATCTCTGAAACAGCTGGACCTATTTTGACAGGACTTTCACTGGAAAATAGCTAATGTAATAAGGAGTAACTTAGGCTACTTTTATTTTAGAAATTAATTATTATTATTAATAAATAGTTATTGATTTCTAAAATTAATTATTAATTTCTAAAATAAAAGTAGTCTATCGTATCCTAGTTTTAAACAGTTGGTTTTAGTTTTTAGTCTTGCCAAAGGATAAAAATTATTCGTCTCATTATGAAGTTAAGTGGCTCTCAAACTATTTAATTCGTGATCATTAAAAGTACAATGAAATCCGTGTACATGTATAATAAATTAGAATCCAACTGCAAATAACAAAATTGCAACATTTATTGACAACCGAATGCTAACTGTTTTATATACCGTTACTATCAACCTAGGGGTGATAAAAGCCCAATATTATTTATTAAAGATTCCCTTTTATATGTATTCTTATCACTTTGCTTAATTAAGTAGAGAGAGAATTTCTAAAACTACTTTAATTTTTCTTGCACAACAAATAAAGTACTTCAATATAATTTTTAGGTGAATTATTTAGCTTTTGTAAATCCATTAATGGCATTACTAAGCAATACACAATTGTTAATTCCGTTGAGTCGACTTTAAATTCGAAAAACAGCCACTATCAACTCTACGTTCTAGATTTATCTGCTACCGAGTTAAATGAGTTTGTAATTAAGGTAAAAATATGCAGATATTTCTACTCTGTTTAATTATAAATATAAATATATATTGAATTGTTATTACCATATAGTTTTCAATATCTGTTTTAGACCAATAACTCTGAAATGTTTGGTGTGTACCATAAGTGGTTTATTCTAAATATAGATTCTGAAAAATTGGATGTGCTGTCACAGTTCAAAATATTTCGCGGTAGTAAGGTCTACACGTCAGAAAAACTAGGAAATGGCACAACCAATTCTTACAAAATTAGTGCAATTTACAGAACTCGAAACAGTACTGAATTTAAGAAAGACGATATAGCAATATGGTCTCCTGATAGGATGCCGAGATTTCAATATTATAATCAACTTATTGTTACTAGGAACAGATCAAATTTAATGGGGGAACTTGTTACAATTGGAAGAGTCATCTTTGATCCGGATTCTCTCGAACATATGTGGGATTTTCGGTAATAAACAACAGAATTTCGTAATTAACTGTATTTGCTTTCTTGTTAAAATTATTAAATCGCCACCGAGTGGCGTGGTCTACTGCTCTAGATCATTGCTTTGCAATCCGGAGGTCACTCGGGTCCGGCTGCTCTGGTCCAAGTTTTCTGTGGTTTCCTTGGATCATTTAGGCAAATGCCTGGGCAGTAATATTCCACAGATAATCTTTCACTTCTCTTCTGTCCTCATTTCGTCCGTCTCATCTTTCTCTCCCTAACTAGACCACTCACCCATTCCCACGATTACTGCAAGGAAGCTGAAGAGGGCCTTACGCCCTACCCTCCGGCTTTGCACCAAAGTGTAGGTCGGAGGGACTGCCCGCCCACCAGCACGAGTAGCTGGTGGAAATGAAACACAAAAGAGTTTTTTTTTTACTAAATCGCCTAGTTTGGAAGACCAATAATTTGGTTTCTTTTCGGGTTTTCAACATTTTAATTACTAAGTATTACGATTTGACAATCAATCAGAACTACCTAGAAGAACCAACTAAAGGTGGTAACCATTCGTAAAACGAATACTATTTCTTTAAAAAAACGCGACTACTTAAATTAATTGTTTCAGCTTCTACTTTATCAAAATTAACATTCATATAAAATAGTAAAATAATAACACAAATTTCCATTATAATTTTATTTTGCTCCTTGCAATTGTTTTACCCAACCAGGGCATCTTCAGAAAAAGTGCTGCCATCGATTGTTACATACAATTTCATTTACAATTACTGTGTTGTTTTTGATATATTTTTTAAACTAAAGTTCTAAACTATTATTTAATTTTAAAACATGTTTATTGTCTTTAATGTGGTTCATGAATGTTGATTTATTATAGTAGCTTTTTATGTGTTCCTTTGTTCCTTGTTTATACGATCTCCCTGTCTATTCAATCTATAGTGCCTTACAAGTATCACAATTTAATTTATACACATCACATAAATTTATTTTTTCTGTTTTCGATAGATTGTTAATTGTTTTCAATGAAATAGAAAATATATTATTGTCCGTTTTGCAATTACGTTTGAAGTATGTCTTATGTATCCAATTGATTTGTGGTTTGTTTGTTGTATTTTGCTTTTTGCTGTATTCGCAGATTGATGGAACATTAATTTTTGTTTTTTACTAATTAGATCCCTTATTAACTTACCCACTGTTTACCGCGACTTGTTTTATAGCTTTTTCTCCATTTATCATGCTATAAAATCCTACTAGTTTGTGCTAGATTGGGTGGCATGAATTTTTGTTAATTTCTTGAAAGCCCGAACAGAAATTTTTCACGATAAAGCCAAAATTGAGAAACAAGACAACGTATCAACTTAAGAAAACTTTAACGGTTTTCCATTGCCACCCTAAACAGAACAATCAGAGAAGCCCTTAATGATTTCAAGTTGATCACTATTTTGGTTTAAATTATTTTGGTACATTTAAGATTTAATGGTTAATTTTACTTACATCTTAATTCAATTATAGTTAAAATATGAAAAGTACCACAAGAAACTCATCTGCTTCTTTTTTTTATGAAAGAAATACACATATCGATGTTTTAACCAAAACTAGTTCAATAATGACGAACGAAGTTACAAGAGCAATGAATGCATCGGTAGTTTATCGTACGTATTATGCGTGGGATTACCATGGTAATGAAATGGACCCGCTCATACAGGATTTCATTCACGGCCTCATTGACATCTCAGGTAAATTATTCAAAAGTGAAAATAAATTTCATATTCCTTCCTGATTGTTATATTATGAAGAAAAGGTTTTTGAACTTCTTGGCTGAACAATTTATTATTATTAAACCAAACCTGACGATTTCGACCTATCGGCTCGTGGGATATGGCATTCGGTGCGCTGTGCCTACTGTGTAGGACGCGTTCCAAATGTGGGATCTGTGATCTTATTTTTTGAATTGTTATCTTCGACTAAGAATCGTTTGGATTCAACAGTGTAATTCAATGCCGGTAGGGGTATTACCCCTCGGAGTAGTTGTTTCTGTTGATTTCATATTTATATTCACATTTATCATACAACCTGTAAAGGCCTTTTTGCCAGCGCCCACCTGATGAGATCCGATAGATCGAAACCAGTCGTGGGATATGGCATTCAGTACCCTGTGCCTATTGTGCAGGACGCGTTCCAAATGTGAAGTCTGTGATCCTTTATAATTAGACTAAAAAGGATTTTAAAACCTTTTTGTTTGAATCTTTCTACAAGAACGATTTGGGGGTAGGCCGATTCGCGCGAATTTTCTTTTTCTTAAAGGGAAATCGGGCAGAACTGAGGCACCTGAGCCAATTAAAACCCGCTCATAATATTTTGATATATTTGTTTCTACCTAACACCATAAAGGGTTTGCCTAGCGTGTTTGTAGTTAATTTCTGTAGGTGGTAATAACAATAATGTGCGCTGTTATTGCCGACAAAAAAACTTAAATGATCTCATATAATTTTCTTGAAATTTTCACTTGTAACTAGCAGTTTACATTACCCAAAACATTGTATTTTAAATCCACATATGAATCTTCCTTGTCTTCTAGATTATTCTTTACTTAATACCTTATAAACAAAATGTACACTGGTTTTAATATGGCTCATTAAAGTGGTTAGATTAAAACCACTCCAGGCCTAGTTTTTAAAATGCAATTTTCATGTAGGCTTCAAAACTTGACTGATAAATGAATCTTGCATGCTATGGATGCCTTAAAGCGTGGAATGTCTCACCAAAATGTTTCAAAACATTTTGGAATACCGAGGAACGTTTTCGGTAACCACATAAAAACTGGAAGTATTGAGCGTCGATTAGGAAGGCGCTGTGTGTTGTCCCCTGAACAGGAAGAAGTACTTGTTGGGCGTATTATTCGCTATAAACACCTGTTACCCTTATTATTATAACGTATACTTCCTAATCTCGATCTTTACTGAGATAAATTTAAAAAGTTAAATTAGGTGGGCATTGTTTGGCTCAGGTAGCTTAGCTCTATAAAATAAAGGTTGGGATTGGAAAATTGACATTTTATTTAATTAATTCAAATACTAATAATCATTTTTAGCTTCAGTGATAGCAGCTTTAAAATACCGAGTATACATAGTGGAATTCATGGCGTCCACAACTCCTGCAAAGGTGGCTTTTCTTCTAAAGGAACCGCCATTATCAACAGTCCACAATTTATACACATTAACATTCAGTACAGATGTATGGATTGCTTGTGGCCTTCTTATACTATTGGCATTTGTACCACTCCAAATTGTCTTTGGATGGGAATGGTTTTGGACGCAAACGGAAGAATCGCGCACCAACCGACGCCAGAATATAACAAGATCTAACTTTTCTGACATGACGTTGATTCAGGTCGAGATGATATGTCAACAAGGCACAAGCGTTGTTCCCAAAAGCATATCCGGAAGAATGGTGCTTTTAATCTTCCTTATTGCTTTTATGTTTTTATACACTTCTTTTTCCGGAAATATTGTGGCATTATTACAATCAACTTCGGATTCAATTAAGACACTTGAAGACCTATTAACCAGTAAGATTAAACTTGGAGTAGATGATTTAGGTTACGCAAAACATTACTTTTCAGTAAGTCGAAATTCACATAATGTCATGTAGGGTGAAGTTGCATAAATCGTACCACCAGTCGGAAAACATTTTGCATTTTGAGGATTTAGGAAAAATTGTTGAAGAAAACGGATTTAACACTTTCCACATTTACCCGACAAATTGGGTTTCTCTACGATTCTTTTTATTTTTCTTTTACCAATATTTTGTTTATTGCAAATTTTGTAAATATGGAACTGTCGATTTCATATAGCTTTTTACGTTTATAGAGAAACCACCGAGCGGCGTGATCTAGTGCCCTAGATCATTGCTTAGCATTCGGGAGGTCACCGGTTCGAACCCGGGTCCGGCTGTTCTGATTCAAGGTTTCTGTGGTTTCCACAGATAATCTTTCACATCTTTTCTGTCTTCATCGCATCCCTCTCTCTCCCTAATCACACTACCCGCCCCTTCTCACGATTCCTGAAAGGAGGCTGAAGAGGGCCATACGCCCTACCCTCCGGCTTTGCACTACAGTGTAGGTCGGAGGGACTGCCCGCTAACCAGCACGAGTAGCTGGTGGGAATGAAACACAAAAGAGAATCTAATACCTAGATGTAAAGTTAGTCTCGGTTTATTGTGTTAAGAATCAAAAATTTTGTATTAAAAATTGCGGTACGAATTAATAAACCACTTTTTGAAATCGTATCGAATGCTTCCCTTTAAAATAAAAACCGTTCTTTCTAAAAAAATGATGAAAAACAGTAACTGCATTATCCAGAAAACTCTAATCTATTGTTTAAAACCACAAATAACATATTTATTTTTCCAATGATTTTTCAACAAAATACATAAATAGCGGTACGAATTATGCGACCTTACGCTACATTCTTTTATGAGATTCTTGATTTTCAGTTTAAAAATTGAATAAAAACACTTTGTGGTGTTTATTAATTCAAAAATTGAACTCGAAAATTAAACTTATTTGTTTCTCTTCTAGCTTTTTGATGCTATATGCTCTGGAATTTTAGATAGAAGAAGAACCTTTTCGCAAAAAATTATACAACACAAAAATTGCTCCAAAAGGCCAAAAGAGTAATTTCATATCCATGACAGATGGAGTTGAGAAAGTTAGGACAGAATTTTATGCGTTTCATTGCGAGCTATCGTCGGCTACACAAATCATACGCAGAACTTTTCAAGAACATGAAAGATGCGGTTTAAAAACAATACCATGTTTGTCTTTATTTCCGTATAATGTTTTCAAAAAGAACAGTACCTTCAGAGATTTTTTTACAGTGACGTAAGTTAAATTTTGTTATATGATATTTGGACACTAAAGTTTTATTTTCCTTTAAGTATAAGAAAACTAGGAGAATATGGAATTGAAAGAAGAGTTACGCGAAAAATGTTTGCGAGCTTGCCAGTATGCGATAAATCTCCTGGAATTTTTATAGCTGTCGGCATCTCCGACTGCTACTTTGTATTTTTATTATTTGGTGTGGGAGTTGGTATATCGGTCATAGTGTTCATCTTTGAAAAATTATCTAAGCGATATTAGTTTCATTTTCTTTTCTAGATGTTGTACATTGTATCTAAAAGTATAATAATGAGACACCTTAAAGTTTTAGCTCCAATATTTGTCGAAGTCATGCAATTAGCCACTTTTACCTTCCAAACATCGCACATCAGCAGGGGTCCTCTTAATCTTACCGATCAATTGGGCACCGTGAGCAGGCAATATCATATCAAAACCTTGAAACAAAGTGGATAGCTCAAACCCCAACGCCAAAAAGTACGACACAAAATGTCCGGAGCTCTTTTCGGTAACAAAGTTACCTTCTTCACAACTGAGTTACCAAAAAGTGTTTCGGACATTTTATGTAGTATTTTGGCGTTGCGATTTGATCTATCCAGTTCAACAACTCCGCCAAAGTTTCTAGCATTTTTTATATTAAACAAGCACTCACTCTTGTTAGATTAGGTTAGGTTAGGTTAGGTTAGGTGTGTTCTCTTTTTCACCTACACCTAGTTTCACTTCTAATCAATCAAGTTTGTAATCAAACTAAAATTCTAGTGTAAATAATTCTATTCTAATTAATTAGTTACTTATTATATATATATATATATATATATAACATATATTTGGTCGCAGTAAGGGTGGTCAATCCTTTTGAAGGGTGTTCTTAAAGATTTCCTGTTTTCGGTGCCCAATTGCGCTACGTCCATATTTGTGGTAGTATAGTACAAAATTATGTAATTGTTTTAAATCTTTCCTAAAATCAGCTATTCATAGTTTTGTTAGAAATTTTCTGTAATGATATGATATAAATATATAATTTGCTGTTGTCCCTCGGGCGTAGCTTACATCGTACTGTTTTAATTACGTTCTAGATTGGTGCGTATTCTCTCAATAATCTTATAGTAGCTAAAATACCTATTATATTAAACGATGTCGTTCTCCGGAAGCCCCCTTAACAACCAAACCCTTAACTAGTGTGAGCTTTCGCCCTTTTATTACATCGACAGCAATTAATAGTTGGTAGGTATGGAAAGACTACCGAAACTCTACACAAAGGGCTTAAGTAACTTCCATTGATTACATGTAACAATGCGTCTAGAAGCTGAGACAGCAACTTCCTGCACACTCTGGAGAGTGAGAACAACAGGTTCCCACATCAATACAGATGTTCATTTACAGATTACAAAAGTCCGGTTGTTATTATTCGTAACAAAATCGTATTAACAAACGAACACTTACTGTTTGTATTATAGCAATTCCAATTGTTAAAATTAACCACTAGCGGCTTAAATTCCTAACATTGTATTAAAACAATGAAGAATTTGTTATTATACCTAATTATATACAATTTGATAATTATACTAAACGTGGATCGCGATTTCAAAATTATGGTCTCATCAGTAAACAATTGATACTCTCGATAAATCACTGTCCAAGTCGAAAGAGCACAAAACACTTGAAAAAAGTGGTGTTTACCAGTTGAACTGTCTGAATTGCTCCGGCTTCTATATTGGACAAACAGGTCGTTCTCTAAAAACCCGTTTAGAAGAACATAAAAAATCTATCATCCAAAATAAAAAATGCACTGGATTAGCCGAACAACACTTTACAAACGATCATTTTATTGATACAAAAAATTGTAAATTGTTACATAATTCAAATAAAGGCAAACGGCTAGATCTGTATGAAATTTGCAAACATCAAGATAACGTACTAAACGACCAAACTGAATTATGGACCTCCCCACTCTTTAATTTGTTCAACTAACCCCTACATAGGTATATAGGATCGTTGTTACATTTGTAAAATTATTCTCTTTGATAATGGCTTAGCAGCCGAAACAACTGTTAGAGTGTTCTAAATAAAAACTGTGAACAAAAGTGTACCAAGTGTTTTATTTCTTAATCTTATTAGATGTAGAATGTGTTTACATACATACACTTAATATAACAAAATAATTTACTGCGAGGTAGGTAGATATGACACCTGGTTTTCACATGATATGTAAAAGGTGGCTGTAGTAATAAGATCCAGCGGTTTTCGTGTTAACACAGTTATATTTCTTGCAGATGTCAGCCCTTGTCTAAATTAGTTAATCTCGTTAAACTAAGCCATGATTCATAATGTTGTTTTTTATTTTCAAAGTGAACTTAATACAGTGCCAGTTCATTTTACATTGCGCATAAAAACCTACAGTACTTAACAGATAAAACGAACGGTCTTTTTGGTATCTCGTTTCGTATTATCTGATCTTTTGGAAGCTAAAGACCCTGTATAGGTTACGCAAATGTAAAAATAAAATTACAAGTACACTGCAGATGGCTCTCGTCGGATATGAAGCGGTTTCAAAGTAAATACAAGTCAAGGTTCTTATACTGAAATAGATATCACAGATCAAATTAAAAAAAGAAAACATTTTGTAATACCCAATTAAGCGTTGAAGCGCATGATTTTGTTAATTACTTTCAATAAAATGGAGAACTAATTACACTTCATAAACTTATTTTCATTTGCTGGTCATTTACATAATTTTAGAAAATAAAAAGATTCTGTTGTTCTGCTTGCATTTGAAATGTTTTCAAGCATTTTGTTAATTAAAAATAACAAACTTGAACGTTAAGTTATCACATGGACGATATTTTACAATTCCATACCTCAAAGTAAAAGAACTTTATTATTATTAAAAAAAAAAACATTGTATTAATTATTACCATATCCTCCCCTGATATTAACTAATTTCCAAAATTAAAAGAATTAAGGAAGGAAAGACTTTTATTTACTTTGTAAGAAACTTGGTTCCTTAACTACTTATCTTAATTTACGCAACAAACTCACACGACTTTTTATAATTTTATTGAAAATATTTATTTTTTCTTATAGAAATTATTTTAAATATTATCTTTATATTTACATATTAATGACGAATTCTTACTTAATAATGATTAAATGATGTTAAATGTTTAAAGGATAATGCTCAATTGATGTCGTTTTCCTGATGTTTTGTGTTTTTATAACTTTAGTTGGTGTCCTATATCTAAAATACTATTGGTTCTATTTTGGTGGGGTTATTTTTGAAAATCACCAATAGTTTCTGAAATTTTAAAATTAAGTTTGTCCGTTGACGGTTTCGGAGGGTAAAAATGTTTCTTGGAATGTTGAAGACCTTTGTCGGCAAGTTAAAGTTTTATTGAAGGGATTTGTGATTTTAGAAAAGGTACTGCAATAAAAATGAAAATTTAAAGGCCCGAATTTTGAAGGAATGTTGAAGAAAAGAAAATAAAATGACCATTTTGTAATTTTAAGAATAACGGTTTTAAGTAATATACAGGGTATACTAATTTATATGCTTATAACAACTTGAAAAACTTTTAAAACGTAACGCGAAACGTTGGTATGGTTATATAAATAACAAAAGAACACCTTCAGCTCCTAATTGCTTCTAACTTTGAAAATTACAAACATTTATATTATGGAAATTTAGATGACAGAAGTTGTAGGCAGCCTCAGATCCTTCTCACAATTAGATCAAGATGCATTGCTGGAAAGAACCAATCCAAAAATGTCCTTTTCTAATTTACATATACAGGACATCTCTAGTATCACATAATGCTAATAATATAAAAAATTATATTTCTTTTTTCATTTATTCATAAACAGATTCGGGTTGGTTTACGAAACACGGAAACGTTATTCAAAATTTTATTATACTAACCATAACAAATGTGAATCACGACAAAATTTTAGTTGTTGTAGATGCAAATAACCACTATGTGGTATCACATAAAGAGCTAGGGTAAATCATTATCGAGAAGATGAAGAAGTCTACGCGAAGAGGAGGCCCAGAGGTACATCTAGTTCGGGAATCATCATGAGCGAGGAGTAATGGAGCTGGCTGTGACTCTATTCCAAATTCCCAATCAGGTAGTACTTTTCCAACTTAATCTCCCAGTTTGACTCTTAGCTCTTAATTTAATATTCCATTTAGTTTAATTTATTCATTTGATTTGTTCATTTATTTATTTATTCATTTTATTAATCAAGTTGTCAATGGTTGTTTGTAAATATAGTACGTTTTCGAAAAGGGAAAATGATTGTATTGTTAATCAACCTCTCGCATGTCAAGCGATCCCATAATCCATGATTCCTTAAGGAGGCATCTTAGTTATACTAGATACACTCGAAAATGTTCACGTTTATAGAAAATGTGCCTAATTATAAAAAAGACAGACTTTCTAGCAATCTACCTAAACTTTACAAAAGTAAAGCAAAAACTGTAGCTTTCACAGCTGCTGGAATATTTGTGATTGTTTATCAGGGACAAGTAAATTCAATGAGAAAACCTATATAGACCTTCTAAATAGGTGCAATATATAAAACATAGAAGTGCACAGGAGAGTAAATGAAGTTGAATATAGAGTTGGCAAGCCTGTTTTGGACACACTGTAGATAGATTCCTCTTATAAAAACTGTACAAAATAAAAAAAATTATAATTTAGATATAAAACAACTATGTTCACTTGGACAGAAATGTATATGAAGATACCTTAACAGAAAAGTATGCAACAAGTACATTGTAGTAGCCTAACGAATGTGCTGAGTTAATTGTAAAGAAAATTAAAACGAGTAGGTAATGAAAGTTAAACTACAACAGAATCAGATAAGCTGGATGCCATTCTCCAGACAACCAGACGTGGTATTCATCTAAATCATTGTCAAAAACATCTAAACGTTTAATTACTTACTAGATGTTCCTGTATAATGATATTTGAAATGAAGGGTGGTAAGTACACAGATATAATTGCATAATTTAGAAGTGATGAATTACGATATTGTGACCAAGGTAATCAGTAATTGATTGATTACTAGGTAAGCGTATTAATATAATATTGTATTTTCAAGATCAGAGTCAGTTTCCACTTGCAGCAAAGTTACAAATTACGATCAGCTAAAGACCAATACTTGTTACTTAATAATATTTTCCATGCCAGTATTTCCTCATTTCGAACTAGTAAGATTCTTTTCATAAATATCTAGCATTTTCAAAAACATGATATAATTAAAAATAAAAATACGAGGGTGTATCAAATATAAACGAGCCTCTTTAAATTGCGCGCCGGATAGTTGTTCAAGGCGCATCCGGACGTAAGGAACTTGAAGTAGGGATATTATGTGGCACGGAAACGCGTCGTATTGCTGCGTTTGTTTGGTTAATAGCTATCACAATGAGTGAGAAAGAGATGCATAGCAGCATTGCGCAACGAATTATTATTATGTTTCTTACACGTGAGAACGTGAAACCAGCTAAAATTTTGCGTTTGTGTGAAACTTTTCAAGAAAAATATTTTATGAACAAAGGCTCATTTATATTTGATCTATTCTCGTAATACGTTTTTACTGATTTCGTAATGAAATGAGATTTATAACTAATACACGTTAAATTACTCTCCTAATAGTCACAGGATCCTTTAGCTATAAATGTCTTGTTATATTCAAAGTTTCATCGAAACCTCTTAGTCATTTTTTAGTGGTTTCAATTTCCTTAATAAAATAATCCGTAATAAAAAAAATATTCAATGACCTATCTACTTATATAAGGCATAAAGGTTACCGAGTAACGCATTTATTGCTCTCTGTTAATAATTCGAACAGTACACTGATTTACTGTAATCTAGATTATGTTTAATCATTTTATTGAAACGATCGTTAACGATCTGAGACCGAAATGAACTTAATGGCAGTATCATGTAATTAGGTAAGATATAGTTTTAGTTTCGTTTAGTTATTCAAGATAAGAAAGTTGTCCAATCTGGAAAACACATTTCTGTACTTATTCTATACGGTAACCAGAGAGGAAAATATGGTCAATGACTACAGAATACGTACAAACACACACAAACACAACACAATAGTGCAGTTCATTTTGGCCTAAAATCCTTTACATTCTCCGCTAATCAGATAACAAATCTGTACAACGACAATGATAGTAATTACCAGATATATCACAAAGCACAGGATCATTGCGATATCGTTTTAGGTCTATATACGTATATGTATTCCCAAACAATGTCTGTTGAGTAAGTAATTAAATGGCCTTTAGCAATAAGTGAACCGTTTAATTCCATCCAAGTTCGAATCAAGCCATGTATGAAAATTGCTTGATCCTTTTTCGACACAAAGCGAAACTGTGTGCAGTATTTCGCATGTCCGGATATGTCAGAGGTATGTACATACCAGAGATGTGATTTATTTGAAATTTAAGTAGTTCTATTTAATATACAAATACCAAATACAAAATCTGTATTACCATTTTAATATACATACCTATATTAACAGCCTTTCACTAAACATTAATTTCTATTTCTCTTTTAATAGTTTTAAGACTATTTTCTATTTTGAATATGCTAAGTAAATACAAATTATAATCTCATAGGTTCCACAGTAGCAAAGGTAAGTGTTCATATAAACAGATGCTTAAATCCTGATTGGTGATTCATACAAAATATAAGAAATTCAATCGAGGAAGCTTCTAATTAAGACTTAAAAATAATAGATTCAAACAATTTACATACTTTTTCTATTTATTATAAAAATTCACATACAGATACAGTAATTCATGCTAACGCTAACTCTACTCACTCTTGGTCTCACAAATTAGCCTTCTTTCAAACAAACTTATATTGAGTAATAACTATACCAATGTCTCATTAATGTTATCAAAAAGAATTAAATAGAATTTACTTGATCGCAAGAAATAACGGTTTTATAATTATTCTTTGGTTTTATCCTTGTTAATTAGGCTAAAAAACTCGCAATTTAATCTATCCCGTTGTTGGTGCCAATAATATTATTAAAATTCAATTCAATTACGTACATGAGAAATATATCTAGCCACTTAGGCAAACATTTAACTAAATTTACAAATTCCACGATTTCGTTCAAAACTAAAAATTCTTTAGGTAAAATTCTGATAAACAACAAAGAATCTATTAATAAAAACATCAAATCAGGGTTTATAAACTACATTATGGTACTTGCAACAAAACTTATATAGGCCAGACTGGTAGAGCCTTTAAGGATAGGATCTCTGAACATAAGAATAGTTTCATTAAAAAATCTTCTCATTCTACCTACGCACAACATTATTATTATTATCAGAGGCACATCAATTTAATGAAAAATTCGAGATTTTACATATTGAAAAGAACGGCACAAAATTAAATTTATTAGAGTGTTTAAAAATTAAATGACCAAATTGGCGTTAATACCCCTACCGGCATTGAATTACACTGTTGATTCCGATGGATTCTTTGACGAAAATATAACATATTCAAAAAAGAAGGAATTAAAATCCTTATTCTTACCTACCTGGTAGGACGCGTTCCAAATGTGAGATCTTTGATCTTAATATTTAGACGAATAAGGATTTTAATTCCTTTTTTTTTAATATGTTGCACCTCTTCTAAATTTATAAATCCTATAATTTTCACCACTACTAAATGTTATTAATCCCTCCCCCCTCCTTTTTTTGATTTAATTTAGTAGTTTAGTCTTTCTTCCACCTGAAGAAGCCACGGTGTGGCGAAATGATCATTGTGGTCAATAAATCATTTTGTAACTTAAAACTTGGTGTTTTATTTGTATTTGAAACAACAATACAAACAAGTATTTATTTTATAAACTACATTATTCAGATATTGTAGTATGTTTCGACTGCATTTTTCGCAACATTTTTACATTTAGTAGGAATTCGAAATAGGGAATGTCTGTTTGTTGAAGTTTATTTTTCAGAGAGTATAGTAATTTATTTCGTGTTTCATCAGTATTTAGTAACAACAAATAGCAGTTGCTTATACGTTGATTAGGCAGTTAATTAATTTGCATATACCTATATATATATTATAATCAAATATAAATTTAATATGGGGCAGGTGGGTGTATAGATTAAATTTTCAATAAGGGATTACACCTACAAAAAAATAGACACCAACTGCTGCTATTCTTAATTGTTGAAAACATCAAATTTTTCAATAAAAAGGATATATACAGTACAGATAAATTATTGTTATTCAAATAGGTGGCACTACTTTATTTTCGATTCTGGAAAGAATATCCAACTTTTCTATCAAATACTTGTCTTGTTTGTCTTTACGAGAGGGAGAGAAATCAGTCGCGCGGTGGAAAATAAAATCGTGAGAAATGCCATTTGACATGTAACGAAGCTTGAAAATCTTTCATTGATCCTTTGCAAAGTGACGGAGGTTCTAAACATGTTAGAACCGAAAATACCTTATTCGTACTAAATGATGCAGTTTATAAATCACTTTACAATATCATCTAAATTTAATAAAAGTCACATAAATATTATCTGGTTTCTATAGATTTTTTCTAATCAATTAACAGGTACGTCTAGATCATCATCCCAAAGAAAGGCGTCAGTACGATGATTGGTTATACATACACCTCCACTCCTTTGAATCCTAAGCCAATCATCGTATTTCCCGAAAAATAGAACATCCCCTAAAAGTAGAACATCTAACATCTGTAACTATTTGCGAATAGTAATCTAATATAAATATCTCTCCTCCTCTTTACTCCTATTTCATCTTTTAATATGTCTCTAATTAGCCTTCATGTCCTGACTTCCATAGCGACTTTTGTCGTTCTTTCTTTTGCATTACATCATTGCTTATTTCAAGCCTTTTCTATATACGAATTTTTCATCATCCGCTTATAACACCACTTCTCAAAAGCTTCTAACCAATTCTATTCCGCCGCGCCCACCGTCTACGTTTCGCACTCATACAGAACCATAGTCAATACATACACATTTAATCATCTTCATCAAGAAAAGTGATTTGTTTTTGTTAAAAGCGAGCCGACTCTGCGCTATTGTTTCTACCACTTTTTCCATCTTTGACTAATAACAATTAATTAATTTTTATTTATTTTGTGAATTTATTAAAAACAAATGGTATCATTGGAGTCCATTTTCGTCAATGTACAATTGAAACACCTAAAAATATTAAAGCTCACTATTGACGTGTTCTGATGAAACATATTTAAATATAAATATGGAAAACAGTATAAATGTAAACGTAAAAGGTATTAATAGTATTGCTTTCTATGTACTCTTGATAATGACTACTTAGTCGAAACGATTGTTGAGGTTTTGTTAATAAAATTTGATTGAAACACCTAAAATTTTGAAAACATTCTTATGTTCCTTATTGTTGGCTATAACACAAACTTTGAAATAGTGATTGAAGATGAAACAAAAAAAAATACATGTTGTTGAGATGTGTATTATTTTACAAGTTGATACATCTTATAACTGAGTTCTTTCTTATTGGCCAAGTATCATTTACAATCTGCTAATCTCCACATTTTTGTTGTCACTGGTTAATCGTTGGTTTCTTATCGTTCTAGCCTAACTTAGGAACAAACATTTTGAGGTAATTAAAGAACAAAGAGAATCGCAATTCGTTGTTGAACAGAAACTACCCTTCAAAACAGATTTGACACTAAAACATTTCCTAGTTTAAATTCCGTTATTTTCGCATTTTGAAACACCATATAGTACTTATATGAATTGTATCGATTTTCGAAGAAATATTTTGGAAAAATTCTTTTTATTATTATTTAATTCGGTTACTATGTTTGTATACCTATGTATCAATCATTACCATTACAATCTTTAATTGTCAAAGTCAATAGCTTAATTTAAGAAAATTTAAGTTTTTACTTACTACTAAATCATCTATTATATTAAACAACTAGTAGTTTGAGTACAAAAGCACTGGGATTTTTTCACAAATCATATTAGATTATATTATAATACTTTTTATATCAATTGAGTGGTTATATATTGAACAATGTTCTGAGAGACCTGTCTTGTTTTCGTATTTATTAATGGCGTATATCTGTTCTAATATGTGTTTTTTAATAGATCTACCACTTTGACCTATATAAGATGCATTGCATGAATCACACATTAATTGATCGATACCACTCTTGTCCATGGGATCATAGTTTTTGATTTTATTATTTATAAAACTCTCTTAAATTTAAAGTGTTTGTTTCTATTACTGTACAATTGAAGTTCTTTTGTATGTAATTTTTAAACTTAAAGCTAAAGTTACTAATGTATTTTATACTTCAAAATTTACTATTGTTGTTAGAAGGTTGATAAGTATACAGTAATTTAATGATTTTTTTCTTTGTTTTGTTTTATTAATAAAGTAGCCATCAAAAAATTAAAAATTTTACATTCAAAAATAGCAGAAGGCAAGAAACTATCTTTACTAGAGAGTCTAGAGATCCATACATCTAATTTACCCCTCATTTTACATAAACTCTAATATGAGCCTTATTTAGCACCACCCTTACTAATATTTCTAGGTATAAATAGTAGTTAAAAAGGAATAAAACTTCACGAAATAGATTTTCATTTTATTATTATCAGAGGCACATCAGTTTAATGAAAATTTCGAGATTTTACATATTGAAAAGAACGGCACAAAATTAAATTTATTAGAGTGTTTAAAAATTATATGACCAAATTGGCGTTAATACCCCTACCGGCATTGAATTACACTGTTGATTCCGATGGATTCTTAGACGAAAAGGAATTAAAATCCTTATTCCTACCTACCTGGTATGACGCGTTCCAAATGTGAGATCTTTGATCTTAATATTTAGACGAATAAGGATTTTAATTCCTTCTTTTTTTAATATGTTGCACCTCTTCTAAATTTATAAATCCTATAATTTTCACCACTACTAAATGTTATTAATCCCTCCCCCCTCCTTTTTTTGATTTAATTTAGTAGGTATCTATATATGTGATTTTGTAAATAATTTTAGTTTAGTCTTTCTTCCACCTGAAGAAGCCACGGTGTGGCGAAATGATCATTGTGGTCAATAAATCATTTTGTAACTTAAAACTTGGTGTTTTATTTGTTTATTATGTTCCATGTAACATGTTTCGCGAAACATTTTTGGCTTCTTCGGACAGTGAGTATTTTCTACTAGATAATTATGTTTTAAACTTTGGTATAATCCATTAATTATCCTTGAGAAACAATATTGTTGATTATTTTAATACAATTCTGTGTAAACATCCCAGTGTTTTATTTCTTATTCCCTGTATTCAATATATTTCACAACAATTACACCGAACAAAGTTTAAATAATTTAAAAAAGGACTGCTTGACATACTTATATTACCAAAGTCATTCAAAATCCTCAAAATATTATACTGTGTGCAATTTGTTTTAAACATCTTACAAATGGATCAGTTTTTCGCATGCTTAACGTCACTTAGATAATATAACCGTTCATCAAATTTACGCAATCTTAGCAAATGACCTTCGCACGCGAATTAGCATATTCATACTAACAAGCATAATTATGAACACACAAAATATAAAATAAAAACCATAAATGTTTTATAACGAGTGTGTGGTTTGCATCTTGATACGCGAATAAAATTATGCAAAAGACATACTCCGCTGCTATCCTTTTACTATGTTTTCGATTTTCTTCTATAAATAAATGGATTGTTAACAAAATCAGACAAGTTTTGTTCACAACGTCTCACTTTATTTCATGGTTGTCTCACATTCTCCAGTATTATCCTATTAAACGCAATACAAAACAAAAAGTACAATTAGATCAGAAAATAATAATGAGGTACAAAGACTGCAAGTGAGCTAATTAAAGGAGAAATATTTATTGTTAATTAACCACCAATTTTGTGATTTCATCAGAAAATGGTTTCACTACAATCATTTTTAGAGTTTAATATTTAAAACAGATTGAGATCTAAACTTTATAGGTACCTGAAACAGTAATTATTCAAAACTATTGGCAGATGTTCACAAATATGAAAATGTAAATATCAACTGTTAAACAGGAAGGATAAAGTTAAAAATGTATAAGATATTGTATTTACAGACAGAGGAGTGACCATCAGGCTGCAATTAGAGAAGTAAGTACTAAACCGTTTCAACATCCACCCTATTTTCCAGATCTAGCCCCCCAATGACATTTTTCCTATGTTCAGGACAAAGACTCCTTTCTAACCGTATTCAGGGTTTATGAAAAATATGGAATATATGTATTGGCTTATCAGCAAACTACGTATAAACAATAAGAATAATTTTAAAATATAAACGTTATTATAGGTATTCATTAACATTATTTTTGGATCACCTCTCAATTTAATAAATTCAACAACACATTCACTTAATTTATTTTTGACCCAATGCGCATTTCACCTTCTTAGGGCATCATTTATCATTATTATATATGATAATATTTTTCAAAGAAGTCAAGTTAATGAGATTAATAATTGGCGAAAAATCCCATATTATGGTGTTATGAGCTCACAAATTGGTAAATTTATTAGGACAAACAATATTAATCCGGCTTATTTCAACAATAATACGATTGGAAAAATATTAATAAATAATAAATTAACAGTAAACAATATAAATTTATCCAAAAAAAACTGGAGTGTATGAAATAAAATGTTCAAATTGTGATACGATATACGTACGTAAATCAATAGGAAGTATTGTTACTCGGTTCAAAGAACATGATCAGTATATCAAATATAAAAAACATAGTTCAGGTTTAGCGACACATTTGATTAAAAATAACCATATGGTAGATATTGAAAATTTGAAATTGTTAAAAAGTGTAAATGGCGGATTAGTATTAGACAAATATGAAGTGTTAGAAATTAAGAAAGCATTATTGAGTAACAAAAATTTAGCAAATGACCAAATTGAATTTAGTAACAACCCCCTCCTTAATCCCAATGTAGTATAAGTTGGTTCAAAACTGTATATATAAGAAAAATTGTCTTCTTAATGTAGTTAAACTGTATAAACCTGTGATGATGCCCTAAGAAGGCGAAATGCGTATTGGGTCAAAAATAAATTAAGTGAAATTTCCAATTGTTGTGTTTTATTTTTTATTTTCATTTTAAAGTTCTTTTACCTTTATTAACTTCTCAAAAACTTTTTATTTGTTATTAAATAGAAACATTTTTTATTTTTGGTAATTTTTCCAAACTGTAGACATAAATTATTGCCCAGTATTTTTTAATTAGTCGTTTATAAACATTTTCCTTATGTTCCTGTGTTGTTCCGGCTGTTCACTCTTCCTCTTTACTGTTCTGATAATTTTAGTTAAACCGAATCACATTTAACTGTTAGAACCACTTAACATTAATTGGGTGACTCATATAGGGAGGGTTTTTAACTGCTAACCCTCGCATAACATCACACATACATACACACGTGTCCAATGATTTACAAAAGATAAAAACGTAAGAATTGGCTTTAATTGAGCAAAAATTAGTCCTCTGCTTTTAAAATGATGGGAAACGGACGCTGTCGACATAGTAAATTAAAACTATGCTTGATAAGAAAACAAATAAAATTAGAAATAATAAAAAGTTAATTCCACGGTATGTTGATCATGCTAGAAATAAAATTATGGATTATATTAAACTACAAATCGAAATAATCCATTTAATCCACAGTATTTTCAATAGGTAGGTAAATAATAAATCAGAATAATGTTTCACCGAACTATTTAATTAAATACCCAACATTTATTTCGACAAAACAGTTATTATCAAGATCAAATAATATGAAATACGTAGTAATTAGTGTTCAATACTGAATAATGTCTGTACTCTTGATAATGATTTTTTAGTCGAAACAACTTATTGTTGAGTATGCTATTAAATCAATCTACTGTTTTATTATTTACGTATTTAAAGCATCTCATACAACAAAACTTAAAAATAAACAGTGAAAACCAACTTTAAGAAAGCTCTTAGAGTTCTAAAATAGTACAGATAATAATTATTTTTTATTAGTGAACACAAAAGAAGTATTTCTTTGGACATGGCTGATATCCAAGTGCAAACAAGAACTTCATCTTTAGGAAATGAATAGATGAATTGAAACCTGTCAAAAAGGGACTTGTGGTTGATTAGGTTAAGTAAACCTATTGGAAATGTTTGCAACTTGAAATGTCACAGCAGCTTCTCTTGTTTGTTTGAACAAATAAGCACTCGTGTACAATTCCAAATATATTTTGGACTTTACCCAAGAGTCTTGGATATTACACAGTTTACCCGGGTAAACCTAGGTTAACTCGCTTATCTAACCTAACTTTACCCGTAACATATACATTTAATGATCCAGATTTTATGTTATTTCAATTAATGACTTTCACCAGCAGTGAATCAAATATTTACCGTAGTTAAAAATGTCCAACTGCTCGTAATTTACGATTCCCCCAAATATCCTGTAATTTTCATAATCTAGTTGAGTATTTCACTAAACTAAAATTTATATCAGTCTGGCGATTAACGAATCGCAATTACGTGCTAATTAATCGACACACATACCTAACATATTATATGAGCCTATAGGCACATCAGTATAGATATACATAACATATATACATATCGTTAATATTGCACTAATCGTTATAAGCGTTAGAGTTGTCGCGACACTAACTACTGCGATAATAACGCGACCAGGTGTGCAAGAAGATGAGTAACTTTTTTTGTTTGGTGATAATGTTGATCAGATACCATGTAGTTAAATTACACATACATGCACGTTTCTTCATATGTGTACGTAACACAAATGTGCACCGATGACTTACACGCGCCAACGCAAAGCGACCGGCGTAATAATTTGCCACCCGTATATCCTATATCGTCCAGCACGTGCACCTATGGAATGATAATTAAAATAATTTATGCCACTGATGAATGTTAAACGATACAGTGGTTAAGGGAAAATAGGTGTACCTTTTAGAACAAGAAAATACAGACGAAAATTGGTTTTTTATCAATTTATGTTGGTGCATATTTATGTTACGGGTAAAGTTAGGTTAGATCAGCGAGTATAACCGAGGTTTACCCGGGTAAACTGCGTAATGCCCAAGACTCTTGGGTAAAGTCCAAAATATATTTGGAATTGTACACGTTTCGGGCTTTACCCGGGTAAACCGCGTTTTATCCTCGTTTCGCTTGGTTAATGTTGGATGACAAGGCCATTAATGTTTGAAAAACATATTTAATTCAAAAAACACTTTTTACAAATAAAAATTAGAATTCTAAAACTGTATTCTCTTAAAGGTAATCTATTCACGAGTACTTATTTGTTCAAACAAGACAAGCTACTGTGACATTTCGAGTTGCAAAGATTTCCAATAGCTTTACCTAACCTAACCGAAAGTCCTTTTTTGACAGATTTCAGTTTTTTTTGACACCCTTCAGACAAGCGCAGATATAGCTTAATAACATATTGAGTTATATGAGTAATTTATGGTACATCCAACTTTAACCATGCGAAAGCGGATAAAACGCGGTTTACCCGGGTAAAGCCCGAAACGTCTACAATTCTAAATATATTTTGGACTTTACCCAAGAATCTTGGGTATTACACAGTTTACCCGGGTAAACCTAGGTTAACTCGCTTATCCAACTTTACCTGTAACACATACACGCAATCGACCATAATGATAAGAAACGTAATTGTTTGGTAGCCCCTTTGTCTACCGTCTGTATTTTTTTTAATAGCAAAATTCCTCACGGCTGAATTCCTAATATAGTTAGTGGTTGTTCTATAGTTTTTTAAATATTTAAGTTTATATATCAAAACAGTTTTCCTTTGGACTCGCTGGAGTAAATAGCTACTCCATAAGACAATAATTAATTATTATTTTTTTTACATTTTATTCATAGTTCGTTGAATTCGCAGTTACATCTAAGTTTGTTTAAGTTAAAATATAATCAAAAACAATTTAAATTACCATAAAGGTGATTTTATTTTATGTGGTACTTAGCGTCTACACCCCGCTGATAGCAGCTTACCATTAAAAAAAAGATTAAATCTGTTAAGAATTAATAAAAGTTTGTAGGTAATCAAGAACACGTCGAGACATAGTATAGTCTGTATTTGTGTATACTGACTTTTCCCCACAACTACCCATTCGCCGGTTATAGTGGTAGATTGGCTTATTGATAATTGATAAGAGAGTTTGGTAGCAGGAACTGTTCTTCGGTGGAAATAGATGCTTAAAGTCGTTTGTTAACATAATAATTTCACATGAGAAGTCCGAAAATGTTCCAGGATGTCTAGAACAGACTATTAACTGAGTAAGGAACAACTTTTGAGACACTAAAAAGTTCTAGTAGATGTTCTTCAGAATGTTCTCGAAAGTTCTTCTTTTCTTTCTATAATGTATCCTCTCACTCGGGCAACACCAATTCTTTTGTGGTTAATATCTGATTATAAAGCACCATTCGGACAATAAATTATTATAAATAAAGAAAAACAATTTGTATTGTTTGATATGTAATTATTTGTTTATACAATGACCGTTAGGTAAAACGTAGGACTTTAACTTTTCAACCTTTTTAAATATCTCGGGAGTCGAGAACCATCCTATGTTCGTTATAATAGAAACAAACAGGAAAATTTTCTATTTTAAAGTTCATTGGATATTACAATTGTTTATGTTGATTATAGTGATTTAAATTGAACCGAAGAAGTCTTCAAATCTTGTAATACCATAATAATAAAGACGAATAGATCACAACGTTATTTCCTTATTATTTATTCCACCAGAAGAAGCTACAGGGTGGAAAATTGTTCACATGATAAAAAATATTATAAGTGTTTTATAATTTCAACATTGTGTTTGTTTTCGTAATTATTAGTGATTTGTTTTTTATTTCAGCCAAAATTACATTTTAAGGCAATACAACAAGGTACACCTGCAAATTGTCGGTATATTCAAGGATGTATTGAATATGTAAAGAATTTTTGGACGTTTCTTCTTAGGGGCAAATCTAGCAAATTATCGAATACTGAGAGTTCCCATACCAGAAGTTATTAATTTAAAATAATTATGATTCGTACTGAATTCACCACAAATAGTATTTCTGTAACATAAACATTGTTTGTTTAAATATAAAAATGTAATCAACAGCAACAACTACTCCGGTCGTGGGATATGGCTTTCGGTGCGCTGTGCCTACTGTGTAGGACCTGTGTTAAACGAATTAAAAGCAAGAACGGTCTCTTTTTTGGTAGGGATACATAAAATTTTGAATAATAGTTTAGAATAAAATAAAATAATTTGAAATGACGGTAAAAGGAATAATAAGGACAAGAAATTGTTGAACGATAAAACTCAATTTTCTTTTGACTTGGCGACAAATTCAGTGTGGATATATAGGTTAGCTATCGGTCGAATTAATCATTGACTGTTGATAGAGCAAATGCAAAAGGGAGATTTCGAAACAGGTTCTTGAGATAATTGTGCGAATGGTAATGATGGTACCACGACATTTTGTTATTAAAGGTACCAGATCGATCTTAATTAAAACTTCTTCTGTGCTCATCTATCAAATATTTAATGGGTAAGAATATTCTCAGCTAATACGTTTTGTACTCTTCTACTAGTAGTACCTGGCAATAATTCATGATTACGCCCAATAACCGACTGTGTTGGTAACGACGTTTATGTCCCTTTTTTTCAACTCCTATCTTAAACGGTTCAATAAATTAACAGTCAACTAGTAATCTAGAACAAGAATAATTATGCCTACCATGCAAAAATAAATTGTTGTACCTATATAGTTACATATTATATGGTTTGCATATGGTGCACCTACTGATGAGCCGTACCAACTTGCGAGGGCGTAAATATTTGAAATGATCGTAAAATTTATTGCGGCTTAATTTTTTTATCTTTTAATAAAAGTAGAAGATATTTCAATCGAGTAATTTTACGCTTTTTGCAAATTCGGCCTCTCTTTATTTGATCGTAATATACTTACGGTACAAATCGAAGGAAAATTACCCATTGTCTTGTACCCAGTATCTGGTCTATAGTACGTTACTAGCATGTCTTAATTGATTATCTGTACAAACGTCGAAATTCTTATTGAATCAATATTAATGCGACATTCCTAAAATGATGTAAGTATGCAAAATAGTATCGTAATCAATTAATTCAAATTTACTAAATAAATTTATCGACATAAAGGTAATTCTATACTTGACATAATTATCTGATTTAATCCTTAACTGGTATCGTGGGGTCTTTTAACATTTTGCGACAGTAACTTACTTGTTATTGTTTTAATAGTCCCAAATATTCTCCTAGGTTTACGATACCATGAGTGTTTTTACAAAAGTTTTGAAACAAATAGTAATTGGGGTGTACAAATACCCAACAATAGCAATAGTTGAAACAGTTTTTGGCTGTTGGGCTGTCTGGACGTCGTAAATGAGATATTTTAATAATATAATGTAATGTAATGTAATGTAATATAATATAATATAATATAATATAATATAATATAATATAATATAATATATAAATCAGATTTCTACTGACCATCACGGGAAGAAGATCTCCTGAAGATGTCGTTCATGAGAGTCGACGAAACGTTGAGAAGAAAATATCTCATTCGACGACGGGCAGACAGCCCGAAAGCCAAAAACTGTATCAACGATGGCCGCGAAAGCTTGAACAAATTTGTCGCAATAGTTGAAGTTACGTTAATTAGACTGAGTCTGTTGAAAATGTTTAAAATATCGAAAGAGATTAAACTGGATGGCCTCTTGCAAGGTTTGGTGAAGGTGATAATGAGGAAGAAGTACCAGACATCTTCAAAGAAGGAAACAATGATCATAATGGTGCCTCCAGTGAACGCAATGATCACGAATCCGAATCGGAAATCGAAGACAGCTTCTCAGATGATGAATAGCACATGGTATACTGGGGGAAAAGTGTGGCAATGATAATGGATAGCAAATTATTATTATTTTATTATTGGAAACATCTGTCTTTTTGGTCAGGCAAACACTGAGAATTAATCATTTAATAGTAAATTTCAAAAATAGTAAAACCCAGATAAGTGAAAACATCTCTACCAGTGAACTATTAACATGAACTATTGCTTATCTGATGCAGACGTCGAAAGTGGTTCCTCTGCAATAAACTAGCTATAAAAACTGTCCTTATTTGGTAATATTTCAAGTAATATTAACAATTACTAAATCATTTATGTAATACATAATCTATTTATTTCCTATCCTTGTTAATTTAATTTAATTTGGGGTGCTCAAATACTTCATGATATCGATATCACCAACGTTTCGGGAAAACACGATACCACAGAGAAGGGTTAATATTATTTGTTTACATCCAAATTCATTGACTGTTCCCAAATTTAAAGAAATCCAGATTAGAACAATCCAGATTTCGTATATATAGTTAGAAATTATCATAATAGAAATAACAAAATCCCCAATATGTAATATAATTGGAAACTGTATATTTGGATTTCTATGAAGATCTTTCTTTATTACGAAAGAATAAAATTGTTAGTTAATTTAACTTGAGCATAATGATTTTTGCTTCTAATTATTTCAATTATGTTATTAATGTTTGTGTTGTATATTATATCTATTTAATGTGTAAAGAAATATATATAAAAAATAAGGATGTATTCACCAATTTTTTAAGGTAGTAATTAACAATAATACAAAAAATTGAATTATTTATCTACTAATTCAATTTTTCTACAAATTGTATAACCAATAATGTATTATAACCAATAATATTTTGTGCGTTTTTATTCAAAAATTGCCTATAAATAATTTGAAAAAAACTCGATTTTCTATTTCAAATTATATACACCATTTAATCATTATTAAGCATCCTTAAACCTTTAAAAAGCTGCAGATGTATTTGTGGTTTCCATATAACTCATAAATATTGCATAATAGTAATAGAAGTAAAAAATAGAATAAATTACATATGATAAAATTGATTTTTACGTTTCTCAAATTTGACATTATAATTATGAATCTACATATTACATACATACGTACCACACCTCATAAACCAAAATTTTCATTTATTTAGAAAAAAACTCCTAAAGTCAGTAAGTAAATTCATTATTTCAATAAAAAAATTTTAAGAGAAATACTGAAAATGTCCGTTACAACTATTAGTCCCTTGTTTGTAACTATATTTAGAAAAAATATATTTAAAGGAAATTTCGTTTATTCACCTATTTTGTGACGTTATAATCAACCAGTTTAGTATGTTATAGAGGAAGGGTTGTCGCTTTTAGGTCCAATTAGCTTTTGTCTTTTGTAGTAAGCCTGCCCGCTTGATAGCGGGTTATCATCCGGAAATACACCAAAGAAAATCTAATCAGTTCGCTTGCCAATAAGCTGAATCGCAGGTGAAACACAGGTATTAGAACCAACAGTTCGAGGCGGAGCCTCACTTCTCTAGCATTCTATTGGTAAACTATGAATGCGTTAAGTTAGAAGGTAGGGGACAGGGTGTGGCTGAGCTTGGGGTGTTTTTGACGTAACCACCGGAACTCAGTTCTTCTTCATCCGCAAGAGGGATTGTTTAACGTCACACGCGATTTTCCGGCATTTAACGCGCACTCTCGATTCGTTTATAAAAACATCTCCTTCTGACTACAGATATACCTACAACACACGTTATAGTACATATACAAGTTAATAGGTGAAAATGTGGATCTGTTTATAAAAAAAGTTCAGTGTGGACTAATATTAGGAAACCTAGAACAATTCCACGGAAAAACGAAACTGACGCAATGGTTGTATTGTAAGTTTCCACCATCAACCTTCTCTTAAACACTAGAAGCTTTTAAAAATTCAGTATACGCACTTGATTGTTTCGCTAATTAACTACAATAGTTTAATGTTTAACATGCCATCATTATTATCCTTATGACATAAAACCCAAAACCCAAAAATCCATTTTATATCACCATAAATCGGTTAGTTAACTTATGCAGTTGATAATGTAATTTTAACATTGGATATTCTTAAATCTACTAAAAGTTTGCCTGATATTACTTACGGATTTATATTTATGATGAATTAAATTATTTTCATATTGCATTTATTTTTTTCTTATTGTATCCTTTATTTAACCGCAAATAAAATGCACGAAAACAAGTAGCCGTTTAAAGGAATATGACAGTAATTACAATAAAATAATCATGCAAGCGTACAATCAGTCGTTTCAGTAATAATCGATTGAATAATTCAGTACACAGAATTCAGGTTTCCTTCTCGACCACTCATTGATGTCTCTCGACAGTGATCATTTAAAACCCGTCAATTGAAGCGATCGCAATAAGGACAAGACCAGAAATGCGTGCATTAAATCAATGATATAATTTATTAACGGAGTAAAGATCAATAAATTTCATTTTTAACTTTTTTACGGGTAATAAAGGTAATAAAATTATTGACTGATAAGTAAATTGAAAATTGAACCTTATTACGATACTAAAACTAATACATTAAATTTCTGGCTATTATTATGATCATCTTATAAATCATTAGATTAGAATTGTCTTTTCTGAAATGAGTATGTTATAACTAAATGTTCAAGTTGTTTCAATTAGTTTAAACAATTTATGCATGTAAGACAATTTTCCTTTAAGCGAACGTTACAGTAACGTATTTACTTTTTTTAAAAACCTACATGATCTATAGAACATGTGATTCTCTACTAACTGTAAATATAATGTACAGGGTGTTCTCGAATAAATTTCGAATGGCCTGATTTTTGAAATTTGACCATTGTAAAATCGCATTTAATATTGAGATGAAAATAATTTTTAAACAAAAAAGTATGTTTTTTTACATTAAATAAGATATAAATCATGAATGTAGAGAAGTAATTATTTAGTATAAAAACTGAGCAATAATAAAATAAGCAAAATTTGAAATTATCTTTTTAATCAACAATTATAATTCGTTAATTACAAACGTAAGAAGTAGGAAGTTTACCGTTTCATATTAAAATTCATAGTATTATATTTTAACAATAGCTCTGTATCAGATGGACTAAAGTAGTTTTTGTACGTTTGGTGAGATGTTTTTCAAAGGAATACTAATAGATAAAAATTATCAAATTCATAATAATAAAATACAGGGTCATTCAAACTGAGTGGTACATTAGACGTTTTAGGGTAACTAAGCATGTCACAGATTTGAAAGTTCACCTTAAAGTTTTAAGTTTCATAGGAATTCATTGTAAAAAATATACCATCCTTGATAACCCCTACTCCCAAATTTTCAAATTTGTAACATGCTTAATTTCCCTACCAGTCAGTTTAGTTTGAATGACCCTGTATATCAAATACATGATTAGTGTTGGTTTGAAAAATAATTGAAATCGATCAATGCGATGTAATCTAACAAATTTGACAGTTACTAAATGTAGATAATTCTAAAAACATTTTCTTAGGAAAATGAACTTTGCTTGCCGAAACGTGCCTACTAGGATAAGTAAAATAAGTTATTGACAGTAAAAGTGTATTTCATGCTTTAGGATAACCCTAACCTTTGTAAGTTACTACACTTTATTCTAATAAATAATAACATTTGCCTGTCAAAGCCTGCCTGCTAGGATAATAACAACTTCAGAAATACCACGTACATTCGAATACTTTCAACTAAAGCATTGGGTATACAACAATTTAGAATTGTTGTATCAACACGAACGTAGATACAATTCACAAATACGAGAAAGCTTCAAAATCATGTGTATATATGTATATGTATTTTTATATAAAAATTGGTTTCAATATCTCTCTGAACATCTTGTCTTACAAGGAATTACGCCGCGTAAACGTTAAATAATCTTCCTTTATAATCGTTGTCCTAGATCTATCGAAAGCTTTGTAATTAAAAAAAGGAAAAGGAACTCGGCGTTTGTGAGAAATTGTTAATTGTTGACAGATCTCAGTAAGAGAAACAAATAAACGAACAACAGAAGAAACAAAAGATCAAACCTGCTGCGATAAGTGAATGTATATATCTATCTATACATGTATGTATATTTATGAGTATAGGTAATATATACAAGAGGATTATCGACGAATGAGCCACAGAAAAGTATATTCTAATACACTATCAAAATAGGATATCCAGGAACTAAGCACAAACATTTTATTTAAAGAGTTATTATGATTAAATCAACACACAAATTGCAATTATCAGCTATTTTTATTAGTTCTTTTAGAATAAAACTAAACTAACATTTAAACTATTAAAAATACGTCATTCAAACGAATGAAATGAAAAACATATATAATTAAATTAAAAACAATGTAGTTCGAGACATTTCGTCGCCTTTCTTTGTTGGGAGGTCGGAAAGAATAATGTTTATGTGACACCCTATATATGGATACACCTATAGTAAGAAAGACTTGTTACGTATTCATTTAGAAGAGAAAAAAATAAAGGAATAGGCCGATCCGCGGCAATTCATTTCTATCAGTATAAAATCTCATCTCAGTATTTATCGAGCCGTAAACGGCCTTAGGTTATCAGTTATTATTAACTGATGTGCTTGTTTAAATCTGGTTGAAAGTTGTAATTATTGTTTCCGATTAACGATGCGATATTACAGCGATCGCTTGCGACTTCGGAACCAACTTTTCACGTTCGGAACAACGTGTCATTAACACAAAAACAAACCGTGATTCTGCAATGCCACCAACGACTTATGCATTAGGTATTACCTACAATTATTGTCGTTGCATCATCTACTATGGATATATATATCGCTCGATGCTAATATATTATACGCAGATCGTTAAAGAAATTTTATCACGAACTATACACCTATACACAATGTATATTATATTGAACCTTCTGTAATGTCGTATAATATCACAACGGAACAACAAACCAAAAAGCATGTTGCATAGAACAGAAAGTTTAGTTATCACTTCGTGAACCATATTTAAAACGGTTGCCTCTTATTTGTGTACAACCCACTTGCGTACAAATTCTTCCAAGGGTGGGCATCAGCGAACCAGGTACCTGAGAATATCTGTTACCTTTTCCAACTTGCGTACAAATAATATATAATATTATATATATATATATATTTGCATGTATTTAATATGCATTTATATATAAGTATACCTACCAACTGTACATAATAATGATAACTTTATAATTTATTTTTTTGTAATATATTTAAAAATGAAACAAATTAGGTACATTTAAATTTATTTGGAAAAATACATACGATTTTTTGTTTTAATGTATTTCTACAATGAATGCCATTTTTTTCAAAAAACTTGAAATATCTCCACTTTCTTCATACTTTTTAGCATTTAATTTGATTGCTTCGTCAAGTTCAACATATTTCTTTCTCATTTTAACCCCACTTAAATCAATTTCTAATCGAAACATTTTAATGTCTGCTTTTTCTGCTTCTTGCATCAGACACTTGATTAGGTTTTTTAGTCTCGTATTATTTGGACCACTAAATAATTTATTGATGGCAGAATTATGACCCTCCGCTCCATTATTTGTTCGATGACGCTCGTTGTTGCAGTTTCACATTTTTATCGGAATGTTTTTGTTTTCAAAAATATATGTCAGATGTTTGATGGCTATTTTTATTTCGATCAGTATTTCACATTATATACATTGTAGTTTATTGAATTTTTGTACGCAAGTTGGAGTAGACTACAGGTCGTTTCAGGTATATTCAGGGGAATAGAGTACCATCATCCCGCCGGTTGTTGAGTTCATACGGTAGTAATTGTTTTTTTTACAAATATTCAAATAAAAAGGCCACTTAATTAAAAAACCCTCCCGACTCGATTTTTATTCCCCAGTCCAGAAAATTTTAATAGTTCTAGAGCTTTGAGCTTTGCAATCTTTTCAATCACATTCTCTTTTTTACGAGAATATTTATGATGATTTGAGTAACGGCTCTTGAATCTTTATATAAGTTACTTGACTACTCATCTGGGATTATTAAATTATATATAGGGTCGATTGGATATTGAAAAGTAAATACAAATCATTGTGCATAATTCAAAATCCGTGAAAATAGTAAAATCTCAAGCAAATAGGTACAACTACTACTGTCATTTATCTACATGAAAGAAATAATTCGAGAATCTATTATAGCTATCCTTTTGTATCTCCAAACAGTTTGTCGACTATTACTAGTCTACAATTAGCGCATATCGTATATGATGATAAGAACAAAGTAGCTAGGTATCACTGACTGAAAGTGTTCTGTCTGACATGATAGCCTAACTTTATGATTGAATAAACTAAATAATTTTAAACCTACCAGACACCGCTGGTAATTAAACAGTAACATAACACGTCTATAAAACAACCAATTTTGCTTTTAAATGTTCACTATAATGTAGATTTTCCTCTACAATATAGGTACCTATGTTACTCTAGAAAAAGGCTTAGGAGGCCCAAACAACTGTCGAAGAAAATCTGCATTATAGTGAACATTTAATAGCAAAATTGGTTGTTTTATTTATATATTTAAATAATGTTTCACAACGAGTGAACGCTTGATTCTTTAAATATTATAACATGTCTGTTTTCTACCTGAAGAAACCATTATAATGACAAAATACAATTTTTGTCAAATTTTGTGAGAGTTGTTTTTTTTATATACTATTGATTCCAAAATATCGATAGGACTACCAATAAGTATAACAATATATTACCTTGAAAATTATTTTATTCCATAAGGCTAAATATAAATATAAATATCGAATCAACAGAAACAACTACTCCAAGGACTAATATTCCTACCGGCATTGAATTACAGTGTTGATGCCGATGGATTCTTAGACGAAGATATAATATAAAAGCATTAAAATTATTTTTCATCTAAATTTTGAGAATAACAGATCTCACATTTCGAACGCGTCCTACACAGTAGGCACAGCGCACCGAAAGCCATATCCAACGATCGGTTTCGACCTATCGGGTCTCATCAGGTGGTCGCTGGCAGAAAGGCCTTTACAGGTTATATGATAAACATAAATATAAATATGGAATCAACAGAAACATCTACTATTAGCCCTCGGAGTGGTTGTTTCTGTTGATTCCGTATTTATATTTATATTTATCGTATAGCCTGTAAAGGCCTTTCTGCCAGCGCCCACCTGATGAGACCCGATAGGTCGAAACCGGTCGTGGGATATGGCTTTCGGTGCGCTGTGCCTACTGTGTATGACGCGTTCGAAATATGGGATCTGTGATTCTCAAAATTTAGACGAAAAATGATTTTAATGCCTTTCTTTTATTGAATAAATAGGGCTAAAGTTAATTGTTATATTGTTGATTTTAACAAAATATTTTATCCTGATAATTTAACAATTTTCGAAATTGAATAGAGACATATAATGGATACGTGTGGACATATTCGTCGTTGTTTATCCTTAAACAGTTTGTAAGAGAATACTCCAAAGAAAACGTTTAGAATTATTTTTAGTTTATCTTCTGGTATGTTGAATCATCATTTTTATTCGTTCTGTTTTGTGTGCAGGCATACGTCTCCACCGTCCGCAGCTGTGGCGGTTATGACAACGTGCCGACCGTCGTATCCGTCCAACAACAGCAATCCAACGTCGACCACGTCCTCGACGTCCTCGGATTGGGACATCAACGACAGCACGATCCCGCGGATCAGCGAGTATGACCAGTTTTCCGAATGGGCCGATGGTCACTGTCGACTCGTCTATCCGGCCAACTCGGAGGAAGCCAAGAGACACAGTTCCGGGTGGGCGATGCGGAACACAAACAACCATAACGTCCACATATTAAAAAAGAGCTGCCTCGGGGTCCTCGTCTGTTCACAGAGGTGCATCCTACCTAACGGAGAACGTGTACATCTCCGTCCGGCCATTTGTGATAAAGCGAGGAAGAAACAGCAGGGTTCGTAACATTCAAACTAATTTACTACCTATCCATAATAATAGTTCGGTCGCGAGGTAAACTATTTATATTCGTGAGTGTATAGGGGGTACAGGAAATATTCAAAACCAAAAATTGTTGCTAAAATTAAAGCAGCATACTTCGCGTTTCTGCGAATAGTCGCCAAAAATGAAATAAAGAGTTTTTGTAAAATAGTGTTTTATTAAAAATAATCTGCTTAACAAACAGCCATTATCAAGATAAGAACTTTGGCTCGTTTGGTTTGAGAATAAAAAAATTTCAAGGAGCTGAAGCTTTTCTGATTCAAGTTCGTCATCGAAAAATATCTCGAAACAGATTATACTTTTCCTGAATCTACAATAGTGCTTTTGAAAAAGAGTATTGCAAAAAAATACGAAGCGTGAATTATTTTCGATTTATTTCTCCAGGTTTCCTAATCTTAAAACTAAATTACAATTGGATTTTATCTATACATATAAATAAAATTGGAGTGTCTGTTTGTAATATTAAAATGACCACTTATTACTAAATGCATATGGATGTATAAACGGTACATATACCAAAATAACATTTTTTACAATTTTTTTTGTTTGTTTGTCTGTTTGTTCCGGCTAATCTCTGAAACGGCTTTACCGATTTTGACGGGACTTTCACTGGCAGATAGATAATGTAATAAGGAGTAACTTAGATTAATGTCATTTTAAAAATTAACTATTATTATTAATAAATAGTTATTAATTTCTAAAATAAATTATTAATTTTTAAAATAAAAGTAGCCTTCAAAATCGGTCCAGCCGTTTCAGAAATTAGCCGGAACAAACAGACAGAGAGACAAAATATCACAAAGGCTGCCTGTCGCGCGGGCTTAGAACGTGCGAGCGGGCTATTGGTAACGGTTGTGTCTCAACGACATCGTTTAAAATTTTAAAAATAACTTTTTTGTTAAATTCCACGCGGACGAAGTCGCGGGCACAAGTAGTGATTAATATATTTTTAATACTTGACGTACAAGGGCAATTTTGAGGCCAGATTCTAATTCAATGATAAAAGATCATTTGGAAATGAAAACTCTCTTAATTGTTTTCACTCTTTACTTCATGGAGTAGGGCAGTAGTTTTGACATCAGCATAGGTTTCTCAAAATCTTGACCTGTTGGTCATGAATTGCGACCTGCAGCGTGTCACAATGTCACGTCACGCATTTCATTCTTCAAAAGAAAAATTTGATGAGAATAATAAACTTTCAAAAGTTTACACTTTTATGGTTCTACATCCAACATAATCCTATTGTTGTGCAAACACTGTCCGTCTATCCGTTTGTCAGGAACTTCTACACGAAATGTGATATGACTTGAAATTCAGACATATTATGTAAATTCTTGGGCCAGAAATGAAAATTGCATTACAAATTGTAAATAACGTAATTTGAAAGGGGCACAATACTTACAGGCAGGGGAAAAAAGGAATTTTTAATTCTGTAGGTGCTTGTGGGGTATTGTTAAGAAAAGCATTGTAAGCTAAGTATAAATGTTTTTTTTTAAATATTTTTTCGACCTAAATTAATACTTTGGATGGCAATTAGAATCATTTTTTTATCAGGTCTCAACTTAAGAAGCTGCAAATTATTTACAATATTACTCATATCGAAATAACAAATACCACAAGAAATTATTTGCTATACAATAGAAGAAAGTTTAATCACTATTAATCACTAGGTTAAAAAAGTAATTTTTGTTAATGATTAAAATTTATTATTAGGTATTAGGAACTTTTTAAAGTTTTCCATTTAAGTACAAAAATTTAAGTTCTCGAAGACGAGTCGCTCTTGAGGTGGATTTTAGAGAAATATTTCGCATTTCCAAAAAGCTAATAATTACAAATTGGTTTAATCTTAGAAAATTAAGAAGAAACTACTATAAACATTTTGCAAAAAATAAAATAAACTGTTATATTATTGATAAGGTTCTTAGATTTTTCTAAGTGTACTAGATCAATTAAAGCAAAGTAATGCCAATGTTTTATGTTTCAACATAAAATTTTATATTTCAGGAAAGCCATGTCCAAGTCGCCATTGCTCGGGTCGACTAGAAATACTTCCTTGTCGAGGACACTGTGGTTATCCTGTTACCCATTTTTGGCGACATACAGAATATGCAATCTTTTTTCAAGCCAAAGGCGTTCATGATCATCCCAGACCGGAAGCGAAAAGCACTTCGGAAGCACGACGAAGTTTAGGAAGTGGCCGAAGAGTACGAGGATTGGCTGTTCTTTTAGCAAGAGAAGCTGCTTTAGGAAATAAGGTAAGAAAATTTCAAATGTACCTGTTAGATATAAATATTTTATAGATAAGTATTTCATAAACCAGAAACAACATTACTTGAACAATATTAACTTTCTCATAATTTAAGTAAACAGCCATAGTTCACTGATAATGACTAGGCTTTATCGAAATATAATGTTATAAATATTGGTACAAGGGCATTCATCCCTCAGATGTGCTTCGACTTTTAAGTAATAACTTATTATCTTCAGTTTGGTTCTTTTATTCAGAAGTTAATGGTATTAACTTAAATAAGTTGAATTGCAACTAAACAAAGAAACACTCTCCAAGACGATAGTTGCATTTAAGGGTGTTTTATTAATATTTACATATTGCAACGTATCGACCAATTAGCTCGAGACTATATTTACAGAAATTACAGAGATTAGTTCGGCAGAATAAATTTATGTTATTCTCAAGTTAATAAAATCGAGATATAACATACCTAATTATTCCGAATAATTTCATCTTAGCAAAAGTCTGACAATATTGACTGACGATACCTTTGGCATATAAAAAGAATATGAAAATTTGCAAAACTGCTCACGCATACTATATATAAATTATTATAAAGTAACAGGCCTCTAGAAAAAAGGACGTTTGTTCATTTGGACAACGTTTTCTACAATAGTTCTAAACACCTAAAATCTCTAAAGGAATATTTTTGAATTCCCTGTTACTAAACGTTTCAAACAACGAACACTTAATATAATTAATAACAAAACTTTTGCTCTAATATTTGTTAATAATCATTAAAGCTGTTTCACCAACAGAATTTTTGCTCCATGATTTTTACATATGTGGCCAAAAAAAGATAGGTCATTATGTCAAGTCGAGATATTTCACTTAGAAGTTTTGTATCGATATCAATTTTACAAAGATGCTGAATTGCGTGATTTGAGTCTTTTTTTACGCAAAGCATTTAATAGACCATGACCATGTTTTTAATGATTATTTTGAAATTTTGCATACCATATACAATTATAGCTTTAAATTGTCATTTCTGAAAATACCAGAAATAAATAAGCATAAAAATAGTGATTATTTAATAAATGGACAAATAGAACTAAGTACTTCACCATTGCTGAACCTCTTCCCTATCCCCACCCACCCCAACAGTATTTAACAACAAACCTTGTAAGATAGATTACGTTTCATGTAAAACTTCTGAAGAAGCTGCAATGCGCGCGAAACACGTGTTAAGTGATTATACAATTATATGATAATTAACCAAATTGGTATTTTATTAATATTCATAATGAATTTCCATCAAGTAAATGTAGATTCGATTATAATCAAGTGAAGCATTGAACGCTATAAATGTTAGTTGCATAAACTAGCATTTTTTTATTATGCTATTTTCTAGAGAAGAAAATATGTACGCTTTTGCGCTTTTTCGATTTACAACGCATACTATACCACCACGTGAAAATAGGGATTGCTTGTACATCTTGTTGCACGTTTTCTTTTTCAAACATCCATCAAATTTTAACAAAATCTCATAAATCTTCTATCTCCGACTTATAACTTATTAATGTGTTAAACTTTTATGAGAAAAACTTGTACCTATATTCTCCGTTCGTGTAGGTATATGAAGTACAACAGATTCGCTTATTGAATTTTAACATCGACAGTATGTCTAGAGATTTAATTTACATGACAAAAACTTAACAACATTCCGTCATGCGTTTTATGAAGTACTGAAAATTGCTAATATTACCTGACATGGCACAACAATACTAACGTATGCTACATATGTTACATATGATACATTTTGTACAGCATGTTGGACGTGGGACTGAAAAAGCTTAATCATTTATTGATAAATAATTAAATAGTTGGATTAAGAATTGTTAAAAATAAAAATATGTTCAAGGAAACTCCCTCGAGAACAGATATTTTGAATATGTCTGGACATGAATTTGAAATATTGAAATAACAATAAAAATATAAAATTTAAAGTAGAAGTGGTGCATATTTTGTGAAACTGCATTTTTACGAAGGACAAGAAAGAAAATTATTAGTCCGAAACAAATTTGTCGAGTTGATAAATAAACTAATGAAACTTGTCCTTTTATTTTCTTTCTTATGCTTTGTAATAAAAATATATGTAAAACTACAAACCCTTAGAACGGTTTCACAGTTTTCTTACTAACTTTCTTATTATCTTCAGGAGTAAATATTCTACCGCGTTTACTAATTTCTTAGTAATTAGTATACATACAATATTATAAAAAGATTGTGAAACTATGCTAAGTGTATTTCCTTTTACGTATATTTCAAATGGTTCAACTTATTGTTATTTAAACAAAAACATAAAATATGTATCATAGTGTTACATGCAATAATTGATTTGTGATTGGTAATTTAGTTAGATCTTATTTTACTAGAAGTAGTATTAGAAGTATAATATTAAAATCAGTTCTATCTGTCTGATTGTTTGTTTATGCACGTATCATATAAAATCTGCGTAAGAGTATTTTGAAAAAGAGGGGTATATTCGTATTAATTAATACGTTTACTATTAATTTACCTAACTGAGCTTCGTTAAAAAAACTGAAATTAAATTAATATTTGTAAACAAGCAAATGCAGAAACTGTAAGCTAATAACTATTTGATTAAGTTTTAAATTCGGTTGACTTATTATCCAGAATTAAAAAAAAATAGAAAACAATTTATGTCAATCATAATATATGAAACGCAGTCTATTGTTACTTGGTTGAAATTCATATTAATAAATAATAAAACAAACATTTGTAAATTGCAACTTTTCTTTATTGTTACTTGACAGTTGTTTCGCTATAACTTTGGCTTCATCGGAAGTTATCACAAAACTTAATATTAATTATAATGTGCAAATGAACTTGTATATTATATCTTCTGGTAGAATTGTTCATGGAAAACCTGGAATCTATTATCAATTATTTCAACTATTTCAGTGCTTAGTTATATTGGCTCTGGTATGTCGACGACATTATAATTAGTTTCACAGGTTTCGACAGACAATATATAATTAATCTTCACCTTAATAATAAAATTTACTACGGAAGTAGAATCAAATAACCAAACCAATTTTTTAGATTTAAATCCTTGCAATCAACTTTTCACAAATTTAACCCAATTACTGCCAATGTTACAAAATGTCAATTATTCCCATTTTTCATTATCAACTGTTCACATAAAAACTAAAACAGGGAATATAACAGATATCTATGCATACCTCTATAGAATTTACTCTTATGTAAGTTTTGTACTGGTTTTAATAAAATAAATAAATAAATAAACAGATAGGTAGGACATATAGGTACGTTTAACAACTTCTCTTTAGGTAAAAAAACATATATTCCCTGGTAGGGGTAGGTATTAATAAATAATCTAATTAATTGTAATGTTGTTTTTATGCTTTGAGTAAATAATTAAAGAAAACTCTAAATACACATTAATAAATCGTTTCTAACTGACAACTTTAAAAAAAAAACTAAATTTAGTTGGTTTAAATTAGATATATTCTGATGCCGCGAAGAAAGGTAGGCAAAGTTCCAATTAACAATTCTAATTAAAAATCACAAGCAAACATCTGATACAACAACTGGTTGCAGTTTACAGAAAGAGATATCGAACTGACAGTTTCGATTGTACGATTGTTCAAGACAAATAGTCTTTGAGGCATAGTTGTGTCACACGACCACACATCGTTAATGATCGACTGCAAAACGCGATTTCAATATTCCTTTTTAAAAAAACAATGACCTTAATTTAAACAACTTCACTGTTTATTTATAAACATTAAATTGTTTCGAACGGTAACTTTTAACTACAAATGGTGATTGTATCAAACAAGAAACATTTTTTGCAAAAATATATTTTATTTAAATATTTAAATAAATTGTATTTTATATATTAATAATACATTGTCGAGCAATACCTCTTTACAACATTAATGATTCAAGTATATCTGTAATTTCTGTTTTCGTAAGGAATACATGGTCTCCAATCGCTACAAATTAATTTATTATTAAAAATTAGAATGGATTTCTAAACTATGAACGGCTTGTTTGTTACGTAACATAACTTATATAGTGTTATTTTTTATTAATATTGTCACTTTAGATACCAATATCCAGTCTTCTTTCTATATAAACCCTGCATGGTAAAAAGAGACATAGACGTACGCGTTCGCCTTATATTTTAAAAAATAAATTGAAATTGTCTGCTGTTAACATTTGGTGAAACATGTTTAATAAAAATTATTTTAATATAAGGAAACACTTGGAAATAATTCACTTAAATTTATTAACAAACTCTACACGTGTTTCGCCTTTTTATGGCATCTTCAGGAGTTATTGAGTTACAAGTTACTAGTTACTAAATCTAAACTAAAGTAATTCCAATTTATACATCTCTATCATACACTAAATTTGGATCAAGATTTAGATTTAGTAACTAGTAACTTGTAACTCAATAACTCCTGAAGATGCCATAAAAATGCGAAACACGTGTAGAGTTTTTTTAATAAATTTAAGAGAAATATTTCCAAGTGTTTTCTTCTATTAAAATAATTTTTATAAAACATGTTTCACTAAGTGTTAACAATAACTCCTGAAGATGCCAATAAAAGGCGAAACACGTGAAGAGTTTTTTAATAAATTTAAGTGTAATATTTCCAAGTGTTTTCTTCTATTAAAATAATTTTTATAAAACATGTTTCACCAAGTGTTAACAATAACTCCTGAAGGTGCCAATAAAAGGCGAAACACGTGTACAGTTTTTTAATAAATTTAAGTGTAATATTTCCAAGTGTTTTCTTCTATTAAAATAATTTTTATAAAACATGTTTCACCAAGTGTTAACAATAACTCCTGAAGATGCCATAAAAAGCCGAAACACGTGTAGAGTTTGTTAATAAATTTATGTGAAATATTTCCAAGTGTTTTCTTCTATTAAAATAATTTTTATATTTTAAATTAAAAATAGTATTCGTTTTCTGATAAAATTAATTATACCTATATACCATATTATATAAATTGTCTGCCTCTGTATTATATTAAATTTTTATCGTTCTTTATGATTTTTTTGCTCGTCCTTTGTAGTAGCCTATATATAAATACAATATATTTGTGTGATTTTTTTGAGCTTTGCCAATTAAGTATCTCTACTAATATATATGTAGAATAGGTATATAAATTTATGTACTTGCATACTCTTTGAAATTGGCCATTTGGCTGAAATAAATTTGAAATCATTTAATAGATAAGGACCTGTTTTTAACCAACATCGGATTCAGTTACCAACCTTTTCATTTACTTTCTATGTACCTGCATACATCACACAATTAACGTAATATTCGTATTTACAAAACACATATAACTATTAATCAAAAATCTTACCTTTTGATTTGCAATTATTCCGAGTAAAATTATATCATTGTTAAAAGTTCAATTCGCACAATCGCACTCGACACAAGACCGCATTACCACACGAACACGACTTCTAAACTGAAGAATTTGCTTGTAACTAACTACAAAGAACAAACATTATTCGTGTTATCTCTACTTTTTTGTATCTGTTCATCAGATAGAATTTTTTTGTGCCTGCCCCGCCCTAAATAACAACCTTTTAACCTTGTTTTTCTGAACATTCCTCGAAGCCGATTATGAATTTAGGAACACATGTTTATCAGTTTATTTGCCTGCATTTACAACAACTGTGACCTTCAGTAAAATAGAAGATTTAATACTCCTTTTATTTAGGCGTAGAAACAGATAAAAATTGTTCTGCCAAATAAACTTAAATGGTAAAATAATTCTTAATTTTGTTACAGTTAATGTCTCTTCGGGAGCCTACAAAACGACCGTCAAGGGAAGGAAATAATATTCTAAAAAGTTTTCAACCCCCTCCACTAATAGCGGACCAAGAAAAAGGTAATACATATAAGTCTTTTAACTCCTAATAAATTGATTTTTTTATTAATTAGACACCTCTTCTACAAAAATATACTTTATAAAATATTACGTTAAAAATAAATATTAACTGACAATATAATATTGTTTTACTTGCACGGCGTTAAACTAAAAATTATTTATATACACAACACCTTTTTTGAGTATCGAGAAAATAAACAAAAATGCATAACTATTTGTTAATTTATTTAAAAAAATCATGTTCTCCCAGTATCTATCAAAAACCGATTTCATAAAAGTATTGAGAATCTAGACTTCTCCCCTCAAAAGAAACCTAATTATACGAAAATAATTTTGAAATAAAATTTGTTCCAGACAACGCAGCAAATCAACTTTCCTATCATTGAAATTTGTTGCTTAAATTCATTATAGCACCTCTAAAACATCTTCCATGCACAGGGCGTTTAACTGTGCGTTATTTGATCTATAAAATAATATTAAAACCTTCCGATTGTACTGTGGTTCGATCCCAAGTATTTAATTTAAAGCCCTTTCAAAGTGCCTAGGCCTTTAAGTTTTGAACCTAATTACTTTTCGAAGTCCTTGAATTTTAAAATGTTATTGGAGCTTCAAGAGCCACTGCATTTTAAGTGAGGACTTTCTTTTGGCTTAAGGCTACAGTTTTGACTTTGCCCAGTTCTGACCATGATGAACATTTTCGATGTTTTCCAGTTTTAGGCACATAGACACATGTACAACTAACACTACCACAATTTTTCTCAGAATTTCGAAAATAATAGAATGATACACCTGTCCCCCAACAATTGTAAATGTAAAGAAACGTATCTATTTTCCAGGTTATTCATGTTCCTGTCCACCCTTCGAGTGTATGTGCAACATTCCGCAAGCGTTTTCGAATAATAATCAGCAGTATTCAACCCATTCACCACTGTCTTACCAACAACCTCAGTTGCTGGATTCCTATTGGACTCAAGAATCCACAACAACTCAATCACTCCCCGTTGACTTCGAAACAAGTATAAACTCCCAATGTGATTTTGCCAATATTCCTGCCGACATATTTCAACCAGAAGAGATATTTCAACTGGATCAACCATTGAGATCGGATTTCAGTCATCACATAAACAATACGAGTAATTCCCATTCACCACCAACCCTTCTGGACTTGGGAAGTGGTACCATTCATAGGGAATTTAAAACCGAGGATTATTGGAACAATTTCACTAACGACGACAGCAATAATAGTTCGTGTAGTAGGTTTAATATGACCGGATCACCTGACGGAACCGGAAGTGAGAATTTAATTCACAATAATCAGTATGATTTTTCGCAAAGGATGAAATATGAACATATTGGTTGCGAGAATCGGTACGATTTGTCACAAACCATCGGTTCTCAAAATTTTATCGAACTAGACTATTTGAGTTCATCTAATAAATCTCACGATATTTCTACGAATAACAGGCTGGAAGCGCATCTTCAAGGATTCGACGACTGTAACTTTGACGTCAGACATACCGAAACGACTGATAAATTTGTTGATATTCCTCAGTACATTGATTATTCTAGTCTACTTGCATGCGAAGGTAAGCAATTTGGCAATGAAAATTCTGCAAACGAATTCGATTTTCGAACTGTTAATAATTTTGCACCTCCTAGTAATAATTTACATTTCGGAACTGACGAATTCATTGCTCTGACCGATATTCCGAGGCAATGAATTTGATATTACAGTGGCACGTGTTGAAATACTAACAAATTTTACTTGAAACTTATAAATGTTTTGTATTTTTAGTCCACTTGATAGTATTTCAGCATATTTTTGCCTTTTTACTGTGCCTTTTATAAAGTACTGCTGCTTTCGAATGATCTTTAAAATTAGTTCATAGTTGTACTATTCGTTGTAAATATAATAAGTAAGTTGTATAAATGTACATATATGTAAAAATAAATGTGATATTAAGTTTATAAATTTCATTTTGAGCAAAAAATTGGCAGAAAATATCCTCATGAACTACCCATTACTATTAGTATCCTTTGTAAGACACATTTTATCCTTTTTTGAGACATTAGAAACAATTATATCTCTGCTGTTTTAAATAAGTTAAATGCTCCGGATAAAACTTATAGTGAAAGTTAAATTTCTAATAAAAAAGAAATAACATAAATGTTTAATTGACTGCATCGTCTATAGGAGAAGGGAAAGAGGTGGGTAAGTGAAGATGACTTAGGAGGTCGGCGATGTGAACATTTGAAATGTAACATTCCCTTTCTAATGTAATAATAACTGTGCAGATGAGGGGACCAATACTCGTAGAGGGGAGCGAGTGGAGAGGGCAAGGATGATCCTGTAAAACACTAAAAATTTTTTTTGAAAAAGAAACTATTTGAAATTATTATTATTACCTTCACCCTTATGCCCCAATCTGAAAACACCTTATTGTTGTTATACAATGTCACCTCTACCTACCTCCCCCTCCGAGCCTCGATCCCATCATCCACACAATTACTATTTCCAAGGTTCACTTCCACCTCGTGTGCCTCCTCGTCTCTGCCCCCACTTACCAACATTTACCTGATTTTCTACAAGGTCATCAACACTACCCCCACCCCTTTCCCCACTACCAACCGACGAACCCATCATCTACATATTTACAAAAAAATATATATAAAACTTTCTATTTAGGTAAAATAATAAAAACACAAAATTAATACATTTATTATTATTACTTCTGAAGAAGCCTAAGTTAGGCGAAACAATTGTAAACTGTTCAAATATACCAATTTTGTGTTTTTATTATTTTACTTAAATATTGAAATGAGTTTCCATCAAGGGAGTGTAAAAGGAATAGATCATACAAAACATAATATTTTCAGTTGAATGTATTTGAAAATGTTGAATTATTTGTTTTTTACCTACTCTAAAAGTCAATTAGAAAGTTTTTTAGTTGTGTGTATAATGTTTTTTGTTAAAATCAATTCAGCACATTTAAGCTCTACAGGGGCGAAAGGAATACATATACATAGAACCTACTCAGGCACCAAAACTGGAAAATAATTGTTTTAAATAAAAAAGTGTGTTTCCCAAATAAATAAGCATGCAAAAAATAAACAACAACTAGATGTCAAATATAAACCAAATATCCACGTAGGTTAGTAAATAAACAATGAAAATGGTTAGTGTTTTTGATTTTATAATTTTATTGCACATCTGCATTTATAAAAAATTTTCACAGTTACATTGCAAAACAGGGCTCAGTAATAAAAAAAACAAACTAGAATAGCATTCCAATTAAACACGCGCACAAATATACATTCACGGCAATGTCCACACATTATACAAGAAAAGTAATAATAATAATAATAATAATAGTAATAGTAAACGCCTAAATTATCGTAAGATACATATTTCGGCTACAATTACTAGAATAACTTAAATCCTTTACGACTAACTAATTACTAATACCAAAGTAACAGCTCGGCACTTTTAGTAACAAAACTACTCAACAATGCTTAAACTAAATCACATTTGAAGTTACTTATTTAATTTCAATTCTAAACTTTTGACTGCTAAACGTCTTTCAAATTGGAAATTATTTAGTTTCAACACAGTACACTGATCACTAACATCAATATACTTAATAAGCCTGTAAGACAATAAAAAACATTTTTGCCTTTTTGTTATTATTTTAATAAAGTTTTTGAATGACCTTTAAAAAATTGTCGAAACATTGTTCAATAGCATTCAATTTGCTCTAAATGTAGAGGGGCCAAAAAAATGCTAAATTTTTGAAATTAAATAATCTTACATTTTGCAAAAATATCTTACAGCCTTACTACGAGATAACACTACCTTCTTGGTTAGGAAACTTCATCTTAAAATCACTAGAAATAACTACAGAATAAACCACAAAGTATTTTTTGTTTTGACCCTGTTAGAAGAGAGTTTGTATCTTACAAGCAATAATAAGATGTTTTAATAATAATTGTTATACTTATATGTATGTATGTAAGTATTGTAGAACGTTGGTTAATTAAAATGCACACACACTAATTGTAAGACCGTGAAAAAAAATAAAATAAATTAATATTTTAACAGTACATAATTACCTCCTACTCGCTAGTAAATAATTATAAGCATTTGTTGTGTTTTCCATTTTTTTTTTGTTAGAACAGCTAAGAAAATATTTTTGAATACAATTATTTGATTGTAATTGCTGGCTTTAAAGTTTCATATCTAGTTTCTACGTTGAATAAAAAAAAGCTATATTACAATTTAAGATTAATTAATATTAGTTGGCTCAAGACTTTTATAAGATGCCTTTTGATCCACTTCTTCAAGAAACTACTTAAAAAAATAGGATTTTCGCAACAGGAGGGTCGAAAATTGAAAAATCGAAAAATTTGCGATATCGCTGCAAAAAAAATGTCACTTTAATAGTACTTGTCTTATTAGGTGTTATAAAAACCATTTCTGTTCGGCTAAAATATTAATAAAGTATAAAAGTTTATATTTTACAGAGGAAATTAAAATATTTTATTTTTTATAATCATTCCGTTTCTTAGAATAAAAATGTTAATGTTAGATAACAATATAAGCAAGTTTGCAGTGCTTGTATTAAAAATGGAAAATTTAAATAAAAAACGCCTAGTTTAACAAATCTAAGATAGCATAAACGTCATAATTTGAATTTTATATATGTATATACAATTTGTGTGAGCATAGCATTAAAACATTGCATGCATACATGTCACGTAAATGTAAAATCTACATTTGTTTCTTTTGTAGTGTACCTTTTACGTACGTATTACTTCCCTTCACAAACACAAGGTATGTGAAAAATTGAAAAAACTTTTATAATGGCACTAGAAAACAAATAAAAAATTTCTTTTCTAGGAAGAGAAACCAGTTATGAAATATGCCGAACTTTTAGTTGTTATGAATGTATTCTATGTATTGTATCTGGTAAATTTTTCAAAAATACCCAATGGGGTGTCCAACCTACCAAGACTATGTTTTTAATTGTCAATAAAAAATTGTTGGTTTTGACGTTTTAAGGACCCTCTTAATACGTACATAGCATAATCAACATTAAAATACATTTAAATCTTTGTAAATATAAAAATAAAAGTAAAATTAAGAAAATAAGGAGTAATTACAATATCATTTGCAAATGTTTACTTTTGGCATTTACATTTACAACTGTTTAGTAAATGATTAAACGTGTTTCAAAAACATATGAATATGAATAAGAGTAGAGCTGCGTCAAGTGTTCGTTCATATTTTCCAAGTAAACGAAATGAGTGTATTAAAAAAAAAACTCGAAACAAAATAATTATGTACATAAAAAAATTAAATTTAAATTAAAATTCCTGCAATAGCCACAACACATTGACATTCTGACAAAACCTGTTTAAACCTTGACCCGAAAATTCAATTATATTATATTATGTAGTAATAATCTTTGAATGGAAGACTATCAAAGTAATAAAAAAATATGTAAAGTGCCATTCAATGGACTGAGACACTAAATAAAAATATACGATCTGTCACTTAAAAAAAGAAAAATAAAAATATCACAAAATCACAATTTAAGTAACTACAAAAGTAATAAGTAATGACAATCTGCGTACTGTAATTTAAGATAACAATCTTGTATATAATGTAATGTGTATTGTATAATATTGATGAAAGACTTTTGTCAACTTTTTTATTATTAAAAAATTTTTTCGTTATATATAAATTCCTATATAAATGAAATGATCTCTATTTACAATGGTACCTATTACTCCTAGTATTTATTATTAATATTATTATTATAATATTAAAATTATTTTTATTAATTTGTAAAAGATGGTAACCTACCGAGTAACGTTGGCTTGTCCCTTCTTATCATCTCTATCCTTGTTTTCGTCTTGATTTTTATCGTCATTGCTCTTGAAAGCTGCAGAAGACGTCGACGGTTCTTCGATAGTGTCTTTTAAACATTGTACTGACTCTTCAATGGAAAATGTTTGAACATTTACAGGCGTAGAGGGCAACGAGTGGCATACAGGTGTTGAACTTTGACCCTCGACTGCAGCAACTGGTTGCACTACTACCTGACTCTGGGTCATGGGAGAAACGCGTTCGCGACATCTTGGCCGCGGCACCACCTTCACACGATAAAATGTGGTGTCTTGGGGAACTTTATAACGATTACTTGACTAAAAAAATAAAATGTTTAAGTTAGATGACAGATAAATTTCATTTTACCAACCTTTCTAGCCTTGCAATGTTCTTTTTCAGTTGCTATTCCAAAGCAATACCTAATTCGTCTTCCTTCTTTCTTAGCTAAACCGAGAGGTTCTATACTATTCGAGTGTAAAAAATACAGACTTTCGCTGTCTTGAACGATGACGTAATTCTCATGCTCTTCGTCCCAAACAATTGCAACAGTATCACCGAACGAAATCGTATCAACGTTTAATTTTCCTGATTTTCCTGTCGACATCTGACTTTTAGAAAGTTTCTCCTTTTTGGCCAAGGGGCTTGTAGCTACATCCACTTTTCCTGTAAATAGTATTTTATTAGAAATGCACGTAAGGGTTTCGTAGCCATTAACATTAATAATAATAATTAAGTAAATAATAAAAGTTATAAAGCACCTTCTGCAACTGAAACGGAAATGCCCATGTCTTGGATACCTTCGTCGGTTTTCTTCGATCTCTCTAAGCATAATTCCATTTCCAATCTCTCGTTCTCGTTCCTCAACTTTTCTAACTTATTTTCAATTTCTTCGATTTGTCTTTCAGTTTCGTTTTCAGCCAACTGCTGTATTGTATTTTTGTATTTGATACACTCAAGATTTAAATTCGCCTCCCGTTCTCGAAGGACGTCAATCATTTTGTCCTTATCTTCGGATATCTTTTTCGCAATTTCTTCAACGAGTATTTCCTTCTCCTTTTCAAATTTATTACTAAGTTCTTTTACTTTATCATCTAAAATTTTTGCCCACCGTTTCGACTCTAGTTCAATAGCTTGTTTAATAGCATTTTCCTTGTCCTTCTCATAATTCTGTTTTATTTGCAAAATTAACGCTTCATGGCTAGGAGGATCTTTGAAATCATGATCGGGACTTTCTAAAGGTTCAGTAGGACTACGATCTAGCCTGGCAATAGACATTAATTTGAAACGAGACCTGATATTGTTTATTTCATCTTTATGATCCCTGTTTAGTTTCTCTGTAATTTCTTTAATACTCTGCTCCTTTTCTATTTTTACTTTTTCTATTTGTAACATAAGCTCCTGCAACTCCGATGATTTTTCACCTTTCGTATCCTCTAAATTTTTAATTGCATCACAGAGCTTCTTATTTGTCTCAGACAATGTAGACTCGAAACGTTTAACTTGAGCTTGCAGATCATTAATTTCGTTGGTTTTGAGTGATGCAGTCTTTTTATGCTCTTCTAATTCCGACTCATATTCTGTTGATAGTTTGCCTAAAGCCTCTTTCACTTCAATATTTTTTATTTCGCTAAAACTTTTATGCAGAGTTCCCATGCTATTATGCTGTATCTCAATTTGATCTTTTTCCAATAAAAATAAATTTTTAAGATCAGTAAGTTCGGATCTTAATTGTGCAAGCGTTTGACTCACTAAACTGGACATCTTGGCGAGTGTGGACCGTAATTTGTCTTGTTCTGTTCGTGAAGTTTCTAAATTATCCTAATAAAAACGAAATTATTATTGTTTTATTTTAAAAGAAATGGATTAGGTATTTTTTATGTTATTATTGAAAGAAAAGGTAATTATAAAAATATACGAATTATCTTAAGTTATTAAAATATTTTTCCATTTCTATTTGAACTTTCTTGTCCTTCATAAGAATAATATATATTGAGTTTACATTTTTTATAATATAACATTATTATACAAGCCTATTCTTTCCACTCATTTCTCGCATAAACTATTATGGAGCATGCAAAAAATAAAATAGGTACTCAAGTGGCGGTAACAAGCGAACTGAAAAAGTGAAAATTGCCTACAAGGAAAAACTAAGGACCTCATCTAACACTAACAAAGGGAATTTGTGTATCAGGCATTTCAAAAAAAAAATCAAAAATAAAGCAAAAAATTATCAAAAAGAAAAAACGAAACGCTACAAAGAAGACAACATTACTTTTTTTAATGAAGTACCTGAAGCAACGCCACGACATTGTTGGCGTTGTCTAGTTGTCTAACAAATTCCCCTTGACTGTGTCCGCCGTTTTCAATGCTCAAGCTCGAAGGTAAACTCTCGTCAATGTAATATTCGTCAGTGACGAACTCGTTCGCGGGCTGACAGCCTTGCATGGGTGAAATGGGAGAAATATGTTCATTTTTGATAGGACTTTGAAGGACTAAGGATGAGACGACGGATTTCGAAGAAATGGGTGGAGCACTGTTATCATTTCCGCACGCTAAACTTTGTTGATGATGAGAATTAAAACAACTCTCAGTATTTGAATTAAAATTTTTTAGACTAGCCAGTTCATCAATTGATTCCAGTGATGGATTTTTGATGTTAGTAAAACTTTCAGTGTTACTGTGACTACCACTTGAGCTCAGCGTCCTTTGCAGTTGCATGTTGACGCTGTTGTTATTATTTGTCGGATTGTTAGCACCTGTGTTCATGAGACTGTAGCCCATGTTGCTCGAGTGACTAGCACTCGAACATGTATCGGTGCTTTGCGAGTTTTGATGGAATTTAAGGAATGTTCGGGGAGGTTTTCTCGGGAGATAAAGCGATTTCTCACCAACCTCAGTCAGCGTTCCAACATCCTGTGTTCGTGCACGTCCAGAAGGCACGTCTTTGTCAAAGTGGAGTTCAAGTGGACTCTGACCCACTTTCTCGAACTCTTCTGTATCGGTTTCGGATTCACAACCCCTATTGAAAAATCTTAATTTCACTTAAAATATAATACACACTGTATCTAAACGAAACAGTTTAAATTTTAACTGAGAATTCAATATTTTTGATTAATTTTCTTTTTTTATTTCAAGACAATCTTAAAACCCATAATAATAAGAAACAATAAAACTTACTTGTCTAAATCCTTTAAGAGAGGTATAGCATGAGGTGCAAGACATGTTTCACTATCAGCTGGTTTCAAAAGGTTTTGATCTAAATTACTAGCTAGTCCTACTTCCGTCACAACTTGCACCAATTTCTCTTCTATTGCACGACCATCGGCTTTTTCTAGCTCAGCCTTGACGAGTGACTTTATCATGAAGAAATTCGTGATGGCTGAGATGTCTGGCACACTCAAATTTTCACACAAATCTGGTAACTTCCTTTTCAGCTCTTCTATGTCTTCGACGTTGAGTTTTGGAAGACTCGAATCAAAAATCGAAGGGGCTTGAGTAGCATAAGGAGGAGGCGTATCGTTCATACCGGGAAAGAGAGAGTTGAGAAAATGGCCCTCAAACTGAGATTGAAAGTCTTTTCGGCGAGCGACTTCTTCATTGTGAATGGTGAGTAGGTGACAAGCAAGTTCTGATGCCCACTGAAAAAATTCAAATCACTTCATAACGTCTTACAAATAAAAATGAGTAGTGAACAAATAATTAAAATGTACATTAGGGAAGGTCAAAAATTATTTAACAGCCGAAACCATTTAACAATATTATTAACTAAAATGAAACATTTAAAAAAAAATATTATTCTACATGTTTTGACATATAAATATAAAAGAATTAGATGTATTTTTGGAACAAATTAAAAGAAAAAAAAACTGAAATATGAGGCCGTGGTATTTATTTTGGCTATTCAGCTAGTTGCAAAAACTTTTTTATGCAAATGATTAAATGAACTTACTGCAAGGAAAGCTTGCGAAAAGGCCCTTCTTCTGACAACTTCTGCCACAGCAGCGAGATATGTAGCTGGTGCCAGATGAATCTGCTGCAGAGCTTCCAAACTTTCTCTCAATCTCTTCAAATTATCATGATAAACTACCAATCTTTGATCAGTTTCGAGCATGACACTTTGAACGTAAGTCACCCATTTTAAACGATGATAGAGGTTCAGTTTGAGCTCCTCTTTCGCCTTCGTGCATCTCTTGCGAATGTCCAACAATTTTTGGTGGTTCTGGATCATTACTTGCAACTGTTTTTGATGTGACGTGCACAAATCTGGCAGAATCGAACTGTCTCCAATTACACTGGCACTTGCCTGGTTCTGACAAAGTAAAAATGTCGAAATTAAACTTTAAAAAATTCAAACAATCCAAAACCGTTGAAATCATAAGATAAATGTTTTGTTAATCAAAATTATTTGCTACTTTCAAAAGTAAAAAAAAAAAGTGACAAATTAGCTCTAAATTATTTATATAATAAATATTTACCTTTAAGAACGATTGTGCTAGGTCTGTTTGTGCTTGAACAATACGTTTTGCTTCGCACATTAGCTGATCTAAACCAAATAATCGATCACCTAGACCTTTTACTTCTTTCATATCAGGTTTCTCTGAAGACTCTATGGCTGATTCCACATCCTCATGAAGAGACCTGAATAACTCGTCGCTAAACTAGAATGAAAATAGAAAATACCTCAAAGTGCAATAATTACTTGAACTATTTCTAAAATAAACACAAGAATATACATATATTGATCTTTTTATACCACAATTTTTTTAATAAGTAGAATGAAGGAACTTACTTGCTCTAAACCTTTTAAACAATGATCAAAAAATTGATCCATTGAACTTTTATTATCAGATGCAGATATCCATTCCAGTAATGTTGTTGTTTTTGCTTCTTTGCCAGCTTCATCACTACTTTCTGTAAATTCTTCAGCTTCTGCAGATTTATTTTCTTCCTCATATACTTCTAACAGTTGAGGCAATACAGGGATTTTTGCTAATGTTTGCAAATCTTCATTAAAACTGAAAATACATTTTATAAAGTAAATTGAGAATTATAATACTTTATTTCTATATAAGTTCTGGAAATTAAATGTCAACAGAAAAACTGGAAAAATGTTTTAAACTTACTGTTGTAAGAAATTAAGATAAGTTTCGCGTTCATTTGTAAATTCAAGAAAAGTTTTTTCAAACACGTCTGTCCTCTTTTTGAATAGGGCTGTAATGTCCTCTAAATTTGCTACAACAGCAGCCCATCCTTGTTGCTGCAGGTGCTGATCATGGACAAGATCATCACATATTTTTGCCTGTTCATTTGCAGATTCATAAAATCTTTGTGCTAACTGTGTCCTTTGATTTACAGTGTCTATTTTTGGTGGTAAATTTTGCAGTTTACCAGCTTTCTCTATTAAATCTAGAATCAATCAGTTAAGCTTATCCATTTCAAAAATAAATAGATAAAAACAAATAAAAATTACCTCCATCTAATCCTAAATCAATGTTGGAGCATGGAGGTGATTTAGATTCTATAACTGACTTGCTGAAAAGGTATATGGGATTTGTGTCAGTGCCTGCAGAATACAAGTTAACACGAGTATCTGGATCTAAGCAATCACCTCCACTGACTAGAAGTACTTGCTTATCCGATGGAATTTTGCAAATCTTTTCAATGTACTGTTTTAAATTACTAACACTGAAATCATTACAACTTGTTCATATATAAAAATAACCTTAATTAGATAATTTATAATGTCATACTTTTCAAAGGCCAGGCTCATGTCAAATGTGATCATAGTTCCTGCATCAACATGGAATACGTACAACATCTTCACAACTTCTCAAAGCATTCTAATTGAAGGAAGGCACTAATTTTGTAATCTACAATAAGTACAAAATCAGTAATAACTTAAACTACTACAAACTTGGTTTTCAACAAACTGAATTGTGTATTTTTAAAATGGAGATAAAGCAATGAGTAAATACATATAGTTCATTAATCCTTGAGAGTATCAGCATGTTTTTCAAACAGTAAACAAGAATTTTGAGGGATAGTGAAACATCAAAACATTACATTCCACAATGAAAACAAAGGAATTGTTGATTATGTAGGCTATAACTAATTAACTACCATAAGTCGAATTAAACATGTAATATGGTTTAGACAGATAATAATAATTGTGTCATGCTACCAAAAAAACCAAATTGATAGGAAACGTACGATTTAAAGCAAATTTTCTGCGTTTCTTGTTCATAGCCTTTGTGACAGCTACGTGACATTCTCACAGCTGATATTGACGAGCACTGAAAGTTTGCACTTACATTTTTGTTATTTACGCACTATTATATTACTTTCATTATTACACTTATACGAAACATTTCGGGCAAAACGCAAATTGACCATCAGCTGACTGTTCGTCGATTATTACACAGGTCTACTAACTATGATTACAACTTGCAATTCATTTTTTTCAAGGTCGTTTATTCTCGTTCAAGACTTTTTGCCCACTAATCTCTGCTGTTGTAACTTCAAACTAATATTTGTAAACATTTGATGTCGAGATACTCTTATAGAATACTCTACACATTCATTCAAGTTTACGAAAGCCGCCAGAAGATGACAGCAAATGTTGAAAAGTTTTAAAAAACTTTCAAGAATTCCGTTTATCACTCAAAAATATATTTTTAGAACCGTACATACATTTTATTCTTAATAATGGTGATAATATTATATCAGTATTATTGGCGAATATTCAAATGATTTTTTCTTAAGGTGGAGTATAAAAATAATGCATTTTTAAAACTATTGATTTCACTCTCACTTCTTTAACATACTGACTGTTAAAATATTCCCTAGATATTTACCAAAATATTGATTAATTTGATTAACGATTAAATTTAGCTTATTAGATTCAAAATACTTTAAAAAAAGTACATGGGTTAATTAACAGACGTAATAGTAGAGTTCCATTTCCTTTAAGAGTACCTTAAAAGAATAAAATTTCGACATTTTTAAAAGTTTGAATGAACAAACCTTTATTGATATGATAAATATTTAATGTGTACCTAAGTCAACATTATTTCAATAAAAACCCGTTGAAAGGATCTACGTGTTAATCCGTAAATGTAATGTAAAAAGAAGAATGAAAGACAAATATTACATCCAGTTGTAGTGTACATTTCAAAATAGAACGAAAAGAGCTTTAGCGCCCACTACTCATTTTAAAAGTAATATAAAATTTAAAAGAAATATATAAGCATATCTCCCAAATAGATAGGAAAGGAAAAGGAGGTACATTGAAAAAGAAAATATGCTGGAAAATAAAACTACAAAAGCAGTGGTGTAGCTTCGAAAGGGTGTGAGGGAAGAATGGGTGACAAAATACTTTGTCATATTTGCTAAATATTTCAAGTAATAGTATTCAATATACATATTTACTATATTATTTAAATACTGATGACTAAAAGCACCTAATATTTCTATTTAAATACTTGAATGAAGGTAGAGAATAATAAAAAAGACTGTGGTATGTAATAAATTATAAAAAGAGAGACTTACCCCTATATACCACAAACGATCAATAATGCGGACACGTGTTTTGCCCACTTACAATGTAGTCTTGCTTTGAAAATGCCCACATTGTAAGTGGGCGAAAAACGTGTCCGCATTAGTGATCGTTTGTGGTATATAGGGGTAAGTCTCTCTTTTTGTAATTTGAATGAAGGTATTTTTTCTGATATGCTGGATCTGTTTTGAAATACTAGGTACGACATAATTATCAGAAAAGTGATTGCGTATTTTGTGTAGTTAATTTGAAAAACCATTCTGGCTGCACAATGGATTCTTTTCAAAAATTAATATAGAAGGCACTAGTATGTTTAAACTCCATTATAACTTAAGAAATAAAACACAGGTGTTTTAAGAGTTTAACAAAATATATTAATAAAATCACGACGAATCGTTTATCAGGTGATGAAATGTATCGAACACAAAACATTTACAAAATATATACACAAACTTAATAATTGGGGGAAAAAACGTTTAACAAAGGTGAATTTTCAATCTCTAACTGGTCCTTAAGGATAAGTTTCGAAAAATTCAAGAAGATTTAATTTATATCCCTTGTTTTCCTTGTACAATACTTTAAATTCAAAATTGGATAGATGTTTTCCTCAATTAGATGGTTAGAATAGGTTAATGTATTTTTATATTTAACAAAGGCATCTTGGTGTTCTCTTACATTTTCGCTGAACTTTCTTCCAGTTTGTCCTACCTATATAAACTTTATGGCAACTCCCACAGTTCAGCAAATAAATCCCTGAACCCGATGTCTTGTCTTGATCACTTGTATCTTTGTTGTTTTTAAGTAACTTACTCAAAGTATTCTTTATTTTAAATGCTGTTTGGATGTTGAGTTTTTTTTAAATTCTTTTAAAATTTATTCTGTAAGTTTACCAAAGTAAGTTAAACTAGAATAATTATGTAAGTCCTTTTTTATGGGATAAATTGACCACAATATGTTTTTCTTTAATTTATTTTTTAAAATATTGTCTATGATTGTAGTGGAAAATCCGTTACTATGAGCAATAGTTTTTATACGGTAAAGTTCTGTATTAAAATTTGATAAACGGCAATTTTATGTGAATGCGGATGAAAGGTTTTGTGATGTATGGCAGTATCAGTTTCTATAGGTTATACCTTCAACTTAGTTATTTATAATCAGATTATCAAATTAAGTAATTATGTAGTATTTAAACACATTTTCCCAGTACCTTAAGCTATTGTAATAAGCTGCAATATTTTATTATATGATATCCTTACTTGTATGATAAGTCAGTTAATAATATACATCAACTCAGCGTATAATAGATTTTTTTTCTCATAATTAGTAATTATTATAACAATATAATAAGGAAATACGAAATGAAACAATTTAAAAACTATTGGAAGCAGTAGATACATAAACGGACGAGTACATCTGTTACTTACTACATCAGCCACCCTGGTTCAACCCTTTAGAACAGGGATGAACAACCCGCGGTCCACTACACTTACTTGTGTGGTCATTAAAGAATTTTCATTTTGACTTTTAAAATTTCTTACACTGTCCCGCAGTGTCATAGTACATTAGGCGTGCTAACTTAATTTTTGGAAATAATGTCAACATCCTAGACAGACACTGATATCATAATTTCCAAAAATTACACTACAGCATTTATGCCATATCAGGAAACAAATACTTTTTTTATACTAGGTATTTGCTTAACAAGTTCATACCCCGTCAAATAGTTTACAATGTTTTTAGGTAACCTACAATATAACCAGCATAACTTCCTTCAAACCCCACCCCAAATAACAGACCACTCTTTAATAATAACATTATTTATTATAATTGAAAATATCTTAAAGAGGGATCTTTGCTATAAAAGAAGTTTAGGTAAAGTCGGATCATCGCAAAAACAAATGTCAATGGACTGGTTATTTGATAGGCCCTCCGGGAGAAGCAGGGACGGGACAGTGGGAGGAAAATGTCTAGGGACCCACAGTGTGTTAATCCTGGCTTTAGGTCATAATTTCGAGTTTTAGTGTTTTATTTATTTAATTCAGATTCATTCAATTCAAATTTACCCCTACCAAAAATTCTTCAAATATTTCATTAATTCAGTTCAATTTGGTTTCTTTTACTAGTCTCTAAAGTTAATTATTTCACGAATTCTAAACAGTGTTCTGTACACTTCACAACCTAATAAATAGTTGTTCTATTCATAAACATTTAAGCAATCCTAGGATTAGGTTTATTATTAGATTTATTGAATATCATTAAGTTTACAAGGTACTCTATGAAAACGGAGCCTATTGTTAGAGCACGTTCCGGGTATTTTCTAAAGTCCGTCTATCATAAAATTAAATAGCACCAGACATAATTTTACCCTCTAGGTCAATAAACATTACCTAGACAAGACATCAACATTCTTAAAAGGAAAGGGGTGTTTCATCTCTGTATATTTTAAACATCATGCAATAATTTTGTTTAGCAATTTAAGTAACGCCTACTGATCTTCAGCGTTATCAGTATTTATACCTTCATATTCAAACATCCAGAATCACAATAATTAAACATTCATAAACATAATAAATATAATTCAATGAATAATCATTAAACATTCAATGATCTCATCATTCATATAACAATCATTTTAAACATTTATACAAAAAACAAAAATTTCTAAACATTGCAGCATCGCATTTATTGTAAATACCAGTGTAGTTTTAATATAAGAAAGGCTCTTCATGGTGCAGTCTTGATGAAACGTGTTAAATAAATAAAATAACGACGAAAATTTCGTTTTGTTTCAACTGTTTATTATAAGAAACTCTTACAATTGTTTCGATCAACAGATAATTATCAAAGGTACGAATTTTTCGTCGTTATTTTATCTATTTAGTGTAGTTTTAGTTGTTATTAAATAATTAAAAGTTGAAAGACAGTTTGACTCGCATCAATTTGAACAACTCTAGTGTGAGAAATAACACGGGATCTGGATGTGCACCCCGCGCAACCCCCACTTACTTTGACGGTTGAACATAAGTAGGCTACATACTTGCTGTCAACTGTGTAATTACAATTTCAATCACGTTCACCACATACACATCTAGGGAACCTTTCTCAATCCAGTAGGAATATTGAAAGGAGCTTGTCAATGTATTTACTAAACATGGGTAATGTGCTTTCATGCCGAATAAGACGTACACACACATAGACACACATGTAGACGTGAAATTATTAATCTTTGATACAAGTGAACGTATTTGTGTGTACAACATATATCTGTGTCACAACCAGAGAGTATGAAAATCAGAATGACAAATAATGTCGACAACAAGCAGTGCATTAGGAAGCTTAATTTCAGTTAATGAACCAGAACAACGATGCTACAAACTAAATAAGGTTGCGCAATGAAAGGCAAGTTCAGCCAGTATACCCTTGTGGCCTACGCTCCAAGGATAATAATTCCGCTTGTTCAGACTGTTACTATCATTCTGTCTACAATCTGCTTATCGATTTCGTGTTTGTTTGAGTGCATTTTTAAAGGCCTTTTCTATTGTGTGACTGTTGTGCATATTATGGTTACAGCCTTTAAAATGTATGCTTGCTGCAATAGTACATGTTTTAGAGAGAATACCTTAATCAATACTTTAGATTTTAAAAGTTCAGAGAACGTAGTGAACGCCAATTATAAATGTTTGCTACTTCTTGTGGGATTCAACAATTGGATTGGCGGTGTTATAGATTTAATATATGACAAGTAACAGGATACAAAACAAAGAAAATGTGAAAATAGTGAAAAAAAAACTTCAAACTTTTGGACGGGCAGTCCCTCCTACCTACACTATAGGGCAATGCCGGAGGGTAGGCCGTCTTCAGCCTCCTTTCAGGAATCGTGGGAATGGGTGGGTGGTCTGGTTAGGGAGAGAAAGATGAGACGGACGAAATGAAGACAGAAGAGAAGTGGAATATTACTGCCCCAGCATTTTCCTAAATAATCCAAGGAAACCAGAGGACCAGAGACCAAGTTTTCTGTGGTTTCCTTGGATCATTTAGGCAAATGCTGGGGCAGTAATATTCCACAGGACAATCTTTCACTTCTCTTCTATCTTCATTTCGTCCGTCTCATCTATCTCTCCCTAACCACACCACCCACCCATTCCCACGATTCCTAAAAGGAACTTGAAGCGGGCGTTAGGCCCTACCCTCCGACTTTGTCCTACGAGCACAAATAAGTGGCGGGAATGAAACACAAAACAGTGCTCTGTCAGAGCTGTGTACGGCGAGCTGATCAAAACGAAATTGTTCGAAATCGACATCCAATTATGACAGTATTGTCGAAGTATTTTGTAGTTGATAATGTAGAGAACAGGGAACTCCCACTGTGCGATTTATTATTCTACATTTAAAATTGAATTACCTTTTTTTTTGCAGTCGTAAAATATATCTGACATATTATTTTCGGAGGATCAATTAAAATTTTCATCGCGTCAGAAAATATTATTCGGACGACTTTTGTATTGTTTAATTGACAGGACTTTTTATTATATCGTTTTGAAAATATGCAAATATCGCAATCAATAAAGTAGATTAATTAAATGGTTTAGGGGCGCATTTAATTAATTGGTTTTGTACCGACCGTTGTTATAATACAAAACAATTTGGGAATTTATCATTAAAGCTAACAGAGTAATTTCATTTGGAGATTTAAAATGCGCATCTTTTATTTTATTTTTGTATCAGTTTTAAAATATTTACAATTAGAGCATCGGGATAGAAAGAGGAATAAAAAAGTGAGAGAGATGGATCGAGGGAATCGTCCACATCGACACGTATTATTCACAGCATTTAAACTTTTCGATGGATGCCGCTATAAACTGGCACAGATAATAATTGAAATTGAAACTTTTGAGAGGATAGCGCTATTTTTAATCACTTATTCCCTAAACCAAGTACATACAAATGTGTCTATATGAATGCGAGGATTTCGAATTTGTCCTACCTAATTAAAAAGTAAAAGAACAAATAAATAATTTATTCAAAAAAGAAGGAATTAAAATCCTTATTCATCTAAATGTTAAGATCACAGATATCACATTTGGAAAGCGTCCTACACAGTAGGCATAACGAACCGAAAGCCATATCCCACGACCGGTTTCGACCTATCGGGTAAGGATTTTAATTCCTTCTTTTTTGAATATGTTATATTTTCGTCTAAGAATCCATCGGAAACAACAGTGTATTTCAGTGCCGGTAGGGGTATTAGCCCTCGGAGTAGTTGTTTCTGTTGATTCCATATTTATATTTATATTTATATTTAAAATAAATAATTGTTTAAAATTAGTCAAGAAATATACAAAACAAAAGCTACAACAAATTTTATCAATTCTAATGAATTTAAACAAACAAACACTGGATAGTTTATACTAATTGTAAGTTTTTCTATTCCTTTGGAAATGGTTATGAGCTTCCTGTATAAAATTTTTGGTAAAATGCTGTTGATGGTATGGACACCATTCATATGCGGTAGGCAACTTCTTTGGAGTATGTCCCACACATGCTCTATGGAATTGAGAAGCAGGAATTATCCCAGTTCTGATAAAACATTAATACCTGTGTCTTCCAATAAAGTCCTTCATAACCTTCACCGTGAAAAAGCAAGCATTATCATACATACAGTCAGAGTAAGGTTTTCGATATAATATATATTGACTGTTGACAAATTGGTTTTGAAAAACGAGGTCTGTTTTCCCACCCAATATGATTCCTCTGTGCCACCTCTGCAGCTGTGCATTTCCTGAGATATCTCAGCCGCTCCGTGTATCCGGTCGCATTCTGAATATCGATTTATATGAGAAAAGAATTGTTGACCCTTATTATCGTGTCCATTTTAAGTATTTCTTTGCCCGAAGAACCCTGTGTTCTATATTTTCTCAGCTTCGTGGAAATACTCTGAGAAAGCGCTTATACTGATAAATCACTTCTCGTAGACGATGTGTGATGTGATGTGATGTACCTCATGAAGACTGGCTGATAATTTAAAAGCAGTTATTGAATCTTGCCTCTAAGTTGAGGTGAAGTGCGTTCATTTGGCTGTATCACAACTAGCTAACTCTTCACCTGGATGATGTTCTACAGAGTATCTGTTGTTCTGTAGCTTTGCCATGATCGAGAAATAACGCTTTGAGAAGTGCCCAATCATTGCGCCACTTCATTTTGATTCATATTGACATTATCCACTTCGACAAAAAATATCGCAATCTATTAACACTTTTGCAACACAGGGTGACATTTTTATTAAAATTAAATTAAAATACTTTTTATGTGATTCATTTATTGTACCGTGGAATATGGCTATTTTCAAGTGCGTTAAATTACAATCTCAAATTAATTACATGAATGTATTGATATAAAAGGGCCAGTTTTGAGTACTGTTGACGATGTATGAATTTTAATGATCCCGTAAACAGATAAATACTTCTGACAATTAAACAGTCATACTAGTTTTCAAGTATGGAGCGCAACTTTGGATAATTTAGGCAAACGGTTGTTTATTAATTCTCTTGGCTAGATTGCAAAATCCATTTATAACTAATTGAATTTTCAAGCACACAACGGCATTAAACACAACCTCTGTGCATCTAGGAAGTTTGCCCATTTGCATCCTGCTGGTCGGTTCGTTCTTGGAAAATCTTCCGTAAAGTTTAGTCGTAAATATGAGGGGTGAAGCGCGGAGTCGGGTTGCGCCCGTCGCGCCGCCAACTTCGCACTTTAAATGAAGACTGAGAGACAAATACTTACACTACATCCCCGTTCGTTTGTCTCCGACGCTAATTGTTTGCCTTCCGACTCCATTGTTGTTAAAGAAAAATATTTGCGACGTGTCTGAAGAACCCTAATTTACGACAACACAAAAGAAAATTATCATTTTACGACACATCATTTCTTTTGTCGCGTATAATCATTTATTTCGAGTTTTATGGCGTGTCCTTCTTTAGAATTACACTCTAAAATTTATACTCGCGTTGGGTTATGATCAATGCAAGCTTGGAAGCTTTTCTTTTGTTAAAATTTTCATTGAAAACATGAAAAAGGTCACTTCTTTACTTTTAAATGAGCTCCGAGGATGCCTCTCGTTGGTGTAAACCAAATGTTGTCATTTCGGTACGAAAAACCGTGTTGTAGTGGGTACTCACCAAACAAAACTACTGAAGGTTTGCAAAAAGTTGTAAGTGTGCAATCTGTTCAGTAGTCATTATATAAATAAAATATTAGTAAATTAAACACTTAGAGGAGTTTCACTTTATTTTATTAATTACTCTATGTACATTTCGCCTTGCTAGGGCATTATCAGGAGTATTTACAGTACAGTACTGTGTCTTTTATTTATTTCTGTAAGATAAAAAAAAATTTGGGCCAAATTTGCCGCCCTCTAAAATCTGCCGCCCTATGCTCCAGCCTACTCAGCCTACTGGTAAATCCGTCACTGGTATCTACACCGATTATTCGGAGATTTGATTGATTATTTTTTATTTAAAAAGAAATATTATATACGAAGCAAGTTTTTTTAAGTAAGTACCGTTTCGAAATTATGTCGCCCCACCGCTGCGGTCAGCGTTCCGGTTCCAACTGTAGTGGGTACAAACTAATTCAAGAATGAATAATCATTTTAATGTACTTAAATTTGCCATTACTAAAAAGAATCTCCAAAATATTTCAATATTAATATATTTTTAATTTCTAAATATTCTAGTATGTCCAGTCATTTCACTTTTTCTTATCAATGAAACATATTGAAAGTATTATTTATTCTTTTTATGGTTCACGAGTGTTGATTTATCATTGTCGTTGTTTATGTGTTCCTGTGTTCTTTCTTTAAACGATCATCTGGCTTGTCCAATGTGTAGTGCCTTAGAAGTATCACAATTTAATTGATAGACAAATGTGACAATAATGATTAAAGTACGGTAATTATAATTTAAATTCTTCGAAGTAGTCGTATTTTCACACATATGTTTTGGTTATCTTTTCAAGGAGTTTTAATATATTTCTCTCAATTTCCATTGATATTTATGAAAATTAAGATTTTTAATGTTTATTTTGAAAAGGTAGTAACGTAGAAAATTGACATTATAATAACTTTTAATGTCTGTCTAAGTTTTGTGTGATATGTTCAGGTTTGTTTGTTTTCAAAAAGGCTTTTTTAAACTGACAAAATCAACATGTTAATATGTATCTACCCGTAGCTTTACGTTCGGTTTCAAACATTCCAAACATATAGATACAGTTGTTAACCTTCGTATGTATGTGAAATGTTGTATGTTATAAAACAACCAGCAACGTACAATATCAGCGAGGGCATATACCGATTTAAAAGCAACAGTGGAAAAAGTTTTCCACGTACTAGCCATCAGTTTCCGCTTTGAACGAGACTGCGAGTTTAATTGTGGTAAATTGGTCCATCCGTGACGCCCTAAATTTAATCTTGACGGTTATGGCCTTTGCGGGCACGCTGCTTTGTTGTAGTAATCTCAGATGAAATTTGTTTTGAGAGCCAGGGGAAGCATCTGTCACATAAAGGTCTAAAGAAGATTTATGCGAAAAAAATGCTTTGTTTTCAATTTTACGAGTTTTCTCCGAAAAATAGTAGCCGCTTTATACGTATTGTTATAAATGGCGCTCCTATCGAATAAAACCAATAAACAACTTGTATATAAAATAATAAATTGGTCGTATTTAAATGTATACATGAAATGGATGTTTTTTTGCTGTACCTATTGATACACAGTTTTCTCTATATAAGAAAACCTTAACATTTTGCTATTAAATATGAATAAAGTGACAAATTTTACTAGAAATTTAAATGCAGTTCGACTTTATTATCAAAAGAATGACCAAATAACTCAACTCTCAATAATATTTTCTCGATTAGTTGGCCATTCTCAAGACAGAGTACATTAATTAATAAATCCTAAAATCTAAAATATGTAACCCTAACTCGAATATTTTAAGAATATTGGGTGGGATTAGTTATAGCTTTTGGAGGATGAGGGGAAGTAATAGTTCTTTTTGGTTGTTAAATATATTGATATTTTTATGGATGGCCTTTTAATTTGTAGGTTTTCTAATTACGATAATTTTCCTCCTTTTTCCTATGTTTCTATGTATTATATAATTTTGGTTTTACTTATATTGTTATTGTGATTATTAGAACTATAATGCTGATTTTCAATTTTTTTATTTATTGCATATACGTGTTCATTAATACGTTTATCAATAGAATAGCCGCTTTGACTTATGTAAATTGCATTGCAGGTATCACAGAACAGCTAATAATTCCACTTGCTTCCAGAGGATCTGTTCTGCGTTAGAAACCTTATTGAAGTTCGCACATCTCAGGCGCTTGTCACTCGATTTAGAGAGGAACGTGAATTTTTTTTAACAAAAATGTAACATGCGATGAGATATGGATACATCATTACCATAGATGAATCAATCCTAGCCTAGCCACGGTTTTTTGAGACTGGAGAGGGGTGCTGTTGGTCGGTTTTTTGCACGAGTGAAGAACCATTAATGCAGCCTACTGCTGTAACCTTCTCAGTCAGGTAAAACTTGTTTATCGTCGAAAAAAGGAGGATGCACCCCATTCGTGACGTGTTACTCTTACACGAAGGCCCAAATCGGTGAAATGCACTGGACTCAGCTAGAACATCCTCCATATAGCCCAGACCTATCCCCTTGTGATTTCCACATGTTTGGGCCCCTCAAAGAATCACTAAGAGGCGAGCGATTAGCCATTTCAGACCGATGAACAGGTGGAGGTGTTTGTGCGCAACTGGATAGACACCCTCCCTGCTTCTCTTTATGAAAACGGGATGAAAAAACTACCAATGCATTGGGAGAAATGTATAGATAAGTAAGCGGGATATGTCGAGAAATTTGTGGTTTTGTGAAACTTTTCAAATTAAATGTTTTATTAACAAAGGCTCGTTTACATTTGATCACATCATCATCTTCCACAAAGGGTAACTAACCCTTACGATATTCAAATTAGGGTTACATATTTTAAATTTTAAGATTTAGTAATCAATGTACTCTCCCTTGAGAATTGGCCGAAACACTATGGTTGACAGAATAATGTCTTAGAAAATTTCAAAACAAAACTCTCCACTTATTTAATCATTTAATTATACATTCTTTTAGAGGTATGTTTACAAAAAGTGCAACGAACAAAGTTTTTCAGATTTTCCTAAATAATGATTTTCAAGGATTTACGGGATTTTCAAACATACTCGAAAATTTTAATAGAATTTAAATTAAATTTTACATTTTCGTATATTTACTCTGTTACTTTATATTTGTACTTTCCGCCATTGTAAGAGTACAAAAAGTAATATTTGTTTGAAATTGATTATTTTAATGACGATAATGAGCGATTTTATTATATAGCAAACCCTTTGACCTCTTGAACTGTTAACCTAACAACGCAATCGCATAATCATATTCGGTTCGCGAAAGATACGAAGTTGATCCTGCTTACGAAGCAGGATTTCGGGTATCGATTAATCGTCTTAGGCAATGCAATTTATTAACTCAATAGACAAACATCTGCTTTTGTGTTGACTAATACATTCTAAATCTGACCAGTATTCATGGAGTAAGGTTCATCCCTGGAATTTATTAAATCGGGATTAAAACAGTTTTCGATTCTGACTGAGGATATTAATGTCTACCACCGAACGCTTATACAAGGATTACGCTTTGTCAAGAGAAAATTTTTATCATGAACTGAACAAGATCGATATGGACGTTTATCGAAACAAATGACTTTTTCGAAATTCATATTTCTATTATTACGACTTATTAATACTTAATAATAAATTAAATATAAGCTTTACTTACTTACTAAGCCTTTATTTGGAATATTATATAAGATAATACATAGGTATCATGTAAACTAATAAGTGGTTTACTATGTTATTTCAAACATAACATTTATTATATTCAACAATAAATATGTAGCCTAGTTTTCGGAAGGAATGTGAGAAAAGAAATGGCTTGCAAGTACGAAAACTATCTAACTTAATTAATACAATCTTCCTTTAATTTCGTCTAATTTTTGGGTTTTACGCTACTGTATTTAAAAATAATTATGTATAATTAATTCTACTATTGCAACTTTCGTTTGGCGTTTGAGTCATTATTTCACAATTATAATTGTAGGACATAATAAGTAATATTTTGAAACGACATGTTATCTATAGCACACTTTTGCCCTTAATAAACATTAGCATTAGCCCCTTGGAGTAGTTGTTTTTTTTGTTGATTCCATATTTATATTTATATTTATATTTATATTTATATTTATATTTATATTTATATTTATATTTATATTTATATTTATATTTATATTTATATTTATATTTATATTTATATTTATATTTATATTTATATTTATATTTATATTTATATTTATATTTATATTTATATTTATATTTATATTTATATTTATATTTATATTTATATTTATATTTATATTTATATTTATATTTATATTTATATTTATATTTATATTTATATTTATATTTATATTTATAGTATAGCCTGTAAAGGCCTTTCTGCCAGCGCTCACCTGATGAGACCCGATAGGTCGAAACCGGTCGTGGGATATGGCTTTCGGTGCGCTGTGCCTACTGTGTAGGACGCGTTCGAAACGTGGGATCTGTGATCCTTTATAATTAGACGAAAAAGGATTTTAATACCTTCTTTTTTGGATAATTTCTATTATAATTTTTTATTTTATTAGTTTTACGATTATATTTTTTAAAAAGTATTTGGTATTGGTTGAAGCGCTTTCTAATGTTTCAAATGGCCTTAATTACGTGAGAGAGTAAGTGAAGAGGCAGATGAGTAGCCGCCGCAGCTCTGCCAGCGCAAGCGAGTTAAAGTGACATTTTCTAATGTAGTTCTAGATCAAGGGAAGCTTCAAGTAAATGTCAAATATATCGATAGGGACAAGGAGTTCGTATCTTCGACCCTGTAATCCAGACAACGCCTCTTCTTTATTCCCGATTACGCTCACCATTGCTTCGCGGGTCATAGTTTGTCTCCTAAATCACGTATTTCGGTACATTTCTGTATGTAGATCCGCGGTCTGTCCAAAACCTTAACGAAACATTGGTGCATACGGCCAAAGTAAACAGACATACGCTTCTTAACATGTAAACCTTACTTTGCATCTTGGAAAGGCAATGTAAACAGCAAATGTTACGTATTTGTTAGTGTGCTTAGATGCACAAAACTGCACATATGTAAACTTATGTGTTTTGGCCGCAGAATATTTATATTTCCGTCGTATGGAAGGAATATATTATGGAGGCAAAGAATAAACAACGAGGAAATGTTGATTTAATATAGATAAAGGTCAAGATAATCAAGACAACCCACTTTGAAAATGAATAAAAGGCAGCTTTTGTTTCTCAATTCCTTGAATTGTGAATACAATAACATGCATAACGATTAATAAAAATAAATATAAATATGGAATCAACAGAAACAATTAGTCCGAGGGCTAATACTCCTACCGACATTGAATTACAGTGTTGATTCCGAACGATTCTTAAAATTCTTTTTCATTCAATTATAAAGGATCACAGATCCCACATTTGGAACGCGTCCTACACTACTGTGCCTACTGTGTAGGATGCGTTCCCAATGTGGGATCTGTGATCCTTTATAATTAGACGAAAAAGGATTTTTAAAACCTTCTTTTTTGAATTAATAAAAAATTTTATACGTAATACTAATACTAACCGACAGAATGCAAGCGATGCCGATAGAAATATCCGACCAAAAGAAACGATAACCGTAAAAAATTAATCTTTTAATAGTTTGAATAGTATAAGCAGATGGTTTTTTGTGAAACATTTTAAAAAAAGGAAAGGAAAAGAAAAAAAACTGCTTTTTTGTGACGCATATTATATAGGCCAAACGGGTAGAAACCTAAGAACCAGATTTGACGAACACAAAAAGGCTATTTTAAAAAACATTTGTAACACATTGTATCGACCTCAATCATTCTGTAGATATTAATAAAATTACTTTGTTACACTTTGAAAACAAAGGAAAAAGACTTAATCTTTTGGAACAGATGGAAATTAAAAAAGCCTTTTTAAGAAAAGATCATATCACTAACGATCAACTAGACTTTCAAAATAATTTAATTATAGATAAGTACTTAGGTTTCCACCCCCCCCTACCTTAAACTAGTATTTAAGGCAATATTATAGATTGTAACTTTAGTGTAATTCTTACTCTCTTGAGAAAGGCTTCAGCAGCCGAAACAATTGTCGAGCATTAAACTCTCAATGTGAAACAAAAAAACAGTATTTTTTCTTTTCCTTTCCTTTTTTTTAAATTAATCTTTTGACAAATAAACTGTTCAAATAAATGAATAGGTACTTTTTGATTAATTAGGTACGTGGGTAATTGGGATAGGTGAAATGAGAATAAATGTTTTCAGTAATTTTAAATCTACATCTGTTTTAAATTCCCGTTTACGTTTTCTATTTAAATCTATGAGCTCAAATAAAACGTAACCTTTTCTATTAAAGCGAACAATTGAAGAGATCTGTTTCAGAGTTTTTTTGTATAAATTCTGAATGAATTGTAAAGAACTTGGTCTAATTATGTGAAAATGCGAGTTTTCAGATAGAATAACCGATCCGGTCATTATTGATTTCAAATGATGTACAATGGAGAAGTCGGAGAAAATAGGACAGTCGGTGACACTGCCGGAGGTCAGTTACGAAGAACGAACTTCCGAGTACTAACTTTTGAACAGATACGAAATCGCCCTGAAACTTCAGAAAATTGAGTTCTCAAGAGACAAGTTAAAGAAAGTTGAAACACGACTCTGATGAAATACCGTACACAATGGGACTTCTAACAAAATGAACAAATCAGTGAAATAACGCGTCCATCAAAAATAACAATTACCTTTGTAAAAAGGAAATGTGTAAGGAGTACATAGAAACATAGATTGAATTCAATCTTCGTTTCTCCAGAGAATTGCAACGATTCCAAAACGAAAATTGAACCTACAACATATTAACACATATGTCGTAATATTTATATACTTTTAATAAATGATCCATAGATACTAAAACGGTACTAGATTCGTCTATAAAAACAACAACTGGATAGATAGATTTTAATCATTTTTCTTTTTAGTTTTATTTTTAGATGCTTGGATTTGTGTCCAATAAAAATGACCACGATATTCCAATTTAACATAACAATTCTGTGCGCACTAAAACAAGTTAATGTTTGTTGAAATAAATTAATATTTCGTTGTAGAATACGTGAAAGTTCGACGAATAAATACAAACGTTGTTATTTACACTATCTTTACTTAATTATCCACTATTGTACAAAGATGTTGTTACAATCGAAATTCAATAAGAAATCTGAATAATTCTAAGATTTTAGATTATTTTAAGAATGTTTCAGAGGGTGTAGTTTTTAGAAAGTGGTAGGTAGTTTAAAACTTGTTTACATTATGTACGGGGTGCAGTCATAGAGGGTAGCTATTTATTATTGGTATCTTGTTAACTTTTATGGTTCTATGATAGGGATGTATTGACAATAGATCGTTTCTAAATGATGTTCTAAAAACTTAATGATATTCGGCAAATTGTATACTTATTGTTATGAAGAACAAAAATATCTTTAGGTTGTAGCACTTAACATATGAAAAGGCCAAAATAAAAAAGTTTGAAGGGGTGGGCTTAGGCTTAGCATTCGGGAGGTCACCGGTTCGAATAAGGGTCCGGCTGCTCTGTTTCACGTTTTCTGTGATTTTTTTAGTTAGATTTAGTATTTTTTCACTTCACTTCTGTTTTTATTTCGTTTCATTATTCTCTCCCTAACCACTACCACCTACCCATTCCCACGATTCCTGCGCAAGGAGGCTGAAGAGAGCCTTACGCCCTACCCTCCGGCTTTGCACTGCAGTGTAGGTCGGAGGGACTGCCCGCCCACCAGCACGAGTAGCTGGTGGGAATGAAACAAAAAAGTTTAATTCCTCTCCTTATATACTGAATACCGAAAATGTGTACGATAAGGTTCGTCCTTCGCGTAATTATATAATAATTGTGAATATTATTTTAAAAACGTTTTTATTATATTTTGTACTTATTCTCCCCGCTACCATTATTAATAAAAGTAAGACAACATTAAACAGGGGATTGGCTCTGTCAGTTTACGTAATATTTCATGAACACCGCCCTAAAGTGTTTTATTTATTTCAGTTAAAAAGTAATAATTAATTTCAATTTGGTACAGTTATTCATTCTTAGTCCCATTTTCAAATTAAATTTCCTAAATTCCTGACTATATTCTATACTACGGACGGGACGTTCATGTTTCACCATCAAGGATCAGTTTTGGTTAGTCTGCTTGCTCGCCGTTGCAATACATGACATTCCTGCAACATATTCCACTTATGGTACACGGCTTTTGTAGAATTGCTAAGCCTTTTGTTTTATTTTGCAAATGCTCTGCAATTTTTACGCAATATGAAATATTTCTCTATTAATTTCGTACAGTTTTATGTCACATTTTATTAGATAAGAAATTAAACTCGGATGGTTAGCAAACTCCCTCGTGAATTTTAATACAGCGGGAAACTATTGCATTGCTGGCGGAGAATTGTGTTCGATAGATTTGAAACTGAAGCATTTTCTGTATTTCAGGCCAGATAATACATATATATTGTAAATATATGTATAAAAAGAACTATCGAGATTAACTATAACCTTAATCTGCCATCTACATCTAAACAACCATAAAATAATTGAAATAGTAGACTCGATTGGCACTTGGTGAAACATTGTTAAATAAAAACTTCGAAAAATATTTCAAAAAGAACACTTGGCTTGTTTCGGTTACAACACCATTTTCAAAGAGTATTGAATTACTAAATAATATAACATAAATTTGTTTCGTAAAAACTAGGGTTATCTGTCTACATGATTGTCTACATTTAATAAGGGAGATACGTCGAAATCTAATTGGTCATTAACAATAGGAAAACCTAATGAGTTGGTTTTGTTTATTTTAAATATTTCGAGCATATTAAGACATTTACCTTTTCCACATTGATGTAATAATTTTACAATTTCGGTATCTAAAGAATGATTTGTTATTTTTAATAATTGTTTTTTTATGCTCGTTTTTAAAGAAAGACCAGTCTGACCTAAATAGAATGAATTACAGTCTCTACAATTTATTTTGTAAACTCCCGATTTGTACAATATATTTGTTTTTTCTTTATTGTTTACTAACATGGACGTATGATTTTTTTTATTTACACAAATAGTGTTGAAATTACAATTTTTTAAATGATTACAAACTTTTTTACTTAAATTAGGTACAAAATTGTTTAAATGGAATTTTCTATCGAGTTTAATAGATAGAATAGCATAGAATTTACGGAGGATTAACTTTTTACGTTTTTTCTTTATTAATTTGTTAATCAGTGAAGTATCATAACCATTATTAGTTACTAAAGATTTAATGACATTAACTTCTTTTTCAAATTGATGTTTGTTTAACGGTAAGCTAAGTAGCCTATGTATGAAAGAATGGAAGGCACTAATCTTGATATTGTTGTCTTGTCTTGAATTGGCATGTGGTAAAATATCCATCCGTAAACGTGGGTTTTCTGAATATGTCAAAAATTATTAGTTAGGTCTAAATAGTTAAGTGAAGATGATTTTTCTATTTCTAAAGTAAAATCAATACTAGGGTAAAAGGAGTTTAGAAAATTTAAGAAGTTATCTAATTGTCTTCAGGTAGACAGATAACCCTAGTATTTAAGAAATAAATTTATGTTATTTTATTTAGTAATTTAATACTCTTTGAAAATGGTGTTGTAACCGAAACGATCGTTAGAGAAATAATAAATAAAATCTGTGAAATAAGCCAAGTGTTCTTTTTGAAATATCTTTCAAAGTTTTTATTTTTAACTATAAAATAATCATCTGGCCTACATTAAGTTGTAGTCCAGGACAACTCAGAACACCACCAAAGTTTCTATTCTTCTTCAGATTTAGTCTAGTTTATGTACACGTCTCTGGTCTCTGGTATAAGCAGATTTTGATGCGAACGAAATGTACAATGTCGAGCTTTTAGAATTACTGTGGGACGTTGTGTATTTGTGTAGATTTGCATTATTTAGTTAAGTAGATGTCTGGTCCTTAAAAAAATTGCTGGGCAATATATTTTGTATATCGGTCTCCCGTTGCAGTTAAAGGTTAACCGAATCAAGCACCATAACCATAATTCACTTGAATTTTTTAAGCGATACCAGGAAATTGACTGGCGCGTTCTCATAAATTACACAGCAAGTTTTCTTTCCTCACTATTTCAGCGGAATCGACACTTGGAATAAAAAATGTAATATGATCTGATGTCAGATTATTTTGCACTTTATGACGACGAATAAACTGGAATTTTAATGTAACGGCACTTTTATCGCGACGCCGTTTCTCTTTAACAACATTTTCGGGGTTTACTGCTTGATTTGCACTATAAAACGGTTTGGGATTGTCAAATGTTATTGAAAAGAATCGATTGACTTTTCTTCGGTAAGCGCACACTTGATGACCTTTAGCCAATCGTACTATACTGTGGTTTATTTAACTTTTTATTTCACCGTCTGTACTACTTTCAAATTTACAGACCGATTGAAAATACAATATGTAGGTTTTGATCAAACTAAAAATATAGTTACATCAACATAAAATATTTTACAATGAAGTACAAAATATCGATTAAAATGAAAACAGTTTCAGATATCACATTTAAATCAACCGAAACTTCAATGAATAAAGTTGAATAGAAGAGGCTTTTAACTCTTGTAATTCCATTTTTATAAAATAAAACACGTAGTTTTTAGTTACACAACCTAAGATTAATCTTCACTTGAAGAAGACTCTGAGTTGCTGTGAGTTGAAGTAATTATTGAGTGTTAAAAAATAAATGTTTTTAATTTTTAGATTATTCAATATCCTTATGGACGATGAAAATTTCAAAAAAGAAAAAACTATATTTATAATACTCCACTTCAATATATCTTTAAAATAAATGAAATTAATAAAAAAATTTCAAAACAACAAAAACAAAAATTATTGAAACACAAAAGACACATAAAAAGACTGTAAAAAATTAGAAATAGAACCAGCTTTTAGTAATCAAAAATTAAAATTAAGTAGTATCCTTGGAAATTCAAAAGACAAAGATAACAAAACTTTAATGTCAGGAATTTATAAAATTAATTGTTTAGAGTGTGATAAAGTTTACATAGGCTTAACTAAGAGAAATCTAACCATACGTTTAAAAGAGCATCTGTACCACCTAAAAAAGAACAATGCCGAAAAATCAGCAGTTGAATACTATGCCTTAAACACGGGACATATTTTGAACTATTAAAATCTTGTCACAATTACATCGACCTAAAAGTTTACGAGTGTATTTACATTCATAAATTTATGGATTCTTTGATGAATTTTGACCTGCCGTTCACCAACAACCCCCTGTTCAGTAGTCTTCAATAAGTCACAGGTAGTTTTTTTAGAATATATTAAGGTATAATCTTTTCAAAATTTGGTTTACTATTACCATTGAAAATGACTATCTCGTAGACGAAATGTATACAGCTGGATGTACCAATAAACATTGATTGTAGGCATTTTAATCTATTTTTTATATAAAGACTACTTAATTTATTTTATTATGATGAATAAAGTATTTTACCAGGATTTCGATTATTACGTAATCCATTCCAACTTTCGTGAAATCCGTTCTTTTAATTTTGAAAAAAAATATTTGTAGAATTTCTGATTAATTTTTTAATGAATAGAGAAACACTTTGAGTTTAGTTTCACAAATATTTCTGATTTATGAGTAAACAATCTGAATTAATAATAATCGTTCATTGTTCCAGAATATTATGATTAAGAAAAAAAAAATTCATCAGAGAATATTGATTTTTTTGTACCTATACTAAGATTATTGGGATGCATCAATTATTTAACGACATACGGCACGTTTTCTACTTTTGGTACCGCCTTCATATTAAGCGGGAATGTATATAAGTCAGTTGATTTCAATTCATCAAACGTGAATACACTTAAAACTTACAGCAATCATATTTATGATATATTGCAAATGAGTTCAATGTGTTGTTGCCATTATTTTTTGAATTGGTCCATATAGACTACGTATGTAAATGGCGTAAATGCAATCATTCAATAATTGTACAGCACCTTAATCTATTTTAAATGTGTTAGTCGTACTACATTAATGTGAATTATTCAACTTTAATTATTCTTTTGTCTGTGTAGTTGTAGAAATGTTCTAGGGAAAGTAAATATTCTATTACCTTTTTGATTATCGGATTGCCACTAATTGAAAATGAAAATTTTAAACGATTTAAGGGTGCATCTCATTGTTTGGAAGTTCATACTTGACTTAAATCTTTCTTGACGAAGAAAATACTTTCTAATTGAGTTAATAGTTTTTTTAATTTTTAATTAGACTAGTACTCAATAAGTTAAACAACTAGCAGAATACGTTAAGGGCTAAATGTTTTTTAAATATTTTTTCAGATAATTAAATGATCGTGTATATTTCTTTTAATAATTCCGTTACTTCTAATAAAAGATGGGTTATATCTCATCCAACATATTTTTTGTGTTGTTTTGAAAATTCTTAAAGTAATTTCATGTGTCTGTAGTGAGTTATCTTCAAAAGCTTGTAATCCCTTTGAGAAATTCATTAGTCATATATGAACTGAAACCCTAAGTAATAAATAGAAAACCGAGTTATAAAGGATTAATTTATACTTGGAATATTTAATAACTGAATTCGTTTGAAATGTTTCATTTGAAATGTCAACAAAATTTAAGAAGACGCGATATTAAATCTCGAAAACAAGTCTTCTTATTTTTGCGAAAAGAGACGCATTCATTCGGAAATCTCATTCACGTTGAATATTACATATTAGAGTCAATTTTGTACATTACTGTTTATAATCGGGATCAAAGAAATGTCTAAAAATGGTCACATTCAAGAAATACATCCATATGTTACATATATACTTATGAGTACAATAATCAATAGCGCGCTATGCCTTCACAAATAGGTGAAGGGTTGAATAAAAAAAAAAATTAATCCTAGAATTAGGTAAATTATTCCCTCCAACATCCTTCAGAATATGTATGCGAAAAGTCATTTGTAACTAACGTTGCACCTACACCACATGTACAAACAACTAACATACACGTACAAAGAGTATACAAGTGAAGTAGTCGATGGTGAAAATTCTCATGAAATAGACTTTCTAGCTCTTCTGTGATTTCTTATTTTAACAGGGTAAAATTTTATAATACATCATTCAAATTATGCATGGATAGTAAGTAATAGGTGGGCTGAAAAGTTCATAGGCTGACCCATAGATGGCGCTACTAGATATTTAGTAACCTAACCTAACCTAACATTTAAAAGACGCGTGTATAAATTTGACAGCTTTTGCACTATTAGTATCTGAGTTATAGCATTTTTAGTGAAAGAACTTCTGCGAAATGAGCACCGAGGACGATGCACGCAGTGGACGCCCCAAAGAGGCTGTTACCGACGAAAACATCAAAAAAGTTCACAAAATAATTTTTGATAACCGTAAAGTGAAGTTGATTGAGATAGCTAAGACCCGACCCTAAAGATATCAAAGGAACGTGTTGGTCATATCGTGAATGAATATATGGATATGCGAAAGCTCTGTACAAAGTGAGTGCCGCGCGAGCTCACAATCGACCAAAAACAACAACGGATCGATGATTCTATGCAGTGTTTGGAGCTATTCAATCGTAATAAATCCGACTTTTTAGGTCGATATGTAACGATGGATGAAACGTGGCTCCATCGCTTCACTCCAGAGTCCAATCGACAGTCAGCCGAGTGGACTGCACGCAATGAACCGACTCCAAAGCGTGGAAAGACGGAAAAGTCGGCTGTCAAGGTTATGGCATCAGTATTCTGGGATTCTCATGGTATAATATTCATTGACTATCTTAAAATGGGGAAAACCATAAACAGCGACTATTACGTAGCATTATTGGAGCATTTAAATCGCAGAAAAGCGGCCTCATTTGAAGAAAAAGTAAGTGCTGTTTCATCAAGACAATGCACCATGTCACAAATCATTGAAATCGATGGCCAAATTCCTTCGAATTGCTTCCGCATCCACCGTACTCTCCAGATCTGGCCCCTAGCGACTTTTTTCTGTTCTCAGACCTCAAGAAGATGCTCGCTGAACAGAAATTTCGCGCCGATGAAGAGGTAATCGTAATCGCCGAAACTGAAGCCTAACATATTTTGAGGCAAAGACAAATCGTATTATAAACATGGTATCGAAAAATCGTAAGACCGGTATAATCATTGTATCGCCCTCGATGGGAACTATATTGAATAATAAAATCAAATTCTGTCAATCTATGCAAGCCTACGAACTTTTCAGCCTGCCTGTTTAGTTAGGTTTAGGATTCCAAATATTTCTTCCCATTTCTATGAACTGATCTCTCATAAAGGTTTTTGAAATTTGGAAAATAAATAATATTTGGTAGACCAATGGCGTTTTAATTCGTCTGTACTATGTTAGACTAAGTAATTTATGAGAATTTCGTTCGTCTGTTTTTTTTATTATGTTTTTGTTTTATGATGTCTTCTTAGGAAAGAAAACAATATATTTATTTGCATTTTAAAGTAAACTCTCGTTCTCCGTTTCGATTATAAGAGGCACATAAAATGAGAGCTTTTATGAGCGCATAAAGGGGAAAAAGTATTCGGTTCTTGTTCTTTGAAAGTGCTGTTTACGAGGCGAAATGACTACCAAACTTCAAAGGGATATTTCGAAAATGATGATTTCAACTTTATTACTCTTATAGCAAAAAAATATTTTCTCATGCGTGAATTGTACTCTGAAATATAAAAACCAAACTTATAGGAAATACTGAAAGCTTTCTGCCCACAGTTGAAAATATCCTATAATATATATTCTTAAAATTTAAAGATCTTAAAGGACCTTACAATTTTAATATTCGAACTTATAGATTATATTTTTGGATAACACAACTTAATTTTTCAATAATGAAATTTATTCACGTAAATACAAAAGAAAGTCTCGCAACATAGTGAGTTTGTTTTATTTTTATGGTTACCATGATGTTGTATTCATTCAAAACAGGCCAACAAAATTAGGTATTGAACAAGAGAAAAACAAAGTCCAAATCTGATTTCAGAATTACCTCAATCCTCTAACTTCAAAACTCGGAAAATACAAATACAATTCTCGGTCTTTTTGAATTATTATTATTATGTGAAGTACAAGGACAAAACAAACAAAAGAGTAGACAATTGTGATGAATCTATTGTCGTTATATTCGAATTGAGCCACAGGATCACCAAAATTTCGAAATTCTATCTTAAAATTTGTGTGATATTGATACTATGTTTAATATAACATCTTTGATCTCAGTTTCCCGATCAATGTTGACCAATGAAATAATTGAAATAGTTTAATATTTATGATTAACTATATCTAAGATTACTTGGTGGAAATTTACAGTACATTGTAGAAATAATATACATATATTATAAGTATTGTCAAAAATAGTGTTTCTAATACAAATTTGAGGAAATTGACATCGAGTTTTATTAATAAAATATTTTATTTAAACATAAACAGTAAAATAGTTTCGACAAACGCCTGTTAAGGTAGAGACACAAGCTTCAAAACATATTTATTACATATTTAAACAACAAAATAATTCGGTAAGGTTCATTTAATTAATAAATAATCATTGTACTGTGTATTGAGTAATAACGTAAATACTTAACACACTTTACGACCGAAGTGACAATTTTTTATATTGAATAGATGAAGCGTTCAATGATTGTAACTCCATAATAAGTAAAACAAACACGTATAGTTACAAAAACTTTTATTGAACACAATATATATTTCGGCACACTGTGCCTTCTTCAGGTGTAGAAGTAATATAAGCTAAACCTAAAATATACCTATATACTAAACTTAGTAGCTAAAAAGAGATGGGGGTTAAAAAGTAAATATTTAATAGTGGGGAATTTGCAACCTCTTTTTAATAATTTAGAGTAACTCCTAATTTATTAAATTTGTTTATTTCCATTGATTCTAGTAAATTTAATTTTATTCCTTTCTTTTCTAAGTGTAAATTTTTGAAACTATTTAATGATTAATAACTAACAAATGTTCCGCGTACGTAGAATTAGAGTTTCTATTTTCATAACTTTTTTGTGTTTTTTAAGCCTCTCACTAAAACATCTCCCTGTCTGACCTATATAAACTTTATTACATGTGCCGCAATTTAATTGATAAATTCCTGATTTAGCATCTTTCTTAGTTATTTGTTATTTTAGATAAATTAAGAAATAAATATACCTATTGTTAATGAAATATTGCCTAGAAATGAAATTGAACAAAATTTCAAGGGATTTCTTCTGTTAACTGGCTTTACTATACTTTTCTTTTTAGCTATTAAGTTTAGTACAGATATAAGTCAAAATGTTTTAGGTTTATTTAATATTACTTCTACACCTGAAGAAGGTACAGTGTGCTGAAATACATTTTTTGTAACTATACGTGTTTGTTTTACATTATTCGAATAAACTTTTTGACAAGAAATGTCATCATTTGTTATTGCACAACAAGGTAATTATTATAAGAGGGCAACTTTTAGTGCAGAAATTAAACATGTTTGTAGCTTCGTATTCTTTTACGATATTTTTTAGATAGGTTTATTGGAAAATCGGTCGGAATTCATAATTCATTCAATGACCGGAGGGCATACAAGCGATAAAACAGAATAAATAGGTGCAAGTTTAATGTTCGCTATCGCGGCCTGTATGCATCGTATCAGCTAGCATCGCGTCAGAAATGCATATAATGAAAAGTTATGGCGTTATGCAAAGTATAATGGCGCGTGCTTGAAAAATGGCGATTGATAGGACACCCATAATCATGCCTTTAATTCAATTTCGCCTATTTGCATATCGTGCTCAAACTGAAGCTTGGACAACATGCACGAACACGCGCACTAACGTTGTTTACAAATTAATCTCGGCAATTAGACGGGAGAAGGCATTTACCAATATAAATACACACCACCGTTGCCACCATTGCCAACGCTAACGCCAACGCCAATGCACTGCCACCATATTGATTGTAATTGAAGGCTGGCTGCAGCATACCGATAATTAGACGAAATGCTCATCAGGCAAATGAATTTAAGCAGACCGATTCGTGACCACATTGCGCTTTGATCACGTCAAGTAGAATTTGACAGATTGAAATTTATGTCTATATATTTGTGCTCTTAACTATGGATTTCGAATACACGTTTGTACCTATATGTATACCCATCTCTACAGGTAGTTAGGAAATGCGGCGACTGATCAATAGTCAATTCATTTCGATTTTCAACAATATAATTTGGATCTGTATGTGATAGCGACAATGCACCGGTAGGAGTCAATAAAGTATGAATTTAGTAATTATACTATTGCTGACGTTGTGCCATTTCTGGTGATGCTCAATTTGTTTTGTAGATTTCGTCCATTCAATTCTTTTGTGGCCGCGATTACCTGCTCGCCACAACAGTTTATTATTTGTTATTTTTGTATATATTTCTATTATATTATTTTTCTGTTACTGTCCTGCCCTGTAAATATTTCAAAGTATTTTATTCAAATCTTGTTATGTTATTCTTCTATGTAAATATCTATCCTAATATTCAACCTTGAATCTTTTGTATCTGTACCCTGCTATTGTGCTCTGTTTAAATAACTTTATTACTTGTACCTTCCTGTAATCCCTTTTAACATTAAAATTTCACGTACTAACAGTATGACGGCAATAAATATCGTCCCTTCTTAATTGCTTTTTAATGGTAGGTCTTTGGTAGTCAGGGTTAATGTTCTAATTATCTATTTCTCCGTATTTTATATGTTCAGACTTTCGAGATTTCTTTCTCTTCCAGTTGGTACCCTACCTTAATCTGAATACTTCTAGTTCCGCCCAAATAGTCTCCGTAACATTTATATTTTCAAAACACTAATTCAGTTTCCTACGATAAATTTCATCTTCTGCTAAGTCTTAAACTAGTTTACTCTTCATCATCAAATTTCATTCTTACAGTTTGTAAATATATTGTCCAGTGCTACTCTCATTTTATTTTCATCTTGCAATCCCCAAACTTTCCATTTTAAAAGATCTGAGTGGAATGAAATATGTGCCAATTCGAAGAAATCCTTTTTGCAGAATGAAATCCTAGGAGATTTGTTAGATGTCTTTTATGTGAAAAAATGAAAAATGCTACATAAATATAAAATATAAATGGACAAATGGACAACAAACCCCTTACCTAACGATATGCATAAACGTAATCCTAAAATAATTTGGAACATTCTGAAATATCTCTGAACATTACGAAACACTGTTATGCTCCAAGCATTAGTTGCAAAGGGATTTCTCAAATTAGAAAGAATGAGTTCCGATTTAGTAACAGATTCACGTTCTTAACTTCCACCCACCCCAATCAAACGTGCACATTATCAACATGAGATACAAGGCTACCTACACTAACAACCACCGCTGGATGGTAGTGGGTAGTTTCAAAGAAAACCTGGCTTTTCTTGTCATCGTACCTTTACGTTATCGGAAATGTATATAATTCAGGAAAAGGCGCTGTTTGGTACACTACTTTAAATATTTTCTTCATAAATTTCTTTTGTATAATTGGTATAAGTTTAAGTTGTGTTCTTCTGTCGAGTCTTAATGGGAATTTTATGGTATCAATTCACTAATTCACATTTTACTGAATACCTGGAAATACCATCAATCTTCTGGGGGTAGTTTCAGGTCAATGGATTCTGGATGGTTGCAGAACATATAAAAGAATAATAACAACCATTAGAGCGGCACCAAGCGGCGTGGTCTAGTGCTCTAGATTATTGTTTAACATTCGGGAAGTCACCAGTTCGATCCTGGGTCTGCCTGCTCTGGTCCAAGTTTTCTATGGTTTCCTTGGATCATTTAGGCAAATGCTGGAGCAGTAATATTCCATAGATAAACTTTCACTTCTCTTCTGTCTTCATTTCATCCGTCCCATCTTTCTATCCCTAACCACACCACCCACCCATTCCCACGATTCCTAAAAGGAGTCTGAAGAGGGCCTTACGCCCTACCCTCCGGCTTTGCACTGCAGTATAAGTCGGAGGGTACATTAATAAACTCGATAAAACACCGATAGTGAGTGTTACTATTCTACTAAAAGCCAAAAGAATAACACGGAGCTGGACACAACATACTGCCTCAACGAACATACGCTACCAACAAAATTTATAAAAAGGTGGTTTAGGAAATGTTTGAAATGGTTTAATAAATTAAGGACAATTTTTTACAATTAATTGGATAACCACGTTTTATAGGTGTAAAATTTTATAGACAGATTATTATTTTTTTCAATTATATCAAGTTTTTGAAAAAGCTAGGTATATATTAGGAGAATCTAACTAGTCCCAAATCAGGAAATCTTGGAAATAATAAACATAAGTAATTTGTGTGCCGAGGAAAATATTTAAAATCTAGAAAACATATTAATAAAGCTAGACACCCAATGCTATAAATTTGAAAAAGCAAAATACTGATTTGAAAGCTGTATTACCCTTTAAAAAGGTCCAAAGTCGGAATGTTTATAAAGTTTTAATACAACATTAAAAGTATTTAAAAGCTTTTAAATTTAATTTCCTTATACGTATTATCAAAAGTGTCCGACTAAAAAATAAAAAGAAGTAAACAATTGGTTGGTTTATTATTTTTTTTTTCAACTATCTTGCAACTGTTTGGTTAAGGAGTGTGAACAAAGTCGACGTGGTGGCGGCGTATTGATCAGAGCTGGGGTTAGTTTATTAGAAAAGACATAAACACACCAATCCTATTTCCAGATATGGCGATGGAAAACCAAAATGCTGACGCAAAGCTGTTTTCGTTCGACAGCTACGTCGAATGTGCGACCGTATACATAATACATAGACGTTGTTGTCGGGAATCGTTAAATTGTCTCAACATTCACACATTTTGCCGTTTACGTTAGTTTTTTGCAACAAAACAGAAACGCAGCAGATTTTAGAATATTTTTTCATTCCTCGCTATTTAAAAGAGATAGGTATTACAAGTTTAATGAGCGATTTAAAAGCATTACAGTACCTATCAACTTTCTAGCATATAATCATAAAAAGTGAACTAATTAAATTAGGGAAAATACGATTGGAACTCGACAATTGTTTTACTATCTCGACCAATCTCAAAGAGTTATTAACAGAAACTAAACATATAAATATTTATAGGTATATAGGTATCACTGTATTTGCTTACTTCTTGTTTAATGAATGGCTTTTCCAATTTCTTGTTTTTCAAGAAAGTTAAGCGTAATCTGCAGTGCATTTATTGGTTTTAATAGATTTGTCATGTTCTGATTTTCTTTTTCCGAAATTTCTGCTTGTCTCCGGGGTCATTCAAACTGAGTGGTACATTAGACGTTTTAGAACTTTTAGAGGATAAAAAAGGAAATCGAATGACAAAATAAAATATGCTAGGTACCATTTGAAAAAATGAAGTTATTCGTGTTTGAAGTTTTAAACTTTGGATTTTTTTTCTGAACGCCCTGTACAAATTATAAAGCTTAGTTTTGGCATGACGTTAACGTTAGCCTTATGACTTGGGTATAACTAGTAAAAATTGATTTTTTATGGTTTGGGTTGCGGTGCAATCTTTTTTTCAATAAATCAAATTATCTAAGAAAGTATTCACCGTAGGCATACATGTTGGTTGGTTATCAAAGTCACCTTAAAATTTTAGTTTTCATACGAATTCATCTTATCGTAAAAAATATACCATTCCATTTAAAATAAGAAAGTTGACATCAACTTCTGGTATAACCGGAAGTGCTCGACAGTTGAAATTATTTTAGTTCAATAGATCATCCTTGATAACCCTACTCCAAAATTTTCAAATCTGTAACATGCTTAGTTTCCCTAAAACGTCTAATGTACCACTCAGTTTGAATGACCCTGTATATATGTCTGTATATCATCACAATCTGAACATTGTACCTGATACATTCCAGATTTATTCAAATTACTATTTTCGGTTAATATTGTTAATTAATAGTTTTCGTAGGTTATTTTTATTTGCAATTAGTATTTATCTCTAGTATCTTAATTTATGTGACAAATCATAGAACTGTTTACATGATTTATGAGTGACGATTTTTTATTTTCTTTACAATTATTTTTATGATATATTTCATTCTTAATTTTGTTTTTTTGTTTCGTTTTAATAATTTTATTGATTATGTTTTCTTTATAGCTTTTATTCCGTGCTAAGGTTTTTATGAAACAAATTTCTCTCGAGTAATTTTCTTTTGACAATGGCTAACCGATTAATCTATGTATACTTATGACTATTAAAAGTTGACATTTTGATACTCTGATTGTGATTTGCATTTAGCCTTTTTATTAATCCGACAGTATATTATTATATTATAGATGTATTCCGGGCTTGTTGATATTTTACTCCTGACGTTTCGTTTGCAGCTACGGCGTCAGGAGTTATCAAAAAACCATCCTCGTATTTAAGGACCATTTGTTACTAATCATAGAATTTTTTTCTTCCAACTGAAGAAGCCACTGCATGGCGAAACAACTGTTGTAGTTGTCCACAACTTTGAAAGCCAGTGTGATTTTTATAAATTATAATGAAGTGTCAACACCTAATGCCAATTACTATCAAACATTTTGAATATTGATACGGCCTCAATTAATCACCCCAAAAGAATATATTCCGTGTAATTACGCAATTATATATATATATATATATAAATGTTTAGTAATTTAATAGACACTATACATTATCAATGAAGGACTTACACAATGATAAATTTACAATGTATCACTACTTGACCAACGTAATTCTGGTCGAATTGAATCACTTGAATCGCTGCCAATTTCAAGTAAGTCTCTCTTTTGCATAGCGATTGACTGCTCGATATGGTTCTCTTCAACTTGTTTGGTCAAATTGAAAATGATACTTTCTGTAAGTTCGGTGTCAACAAAATCTCTAAGTTCTTCGACTTCTTTAGTGGGTGGTGGTTCCATAAGGATCGCCGGTCGAAAACTCAATAACTGTTCCATAACGTCTGCCGTTACTCGCTTAGCAGGAAAAGTGTATAAAGGAATAGTACCAATAATAACCGGGATACCTGGTATAGTAAAATGGGGATATCCATAGCCTGAATATCTCGGAATCGCTGCTTGTAAAGTCAACCACATTTCGTATATAACATGACAACAAGTGCAACGATTGTGCTGATTTGTTGGTGGAATTGTTTTATCGACTTCCAAAAGGGCATAATAGTCATACGAACCACATACAATGTCCACCATTCGAACTACCCGACAAATATCTGTTCTGTATTTTTTAATCTCGATGAATGGCGTGCGACTTCGATATATTTCGATCATTGTTAACACCAATATCAGTCCACCAAATTTTATTTCGGAATGGTTGTCAATCGTTACTAGAACTGGTATGGATTGACCAGCAGAAAATCCACATAATGGCAACCAAACTGATACGCTTACGGTTCCTAATTTGAGCGTCCCAAATTTGTATTTTCGTTTCGACTTATAACGACATTCACTAAGAAGATGAACCTCTAGGGTCAAGTCACGATTCGGAAGCACTAAAATATCTTCTTCATGGGTAAACGTTTCGAAACCGCTCGTTTTAAGGGTAATTTTCAAACGATACGTTATCGAACCGTATTTTCCGTACCATGTGGCAGGACCTTGAGGAAATTTGGTGGTAAAATTGAAAATCTTTTTGGTCGTTATTGGTAAAAATTCATCGCTGTTGTAAATGTTGTGTCGGGAGTAATAGAAAATTCTGGATCCTTTCATTTTTGTGCCCTTGCAATAACGTTTAGGAAATTTGTACACCGATTTATTTAGTTTCCATTCACATTTTGCTTCTCCCATGTACTCGATGTACGCGTGAGCCAATCGCATACCCTTCGATGGTATCAGCTCGATCTTTCCTTCGAGGATTTCTCTGGGACGTACCGGCTCTACGTATATCGTACAAGAATAGTTGTCAGTAAGCATCACACTGGTTTTTAAATTTTGTTTGTTTTAACATGTTAAATTAATTGACTGTAATTTTGTTACACGTTATTTGAAGAATATGTGGTTCGCTTGACACATGCCAATTGTGACATTTAAGTATCACATACGTTCACGAGTAAATAAACTTTTCTGGAGACATTTTATTCAATAACATTTAAGTGCAATATGTACTGATTATATACATTACAATTTCAGTCTGAAGGACGACAATATGATACCCTAATAAAGCCTTGCCTAACGTTATGAAATACGGCAATAGCAGCAAAAGCAACTAGATGGCGACGTACTGCTATATCAACGTTTTATTTTTTGTTTTTAAGTCAATTTAAGTAGTATGATGGTAATCAAAGATTCCATAAATGTATAAAAAGCCAGTTATCATTCAATGGTAAATGGACTCATCAATACTTCGTTAATTAGCTATTAACAATGGGTATGATGATAATATGAATAAGATAAAATGCTTTTAAAAAAATTGATACAGAACTTCAACAAAATAATTAACCTCAACCAAAATATCATATCAAGCAATAATAATGGATGGACGAGAATCCTTTTTACGGTAATGTAAGTACAAATGAAGGAAATAAGTTAAGACAATTTAATATAAATTCAGCATATTTTCTTAATTCAAATTTAAGTAAACCTCTGGTGAATAATGAATTAAATAAGAAACATGATGATACCGAGAAATGTGGAGTCTACGAAATTACCTATACATAAGAAAATTCAAACGATCAATTGCCACCCGCTGCACTAAACAAAAGCGAAATGCCAGTGTTCCGAACTTTCGTCAAATTTGATAGATAATAGCCATACTTACAATAAAAATAACTTGAAACTTTTGCACCATATACAGGGGAGGAAAGTTTTGGATCGCTATGAAATCTTATAAATTAAAAACGCGGTTTCTTTATACAATGAATTAAACAATGAAAACAACCTCCATCTAGACCCTATGTTAATGCCTACCAGCTAAGTACTCTAGTATTTAAGGAAATCGCCGACCGAGCGGCGTGGTCTAGTGCTCTAGATCATTGCTCAGCATTCGGGAGGTCACCGGTTCGAACCCGGGTGCGGTTTTTCTGGTCCAAGTTTTCTGTGGTTTCATTTCTCTTCTGTCTTCATTTCGTCCGTCTCATATTTCTCTCCCTAATCACATCACCCACCCATTCCCACGATTCCTGAAGGAGGCTGAAGAGGGCCTTACGCCCTACCCTCCAGCTTTCTACTACAATGTAGGTTGGAGGGACTGCCCGCCCACCAGCACGAGTAGCTGGTGGGAATGAAACAAAAAAGTTTAGTATTTTTTTCATCCTTCCGACGATGCCCTAAGAAGGCGAAATGCACATCGAGTGATTTTAATAAATAAGTGAAACTTCTCCATGTGTAATTAATTTTCTATCTATATGTTTAAAAACTATTTTATGAGGATTTTTAGGTTCACATTGCTTAAAGGTAAAATGATATTTTACCTTATAATTTACTTTAGAATGCTACACCTAGCTAATGAGCTACCTTAAAATTAATTAGCTTTCGGCAGAATGTAACAACTACTTACTCACTGCTCAAAGTCACTTAAGTCTCGATTACAATTTAAGACTCATATATCTATATAAGACACATCATCACAAATAAAACTTATATCATCATATATAAAACTCTGTTTTGTTAATATTATGAGCGAGAATTATGTTCTATTTTCCATGATAAATTATCACCTACTTATATTATAAAAAGCCCCCTGGATCTAAACCCTAAAAAATTGGTTTCTAATTGTGCAGCAGTGTTTAAGTTGTTTTTTAATTAGTGAGGATATTTCGGAAACGTTTCAGAAAAGGGGGTTTGCCATAGACTATCTCCACCCTTGCACGCTTATAATTTTTCGCACACATGAATTTCATCTCATAATTAACAATTAAGGAGTTACTGAGGAGTCGACTATTTTAAATAACTTACGGGTATTTCTACAATGAGATTTAGAAATAGACTACTTCTACTAAAGAAATATTTTCAAAAATACGGAATGTGTCTATGGGATTTAATGACAGCTACTGGATAATCGTCAAAAAGTGAGAGTTTTAATTTTACATGAACTAAAATTGCAAACGAAAATGGATGAAATTGTGCTTTGACAGACTCAAGGCGTTCAGTTTGTTTTCAGACGTAAAGAGTTAGAACACGTTTAATACATTTCCTTTTCCAGTAATTTAGTCAAAGTAGGAAAATGTCAAGTCAACATTTCATTCCTGTGTGGCGTAAATTTCGTAGTCATTCTTTGAAATTCAGAACCTTACGACCCATTCTTATTTCCGAGTCCACTAAAGTTCAAATAAACACCGTATAACATTTAACAAGTAAGAGAATGTGTAGAAAGGAAATAAATAAAAGAAGACTAACACAAACACGTATTCGGCACAAAGTTAAAATGTCACTAATTTTTTGTATTAATATGGAGTAGCTAAATTATAATTTAAGATCAATATTATAACAAATTCCATATATCCAGCTTCCAATGATGGTAAAATAATTGAGTATGGAAACATGGGCTATCATAACCTAATATGCGGTATTATTAAAAAAATAAAATCATATTCAAAATGCCACTATGTAAAATAATATGAAGCAAAGTCTTCTAAATATGTAGCTTACCCTACACTTTTCTTTAATATTTGAGAAATCAAAACAAGAACAGTAGATGTTTCAACAAGATTTTTTATTATTCACTCGACAAATTGTTTCAACTAATAAGTCATTTTCAAGAGTACATTGGCAATACTAAAGTTACATTATAACGAGATTCTATTTAGATACCTATTCTAACAGCGACAGCTAATTAACGTACATACATAAAATTTCTCATAATTATTACAAGTTTAATAAGAGAGGTGTATTCTGAACAAACAATTCTGTGTGATTATTAACGATGTTTTTGTTTAGTTTCTGGGCATTCTTAATTTCAAGAAATTCCAAAAAATTTAATTTCTTGCCACTAATGTTGAGTGTGTATTAACTTAATATTGACATTTATATTATGTTTATTATTAAAACAATGTTCTGAGAGACCTGAATTACGTGTTTTCTTCTTTATGTTATTTGTATGTTATTTTTAACGGGTGTCTAAAGAACGACCAGTTTGGCCTAAGTAGATAGCATTACAATCGCTGTAATTTATTTGGTAAACGCCATTTATTTGGCCGTTGCTTAATTTACGTTTGTTATTTATTAGAATAGTTCCTAAATTGTTTTTATTGATCTCTATTGCATCAATATTGAATTTAATAAGTCTTTTTATTATTTTAGAACTAGATTGTTGTATATAATTAATAGAACAAAAACTGACAATATTTTTATTATTAGAGGAATAATGACTTGTTAGTTGAAATAATTTGTTTAGTGAATAATAAAAAAATCTTGTTGAAACATCTACTATTCTTTTTCTAATTTCTCAAATATGTTTCATCACAACACCACCATAGTTAGTGTTTTCATTGAAATTTTAGTATATTGTGTTGAACAAGAATAGTAATGAAATTTTGGTTAATTTCAATATATTAATGTGAATTAATTTTTACCCCTTACAGGTTACTTCAAATTAATAAGGAAAAATTGTTACCATTATCGAACCCGGGACATTTGGCTTTACGCACCAATACTCTAACCTCGTTGCTAATCTGCAGTGGGTAAAAATTGGTTCATAGAGCAATTCACACTAATGTTGAGCAGGGAAACCATCTTTTATTTAGTTTTCCAGGTGAAATAAAAAAAACAATTAACGAAACCTAACCATCTTAACCTAACTTCTGTCCTAATAAAAAAACAATATATATATATATATATATATATTTGTTATTGTTTAGCATGATGAACCGCATAATATTCTATTCAAGATTCTATTCAAGAAAATTGGAGGTGTGGGTACTAATCGAGACATTTAATAAAGAATTTTCGCTTTTGTTGACTTCTGATTGGTGAATAAAACCACATGTGTATATTTGCGTCTATGTAAGTTCATAAATTGCGGTTTCATTGAATCGTAGCAGTCCCATTAAAGGTAGTGTATTGGAAAGCGCGATAACGAGCAACATAGAAATACTGACATCCGCGTATGTTTAGAGAAGTTCATTATCTTAGTTCTTGAATCGATATTACAACACGCATATGCTACGAAATAAAGAGAAAGATAACTGAATTGCTATGTGGAATGCCTTAGGTGCTTTAACTAAAAAAAGAAAACTGGAAAAGCACAGAATTGCGGATTTCAATGCGGTATATCGAAACAGGCATGTATTTTTGAGAATTTTCTGTCTAGTTGAATTACCTAGCTTTAAGTTAAACCAACGTATACTTTAAGTCAAAAAGGGAACAAATAAGTTCGTTTTGGAAGTCAGTCATATTAAAGGAAGCTTTTATGAAAATTAATATAATGTTATAGTGACAGTAGTACAACTCGTCCAAAGAACAGCACCTACATTTTAACCAAGCCGTTCAACCATACCGCAACCTAACCTAACCTAACCTAATGATTCCGTCGACTGCCGTGTATCCACATCCATTATCACATCCTTTTTATGATCCTACAAGAACCGAATTAGAATAGTGACATTTCAACACTCTCTCTCAGCACATTAAAAGATTGGAGATTTAGAATTGAAAGTTCAGATTAAATGAGAACATCCTGGATATTGACATACTGCTGGTATTAAATATATCATCCTTGATAACCCCTACTCCCAACTCCCAAATTTTCAAATCTGTAATATGCTTAGTTTCCCTAAATCGTCTAATGTACCTCTCAGTTTGAATGACCCTGTATATAGGTGTTTATTATACATTAAATATAACATTTGATAAAGTCAACAAATCGATAATTGACACCACCGAGTGTCTATTGGGTAGGGTTTTTATTTATTCTTTTTTCTTAGAAAGAAAACGTTTGTCTAAGGTCCAATAAAATGAAGGTCTGGTAAAATTTTAATACATTTAATAATAAAATAATAAATACTTATGGAATAAAAACACCAAACGAGTAGATGTTCACAAATTTTATTAAGACATGTAACGTGTTTCGCCAAACATTGGCTTCATCAAACATGCGAGTATTTACTACTTAAATGCAAAGGAGTGTTGCTGCTGTCACAAACTTAATACCACTATTGTTTTAATTAATCTTTATATACACTTAATCATGATAAAAGACACTTTCTCGACCACACTATCCGCGTCTTTAGTTTACGTTTTTCTCGTCTGTGGTCTTTTCAATCGCCATTCTGCGACTGATTAATTAAAACCCTAGCGGCATTCGCAATGCCGTCCCGCCCATCGGTAAAGTCCCCAAAAATCTCGCAAACCGAGAGAGCAGAATCTCATTAATAATAATAATATTAGCAAGATTACAAGGTTAGTAAAATAAAAGAAAACAATGTGAACCCCCAATTGTATATGTATGAAGTGCTGAGTTCTTGTACGTCTTTTCGTTAAAATTACTATTTTCTGTAACGTATTTTGAGCAAAACTTTTTTATATACGCAGTATCGAAGGTGGATAAAAACCAGGAAAAAACAGTATCTTGTAAAATATTAAGGGAAAATCTGTCCGGTATGGCAACCCCATAGGCTGAGATAAAGTTAGTCAGGTCCGTTTGGATGGCATTCATAAAATGATACTGTGCAACAACGTGTGTGAGCAAACGTGTCTTTGCATGTGTGTATGTGTGTAATGCTGATAAGGCATGCGTCATAAAACCGCTGACTGATGTAAAAAAGCCACAGACTCCCGAAACGCTTCGTTTGCGCTCGACTACTTTTTACAATTTTAAGAAAGTTGATGGCACAGCATCAGCAACGACACCGGCACCACGACTGCCGCTGCTGATGCTGGTCGTTTTACCACCATTTATCACATCCTAATATATTTCCACTTCCAAGATTCTAAATTAATAAAAGGGGGCATGAGATTATTTAAAATTTACAATACAAACATTTTATTTGAAGTAGATATTACAATAGCAAAGAGGCAGTATTATTCATCTACAAAAATAATATGGAGTTGTTATTTACTTGGTGAATGTTCATTATTCAAACTAAGCGAAATAAAGTTGATAAAGCTACAGTGTAACTAAACAAGTGTCGTCAGTTTTTATTACAAAGAAATGATAATTAATGGTGTGTAAAAAGCTTTGACCATTTTTGACATAAACATTCGAATTTCAATAACATTAATTTATCTGACATTATCACTTAGTGAAACAATTTATAAATGGAATAGAACAAATCTCGTCTTTTTTTCTCTAACGACACCATCCACCCATTCCCACAATTCGTGAAAGGAGGCTGAAGAGAGTCTTGCGCCCCTATCCTTCGGCTTTGCACAACATGTAAGTCGGAGCCCAACCACCAGTATGAGTAGCTAGTAGGAAAGAAGCTGCCAAAATTTTTTTTAGATAATTTATACCGAGCGGCGTGGTCTGGTGATTTAGATTTCGGGTCCGCCTGCCCTGGTGCAAGTTCAATGTTATTTCCTTGGATAATTCTGGTAAATGCTGGGGCAGTAATATTCACCAGATAAAAATTTAAACTCTTTTGTATTTTATTCCCACTAGTTCCTCGTGCTGGTGGGCGGGTAGTCCCTCCGACCTACATTGTAGTGCAAAGCCGGAGGGTAAGGCCCTCTTCAGCCTCCTTTCAGGAATCATGGGAATGGGTGGGTGGTGTGGTTAGGGAGAGAAAGATGAGACGGACGAAAAAAGACAGAAGAGAAATAAAAGATTATCTGTGGAATATTACTGCCCTAGTATTTGCCTAAGTGATCCAAGGAAACCAAAGCAGGCGGACCCGGGTTCGAACCGGTGGCCTCCCGAATGCTAAGCAATGATATAGAGCACTAGACCACGCTGCTCGGTTTTAGGAAAACTACTTTAGGGGTATTTATACTACAGGATTGTTAAGGATAGAAAGAATAAACTAGATGGAAAAATAAAGACAGAATAGGTTAAGGCACATGTTTAGAGAATTACATAGAAATGTAAGTTGCAAAAATCTAATAAAAGTAATTGAAGGTAAAACCAGCTATTAATAAGGGGTGGATGCAGATAGTGTTTAAGAAAAAATTCTAGGTACATGCTAAGTAACAGAACAATATAACATAGGTAGAGATAAAATAAAGGCATACACCAATCAAAAAGTTGAATGTTTACATTGAAGTAATATTTAGAAAGATTTAAAAATGAATTTAGAAATATTGTAAGTATATTTACAGAAACATTTACAAAATTTTATGCTTTTTACCGCCACAGGTAGGATATGTTACAGTATAGTATAGTGTAGATGAATGTAATACACCAACACGTTTCTAATAAATTGACGACAAACTCAACATTGTCTCGTAGTTGACGTTAAAGTGAAAGAAGCGGAGCACATAGTACACAATGTGAGCAAGTTACTTGCTATCCGTCTTGAAAATTTACAGTACCTTCGGTAGCGTGCAATATTTAAGCCGATTGCTACTATATCCGGGTACACCAGGAATTGGTTCTCGATTCATGTACTCTGTCAAGCTTACAACTTAAATTTTTCTCCGTCGTTCGCGTTTATTTCGTCCTTCAAGACTTATTGGTCTGCTATCGTTAACAACAAGCTACTTACAGTAAAATCACGTCGCCCCATGAAATACTGAAATTTTGTTGTACATACATATATTTTTCAACCGGATACCTATATTCAATTTATTTTCAATAAATGCAAACATATAGGTACATAGAAATTGTGCAATCGGTTTCTATGCAAATACGAAATCGATGGCATTCTGGTTAGCCGAGTGATTTGTTATTACTAATGATTTGCCGATTTCTAGATTCAGTATAATTAGAATCGGTTTTAAAAAATGTTGTAAAACATATGTAGAATACTCGAATTTTTATCCTTGTTTATCGGCGATTTTTGTGATTATCTGTCAGTATGTTGAACAGCTGTTTAAAAAGATACAGAATGTTATATCAGAAAAATTAAATAAATCGTAAGTTCAAAATTTGTACGATAAGATGTACGCAGGTATATTAAATATCGTATACTATTAAAAATTTAATACAAGACCTTACTTTCGGTAACTTTAGGTAGGCCTACTGTCTAATAAAAGTTTACTGCTTTAAAAGTTAAAGTTTTAATTACTTAAAAGCCGTTCAAGTATTACGTAATGCAGTTTTTGCCCTTATTAGAAGAAGCTGTCCTTTTAGATTATGTTTATAATATTACTAAAGAGAAGAGATGTGGGAGTCAAAAAACATGCGTGTGAAACTAGTCTTCGGACTGATGATGTTCGGTTTCTCAAAAACAGTAATTTTTTAAAGAAACTTTAAATTTTTTTTGTGTTTCATTCCTACCAGCTACTCGTGCTGGTGGGCGGGCAGTCGGAGGGTAGGGCGTAAGGCCCCCTTCAGCCTACCTTCAGGAATCGTGGGAATGGGTGGGTGGTGTGGTTAGGGAGAGAAAGATGAGACGGACGAAATGAAGACAAAAAAGAAATGAAAGGTAATATGTGGAATAATACGTTTGTTTAAATCGTCCAAGGAAGCCACAGAAAACCTGGACCAGAGCAGCCGGAACCGGATTCGAACCGGTGACCTCCCGAATTCTAAGCAATAGGGAACGAACTTGTTGTTATTGTCACCCTTAATTTTCAGGCACTTACCGACCTAGGTAAAACGGGCAAAACCCAAACATCGTTACCATTTAACTACCATTCGTGCCATAAAGTTATTGTTAAAAAATAAGTGGACATTTGTACAATTTAAAATGGTTATATGCAATATCTTTTAATTCTAGACATGAAAGTGAAAATAAAAATAGACAAAGTGTTAACAGACACATTTAAACAGAAAGGTTTATTTTTTCGTATTATCAAAGAGACTGTTTAATCCACGAAAGTTAGTGAGTAATTGATTAAATTTCTCTATATTTTAACAAGTTTGTAAACTGCAATAAGAGATTTTTACCTCTTCCCCAAACGTTTAGTATGTAAAGATAAGTTTGCTTTGAAAGTCTTTTATGTCTTATCCAAACAGACAGACGGACGAACGGTTGCTACTGAAGTTAGTTGAAAGCAATTTACCAACTTAGATCTCGAAGTAACTTAATTGGGATTCCACAAATTCCTCTCGTCTCAGACACACATAGGGAATCCTTCTAAGTCATTCGGCTCTCAAAATCGATCTTAAATAAACGTTCATGTTGTGCTCGTAAATTATTTCAACTCCTCGATGGAGTCCCTACACAATAGCAACAGAAACACTAACAGAAGAAAGGAAATAATTGTTTCTTGCTTGCCAATCAGACAACCCTGACTGACTACCCTATCAGATTCTCCGCGTAATTCCCTTTAAGAACTAATAAAACTAAATAAAGGAAAACAACCCTGTGATATACCGGTTAACGAAATTTGCCAAATCCTGGCGTGTTTTAGGGATGGCACTAACTGTCTTAAAGTTTGTTTCAACTTACTAAGAACCTTTTAGCCTGCTCTCGGTAAGACTAAAGCCTTTTTCTTTCGGCGAGAAAACTCAAAACAAAGTCAGTGGGAGATTAAAATAACGCTTCATAAACTTACTTTAAAAACCATCTTGTAAAACATTTATTTCATTCCAACATTAAAGCTGCACATTTTTTATTGTGTGAGTCGCATTTAGAAACGCTTCAATAGTAATTTTTGTATTCCAGCACTTATACACTACCTTTTATGTGAAATACTAAACTCAGATATTTCTTTTTATGAAATCGTAAACTATTTTTAGTCTAATAATTGAACGTAGGCTTTCACGGCCGGCGTCTAATAGGCCGTGGTCGGTAGGATTTAGTTCCTGACGTTTCGCCCGCAGCTGCGGCAGGCATTCTCAAAGGTTGTCGCTGCTCATCGTTGGTAAGTAGTAACCACGGCCTATTAGCCCGGAAATTTCTTATAATATTTTTAGTCTGTTATAAAAAACTTGATTAAGTAAATGTAATTGTAAACAAAAAAGAAAAAGGTCTTAGCCCAACTAACCACAACACTTTAAAAACGCGGACACGTGTTTCGCTTACTTACACGTTGTGAGCATTTTTAGCGCAGTCTTGCGTTGATAATGAGTTTTTAAAGTATTGTGGTTAGTTAGGGTAAGACCTTTTTCTTTTTTCTTTTATTCTTACACCACAGTCTCCTTCATATTTATTTCAATTGTAATTGTATTACATGTTTAGGCAATATTTTGTTGAAAAACGATTAATAATAGTTATTTATTATAAAATCAATAACTCGTTAGGTAGAATTCACAGGTCAAGATTGACGATTGATTGATTGAGCAAGCTATAATTTGGAAATATGTTAATTCAAATCCTAAAAAGTGCGATTATTTACTTTTTGTGGGCATTGCTTTGTGTTAAAAATACAAAATAACAACCACAATAATAATTTTCCACATGTCTTTTGCTGCTTAATTAGAATCTGCCTGGGAATTTCCTCGCCACATTAAGAAATTGAAATGTCTTTACTTCAAAAAACCAATTGTTTTGATTCGCTATGAATCGTCCTGGACTGCAACTTGATGAAGTCCAGGTATTTGTGTTGAATCTTGATTGAAGTAGCATTTGTAAGTCATTTGAATTAAAGTCTTTGAGCAGGTTTTATATATATATATATATATTTACACTTTTTACAACGGATAATTCTGGTAGCAACTACCCGGAAGCGTTGCATCACGACTGAGTTGTCGTTTGAATATTATTGATTGACTAGTCTTGGTTGTTGATATAAGTTGAATATAGCTCATAGATAGATAGTTTAATATGAATTGACTTTGCTTGTTTTGATCTCGTTTTAGAAAAAAGTTGTTTATAGAATTTAGAATAAGTTGGAAAGGGATGGAGGTGTGGTTAAATTTGATTAAAACAATGTTACAAGTGAGGAAGGTGGGATTTGAGACCTGTTGTAGTGTATTGGTTTATGGTTATAAATGTGACAGAAATTTGATACAAATTGATGGACGTTAAGATTAGGGGTTTGACAGTTCCAGCTAGAAAAATGATTGGAATTTATGGGCGATTTATGGTAGTGCAATTAGGAAAGGATTCGAGACAAACAAAAATTCTTTCACTGAAAATGCTATAACTCAGATACTAATACTGCAACAGCGGTCAAATTTATACACGCGTCTTTTGAAGGTTAGGGCTAACGAAACATCATATGGATTTGATACTATAGGTCAGACTACGAACTTTTCAGCCCGCCTGTTAATTACTACGTTATTTGTTTTGAGATGGGTGAATATTTTGTTGCTATACTGAACCAGTTTAAACTACAAGTAATTTTCTTGTTTCGATGGATTTAATGCGGAAATAGAAGAAATAATATCGAATGAAGTTTTTAAAATCGTACAATCATTATTGTATGCTTATTTTGTATCTTTTGAATTATAAAATCGTATTCAATGTGAAAGAGTACAAAACTGGATAACGTTCCGGTATTTATTCATAAAATTTGCAATTCGTATTCAATACATGACGGAGTCTAAAGAACGTACTGGAACCTTTCCGTTTATCGCAAATTTCTGATGTTAAAGCTGGAAAATTTTAAACGGAATAAGATGAGAGTCCTTTCAGTTACAGGCGTGCGATTATTAACGTTTATTGTCTTGGAATATTTCAAAACAAGAGACGACGAAAGCTTCGATGTCGTAATTTATTATCTATCTTACGCGGAGAGGACACAGCACAGAGCAGCGTTCCGTTTCGACGGAGACGCTTGTTCACAAATAAGAGTAGAAAGGACGTAGTGCACGTCTAAGAAAAATGACGCCATAAAGACAAGTGGTGACTTTCCGGAAGAGTGTCCGCCGGAAATGGTTTGGCCAGCTTTCGCCCATTATATAAATTGGACGCGTCTGACCCGCACCTATTGTATGAGCCAGAGACAGACGCTAATGCATAGCCAACGACAATCGCGATAACTATTATCGTAAAGATTTCCCCAAGAATACTTCGTTAAGAAAGAACAGTCCATCGGATATAGGCGACGCACAGTGGTACGAACGACATTCATTACAACATTAAAACTACAAAAAAAAAATTTTGTATTTCATTCCCACCAGCTACTCGTGCTGATAGGCGGGCAGTCCCTCCGACCTAAACTGTAGTGCAAAGCCGGAGGGTAGGGCGTAAGGCCCTCTTCAGCCTCTTTGCAGGAATCGTGGGAATGGGTGGATGGTGTGGTTAGGGAGAGAATGATGAGACGGACGAAATGAAGACAGAAGAGAAGTGAAAGATTATCTGTGGAATATTACTGCCCCAGCATTTACCTAAATGATCCAAGGAAACCAGAGAAAACTTGGACCAGAGCAGCCGCCCTTGGTTTCGAACTGGTGACCTCTCGAATGCTAAGCAATGATTTAGAGCACTAGACCACGCCACTCGGTTAAAACTAGTGACCACAAAAGTATATATACTAAATAATACGAAAAAGTACTGTGTCGTTTATTGCTACACTCGCCTCTTCCAAGGTTGTAAATTTAAGTTGTAAAATATGTCATTGTATATTCCATGTCTAATTTTACGATTTGTGTTTCTTAATACATCATTATTTCGCATATCTAATCCTTCACATTTCTATTTATTTTGTACGCTTCTTCAAAACCATAAATAATGTCTATCCCTATACATTTCAAATTTCACTTTACTTTTACTAAAGGATGAAAAATTAAATGCAGCTATTTTATTATCCTTTAGCATAAGATTTCTCTAGTCCTTTGACAATGATCGCGTGTATCGAAACTTGCTAGGAAGTTTAATAATAAAATTTGTTGAAACTATCCATACTGTTTAATTTAACCTTTGACTGTAAAATGTTTCACATTAATGCACCCCCCACAGTGTTAAGTTTACTAAGAATGTTTGACACATTGTTGATTAAAATTATGTTTTATACCCACGTTTAATTTATAACTAGCTAAGTACCAGGAATAAGTACATATATCGTAATTTCAAAAGCGGTTTTGAAATTTACAAAACGGCTTCGTGTAATATTCGAATAGTAGATATAATAATATCGTTTGGTGAACATGGTCAGTGGTGTACAAGCCACAGTTCCCGATTGTACATTTAATCCCAAAATGAGAATAAGTAATAAACATTCTGCCATAAGAGATTAAGCACTAGACGAAACCAATTCGGAATAGAATGGCCGAGATACTTTTGCGGAATAATTATCAAGCGGCCGACCTTACTGCTCTACCACACCACTACCTAGTACATACACTCCATCGGGAATTAGTTGCGAAAACATGCAAATGGTTTAGTCAGTTTGCAGTTCGCATTTACGAGTGCAATATCAAAAGCATTTCGACTTGGTCGCCGTTGTCATCGTTGAACGTATACATGAATACTATCACGTCTTGGCCAAATTTCACTGAAATCTCTTCCGCTGATAACATCTTATGGTATAGATATTTTGATATGATCGATAATAAAATCGGTAAATACCTACTATAATTTGGTCGTTTGGGTTTTGAACAATAACCAGATAAATACGGATGCGCTAGTAAAGTATATTTATGTACACTAATTATAAGGCAAATGTATATAGGGTTATTTAAACTGATTGTTAGATAATAAATATAAATATGGAATCAACAGCAACAACTACTCCGAGGGCTAATACCCCTACCGGCATTGAACTACACTGTTGATTCCGAAAGATTATTAGACGAAGATAACAATTCAAAAAAGGAAGCTATTAAAATCCTTTTTCGTCTAATTATAAAGGATCACAGATCCCACATTTGGAACGCGTCCTACATTGTAGGCACAGCGCACCGAAAGCTTCATCCCACGACCGGTTCATCAGGTGAGCGCTGGTATATTTATATATGAGCTATTTATTGTGTTTTTAATTAATAGTACCCATAATAATGTTGTATTCCAAATCCATTTGGTTCGGTATGTTAATTGAGAATATCTGTACCTTGCGAGTAATAATAAAACTCTGGACGTCGTTTTTCCTTGTTCATTTCTTACAACGCCGCTCGGTCCCTGAGAAGGACAGATTCTGCTTTTATAGGAACGTTTTTACAAACAGTTCGTTTTCCTGCCAATACCCTGGTAAGGGCCGGCCGTCAGAGAACGCGTTATTTTATAGCATCAACCGAGCGACGTGGTCTTGTGCTCTAGATCATTGCTTAGCATTCGGGAGATCACAAGTTTCCTGTGGTGTCCTTAGATCATTTAGGCAAATGCTGGGCCAGTAATATTCCATAGATAATCTTTCACTTCTCTTCTGTCTTCATTTCGTCCGTCTCATCTTTCTCTCCCTAACCACACCATCCACCCCAAGGAGTCTGAAGAGGGCGATACGCCCTTCCCTCCGGCTTTGCACTATAGTGTAGGTCGGAGGGACTGCCCGCCCACCAGCACGAGTAGCTGGTGGGAATGAAACACAAAAAAAAAATTAAGTTTTTAATAACACCAAGTGCTTGAAGTTTGAGCTTTTTTGGTACTGTCCCTTTTGAAAAAGTGAGGCCCGAAAATTAGGAATGTTGGTTGTCTTTATTGCACCAGGCAAAATTTGATGTCATATACTATTCTACTAACTTATGTTGACACAAAACTGTAATTCTAACGTTATACAAAAAATTAACTACACAAGTAAACTTACCTACTATTACAACAATTTTTTATAGAAATTGTATAAGCGATTTTGAAAAATTAGACTACAAAACGATTAGATTGTGTGGTAATGGTAGTAAGATTGTAATAAGTGTGAGGGGTTGTACATTGAACGAAATGTTGTATGTATGTGTTCCATGTTGAATAACCGTAAACCGCAGTAAAGACAATGAGGACGTAATGTCGGCTAGTTAGATCGCATGCGGGGCAGTCTTGAGATGGCAAAAGCGTTAACAAAGGCATTTCACAGGGCATTGATTCTAGCGCGTCGAGCCGCAAAAGCTAACGCGACCACGAACACTGCAATAAACTATAATTTATATCCAAACAAAACACAACCGTTTATGCGTCTGATGTTGGTCAACAGTCTACGCTCAAGTCACATCGGAATTTTCATAGGAATTGCCGTCGCTCGTTAGATTACGTTTAACGATTCTCAGAAGCAATTGTTTATGTATTATTAGTGATATCGCTGATATCACTTTAATAAATCTTCTAACCATTTATGTATTTTGTTAACATATGCAATGAATTAACTAGAGAACATACTTTGATATTAATCTCTTTGTAATAATGAAAAATTTAGTTTTAGAAGGTTTATTATAATATGTGCTGTTCTGCTACACTTGCCTATTTTGCTCCACTGCGTCCCTCTACCCCGGTTTGAATCAGCGATCTCTACATTTACCAAATCAGGCAATGGCCATTCTTATTTTGACATCAACCTAACTTAATTACCGTATTCTCGGGCAACGCAAAGTAGAAGACAATTATGCATTTATGACTCGCTGCAGTTTACATAGAGGTACGTATGAAAAATCTGTAGTGATTTACAAATAACGGACGGTTGACTGTTTTAAGATTACGCCAAGGACAAATGAGACGTTGACGCTTGACGAATTATATATATATATATATATATATATATATATATATATATATATATATTATATATCTCGCTGTGACTCACCCTGCATCAATCTCCAAACTGTGTCTCATTGTCACTTTATAAAAAATAAAAAAACTTCCCTTACACTGTAGTGCAAAGCCGAAGGGTAGAGCGTAAGGTCCTCTTCAGCCTGCTTGCAGGAATCGTGGGAATGGGTGGGTGGGTGATGTGGCAGGGAGAGAACGATGAGACGGAAGAAATGAAGACAGAGAAGAAGTGAAAGTTTATCTGTGGAATATTACTGCCCCAGAACTGGCCTAAGTGATCCAAGGGAACCACAGAAAACTTGGAACAGAGCAGCCAGACCCGGTTTCGAACCGGTGACCTTCCGAATGCTAAGCACTGATCTAGAGCACTAGACTACGCCGCTCGGTTAATGTAACTTAAATAAGTGCTCTATTCCTAATTTAATAATCATAAACTGATAACTCTACGTGTTCATCGTGATTGACTGAGCTGAGCCTAGAACTAAACTATTGTTGCGTGTGTGCAAAAGCAAGTTTGAAGACATCCAAAATTCTCTTAATAATAATATAATAACATGTATTTAAATTTTTAAACGCTATCGATAAAAGTAAAGCTGAAAATGGGAAAATTGTTGTGCAATAATTCTCATGTTTTAGCTTTGGTTTATTGTATCGTTTGAAAAGAAATGTAGCTTGTGATTATAAAAGAAGAGAAGGTAGGTGGTTGGAAAATACATAGAGAACACGTTTAGTCGTAAATCGGGGTATTTATCAGAGTCTTTATCGCGGCCGGGAAAATTAATTTCGGAGTTTAGTATGCAATCCTACCGTATACATTCTATTCATAAACCTTCCATATAGATCGTGTTAAGATATATGGGCTCTTATAAACACTGGCGCAAACTCACGAACGGTTTTAGAGCCAGCGTGCTAAATCATTTTAAACTTCGGCAGACAAAACAGTGTGAAGCCCTTTAAGGGTAAACTCATCTCAGTTGTACAAAAGAGTGGGTAATAAAGAAAGCACTTGTTATTCTAAAGGAAACAGCTGAAGTGCAATTTACACTTAAAAAGACACGATCTACACTCTCCCGAGTCTTTTCTATCGATCAAAACGACGCTATCTCGGAAACTTAATAGACGTAGACTATCCTAACGGGCACGGACGAATTGCACAATCGATACCAACCCCTATTAATTAGCCACCCTATATAATTTAAAACCGGCCAAAATATATCTAATAATTAAAATTTTTTACACTCTAAACATCATTTCATAAGTTAATCTTTTATATCAATGTATTGATCCTAAAACAGGGTAGCATTATTTTTTGTATTAGTAAAAAATTCGGAAAGAAAATACTAAATGCATTGTAAAGTTTGCATATATTCGAATAATATCCACTGAACAAAGAGAAATTTAAATTAAAATTTCGGTTTCTCAGTTATAACATTCTCGAATAACGGCTTTTGGCCATTTACAAGTGAAAATAAATGCAGGATTTCACAAAAATTAGTCGTTTGTTTGTATGCCGTATATGACGTAATAAAGCATTTTCCGGACACAGAATTTCGAACACGTTTGATTAAAAAACTCATTATTCTCTTAACCATTCTTTTCAAACTAGAAATTTATTTTTGTGATAGTCGATGAATAGTAAAGATTAACGACCATGTTTTTAATTATGTATATTAATCTTCATCGCATAAAAAAAGATTTACCGAATCGGTAAGTATAGTAGATAATTTTTGTTTCTTTTGGAAAGTTGTTTTAGGCGAATTTCAGTGGGATCCATCATCTTAGTCTGTCTGTTTATTACTTTACAATTTAAAATCTATGATATGGTTATACCTACTTTGAAGTTGTGTCATTTTTTCTATTGCCGGCGTTTCGCCCTCGATCAAACGCGACATCTTCAGAGCTCTCCACACATTGATAGACGATCTGAAATAGAATAAAATATGATGATATACAACAGCAGTATATGTCCATGCAAATTCGTTTGTTTGCATGATAGCCTTCAACAAATGTACAAATGTACAAATTCACCATAAAATATTGAATGTATAATGCAGTGACCCATTAATATTAAGGTCGTAGTTCGCAGTCGATTTCAAAGCAAATAAAAGAGCTGGTAAAATTACACGGATCGTCCATCGCGTGTAAAAAGATAGAATTCGTCCGGCTTTGACCAACAGCATGGCAGGTATTCGTCCCTTGACGACAAAATTTTTAATTTGCACCAAACTTTTTCAATTTCATGGTCTGTTCTTCTTGAAAATAAAACTAGGACGATGGTGCCTGAATAACTCGTGAACCTATCGCGAACGCGCTTCATATTATATATTATACGATGCTGCAGGAACAAGCGGGAACAGCCAGGCGCTTTCGGTCCATAAATCACCTTATAGACGACTCCCGTAATATCCTTGGTCTGATATAATAACTTTCCTCTGATACACTTTCCTATGTGCCTTTTGAGTGACGTTAATCCAAACACCATGTTGTTTGCAAAAGTACATTGTTTTATAAAAACAATATCGAGTTTGTTGAATTAATTAAATAATGCAGAAATAAAAATAAGCTAAGTAAACAAAATACACCCACAAAACCAGTGAAATTGGTAATAGAAAATTATCTGTTTCTGAAAAACTGTATTAATAATTTTCTTTATGTTATTATAGAAATCTTTTCATAATTTAATAGTTTCAGAAACAATGCGAATATAAACATAAAAATATGTATGTAAACATGTTTATGTTGTTTGCTATTTTTAACATTATTGATTCGCCTAATAACTCATTAAATATAAGCGCCCTTGACTATAAGTGGGCATATCAAAGAAATTCCACGCTCGTAATTCAATTTCATTTAGAGCACTGTCAAATACATTATCCTTCATGAGTTTCCTTATTTGTGGATCGACTAATATGCCCTCATTAATTTTTGCCTCACTAAGTCTCAGAAATGTTTGTTTTAAATGCAGAAACCTTCGTTAACTTCTATCCATAACTTTCACAAAACTCTTTATCAGTCCCAACTGAATATGCAATATAAATCGGTCACTATTATTCCACTAATAAACGCAAAATGCTCTCTAAACATAGAGAACAGGAATAGACAGATCTTAACATGATATATGTGCGTCGTCCCATAATCTCCAAATAATGCCGCAATATGAGATGGTACGTATTGTAATTCATAAAAGTACATGTTACCGAATATCTGTGGATGAAAGAAAAATTCTGTTTTTAAAATTGATTTTAGGGTCTCAAAATACATAAGGTACACCCAAAAATTGTCATGTCACAAATCCTGCGTTTATCAGTGTAATCATTAAAGGTGAAATATGTGCTGAAGTTTACAATATTCAATATTTAAAAATGTATACATCTGGTATTTCATAGTTTTAACATAGAATAAATAACTGATTTGATCTAAGTAACTGGATCGCGATTCCCGATCAATGCGCACTACTTGTCTGCTAGTATTCATTACACATTTTCTATAACCAATATAGGCCGTCTATTATTTTCCAATAGAACGAATTACTACCCACCTAATGCTTGTTCGTGAATATCGGAATTCAAAAATCCCTTTCGTCGGATATCATAGCTCTCGTGAAGCTATTAATAATTCTCGACCGAAACCCCTCTCTGACTACAATGACCTGTAATGAACGGTTTCCAAAGCACTCAAAGCTAATCGAATAATTCAAATCAGAAACCGAGCGGAATCAAACTAATAGCTCGGCTACTGGCATTGTCACTCGTTCTCGGAACCCTCGGGGAAATATTGAGGTAAAGAATGTATTAAGAATGCACTACAGACCAACGTATACATTTAGTAACATTATTGAGAAATTACATGTGGATCAATTATTTAACAAGCTCTCTTCTTTTCATACTGTCTCATATTACAACGGGTAAATAGCTGGAACGGACGCTTAGAACTTACAGCCTTAGTTATGAATTAAGTTTACTCAACCTGACTATGTAGCTACACACTATTCGAATGTCTAAGGACTTTAGTGTGGATATATTTCAGTTTTTGTTTTCAAATTATCAACTTTTTAATTACATGTTTTTTTTAACCCGACGTCGTTTCAGTAAAACTCTTCCATATTCAATTAATATTATTTTGCTGGGCACAATTAATCAATCCTATTAATAATTTGAATGAATACACTTGGTAGTTTCACAAATTTATTAAGAAATTGACGAGAATCGTCTCGGTTCTTATGCCATTATCAAGAGAATAGCAAAACATACTAAATTATACACAAAAAAAACTTTTGTAAATATAAAAATATAAATATGGAATCAACAGAAACAACTACTCCGAGGGCTAATACCCCCACCGGCATTGAATTACACTGTTGATTCCGATGGATTCTTAGACGAAGATATAACATATTCAAAAAAAAGGAATAAAAATCCTGATTCGTCTAAATATTATTTGGATCGCCTCCTACCAGGTAGGCACAACGATCCGAAAGCCTAAGTGATCCAAGGAAACCACAAAAAACTTGGACCAGAGCAGCCAGACCCGGGTTCGAACTGATGACCTCCCGAATACTAAGCAATGATCTAGAGCACTAGACCACGCTGCTCGGTATAATTATACACATGAGTTGTTATATTGTTAGTTGTTATATTTATATATCTACTTAAAATTAGGTGGAAGGTTTTAAGAGTGGGGATCCACACAAGTCTGCATGTTCATTTGTTACCAATTTGTTGTTTATTATTGATTTCAAACATTTCGAGCAGGTTTAATAGTCTACCTTTGTTACTATTATGGAGTAATTTCACATTATCGAGATCTCTAGAATTGTTATTTAAAATAAATTGTTCAGCAAAACCTGCACAGGGATTTTTGTGAGATATACCTTTTATGCTCAGATATTCCGCATTCCAAGGCTCTACCAGTCTGTCCTATGTAAATTGCTTCTCAATTTTTTACAATTAATTTGGTAGATCCCACTTTTTTGTAATACATCCATCCTTTCTTTATTATTGACTAATAATCTGCTTAAATTTAATTTATTAACAGAAATTGTATTAATGATTAATTTTATTGCTTATTCTATTCTATTGTGTTTAGTTAGAAATAAAATTAATCATATGATACCGAAGTTTTTCTTTTGTATTTGGCAAGGAGTAGAAGTGTATCAAAAGGAGTTTCTTTTGTTTTTTCATTATTTGAGTGTCTATGATGTGCTCACTGTAGCCATCCTTTATTGCCAAAGTTTCTTCTTTATTAAAATTGCCTTTGCTATATATATATATATATTATATATAAACGTTAACAACAAAGCTTTTCTGAAAATTATGAAAAATATTTCTCACATTTCCAACTAAAAAATCAACGGAAGTTGGAGTGCATGTGTTTAATTTTTTAGTTGCGAATCTCTGTACAAAGATAAATAGTTGGCAGAATAAAAGGAATTCGCAACATTTACGGGACAACATAAGAAGGTTTGCACCTGCGTTGCTCATTAAAGTGGCGCAATAGAAGTCGTCCTGGAACATTCAAATGGCCGGAACAAGACTGCACATAACTCCTCTTAATTCGAGTTTAGAGGTCGTTTTCGTGCATTCGACAAAGCGAAAAATTCTACAACAGCTCCAGTCTTGCTTGCGACCCTTTTTCTTCCATATACATGTATACTGCTGTTTTCTAAAAACACTGAGAACCGATTCAATTAACGCCAGAATCTAAAAGAAAAATCATTCCACAACTCACATAATTCAGTACCTTCGTTACAGCTTTTTATTTTATTTTGTGAAAGCGAATGCGAGACCTGGCTTTTTCCAATGAATGATATTTTCTTTCTTAAACAAATGTTCTTTTTTTGTACAAGTGCAAAAAATTTGAGCGAAGGTAGCGTATGGAATGTGGAGGATTAAAATCTTTAAACTGCTTTGGATATTGGAAAAAATGCCAAAAAGCAGACTACTAATTCCAATATCTCTCTATGCTTTTGAAGTGTACAAAAAGAGATAAAACAATTGGTTGAAAAAACAAAACAAAGGATATTGTTTGAAAAAAACGCCATTCAATATCGATTGGTCAGAATATGGCCTCTTTATGCTTTATCAAAACAGACAAAATCGATGTATATGCAAACGTTTAGGTATATAAGAAGACCTTTCACAGACAATGACTCGCTAGTCGAAGATAAACGTTTTTATTATTCATGTTTTCAGATTGTAGCAGATCAAAAAGGTATTTTATATACCTAAAACTGCTCCTTTTAACAATTTATGGATATTTCTTTAAACATTTATATATGGATAAGCCTCCTAACATTTACTTTAGAATGATTTCCGATTCTATACATTTTGTTAACGAATAGTCGACATTATGAAGTTGCTAGTTCGAGCAACAAAAACACCACCAGTTGTAAAACTGACTTCTCAATATGGACAAAAAAAGTTTCAAACTATGTTTACTTGGGTTACTAATGTTGGATACAAAAATTTAGGACTATTTAAAATAACGCAATCTTCATATTTAAGGTCTTATAATTCATTCTACTACATCCTTGTAACATTACACTTTCCTCCGTTAACTATTCACCTTTTAAGACGATTTATAGGGGGAGGAAAAAACTTTTCGTTACATATAAGCACATGATATTATGCCGCTGCCTTGTTTATACAATTGAGCTATGTGGTATGTGCTTGAGCTAGGATAATATGTTATTTATGTTAAAGGCTTTTCGTTTTGTGGCTTTATTTACAAAAATATGTTAAAGGGTTTTCAGAACTGCATTATCCAAATTTAATCAATTACTAATTGGCTTTTGTTAAATATAATTCAGAGTGAAATAATTAATAAATGTTCAATTATTTTTCGAAACACAATAAACGAAATAATCCCATACACTACTGTAAAACGTTTTTGGTTACCCACCGACAATGATGTGCTTGGTGAAAATCGTCTTTTGCCGGTCGCTTTAAGCTGAATGGTAGACCAATTGAATTATCTGAGTATTTAGTCGAATGCGTCAGCGGGACTTAGTCCCATTGCTGCCCGTCCCATTGCTGCCCGCGCCTTGAAAAAGTTGCATTGCTGCCCGCAAAATTAAAAAAGAGATTATACAGTAGCATTGCTGCCCGCGTCCGTATTTGTTTGATAATAATAATAATTTAATGATTAAATATTGCTGCAGTCATTTTTACATGGTTTCTTACTTCTTCGTCTGTCCGATATGTAGATGATAACCCCAATTCTTGGATTTATCGCCATAAGCACTTTTGAAATGAAACTTACAGCCTTTTAATGATTTATTAGGCAATACTTCTCTGCTGGCCAAAATTGTGGATGGTTCAAAATCAATTTTCAAATATTTTGGACTAAACGTTGGAACTCTACTTTCAACCAACTCAATCGAATCCATAATTCGTGACGTTAAAATTGTCGTTTTATACTTTTATAATACCTAATTATGAATTCAAATTAATTATGAGGGTAATAAAGTTGACTGGCAGCAATGCCACCAACATTAATAGTCATAAAGGTCGGCGGGCAGCAATGCCACAATTTCAGGTAAAATATTTTCGCGGGCAGCAGTGGGACACCTCCGTCGGCTGTATCTTTTATATTATAAGTGATCTGTCTGAGCACTACTTGGACCAGCCTGCTTGTACTTCTAAAAATACATTCTCAATTATTGATTTTCCGTCGTTTAATATTTTAAGTAACTAACTTGGCCCAAACCACATGTAATAAGTTTCGTCCATATATGTCCAAGTCGGCTTAGATTCTAGATCCGCTACTGAATGTATAACTCTATTGAAACATCGGAATTTGTTCCCCCCGTATAATGTATTGTGTTTAAGAAATAGAATACGATTCAACTTCGATGCGGCAGAAATCGCGTACATTCGTTTCGGAATTAGCAAACTTTGATACTTCTGTTCCTCCATGGAATACGGGATGGAAAGCTTCGTCTGTTTGAAATTAATTCTCGCGTTAGTCTGTTCGAATGAGTTTTGCTTTCTAATCCATGTTAAATCAGAGGATTAAAACTTTACAAGTGCATGATGCCCAAGTTAAATCTGGCAGAGGCAAAGCGACGTACCAATACGATTTCGGTGGCTAAATAGTCTCGATATTGATTGCCGGATCTTCCGCAATGTTCAAATTCCGTTAGAGTAAGTGAAACGTTAAACAAATGTTACTTGCAGTGATAGTTGTTTATAATTGCTATGTTTATGGCGTTACTATGCATATAATGACAAACTTTTGTATTTTAACCCACGTAAAAACCTTTATTTATAGCTAACATCATCTGTTATGAATCATTTTAGCATCATCAGAGGTGTTTTGTTGTGTTGTGTACTTCACATGTGCTCAGCGATTGCAGATCAATGATTTGTGTCGCTCTTTTTCATATGAGCTTTATGTTCTTTAATCTAATCTCGAAAGGACGCTTTGTTTCACCTATAAATGTAAAACCACCGAGCAGCATGCTTAGCATTCGGGAGGTCACCGGTTCAAGTCCGGGTCCAAGTTTTCTGTGGTTTCCCTGGATCACTTAGCCAAATGCTGGGGACAGGAATATTCCACAGATAATCCTTCAGTTCTCTTCTGTCTTCGATTCGTTCGTCTCATCTTTCTCTCAAAACCACACCACCCACCCATTCCCACGATTCCTGCAAGGAGTCTGAAGAGGGCCTCACGCCCTACCCTCCGGCTTTGCACTAGAGTGTAGGTCGGAGGGACTGCCCGCCTACCAGTACGAGTTGCTGGTGGGAATGAATCATCCAAAGGTCTTTTTTTTAGAACCACACTCACATGGGACTATGTACATACAATATTTTCTCTGATCACTCTCTTATGGTTTTGGCTTTGTAAGAATGATTGGATTTGAAGGTAGTTCTACTGTTGTATTTCTTTTCAATACGTCTAATCTTTTTTGAAATTCCCTTGACATACGGAATGATCAGATTTTACTCTCTTTTGGAGTTCCATTTATTGTTGGACGATTACTAGTTATGGTCGCTTACTGTTTTTAAAATCAATCTTTTAGGGTAGCTACTCTAGAACAGATTTTTCAAAAGTGATCAATTTCAGATTCAAAACCATCTTCATCACTACATAATGCATTTGTCCGTTTGAATAAGGATTCAAAGAGTTCTTGTTGGATCCAGAAATCTGGATTATTGTCCGGAGGTTCCTAATATGTTCTGGGTTCGTTTGAGTCTTCTTTTCCGATTGATACTGAAATTTTACTCTCAGCGAGCCGAAAGAAGTATAACTTCCAAAAAGTAAAACAAAATTATTTATTAAAGCGAGAGAAGTCGCGATAATGAAATATAATTGATGACATGCTTCTTTAATATCGTTCATAAAAACGAAAGCATTAGTTTTTGATTATGAGAGTTTAAAATAAATAGGGCTAATTACAGTGGGTAATTATTATTGAAAGTTTTGTCGTAAATTATATCGGCGTTCCCATTTCCAATAACGGGCATTGGAAAAATGGGAATATTACCTGTCGTGAATCGTTTCATCGTTTATAGTACAATAAATCACTATAGGCAACGGAGCTGGGATTTTATGACAGGTTTATTGCAGAGTTTTGCATTTAAATCTCGCAAAATTTACAACAGTGTTGAAAGCTTTCTAGTTTGTCTCATAGATGTATTTCGAAAACATTTCATACGTGTTTACAATACGGCGGTATTTCAAAGATGTTACAAGCGTACAATAATATTGTAAAATATCGAATTTTAATGGGACTTGCCTTTCAATCACGGAATAATTTTACGATCTCACACAATTGCTTCATGAACTTTATTTATGGTCTGCGTTTTCCAATAATTTAAAAGCAGAGGCTTCCAGTTCATGCAACATGAGCTTGGTAAAGAAAAATAGTGAATACTGAAATTTTAAATCTATTTCTTATTTCTCTTTGGAACATCAAAGTTCTTCTTCTTGCTGATGATTTAATATAATTACCTACTTCCGTGTAGATATATGTCGCTGTCAAATCAAAGAAATTGCTAGTTATTAATATAATTGAAGGAATTAAAATCACTTTTAAATGTTTCAAAATATTTTATTGTAAACTCTACAATATTTATATATTCTAAAAAAATATTAGTATACTAATTTAGTATATCTCTACTAAATATGTGTCTGTACAAACTTGCCTTAAAGCCCCGTAAATTATTCACTTTCAATAACTACCAATGCACAGAGAACGTAGGCACATACTTGTGATCCTTTCTCATTCGAATACTTTCCCCTATCTCCGAAAAGAATACAAAGAAATTTCGCATTCACTGCCATCTAATGTTGTCTAAGGGTGTGCCCTTTGGGATTTTGAAAACTTGAACGACAAAAATTAAGTTTAATTAAGGATACTTTAAATGAAATAACTTTTTCATTGTTAGCTGTTTAAATGGCAAGATCAACTTCATAAATTTCGTGAAAATTTAATTCAGCAAAGCGTCCCCTTAAATCATAACAATGAATGTTTTGCGATGGGATGGAAGGCATCAAAGGAGCACTTTCATAAAAATTTTGTCGGAAAGTTGCTTGCAGAGATTGGTAAGTTCGTAACTCGTTTTTAATACATCCGGCCGAAATGATAAAACTACCACCACCTGCTACTTGTGTTCCACGGCACCGAAAACTGAATTTTAGAAAACGAATTACCTTCATATCAGGTTTAATAAAGTCTGCTGCAAATAGAGGATGATATGGAAACTTATTACTATCGATTTCGAACGTCTTCGTTCCAAAGTATCGGAAAAAAGGAAAACTAAACTAGATATCATTTGCATTTTTCATAATCGAACACGAGCGTCTCACGTTTCTTACTCTTTGTTACCAAAATTAAATCGTCCATTATTTATCAAATATAATTTTACAAAATTGGATTGATTCAGCCGTTACTTTGTGATAATTCATCTTAACGATAAATGAATAAACACTACTTTGTTTATTATCACTTTTTTATTTACAAATGAAATTCCTTAACCTCACACCTACAATATTCAGATAATAAAATAAATTTTGATATTTACAGAAAACAAACATTCACAGACGTAACAATTCATAATAATTCAAGTCACCCTCTTTCACACAAACTTTCAGCATATAAATCTACGATACACAGAGCTTTTTCAGTCCCTCTTACAAATGAAAAATTAAAACATGAGCTAAATATCATTTTAACAATTGCAAAAAATAATGGTTTTGATCCAAGAACAATTCAAAATTTAATCCATAAAAAACAATTTAAAATAGCATACCAGTCTATATACCCATAGATAAAACACAAAGAATGAAAACACATATCATTGACATACTTTGATAATATTTCAATAAAAATCGCTAATGTTCTATCTGCAAACAACCTAACAGTTAGTTTTAAGACAAACACATATTTAAAACAAATACTTTTTTTATTCAAAAAAGAAGGAATTAAAATCCTTATTCGTCTAAACTTTAAGATCAAAGATAAGGAATAAGGATTTTAATTCCTTCTTTTTTGAATATGTTATATTTTCGTCTAGGAGTCCATCGGAATCAACAGTATAATTCAATGCCGGTAGGGGTATTAGCCCTCGGAGTATTTGTTTCTGTTGATTCCATATTTAAATACTTTTTAATTCAATTTCTACTTGTTGTGCACTTAATAACAAAACAAAAAACTTGAATGCTGGTTCAATACGTTTATTAAAATTCGCAGAATTTCCGTCAGCAACGGCTACTTGAATTATTTTTGACCTAATCTTTGAAGAGAATTACTAGAAGTATATAATATATGTATTAAATAAAAGAAAAATGGCACTAGATTTCACCAAGTGGGTGAACAATTACTACGTGTCTACCAGCAAGGTAACAATTTAACAACTGGAAGTCCACAAGATTATTAATTCATGTTTCCATAGCAACAAATGTGGATTACCTACTTTTAGATAAAGTCTTACATAAATACATTGAATAATTCAAACTAAACATGATAAAATATGAAATACGGGCTAATTTTAAATATATAAAAATATATCATTTTGACTATAGTTTCGACAAATAACTTGTCATTGTCAAACAAATGATTCAAATTGAATGAATATAAACAGATGTACAGTGGTGTTTATATATACTTTGGAAATACCATTAATTATTAAATGTACTGAATAATACTGAGTGGTACAAATCTACCTGGTCATTTAACAGGTTATTTTCGAAAATTTTTGATGATTTATATACTTCTAAGGATTCTAGGCCAAACTGGAAGGTCATTTAGAACTCGTTATAACGAACACTTTCGATCATTTAGATTAAGAAAAGATAATTCCAATTTTGCAAACCATTTTTTAGAAACAGGCCATCAGTTTCCTACTATAGAGAATCTTAAAATTATTCATAATGTAAATAAAGGCTTTAAACATAATATTTTATAATCCTTAGGAGTATATAAAGCATCAAAAATTTCCGAAAATAACCTATTAAACGACCAGGTAGATTTGTACCACTCAGTATTATTCAATACATTTAATCATTAATGGAACTTCCAAAATACATATATATAAACACCGCTGCCCATCTGTTTGTATTCATTCAATTTGAATTATTTGTTTGACAATGACAAGCTATTTGTAGAAACTATAGTCAAAAGGATTTGTAAATAAAAAAATGATAATAAACAAAGTAGTGTTTATTCATTTATCGTTAATACAGAACAAACTTTTCAAAATAGATGCGTTATTATTTACATGAGTGAGGGTTACAGGGTTATTTTTGATGTCCTCATTTATTTAATTAATTATTTAACTAATTAGAAAAGTTAGAACAAGCACTTCTTAACATAGTATGTAATGAACTACCAAGAAACAGGTCTAATACTCAAGTCAAGTTTAGTTGACCTCTTATCAAACAGAATTCCCTATTGTGACTCTAATTTCGTATGCCGTTAGACAAAAGCTCAGAGAATGTGAAATTAGCAGAAAATCTCTTTACGAAGACAACGTACATTAATAAAAGTTCACTTTGCTAATGTTGTTGTTTGAAGCATATACGGATATAATGCCATTAGTATAATCCGAGTGAAGTTATCAGGCGGTTCGTGGTTTTCAAGATGAAGACCGAAAGATACGGAGTTGACAATTAACAAACTAAAATCCCGCCGCTTTTAAATTATACGCCAGAGGCCTCTGTCTGAAGTTTATGAAATAATTTCACCTCACATAGCCGCAATGTATGCTTGCTACGATACATGAATATTAGGGGTAAAAATTACACTTTGGTTAGAACTACATACATTGCATATATATATATATACACAAGTACGGAGCGGTTTGTATAAAGTTTTTATGATGCAGTACAGACGCTTTTGAAAGCTTTGTCTCATTTTTTATCGACAACAAAATTGATGTTAAAATACAAACAAAACCATTCACCATAGAATATTTCAGCCAACTACACAAATTACATATATTTTAAAAAATATAGCATACTTAGATAGTTTCTAAATAAACGATTTATATTGTAATGAAAACGATGGAAAATACACAAATAAGTTTCAAAGGGGGATTTAAATGTAAATTTCAAAAATCTACCTACCCTTCTTTAAATTTGTGTATGTATAGGGATATCCTTATTGTTATATACTAGTAGTGTACTTAAATTTAATACTAGTCAATAATAAAGAAAAAACACACTTCTCTTTAAAAAGCGGAGTCTACCAAATAAACTGTGCAAATTATAATGCCATTTACATTGGAATACAATAGATCCATTTTAAAAAGGGGACACGTGTACAGGCTTCGCTGATCATTGCATAAGATATAATCATAATCTAGACAATACTAATTTCAAAATCTTACTTAAGTAAGGGAAAAAATAAATCTTCTCGAAAGTTTAGAAATAACAAAAGCACTAAAGGAAACCTTGATATAACAAATGAACAAATTGATCACTCCTTATCCCCTCTCCTAAAATCCACCCTCTAAAGAAATAAGACCAATTAGTACTTAACCACTTGTAACATCTTTACTAATTTAATTTATAATACTCCTTTTGATAATGGTGTAATAACCGAAACGGTAAAAATTGTGAAATCAATACCAACTGTTTTTTTTCCTTAATTGTATTACATGAAAATTATTTTAAATAGTTTTTAAGTGTAAATAAAGGTGAAACGTTAGGTGTTGTAATATAAATAAAATATTTTTTACCCCTAACATGACTTATTATAATAGGAAGACGTCTGATATTCAGCCCTTTGTGAAAAATGCTTCCGCGTAATAAAAACATATATATTCTTGGTCAGTGCTCTGTCAGAACCATTAAAGGTGGATCACGATTTCGAGCTCTTTGGTTTTCATCAGCACGACAAACCACAGAAAGGAAAAGGACCTTGTTTAACATTATTGAAACCCACAAATCCCAGTGGCTAATTTATACAGGTGGCGTTACAATATCCCTATTTATTCATTGAAATACTAATAAAAAAAGCTTGCAAGACAAGTCTCTATAGTTTACACACACGATTCTCGATTTCATAACTTCCTGATAAATTCGGGATCCTCAACATTAGTGTATCATACAATTGTGTTTTTGATAACTTTTTTGTTGTAAAGGAGAACTGACCGTTAATCGATTCGTGTTTTATTGCAATTTAAGAGTCTTTTACTTTATGTTAAGTTTTTAATTTTTTTTATTTACCGAAACTTCATGAAATTACTTGAGAATCGAATGCTGTTCTTTTCTGTTTATAAGGTATCCTCGGAAGGCCGTTTGATAGGAAACTTTTTCAATTTCACGGTCTGTCCGAAGTTTACAATAAAACGGGGAAATACATTCCAAGCGTTTCCGTACAAAACTGTCAACTTCGACGACGACAGAATATGTGACATGCACTGACATACCACTTTAGTCCGTCTATAACTGCCTTAATGGGACTAAAGTGTTTCAATATGAAATTAACGAAGTCGAAACCCAATTTGGATGTCGCCGAATATTATCTACATCGAATTCCGATCAATAATATTATTTTCAATTGGACAATTACACAAAAACTTTGTTTAAAATTAAGGCGGTATTCATGGAAGATCACAAAATGAAAATAAACAATTATAAAGCAAATACAGATTTGTAAGGGAGGTGACGATTATGTATAGTTAGGGACAATATTAAAATTGGAGACGAAGAACTAGAAGAAATAGCCGATTTTCAATATCTATGAAGTAAGATAAAGTCAGGATGAAAAAAAAAACTTTTTTGTGTTTCATTCCCACCAACTATCCGTGCTGGTGGGCGGGCAGTCCCTCCGACCTACATTGTAGTGCAAAGCCGGAGGGTAGCGCGTAATGCCCTCTTCAGGCTCCTTTCAGGAATCGTGGGAGTGGGTGAGTGGTGTGGTTAGAGAGAGAAAAAGGAGACGGAGGAAATGAAAACAGAAAAGAAGTGGAAGATTATCTGCGGAATATTACTGCCCCAGCATTTACCTAAATAATACAAGGAAATCACAGAAAACTTGGACCAGAGCAGCTGGAGCCGGGTTCGAACCGGTGACCCCCGAATGCTAGAGAATGATCTAGAGCTCTAGACCACGCCGCTCGGTTTGGATGGATGAAGCGGTAGAGACATAAACCAAAAATAAATCACTATTAAATATGTGTGAAAAGTAAATGATGGGCGCGGCAAAAATAGAAAAGTTAAAAATGTTACAGTTTGATTTCATTTTGTAGTTATTACGATTAGAATTAAGTATGTAATATTAAACATAGTTTATTTTATCACGAATGTAGGAATCCCTGCAAGATTCAACGTAGTTGCTATAGTGTACAAATTTTTATTGTTACAAAGATCACCCTGTTGGTGCCTCTCAAAATATTTACAATGCCGACATAGTCACAATAGATAGATTCTACGAAGGCTTCGTCGGTCACAGCCACCCTTATTTAATTTATTAGGTACACTTTAATGATATGTATTTCGAATCTTGTTTGCTTCGCTTGCAGGTCTTAGGAACTGAATTACTCAAGGCAGGGCTTCTTCTGTTAGGTTTTTCCCTACACCGGTTCTTTGTTATCTCGCAGGTATTGGTGGTGGTATTGTTATAGGGTTTAAATTTATCACATTTTCAGCACGTTTTGTCGTTCGGTCTTCCCATATTTGTATGTGTTGTAAATAATTTTTGCACATAGTTTTTTTTACTCGGAGTTTCTATGTTTTTATTCACTTCGGTCATAAAAAAACATTCTGAGAAAACACTGCTCGTGAAACGCGGGCAAACAAAAAATGATCTATTTAGCTAAAATAATTTCAACTGTCGGGCACTTCTGGTTATACCGGAAGTTGATGTCAACTTTCTTATTTTACATTTTTTACGATGGGTTCGTATGACATAAAATTTTAAGGTAACTTTGATAACCAACTTGTATACCTACGGTGAATAGCTTCTGAGATAATTTAATGTATTGGAACAAAGATTGAACCACAGATTTATAATTTGTACAGGGCGTTTAGAAAGGAATCCACAGTTTAAAAATCCAAATCTCAAAATTTAAAATCTCTAACATGCTTAGCTTCCCTAAAACGTCTAATGTACCACTCAGTTTGAAGGACCCTGTATATATTATAAATATAATGCACTATATTCACCTAAAAAGTTATTAGGGTGTGTAAGACAAGAACTGAGTATGTTCCTTTTTAATATATTGAAATTGATCTCTAAAACTTTGTGGGTACAAACCATGCTTGTACATAATTATTCTCGTTGGCCATTACAATTTCTGATTCGCTTCAGATATTTCATGTGGAAGCAGTTTCCGAATGTCCTAATTCACAAAACCAGTAAACAGAATTCACGCCTGAAGCTATTCGCGCCACTCAAACATTTTCGTCACCCCCGAAGGACGTTTCGATAAAATCGCTTCAATTTCCTAATCTTAATCAAATCATCCCGTAGGAGACGCGTAGCCATGGGATATATATATATAGTACGCATACCACTTGAGAACAATGCATGAAATAACCATTAGCTCTTCGCTAGTCGTTACCGTCTAACGCATTCGCTTTTTTCCATAATTATATAGCAGTAAAGCTCAACGATTCGACCTCTGCTCAGATGTGACACACATCGAGCTCTGATATGAAACGGAATTGCTTCATACACCCCAGATGGAGGCCTCTGGCGTCTAATTTAAAAGCAATGAGGTTCAGTTTGTTAATTGCTCGTTCTCTCTCCGTCTCGCTCTGCGTCTTAAACTGAACACCAAGGGGAACTTGCATATTCCGTTAAACTGATAAGATCACATAATTTCTGAGAGCTTAAAGTTTTAAAGTCAGTTTAGGAAACTGACCACTACTGATTTACCTGATTCGTAAAATCGGCTACTCCCTAGGCCACTTTGTAAAACATTTGTATATGTTTACCTATAACTATTACATACAGGATTACATATGATTGATAAATTACTAAACAATAAATTAGATAAAAAAGTAACATGAATGTTATAAAATAATAGTCGGGCATCTGAAACAACACCTTTTGTTCACTACATTATATAAAAAATGTTTTAAATTCAAAAACATTTTCAAAAAACTAATCATCTCAGCCGTTCAGTGTAATAATAAGGATTTAAAGAGTTTACTAATTAACAACAAAACAAAAACAAATATAAACCGAAATAATGGCATGTATAAATTGTTTTGTAATGAATGTAGCTCTGTCTATATAGGACAGACAGGTCGAGCATTTGAAACTAGGATAAGTGAACATGTAAAATCGATTTCTAAAAAAGATATTAAATCAGGAATTAGTGAACATTGTATTAGCTTAAACCATCATTTAAATTTAGAAAATACCAAATACCTACTGAGTGTTGGGAGCCAATAGGATGGAGTAGTTCTGATGCGGCCACTAATCGCTCTCATTGCCATATTAAGCTGAGTGTCTACTTTCTTGGTATGTGCGCTGTTGTTTCAAGGTGTTTTTTGAATGATAGAGTTCTATCTAAGGTTACCCCTAGATATTTTGGATACCGTTGATAGGGTAGTAGTGTGTTATTCATTTTGACTTATAATTCATAATTTGCCTTATTGTTATTAAGGTGGAAGCAGTTTGCAGAAAAGGCATGCTCACTTTATACACAATATTTACGTAGGATTTATACAAAACAATTTACAAAAACGAATATACAAAATGAGATGGTGGAACATTGGTCTCCACATTATGATTATATGAATTTGTCGAATAAAGTTCCAAAATAATAATGACGTCGAATATACTCATTTTTCATGAGAGTGAAATAAAAATGACCGGAAATGTAAATGAGCAAAATTGCCGGTCCTCTACCATAGACGAATTCGTTTTTATTTCCCTTGCATCCGAAAAACTAATAAATCCTCGCGATTCCTTGAATATATAGTGCGAAGTTATTTTATAGCTTGTTACGTTTCGCGGGTTTTGTGTTTGGTACAATGCGCCGAGGACGTGGCACGACCGTACATAAATCAAGCCTACCGCGACCGGAACAGAAGTTGTACTGGGGGGAAACTGTCGTATTTTCTCTACTTTGCAAAATACTTTTACGTTTTATTTTGCTTTTCACTTTATATATATATACATATATATACACACACATGTCCGCCGAATGTGCGATGCTACCGCGATCATTTCTACGAAATATTCAGAATTGAAATGCGCTCATGGCGATCTCGTTAAGCATTTTTCAAATGTACTATTCAGGACATGCAGGGATAAATTTAACACACACACACACACACACACGAACATATTTGTAAACCTTATGTGTATTGTCGCATTACTACAAGTTAATACAGAAAGTTTAAAATGTGACCCTCTGTCAACAGTCAAGAGGGACATTTCAAAAATTTATAGTATATACTTATAAATATCACGGCAAAGTACACATTCTATACAATATAAGAACATAGGCTTTCACGGCCGGACACTGTAGTGGACCGAGCGGCGTGGTCTAGTACTGTAGATCATTGCTTAACATTCGGGAGGTCACCGGTTCGAACCCGGGTACGGCTGCTCTGGTCCAAGTTTTCTGTGGTTTCCTTGGATCATTCAGGCAAATTCCGCGGCAGTAACATTCCACAGATAATCTTTCACTTCTCTTCTGTCTTCATTTCGTCCGTCTCATCGTTCTCTTCCGAACTACACGAGGGCCTTACGCCCTATCCTCCGGCTTTGAACTACAGTGTAGGCGGGGGGACTGCCCGTCCACCAGCACGACTAGTTGGTGGGAGTGAAATACAAAGTTTTACTGTAGTGGAATTAAGATTCAATCTTCCGTCTAGTAGAGTTCCCGCAGATGTCAGCCGCAATTGTTGATGAAACGTCTGGACCTATTCTATCGTTTCGGTTACAGAATATCTGTTCCATTCTACATTCTATTATTTTGTAGAATACCTAAAATATCCTATAGAAAACCAGCAGGAGATTAGATAAGGTAAAAAGTATGAGAGACAAATGTATCATAATTAAATCGACAAATGTACTAGAAGCACAATATGAAAGACTTGAGTAAAATAAGTTAATTTGATTCACTTACAAAATAATTAAAAGAAAATATCATTACACTTGGTTATAAAAGTACATCGCGATATACCGATAGTTATCTGCTGCTGATTGAAGTATTTCATGTGTTAAACAAGGACCTTACTAAGGTATCTACGTGTCCAACTGAATTAACGGCGAAGCTTATATATATGCTGATGAGATCTAATAAGATCAAGATTGCAATCTACGTGTGATAGTTTCGTTAAATTACAGACCAAGAATGTATACTACACTGTTTTTATAAATATCTTTACAACGAACTACAACTTTCTTCATAGGTGAATGTTTTGCATGTATTATAACGACCTCTGGAATTAACCCTGTGGCTACACATTAGTATAAGTTTACTTTTGTAATATTGTTTTAGTAGATGATACGTTACTCTGTCGGGTTAAAGTTAAGTTGTTTAGACATATTGTATAATAATTCTCCTGTTAAATAAAATGACTGTTCATTTATATTCTTATTGTGATAACATCGTTATAATTCATGAATCAAACTAACCAACCTTCGAATTTCATTTCCAGTTAAACGATTCGTTTAATTATTGTAAATTTTCCTTTCGTTTTATACTTTACCTTATTTCCGGTAGGCATTCTGGTATAAAATGCCTAAATTATACGCACTGTCTACTTAAATTCAAAACCAGAAATTACAAGTAATACAAAAAAAGAAGGCAATAAAATCCTTTTTCGTCAAATTATAAATGGATCACAGATCCCACATTTGGAACGCGTCCTACACAGTAGGCACAACGCACCGAAAACCATATCCCACGAACGGTTTCGACCTATCGGGTCTCATCAGGTGGGCGCTGGCAGAAAGGTTTTCACGCGTTGCAAATGTGGGATGTGTTATCCTTTATAAGTACAGGAAAAAGGATTTTAATACCTACTTTTTTTGTTGGATTGTTATCTTCATCTAAGAATCCATCGGAATCAACAGTGTAATTCAATGCCGGTAGGGTTATTAGCCCTCGGAGTAGTTGTTTTTGTTGATTCCATATTTATATTTATTACAAGTAATGATCGACCGTTTAAGCAAAATGGTCAAACGCAAGTATCTAAATATGAACTAATTATACTGTAAGCTGACCTTACCAAGGTTCATAAACAATTTGTACCTAGGTATTAACAATAACTTCAACTTACATTTCACAGTTCTTTGATTGTCTGAAATTTGTTTTATGTATTTATACTAATACTGAATTTTTTATAGCCAACTTGTTAATTTGAGAAATTTACATTTCTTTCTCACCTTGTGTTAGTATTTTCAAGCTTTTCTTCAATAACAGAAAAGATCGTTCTAAATATTTGAAATGTACAAGCAAAGCTGACGACGCGACGGACGATTTGAAATCGGTATATTCGGAATTTATTCTCTATTCTCCAGTTCGTTCCTTTAAAATCCGCAGACGTTCCCAGGACAAGTCCTGTCCGCAACAGGAATAAAATAAGAAGAGAACTAACGTCCTTGCCGATATTTCAAATGAAAGAGTATTCCCCACGAGGCTGAGATGTGCTTTAAAAGTAAGATTACATTTTTAGAAAAGGAACCGGAACTTTGCGTTTCCACAAAGTTTTCTTGATATTATCCTATGGAAAGCTTTCTACAAATATAAAGAGGCAGACAGTCAAGCTCATTCATAAGTCAAACATAAAGCCTACAGTCCCGATAAAATGAATAATATAAACGAGATTTGCAATTTTTATAAGTAACCAACCCTCCACTAGACCTACACATTTACATACAACGCTTTTCCTATAATCGTCTTTATCGAATGCTTGTTGAAGAAATCACAATTATTATCAAAACGATAAATGAATAAACACTACTTTGTTTATTATAACTTTTTTATTTACAAATACTTGTCTATGACACACAGAGCTTTTTCAGTACCCCTTTCAAACGAAAAATTAAAACATGAGCTAAACATCATTTTAACAATTGCAAAAAATAATGGTTTTGATCCAAGAACAATTCAAAATTTAATCCGTAAAAAACAATTTAACATAGCATACCAGTCTATATACCCACAGATAAAACACAAAGAATGAAAACACATATCATTGACATACTTTGATAATATTTCAATAAAAATCGCTAATGTTCTATCTGCAAACAACCTAACAGTTAGTTTTAAGACAAACACATATTTAAAACAAATACTTTTTATATTCAAAAAAGAAGGTAATAAAATCCTTATTCGTTTAAATTTTAAGATCAAAGATAATGAATAAGGATTTTAATTCCTTCTTTTTTGAATATGTTATATTTTCGTCTAGGAGTCCATCGGAATCAACAGTGTAATTCAATGCCGGTAGGGGTATTAGCCCTCGGAGTATTTGTTTCTGTTGATTCCATATTTAAATACTTTTTAATTCAAAAGATGAAACTGACAAATTTGAAAAAACTGGAATCTATAAGCACTTTTCTACTTATTGTGCACTTAATAACAAAACAAAAAACTTGAATGCTGGTTCAATGCGTTTATTAAAATTCGCAGAATTTCCGTCAGAAACGGCTACTTGAATTATTTTTGACCTAATCTTTGAAGAGAATTACTAGAAGTATATAATATATGTATTAGATAAAAGTAAAAAGGCACTAGATTTCACCAAGTGGGTGAACAATTACTACGTGTCTACCAGCAAGGTAACAATTTAACAACTGGAAGTCCACAAGATTATTAATTCATGTTTCCATAGCAACAAATGTGGATTACCTACTTTTAGATAAAGTCTTACATAAATACATTGAATAATTCAAACTAAACATGATAAAATATGAAATATGGGCTAATTTTAAATATATAAAAATATATCATTTTGACTATAGTTTCGACAAATAGCTTGTCATTGTCAAATAAATGATTCAAATTGGAAACTGATGGCCTATTTCTAAAAAATGGTTTGCAAAATTGGAATTATCTTTTCTTAATCTAAATGATCGAAAGTGTTCGTTATAACGAGTTCTAAATGACCTTCCAGTTTGGCCTAGAATCCTTAGAAGTATATAAAGCATAAAAACTTTCCCAAAATAACCTATTAAACGACCAGGTAGATTTGTACCACTCAGTATTATTCAGTACATTTAATAATTAATGGAATTTCCAAAATATATTTAAACACCACTGTACATCTGTTTATTTTCATTCAATTCGAATCATTTGTTTGACAATGACAAGCTATTTGTCGAAACTATAGTCACAAGGATTTGTGAATAAATAAAGTGATAATAAACAATGTAGTGTTTATTCATTTATCGTTAAGATGAATTATCAAAAATTAACGGCTGAATCAATCCATTTTTTTTTTTAAATTATGTACGTTTGTTACAATAAAAAATTACTACTAATCTTTAAATTTGAGCAAACATTTCACATATACCTACAATTTAAATACACTTACGTCCTTTACTCTTATACTTTTGTCATGCTTAACCACTTTTCGGCTAGAGGGAGTCGAATAAAGTACGAATAATAAAAACGTTATTGTCATTCGGTAAATTAAATTTTTACTAGAAGTCGTACATCGTTTAAGGGCTCATTTCCTGTGTCTATTTGAGCTTTTCATATTGAAGGTGGGTGTGAATAAAAGTGCGAAGATTCCGCAAAGCAGTGGACTATAAAATAAGAAAAGGGCGTAAAAACTGAGTAGGACCCAGGAGAGCCGTTTGTCTGCTCCATATCCATATACATATATATATATGTATATATAGGCATGTATGTGTGGTGCGACACCTTCCATGACTTTCTTTACCTTTACGAGGGCTCTACAGCTCAACCAGGGATTAGTTCTGGAGCCGTTATTTGCATAGACATTGTACAACTTACGTACGTACTTATATAGTGCGCGTGACATGAAGTTATAAACCATTGAATAATTTGTCACATTTATCGACGAAACCAGTTATAAAAATTCTTGTACCTACCGAAATTGCATGTCCTTGTAATATTACAAGCTTAATTACAACAATAAACAGAATTTTAGTTCTGATAAAGAGACGTAAAGACCAGAAATAAATGAAGTAAAAATAACTTAAATTAATCGTTTTCTTGCCCTTACTTTACTTGCCTTATTATTCGGGTATATGAATTTATAAAGGGAACCTAAATCTTATTCTTATTATCTTTAGCGTTTCAAACATCCTACTTTATTTCTCTATAGACAGACCTGAACAGGAAGACCTCATGAAATTTCGTTACGTATAAGATTAGGTTATACTACTCTAGACCTGACTTGTTTTAAAGAAAGATGGTTTTAATGGCGTAGTGGTATGGAGGTATACCATGGAACCGGACGGAGTGGTCTAGTGTCTAATTAATGTAAATAACGCGATTTGTGCAATCCTGTATGAATCATTTTTACTTATTCTATCTTGCTCCTGTCGGTGCGTGTTGTATTTTAATCCTATATATGTTAAAAGCCCGTAATGTTTCTTTCATTTTCATTAACTTTTTCGCGTGCAATCGTTTACAAGTTCTTTAAGTTCGATACTTAACTCACGTATTTGTGAAGACAAAACCATGTCGGAAGCAAAGAAAAAGAGATGACAATAGAGTGCGGAATATGTTATATTAAATACGGATTTATTGAAAATCCCACAAATCCGTCTTCGCATATGTGCCTTCTTTGTCAAAAATAATTTTCGAATGAACCGATGAAGCCTTCTAGGCTACAAGAATAGGCTTCATTTGAATAAAATGCGTTCACATAAGAAAGATAAAAATATGCCCTATCAACGAAAATATAACATTTTTAAACATTGAAATCTGAATTAAATCAATTAGTTTAAATCTTTATATTGTGGCGTTTATTGCCACACTCGCCTCTTCCAGGGTTGTAAATTTATTTGTCGATTTTGTACATTGTGTAAATATGTCATTGTACATTTTAATTTTAAGATTTCTGATTATTAACACATCTTTATTTCGCGTATCTAATCCTTCACATTTCTATTTCTTGAATTTATAACTTCTATTTCTTTTGTACTCTTCTACATAACCATAAATAATAACTATGTCTACACATTTCAAATTTCACTTTTCCTTTGTATTTTTAACATAATACTGTATTCATCAATTTCATCCAATTATTTTTAACTTGTTTACAAATCCTTTTCGAGCATTTCCTATTGTACCCTTGGTTGGTGTTATTCGAATCGTCACGCTTTCACCCATTTACTCTCGCCAGTAGAGAGTAATCCTTTTCTGCATCCGATCCAAATTTAACTTTTTTACGCCAATTATCTTCGTCATGGTCACCTTCCCTATATTCCTGGTTTCCTTAATTCGAATAACACCAAACTAAATCGTTAGAAACGGTTCTCCTACTTCTTTCATTCTTTTAACAGACCATTCTTAAAAATGATAAATATTAGGTCAGATTAACAATCACTCAGAGTCACTCTAACTCAGTCAACACACCTAAACTTAATCAATCAAGTCCTTATTACCACATCTTATTTTCTACTTTTTAAAAAAAATTAATAATAATTAAAAATTATTCTTCATCCCTGTATTTAACTGTTTATAGTGTACACATCAAACTTTATTTACACACGATCACATTATTTTATTGTGGCGTTTTAAAACACTCAAACGACCAAAATATGTGTTCCTGGTTTTAAAACTGTGCTAATGTTAAACGATATTCAAAATTATTATTGTTTACAATTAACAAAATATTATCTACTCTGTATACTGTTCTCTTTCGCGATCGATCATCCCATTTTTTAAAATGACGACCGAAAGGCGTTGCTGTTAACCTTTCGAACAAATAAACAAATGAATTTATATCAGAACAAATTAGCTCCTCCCAATTAAATTTTAACCCGGTATGTGCTGCTTCTTACGACTAACTATTGAACTGAAAATTCACGTACCGTAAAGCAACGATGATACTTACAACGTAACTTATGATCTCCCGATACCTAACTCTTTACGTGAATGACATTTAAAAGTCGTCGACAGTTGTTTCGATTTTCAAGGTTGAATGCTTAAGGGAGTTAGCCAGTATTTATTATACATCAGGTAACTACATATTAAATGAGTGAGAATACCTTAAATTGATTTTTTATTCGACATTAGAAAACAATATAAATCATACAAAGGTTTATAGCCACATTTTGAATATTTCGTATTTTTAGAATTACTTTTAAAGTCTTATTGACGCTATTGTATTAATACAAGGTTATTCAAACTGAGTGGTGCATATGATGTTTTATGAAAACTAAGAGTGTGAGAGATTTAAAAATTCGGCAATTCCGGTTATCAAAGGTGATCTTTGTATCTAAAATAATTTCAACTGTCTTCCACTTCCGGTTATACCGGAAGTTGATGTCAACTTTGTTATTTTAAATGGAATGGTATATTTTTTAAGACTAATTCGTACGAAGTATAACATTTTCGGGTGACCTTGATGACCAACTTGTATGCCTACGTTAAATCGTTTCTGATATAACTTAATTTATAGAGAAAAGGTCGCTACCGCCACCAAACCTATAATAAATCATAACTTCCATAAAAAATATCTTAATGTGTTGAAATTTTCACTAATTAGTCAAGTGTCAATGCTAATGTTATGCTAAAAAATTAAGCTTCATAATTTGTACAGGGCGATCAGAAAAATAAAACAAAATTCAAAAACTTCAAATACGAATAATTTCATTTTTTCAAATGGTTTTACTTTATCATTCGATTCGTTTTTCTATATTCTTTCTATACATTCGGATGAAAAAAATGGAAAATTATTCAAAAATTTTCAAATTTTAAAATCTCTAACACGCTTAATTTTCCTAAAACGCCTAATGTACCATTTAGTTTGAACAACCCTGCATGACAATTGTCAATGCTTCTTAGTGTATTTAGTAAAAAAGTGTGCAATTTTTCGATTGGAATTAAGAATCACCATTTTCATAGTTACTTGCCGAATATACAAAATCTGAAAAATCTGAACTTTATTGAACTAATAATATTTACATTTAATTCTTTTTATAAATACCTACAGATTTCTTTACTTAGATTATTAAGGTAACCAACATAATGCTATTGTTCTATTTCTTTGGTATTTGTACTATAAATTTCTTTCAAAGAAATAGAAAAATCGCATTTTGTAGGTTACCTTAATAATCTAAGTAATGAAATTTGTAGGTATTTAAAAAAAGAATTAAATCTAAATATTATTAGTTCAAACAAAAGTAATTTGAAAAATATATTAGTTAATAATAGATTACATAATATTGATATATTTAAGAAATATGGTGTTGATAGAATCAAATGTGTTGATTGTAATGGTGTCTACATTGGAAAAACGGGCCGAAATTTTGATATTAGATGGCAAGAGCACGAAAAATCTATTTTACATAACAAAATATATACTAGTTTATCCCAACATTGCATAGAAAATAATCACACAATAAACAAAAATAATTTTTCAATCCTTCATATTCAAAACAATAGTAAAAAGTTAAATTTCTTGGAAAAATTAGAAATTCAGAAATTCAACGTTAAACGACCAAATTGAAGTAGCCCTGCGATTGCAGGTAATATAGGAATTTCCGGCCATTAATACCTGCAAATAAATACTTTCGCAGCCTTCTTTAATTTTAGTACACTCTGAATGTCTCTTTGATAATGACCGAAAGGTCGAAACGCATGTGTTAGAGTTTTCTAATAAATAATTGTGAATTTTAATAAGTGTTTTCTTCAATAAAATTTAATTTTAAGCGTGATTCTACCTGAGAGTCGCGGATGTTCATTTTATTTCATTCTTGAACTCGTTAACTAACTGAATATTTAACAAACAGCACATCAAGCGGTTTCTCAGTGACAGTTGCATTAAAAGAGAAGTGAGCGAGATTCCAAGTAAAATGAGAATCGCAAAGGTTTTACGACTGATGCTTGCGAACGTAACATCAATAAACATGAACCACCGAAAGAATTAACCGTCGTGTCGTCTGACGAAGCGTATAATCAAATAAAGACTGTTTTCATTACTCTACTTACTGCCAAAGCATTTGCACGTTCAACTGCAAAATAACGATACAAATTACAACAAGTACAAACATAGAAATGTTTACACTATTCACAGTTATAATGCCCGCATATAACAAGCAGATTAAATAAAATTTTGTACACATCTGAAGATAACTTGAATGTAAGATAATATTAGTTTAAATAAATAAAACACATGCTGTTGTTCTAATGATAAAAGTAATTTTCCCTTCCCTTACAAATGTTTCGGTCTCCCGATCATCCTCAAAGAGTTTTTACTGGAAACTACACTTAAGAAAAAGAAAAAAAAAAACTTTTTTGTGTTTCATTCTCACCAGTTACTCGTGCTGGTAGGCGGGCAGCTCCTCCGACATACACTGCAGTGCAAAGCCGAAGGGTAGGGCGTAAGGCTCTCTTCAACCTCCTTGCAAGAATTGTGGGAAAGGGTGGGTGGTGTGGTTAGAGCGGTGGGACCAAAGTTGCCACTAAAAATGAAGATCTACCTGCTACAAAATTGGGGTTTTAAAAGTAAACTACCAATCTTGCCACCAGAGAAAAGGGCGCTCATCTACCTAATAAGGTAATTATTATTATCCGGTGATAATATTGATATGAGTAATTATTTACAACTATATCATAAGTAAAGATTAAGTAATTTAAAATCAGGTTATGGATATGAGAATGGTCACTATGTGCCTTACATATATTGTTTATTGAGAAATAAATAATCACAAACATACGAAAAATTATTTAATCTGTTAAAATCCAAAATTTTAAAGGATTTTAATTTAAACTTCTATCCAAATGAAGTTATTGTAGACTTTTTTAGAAATAAAGTGAAAACTATCATGGAATTGTGTGAAAAATATAAAAACAAAACAATATCGAACATCGACTATATAAAATGTGTCTCATATTTACGTTGAAAAATTGTTGACGATATATGTATAACATAAGTATGAATTTATAATGCCTTATTAATTACTGTTAAATAAATGCCATAAAATATCAATAAAGTATTTTCCTTTCTCATTAGAATAATATTCTACCTATTAGGTGTTAGTGGCACAATCGGTTGTACCTTTTCAAAGACCCGTTTTGGTCTGTGGCAAGATCGGTTGTACCTACGCCCAGTTAGAGAGAGGAAGATGAGACGGACGAAATAAAGACAGAAGAGAAGTGAAAGATTATCTGTGGAATATTACTGCCCCAATATTTGCCTAAGTGATCCAGGGAAACCACAGACGATTAGGACCAGATCAACCGGACCCGGGTTTGAACCGGTGACCTCCCGAATACTAAGCAATAATCTAGAGTTCAAGATTTCCTACGTAATGATCTAGAGCACTAGACCACGCCGCTCGGTGAACTTACCACTATTTAATATCTATTTATAGGTATCTGGACTCTAAGGGCCTATGGCATCACAATTTGAGCATTATATACGTCAGACAGGCAGAAATTTTGAAAAAAACAATAATAGAACATAACAAATATATCAAAAATAATTTGGTGATAATAAGGTGATTTTAGTTTGACGCCTTAATTCTATAAATTCTATCTTCGGCATTTTTAAATTATGTTCTCTTACTACTGGTTCCCTTCTTTTATCTACAAGCTTTAGCTCCACCTTCATAATCTTCCTAAATTATTCAAATTCTGCCTTCGTTTCATAATTTTACTCTTTTTATTTTATTATTTGTACAATTGTTGGCATATATTCATCTTTTTATTTTTTGTCTTTGTAATATATTAGTCTTATTATTATTTCTTAAATTCATAAAAAATAAGTATTTTTACATTCAATTGCGGAATCAATTCATCATTCAATCATGTTAGATTAAAACCATTCAAACATCAAACATTTTTAGCAGAGATCATTTTAGTACATTAACATATAGCACCAATCACATCAAGATCTCTCTAAACATATAGTATTTAATAAGTCATAATCTATAGTCATTTAGTATTTTCGTAAAAATAAGTAGCAATCACGGCGTACAATAAAATTAGTTTGTATATAGTTGTAAATAGTTTGGGTGTAATAAACTTCTAAAACACAAAGTCCGTTTATTGCATCGATTCCCCCATAAGAATCAGAAGAAGTGGCACATCTGTGCACCGGTGAAAGAGTCTTATTTCATCAACAAATAAACAACAGTGTTCAATAAAAATTTGTATTATTCAATCTTATTATTAGTATATCTAACAGGCATAGAACCAAATTGTGTTTAATATAATTTTATAAATAAGTTTTGGTATAATTTCCAAGTTGACAACTTCAGTAAAACGATCATAATTTTGTTTTATATGTCAATATAATTAATTTACTTTTTAAATGTCACTAAAACCGACATTTCGTTTATATTGTAAGTATATGACTGTCGTGAAAATAATGATAATAATAATAATAATAATAATAATGTTTGGAGGTTGGTTTTTGTTTTCGTAAATTTGCGTTCAGTCATCAGAAGAATAGATAAACCAAACAATAAACCAACTTAGTTATTGTGACTTGATGAAAGTAATTTCGAAATGAGAATTAAATGAAGAATTATGTAGCACGTAAGGAAAGTTTTATCACGAAGGCCGGCTGCGACGCGGCAAAGGAAATTGCGGTTTTACGCCACTTTAGTTGCCCAAAATGAAAAATTGCTGGCAGCCAGAAAGAACATCAACAAATTTTACGAGAACAGTGAGACGAAATGAGCTCTCGGTTCGCATTACTTACAAACGAGGGCGACAAATTCGATATCTGCGAGGCATTTTATCAAATGATCCCTGATTCGATGTCGAAGCGTCACATCCAGTAAATAAAGGGGTTTTTATAAGGATCTTCGCAACTCCTGTCTATCTCTTATGACTTTTGACCTCAGTTTTTGCTCGCTCTTATTCGGATAACATTTATTGGCTCCTTTGCGCATTTATTGTTCGAAATTCGTCGTCTATCTTACACAATATGGGGTAGCAACCCCGCAATTCTACAAGTAAATTATATTATATTATCTATAAAAAGCAAGGATTTTGCCCACTTTCTTTCTTCTTTAACGTTATAGATACAAGTTACCTTTTCTATACATATTTAAATGTACTAGTACAGCGTGAGGTCTAAATTCGACCAATTTGTCCTTATTTAAATGGTTAAAACATTACTTGAATGAATAATTGATTATGTCAACAATAGTAGTCTGGTAATGAAACACAAAAAAGTTTTTTTTTCCATGTTACTGGTGGAGGCACATGTCATTCTATGAGAAGGAAACATTAGCAAAGTTTTCATTTTAAATTGAATTGTATTAGTGTATTTAAGGTAAAAAGAAATCGTCTCGGTCGGTTTTAATGTGAAAATAGAAAAATAACAGTTCAAAGTGTGAACAACGAAAGTAAAAAGTTCGACTTATTTCAATCGAACCGAAGGAACGTGTTCAGGGTAAATTACGTATTATTGGCAAATGCCGAGGTAATTGTTTTTAATGGTTTGGTAACATGAACGCCGATTTTTAAGCAAGCTACATACTGGACTCTATTAAATTGTATGTTTCGCTGTTAGAGAATTTACAACGTTCGACCTACATAATATTTTACTAGCAGAAATTCATCTAAATAAACAAAATTGGATATTATTCATCCAAACTTGCTGAAAGATATAAATTTCATGACGCATAATACTAAATTTTATTGTTGAAATTATAACAAGAATAGGTAATTCTCATATAATTAATATTGGCGGATATTAGTGGAAATAACGATGGGTTTATTAGGTACTTTAGTTCGACGTGCTTATAGCTAGGAGGACAGAGACGTGATTATAACTAGACTGCGCCTTGCGTTTATAAAGTGATACCATTTGGGTAGGCAACACATTTTGCAAATTATGGGACAGAAACGCGAGAATTATTAAGAACGCTCGTAACATCACTCAGAAAGTTTGAGGCAGTTGAAGTGTTAAGAGTAGTTATTTCAAATAAATGTTGTGCGACAATATTTTTCTTGTACATAGGGTTTTGTGAACACTTTTATGAAGTATTTTTTGTTAAAATAATATAAAACTAGTTTAAAATTAGACCAATATGGTTACATATTGTTGTGCATACGGTTGCCGTGAAAAGATTTCTAAAGGTTCTTCCATTTCATTTCATGTTTAAGTACAATTTAAACATAAGACACTGATACATTTGTAATTTCTTCAACGGTTCCTTTAGGATCCTGAATTAAAAAAAAAAATTGTTGAACGCAATAAGGCGTTAAAGTTTTACACCGTCAAAATATTCAGTTGTGTGTTGTTTGCAGCAAACATTTTGAAGAAAATGACTTTTTAATATCCGTGGGAAAAAGAAAATTAAAGCAAAATGCTCTGTACCTAGCGTTTTTGATTTTCCTCAGCATTTAATTATAAAAGTAGTACCTCGACGCAACAAACGAAGTATTTTATCACAGGAGAAAAAGTAAGCAAGTAATTAAATGAGTAATTTTAAGATAAAGAGTTAATTTAATTTTGTTCTAAAATGGTACCATAAATACGGAGTTGCCGTCAATCCCGTCAACTTCAAAAGTACATCCTGAAAGGTAAATTCTGATTTTGCTAAAAATCAGTAATGCGTTCATTTACCTATTAATTTAGTTTTTAACCTTTATTATTATCGCTTAGGTTTTAATGTATTTTGAAATTTTTACTTAACTCTAGGCAGCACGTAAGTTGAATGTAGATATTTTTATTAATTAATATTTATATTTTTGTATGTTAGATATATTGAAAACTTTCTACAAAAGGTTTAAGTTTATTTTTGTTGTTTATTATATTTTGTGTATTATTAGTCATAGTTAAGATTTACTTAGATAAATAATTCATAAACATAAGTTTTAGGTTTTCACATATAACATATATCTATACTTAATTTTTATTCTTATCGCTTAAAACGTTTTTCTTGTCTATCCGTCACCCTAAATTCATGTCTACTGTCGTCTGCTTATTATACCTAACCACCTATCCATGTCAATTGACACCTCTCGCATATCTTTCTCTAACTTACATCTTCTCATGATTAACATACTAATTTGCTAACTTTCCCAAAAGAGTACACATAATGAACGACTTCACATACTTAGATTTTTTTATTAACAAAAACTTACAAAACATTTTATCAAATTCACTATTATTTAAACCATAAAATCAGACTGTAAAATACATCTAAATAGTAGTACCGTTAATATAAATCATTCTAATCGCAGTCATCACATCTTCTTTATCAACTTCATATACCAATCATTCACACAACGAGAAATCTACTTGCGTTACTAATTAACTTTATTTTCACTCTTAGCACACATATATTACTGTAAACAACAGTATTATTCTTTTTTTTAAGAAGTTTAATTATGTTTTCAATATGTTTGGTTTGTATGTTAAATGCTATTGTAAATGATTTTCAATCTTTAAAGTCCGTAAATTTCCGTTTAGCGGATGGGAAACTTAAATATGTGCCCCCGAATGTACATTGTTGGTTGCATACCCAAAGTACATCATTTTCTAGTACAGAGAATATTGCTTACGCTCGGTCCATATTATAATCACGTCTCTGTGGGAGGACCTAAACATAGATATATCTATAAGTTCGAGACTTGGAGAGTGTACTTCACGTATGAGAGCTGAATAGAGAAACTTATATGTCGATATTACATCAAAAGTGATAAGTATAAGCGGAGCATTACTTCAATTCCATCGTTCGTACTTATATCCTCGACTTGACTGTCTGATTATTCCTAAAACAAAACTCAGTTCCGAGAAGAGATTTGAGAATGTGAAGTAAATCAAGCGCGAACGCGATAGATTGCTCCGGGAAGTGAAAGAAGCACAGAATAGGATTCCGGATTCCCCAAGGAAGACGCTTTGATGAGCATCACAGCCCTGATATTTTATAGTAACTAGTGTACCATATACACCAAAAAATTTCAAAAACTTACCCATATAAAAACGATCAAATTCTGGTAATCTATAAATCAATATTTTTTTAGAGAACAGTTTAACATGGTTGCTTTAAAAAAGTCAATTACGTTCAGTACCATTAATAGTGAGAAAAGTGTATCATTGATGAAACATTATTAATATAAGAAGAACAAAATACTCATGTGGCTAGTTTAAACAAAAATACATTATAACAGTCGTTGCCACCTAACCTACCTAACCTAAGCTAACCGGTCATTCTCAAGAATATCATGGTACCAAAAGATACATTGCATTATATCAATTAAAGGGGGTTTATCCCTAAATATTATTGGAATACAAGAACATATGTAAGTATATATATAAAGGGTGGCCCAAAAAATTGTAATGTATTCATTGTGGCCAAAATATAAATTTAACCAAAACAATTTTCCAACAAAAATTCTTCCCTATTTTAATATCAGATCGTGTAAATCAGATAAATTAAATTTAATATTGTAGTGTAACCTACCCAGGTCCATTCGATCGTCATATAACACACCTACGTTGTTTATGGATATCAGCTGTTGTCGATTCGATACACTAGTTACTAGCGTAATTTGGAAGGGTTGTTTAAAGTTGTTAAATGAAAAACAACAAATATGTGACATCCTAACTTTATTATGAATGAAATGATAAAATACCAGGCAAATCCCAGTAATATTAAATTTTAAACAAAACAAATACGAATGCCGGACTCAGCCTAGGGCTAGCGCGGGGAAAGAGTGTGACAGAGAAACCCACCATATTAGCCCCACAAATCAGAGATGTGTACCATCCGTAAAGTATGAAATGTATATAAATTAAAAATATCACTCTGTGAAAATCTACCCTGTACGATCCACATACACAGACACATGTAAGTAATCATTTAAAACTGAAGAATGTTGGTAGTTAGTAGACAATATAAAAAAAATAATAATAAATAAAGGTACTGAGGTCCCATACGGGAGGCAACCCAGCTATAAGTTGAGATTTTAGAGCACAATCTGGGTCTCACATAAAAATAAAATGCAGTAAATAAACACACAAATAAACATGTAAATAAATGCGACGAATTAAATATCAAAATAAAATGCAATAAATAAAACCAAAATAAACACACACATAAATATCAAAATAAAATACACAGACATTTGTAAATACTTCCAGATCAATTTTCTACACGGGGGAATATGTTAGTAAATTCAACAAAGCTCGAAACATTCTGAACGCACCTGGTAGATCAACAAAGAGCAAAATCATAAAAATTAGAAATAAATAAAAATCACAGAATGATTGTTACACATCACGGTTTTGTTCAAATTAATAAAATAAAAGTTCAAATTAAGTAAAACATCATAAAATATGCAAGATAGAAATTGTTGTGTCATTATAAAATGAATTGGAAGAACAATGAAAATTGACAACTTTGTGTAAATTTTATAACAGTGAAAAACAACATAATAAATATTAAAACTTCGTTTAAAAATATAAGCAAAACAATAGTTTATTACCTGTGAATGCAGCTTGAAAAAGACACAAAAATAGAAATAAATAAAAAACAAAGAACCAACAAACGCGACACTTCACTACCCTGACAACCCCAAGAATAACCGTACGACCCTCCATAACCAAGAACGCGACGCTGAGCTCTGGTAAATCTCAGACCTCTCCATCATCTAGAATTTTTATCGTTCGTTCGCGTCTAAGATAACTAATCAGTTCCTGATTTAGGGAAGTGTGAAATTATTGAAACAGGCGATAGAGAACGACAGACCCTGGTTACTACAATATATAGGGTGTTCCAATGACTATATGCTATTAGATTACGACCCTTTCGACATGGCCCTACACCTTGAATTAAGCGTGGTAAATGTAATTGTTTAAACAGCTATCTGCTACAACATTCTAAGGTAACTAATTCACCTCCTTGACGTTGACTTGCACAAATGATATGATTTATGCATATTTATTATTATTATATATTTTGGGAACTTTACTTATGACTTCCGTCGAGTTGACCCATTAATAATTTAAACGAAACTTTCTTTTTTCTATTTTTAAACACCCTGTATAGTAAATTAAATTGTTTTTGATATTTTTTTATTAAATCTACATTGGTATACATATACTTCTATTATCTTTACTATATACTGTTCAACAAACAGGAATAACTAATTATGTAATTAACTACCTATAACTATAAACTAGGCACTAATTACACAGACCAAAAGATTTCGGGAAATATATAAATTAATATACGTTTCGGAGAAATTATTAGTATATTCTTTTATAGTCTGAACATTTTAGGGCAACAATTGTACAACAAACAAAGTTAACTAGTACGGCATAATGTATAACCAGCAAATATTGTTTACAAAAATATGCTATAGATAAGCAACTTAAAAACAAACCAACAAAGGCACACTTACCCTGGTCGTTTTTTCATTGTTACAAACACAAAATGTTCACGTCAAATAAAAACGCATCACCAACATATTACACTAATCAAGTATAATTACGGAAGATTCATTTACAGTCAAATCCATACTAAATGGAGATTATATGGTTAAAAGCAACACTTAGCACTCGCGATTAGACTTTTACTACTGAGATGTGTCTAGAACACGACTTAATACGACGAGGAACACGATAACTGATATTCGGCCAGCTGTTGTGTCCTTGATATCAACCTTCTGACAAATGATGTGACAGAGAAAAAAACTGTGACTCAAAAAAAGTAAATGAAACGTTTTTATAAATATTTTTATGCGAATCACAAAAAATATACGTCGTTTGTGTCGAAAGCGAGATATTAGACTAAGAAGTTTCTTATAGAGTTGCTGGGGTGTCAACCTTTTATACTTTTGGGAATATAACCTTTTCGTTATTAGAGCTACTTGAAAAAAATATGTAAGTACCATAAATATTTTAAAAAAATTGATAATCTATAAGAAAGCCCTGTACTTAATTTTTAAATACCTGACATTTACAATGGAGTAACAGGCATAAACTGAACATTTTTTTCGTTTTAGGATGATCGTTCAGATACCGAAAACTTTTTTTTAATATTACCGCTTTAAGATATTTACATTTACCCCCAAGGTAAGGGGAGGCAATAGGAGCGATCGCCTACAAAATTAAAAGAAACTAAAGACTCAAGCGATTTAAAACCCCTAACCCTATAAGCTAAGTGTTTTAAACCCCTTCATACTTTAATCTAAACCATAAATACCTTTATAAACTCATAATAGAGTCTTTTAAACTCCACAACCACATAGCCTAATATTTTTAAACATTATAAAGGGAGCAGCTAGCCAACACACTAAAGCAGATTATGCTACCATGGTAATTTATCTAAGTATAGATTAAAAATTACGCTGACTCGTTACCTTCCGAGTTATGGGATTTAAAAAGTTTACATTATAAGGTCAGGGGGATGAAATAGTTTAGTCTATGGACCTATCACGTATTTATGGCTCAAGTGTAGGGGATTAAAACGTTTGAATTTAATGTTTTGGGCTATTTTTCGAATTGATCATTTCTTCATCCACCTGATGAAGCAATAGTGTGGCGACTCTATAGTCGTGGACTTTTTCAAATAAATTGTGAAACTCAAAAAAGTGTCTTTTATTTAATTTACTTTGGGTTATTAAATTTTTCGTCATCGCCCTGAAGAAGACTTCTGGATCCGCCCTGGATAGGCATAAATGAGTTCATTTGATGAGACTAAGTATGTTAAGTAATATGACCGATTAATAACGCCGTTTTTCTACTGTGGTGTTGCGAGTGCTTATTTAATATTAAATTTATATGGATGATTGACGATATTTACTGAACAGATGGTTAGTGGTGAAAACGATGAAAGAATTGAAATGAATTTAATATTGAGTGGTAAAAAATGTGCAAATAGTTGTGACGAGTGTTATCTGTAGCGGTCGGTGAAGAAGTGTTGATTTGAAAATATAGAAAGTTAGTATTCAACGGTAAAGGTTATTTATTGGAAGCATGCCGAGGGTAGCGAAACAAGAAGTGGTAGTTTTAATAGGGATCGGCAACGGTACTTTTTATGATTGACCGTTGCAAGCGATCGCTAACAAGGAGACAGGAATTTTGGATTGTGTATGAAAGATAGACAAGAAAAGAAAGCTGTTTCTCAGAATTAAAAAAGGCAAGACAGTAGAAAACATGGTTGAGAAAAGGCATGCTCAAGGGTGTTAGTAATTTTATACAAAATATTTACACAGAATTTACACAAGATAATTTATACAAAAGTAAAGAATTTTTATGTACAAAAATGAATATTTTTACAATAGTGGGACATAAGTCCCCACACTACTAACAGGATAAGCATGTAGTTTATGCGGGTACAGTAGCCACGAAGGGTCCTTTCGTCTAATTACGATCGAACCTTAGGGCAAGGGTAAACTGGTGGGTGGTATAGTCGTTTAATTTTTGATGTCACGTTAGTGAAACGTGGCGTTAAAAGAAGTAAAACGCCAACAGTTAGCTCGGAGCGCGAACAAGTAAAGGCTAGTGAAATCTCAAGAGAGGGCAAAGTTTTAAGTTCACTCGCCAGCTTAAAGGTTCATTGTTAGCATTTTCTCAAACTTGAAGCATTTTGTTGCTCCAGATAGGCACTAAAGATGATTAAAGCTATGTTACCTATGCAAACGACTAACTGGTATCGACCAAATACCTTAGAAGTAATTAAGGGAGGATTAAACAAAAGTTTTAATTAAACCTACCCTTCCTCACTTGTCCTCTCTTTCTCTCTTTCTCTTTCCCTAGTAGCATAGCCGCAAGAAGAGAATAAATTAAAGTTATTTGTCCATAGAAGGCACCATGTAGCTCTGAATTTGCGTAATAAATATGAAAATGAGTGAATAAGAAGAGAACTCGTCTAAATGGCTTTTGTTATCGGCTACCGAGCTGAAAAATGAAAATTAGCTTTTAGATTTTAATCTCGAAAATTTTAATTTTTACTTTAAGTGGATATTAACGGTACAGCGTTGAAATATTTTGAGTCTCAAATTAATGATTAAGGCGTCTATTACCTACTTATGTACAAAACAGCATCTTAAAAATACGAACAAAATTGAAACGGTTTGTTGTAGTCGTCAATTTCAGTGGGTACATTAAATTTAAAACATTTATTGTCTATGTATTATTTATTTCGACTTTCTTACTTGATACACTTCAAAAGTAAGTTCGTTTTTAAATATTCAAACTTTTTTAAGTCACATCATCCAAGTAAAAATGTAATTGTGTGAAACAATAAACATTCTTTGATGCTTAAGTTAACATAATGTTTCCACTTTTTATTTTTTTAGGTAGGTAGTAGAGAATGAGAATGACGAAAATTAGCAGTTACCTAGGTACTTGTTTGTTTCTGAAAGGCATCACTGTCTTTTTTAGTCTCTAAACGAAAAAATAAACATCCGTCAGCAACTTACCCATGCCCTCATTTTTAAATTTCCTAGAAATTATTCTCAAAAAAAAAAAATGTTATTACTGAATAGTTTCGAACTTTACTTGATGAAAATAATTACCTCCAAGAATTAAATATTATAATGTAAGTTGCAGTACATAATGGTTACAATCCTTCACTAATAGATCACTTGATTAAAAAAAACAACAGAAAATAACATTAAATTTAGTATACATTGATATTACAAATAAAGACAAGAAATATAATTGCTTAACTTATTTAAGTCAAATAACCAATAAATTATTTTCATACTCTGAATATGGCATATAGAAGTAATTTTTCTTTAGGAAAATTATTTAAAAACAATAAAGATAAGTATTCTGGACTTTATAAGTTAACCTGTGATTTTAGAATTCGTTTCAACGAACATTTTAGATCATATAGAAACAAAAAAACCGATTCTAACTATGTGTTAGAAGATAACCATATATTTAATTTAGATCTAAAAATTTTACGCATTGAAAATAAAAGTTTAAAAATTACACTATTAGAATCTAAAGAAATTAACAAATATAAAAATACAGACATATTACTTAATGACCAAGTAGATATAAACCCCTCACCACTATTAAATCATTTCCCTCACTCTAATGAAGATGCACCACCCTATTCATAGATATCTACTCTTTGGTAGTTTTAAGTAGATTTTGTACTTCTGAAGAAGCCACAGTGTTGGTGAAACACGTCTCATGTTTATTTAATAAATTGTGGAAGTTATCAACTGTGTATTTATTTCAATAACCTGTGAGTCTTTCAAAAAAGTATACACTGGTCAGACTGGCAAGAATGTAAAAAAACGATTATTGGAACATAGAAATAATTATATAAATAGTAAGTGATATTCAATTTATGTTAATCGCGTTGCAGAGTAAGGCCAGATTAAGAAATGTAAAACATTAGGTATTCTACTTAACGACCAAACAGAATGATACAATTCCCTATTTTCAAATTTATTTTTAATTGATTTTTACCACTACCCTAATATTTACCTATTTAAATGTTTACATCGTATTGCATATTTTTTACCTCCAGATCAGTTTCACTAAGAAATCCATCGAAAATAACAACCCAATCTCAACAAACACACTAACACACAATCCTCCCAGACTCTTACGAAAACCCAAAAACAAAATTCCCTATCACCCTGCTAAAGTACTGGCGAAAGTACCCACACTTCCCGACGAATATTCGAATATTCAGAATACTTTAACAACCTACCACTTTCCATCAAACACACACACACACACACTTAAATAACACCAAACTCAAAATCCACAAAAACACCATCCCTAGAAAGGCCTGAGGGGGAAGGGTTTCCTCTCCTCTACGAAAACAAAAAGAAAATGTATGCTCTCGTCCAATTAAGCTAATGTTTGATGAAACCTACGTCACCAAGAAATAAAGCTTTGTGAAAACCTTTGCTTTGTGTTTTAATATTTTACATTGATTGAATGTCTTTCACATTTACCTAATTTTCTTCTATATTATATAATAAAGAATACAGAATGTACTTACCGACAGGTACGGACTAGTCTTGTTCATTAAAATCTTCATTCTGCAAGTAAAAAGTTAAACTAATTTACTAGTTCTACGAAATGTAATAACTAACAATACGGTTAAATAAAACTGACTTTAGGTATTTTAATTGTCTCTAATAACATTTAATTTACCCCATAATCAGTATTAGTTAACTCTTTTCATATAACAAACTTTATATTAATAAAAGATGGCTAATATAAATTTACTTACCGTGAAATATTGCTTGGTTGATGATGCTATAAATATGCACTACATATCTATATAGGAAATAACTAATTAAAATTTTATTTAAAGTATAACTAATTATAATTATATTTATTTACCAATACACAGTGCTGTTTAACGTACAACAAACTTAGATTCATTTTTACATTTATTCGGTAACGCAGTTATATTACAAGACGATTTTATAAACAAAAAACATACACAGTCCATTTTAATCAGCCCTTTTTTTATATAGAAACAAGAAGATTAATTTCAAATTAGGCAGGGAAGAGAATACAGAAATTACTCGTTAAATTTTAAATATTCGTTTCTTCAACTTTTTTGTTTGAAAAGTTATTATTAAAACTTTGAAATATTATGTAAATTTCTACTAAATATTATTATTTCGAATTAAGTTAAATGAAGTATGTATAAAAGTATAAAAAAGTTAAGTTTTACGATAAGGGGTGAAAAACTTCAAGGGTTGCTATCTGAAATATAGAGGTTATATAGAAAAAATGTTAAGTAGTAAATAATGACTAGTGCGTGATATTGTTATAAACATTGTAACAAATTTTCTTGTCTATAAATATTTATAAGTAGGTAATAGAATAACAGAAAATGTATAACAGCCTTCTGCGAATATCAGCCTTTCCATACATCAAATTCTATTTTAATAAGACAATATAAAATTTACATTTATAACATCACAACCGATACTTCTATCGTTGACGAGCTTTATTAACTTACAATATTTTTTTACATAAATTCTTGTTCTTTTTCCAGTGAACAGCACAAGTTAGAAAAGCAATTACGTAAATTAAAAAATATTCACATTTTTGGCTCAATTTTCCGTTTTTGAAAATGTGATAATTTAAATTTAAATAAAATTTACATATTAAAGAAGCCCATTGCAACAATTTTGGAAAAGGCTGACAATGTAGGAAATGTGTATTTATAGCTTTCGTGGTAGGTATAAACGTTACAAATACCTACTCTTAAATCTTGGCTTTGCGTTTTACAATTGAATTAAATTAGGTATGTTGAAGTTCTACGTAGAGTTTCGAACATAAATCAAGTAATGAGAGACAGCTTTATACTAACGCAAAGCTTACGCAGATCGGAGTTTGTCAAAGTTTGGCTCAACTGCGAATTTAACTCTGTTTCTGATTTATGTTACATTATTATGCAGACATTAGTGCAGGTCACATAAATTTCATATTCAAAGTAATACATTTCAACTGTTTTACAAGAGCCTATATAGTTCTCAGTTTTGCACTTTAACTTACGTACGTACAATGTCAATAGTTCCTAGCTTAGATGTACTATATATAAATACAAAACTTATTATTACTTCTTCAATTATGAAAATTTACTATTACTTTCGAAACTAGACTCCAATTTACGTATAAATAATACATCGGTAACAAACGATTTACAAGAAAGAAAATTTATTGCACATTATTTCAAAACTTTTGTATCACCCTCTGTGATCATGATCCAGTCATGCAAAAATTATCATTTTTAAGATTTTCTCATTATTTTACTAGCTGTAGGCGTTTAAAAAACAAATAACAGCAAGAAACGATAACAACGCAACAATGTAAATGAAATTTGTATATTATTGATACGATGCGGTTGTTGGTGAAACATTTTGAGAATAAAGAATATAATACAGAAACACTTGGTAGTTTCACAGGTTTATTAAAATCTTGACGATAGATAAGATAGATAGGCTCTACCAGCTTGTCCAATGTAAATTGCTTGGCAATTTTTACAATTAATTTGATAAACACCACTTTTCTTTAATATATCAGTTTTTTCTTTATTGTTGACTAAAAGTGTACTTAGATTAAATTTATTTATAGAAATTGTTTTTATATTGTATTTAGACAATCTATTACTGATTCTGCAGATTAAATTTGGTATATAATTAAAATTTTTGAAATTAATAAAGCCCTTAAAAACAAGAAATTACTAACCAATGACCAACTCGATTTTAATGTATCCTCACTATTAAAATCCATCATGTAAATCTAGTATTTAAGCTCAACTAATCATGTAATTATTTAATATTATTTTGTACTCTTTTGATAATGCCTTAACAGGCGAAACGACTGTCGTCAGGATTTTAATAAACCTGTACAACTACCAAGTGGTTTTTGTATTATATTCTTTATTAGTGTATATATGTAGAAGTACCTATTGGTTATTTTTTTCTACAAATTGAAGAAGAACATGGTAAAAGTTTTTGTTAGTGGTGGTAGTAGTTAGTATTAAAAAGGTGAAAAATTACTAACAGAACATTTATTATTGATATTAACGGTTATAGCAATCTACTTTGAGTTTTAGTTTCACATTGTAAGCATAATAATGTACAAATCAGTTATTGTTAGTGGTTGTTATAAAAAATTGCATACATTACAAAATGCAAGTCGGATTTATTGACTTTTTCTGAGCTTTACAAATCTTTAATTTCAGTTAGTGTTAGTTAATGTAATAATGTAGTGGAATAAATGCATACCTATAATCTGACTTGTGCTGTTCAAGGAATGCCAACGATGGAACAGTTTTAGTCTTTGTGCGGATGGCCGACTTCCAGAGATGTAGACCGCCAAACCGTAAACGATAAATGACTAGACATGTAGCGCTAACAATTCACTAACACGGGAATATGCTAAACATTAATAAACCGTCCATGTCCTCGTCTGTTTGTCTGTTTGTCTGTCCCCCAATGCTAATCGTTTCACACACTCTCACAGCTGTTGAATAAGTTATGGATAGGTGATGTGCAATGGTAAAGTTCTAATTTAAACACAGCTTTCTGGTAGACGTGTGTCCATGAGTCTCTCTTTAATGGCCAATCCATTAAACTCTGGGTCGATGCCGTTCTCCAGACTAGCAGAATGGCCGTTATTAATAAGTAAGTCTTTAGGCCTCGCGTCCTTTGGAAGGGTGCCCACTATTGAACTTCTGTACTGGCAGTGCTGTCAACAAAAAGAAGAAGAAGAGGAATATAAGGCGCTTAGGATTTGGTCTTTTTTGTACCACTCGAATTATTAAAGGCGGAACGAAATTGAAAGAACTGCGCCAAATGAGCTCACTCTTTTTCCCGCTCCTCTCCCAGTTGCAGATGCTCCTCAGTTTCTGCTTCTACTTCCTCTTCTTGTTCTTCCACTACTTGCTCCGAGAATTAATAAGGATTGAATTCACGAACAGTTTCAGTGAATTATTGTGAACATCGACTCGGTAAAAAGAAGGAAAATTAATTTCCTCTGGCTCATTACTGAACAAATTTCATTTCACCGACTTAGTAACTTTGTTCCATCTTTCATAATACGTTATGCTACATTTGCAGAAAATTACACCTATCTTTCTTTCATACGACTATTTATTTCAATGTTTCAATCGAAAGAACCTTCTAGGTATGTGACTCAATTTAGTTTTAATGAAATTATGCATGCCAACAACTCCTAGATGGCTAAAATCATATTTTCTCAAGATAGCTTTGGTCGTCAGAATCAATATCTCAATAAAACACCAAAAAGAAAATGTAGATTTTCACAAAGTCTAACAAAATATAACATGTGACATGTTTAGCCAAACCTTGGCTTTTTTTGACGTGTTTAGTTTGATTGATGATTATGTTTAGTTTTTTGAATTAATTAATTTTTAAGTTCTCAAGTAAATTCAATTTTTCACTTTTATTACAAATATGTAAAATTTCATTCATTTTAGTTATCGTTAAAAATCTGATTTTCTATGATAATGTTAGCAAAATTGGAATCTGTTATTATTTAAAAAACTGTTGTGTTCACAAGTACGCTTTTGAAAATTATTTCCCGTTTGTCCACAGGTTAGTTTATAGACTCCAGAGTATTTTGCTTTTTCAACATTAGCTTTATTATTTTTTATGAATTTTCCTTCTGAAAAAGTTTCTTTTATATACGATATTAAGACCATAGTTTTGTAACTAAAAGCTGATTTTATTTATGATAGGGACCTAAACATGTTATCATATTAAATCTGTTATTTTTAGTTGGAGTATTAAGGCAAATTGAGCGTAAAGCTAGTTTTTGTTGTTTTTAAATATTGTATGCAATTTGTTTGATAATATATAATTCATGTAAGTAGTTTTCTTTTGACATCGGAATAATTTGTAGTCTGTAAACCATACTACTGTAAGTAGCTAATTTATGTTAGAACAAATTGAATGATTTATCATCTATAGTTACATCTAAATGTGTTGGTTTATGCTATATAAAAAACCTGAATTAATTAAAGTAAAGACACACACAAGACATTATTTCTTTATAACTCTCAGATGATGACCTAATCAGTTGAAGCAGTTGTTAGAGTAGTTCTAATAAAATAGTGTAAAACAATATCTTGTGTGTGTTTTTACTTTATTGAAGATGTTTTATAATTATCCAACCGCGGAATCAATTAATATTACTGAATTAATTATTATTTTTAGTTCTTGTTTGATGGTTAATTTAATATTGGGGTGGAGATTATTTACGAATTTTTAAAAAAATGTCTAGTTGTCTATTTGTACGCATAAAACAAGTTATAATATCATCGACATACCTGTGCCAGAATACAAAGTTATTATGGTAGGTGTAGTAATTTAAAATCAATTCTTTTAAATTATTCAAGAATATTTCGGCTAATAATGGGCTAAAGGGGTTACCCATTTTAAGCCTTTGTTACAAGTAAACAGCTGTTCGTTGAACTGAAAGTAGTTTTGTTATAAGGATGGAAAGGGCATTTATGATTTCCTGGTTTTCTTCTGCATTAATGTTATTTAAATTAAGTAAATTTTTGACTATATTTACAACATCTTTTGGAGAAATACTCATTCAGATGTTATAGTTTGTGAAAATCTACATTTGTTGTTTTATTCCTAGATTATGTTTCTCATCAAGTACATGTCGAAACTATTTAATCAATATCTCAAAATGAGACATCTATTTGATGATTCATTACTGATGATTATTTGACAAGCATATTTTCTATTGTACCTATATCCTATATAAAAATTTAAAACTTGTGCTGCTCTGGCACCAGTTATATTATCATTGTTGTTGCAGGACAATTGTTTATTTGCTACGGCCATTCTAATCTATAACCGTGCTGTAAGTTTATAAGCAAAAATTTGTAAATTTTCGCGTTTGTTTTTTTTTTTTTGTATATTTTCGTGGTGTAGCTCATTGAAGGAGCGGATAATCCCATGAAACACGAAGATATATTAAGTCTGTAAGCACAAGAAAGCCACTACTATTTCCTAAAACCAGGGGAAATCCCAAGCATATTGGTACTAGGCATGTTAAAACTAATTATGACAATATCGTCGGCATTCAATTTTATGTTTTCACCAAACTTGAATAAATAAATACAGACAGCGTAGTGAATGCCACCTGTAGATATTTGCTACAAGGATCTTTTTTTCTAATAAGGATGTCGACTTGCTAAACTGAACTCACGGCACACCAGTTAAATTGACAATTTTTTTCCATATTTATTGAAAATTCGGTTGTTTTTGAGAACTTCAAATACCCTTTTTGAATTTGAATTTGATATATTTAAAATTTAAAATAAAATACTTGTGTAGTATATAGTGACGTATTACCAATAAATAAAGTTTTCTTATTTAATATTAAAGCAGTTAACGATTACTTAGTACAAAGTTTCAAGACAGTTTCTTGTGTAAATAAATAATAAATGTTGAAGGAAATATACGCCATTATGTTATTTATGATATTCTAAGAAGTAGTTCTCTTTCATGTTTTTCTTTCTGTAATATAATTATAGACCAATTAAAAGTTAATGATTAAAATATTAAATGAATCAGATTTCTACTATTTGAAATTAGCACGGTGCATCATTCTGAAACACTTTTCTGATAAATTGTAGCAATAGTAGAAATAAAAACCAAATTTGTTAGAAATGAAAGATGTTCTTGTATTTATTTCTATCTTTACTTGTTACCCTTGTTGCAATCTTTCGGTTCTTCCTGTTTCTTTTTAATGTTTAATGATTCATTTACGAATCAAACTAAAAACCGCAGAAGGAAGATACTTTGACGAATCGAGTGACGTACATCACTTTTCAACATTGATTATATACGTTCCAGAAAAATAATAAATAAAAAAATTCTTATTTTTAAGTGTAATTAGAAAATAAAGTAATTCTACCTGTGGTTCGGCGGTGGAACTGGGGACTGTACAATACCAGTGTTGTGCTATCACAGTTGTTTCTGAACTTGATTCATCAGGCGGATCTGTAACAAGTCAAAGTAATAGTAAGGGGTTTTCTTTACGGCTTGATGACGGCAGTAATGGAATTGTTCTTCATAAGTGACCCCTCGGCCAAATTTATCATCGGAGAATGTGCAGTTTTGGTAGGATTACCGACAACTCCGGAAAGAACTACGTTAAATTGCTCGATCCTCTTCTAACTCTAAGGATAGTAAGGTAATTTCAACCTAAAGACCACCTGGGGAAATAGTTATCGAAGATCACGGCCATCAAGCCCTTAAAATAGGCTCCTAACTGTGAACATCGGCTATGAAAGCCTATTTCAAGTCTAATTAATAACCTTTTATATATTATAAACAATGCTCTTAGCAACACAACTAGTGCAGCTGAACTTATATCGTTCTAATGCCAGATGCAATACAAGGTTTGTCCGAAAAATAATATGGGAGTGGATGGGTGGCGGTTAGGGGATGAGACGGACGAAAAGAAGACGGAAGAGAAGTGAAAGATTATCTGTGGAATTTTACTGCCCCAGCATTTGCCTAAATGATCCAAGGAAACCACAAAACAGGTGGCGAGCCGTGGGTGTTTAAATACAACCTCAAAACAAAGAGGCAAAGTGTAGATCGACACACCTAGGCGTCACTTCGCCTCAAGAAGGCCCGAATAAGGTAGTCAAATATCAAGACAATGTTCGTTAACTTCGTTGTCATTAGGAAGAACGTTCAAAAGGTGTATAAATCACATGGTACAACCGTCAACGTCAAATTCTACGTGGGAATGCTCAATAAGGATTCATCGCGTCTAGTTGGACGATTGTAAACTTCACCATGACAATGCGCCAGCCCCAGCCACTTTAGAGACCTGAAGTGGCTCCCCTAAACTTTTTTCTGTTTGTCAAAGAGGCTTGCGCCAGGTCTCTAAAGGACATTCCGAAGTAGGCCAACTGTGAAATGTTGAAACCTTGTAACGTATTGTACCGATCTGGTCAATTAATATTTTTTATGGATTAACTAACCCTGTACATTATAGGTTTTCTAATTATTCCTTTTTTTTAGAAAGAAAACGTTTGTCTAATTTTAATACGTTTAAAAATAAAAAATTACCACGTAAGTACAAAAGAGTTTTTCTGCTGTCACAAACTTAATACCACTATTGTTTTCATTAATCTTCATATACACTTAATCATTGGTACAAGGTACTTTCTTGACCACACGTCTTCCTCTTTTCTTCTTTCGTCTTTTCTGTCGTCGTTCTACGCCCGCTCAACGCTGTCCCGCCCGTCGGTAAAGTCCCTAAAAACCTCACCACTTCACCTCACCGAGACATCAGAATCTTATGAATAATAACAAGGTCAGTAAAATAAAAGAAAACAATGTCAATTCCACAATATTAACAATCCGACTGAACGTTCCTTAGTCGTTCTAGTGAATAGCAATGTTATAATATACAAAAAAGAAGGTATTAAATTCTTTCTTCGGCTAGCTACAAAGGATCACATATCCCACATTTGGAACGCGTCCTGCACAGTAGGCACAGCGCACCAAAAGCCATATCTCACGACTGGTTTCGACCTATCGAGTCTCATCAGGTGGGCGCTGGCAGAAAGGTTTTTACAAGCTATATAATAAATATAAATATGAAGTGGTTGTTTCTGTTGATTCCATATTTATATTTATTAGATAGCCCATAAAAGCCTTTCTACCAGCGCCCACCTGATGAGACTCGATAGGTCGAAACCGGTCGTGAGATATGGCTTTCGGTGCGCTGTGTCTACTGTTTAGGACGCGTTCCAAATGTGGGATCTGTAATCCTTTGTAATTAGACCTTCTTCTTTTGAATTGTTATCTTTATCCAATAATCGTTCGGAATCAATAGTGTAATTAAATGCCGGTGGGGGTATGAGCCCTCGGAGTAGTTGTTTCTGTTGATTCCATATTTATATTTGTCTTATAATATATCTAGTCGTAGTTGAGAATGCAAATTTGTTACGAAATATACTTACTTACCTTTATTGTATGTTACATTTAAGTACGTGATCGTAATAGAACGGCAGTTGCTAATTAGTTAGTAGATACTATTTAGTGCCTTGGCGTGACGGTTGGTTTTTACGTACATGAAGATTTCGTATACCTGACGAGTGTTTGGCTTAGCAAAAACATTAAAGTTTTAAGTAAAATAAAACGCACATTCGTGAGTCACGTGTCGGCATCCATTCCGATACGGCTACCGAGTTAAGAACTTCTTATATTTATAGCCAGACTTACGAACTCTGAAGAACATACATTTATTACTAGTTTGCATTGCATTACGCCATTTTTCCTTGCAATAATTTAAAACTAAGTCCTACAGCGACACATCTCCTCCATTACTCATATAGCTTGTTGAATTTCAAATGTTTATATAGTTTGTCTTTTTCTTTCTATCCTACCCCACGAATAAGTAAATATGTACCAGTGAGTAATGCAAAAAAGAAGTAGTTGTTACATTAAAAGGGCGAAGGTAGAAATAATTGTTACCAATTATTATTATGACAGAATGAACATAAATAGTCGAAAGATACAAACTATTTTTAACAATTTAAAATAAAAACATTATTTTACTTAATAATTAATAAAATAAAACACACAGTATATTTCACAAGTGTATTAGACTATCTCTGACATATGTTTCAGTTTTTACACCATCTTCAAAGAACTATGGATAACTGTATGTATCTATAGCTCTTTGAAAATAGTATAAAAACCAAAACATGTCAGAGATAGTCTAATAAATTTGTGAAATATACCGTGAGTTTTATTTTATTAATTATTCATTATATTTCACCAAGCGATCAGCGAAACCTCAATTTCAACTATTATTTTACTTAATATGAAATTTCGAAATTATCCAAAAACAATATGTTTCTGTATTGCCTTAGTGCTCTTATTGATATTAAGTTTGCATCATGGCAGATTCACAGGTATCCGCTCTATAGTCGCGACGTGGCTCACCCGGATTTCTTTTTCTCACTGCGATTAAAAACTCCAATGAAAGAGTAATAGTTGACCAATCAAAGCGGCTTGCACCAAGACTTTAAACGAAATTCTGCAGAATTGTAATTCTAAACCACTACCAACCCATGTACAGAAGACATGGTACCTTTTACTAGCTTAAACTATTATATGTACTTATATATATGCTATATATTCTGGCAGTAATTAAATTAAGTTATCAATAAGAGCAAGACATTCATTCAAAACATATATTTATAGTAAATTGTTTTGTTGACCAATCTTGATCTAATGATTGCTTTAATCAGTTTTAAGGATGAAGGGCCGTACGTATAAAAAATGTACCATGTTTGGATTGAATGTTTCACCTACATTAGAAGTTGTTAATCAACAAACTATACTTATTTTAAAACTCATTAACTGAAGGCGCTTTACCATTCTAGGCTTGAAATGTGGTATATATAGATACTGATTTTTTATTATTTAAGAATATACCTAGTAACATGAAAAGAAGTGAAATATAAACAAAAACAACCCTTGTAGAAACTAGGCTATGTCTGAATACTGTTTGCCCATAAAAAGTTATGAGATTTTATACAAAACAAATATTGTTTACCACTTGATGTTTTCTTCGAATTCCTTGAGAAGATGGTTTTCTCTCAGTATTCAAATCTTTGATTTCAAAAATTATTAGTTCGATAATTTGGTTGTCGTGCGTGAAATCCTTTGGTAAAACTCGAGTTGAGTTATTCTCGTTAAAGTAAAAAAAAAACAAGTACTTCTTTATCCCACAAATAAAGAAAAAACCTAAATGTACCAATTATAGTAGTTTTAATTGTGAACTTTACATCTCAGATGGTTTTCTTCAAAAGCGTAATTAAAACAGGAAAGGAAATTTTTTCTTTGATCACCCAAATGAAGATTTAATTTATTAAATACTGCCAGTTCTTGGACGTTTGAAGTGATTCAAAATTGCTTTTAGGCTAATATCTTCTTTACAGCGCGTTAACTGTAATTAAGAGTATTTTTATTTCGCTTTGGATATTTTTAATGCCTCCGTTTTTAATTAAATTTCATTTAGATTCTCCACAACATTTACATAAATAAATACGTTTGATCTAACGTTTCTTTTCTTTGAAAAGGAAAAATATAAAAAAGTAGGCACAATTATCTCCCGCTAAATCTCAAAAACAAATTAGGGGTAGGTACATGCAGTTAAAAATAACAGTATTTAAATATAAATATGGAATCAACAGAAACAATTACTCCGAGGGCTAATACCCCTACCGGCATTGAATTACACTGTTGATTCCGATGGACTTCTAGACGAAAATATAAAATATTAAAAAACGAAGGAATTAAAATCCTTATTGGTCTAAATTTTAAGAACAAAAATCTCACATTTTGAACGCGTCCTACCAAGTAGGCACAACGAACCGAAAGCCACATCGAAGCCAGTCGTTATCAAGAGTACAAGTAATACTAAATTTAGGAGTGTTCTTTATAACCATAAATACTAATTTATCCAAATTATTATGAAAGCCTAAATAATAACTGATAACTTAACTGGGATATGTTTAAATTCCAACATCCATATTAGAATTAAAAAATACAGTTATATTAACTACATAGGTAATATAAGCAATAAAATAAACTAAATGTAAATACAATAATACAATTGTGAGGCCACTTATATTGGTAAGAAGGGTCGCAACATGGAAATTAGGAATAAGGAACATTTACGAGATATTTCACTTAAGAAAACTTGTACTGATATTTGTGAACACTATAATATGTATAACCATAATATAGATTCTGACAATTTTAAAATATTACATTCAGAATATAAAGGAAGGAAACGTAACGGCCTAGGGTTGTTCTTCCTTCGGTGAAAACACCGATGGAATTGTTTATCCAACGTTTCGCGAACTGAAGTGGTTAGCATCCTCAGGGACCGTATCGAGGACGTAAACTCCATCGCTGCGGTTGTACTAAGAAGGAAGGACATCAAGGCCGAATAGCAAGTATTATTCAAATGATGCCGGCCGTGAAAGCCTAAGCCTTTTCATTAAAACTTAAATTGTTACAGCAGTTATAAATTAAGAAACATTTATTAAATACACATGACGTTACTGATGACTAGGGTTCGGATAATTATGCATTTGCATAACTGCATATTCTAATGCATATTTAAGACATTATTTGGTTAAAGTGCATATTTTGGTCATTTTAAGTTTTATCTGCATCGGAATTTAAATACACCCCAGTTATCACTTGTTATTTAGGCATTTCGAATAATTTAGATAGATAAGCATATAAAGTTATGAAGAAAACTTAAATGTAATATGACTTGTACTCTTGATAAAGATGTAAGACGTCGAAACATATGTAATGTTTGTTAAACATAAAGAACGAATTTGCTTTGTTTTCTAAATTATTAAGAATGTTTCATAATACACCAACCACATCGTCGTTACCAAATTTGAAATTATTCGTTAACTAATGGTTTTCCCTAATTTAGGTAACTTATATAGAATTTTGGTTTTGATTACATCTTCCACACGTATTTCTCAAGCACATGAGATAATATCATCATCATTTGACCGAGTTTCGTAGCAAAAATCCTCTTCCGTCTATTAATGTAAAACGGGCGTAAGAGCACCGCTAATGAAGTAAGTAAGCCAGGTAGATAGGTAGGTTGGTAGTCCTGAAAGATAACGTTGTGATAATAACACTCACCCCTTTTGACGGGGATGACGTCGGGGTCCCTTTCATCTGAAGTTTCTCTGGAGGATAATCTACTAAGCAGCGGTTTACTGGAGGGCGGGATAAGATTTTGCGAAACTCTATCGGCTTTTTGCTCGAACATGGCCTGCTCGGATTTCGTATGATACCTTCTTGCCCTGAAGGTAACAATCACGGCGATGAGCACGATGGTGATTGCGGTCCCGATGAGAATTCCCAGCAGAGGGGATAGGGGTAGTTGTCCTCCTAGTGCTGCAAAAACATACACATTTTCGAAACTACATAATACGAGAATAATTATAGACAATTACATCCATCACCAACGTTACTAGGTATATATATATATATACGTATTTATCATCAAGTTGGGTTAAACAATATTAGTACAAGTCGCATTTCAACCCTGCTCTTTACCTAATGGTTCTAATTTAATAAGAAAGTTAGACCCGAGTGAGATTTAACACAGATTAGGTGGAACTTCAAAGGTAACTTAGATTAATTATTTCTAGAAGACCTTATTGTATTTTGAAATTAATTTTTCAAATTCAAATATTAAACTGTCGTACCCAAAACAATATAGTATTTACAAGAAATTCCAGCTGATTATGCTAAATGTAATATACATAATTCAAAAAAAAGAAGGTATTAAAATACTTTTTCGTCTAATTATAAAGGATCACAGATCCCACATTTGGGATTTATCCTACACAGTCGACACAGCGCACCGAAAGTCATATCCCACCACCGGTTTCGACCTATCGGGTCTGATCAGGTGGGCGCTGGCAGAAAGGCGTTTAAAGGATTTTAATACCTTCTTTCTTTTGGATTGTTATCTTCCTCTAGGAATCCATCGGAATCAACAGTAGTTGTTTCTGTTGATTTCATATTTATTTTTATAAAATACATAAGTTGAACGCGAACAAAAATACTTTCCTAGATAGCTCAATAAAGAGAATACATTATTGTTTTTTAATAAGCATCCGAGTATAGAGCTGTTAGAAAGTTAGGTTTCATAAATATTTCAATCAAATATACATATTTTGTCATCTGGACCATCTCTTTTAAAAATTAACATTCCAAAGGAAAAAACTTTGAGCGAAACAACTCAAATATTCAACAAGAAATTGTAAAGTTATTAATATATTGAATGCATCTTAAATTATCTATGAGTTTTAAAATCAAAGACCCCAAATATTCACCCTTTTCAGTTCTAAAATATTAAGGATTGTAACGCGCACCTCGAAAATACTTGTCAAAACTTTTCTCGAATAAAAACAGACACCAATAACAGTATAGTTGCAGAATATTGAAATTTTAATTATCAATGGCTATGTATTTTTGGTGGAAATTATTATTTTATCTATGCTTACACCGACATACCAATTTGAATTTAATATTGTATCAAACAGAATAGATTTATAACATCTGTGTGTACAACATAATCTGAATCTTAATTTATCCTGGAATAGCTTACCAACATACCTAAGAGAGAAATAAAAATTCAAAAAAACGTTTCAAAGAATATATTTCAAAAAACTCGACATGTTTCGACTGGCTGGTCTTTACTTAGTACTACCAATATAAAACGAAATACAGCTACTGATCCATGCAATAAAAAAGTGTCCATGCCGAAGGAGCTATTCCACTTTGTCATTAATTAAAAAGCAGGGTTAAAATAGAAATGGGATCAAGTTAAAAACGCAAATTCTGTGTTTAGTTCTTCATTAAGTTATTTTGCATACCAGGAATAAAGCACCAAAAAACGTGGTTCTTAACAAAATTGTTATTTATCAAAACAAAATATGTGACATGTTTCGTCAAACCTTGGGTTCTTGTGACATGAGTACTTACTACTAACACTTATTGTCGCTTACCATCATAACAACCTAGGTTGAAATTAGGGGTGGATTTTCAAAAAACAAAAAAGTGAAAAGAAATTAATAAATTCAAAAACTCAACATAATTTTAAATGATCAAATAGAAGGAAATAATTCCCCACTCCTAAATCTATTTGCATTGAAAATCCACCCTCAATTTCAACCTAGGTATTTGAGATGTTAAGCGACACTTCACGGTTGGTAAAAAGAACTGTAGTGCAAAGCCGGAGGGTAGGGCGTAAGACCCGCTTCAGCCTCCTTGCAAGAATCGTGGGAATGGATGGGTGGTGTGGTTAGGGAGAGAAAGATGAGACGGACGAAATGAAGACAGAAGAGAAGTGAAAGATTATCTGTGGAATATTACTGCCCCAGCATTTGCCTAAATGATCCAAGGAAACCACAGAAAACTTGGACCCGAGCAGCCAGACCCGGGTTCACGGTTGGTAGTAAGTAGATACTTATGCCTGATGTAACCAAGATTTTGCTAAACATATCACATGTTATGTTTTGTTAAATCAATTTTTTGTGAATATTTAACGTTTATACTTGAATTATGTATTTGCATCAAGTAAAGATCGAAACTATTCAATTTTGTACACTCATTCTGGTACTTTCGAGCGTTAAAGGGTTGAAGAAAATTATAAAACTCAAATATTACTTGTACATTCGTAAATATTTATGTATTTTCATTTTTTATCCCTCATTGTCTCGTTGCAATAGTAAAATCGCGTCAAAGACACCACCCAATCAAATTGTGTACACTGTATATCGAATTTTCTAGTCTTATCAAACTAGAAATAATCTATCTATAAATATAGAAAATAAAAACGTCATTTTTATATTGTTGGACGAACAGACAGTAATCTATTGCGGACATATGAATAGCATTTTTTAATAAAAATAAATTGAATACTGCACGGGTCCGTGTTGCAAATGGAAAAAGTTTGGTTGTGGGAGTCATGCACTGCGAAAAGTGCACCTTCTCCGGGATGTAATCGGTAGGAGATGTAAGGAAATTGTGGTGAACTACTTCCAATTTCCTTACACCAGTCATACCCAATTTCCGCGCCATAAATTTTCGCCAAGCCTGCAAGCGCTGAACTTGTAATAAATTGTTGAGATGCTTGCGGGACAAATATCTTTCGTTCGAAAACCCACCAGTACTTTATTTGTAAGTACCAACTAATAATGATTTAGTGCACATTGGAACGTATTTCTTATTTTATCCTCATGATTAGTGTCAGAATTTGTTTGTGTTCTGGAAAATACATTACATAAATACTGAAATTAACTGAAAAAACTAAAAAGCTAATAGGACATAGACATCTTCAAAGTTTTAAAAACAGCTTTCGAAATGATGTTAATAGACTAAACACTATGGGGTGTAGGAGTGCACTTATTGTGAAACAGATTTATAGTGAATATAAAAATAAAACAACGTAGAAAGTTCCACTAATAATTTTCCTAACAAGTTTCGGTTACACGACTATTATCAAAGGAAAAAGTGTAAAATGTGTGCTAAATGTTTACAACTGGTGCGACAATATTTAAATACATATATCTAATCAGTGAAGAATCGGCAAAACTTAACTATTCGGTTATTCACTAAATTTTGGTTTTGGGCGAGCTTTCTTAATTTCTAGAGTTTCCCAGAGAGTCTATTTTGTCCTTTACTAATATGTGTCAACAGTGTATCTTCTATTAATTGATATTTACTGAGATATTTGCCATAAAATTTTATATTCCATTTATGTTTATTACTAGAGGCAGAAATTTATATTAACGAAAGCGTAATTAAGAATGTTTTCATAAACTTTGTGGCAATAAATCTACTAAGTATATTTATTTATATATATGCATACAAATGTCATAATTGAATAGGGGCCGGAGTATGTGAAATTGTGTATGTATTCCACTCCAAATTTACGTTTTTCCATTTGGTTAAGCTTCTTCCTTAGCCAATCTAACCTTTCTTAACCACCTATTCACCTTGAAGAAGCAAAACTTCAGAGTGTGCTGTGATAAGAAACCCTTCTATACCGTACACATTTTATCTACATCATTTAAAAATTGAAAATCAAAAACACAACACGGGATTAGCGACACATGCAATAACAATAACCATTATATCAAGTCGGACACCAACAAAATTTTACATCATGAAAGAAAAGGCAAACAATGAATATGTACCTGAAATTATAAAATTATACCCACAGAATACCGGCTGTTGACTGCATAAATATTTCTAGACGATAAGTATGACCTGAAATTTAGTAAATCTCTTACTCTTGAGAAAGACATTGTTATATCGAAACAATATTGTAGAGTTTACAATAAAATATTTTGAAACATTTAAAAGTGTTTTTACTTCCTTCAATTATAAAAATTGAGTGCTGGAAAACATATTAGATGAGATAAAAATGAATAATGAATTTTTTTAACTAATGTCAGGCTTTGATGAATTTTAAAACATTTGGTGTAAATTAAAATGCTTACGAGTAACACATTTTCTGTTTTGAAAGTTGAGTCGGTTATTAGATCAGTTCCCACATTATTGTAAGTATTTGTTTCAGTCCATTATTTCTGGAATGCGTTGCCAGAAACTTCTAAATTAATTGTTATTTGTTTCAAGTTATCCAACATGGGCCAGAGGAAGAGAACGGATAATAGACAAAAATTAATATCCATTACATTCTAATCAAGGAAGTTTTTGTGAAGATAAACATAAAAGATTATTATTTCATTAATAGCATATCTACCGTAATACCCTTATTAGAACAACTGCTGAGTAGGAAATAAATAATTAATTTATGAAGTTTAGATAAGTATATTGTTTTTGGTATGTCCTTATACTCGTACTATTGATAAAAGCAAAATAAAAAAATTAAATAATAGGACATAGTATGATTAATCACAAAAAAACGCTTTTAAATGTTTCAATTATTCAATATTATTCAAAATTCAAATATTAATTTAAGATAATTGAAACATTTAAAAGCGTATTTTTTTGTGATTAATCATCCTTAAAAGATGTTTCAAAAATTTCCAACTGCAAGTTCTATTGATAGTATTAAAAGAACATAGTCCTTCCCTATATTCACGTCGTTGCTTTAGTTATCATTTCGCTTCAAAACATGGTGTTTCTAACAAAAGTTTTTCTACAGCAAACTAAAATATAGTTCATCATTTCTCTAAAGATTTTTGAACTAGCCAAAAGCAATAATAAAATCATCAATATTGTGCTATTTACCCTGAAAGACTCATTTACAAATTAACTATCAATTAATTTATTTTGCTATATAACTCAATTTTGAAAAACTAAAAAATGTCGCCGACTTTAGATATCTGGGGAGTCAGATTAGTCTGGATGGTAAAGTGATAAAAATATAAAACAAAGGATAGCGTCGGGTCGAGCCATCTTTACCAAAAAGAAATCACGATTAATGGAATCAACAGCAACAACTACTCCGAGGGCAAATACCCCTACACTGTTGATTCCGAATTCCGGTAGGCGTATTAGCCCTCGGAGTAGTTGTTGCTGTTGATTCCATATTTATTTTTATTATACAGCCTGTAAAAGCCTTTCTGCCAGCGCCCACCTGATGAGATCCGATAGGTCGAAACCGGTCGTGGAATAAAGTTTTCAGTGCACTGTGCCTACTGTGTAGGGCGCGTTCCAAATGTGGGATCTGTGATCCTTTATAATTAGACGAAAAAAGATTTGAATACCTTCTTTAATCGTTCGGAATCAACAGTGTAATTCAATGCCGGTAGTTAATTCAGAGAAACATGAACAGTTTTTAATAACGATTACCAATTAATTCTACAATTTCAGAAAAACTAAACTTTCTTGTGTTTCATTCCCACCAGCTACTCGTGTTGGTGGGCGGGCAGTCCCTCCGACCTACACTGTAGTGCAAAGTGGGAGGGTAGATCGTAAGGCCCTCTTCAGCCTCCTTTCAGGAATCGTGGGAATGGTTGGGTGGTGTGGTTAGGGAGAGAAGGATGACACGGACGAAATGAAGACAGAAGAGAAATGAAAGATTATCTGTGGATTATTACTGCTTCAGTAGTTGCCTAAATGATCCAGGGAAACCACAGAAAACTTGGACCAGAGCAGCCGCACCTGGGTTCGAACCGGTGACCTCTTGAATGACAAGCAATGATCTAGATCACTAGACCACGCCGCTCGGTACAATTTCAGAGTGATTGATTGATAAACAGTCTGAATATTTACTATTTCTTCTATTTACCCTTAACTTATAACCGACTTATGCCCCATAACTGCCAATTTGCCTAAATACGTCGAAAACACATTCATTTAAAGCTAAAGTGATTTATAGTGCACGTGTTATAGAAACTGTAATAAAATAAACGCGAAAATGGAATATTCAAATGCCTTTAAAGTGTGTAAACAAAAATTACTGGCTTCATATTTTATATCGCGTGTCACGTTAATAATTCTTCGAAAATGACTACAATAAAGTTTCGATGCATGCGAGAAGAATTAACTCATGTCGAACATGTAAATTTATTCTACGTTTTATTACATTATTACAACGTTAAAGGTGTTTTCATGGCAAGTATTTACTCGTGCTGAGTCTGGGGTAATGCAATCTGCAACATTTTCACTTTTATACTTTGAATATTTACTTCTGACCTTCGTTCATTGTTCCTTTCTTTGTTTAACCTTTTGTAATTTATTTGTATTAATAAAACAAAAATTGGAATAATATAAAACTTACAAATAACCTTGAGGAGGTACTCAGATAAAAGCCGAAGCTTTTGCGTCAGTATCTGTTTAGACATACAATTATTTTTGAATAGTTTATTATTTTTATGCTTTTCACCCCAGACTAACTAACTAACCTCTAAATTTTGATAATTATCACTTAGAACTAAATAGAGTATATACGATAACACAAGTCATTGCCTAAACATCATTTCTATAAACGCTTAGAAAATTTATCTCAAGTTCAATTTCCAATACTACACCAATATTAGTCAATAAGAAGAATTTAGGCTCTCTATTGGTAAATAATAAAAAACGGTTAGACAATACCGAAAAAGCGGTGTATATGAAGTGAAATGTATGGATTGTGATTCTATATACTTAGATCAAACTGGTCATTCAATCAAAGTACGCTTAATCAAACATCAGAAATCAATTATCCAACAGTCAAAAAATATAACGTTAGTAAAATATTTCACACAAAATAAGCATTAGTTAGATACCGATAATTTTAAACTATTACATGTTCAGAATAAAGGTAAAAGGTTAGATATTTTGGAAATATCTATCAGTACAGTTTTATTGAACAACCAGGTAGACTTTGGGGTTTCCCCCTTGATAAAAGCAGTCGCAGGTAAAATAAGTACAAGTAACACCACCTCCACCTAGATTAATAATTTCATCTATTTAAAGGATTGATAATGGCATTATAGCCGAAACATATGTCAGACTTCATACAAATAAAATCGTGAAACAAGTGCTACATTTATTCTCATTATTTTTAAAAAAATTTAACCGGGTGATTAGCCAAAATACAATCAGAATTATTATAAACTCAGGAGTTCATTGTTTAAATTATTTATGTAATAAAGTGTATTTAGGTCAAACCGGTAGGTCTTTTAAAACCCGAATTAAAGAACATTGATCCAGGTTTAGTAATAAAAAAATGGACTTTAATTAACGAAAATCATAATTTTAATCTACATTATAAAATTTTGCATGTACAAAACAAAAGTATAAAATTAAATATTTTAGAATCTTTAGAAACTAATAGATATTATAAACAGCGATTAGTTTTAAATGACCAAATTGATTATAAAAACTCTCTACTACTAAATATCTTTAATAGTGCTTAACGTACCCCCTGCCCCCTCTCTTAATTTACTCCTCGTAAGAACTATAAATTGCTTGAAATATTTTTGAAGTCACCTGACGAAGCCAATGTTTGGCGAAACAATACTGTAGTTTCTACAAGATAAAAAGTTATTTGAAACTACGTCAACATGATTATCAAGTTTACACATGAATTAGCTTCCACCGTCAACTAAAAATTTGATGTACCCAACATTAAGTAAATTAAGAATAACTATTATTAAAATATAAGTCGGGGAAAACATTTCGTTGCCTACCAAGGTAAATTGAGGGACACTTTGCTCGAGAAATTGGAAACTAATAATAATAATAATAATGATAGTTAAACAGACAGATTGAATTAAGAAGTTTGAAGCGGTAAAAGTTGTTGACGATTACAAGATTGGATCAAAAACCGATTTCGGATGATTTTTCTTTCTTATAGAACAGAAAAATTTCAAAATAAAATTAAATAAATTTAATAAATAAAAACAACAAAACAGGGTAATGATGAAAATGAATGAAGTAATGAAATTTTATTAAACCATACTAAAAATAATAACAAAAATTAATAAAATTTACTGGAAGTCGCGATACACCTTTCAAAATATTCCTTTGAGAAAACCATTTCCTGTAAAAGTATCTTCTTTGAAAGAACCGTAAAAATTAATTCAAATTGATATTTAAAAGGTAGCAATTCAATGTAACGTTTAATATTGATGAGATGAAAAAATTTCTGTGGAACGCCCATAGCGACTTTATACGATCAAGAAAATTTTACTAAAAGGTAAATTCTCAAGGAAACGTTACAGTTGGCTGATTAAAATATTAAGGCGAACTCAAAAAGACATTTTAAATCCGTTAAGTAATTAATGCAACTTTCCCGTCGCATTTTCTTGGCGAACATAATCTAATGGATTGTAAATGGAAATCAATAAGCGGGCATTTTGTTAATTAAGGGCAAAAAGTAAGAAATTTAAATTACATTTTTTTTTGGAGTTTTTAATAAAACCGATGAATCTTTTAACGGATGAACGGAATTAATTAAAAATTAATTCCATAATTACCCATAAAATTCAATGCCAGAATTAAATACGTATCTAATGTAAACAGAAGGTGAGTATTTAAGAGAACATGGATTTATGAATAATTATATCAAAATTTACAACACGTATACGTGTGTGCGGTTAATCGATTAATGCTGTCGCACTCCGAGGACGGCCCATTTGATGTTGGCCGATCGATACCGAACAATAGACGCTCGAGAATATTCTGTTGTCATAACAAGTCATTTACTTTGGAAAGCGGTCGAAATATATTCGCGTGTTTTCTAGTAATTTCTTTCGGTAAATATATACCCTCGTCTACGGGTCAGCGAGACAGTCGATTTCCGGCGAGACTCAAAGTGATATAAATAAAGTGCATAATTGTTTATCAGATAAATAAGTAGTTTAAGTTTGTTACTAGTGTTTAAGTGATTAAATAAATAATTGTTAAATAACATATAAACTATCCACGGTGCATTTACTGTGAAACATTATGTAATAAACAGAATAAATAAAACAAGAATTAATGTTCACTAATTTATTGTCACTCGACATGTTTCGGGCATAGCCCATTATCAAGAGTAATAACAGTACTAAATAATGTGTAATAAAAGGACTCTATATACGTATACTTATTTTAGTGTACTAAGTAATAGTGGGGATGCTAAATTTCCTAATTCAAGTTATTTGTTAACAACATTTAGTTTTTTGGACGAGGTTTTCTTAATTTCTAAGTTTTCTAAAAGAATTAATTTTTTACTTTTTACAATATTACTATGAAGGGTTTTTACATTATCGGAATCGATATTATGTTTGCACTCTATATGTGCAATGTTCTGAAGTTCCAGTTTTTATGCATTTTTTCTTTACGTTGTGTATGTGTTATTTTAAACGGGTTAATATAGATCTATAATGGTTACTGTACTTTATTAGTCGATAAATTAATTTGTAATAAAAAACAAAAAATTATCAAAAAACTTACATAATTACGAATTTAGTATTAAGTCTACTTGTAATAAACAGTTTATATCACTCCACTACATAAATGCTGTTAGCCATTTATATAAAAACAAATTATTATTATTATACTTAGTGTAAAACATTTGTTAGTTAATAATAAAAAGAAAATCAAACCAGTAGAAAAAAGTGGCATTTACCAGTTGTCATGTACTAAATGTAACGCCACTTAAATTGAACAATCTGGTAGATCCATTTCAACCCGTTTAAAAGATCGCATACATAACGTAAAGAAAAAATGCATAAAAAACTGGAAATTCAGAACATTGCACTCTATATAAACATAATATCGACTTCTGTAATGTAAAAATTCATCGTAGTGTTATTGTAAAAGGTAAAAAATTAACTCTTTTAGAAAACTTAGAAACTATGAAAGCCTAAAAAAAAACTAAATGTTAACAATCAACTAAAACTAGGAAATTTAGCATCCCCACTATTGCTTAGTACACTAAAATAAGTAAACATAGGTCCTTTTATTACACATTATTTGGTACTGTTATTACTCTTGATAATTCTTGTTTTATTTATTCTATTTATTGTTAAATAAATAAGTGAACTAGAAAATTCGTTACAATATATGTAAAACGTTGAAATTATATTTAAATATACATAAAGGGTATGATTTTGTTTTATTGGCGTCAAATATTAAAATTCAATTTTTGCAAATCCAATAGTTCTTGACAGGCAAACACATCAATATAAGTATTCATATATATGTAATATATGTATAGACATACATGTGTGTATTTACTACAAGTTATGTTATATTACATACCTGTCCTCTTTTCCGTTTCTCCAACCGTCACATCTTCGATAACAACCGCGCTACTTCGTCCTTTCATGTTAACCGAATAAATTTTTATTTTGAAATTGACGTTCGGCTCGAGATTCGTGAGCAGAAAGTAGGGCTCGTCATGGGCGATATACGTGCTGACGGGTTCGTCGACGGGCAGTCTCCTGTCGGAGTAGAGTTCAAGTAGGAAATGCTGAGGGAGTCCCCCATCGAAGCCGGCCAAGCACGATACTGCCGCGTCTGTGGCCGTCTGGTTGATTAACGTGCAATTGCGGACAGAAAACGGCTTCCCTGGAAGAGAAGGACAAACATGAGGATAGCCCCTTAATAAAATTGCTGATTACATCCTTTGGGAGATGAATACCGTAACTTTCCTTCTTCCTCTTCTTCTTACTCTAGTTCTAGACGTTATTAGCAGACAACGAACAGGAATTGTTTTCAAAAGATAACTGAAATTAGATTTCCTCCGACTGGCTTTTTCTTTTCTGCCATGTAATACAATGAAATCGATTTTCCAGACATAATTACCTGTGAATTGTAGTATACCTAACTATATTCAAAAAAAGAAGAAATTAAAATCCATATCTCACGACCGGTTCCGACCTATCGGGTTTCATCAAGTGGTCGCTGGCAGAAAGTCCTTTACAGGCTATATTATAAATATAAATATGGAATCAACAGAAACAACTACTGTAAAGGCCTTTCTGCCAGCGCTCACCTGATGAGACCCGATAGGTCGAAGCCGATCGTGGGATGTGGTTTTCGGTTCGTTGTACCTACTTGGTAGGACGCGTTCCAAATGTGAGATCTTTGATCTTAATATTTAGACGAATAAGAATTTTAATTCCTTCTTTTTTTGAATATGTTATAAATTCGTCTAAGAATCTATCGGAATCAACAGTGTAATTCAATGCCGGTAAGGGTACTAGCCCTCGGAGTAGTTGTTTCTGTTGATTCCATATTTATATTTTTAACTATTTTATTTACATGTACTAACATTGTAACGACGACCTAAACAGTAAACTTCTGGTATGTGGGTAGTACGTTACAATATACGGGAGATAATAGTTCATAAATAGAAACGTAGCTTTCTTTAATCTGACCGTCCAGTTGATTAATCTGCAATAGAGGGAAGAAAATGCCGTCTTCGAAAAAGAAAAAATGCGAACATAAGGGTCGCTGATAAAGTCACTGATTACGTCCTTTGGGGACGTACCGTAACCCTTATATAGACGTTATTACAGGATGAATGATCAAGGATTGTGGCCTAAATGGATCCGAACGCACAATGGAATATATCGAAAGGAAAACTTGTTCGCTTTAGATTACACAACATCCGAATACATTTATGTATAAAGCCGGATAGATTACGTAAGTCTATATCAAGCAATGTTTTCGTGATTTCAATAAAAAACAAAAAGTGGGAGAGATTAAATAACCTTCAGTAAGGAAGTTTACATTTTTCTCATAGTAATCTTATTTATAGTCCTAATTTTTTATTTATATTGTTTTTGTTTTACTCTATTCTCGACAGGAATTTTTGTTTATGGCGAGGTTAATGTCTTTCTGTGTTTTGATTTTTCAATTTGACAAGTTGATATCCTTACTAGAAGAGGACTTTGTTCAATATTATTAAATCACACAATAAGTGGAATTATAGTAGTCAGACTGGACGTACTTTTAAAGGACGACTAGAAGAACACAAACAGTCGTATGAAAATAATAAACTAAATTCAAAATATGCTAAACATCGAGTCGAATAAAGACATACCTTTAATGATAATTTTGAAATACATCATGTTGTAAATAAAACCCTTAGATTATCATTACTTGAAACATAAGAAATTAATAAATACAAAAACACAAATACACTTTTAAATGATCAAATTGATCTCAACAACTCACCGCTACTGAATCTTTTTATTCACCCCCCGCCCTAATCCACTACTATATAAAACAAATGTTTGGATAAGTTTATTGTATTATCATTACTTCTGAAAAAGCTTAAGTTAGGCGAAACAATTGTAAAGTGTCGAAATATACCAATTTTGTATAAATTTTAAGTTTTCATTATTTTACCGAAATATTGAAATGAGTTTCCATCAAGTGAGTGTAGAAAGAATAGATATTATTAGTATCTTATTATTATACTATTGTATGCATTAATAAACACAATGTTTTTAACGCTTTGAGCCTTTTAAGTAATCTAGACGAATATCTTTGAAGCATGCCAGCCATTCAAGTTATTAAACTGTGTAACCTTCACAGTCTGCCTGACATCAAAATGAGTAAATGAGAAACGTGAGACCATTTTTTATTTAAAATGATGATAATAATAAGATAACACAATTTTCAAAAGAGCTTTTAACGAAATGAAATAATTAATGGCAGTTCTTTAGATGTTTCTAATGAAAACAATTTACGAAACTAATTCTAAGAAATTAACTGGTCGAGATACAATATTTTTGATTTAACAACTCTTTAAATAAAACTGAAATTACAAAATAATATTAATGCCTAAAAAGTTGATAAATTATTCTTATTGTAAATGTTCGGATTTAACTTTATTTAAATTTGTTGGTCTTGTCGGTCACGCATTTTTTTTTACGTCTCAAAATTTTTATTGTGTTATCATGTGCATTTGCTGTCCGTTTATTTCTTCTGCCATTTATGGTTTTATAATAGTATGTATCGTATTTTTTCCTTTTTTAGTATTGCCGTCTCCCATTGTATTATTTTTTCTTTGTGTTCAAATGTGCATCTAGAGTTTAAGTTAGTTTATACATTTATTGGGGGTAATTTGTTGACCCATCGGTCCATTTCGAGGACGTAGATGATGCACCGACACATAGATTACAATGTTGCACTTTTTGTATTTACGGTTTCCATCCTTTTTGTTTGTTTTGTTGTTTCAAGTGTCGGTGCATCGGAACCACCCCTCCTCTAGGGGCGGTTCTTAAATTCATATATAGTATAGTTAACTTAATACAGTTCGATCAGTTCCAATCAATTCATTCATTCACATTAGATAAAAACATAAAACGTTTATAAGAGATCATTTTTAGTATATTTTAACATATAGCAACAATTACAGCAAGATCTCTATAAACTAGCAATAACATATAGTTCAATCAATCTATCATAATCAATTAATCTTCGTAAATAAGTAGCCTTCACGACGTTCCATAAAATTAGTGTATATAGTTTGTAAATAGTTGGGTGTAATAAACAATTAAAACACGAAGTCAGTTTATTGCACCGATTCCCCCATAGGAATCAAAAGAAGTGGCACATCTGTGCAAAGGTGAAATAATCCATTTCATCCACCTAAATTTATACAGTAAATATAAAAATGGATTCAACAGAAACAACTACTCCGAGGAATTCAATTACACTGTTGATTCCGATGTATTCTTAGACTAAGATATAACATATCCAAAAAAGAAGGAATTAAAATCCTTATTCGTCTAAATATTAGTCCTCGGAGTAGTAGTTTCTGTTGAATCCATATTTATATTTATATTTATATTTTTATATTTATAATATAGCCTGAACCTGATAGGTCGAAACCGGTCGTGGGATATGGCTTCGTTTCGTTGTGCCTACTTGGTAGGATGCGTTCAAAATTTGAGATTATTGATCTTAATATTTAGACGAATAAGGATTTTAATTCCTTCTTTTTTTGGATAAATAATAAATTATTCTTATTGTATCAATCAACGAGTGTTTTTCAATTTTAAAAACCTTATGTTAAAATAAAAGTGAAAGCTCCTCGCCAACCCCCTTGAAGCTTCACGTAAGACGCCTTTAACAGTTTATCTTGTCTAATGAAAACATGAAAAGAAGAACACAGTGGTTATTTGAAGTAGGTTCTTATCAGGCGACAAATTAAAGGAGAGTACTCGATATCAATTAAATCGTCCGTTTATCCTCTTTTCTTTAACGACATTTTCAGGTTAGCATGAGTAGCAACTGGAGAGCATTAAAAAAATCAGATAGTGGCCAATTCGGCGTTAAAACAGAAGTCGTTTTCTTTCTAAACCATCGCCCATTTACCGTGGAAGTAGAACTTTCCGAAAGCGATGGAATCACTGTGAGTAGTCCCGAGCTTGATCTCGAGGAAAAAGAATGTGAAGCTAGATCTGGAAAGCGATACAGCCCGGATGTGGCATTAAAGTTAATACAACAGTAATTGGTCTTAGTTTAGCTCGACGAATGAAGATAAACTGCTTGATATATTTCAAACTTTCTTTGCCTTTTTTGGCAATTGCTTTTTCTCAAAGATTAAGGGGACCATTTTGTTTTTTATGTTACATTTTCTCGAATGCCGATACCTTACCTTATCACTCTTAGAAACCTTTAATATTTTGAAACGTCGACAAAAAGAACTTCAGTCTATTAGAAAATAGTTCAGGCACTGTTTAACAATTTTCTTAGCAATGGTAGAACTGTTAATAAATGTTACCAACTTACTTGGTTTTTCATCAGTTTTATCTAATATTTATCACACTTGAAAAGAAAAAAATAGAACATTCTAAATGAACTGTTTTTACTTTAGCATTACTTTATTTTTAAACAGTTTATTACATCCGTTAACAATAGCCCGCTCGCGCATTCTGAGCCCGTCCGACGGGCAGCCTTTGTGATATTGAGTGGCGAGAAGCGCTTTTACGGTTTTTGTCTGTCTGTCTGTCTGTCTGTCTGTCTGTTTGTTCCATCTAATCTCTGAAACGGCTGGACCAATTTTTACGGGACATTCACTGATAGATAGCTAATGTAATAAGGAGTAACTTAGGCTACTTTTACTTTAGAAATTAATTATTATTATTGATAAATTGTCATTAATTTTTAAAATAAAAGTAGCCTAAGTTAGTCCTTATTACATTAGCTGTCTATCATTGAAAGTCCTGTCAAAATCGGTCCAGCCGTTTCAGAGAAAAGTCGGAATAAACAGACAAACAGACATACAAAAATTGTAAAAATCCATATGCATTTAGTAAAAAGTGGTTATTTTAATATTACAAACAGACACTCCAATTTTATTTATCTGTATAGATAAAGGTAGAGATTATCTAAAATTTTAGAATGTAGTCGTTAAAATTGCAGCAGCCAAGAACAATGGACAATGGCGGAAAATAAGATCGAAAGAACGGAAAATATAAAATAAATGCGTTGTTCGTGTTTTCATACTTCAGGGAAAAAATCAGGCTTTTTAAATATAAGACAGGCAAGACTTTTTACACTGAAAAATTCCGATGTCATTTTTGACGGAGGGAAATTGTTGTTTGAGGTATTTTATAAAGTCACTCATCTTTAGAAACAAGCAAACTGGTGGAAAAACTTTGTTATAAACAAATTAAAGTAGCAAATTTGATTTTTTGAGAATATGTGAACAGTATTATTCGTTATAAACACTGTTCCAAAGGAAAGTTGTAGAGAACTGTACAAAATGAGGGGTTAAACGAAAACAGAAAATTTTCCCACCAGTATGCTTTTTCCTAAAGGTGACTGGTCTTATAAAATATCTCAAAGAATCATTTATCGCCAACAAAGGCAGCATCATACTGTTTCAGATCTTGGGATGATTTTTGCCTAATTTTCCTTATGGAGAAAGATGAAGTAGTGTGATTTTTTTCTATTAGTTTTTCGTGTTTTATTTTGGAAAGATATTTTTCAAATAATGAAATTTGACTTCTTATTACGTTTTAAATATTTAATGTATTGAGTTTAGTTTTTTGGTATATATTACAAATACATTAATTAGCATAAAATATCATTTTATAATTATGATAGAACTACAGAACTGCTTTATGGTTAAATTTATCAGTCAGATTGTAATTTCTCTTAAAAAAAAATGGTATACTTTTTTGTGCATCGTTTTTTAAAAATTAATTCAGATGAAATGGGGTGTTAGGAATAAATTTGACACCATTTAGATGAAACCATGCAATTATAATCGAAAAAAAGGTAGAAAATATTTACCTGCAGAAACCACTTGAAATAAACAGGGTTCGTTCTGATAACCGACAGCGTTTATAGCCCAGCAACTTAGTGTACCGTAATCCAAGTCCGAAATAGGCGTGTAACTGAGCATACTTATGGTTCCGTTGCTCGTTTCAGCGAACATCTCGGACGCCACTTCCATCGTTTCGCCGGAATTATTAAATTTCCACCGATATGACTTGGCAGGAGGATCTGCCTGGACCTCGCACGTGATGTTGACACTTTCTTCCTTCGATGCACCCACCAAAATCGTTTTATTAAACCGACACGACGGTGAATCTGCAAAAAATAAATCGAATCGTTCAAATTATTCAAACAAAATTTAATATCTCTATTTAAATCATCATTAAATAATAAAGTTGTTGCGTCTTTCGACGACTATACAGTTTTTTTTGTTATATAAAATAATTATTTAACTTTTTCTCACGCTTTTTGTAAAAGTCGAAACTTTATTTTTGGTTAACTGCTACGTACGCTTATTTTTATTAATATTGCTTTATTATCATTTGCCGCTCCTTTTCAATTGCAGTCATTCCTAGAGCCCCTTTCTAATTGAATCCCTGTAAACCTTCCATAAAAAATGCAGTAAATTTGAGTGAATTACTCTAACTATTAACCGTATTAATTAAATAAAATACAATTTCAAATCGGTAAATTTTCCACTGTTTTATTTTTAATTGTTGTTACAATTGTTATACCTACAAGGGCATCTTTAGAAGACTTATAAGCGAAAGTATTTATATTATTTTTATGTATATAGGTACAGTAGGTAACTTAGTCTAAAAGTGGTGTGGTAGGGATGATTTTTACTAATTTATTATTATTAAAATGGTTGATTCGTATAAGTTTTCTATTTCATTCAAAATAAGCTCACTGTTTTGTTTATTGTATTTTTTAATTTCTTAGGATTCCAAAATGTCAAGGTTTTTACTTTTTTTCAAACAATGTAAAATATTAAAATTATCTTTTATACTAAAATCGTGGTTTTCATTTTTTATATGATTTATAAATGTTGATTTTCCTGCGTAGTTCTTAACATGTTCATTAACTTTTCTTTAAATGTCCTTCCTGTTGGTTCTATCATATATATAGATATTACATTGTAATTTGTAGACTTTAATTCATTTTTCCATTTTATTTTTGTTCTTAATAAAATACTTTGATAATATATTTTCTGTTTTATTAGGTAGTTTGAATTAATTATTTTTATTTTCTAGTTTTTTTAAAATTAACCGTATATCCTAACGTCCGTCAATTTATTCCAGAATCCGATTACCTTTTCGATCCTGTCACTTTTGACCATTCATCACTCTTCTCTTTTATCTAAACCACACCCCCTCATTTTCCATCTTATCAACTAGTGCTTAAATTATCCTTCTTTTCATAAAATAAAAGAGTTTAACGAGTTCAATAATCAGTTCAAATCAAGCAGTTAAAATCAAGAATTCAACAATCAAGTTCAGTTCGAGTGACATCTATCAAAAGTCACTTCAACAATATCACTCTATAAATCTATAAACTATCATCATCTAATCAAATAAATGCAATACTCTCTCGGTAAACCACCCAGTTTATTTATAACATCAATCCACCATCGGTCAACATCTAAACAACAAAATAATTACCTAGCTTACGTTAAGTTGTAGTCCAGGACAACTCATAACAAAGGTTATTATGATTATTATTAGAATATGTGAGGTAGGTATGTAATTACTTAGTCTACTTTTTTAGTAGATAACATCTATCTATCTCAAAATTCCACATGAAGCACTTTCGACACCAATGCTGTCATTCTCAGTTGAAGATGCGACAGACTGACAAATTTTTTAAATTACTGTGGACTGAAAGTTATTTAATAATAAAAATCAATAAATGTGTTACCCCAATTTACCACAAAACGTGTTTCACTCACTTACGTTATCTAAGCAAGACTCGCGTGTCCACATTTTTATGAAAGTGTTGTGATAAATTGGTTTGATTTTTATTATTTTCGTACCACAGTTACCATTTCTTCACATTTTCAAGGTTATTTGACATTACGAATAAGAAAAATACAAGATGCTCTTAAATCTTACTAATATCGGCGTTCCATGTTGTCTCATGTACAAAATGCTTCAAAATAATTCTGTGTCTATAATTGCCTTTAGGTAGCACAATCCAACAAACTATGAATAATAATATTAAACAATACTAATAATTTCGTATTTCTATTTATTGATTCAAATGAACAGATAATAAATAAGCCAAAGTATAATTATTTTGTAATTGAAGATTCAAATATAATTTATATAGGTATTATGAAGAAAACTGTAGGAATATAAAGAATAACAAGTGATCCCAATTTAATTATAAGGTATGTTTAATAAACTTAACTAACATAATAACAGGCTTTTTAATTTATTAGTAATTACACGTCGGCTAATGAAAGGACTTTATTTAAATTGCTTCAACTAATTACATTGTGTACCAAAATTGTCTCAATGTTTGAAAATCGATGGTAGAATTGAGCATTAAATCATTCTTCCTCCCACCACTAACATTATATAATACTTCTAGACAATAAAATGATACAGGAGGAATAAATTCCTTTATTCATTTTAATTTTTAACGAAGTATTTATTAAAAGGGGAATTTGATGCCATCTACCCAAACCTCGTCCACTGGTTGACGTTTTTTTTGTGAGATAAGAGACAAAGTAGGCTGTATTTCTTTTCATTTCAAATTCTCAAAAGTTAATGGAAGGCTTAAGAAGATTTCATCGTGTTCGGAAAATCAAAAAAACGCAGGATTGTTTTTGTTTTTCCTCTAAACGAAGAAAAACAAACCTTCAACTGGATTTTAAAAAAAAAAGTTTGTAAAACCAATTTTATTTTTTCTCTTTTTTAAAAGAATAAAAATATTTCATAAAGTTTAAGTTTTGTACGGTGCATTCAGTGTGAAAATGCATATTAAATAAAAGGTATAAAACAAACACTTAAGCCTGAGGGGGGTATTAATTAGCCTATGTATAGCACTGTGGAAAAAGGCTTTTTTAATATTGTTAGACTGATTCGAACTAAAGGGAATGTATAACAACAATACACCCCTCCTGTTGTGTAATTTGGGTAAAACCCAAAACCAGGTATAAATTAGATAATACCCATTATAACTTTAGTATAATTTTGTTGTACTCTTGAAAATGACGATATTTCGTCGAAACAATATTGTCGAGTTGATAATAAATTTAGTGAAAATTAACCAAGTGTTTGTTTTATACCTTTTATTTAAAAATATTTCACGTTTATCAAATACATACTTGTAGTGTTAACGATTTATGCTAATAAAAACATGATTATTAACAATTATTATTTAAAAGTGTCTGTAATTATTGCTTTTTTGATAGAATAATAGATTTCAAAATTTTACATATTCACAATAAAAGTAAAAAATTGGATGTACTAGAAGGTTTAGAAATTCATGGACACAATAAATACAATACAATATTAAACGACCAATTAGACGTTTAAAGTTTTCCATTATTAAATGTTAATGTCTGATTTCCCCATCATAATATGTAGGTATATATATATCTAGTAACTAATCATAAATTTTGTTATATCTTCACCTGAAGAAGCTTAAGTTAAGCGAAACAATTGTAGTGAATTTAAATAAACATCTTGAAACTTTTTGTGTGTTTTCACTTTTTAAATTATGAATCAGTTTCAACAAATAAAGGCTTCCACAATCAACAATTTAAAAAGTGGTACTTTTTCTTTATTTGTTTATTAATTTTATCATTGCATATTTGGCAACTACACGATGTGGAAACATTAGAATAATGGTTTCCCTACTTTTTAGCCGCGCTGGTTTTTCAATGAAACCTTACAAAAAAGATCGTAATAGACCTGTCAAAATTCAATAATACTTACATTGAACTCTAAAGTTGAGTTCGTTGCTTAGAGTTTCGCCCTCGCTATTTACTGCTGAACACAAGTACTTGCCGGCGCTTTGCCTTGTAACTTTCTGGAGCACCAAACTTTGATTGCTCCGGATTATTCGGGCCGATACATTTTGATTGAGAATTACGCCCTGGAACAAAAAGGATCGTCATTAATTGGTTTTTCCGCAGTTGCCAGTATTGATGCTAGTTGAAATAGTACACAGTTTCCGTCTTTGCAAACAGAATTACTTATTTATATTCACCACTCCCCGATGTCTGCCGTAATCGTCGCGTAGCCGACGTTGGCGTCGGCGTCGAATTCCGATGGATTTACCGCGAAATAGTCGCAGCATCTTTTCAGCCTTCTCATTACAAAAGATTTAAAAGCCTTAAGGGAGATCCTTGTAGAAAGAAAAAGTTTATACCGTACTAAATTAGAAAGGCAAATTGGTAAACGGTTTTACGTAGGTATTCAAAAAGAAAAACAATCGAAACGGTAAGAGGCAATACAAGGACAATAAGTCGTTTAAAAAATATCATTCGAAATTTAAAATATTCCTCAAGAAACAATGATGAAAGAACAATTTTTATTGACATACCGAAGTTAATTTAGAGTCTGAAATAGACTTGTAGTAACCAGGATCTGTCATTATCTATCGCCTGTTTCAATAATTTCACACTTCCCTAAATTATTACCTACTACTTATAAATCAGGAACTGTTTGGTTATCTTAGACGCGAACGATAAAAATTCTAGATGATGGAGATGTCACTCAAGAGGTCTGAGATTTACCAGAGCTCAGAGTCGCATTCCTGGTTGTAGAGGGTCGTATGATTATTCTTTGGATTGTCAGGATAGTGAAGTGTCGCGTTTCTTGGTTCTTTGTTTTTTTATTGCTATTTTTATGTGTTTTTCAAGTTGGATTCACAGGTAATAAACTATTGTATTTGTATGTATTTTTTAACGAGGTTCTAATATTTATTATGTTGTTTTTCACTGTTATAAAATTTATACAAAAGTTGTCAATTTTCATTGTTCTTTCAATCCATTTTATAATGACACCATAATTTGTATCTTGCATATTTTGTGAAGTTTTATTTAATGTGAACTTTTATTTTATTAATTTGAACAAAACGGTGATGTGTAACAATTATTTTGTGATTTTTCTTTGTTCCCAATTTTTATGATTTTGCTCTGTGTTGATCTAGTTGGTACATTCAGAATGTTTCGAGCTTTGTTGAATTTACTAACATTCCTCCGTGTAGAGTATTGATCTGGGAGTATTCACAAATGTGTGTTTATTTTGGTATTTATTTACTGCAATTTATTTCTATGTGAGGCCCAGATTGTGCTCTAAAATCTCAACTTATAGCTGGGTTGCCTCCCGTATGGGACCTCAGTACCTTTATTTATTTTATTGTTTTTTATATTGTCTACTAACTAATACCAACATTCTTCAGTTTTAAATGATTATTTACATGTGTCTGTGTATGTGGATCGTACAGGGTAGATATTCACAGAGTGATATTTTTAATTTATATACATTTCATACTTTACGGATGGTACACATCTCTGATTTGTAGGGCAAAGACCGTGAGTTTCTCTGCCATACTCTTTCCCCGCGTTAGCCCTAGGCTGAGTCTGGCATTTGTTTTGTTTAAAATTTAATATTACTGGGATTTCCCTGGTATTTTATCATTTCATTTATAATAAAGTTAGGATGTCACATATTTGTTGTCTTTCATTTAACAACTATAAACAATCTTTCCAAATTACGCTAATAGCCAGTGTATCGAACCGACAACAGCTGATTCCCATAAACAACGTAGGTAAAATATATGACGATCGAATAGACCTGGGTAGGTTACACTACAGACTAGTACGTGTTACGACAGAAATTGTTGCTTTAATATCATAGAAAAATACAAAATGAAACATTGGATAGATCAAAATTAATGGGAAATAATAGTAAAATAATTTTAAATGGATGAATTTGTTACATAAAGTTGTTTAGCGATCATAAGATGGAAAGGAGTCGGTAATCTAGGAAAATGTCATGATTACAAGGCGAAGAAGAGTATTTTGAAGCGTTAAATTAAAGTTATTACGAAAACTGTTTGGCATTTTTTTTAATCTTAAAGCTCTTTAGGAAGATAAGCCGTCCATAAAGCTTAATTATACAAACAGGTCTTTCGCGAACATTTATTTTGCGACACGACTCTAATGGGTAAGCTTCTCTAAAATAGGTAAACATTTAAAAGGCTGCTGTTTATCATCCGGACTTTACTCTGTCTTTTATTATGAAGATCATAAGCTGCAGTCACTTTATAGCTCTAGATTAGTCGGATTCGTGAATATTATGAAATATTCGTGACATAATCTCTATCTCGTTTACGGATATCGTAAACGGAGCTTACGAAACACTAACTCACTGAAACTTCTCTTCAATGAGACATAGCATAGCACTTACCATGTCACACCCAAGTGCATATATAAAAATTCCAAATGCGAAATTGCTTTATTAAGTCGTTAATTTCTAGATAAGATAACTTTCCTTTAAATCAAGATAGATATAAAAGAGAATATGTACGCATCTTAAAGACAGCTGAAAGGCTTGGAAGGTAGAAATAGACAAAATAATTTGTAAACAAATTGTGGCGGTTGTACAATCTGTATAGTATAACACCCTGTGTATAAAGATTATTATGTATAAATATTATTTTGTATAAATTTTCTTTTGTGTATCTCTGTAAATATCTCTTAACATCATCTGCTAAAACGTTTGTATTCTGTCCATCTGTGCCAATAACTTTTATTACTATACTTTCCTATAATCTCGACTAACATTTCAACTTCATGTACCTACTAACTGCATGACGTCTGTCCTTCGCTGTCCACCCTAATTACATTTTTACAATAGGTTTCTTCGTCTAAAAATTTTCCATGGTTTCGTACTTCTCTATTGGCACCCTATTTTTATCTACTACCCTTTCCTTTACTTTAGAATTTCAAATGGATTCTATTTTTTTCCTTCCGACTAGACAGTCCGATCTAAATCTTCAAATAGTAAAAATCATTTCCTTTCGCCTTCTCGTTGTTAAATATATTGTTATTGTTATTATCGTTCTTGTTGCCTAGTTTTATTTATTAACTTATTAATTCCCGAACACAAGAGTCTAAAAAGTAAATAAAAAGAAATAAAAAAAATCTACTGGATTATTACACCTTACAAAAAAATAAAGTAAAGAAAAAATCATATATTATAATAAATTTACAAAAACTACTAAACATACTACGAGTAAACTTAATTACAACTTATAATCAGTATCTTTCAACAAAAAGAACAAAGTTTTACACTTTTTGGAAACCCTAAAGATAAAGATGATTTTAAAAGCGAAGCAGGAATTTACAAAATAAGCTGCAAGTATTGCAACCAAATTTATATAGGTTTAACAAAAACAAATATCCAGACAAGATTTAAACAACACCATTTACATCTAAAAACCAATAACCTGAAGAAATTCGTTGATTTGAATAATTTGGAATTGGTTAAACCATGTAGTAACTTCCACTAACTCGTCACTAGCTGTTTATTTCAATAAATTCAAAGAAAACCTAACGAACTTCTATACGCACCAAAAAATTTAATCAATAAAATTATTAATTATTTATTTCTTTTTCCTTTTTGAATTCATTAAAAATTGTTTAAAGAAAAGCTAACCACTTTCTTTGGGCCATTTCTGATCTTTTACTCCTTGGGACATATATTACATGGTAATACACTTTCGACATGAAAAAATCTATTTAGAGCGGCCTATAATACTAATTCAGTTACTCTCTTCTTAAAAACATGTTACAGGTAAAATGGCTCACTGCATATGTATAATGCACCTTTTATCTGCTGTTAAATGAGATGGACCGTATTGTATAATACACAAACCTATTATAATGATTGGTCTCTCTACCAGATTATCCTCTGTTTTCCTTCTATTATCTATCGCAACATAGATAATGTGAAGATAATAATACGTGTTGTATTTCGAAACACAATATAGTTTGTAAACAACCAAACATAAAACCATGTTGCCTGTTATAACAGGACCTGATAGGCTTTCAAAGCTCTCCCCAAATTTATTATCTATTTTCCTGATATTTTATTGATAGCAAATTGTGGTAGTCGATGAATGTAAACCCATTATTTGAAGAATATGTTAACAATGTAAAGTTAATTAAGCAATAAAATTTTAAATTTATGTCCTGAATAAACTAGTAATTAGAATACATGTATCTCGTACAAAACAGGGCTATAAAAAGTAAAGCGGCGAGGGTGCTGTAGGCACAATGATAAAATGCATTTCGATTCAGCCACATTGTTTTACCAATTTGTTGATGCAATTATTATTTGCATAAATCAATATTTTATACAGTCCTGTTTCGAACAATCAGTATGGTAATTTTATTACCATTTATTTTTCTGTTTTGAAATTTCGACGGCCCGAGATATAAAATTTCAATGATGTATCTCCTATAAAAGAGTTATGTTATCGACTTAATTTAATTCATCACTTCACCTCAAACGGTTTTCCAATTTTTCTAAACATGCTACACATTAAATTTTTGCTAAATACAAAAAATATATTATTACATTTTTTTTTTACTATAATTTAATCCGAAGACCAAAAAAGCGAATGAGATTACATCCCTATTTTGTCAAAAAAATACTCCCTCACTTATATTATGTTAATCTAATATGAATTTATGTTAATATTTTATTCACATTGTTTGATTTGAGAGATAATTAAAAATTATTCTCAACTGATGTACTGCTGTATCACACAGAAAAACTCAAAGCATCACCAAGTTTACAGCAAACAAAACGATATTAAGATGGTTCTATTTATTTATCATTATAAACTTAGAAACTAACAACCAAAATTAATTCCAATTAATTAAAGAATTATGGGTTCTGATTACTATTCATGAGGAACTTTACCTCAGCTAGTCTACGCTAAAAATAATTTTTGGGTGTACTATCAGTCTCTGCGGCCTGCACTGTAGTACAAAGCCGGAGGGTAGGAAGTAAGACCATCTTCAGCTACGAATCGTGGAAATGAAGACAGAAGAGAAGTGAAAACCACAAAAACTTGGACCAAAGCAAACGGACCCGAAATGAACCCGGTGACCTCCCGCTCTCGAATGCTAAGCAATGATCTATCCCACATAGACCACGCCGCTCAGTATGTTTACCCTTATATTGATTGCCGTTTATCTTCCAAAAATAAAACAGAACAAAATTCTCGCAATTGAAACATTACCTAAAATTTCTATTAGGTACGCTAACGTAGTACATAAATATAGTATATGTTATATATTAATTTCGTGAATATATGTTAGTACTACATAGGCAATGACCCTCGATTCAACCACCTTTCGGAAATTTCCAATACACATGAAGGGTAGAAAAAAACTAATAAACTTATTTACCACTCTATGTTTACGACTGTATTTACAATGAATTCCCTAAATTATATTTTTGCATGTACCTTCCTAAAATAAATAACAATATTTGTGGTGTACAGGGGTGAGTTTCTTTGATTTTGTTCTATTTAATTTACCATAGTCTCTTTTATATTATACACAAATGCTAAACAACATTTATTACTATCTAAATGCAAAATATTTACTGAAAGTAACAGCAAAGGTCTTTTGTGCCGAAATAAACATTTAAAATATTTTCAAATCCATCTGGTAATGAGTTATTTATAATGCATGAGAGTAGTTGTCCTCTGATTTTTAAATAAAATAAAAAGGACATGCGGTCATCAGCAATCAGCATAATTTAGCTTTTAATAGTACCTATAGCTGATTACGTCCAATTGCACGAAAAACAGTTACGCAATTTCAATTTAAAAAAAGGTTTTGGATAATCCGTAAAAAGGCACTGATGAAACAAACGACGGATAATTGGGTTAAATGGGAAAACAAAAGAGATAAAGTTACGGATCACGGCATTCGTAGTTGAACATTTTGTTTGGTGTTTGACTGAAATTCTCTTTGTGAGGGACGATTATGTACAGTTGAGTTTTAATTACGAGAAATGTTTTTCAAGTTAAGCAATTTTTTTTTATTACGAAACGTTTAGACTGGAATTTCTTTAAAAATGTGGGTAAATAATTAGAATTTTCTAATGGTTCGGTTATCTCAAATTATCAGGCGCTTTGTACAAAAGTTTTCAAGACAATTTCAAACCCTCAATTGCTTTTATTTGACAAGGGATTAAAAAAACTGTTTAACAATTATTTAATTTCTCTGTCAACATTTTTGCTCTCTTTTGAGTCAGCGTTGTTTATTCATTTACATAAGCCTATCCTAACACTAGGATAGCCTTATTATAAGCAGATCCTAAGGTCCATTCTAAGGCTACCCATCATAGTATAAATATGGATGGTTTTATTTTTAATTTTAGTAGAGGGATGTCGCCGAATTTTCTTTTTATTTATTTCTTGTATGATAAGAACATATTTTCATAATTAGTTCGTACCTAAGATATGATATAATACCTCTACCTAAATTACTCTTGACATTGATTAATTGAGAAGAAATTGTTTCTATTTTAATAAAATTTGGGTATATGTTTTAGGAATTGTTTTTAATTTATTTTCATTGGGACCTATTATTTTTTTAAAATAAACAATTACTTTTATCTCATCCTGGCGTATATTAAAACTTTTTTCTTCCGTCGCACCTACTATGGATTTCTCTGTAATTGCATTGCAAATTATATCTGTCTTTTCCAGCTTGCTTCCCTTGAATTTCTGTAAAATTTTCCAACACGTCAAAGTCGTTTACATTTGTCCGTACTCCAGTCCGAAACTAGTGCAAAATACAACAGAATGTAATCAAATAGTGTTGTTTAGTTATTTGAAGTAGGTAGGTGGGTAAGGTAGGCATCTAGGTGAGACAAGAATACTAAAAACGTCCTTTGGTCGATAGTGTTTCCAAGTTTTAACAATTTCGAACAATGCACCGTACAAGCAGTTAAAGCTAAACACATTCCTTCGCTTGTGCTTCGAATAGCAAACATCACGGCATAAAGTTGGGGAAAATGGGAGTGCCACGGGTAAACAAAAAGGCCTTACATTTCCAGTAAACGGTATTTTCCGAACTGTAAGCGTTGAGGCAAGTACTTGACGCTAACTATTTGCACTATTAGCGATTCAAATAACAGTTAAGACACTCTTTGTTCGGGGTAATGAGTATTCAACCGGAGCTAATATGTAATTTGAAACCAAAGTTATTATTCCCCAACAAGCTTTTAAAGCTTTTCAGAATACATGCGGTTTTGACAACAAACATTTACTTAGCAGAGCTGGTATCGATTCAATGAAAAGAAAACGTAAGACGATACAAGAGAGTCACAACTCATTCTTAAGTTTGTCGAAATTACCCTGCTTCCATAACTCTGCCAGTTTTGACAATAATATTACTCAATTTAGAACAAATAAATAATGACATAATTTTTGAAAACCACAACAGATAAATTGTTATAATAAAGCAATTAAAATTAGTTGATTTAAAACATAATGATAAAAAAATATTGTCATTCTTTGTCCTATATGGGTAACCCCTCCATCGGTATTTCAAATGAGTTAAAAAATCAAAATATTAATATCATTTTTGTAGCATCCAACAATTTATGCAAAATTATAAAAAACAATAGAGAAACTTGAAAATTATCTTAGTTTTAACTTGTAGATATATATAAGCTCCGAATTTTGTAAAACATTATTAAGCGGCGTGGTTTAGTGGTTTAGATTATTGCATAGTACTCTGGAGGTCACAGGTTCAATTCTGGCTTCACCTGCTCTGGTCCAAGTCTTTTGTTGTTTCCTTGGATCATTCAGGCAAATGCTGGGGCAGTAATATGTCAAAGATAATCTTTCACTTCTCTTCTGTCTTCATTTCGTCCGTCATATCTTTCTCTCCCTAACCACACCACCCACAAATTCCTACAATTCCTACAAGGAGGCTGAAGAGGGCCTTTCGCCCTACCCTCCGGATTTGCACTACAGTGTAGGTCGAAGGGACAGCTGAATGAAACACCTTTTTGTAAACAGCTCTTAAAGGTTACATTATAGTTGGGAAGGTTGCAACGAGTAAATTTAATATCGAACTTATCTGTAATTGGCACAAATATAATTTAAATAGTTAATTAATGCGTTAAAACTGGGGTTAGACAAAGTCAGTTTGAAAAGTTTACAATTGTTATAAACAACTTCAGCATTTTGGTTAGTTAAATTATATGTCGTTTAAAGCTGACTAGAGAGAATCCCTTTGGAATAGTTGTTTTCTTCATTTTATGAAATTTATGAAGATTGTTATGCAAAATATGATAACGTAACAGTGTAAGTTATCATCGACATATAAAATCGTGAATGTATTATTACTGTTGTACATAGAAAATTGAAGAGCACTTTCCGAAAGTGATAAATATCCGATACCGTTATTGGAGTCTTTAAAGTTGAACCATATTTTATGAAGAAATTACTAAAATGTTTTATGCCCTATCGGTAGACGAAGATACCCTATATACATGTACTCGTAATAAGTAAGAATGTAACATATATGCTATAAAGAAGATCGGTCGAGAAGGCAAGGAGGATTTTACATTGACGGTGCCGCAGGCGTTTTGTCATCGTACTAGTCATAAGAATACTTTTAAGGGCGTATTTTTCTATGATAAAACATATACTACTATTGGATATTGCGAAGTCGTTTCTTTAGCGACACAGGAATATTTTAAATATAAAGCAACTGAAACTGAAATATGAAAATATCACAATGTAAGCATCCCTTATAAATGAAAATCCAATAAGTATTCGGTAAGACACACACAGGTACAAGAGGGCTAATACCCTTACAGGAATTGAATTACACTGTTGATTCCGATGGATTCTTAGGCGAAGATATGACATATTTAAAAAAAGAAGTCATTAAAATCATTTTTCATATAAATTTCAAGGATCACAGATCCCACATTTTGAACGCGTCCTACACAGTAGACACAGCGTATGGAAAGTCATATCCCACGACCGGTTTCGGCCTATCGGGTCTTTATTTATATTTATATTTATATTTATATTTATATTTATATTTATATTTATATTTATATTTATATTTATATTTATATTTATATTTTATATTTTATATTTATATTTACATTTATATTTATATTTATATTTATATTTATATTTATAATTCTTCTTTTTTGAATAAAAAATATAGTTTATTTTTTTTTTGTAATCCAATGTGTAAAATATGTTACTAATTTTCTACTTTTATTTTATAAGAAACGATGATTTTTAGTGCTTTACCGTCTATTTTAATCGTATTAAAGTAATACTCCCATTGTTGTCTTTAGCGGGTTCAATGACCTTTCATTTTAGACGAATTAAAAAGCACGTGCTATCTATAGTACTATGATAGTAAAATTTGAATGATAACGTAAATTATTTCATTCATATAGAAAAGGTAAACGCCCATTAGGGAGTGGAAATCGAATATCGCTTGCCTGACGGCGGCGGTGTATTTTAATTGTCAGTACCATAACCCTACTTTTAATTTTTGCCTGTTTTTACTATTTACGAACAAAATATCCAAAGAAAGGCTGTACAATGTATGCAGCGTGAAAATTTGAAATGTCTTTTAATGTCTACATGCACAATATATTCTTTAAATATACTCAAAATATTTAAAATATGTCGGCAAAAATTTTTCAACAGCGCAGATCCTGCAGAAACTGAGCTCTAATTTTGCCGTTATTTAAATTAGATTCAATATTATGATGTTCAAATTACTTTATTATGGTAACTTATACACAATATAACTTAATTAATACAAATTTAAAGTGGTGCTATATGCTGAAAATTAATTAAATTCCGAAAATAGGTAGCCCATTCTGACTTGTCGATGCTTATTGTACATGCCCTGCTCGTTGAAATCGTTAGTGTCTTTACTATTTTGAAAATTCCAGTTCTGTACAGTTTTCTACATCACTTTTTGTATCTTCTTACATAATAATTCAAATAATCAACGTAATTTTTGTTTATAATTAAAGGGAAATAAAATAATTGTGGCAACCGTTTACCAATTTATAAAATTTTCTAATATGGTTAATGAGTTAAGTATTTTTGATTTACGGGTTTGGGTTGATAAGTTCTTTGTCACCTATTGATTTAATTGCTTGCTAATATAATCTTGAAATTCGGCTTTACCAGATTGCAGGTTTTAATTTGGACGGTCATTAACTTGAGGAATACAATGATTACCGAAGTTTAAAACTAGAACTATACTCATATAGCAGTACAAGGTGAAGAGAACGAGGGGGGAGTTGTATACTGACATTTATAATTGACTGTTAATTAATTTAAACCATTTTCATACTTAAAAATTAGAAATATCAGTGTACAACCTTCCTTCTTTGTACCCAAATTTAGAAATTAAAAAAGCTACCAACAGCAAATAAAATATTGTTAATGACTAATTAGAATTAAGGCAGACTTCATCCCCCTATTGTTAAATAACTTATCGCAGTATATATAGTTCCTTATATTGTGTATAACTTTAGTATTTGTACTCTTGATAATGGGGTAACACCTGAAACATATGTCGAGTCGTAGTAAAAAAATTGGTGAAGATGCTCTTAAAAGTCGAAATCTACCTAGAGTCCAAATAAATTTGGTGAAACTTCTCCAAGTGTATTTATTACTATTATTTGTCATAATAATTATTTAGCTAGTACAGAATTGTAAGTGGTTGATTTTCCTTATCAATCTACAATAGGTTGTAATGTAACCTTTAATTCACTCTATAAAACGTAGTGAGCACTCGGTTTAAAGAAACAATGTGGTGATGTTCGGACGTGAAACAATACATATTTTGTGAACTTCTAAACACTTCGTACGCAGAAGTGTTGCTGTTATCGACTAGCCTCGGCTTTTCTCAATAAAAGTAGGTAATGATGACTGAATTAATTGTAGAAATAGATAATTAATTTTTAATTTATATCTTTTTAAAAAGAACAGATCTTCTTATACAAAACAATACTGTTCTCTAATTTTTTACAATATGATATAAACTACTTGTCCTCTAATGAAAAAAGTTACTTGTTAGAGCTCCGTTAATGGTAATTTATCATGAAAAAGTTGAGAGGAATTTCGCGTGGACCATTGAATATCAAATATTGTGCCGCCTTAGAAACAAATCTACGAGGCATGTTTTTTAAGTAATTACCGTTTTGAAATTCTGCCGCCGCGCACTGAGTACCTACATCTCTTACCTACGCACTGACGCCATTACAGTCTGATCCGCCCTTGTTTACGTTGTTTACTAAGTGTTTAAGATGCCTCCGATAATCGTGAATCCCGCCGACTGTGAAGTCCGGTGTCCGGGCTGTTTTATACGATTCGTAGTGCGAAAGGACTAAAACCGATTGATATTCATCGTGAGATCTGTGTAGTTTACGAACAAAACGTTATGAGTGATGGAATGGTAAGGAATCTGCGCCGTGTAATCCAGAACAAAAGACGTGGCAAGTTGAGCAAGGGCATCGTTTTGCTGCATGACAATGCCCGTCCTCATGTGGCTAATCGGACCAAAGATCTCATCATATCTTTTCACTGGGAAACTCTAGATCATCGTTCGTACAGCCCTGATCTGGCGCCCAGTGACTACCATTTGTTTCTGCACTTGAAGAAACATCTGGACGGTCAGCGTCTTCAAGACGATGACGAAGTCAAAACAGTTGTGATGCAGTGGTTAACAGTTAACAAGTCAGGCGGCAGAGTTCTATGCGAAGGGTATTCAAAAACTGGTCACTGGTCATACGTTATGACAAGTGCCTCAATATTGAAGGAAATTATGTAGAAAAGTAAATTAAGGTGCTGGCTTTCATGCAAAAATAAAATTATTAAGATTTCTTTGCACGTTTTTTATTAATTTCAAAACGGTACTTATTTAAAAAACATACCTCGTAGTTAGTTAACTTGGAAATTCAGTCCAATTCAAATGTTAGTTATTTGTATTAAAAATACTGCTTTTAATGTTTCATTTTTAAAAAAACTGCATTTCTCAATGTTTTCGATTAGTATATAGAGCTTATAATATGGTTAGACGGTTAAAATGGTTTGCATCTCTGCCCATTGTTTTGTATGATCGAGGGCACCCTACAGGTCGCAAATCCTAACCGATATTCGTTACAACTTTTTCTATCTATTTGTATATCTATCAGAAGAGAAGCCTATTAATCTTCGTAATATTTAGTAGACTAGTTCAGCTTTTAACAACTACTTCCTTTTTTCGTGCTTGACTTTCATATATTTAACAAAGGATTCTAATTTAGTTATTCCCTATATATACATACATATCTATTAAGGCAAATTATTATGCATTTACAAAATTGATTCGGATACTGGGTTAATGTTTAGTCTGCCTTTTCCAATATAAACAGATGTAAAACCGTACAAATATTTACTAAAGGAAAATCCTCGTTCGTGAAATTAATCGTTTAAAATATATATAAGACGAAGGGATCGGAATTGGGATCGTATTTGGTATTAGCATTATATTGGGTTCGCTTGGAGTCAGGTAAGTTAACGATCAGGTTTCTTTCCCGAAATTATCTTCCACAAATTCTACCGATAGTTGATCGGGAATCGGGTTATTTTTCAGGACGTCTCCCAACGTTCCCAGGCGAAGATTAACTGCGGTTCTGTGTCCCCTTTTTTACGAGGAAAGACGAAGACAAAAATTAGATTCGAACAAATAATTCCAGTTGGCGGAACACTTTTCCACATTCCTGTTCACTCAGTAAATTTAATACATGCTCTCTTTAAGAATTTCAACTAGTTCTAAATAAACTTTCCATACAAATTGTATCTACCGTTTTTTAACAATAATTACAGTTAATACAATTTTTAATATTTTACAACTAATATTGAAGAATAACGAAATATTTTTGGAGAATCTTTTAGTAAAAGCTAATTTAAATACATTAAGATGGTATATTACAGTACAGTGCCCGGCACCTAAGGATATTCAAAAGCCATAAATCATCGGTTGCGCACTAGCAAAGCTGAATCTCCTTAAGTGCTGGCCACTGTACATAATATGAACATTAACTGCATCTTCTTAAAAATATGATTCCAACGTACTCTTGACAAAGACTGCGTATGTCGAAACAATACTAAGTTTGTCGCTTTCTTGTGGTCAATTTATACAACTGTTTAAACTTTTGAACATAACTGAGAAAGATATACCTTCCGAAATAGACAACACAGTTAATCAGAATCCTCTGTTCGAAAAAAAAGTGCAGCTATAAAGGAAATTATGAACAATATTTTTTTTGTATTATTCCTGTTGTAAACAAGGACAATAGATTTAATTTATAAAATGAGATTACAAATTGGAAATATATTTGATGAGAGAAGAGCTACTATTGAACGATCAATAACAAGAAACCGAAGTTAACAGATTGCGTATTGCATTCTCTGCAACACATTAAAAATAAAATTGAATATGTGTATTTTGAGTAACAAACAAACACTTCGTTACGTTTCACGAAAATTTTATTTATTCTTCTCTACAATATTCTTTCAACCCTTGCGGGTCATTATCGGGAGCTGTGGTGTTACTAAAGATGTAAATAATGTAACAGATTTATATAAACGGATGACAATAAAAAATGGGATAAATAAACTGCAGGTAGTGGTTATCTATTTGGAAGGTCCAATAAAAGCGGATAATCTAAAGTGAACATTTAAATTTGGTTATTTACAATATTTTGCTTATTATTGATGGCTTTCTTAATTTCCAAGGATTCGAGCAAACTCAATTTACGACCTTTTTGTTCAGAATGTAAAAGATCAATCGAATTAGTGTCTAAATTATGTTTGAAATCTAAGCAATGTTGAGCTATTCCTGTATTATTCTTTTTATTCCGTATGGAAAGCACTTGTTCTTTAAGCCGAGTTTTTATGGCTCTCTGTCTGTCCTAGGTAAAATGCTGTGCAATCTTTAAAGTACAATTTATAAACGCCGCTTTTATATATTGAATTTGTTTTATTTTACTTGTTAACTAACAGACTTTTTACATTGATTTTTGACTTTCCAAATAGATAACCACTACCTGCAGTTTATTTGTCCCATGGCTTATTGTCATCCGTTTATACAAGTCTGTTACATTATTTACATCTTTAGTAACACCATAGCTCTTGATAATGACCTGCATGAGTTGAAACAATATTGTAGAGAAGAATAAATAAATTTTTCGTGAAACGTAGACCAGTGTTTGTCTGTTACTCAAAATACACATATTCAATTTTTAACAAGAAACCTATTCTTATATAACAAAATATATAGCAAGTGTTCTGTATAATTAACTGTTTAATTCAAACAGGGACAAGCTTTCAGCAGAACAGAAAGCAAGTATATTCGCTTATACCTAATTAAACATAAGCTTCTGCTTAGATCCTAAGCTCGGCAACGTTTGTTAACAAATAAACTGTGTTAATACGTACAACATCGTAACAACGTTCTTCACCACTTCCTGACGTACACGGTACCTAATTAAATATAACTTGTGTCCCATAATTCACGCTAGAAGTAATTTTGATAGAAAACACAGGTTTTTAATGAAAAATTGTAAATTTATTCTTGATTCAACCCGTATCTATATAGTAAAGGTTTATGTATGGAATAAGCACGTAAGTATGTACGTTTTACATACATGTAGTTTAATTTCGTTGATACAGTGCTTAACTTCCTAATTCAACGCATAGACGGTTGTGAGTTTGTTCAAAACAATCCACAGAAAAAAGGCCAATTCTGATAACCAAAACAGGGTATCACACTACCAGGAAACAACTCGTGCAGTTGGTTGTTTCTCGGAGTATATGTCGTATGGCACCATCTTGTTAATACCACATGTCGACCATATCCATATCCAAAATACCAGACGATCATGTCGCGATAGCGAGCACTATTAACTGCTATTGCTTGATCAGCCGTATTTTCGAAGAACCCTTGTCCAATGATGCCTACAATCCAAAATCCGAACCAAGCAGTGACACGATGTCAATGCAATTGTTTCTCAATGATCATTCGTTGATTTTCTGTATCCTAAATGAGACAACTTTGCCGATTAACTAAGAATAAAATGAGCTTCATTGCTGGAGATGATTTTGTTCAATAAATCAGCATCCAGTTGTTTGCTGTGCTTGGTCAATAGAGTCAATTTAACTCTGTAAGCATAAAGATGCAAATGTTTCTTCAGAATACTCTGAAGAAAGCTTCTCCAAATGCCTGATTCATGACTACCAAATTGATCGTCCTTGACTTTCGCCAACACTAGTATAAACTTCTTCGGTGTTTTGTGTTGAACGACTTTGTGAAGGACGGTCAGAGTTTACGAAATACTTATTATTCCAGACTGTCTGTTTTTGTTAATTTATCAAACTGTAGCTGCCATACCTTCATTATATTTAAAATTATTTCAAAAGTTTGAACGATATGACTACATTTTAATTTTCGTTACTAAAATCTATATTCCTTTAACCACTTTTCTGAAAGCAGAAACACAAAGGATCGGCGAGGAAAAGATATTCTTCACCATCAACCAATCTTAATAAATTTTAACTTCAGTATTATTTTAGTTTTACGTAATCAATCCGTTAATGAAGACGTGTTATAGGTAGATAAACTTTTTCCTATTATTTGTTGGAAATACTGAACTTCTTTCCGGCACTAATTGGTAATATAAGTTAGATATATTGCAATGTACCCATGTGGGATTTTAAGCTCGTCTTTTAGGAAATTCGCTTATAGCAAAGTTCCAGTAGGTGTGTGTCATAAATAACTTTATAAATAGTTTTCAAATAGGTAATTAAACTATATCAAATTGAATCAACTTTGAACCAATCTTTATTGAAATAAACATAAGTAATTGTAAAACTAAAGAACCCAATATTACATCTTAGATAGATAAAGCTTAAGTGTTTCCCATCTAGACCACCGCTAAATCGGCAGTCGGTACATGAAAGGAATAAATATTCATATATTTAATATAAGATGCGCCACTATTCCACCACAATCGCCCATTTTCTGAAAAAAAGATCGGTATAAAAATGCTTTGTTTCATAAGTATTTATAATCAAACACTTTTACGGCTTTAATTTCAAAATACCAATGAATGGGGGTGATGTCTGACACCTGGATCAAGATATTGGTTTATTCGACGTACACTCTCAACTACTATTAGCCATAATTCATTTTTCTTGCGTATCTCCGACAATAATACAAAAAGAAAAACATTTTCTGCAGAAACTAGGGCGTATATGTGTAATATTTGTGTGTAACGATGGTAAACTATTATATATGTTACCGGCCAAACCCGATTTCAGGACAAACTAATTTTGCCTAGGCTAAACTAGTTCTTCCTATACGCGATAGGATTAGTCCAAACTAATTTGTCCTAAGCCCGATAGGATAAACCAGTTTAGGCTACTCCGAACAATTTGTCCTGATATTAATACGCACACTCTAGGAAAAACTGGTGTAGCCTAGTGTAAACATTATAGTATATCTAGATAAACTGAATAAAATACTCCGTAATTGGAAAAATAATTATTTTTATTAAAACCATAATGATTCGTCGTTAAAAGTTATGGATAATTGGTAATACAAACAATCATACTATAACAAATAATAAGTGTTTTTTTAATACAAACAATAATCATATCTCAATTATTAAAATTGTTATTTATTTTTACATAGAGTGCTTTGGTGGCACTTAGAATTGCAGAGTATCATTGCCTTCTTGTACTGGCATCTGTTTTTGGAACAGTTTTTTTTGCAGGCATCTCACAAAACATATCTATCATAACCTAACCTATTTATATCAGGACAAATCAGTTTGAACTAGCTTAAACTGGTTTTTCCTATCGGGCTTAGGACAAATTAGTTTGGACTAGGCTATACTAGTTAATCCTATCGCGTATAGGAAGAACTAGTTTAGCCTAGGCAAAATTAGTTTGTCCTGAAATCGGGCTTGGCTGGTAACATATATTAGTTTGGACTAGGCTATACTAGTTAATCCTATCGCGTATAGAAAGAACTAGTTTAGCCTAGGCAAAATTAGTTTGTCCTGAAATCGGGTTTGGCTGGTAACATATATTAGTTTGGACTAGGCTATACTAGTTAATCCTATCGCGTATAGAAAGAACTAGTTTAGCCTAGGCAAAATTAGTTTGTCCTGAAATCGGGTTTGGCTGGTAACATATATTAGTTTGGACTAGGCTATACTAGTTAATCCTATCGCGTATAGAAAGAACTAGTTTAGCCTAGGCAAAATTAGTTTGTCCTGAAATCGGGTTTGGCTGGTAACATATATTAGTTTGGACTAGGCTATACTAGTTAATCCTATCGCGTATAGAAAGAACTAGTTTAGCCTAGGCAAAATTAGTTTGTCCTGAAATCGGGTTTGGCTGGTAACATATATTAGTTTGGACTAGGCTATACTAGTTAATCCTATCGCGTATAGAAAGAACTAGTTTAGCCTAGGCAAAATTAGTTTGTCCTGAAATCGGGTTTGGCTGGTAACATATATTAGTTTGGACTAGGCTATACTAGTTAATCCTATCGCGTATAGAAAGAACTAGTTTAGCCTAGGAAAAATTAGTTTGTCCTGAAATCGGGTTTGGCCGGTAATAAATATATGTATATATACGATAAAATTCATATTTTCGTTGTCGTCAGTTAATCTGTTTCGCAAAAGATGCAACGAAAAATTACGAGCCTCTGAGCAGTGGCTGCTTTGATAACGAATATAATGCAATGGCTTGATTACAATGTAGTCTAGAAAATGCTCGAAAATATTCTTTTCTTTTTATATACGAGCAACAAAGCTTGATCCAATTTCGCCAGTCAGCAGCGAGATAGAAACGAACGAGCCGAGCACATTCTCAACAGCACAAAAATGAACACACAAGACATTGTCTGCATATAACTGATAAGAGGATTTTTCATATCCGTCAAACTTCCGAAAATGACCATTCGAACACTGAAACAAGGCAGATCCCGAAAGTTAAAGGGGCATGTGAGGGGGTGGTAGCGAGAAGAAGACGAAATCCGCATTGTTATCAATTTTTCGACTTGTTCTTTAAATCCATTCGCCGTTCCCATATACTTTATTGAGCCATAAAGAATTTCTGCACGGTATGTTGCCAACCTTTTATGTTAGTTCGTATAGGCAGAATGTGTATCAGAGGGAAATCTTTATGGATGCCGTATTTATTTAATCTCAAGTGTTACATCGTTGAGTTTTTCATCTCTTTTGAAAAGCAAACAGGTATTAAATACCAATATTTTCGCTCCTTAAAATTCATTGCTGCATGAACAGCTTCCCTGATGCGTAATTAATGATGATTGCCCAAAGGGTACTTACCAATGTTTCCAGCAGCTTTTCATATTAAGGATAACTTTTCGAAGTCGTGGATAAAATACTTACATACATTTTTTATTAATAAATTATATCGCAATTCTCACGAAGACCACATTAAATCAAAGACAAAGATTATTTCAACGATTTAGGAAACTTACGGAAAAGACATCAGCAGAAAACAAGTCTTTCTAAATATCATATATTGTTTAAAAAAAAGAATGGGAAATAACTACAATTCTCAGAACTTTCAACAAAAATGTGAATAAGTATAAAGTAAAGCTATTGATCCAAGATCACCGTTTATGTGTTTTAATCTGCTTAAAAAAGTCAAGTGCCCATTCGATTATGACGGAAGATTTGCAGATAAAGAAATTTTGTACACCAAGTTGGTTTTCCAAGAATAATGTCTTAGACCCATAAGGAATCGGTGTCACCACATTATTCTCTACAGCTCTGTTGTTTTCCTCCCCTCGATGAAAAAGGAATTTAAAAGGTTACCATTTTAAGATCATAGAGCTATTGGAACGGTTTTGACGAAGTGTCTTATCAGTATCGTAGTTGAGAACTTCCAGAAGATGTTGTCTTGAAGAATTTTGTAATACTGTATTACAAATCGAGTTTGCTGAAAAATTGTTTCTAGATTAATTCGGGGTTCAATAATTCGAAAATAACAAAACAATATGGGTCGTTTATGCCGGAAGCTATATTTTTGACATAGAAGTATATTGGCGTTATTTCGGAAAAAGATTAATAAAATCTATAGTGTCTAAAATAGAGCATTGCGGTTTGGAGTGGGCCCTCATAAGACAACGGTCTATAACTCCTAGATATAGAATAAGAATGTTTGGCTAGATCTTCAAATACGGCATTCATAAAATGGGTAAAAATTTTTTGACCTTTTTTTCTTATAGAATATCTAAATGACGTATTTTAAGAACCGGCCAATGTTTCATATTGAGTTTTTTAGGAGTTATAGACAGATGTCTAGTGAAGACTCGTTCGAAATTGCAATACTCTATTTTAGTTAATTCATATTTTATGAGTTTTTTCGAATTGCGGCAAAATGGACATAAAAACAATCTATGTTGAATATCTAGTTTCGGACATAAACGACCTATATTGTTTGTAATGTTTGAATTCTACAACCTCAAATTAGCCTAAGAACAACTTTCCAGCAAAATCCAGGAGTAAAAATTATTTTGAAATTTTTGAAGTATGGAAATAAGTCCTTCACATAATTCTTTCTAATGAAGATTAACTAGTTATTTGACGTTCATTAAACAACCAAATCTAATCAAAGTTAATTTAAAGTTATTATTATGACAGAAGCAGTTATACAGTTTTGTATTGCTGTATTTAAGACAAATTATGTATATTTTACCGTTACGTACGAATTAAATATTCAAGTGTGTATTACTGTGGAGACGTTGATAAAATTTGAAAGCTAAAGTTTAGAAATTCCAACTTCAATTACTTTTAGTGGTTAACGAGCTGGTTCAGAGATAATATAACCACTACAACGTCGGAGGATGTAATAACCCGGTGAAACGCAGCAGAAAATTAGTTAAAGCCATCCTGCAGACTAAGACGATCCGTAATTTAGAAGAAAAGTACGATGTCTCAACGAACGAATCCGGTCACTCTTTAATTAAAACCGAACAGAAAAAACAGGCAACCAATATTTTTTATTCGAACCATTTGTCACTTAGCCTTATCTGACTGAGATAAACCGAGTTTACTGTAAATGACAAACACTGAATTTTATGTTGGCTAAAAGTCCCACAATTTTCGGATAATTGGTGCTCCTAGACACATTTTTTGGCACACTTAACGTTAGTGTTGTTTGGCTGTTTTATTCTCATTAGCTGCTCATGCTGGTTGGCGGGCAGTCCCTCTGACCTACACCGTAGTGCAAAGCCGGAGGGTAGGACGTAAGTGGCTTTCTTCAGCCTAATATTAGGAATCGTGGAAGTGGATGGGTGGTGTAGTTAGGGAGAGAAAGATAAGACGAACAAAATAAATGCAAAAGAGAAGTGAATGATTATCTGTGGAATATTACTGCCTCAATATTTTCTAAATATCATTGTTATAAGTGTATTCCGAGCTTGTCGGCTGTGGTCCTTGGGATTTTACTCCTGACGTTTCGCCTGCAGCCCGGAATACACTTATAATAATGAAGACGCCGGTCGTGAAAGCCTACATTCAATTATCTTATAAATAATCCAATGAAACTATAGACAATTTGGACCAGAGCAGTCGGGTCCGAAATCAAACCAGTGACCTCCCGAATGCCACTTTTATCGCTGACCGAAGTCAGAATGCCGGATCATGAGAAGTTCTCCTAGAGAGTCCAACCATCAATCCCAGAAGATCCACGAATGTATTAAAATGCCGAATTTAATCAAAAACTGAGTTGAATGAACTTAAAAAAGTAGGTTATCTGTATTACGTGGTTTGGTGGGTTATAGCTGCACTAGCTGTTTTTTCATTTTGACTGTTATTTTAGTAAGTAAAGATGAAGAAAAGTCCTTCTTAAATGTTTCAATTGGTTTAATTATAATAATTAATGCATATGTTTCATCAGGTTAGTGCCTTTCTCAAGAGTACAATGATGAATACCAACTAACCTACCGAAACATATGTAGAAGTATTAATAAACTCACTGGAAATTAAAAAAAAAAACAATTTTTTCTTTCGTTTTTCCGAGGGTGACGGCTCTTGTAGGAGAACGGCATATAATCAGGCGTTCTGGATTTCGGCCAGCAATAGAAATTGATCATATCAGTATATGTCACCAGTAAAATTGAATTTTATCACAAACTTTAACACAAATTTACTTAACAAAAAATTAAACAGAAAAACTTTAAATTTAATATATCCTGGTGTTAAAAGTAAACCCATTTCGAACTACAACACACTCACTTATTTAGGTTATTTTTCTAAACGTTTAGGTCACTATATTTCTAAATTTTCTAGTTCGACTTTATTCTTTAAAACTAATAACACGTTAGGCAGTATAATAAAAAACAATAAAGAAACAGCGAAAGAACTTAAATCAAGTGTTTAGCAATTAAATTGTGGGGTTGCCATTTATCATACGTAGGTCAGAGGGGTAGATGTTTCTAGAATAGGAGTCTTGAACATAAGAAATCATTCCAAAAATAAAAAGACTAACTCTACATACGCTAATCATCTTTTAGAATATTCCCATAACTTTGATGACAATTTTAAATTATTACATGTAGAAAAAAAGGGTCTAAAATTAAATTTGTTGGAATGCATGGAGATTAATAAATTAAATAAATTTGGTTTATTATTAAATGATCAAACTGATATAAAAAATTCTCCTCTACTCAATCTCTAGTTCCCATAATTTGTTCACCTACCTCCACCCCTCCTGTTTCATTTAGTATTTAAGGATTTTGTATTTAGTTTTAAGTTATTATATATATCCACCTGAGGAAGCCACTGTGTGGTGAAATAATATTATTGTGGATAACAATAAAAAGTTTTGTAACCAACTGTTTTGTGTTTAATTTCAATAAAATGATATTGATGTAATATCATATTACGGGCACTGTTATATCGCCACCTGATATTTCCTTTCCGTATCTCTCTCTACCAATGAGGCCGCGTTGGAGCGAGAAAGGAAGCCCAGAATTATTTCCTGTTTCAATAACGATGCTATACTTAGTAGGTACTAAATGCTACATCCACATGTTTATGTTCTAAGTCTGTTTTCCCATTATTTGTATTGAATCAGCAGTCATTAAAAAAGAATAATAAAAACTCACGTCATGAATCCATGTGAGGCGTCTCCAAAGGGGATTAGCTTTGACATGACATTCGAAATAAACATCGTCCCCTTCCTTGATGTCATCGGCATTGAGCGTGCTTCCTAAGCGCAGTGAAACAATCGGAGGGTCTGGAACAAAGAGGCATATTGTCAAAGGCGGCGTTGTCTCTGGAACATAACGACATATAAATCATGGAAATCCCTGCAATTGTCCTTAGCCTTCTCCACTCTTGTCAACGTTCCGAATACGAACAACGATCAACAAGATCCAAGAACGCCACGTTACGTACAAATACATATTTAAACAAACAAGCAAGCAACTGCCTGTTAGTATTCCTTTATGTACTCCCTATTTATGGAATATATTTTTCAAGAACGTCTCCCTAATTCCTACAGTACACTGTGAGCGAACGATGAATAAAGAACGCCGAACGCCCTTGAATATCAGAAGGATATGTTTAGCAGGATCATTGAACAGTTCAAGTTGTCGCCACTGTTGGGAGAAAGGAACTCGTTAATTAATTTCTTGTGGTAAAAATATACACCACCCACGGTGCATTTACTGTGAAACATTATGTAGTAAATAGAATAAATAAAACAAGGATTAATGTTTAAACTTTAGCACTGTTCTTTTGTATTGTAACACCAATTTCGCTAGTCTACTTGTAATAAACAGTTTATATCACTCCACTACATAAATACTGTTAGCAATAAATATAAAGACAAATTAATGAAATTAGGTTTAACAGCTATAGAAAATAACACACTTAGTGTAAAACATTTGTTAGTTAATAATAAAAAGAAAATCAAACCAATAGAAAAAAGCGGTATTTACCTGTTGTCATGTAATAAATGTAACGTCATTTATATTGGACAATCTGATAGATCTGTATCAATCCGTTTAAAGGAACACATACATTACTTAACGAAAAAATGGATAAAAACTGGAATTTCGGAACATTGCACTCTATATAAACATAATATCGATTCCGATAATGTAAAAATCCTTCATAGTAATATTGTAAAAAGTAAAAAATTAACTCTGTTAGAAAACATAGAAATTAAGAAAGCCTTGTCCAAAAAACTAAATGTTGTTAACAACCAACTAGAACTAGGAAATTTAGCATCCCCACTGTTGCTTAGTACACTAAAATAAGTATATATAGGTCCTTTTATCACACATTATTTAGTACATTTATTACTCTTGATAATGGGCTATGCCCGAAATATATGTCGAGTGACAATAAATTGGTGAACATTAATTCTTGTTTTATTTCTTCTATGTAAAAAAAGTACTTTTACTGCTTTAAAAAAAAAAGGAAAATACAAAACTTATACGTGTTTTGTATTTCAATTATGTTCTTTAAGTAAAACATTTTAACCATAATAAGTGCTTTTCTCATGTTGGTATTCTGATCAATAATGATCAAATTTTGATTCTTTGTGGTTAAAAAGAAAGCAAACACCTCATAAACATCACAATTTTTTATTTTAAAACTAGTACAGATGTACATTTCAAACATTATGTAGTCGTCTTCAATGCAAAAGACGAATTTGTTGCCTTTTTAGCCCAAACGTTCTCTTCACAGTTACTCCGAAAATTAAACACATGATTTTGATAATTTTTTTCAATTTTTTCGGATTTGATTCATTTTTATAACGAGAAGTTTCCAAGTATTTTTGTCTATTGTATAATAAAACATTTTTAGGACTTCTTATTTAATCCCAGAGTATAAGTAATATTATACATTATTAATAACAATTATTATGCTTTTGGTCAGAAGTATGTAGGCTGCGTTGTTGATTTAGCTGGACAAGTCTAAATACCTCTGTGAGGCCTTGTCCAGTTTAATATCTTCTGTAGCAGCTAAAATCCACTAGATGGCAGCAATTGCCTCTATGTTGTTATACATTATTTCCAAATTCTTAGGTAAATTCGTTTTTATAAGAGACCTTCTGGCAATAAAGCATGTCTAAAAACCATGATTTTGAAGTTACACATCGATATTCAACAGGAATATACAAAATTCCTTTTTTTATGTCGCTAGTTTGCATGTATAATTCCCCCTTCTGTATTTATTCAATTTTTTGAAATGTTCTCGTTTTTAGGTTTCTGATAAATCAACCAATGATTAAATGTTCTAATTTTTCTGGGATATAAATTCAATTTAAGCATGAAACGATAATCTGAAAAATTGTAATCGATTATGCATAGCTTAAATGTGAATGAAGACGTATATGTCTAAAATTAAACAGGATGTACGATTTGAATGCTTATTTGAGTTGAACTTCACCCTCTATCTATCTTAAAAGGATACAGAAAGTACTGTGAAAGTTAAGCAGGCGAAGGAGTGAAGGACATTCGTCGGAGAACAAATTAAGGCTGAAAACATAGCTGCCAAAATCAGGCGTAAAATATTGTTTAAGTAGCAAAGAAGCGAGCGAGTTTGTGGCGGGCGGTCGCAAGCTGTTGGAGAAGGATTGCGTAAATTCGTTTTCTTACTTGCGTCCCTTTTGTTGATAAAACTTAACAGGGTCTGAAAAAGGCGAGACATTAATTTAGATTACAGTTTATGAGTAAACCGTAAGCTCCATTTTATGTACGTTTTCCGACACTCGAAGGGAATAGCTCAAAAATGGCTCTAAAGTGGCTCCTAAAACTCGAAAAATGAACGCTCTTGCATTTTAATTTTTACGTAGTTTACATTTCAGTTGGGAAATGCAATTTTAGTATGGAAACGATAATTTCACTACTTTTAAAGAAGATTCTGAGTGAGTATACTTTGGGTACCCACTTACCATCAAGCTTTAGTGAAAAGTATGAAGAAGTTTGAACGATCACGTTGCTTGATGGTCGTCTTAAGAGCAAAGTTATAAAATTGAGGCGATTTAAAGATAAAACGTTGAATATTAAAGCGATTCGCTTCTTCGTGTTAAGAAACAAAGATGGTTAAATCATTACTCGTCACATTCAAACAAAAGTTGTATAAGTTGTACAAATGAACTAGAAAAAATAACGTAGTTCAACATCAGGGATTGAAAGAAAAAAATAAAAGGGTAATCACCTATGATCATAAAGTATAAAAACATGGAAACAACATTTAATACTATTGCAGTGATCCTGAAATAGGAAATAATTCTGGTTCACCTTTTTCGCTCTAATGTGACCTGATTGGCTGTCTCTTCGGTAGACATATCTCCCTCTACCAATCAGGTCACGTTCAGGTTGCAATAGAACAAGAAAGGAGAACCACAATTATTTCCTATTTCACAATTACTTCTGTCTCGATATTTATATGCTCTATGTTTATGACGTTACTTGCAAATCTGTGTCCAAATACGTTCTCAAAATTGCCTCAGCACATTCTAAGATATCCATAAAAAACATTCCTTTGGCCCCTATATTAGTTTTAATTTTCCACGTATATTTTCATTAAATAATTTCCACCTCTTTCTCTTACTTGTTGACAACTCGTTAATAGAATTAGTTTCTAAAATTTATGTTTATTTATATGAGAAACCTTAATGAAATTATATCTACATACAGCTAGCTTCTTTTTAGAGTATTTTAACATTAACTAGATTACTTCTACTAAAGCTACTTTAAAACTAATACCCTAAAATTCGAGACTTTTGGTTTCAAAATATAATTCAACATTTAAATAATAACTTAATAATATCTCAACAGTAATAAAACTAAGATATTACATGGGTATTAACATAAAAATAGGACAAAAGCTTTCATTATTTGAAAAAACCAAATTTTTGGTAAACAATCAAACGGAAACATACATCGATTCAACCCAACTCTCTCTATATAGGCTGTAGATATAAATACTGTAAATATAAAATTAGAACTGATGATTCAACTTTTACTTGATGGAAATTCATTGTAAAATATATAAATAAAATACTATTGTAATTTCCACTGATTTTATTAGTTACATGAAATATGTTTCGCTACTTTGTAGCTTCTTCGGAAGTTTTAAATACACTTAAGCTATTGATTATTCTCTATATATATTTATAGGTTGGTTTACATCGATTTGTTAAGGGGTAAATTCAGTAGACGGAGTTGTTGAGATCTACTTGTTCATTAAGTAGTATGTTTTTATTTTTGTATTTATTGATTTCCATTGACTCAAGTAAATTTATTTTAAGACTTTTACATTCTGTCTGTATTTAAAACATGTTTTTCTTCTATTAAATGAGTTGCATATTTGGAATCATTTTTTAGATTTTTAAATGAATTGACGTGTTTTTAATGCGTTTGCTAAATGCTCTCCCTGTCTGTCCTATGTAAAATTTCTCACAGGTTTCGCACGTTAATTTATATATACTAGATTTACTATCTTTTTTTTTTTATTTATCTTTGTTATTTTGATATGTTTGCTAAGTGTGTTGTTAGTTTTGAATGCTATACATATTTTATTTTTATTCAAAAATCTCTTAATTTTTAATGAAGGTTGTCCAAAATACGTTATTGTTTCAAATTTATTTTTATTGTTGGGAAAACAGTATTTAAAGCTATTTTAAATTAAATTTTATTTAGTAATTCGTACAGTAACACGATACTCTTGATAATGGTCCATATGGACCGAAACAATATTGTCGAATCGATCAATAAATTGGTAAAACATTTCCATACTGCGTTTTTCTTCTGAATTTATTTCTATTTTCAATAGTTTTATCAGTTAAAAAATATGTATACCTAGTAGTAGCTATAGTATAGCAGTCTTTAAATTACACAAGACAAAAAAATCTTAGTTTATTTAAAATGGACAATAAATAATACTCACTCTTGACCTTTTCAAAAAAGGAATCTTTCTTTAGACTTTGTTTTTTTTATGCTATTGACGATCAATATTCTTTTAATTTTCTTTCTGGTTTGTATTCTGTTATAACAATAGAAGTTTCAGTATCAACTATACTAAATTTCTTTTATTAACCGCACGATATTCACTTCAAAGGGTTGCCAAAAAATATATTTATGAAAATAAAACAGAACCCTCCTTAAATTTGTTCATCTTTTGACAGACTTTATATTATCTAGACCGTATAAGTGACATCGGGACGGCTGTCTTTACAATTGCTGGGCTATATAACTGAAATTCTTTTAAATTTCAGTTTGAAAGTAGAAATGCCATATACAATATATATTTTCTCGGAAGCATATGTTTTTGATAGTTCAAAAATAAAAACAAGACAAACATAGAATAACCAAACAGCGCGATGTAGGGCGGAAAATATAGGAAACAATATAATATTAAATATAGGGTGGAAATATATAATTTTAATCAAAATTGTAACCAATCAAGAACACTGGAAACTTTGGAAGTGTTGTAGAAAGCAGTAACTCGACCTTAGAGAAGCCCCAAGATTAAAATTCCTTTTTTGGAGAAGTCGAAATTGGTTGTATAAATTGTTATAAGATGGTATAATTGAAAAATCAAATGATGTCCAACATATTCTTGTTAAAAAGCATAGGATCTGTATTGACAACCTCCAATTAGTCAAGAAAATCAGAAGTAATTCCCTTCTTTAATAATTTTGAAAGTATTTTTATTTATAAAAACAGATTAAGTTCTCTTAACAGGGATAAAGCTCTACTCTCTAGTTCTCCACTATTTAATCTAATGTAATTTGTTTTATTACTGTTTTAAAAGGTCCACTAAACATTGTAGGTGAGGAAGGCAGCTTTGTTACCGAAAATTACTTCTGGCGTTAAAAAACTGAAATCTGTCAAAAAAGGACTTGTGGTTAGGTTAGGTTAGGTAAAATAAATAATAATTGTAACGTCTAATTACATTAATCAGCGGTCACACTTAAAACTAACACCTGTCCATGAATTATTTCATACTTGCATTAACAAAACTACTTATTTCTGTATGTCCAATATACTAAATTAATTTTGCAAAAGTTACATTTGTCACAAAAGGAAAACCTAAATGGTATCAAAAATTTAAACCACCCATAGCGACAACACGTGGTCTTGATTATTTGAACAGAAATGTCAAATGACGAATAGCCATAATACTGTTTCAGTGCCTGTTTTATTGCACATTAATTACGATCTATATTATCGCAATGACCATTGCAGAAAATATTTTTTAAATTAATTGATCATTTTTGGATTGTGTCAGTCACTGCCGTCATGAGTAATCGTCATCATCATACGATAAACTAGATTGATTTTCTAAAAGATTTGAATTATATTTAATTAGACTTCTAATAGATACACTATTTTTCTGTATAGTCTCCCGCCCTAGAATTACATTTACCGCATCGGATTGAGTGCTTTTTTATCTCATTATCGTAGAAACTCTTCAGACGTTATTGTAACCATTGAAGCACAAGTGCTTCCACTGTGTTGTTTTCGTGGAAACGTTAGCCTCTAAGCGTTTATTTCAGGGGCCCAAAAAAATGGAAGTGAAAAGGGGACAAGTCGGGGCTATATGGCGGATTATCCAGCGTCTCCCAGCCTAATGCATCCAATTTTCGCTTTGTGGAATTTGCCGTATGATGCCTGACGTTGTCATATAAAAGACTGACACTTCTAACCGATTGATTCTTCCTTTTCCTTCGAAACGACAATTTCACGGTATCCAGTAGATCACATTAATATTGCGCATTAATCGTGCGTCGATCATCGAGAAAAGCACCTTGCCGATCAAAAAACAGTGTTTCGGTCATACTTGTCCTTGGCTCAAGTTCTCGACATTTTCACGGTCTTCCGAAAATTCCTTGTACCATGCAAACACCATAGTTCCTGACAAGGTGTTGTCCCCGAACTGTGCCTGTAATTGGCGCAAAATTTCGATTGGATTTACCCCCTCCTTGGATAAAAACTTAATAATAATCTGTTGTTCCACGGAGACATGCACTTCTGCCTCACTCATTGTTATTTTTCGTACTAAAGCGACTCGAGGGAATTGCGGTTGGTTCTCCCTAGCGGTACAGGCCACCTTCGCATCTACTACTACCAGGTCATCGACCTCTTCGTGATTATATTTGATACATCCTCGTATAATCATCAGTCCGAAGACTGATTGGACATGCACCTTCACTCTTTCCTATCTTCACCCGATCTTCGCATTTCTATAAAACTAGAGCATCCCACATCCTTAACTATTTACACACAGTAGTAATCTAATCTAGAGATTTCTCTGCTTCTTTTTACTCCTATTTCTGCTTCTTATATGACTCTTACTAACCCTTCATGTCTCAGAAGGTGCCCTACCAATCTAACTCTCCATTTCCTTATTATTTTCACAGTTCCCTTTGTTCCCATATACATTCTAGTTAATACCTGCTCATTTCTAGTCTTTTTCCACGGGATTTTCAACAGTCGCCTATAACACCACATCTCACATGCTTTTAACTTATTATTTTCCGACGCGCCCAGCGTCCACGTTTCGCAGCCATACAGAGCCGTACTCCAAATAAATACTTTCAATAATCTTGTTCGAGTTCCTAACCGATCTCGAGTATAGAAAGGTTTCTCTTTTATTAAAAGCTACTCGACCCTGCCCTATCCTTTGTTGTACGCCTTTACCACCTTATGCATTCTACTTATCTTACAATTCCTTGATATCGAATATAGACGACTTCTTTTTTCGTTTCCAATTTTTATGTTAACTCTAAACCTATTTCCACCTCCCTTACAAATCAATATTTTAGTTGTATTTTTATCTATTCTCATATCATGCTCTACTGTCAACACAAAAAATTATTTTAGAACCTTTAGTCCATTTAGACCTCGTTCTCTATACGTGCACCGGTAAAAGGCAAAACACTGTGGATTGTTCGTTAGTAGCACAATCATGGGATTTGCGAACAAGAGAACAAACATTGGATCCATAGGGAACTTTTCCTTTTTATGTTGGCATTGCATTGTTATAAGCAATCGATACTCGAACGAGGTCTACTTCAGAAGTGATTTAAATTAGCAGATTTTGAGTGCAACGGATAAATAAAAATCGCAATCGAGATAAATCTAAAAACATTTTTTTTTCCACAAATTGTTGATTTTGAAACGACGAGGCATGCTTTTTAAGTAAGTACCGTTTTGAAATCCTGTTGTCGCAGCGCTGCGGCCAGCGTTCTGCGTATGCGCATTGAGTATCTACATCTCTCACCTACACACTGATGCCATTAAAATCTGATTCGCCATTGTTTACGTTGTTTACTGAGTGTTTAAGATGCCTCCGATAATCGCGAGTCCCGCCGACCGTGAAGTCCGAGCTGTTATACGATTCCTTAGTGCTAAAGGACCAGGAAACTCTAGATCATCCTCCGTACAGCCCTGATCTGGCGCCCAGTGACTACCATTTGTTCCTGCACTTGAAGAAACATCTGGGCGGTCAGCGTCTTCAATAATGGTAACAGCAAATTATATTATATATAAATAATACATAAAAAGAAAAGAAAAAAACGAAAAATTACAAAACTTTATTTAAAAACCACAATAATTATTTTGAGACACTGTAACTATTTCTGGTGAAAGAATAGTTTAATGAGATACATTAAATTGAAATAACTATTGTGGTTTTTACATAAAGTTGCCTGTGTTTGTTTTATGTAAAATATACCGGTACAAATAATTCACGCCTCATCGATATCAAATTATATGAGTATATTTTGGACTGAGATGCTTTTGTATGATATGCGACACGAAAACTTGGAAAAATAATCCTTTTAGGTTGGCTTATCGTGCCTATGTCTATTGTCTGTGATTATTGGGCCATTATTTTCTGTTAAACGATCCGCAGGGGAAAAGTCCTGATATGCAGATTGATATAACAACTGACATACAATTTCCATAAATGTTTTCTTTCTGGCGTAGGTAAATATGAGGTTTTGGAATGTTAAACTTTTGTTTGTTACAAGTAAAGTTTTACGGCCGGTATTAAATGAAACAGGTTGATTTTCTGGATTTTGTTGCCCCGTCTTTTATTTAACTTCAAATGTTTTAGCATGCTTTGCAGGTGGCGTCTTCAGTGCGTACTGTTACGTAGAGCTTATAATTTATAAAATTATATTATTTTTTTCATTTATTCTAAAATAGATTCGGATTAATTTGCGAAACACCAAGGAATTATTCAAAATTTTATTATATTTATTACACCAGAGAGGGTAGTAATGAACACACAAAAAACTTCAACGGATTTATTAAAAATACTCGACAATTGTTTCAGCCTAATCGGCCATTTTCAAGAGTACAACTATACTAAATTATAACATAGTAATAACACGCTATATATACTTGCGAGGATCCCCTAGAGGGTTACAAATTTATTAGGAGTGGGGTATTGACAAAACGTAATTCTTTTTGGTTATTAATAATATTTTTCTTTGAGTGAGTGGCTTTTTTAATTTCTAGAAATTCTAGTAAACTTAATTTCTTACTTTTAGGCTGGCAATGTAATAATTTTAATTCATTGATATTAATCATATTTTTTTTTGACGCAATGTTCAGTTAAACCTGTAGTAAGTTTTTTGTTTTTTATGCTTGCTAAATGTTCTTTAAAACGTGTTTCTAGTGAACGGCCCGTTTGTCCAATATAAATAGCATCGCAGTCTTGACAATTAATTTGATACACGCCACTTTTTTGTTTCTTGTCTATTTTTCTTTTATTGTTAACTAGTACTGTGCCTATATTGAATCTGTTTACTTTAGTTGTAGATGTATTGAATTTAGCCAAAATGTTTTTAATTTTGTAACTTGACTTTTTTATGTAATTTAATGAACAGAAGGAGTTAATGGAGCTATTGTTATTTTTATCTCTGGCATATAGTATATTTTGAATTTTAAAGCGTAATTTAGTTTAGTTTACTTTTAACTTTATTATATTTATTATATTCAAAAAAAGATAAAATCCTTATTCGTCTAAATTTTAAGATCAATGATCTCAAATTTTGAACGCGTCCTACCAAGTAGGCACAACGAACCGAAAGGACGCGTTCAAAATTTGAGATCATTGATCTTAAAATTTAGTCGAATAAGAATTTTAATTCCTTCTTTTTTTGGATATATTACATATTCGTCTAATAATACATCGGAATCAACAGTGTAATTCAATGCCGGTAGGGGTATTAGCCCTCGGAGTAGTTGTTTCTGTTGAAACCATATTTATAATTATATTTTTATATTTATTATATTTATTGTTATATATTCAGCGGAATTCGTGTTGCATGGAACCACAACGAATGTGGGTCGTGACTAAGTTCTAGTTGTTGAAAACATTATGTGTGATCGTACAATGAGATTATCGAGATGAAATGTGCCAAGCGCCCCCGATCAGCGATACTTTGAGAAGGCATCTTGGATACGTTAACCAGATTGATCACGTATTTATTTAGTTTCCTTGTAAAATATATAGTTTGTCTCATTTTTTTCTCGTGTGTATTAATATAATTCTTTCGATCTTTCGAATCGCTTAAATGAGACTTTTTAGTGTCGATAACGCGTTCGTTTCCTGTTCGATTGGCGTTTCGAACAAGTGGTTGACTGATCCGTCACAGAAAGAAATGAAGAAAGAAAAAGAAGTAGCGAACGATTACTACGCCGAGCCCTAGATTTTGAGTCGCAGTCTACACGACTGACTGAGACCTTCTTAATTTTGATTGCTCTCCGCGACATTTCAGTGATGAATGTCTCGTCATCCGTTATATTCTTGTAGAGTGAGTGAACGTGTGGCGTCCTCGTTATTTATCATCTGCCGTTCACTTTTATCGTTCCCGAAAGGTTAAAAGTTAGAGGCGCAAGAACAAGCGCACAATGAGGGGTTGTCAGGGTGGAAGAGTGCACCGAATATAGGTAGTTCGAGTAGCTGCCAAAGCTAAATAAAGCAACCGCATCATCATCCATGAAAGACGGTTGGTTGATTGATGACAGGCGTAGTTATTACAATGAGATTGCGTTATCAATCAAAGATGCTCCTTATCTTTGCTCCATTTTCATTCGTTTGCTCTCTCCGCCTGTCTGCTTTATTCTTACACCTGCGCAGCCTATTTCTCACCATACACCCGATGACTAGGTTTCTTCCTACATATATAATAGCTATATGTATATTTTTCCGGAGAGGTAATTTTTCTTCTGTCTTCTGACAGATTTCTTTTCAGAATTAACCTTAATATTACGGACAAGCAATATTTCAGTTGTTTATTTAATACCTTAAAAAGCCTTAGGCGTAAAAACACCACATTAATAAATAAACTTACATATAAAATAACAAAAATTAATAGCTATAAGAAAACACATTCAATTAACTGTAGTATTTCATATGTTTGACGAAGAATTAACCTCATACCTTGTATTACCTGATAGGCACCAAACCAAACTAATAAAGAACATATAGTGTTTATTTATCAAGATTAATTTATATTAATTAATATAAGCTACATCGTAGATTTAACTCAAAGAGACTTATACGGAGATGTATATCACAAACTGTTTTATTAACGGACACGTGTTTCACCCACTTATATCGTGGCATTATCAATGCCAGACTACAGAGTACTTGGAAGTGGGCGAAGCACGTGTCTGTTAATAGAAAAGTTTGTGGTATACAGGGGTAGAAAGTCTCTTTGAATTTCTTCTACTTGATTTACCATAGTCTCCTCTACTATTCTAATAATGAAAAATAAATTAAAAAAACACTGAGGATAGTTTCACCAAATATTATTAAAAACTTCCTAACAAGTTTCGGTCAGCGCGACCATTATCAACGGATGTAGAGTAAGACTATACTAAAGCCTAAAACTAATACAGATATATTTATAATTAAATATTAATAAGAAGTAGTGGGTGTTAGTAAAAAAAATAATTATATTTGATTATTTACAATGTTCTTATTCTGAGAAACAGCTTTTTTAATTTCTAGATTCTCTAGAAGTGATAGTTTTCGGCTTTTATTTACACAACTATGGAGGATTTTTATATTATCAAGCTCTAAATTATGGTTAAGAGTAGTACAGTGTCCGGAGAAGGCAGTTTTTTTCCTTTAATATTAATATTATAAACGTGTTCTTTTATTCTTGAGCTTATGGCTCTACCACTTTTTCCAATATAGAAAGCATCACAAGTGTTACATTGGATCCTATAAATACCACTTTTTTCTAGAACCTCTACCCTAGGCTTACATTTAGATAGGAAATATTTAAGATTATAACAGTTATTTAAGATTAGAGTTAGGACATTATTAAATTTATCACTAAAGGAGTTAATAAATTTTACTGAGGCATAAATTTTGTTTTGTGTAGGGAATGTGCTATTTGATGGGGATATAGTGACCTACAAATGATGTTTCTTTGTTTTCTAAGTAAGAGTTTGTCTACAATAGATTGGTAAAGTCGATTATTTACGGCTATATGTTTTATGATGTTCAGTTCTATTTTGAAATTGAGATCATATAATGGGATATTTAAAGTCTGTTTAATAATGAATGAAGACAGCAAGTTTGGTTTATGTAGGGTGATTGTAATTAGTTGGAATAATCGTATCAGTACAAGTGGGTTTTCTAAAATTTTGAATGTTACATTATTGTTGGAATTAGTTACGTTTAAATCCAAAAAGTTGATGCTATTGTTGTTTTGTTTTTCAATTGTAAATTGGATATTTTTTACAATTATATTTAAGAAAACCAGGAATTTATTTAATTGTCTATTTGTACCCTTCCATATACATAATACGTCATCAACGTATCTTTTCCACGTATAGATGATATTTATTAAATTGTTTTTGGAAGCAAATAATAAGTTTTCAAAATGAGGTAAGTATATCTCTGCCAATATTGGAGACAACGGGAACCCCATGGTGAGTTCTATTCTGTTTGTAAAAGTTGTTGTTGAACATGAAATAATTTTGGGTTATAAATAATTCCAGTAATGAGTTGTATTAAAATTAGTGTTATTATTATTAATTAAGTTTTCTAAAACGGTAAATAAATAAGATACTGGAACAGATGTATGTAAACTTTTGACATCAAAGGAGACAAAAATACAATTAGATGGCACATTAAGGTCTTTAACTTGATTAACAAATTCGCGACAGTTTTTAACAGGATAAATTAATGAACAAACAAGGTGATTTAATAAAATTTTGTTGACAAACCGCCATAACTTACAGCAATGAATATTAATGTACGAAACTACTGGTCGAAGGGGAACATTGGCTTTATGAATTTTTGGTAATCCGTATAAAAAAAAACTTTTTTGTTTCATTCCCACCAGCTACTCGTGCTGGTGGGTGGGCAGTCCCTCCAATCTATACTGTAGTGCAAAGCCGGAGGGTAGGGCGTAAGGCCCTCTTCAGCCTCCTTTCAGGAATCGTGGGAATGGGTGGGGTGATGTGGTGTGGTTAGGGAGAGAAAGATGAGACGGGCAAAATGAAGACAGTAGAGAAGGGAAAGATTATCTGTGGAATATTAGTGCCCCAGCATTTGCCTAAATGATTCAAGGAAACCACAGAAAACTTGGACCAGAACAGCCGAACCCGGGTTCGAACCGGTGACCTCCCGAATGCTAAGCAATGATCTAGAGCACTAGACCACGCCGCTCGGTATCCGTATAAGATCGGTGCAGAAGGGTTAAGATTTTTAAACTAATGTTTAATTTATTTACTATTCTAATCGTAGATTCATTTTATGAATTAGATACCTTCATAAAGCCTAGACAAACATATGAAATCCAGACAATTAAAAGTAAATGTCATTATATGTTATAAGGATTTTTTACTAGTCGTAGAATTTTGTTTGCGGATTAAACCTCGTATAAAATGTAGATTGTATCGAATAACAAGGAAACCGCTATGTATTCGAGCACGTTATGTTGTGGAAGCCGACGTCAGCGAACAATTCGATTTGCAAAGTACTCAAAAAAGAATAAAAACAGACGTCCCTTATTGTGTGTTTGTCGTTGTCAACCGTCTTGTTTGCTGCATTCGCGATCCCTTTTCCAATGAGTAAGTACTTACTTACTATTGCTTTGTTCCCATCATCATGCTTTTGACATTTTTCCGCGAGAAGTAACTGGATCGCAATGTCGAACTATTGACTTGACGTTTTGCAACCCTTTTTAAAATTCCTACGTGCTACCGGTGGAAAACTGAAGATCATTTCCCGAATGTCTACCCTCTTTTACAAAACCATTTCAAAACGAAAATTCTTTCCATTTGCCGCACTGAATCACAGACGTTTCAAACGTTTCCTCTAATACGCTCATTGAAACTAAATTGAAAATACATTTTTCCTATAATATAAAATCGAAAACATTCCTATATTACCCGATCTAGCGGGACTCTCGGGTTTATTTTATGTAATATGAGATACAAAGTAAAATGTAAAATAGATAACAGACTTGTTAAAATTCAGAAATTTTACTGTTACTGTACTACTGTTTTTTCGTGAAAAAAAAACACATGAAAAGCAACCTTCACTAAATATTTGTTAAAAACTTGACAAATTGTTTCTACCTACAAGATCATCCTCCATCCATAACTAATTAGTTGTAATTAGTAATAATTACATCTTCCGAGGATGACCTTGTTTGTCAGATTGAATCAGTTTGTCAAGCTTTTAATAAAAATTTGGTGAAAGTTGCTTTTCAAGTGTTTTTCCACAAAAAATCAGTATGTTTAACTTTCATATTCAGTCAATTTTATCAAGAATTCAGAGTAGTACACAAGTTCAAAATATTCTTCTTTTTAAAACGTTAAAAATAATTCGACATTTAGTATTACATTACATACCAGGTTCGTAAAATAGATTTTGTCTTTATGCAACAAGAAACCTGTTATGGCGAGCGTTCCCGAATTAGAAAGGAGTGCTGCCTCTCAAGTAAAAATATTTGAATAGGGGTGAAAATGTACCATTTTTTTCCAAACTGAATAATTACCTCAAATTTCACTTTGGGAAAATAAAGGAGTAGTTATAAATTTCAACATATTTTTAATAACAACTTTATAATTATAAATATAAATATAAATACGGAATCAACAGAAACAACTATTTATAATATAGCCTGTAAAGGCCTTTCTGCCAGCGCCCACCTGATGAGACCCGATAGGTCGAAACCGGTTGTGGGATGTGGCTTTCGGTTCATTGTGCCTACTTGTTAGGACGCGTTCAAAATGTGAGATCTTTGATCTTAAAATTTAGACGAATAAGGATTTTAATTCCTTCTTTTTTGAACTTTATAATTGTTTTTTGACTTTGACTTCATCAGAAGTTTTATGACAACTTAAACCTAAAGTAAATTACAAATTTCTTAAATACTATTTGTAACGGTGGGGATATAGAATATAATGAGCAATGGGGATGATTTTGTCTGTTCATTAATTAGTAGTTGTACATATTTTTGACGGCGATTTGTTTAATTATACCTCATTATTTTTTAAAATCTAATTTTAATAAAGGAACATTAAGTAATCTAATATAAATCGAGTTAATGGAATCTAACTTGTGTTGAAGTGGGTGGCAAGAATTATTATTTATTACAATGTCTGTATGGGTGAGTTTTCGGAAAATTGAAAAATTGTGTTATTAATTTTCCTAATAGTCAAGTCTAAAAATATAAATGTGATTGTTAAATTCTATTTCCATTATAATATTGATGATTGGGTGGAGGTTGTTCAAAAGCTTTAGCATAATATTAAGTTGTCTTGCGGAAACTACCTTCAGGTTTAAGTTGCCATAAAACTTCTGATGAACCCAAAGTTTGGCGAAACAATTGTAAAATTATTATTAAAAGAAGAAAAGACTCACTTGGTGAACCTTACAAAATATTTATTATCAATCTGACTATTGTTGTTTCGACCATTACTTGGTCATTTTCAGAGAGTCAGTGTAGTCTTATTGTCAGATTGAAATAAATATTTTGTGAAAGTTTACCAGAGAGTTCACATAAGTTGCACCGTCGAATCATTAAAGTAAAAGTTATTGTTAAAAATAGTTGAAATTTACAACTAATGTTTTATTTTCGCAAAGTGATAATGAATTTCAATCAAGCACCATTAGAATCGAGCATACATCGAATTTATTCAAAATATATGTATTTCAATTCGATAAGCTAAATGAAAAAACTTTATACGATTTCACCAAATTCGTTCGTAATTTTTCCCATCTATTCGCACTTTCGTAATTTGTACAATTTAAAGAGATTCAAAAGTTACAATGTTGAAAACCATTATTGTTTTATTAATTATAGATGTTTATTACGTATATCAAATACACAAAAGCTGTTGTTTTTCGGTTCGCATTATTTAGGTTCTATCGTATCATGTTTTGGAGAAAACCGAACTATATTTCAGCAGTTTTATTAGGTACGTCGCTTAGATATCATGTACCTTAGAAATTATTTCGAATACCCTCATTTTATAACCTTTAGAGTAATTAGCGCAAGATTGGTAATTGCTCTTGATTAAATTTTTTGATAAATATCTGCACAAAAGTGTTAGATGAGAAATATCGGTTTCTGGCGATGCTATCGAACGAGAACAACAATTTTCCGATTTGTAGCGTATGTACGTACTTCACTTGGTCTGTCGCTGTTAGTTGTGGTGTTCAAGTTGACGTTGAAATGCATTATTTATTGTTGCACTTAACGTGCAATGCAGTTTTAAATTGTACGGCGGGAGCCTCGCGACATTCAAGCAACAAATTAAGTGTCAACGACATCCCTTCAAAAAGAAACCGAAGTTTGGTCGCTACCACACAATACAACTTGCCGCGACGCGTTTTGACGATAACAGTTCCAACTGTGAATCGTTTCGCTAATACTCTCCCTAATGTACATACAGGGTGTTCCAAGGCGCCCTTGACCTAACTTACAGCTTAACAGAGAACTAAGCAAATCAGAAACTTCTTATATATTTAAGTACTCTTGTTCAAAACAACAACACATTCTTGGTCAATATGCCATCTAAAATTTGGAGCATAAAAACACGGAGTCTGTCTGTCTGTCTGTCTTCTTCTCGTTTCTTTTGTCTTTAGTGCTTATAATTTATAAAATTACATTATTTGTTTCATTTATTTATTATTTATTATTTGCTGGTAACTTGTGTTCCTCATAAGAGTGTTACATACACTCACTCTAGAGGAATTACAGTGTTGCTATCCTATTTCAAAATTTTCATTTTATGTCTTCATTACAGCTTTAAAATAACGGACGCAGAACAAGTCCACTACCCACCTTATTTCAAACCAAACCAAGAACTTATCGTAAATATAACATTTTGGCGGATGTATTTGCACATTTTTTATTCGTATTCAAAAACCCGAGTTCATTTTCACCTTTTTCCATTTCATCAGTGTATATATTATATTCTATATAGCTTTGAATCCACTTATGTGATAATGAATTATGTTCGTTTAGTTTCCCAGAGTAAAACGTGACTGTTTAGTCTGGGTTGTGTTTATATTTGTACATTTTTATTCCGTGGGATTTTTTTTTGTTATGACTATGTTTGTCGTCGATATATTTTCATAAGACGTGCGATGGCTTGAATGGCTTGTCTGACGGGATAAGAGGGTAGATCTTAATGAACCACGGTACCGACGACAACATTTATTTTGTATTATAATATGAAATAAATATATTAAATTCAAATCGTATGACTTTACGTACTTTCACAAAACGTTAAATCGGTGTATAATACAATACGCCAATATTCAAAAATAATAAGAGGCACAGCTTTTTAATTAAGGTTGTGCAGCAGTGAATAAATAACAAGTAATAACTTGATGAAAGTTCAGTGCCAAAACGTAATAAACAATCAGCATACATTTTAAACTCTCCTTCGCCAGGATAGTGGATAGTATATAAAAGCCCAATGAACGGATCACAACCCCCATTGCTTTGAGGTTATTTTACCATCACAATCTTTATCTGTTATATTAAATCCGAATAATTTTAATATTTTTTTGATTAAATTTTCACTGAAATTTTGAGTAAATTGGTTTTTTACAAAATTTAAATTATGACAGATCAGAAGCATTATTCACACTTTTATTGTATCTATTGTTATACATTCAGCTAAAATTGCGTTGCACGGAACCACAACAACAACCACAAGTGGGTTGTGACCAGTTCTAGTTGTTGAAAATGCAAATAAGAACTATGTGGGGTCCTATAAACAGCCAGGGTAAATTATTGTCTAGAATATTAAGTAATAAGTCTGCGAAGTCATGAAGAAGTCTGCGTGAAGAGAAGGTACAGGGGTCCGTGCAGTTCGGGAAATAGAGGACGCATCTTCGATACAGTAATAACCCAACCACCACCATCCAATCACTCCTATTGTTAATAGAAGAAGCCAAAAAAGTCCTTCCGCTCTGTCAGCTACTTTGTACCATAGTGTAGGTCGATGAGAAAGCCCGCCCACCAACGCCACACAATAACGTGTTGTTTCTTCGAGCAGAGTGAGACAATTTTGAAAAATGGAGTAAAAAAAGTTTAAGAGTTTAATTTGGAAAATGTAGATATTTCATTTAGTATCCTGGCATCTACAATTTGAAAGCTTTGCAAATAAATGCGAATATATCATTTTAGAAGTTGTATTGTTTTATAATGCCAAACCCTAAATAATTCCAGGACCTCAGTTCTGTATGTAATAAGTGGAAACGACCAAAAGCAGAAACTTTTTACTTTAAAAGATAATCCAAATTCAGAATTTCATACAAACATTCAAAATACTTTTGTGGTTCCTTATATTATTTTACCTTGAAGTTTAAAGTCGGGGTGGGACACGCCCTGTGAATATACCGAAACTCTCCTGTTAAATGTCGTGTATTCCCGAATTGAATGTGTGTCGTCGTAACGGAAAACTTTCCTTCTATTATGCAGAAAATAACTTTTCGTCGTTCAACAGAGTAAAGCGTCAGCTCCAGGAGCGTCACATGCTCCAAAATAATTATCGGGCACGCGGTGTGCCGACGATGCGACGCGGCCTCGTAGAATTTCCATGTTCTGGGTTACAAACTCAAAACAGCACAGCGTGGGGTCGAATCGGAAAAGTAACAGATAATGGAAAGTTTTAAGCGGTTTGGGTCACGGCACAACACGTCTCTTTCTCTGAATATAATATCTATACGTAAACCACATTAACCCTGCGGCTTATATTATAACCTTTAAAAACAAAAGTATAAGAGTTTAAATCAGAAAAAATATTCACTTATAATCAGTAATGATTAATAAATATAAATGTAAACATGGAATCAACAGACACAACAACTTCGAGGGCTAATACCCCAACCGGCATCGAATTACACTGTTGATTCCGATGGATTTTTAGACGAAGATGTAACATAATCACAAGGAAGAAGGAATTAAAATCCTTATTCGTCTAAATAATAAGATCACAGATCTCACATTTGGAACGCGTCCTACCAAGTAGGCACAACAAACCGAAAGCCATATCCCAAGATCGGTTTCCACCTATATTTATATTTATAATATAGCCTGTAAAGGCCTTTCTGCCAGAGCCCACCTGATGAGACCCGATAGGTCGAAACTGGTCGAGGGATATGACTTTCGGTTCGTTGTGCCTGCTTGGTAGGATGCGTTCCAAATGTGAGATCTTTGATATTATTATTATTTAGACGAATAAGGATTTTAATTTCTTCTTCTTTTTGATTAAGTAATGATTAAATGTATACCATTAATAAAACTAAAAAAAAGAATAAAACACGAATAGTTTCACCAAAAAGATTTGATTGTGTTCGACAATTGTTTCGATCTATGCGATCACTTTCAAGAGTAAATGTTTACTAGTAGAATGATGATTCGGGCAATTCCGGCCGTGAATGCTTATGTTCCTATAAATGTTTACTGTCTGTCTGTTTGAAACAAATCTTAATATTGATTTTAATCTAACTTCCGGATGAGCTAGATGCTTGAAATTTTAAATATAGCCCAGAATTGGCCAACAATGTAGTATTAAATTGCTTTTCTGTAGGTCTGTTTGATTTCTTGTCTATTCGGTAAAAAATTTTCACTGCATGTCTCTGTTATAATCTCATCAAAATGTTTACAGTCGAGATACAATTATTTTCATAGCTATTAATTAAAATTAACCATCACAAATTTTCAAGACTATTTGTTTATGGCTAGAAGAAACTATTTTGTACTTTTTAGTTCGTTATAAAAATATTAAAAGGATCTTGTGAAACACTACTTCAAACTTACAATTAGTGGTAAATATTTACATATGTGTCACTACGGCATTTGTAGGTATTTATTAAATAATCTTTTCACAAAAATATGTTCTACTATGTAATCATCAAAGAAGATTCGAATTCTATTAAAATTTTATTTTCTTTTTTTGTTAATATGTAAATAGGTAAAGGTACAATTTATAAAAAAAAGCCACTAAAGGTACTCAAATTGATTAAAATCGTTTTCTAGATTAAATAAAGGCCGTAGTTAAATAGGTATATATGCCTATCCTATGTGTATCTACTGCTATTATTTTATGTTTTAATCGATTTCAATTTATGCAAATGGACTACCAGTTCTGTTTCATATCAATATTACTAGCACAATAACCGTAGAGGCAACAACAACAATAACAACGAGTATGTAGTTCTTTCTGTTTGGTAAAATAGCGCGCAGCAGGATAACAAACTTCCATAGAAGCAATCAAATGGCTTATGCATTCCCTGCATTCATTTTCCATTGTATTCAAAGTACGGGTGCCTATCCTATGTAGTAGACTTATCAAACCTTTTATTTCAATTATTGTTACTCGCGTTCGGCGACATAATACATACAAATGTACATAATATAAAAACGTTTCGTACTTTCAGCCGTATCCATTGCCTTTTGCACATAGATAAAAACACAAAATGCGGGTGTAGTTTCAAATGAAATTAATTAAAGTAGTTTCCGTCATTAATAGCGGCTAAATAGATTATCAAAAAGCTATTTTTTTACTGATATCAGTTCGGTAGTGTGATTTTACCTAACCAAAACCAAAAATGTATTCATAAATACCAAATTCGCAGAGACGTGATTTATTTGAAATAGTTCAATTTTTGAAATGTAAATTCAAAATGCGATACTATCTTTATCTATTTCAATTATCTATTTTAAATATGTTTTTCTAAATATTATTTCTATTTTTATCTCTAAACAAATTTTATTTTATTTAAAAATACTTAATGCAAAACATAAGTTGTAGGTTTAGTTTCCGAGGGAGAGTCAAATTCTTTAAGTTATTAGTCAAAATATCGAATTGATGGGTCATGCTCCGTACAGCCCTGATTTGTCACCAAATGACTTCTTCTTATTCCAGCATATCAAGAAGAAATTGCGTGGGTAACGTATTCAAAAGTGTATTATCATCATGGTGAATATATCGAATACTTCAATAAAGCGATTTTAATAATAAATTAAATTATCTTTTCATTCTTAGGCTCAAAATATAATTAGCAATCCTCGTAGAATGTAAATAAATTATTAAAATAAGTTAGCTAGAAACCGCATTTATTTAGAGTTCATTGAAAAGTAATTCATGATTTATAATTTAGCATAATTGAATGGAAACTATACAAACGTTTTAATGTGTTTCAAAATCGGGGACGGGACCTCCGGAAGGAGTAACATAAGTCCAGTGGATTACAAGTTAGGAAACAAGTTAAGCAGTAACATGAAACAGAACAGCAACCCATGCCAAAAGTTACCAACAATCTTTGATGAGGAAAGCAGCTTTAACTTGGTACGGTTTGGGATGTAAACAATTCATGAAAATCTCCGCGTTAGCTGGTGCATTTACATTTTCGATTTTCTGAGATAGACATGTGTATTTAATGATTTAACATCAACGTTAAGTTAAGGTAAAAAGTACTGAAATTAGGGTACTATGTGTAGTGAAAATAGACCAAGTGCAAGTTTCCTATAATGGAAAATCTTAAAAAATTTACAACTTATTCCCTAAGAATTTATCTGTAAAAGAATTTCGCAAGATTAAGTGTAGCAAATTCGGAGATATTTGAATTAATTTTTTTTATCGTATGTTATTTTTCAATGACATCCTTGAATTAACTGTCCTCATCTTAAGGGATATTTTTTTGACATACGTAATTCAACTTTTTATTGGTTCGGAATACAAAGTTGTTATTTTTTCCACATCCTATATGTCTACAGAGTTTATTTGTGCAGAAATACAGAACTCAAAATAAATTAATGTACCTCATATGTAGCCTCAAAACATTTCGTAAAGATCTACTTACAAACAAAAAAGAGTTTATAAACCTACGGTTAGTCAGCGAAACCAAATACTTTTTACAACCTGCAAATAAATGGATGAATTACTTACAAACAACGCCAATCTTCCAGGACGTTTCAAGGAATAATCCGGAAACCTTCGGGTTTTCGGCACGGCATGTTATGGATTTTTCATCGTCTTCAGTCGTTGGTACGAAACTTAAAATGCTGGTGGTGATGTTATCTTTAGTCTCCTCCTAAAATAAACGAGAAATTTTCAGGTTATTAATTTAAACTGAAAAAAAAACAATTAAGGGCCAAGAAAGAAGCTACTGATTTACGAGCGTGATTAATAATCATTTGAGAGAAGATTAAAATTTTCAATAAAAATGGAATTATTCAACAGCATAATTAACTTTTTTACTGATGTTAACTGATATTAAAGTGCCATAAAGTTCAATCCAATAGAAAATATTAGAAAAACCTGCCCGCCAGAGTTTTTCACTAATTTCAAAATTAAAAGCGTAAATACTAGATAAATTAGTTTAAATAAATAAAACAAACTGTTTAAATTGTTTTACTGTTAAAATAATTGTCTCTTACATTTGTTTCGGTCTCTCGACCATTCTCGATGTTTCCAGCAAAAACAGTTTGTGTTTTATTTAAGTTAATTTTAAAGATGTTTTACGAATTTCCCATCACAAATACAGTATTACTAGATAAAAGATTTAGCACTTGTAAGAATCTAAATGATGAATAATCAAAATAAAAATAAATAATAATCTTGGTGAGCGTTCTGCCGAAACTGCAGATGTGTATCACAATTTCGAACTCATTGATTTTCATCAGGGCGCCGAAGACAATTCCGGCAGAACGCCAACCAACCTATCTAATGCCTACAAGCGGCAATTGATAAATAAAAAATTAAATATCCAAGTAATTTCCTCCAATCAAAACAACATTAAATCCTTTAATGTAAATAACAAACCCAAATTAGATCCACTACAAAAAAGTGGTGCCTATTCGTTAAATTGTGTTGATTGCAATGCGATATACATATGTCAAAGTGGACGTTCGATTGGTATTAGGCTAAAAGAACATTTATACTCTATAAAGAATAATTTACTAAGCACAGGAATGGCAGAACATTGTGAAGTCAACAACCATAAATTAGATAAAGCCAAATTAACATAACAAATTACCAAATAGAATGAGCTACTAATAACACCCCGACTACTACTACTAACAACATTGTAAATAATTTTTCAGATATGTATCCCCACCATTTATGTATAGATATACTTTTGCAATTTTAATTTTAGTGATTGTTTACTCTTAATAATGCCCACATCTGGGTCGAAATAATATTGTCGAGTACATTAAATTATTGTTAAAACATTCAAAAACTTGTGTTTTATTTATTACATTTATTAAAATATGTTTCTTCAAATGGTCGCTATAGATAGTTTGAATTCAACTTGTTAATCTGAACCCACGACATAGCTAACTACGTGGTAGGCACGTAACCAGATCGAAAAACCAACAAAAATATGCTCTCGGTTAGCGGCAGATATCTACAGATGGCGTCCACTATGCTGTCTGTATTTATGTAATCTACATTATTATTTTATTAACTGTTCTTTAAGGAACATTTTGACTTGGTCAGTAATTTATCGAGACTGCCTATGGCACACTGATGAGCTTCTAATAAGAGCGAAATCGCGATCCGTGTCTGGTGGTCTCGATAAATTTCTGACCAAAAACATAATTGTTATTTTTTTATTTATGTAATAATTAATCAGTTTCATCAGAATTTGTAATAATAAACATCGAAACTACCAAACGATCGCGATTTCGATATTATTAATTCTCTTCAATATCACATAGAAATACGAATCAATAATTCGCAGACCATTTGAAATACAGTAATTAGCAGTACATATTAGTAAATGGCAATATACTGGTGATAATTCGATGTTTTATTATCTTTATTAGATTAGGTAAAACGTACATAAGACTTTGATAAAGTAAAATCGAATCCGAAGTCATTAAACTCTTAATACTTTATAGATTCCATCATAATTATTTTGTCTTTGTAAGACTGTCAAGTGGTGCTATGAAAATAATTATTTAAACATGGTATCTTAATGTCTAAAAAAGAATCAGATTTTGATTTTGTGTAGTTCGTGTACTAGCATTTATAGCAAACTAGACAAATAGTTTCTCCAATGATACCTACACTTTATTAATTACTTGTAACTGGATAATAATTAATAAATGATAACTACCCTCTAAAGTATGAATCAAAAACTGATTCGTCAAATATTTTCTATTATTACACGCTAGTAATCAGTGCTTGCTGTAGGAAATTAATTTCCAATTTACGTGTTTAATGTAATTTATACGGTTTAATATTGGAAAGTCAATTTGTTTATTTTAGGCTCCTGTGCTTTTCCCGTAGGTACATTATTAAATAACAAATCAAAAACCAATATTTTCACAATTAAATTTGTTGGCTCTAAAAAAATAATTAAGCTCTATTCGATTAGTTTTTGATTAATGTGATAAAGATTCATTGATTTTGAATGAAAAACAGCTAAATAAAATATAGGGATAAACAAAAGTGCAAAATTGGCGTAACATTTAGAATATTGCTTATGTTAACTGCACTTTAAAATTTACGAGCAGGGCCTATTCCAATGACACCAGATGATTTTAATATAGAATTGACCAGAATTTACCACACCAATGGATACAGTCAATCATTTGTAAAAAATCTTTTAAACAATAAATTAAATAAACAAACATTAAATTCCATTTACCCAATTCTTAAAAATAACAAAAACACAAATTACAATAATATATCGTATATAGGAAATTTTTCAACCAAATTAAGGAAGCGTATTAAAAATGTACTAACAGTTCTATTTCCTTTAAAACCAATAATTCGCTTGGAAAATTCATAAAAAATATTAAAGATACAACTAAAAAAGAATTAAAATCTGGCGTTTATTTACTTCAATGTGGTGATTGTGACAAGGAATACATTGGTCAGATAGGCAGAACATTTCAGGAAATAATAAAAGTACACAAAAAAATTTATGAAAACCGAAACACAAATTCAACATATGCTGAACACTTAATAACTAACAACTACAATTTTAACGGCGACTATAAAATCTTACATCTTGAAAACAAAGGTCAGAAATTAAATCTTTTAGAAAGCATAGAAATAGATAAATTAAACAAAAAAGGCACTATATTAAATGATCAATTAGAATCAAATAAATCACCGCATTAAACATTGAAGAAGCCGCTGTGTCGGCGAAATAATTATTGTGTTTTTTTACAATAAAGTTTTGTAACCTAAACATTACGTGTGTGTTTTTTCATTATTATGGAGTTACAAGAAATAAAGCCTCGTAGATTCAAGTAAGTAAATGTAATTCAAAAATAGGTTGACGTAAAATCAATTAATACATATGCTAATTAAGTTGATTTAATATCACAGGTTAACATGGATCTGTAATCAGAATTTCCTGAACATGTCATGATTTCGAGATATCCTAAACTCAAATTCCAACAAATGCAATTTTTGACTTTTTGTGAGCATTACTTTGTGAAATACTTCTCCAGAATTACCGTAGAACATTAAAATTTCGAGATAGTTTATAGCTGTTTGGAATAAACAAACATCTTTGAACATGAAGGTTGTACAGTTTCACACTGTTATAATAAGATATTTACATTAAGATAATATATAATATTTTAATGTATGTTAATTTAGGAAAGCCTACAGAAAATAAAATTGTGAAAAAATTCTAAAAATAATACCGTTCCTTTTTCCGGTGTGGATTTTCATTATTATTATAATGAAGGAACATTTGTAGTATTATATATATGTTTCGTTTTTTATATTCGTTACTAATGCTTGGTAACTGGGCGATTACGGGAAAATGGATTGCAAGCAGCCGCAGTAATGGCCTGGCGTAAGCTGGAAAGTCTAGAGAATTGTTTCGTAAGCTTAAGCTTTCTGCAGATTGGGGCAGTAATTTTAGATATTAAAGCTACAGTGGATCGTCTACGATGCATAAAACTGCAGCTTTCGTTGATCTAGTAAAATTTTAAAGCCTCATAAGCTAATCGGTTTAACTCGGATTAGCTTTTCAAATGAAAATAAAAATTAAAATCCCTGTTTTATTAGCACTCTCCGTGCAGCAATGTGTTTCGGAAAGAATATGCAAAGTACGGCCAGGCTCTTTATTAAGCCGGGCTCTTCAACCTTTTAATTAAAAAGCATAAAAACTAAAAGTCAGTCGTGAGCACTGGCGTGCGAAGTTTCACTTAAATGTTATTAAAAGCGGGGCGTACAATCCATTCGACTCGTATTTTGACGAATTTTCGTCGTCATTGAACAATGAACAGTACACAAACATATACCGAGCGGTGTGGTCTAGTGCTCTAGATCATTGCTTAATATTCGGGAGGTCACCGGTTAGAATCCGACTAAAACTGCTCTGGTCCAAGTTTTTTTGTGGTTTCCTTGGATCATTTAGGCAAATGCTGGGGCTGTAACATTCCACACATAAATCTTTCACTTCTCTTCTGTCTTCATTTCGTCCGTTTCATCTTTCTCTCCCTAACCACACCACCCACCCATTCCCTTCACCTTACGCCCTACCCTCCGGCTTTGCACTACAGTGTAGGTCGGAGGGACTGCCCGCCGACCAGCACGAGTAGCTGGTGGGAATGAAACACGCAAAAGTTTTGGAGGAAGCATTGCCTATCAGCGATAGAAGTTGACCATTATATGTTACGAATAAAATTGAGTTTTACCACGAAACAGTGCGAAACTGTGTAATATATTAAATAAAAAATTAAAAGATAAAACAATTAATTGTATTTACTCTTTAGTCAAAAACAAACTAAAGAAATTTAATTGCTTCACATACTTAGATAATACCTCCAACAAAATAGCAATAAACATAAAATGTATAATCAATAGTTTTATTTGATTCAAGACTAACAATTCTTCAGGCAGGTTTATCCTTATTAAGTTGTGGAAATTGTGAATTCAACACTCAGATTGCCGAAAACTACATAAAACCTACTACAAAAAAACCAATTGGATATCTCAAATTCATCGCTCTTAAACTTAAATTTCAAATACCTCCCCACCACCAAATAGTTTAATTTTTTAAGTATATATACTACTACAATTGATTAAATTTTTAAAATCTTCACTTAAAGAAGCTATAGTATAGCGAAAAGACTATAATGATACAAATAAACTATTCTTGAAACTTTTCTTGGTTTTTCATTTTTACTAAACCTTTGGGATATAAGGTAAATTTTTATCCATAAATTATCATATAACTATTTCTAAAGAATTTATTTTTAGGGTAGGGGCTTGTATTAAATAGACATCGTATTGTATTTTAATTTCTATCTGTTTAAATTAATTATTAAGAAATATTTTATGGGTATGTACTTATATAAAAAGTGGGTATCATCCTTGCTACGGAGAATAACTGATTGCCATAGAATTATTTATTCTCTACTGTAGTCAAAGCCTGTTTTATGATTAATGACGCCATCATTTATATTCATAACACAAACTGATGGTGGGAGAAGTTTCTGCAGTTTGTATGCTAATCGGGATCGAAAATGGTTTTGTTTTATAGCATAAATCCGCTTAAAAAATGGCCCTTTATTTGTAAATACGGATGCATTTGAAGGATGCTTTATTTAAATGCGAATTCGTAAAAAATTGGTGAATGTATTTTTGACAGTTTATCGTTGTGGTCAATTATTATATAATGAAATAAACCAGTCAACCATCAAAACGAAAACTTTACTACACGTAAAAATATTGTAACAGTTACTTTTTAATGAGCTTTCCAAGTCTCAATCTATCACATTATTAGCAGTTCCCTGCTATTAAGTCCGCTCGTAGTTTGTTAGTTTTATGTTATTTATTCACTGCTACGACATATTAATATCCTATTGCTGACTTTCAAGTATCATAAATACAAAAAAATTTAAAACACTTCTTAATGTAATTACTAAAATATTTGAAATAGTCAATTGAGATGAACTTACTCTTATATAAAGAATATACACTTCTAAATAACAACTATCTGATGTCTGTCTATACTGATATCAGCAAAGTTATTGATAGTATAAATCACTCACTATTAATTTATAAATTAGTAGGATATGAATTAAGTAATAAACCAATAATGTGGTTTAAATAATATTTAGAGGAAAGGTGTCAAAATATTCAAATAAATAATTATATATATAAAAAAATATTTGTTAAATCGGGGGTGCCTCAACGCTCTCATCTTGCAGCACTGTTATACATTATCTATGTAAATGATGTAAAATTGTCTATCAAATATTCTAAGATACAATTGTATGTAGACGATACTAATATATATATGTAGAAATACGTGAAGAAAAAGATATTGAATTACAGAATATAAATATTCGGGACAAAAATTATGGACTAACTTTTGAAAATGAAAATAAAAATAAGATTATGATTTTTTGTAGAAAAAATGTACACTATAATTTCTCCTTTAAACTAAATAATATCGAATTAAAGTCTACTGATTAACATTACACCAAAAACTTTAAAAATATAAATGCTTTTTTATTACTGTATAATACAATGATTAAATCATATGTAATATTTATAGGCCAAATAGAGAATTAAGAAACAGAAATATTATTTTCTTAATACCATATAAATATAAACTGTACGGTGAAAATCATCAATTTATAGACTAATGACGCTGATTAATAAAAATTCCAAAACTGTTAGTATAAAGAATATTAGTGCAATAAATATTTCACTACTAAATTTTCTAAATTAGATATACCTTGATGTCATTATATCATATGTATATGTATATGGATAATATATATCATATATAGTATATATAGTATATAGTATATATATATAAATTGATGATTTTCACCGTACAGTTTATATTTATATGGTATTGAGAAAATAATATTTCTGTTTCTTAATTCCTTATTTGTATATATATATATTAGCAATACACCAATATAATGTATTACAATACTATACTATTGTAAATGAGAGTTTGACACCAGTGAAGAGATATAAACAAATAAATAAATAAAATCTTCTAGAATATATATATGTCAATGATCTAACATGACTAATCCAATAAAACACTTCGATCATCTGTCAATCATTGCCATCGGCTGAGTTGTATTACAGGTGGCTCCTTACAGGAAAATGACCTTCATAATCAAAAATTAAAATTTAAGAAAATTCTACCGATACTCTTTATATACTGGAATATATATATATATATATATGCGAATCAAAACATTCGATAGGTCCCTATTTTCTTATAAAGGGAAATTCTTTAAAAAGAAAGAAAACAGCCCTCATCATTTAAACGCAATACAAAGATACTAAACCATAAAAACGCAGTAATGATGTTATTCAATAAAGAATTAAAGTAAAAGCAAAGGATTAAGGGTTTAAAAAATAAAATCCGCCTTATTTTTGACATATGTTTATATTGGATTCAAGTCCGAAGGCCATGCAAATGGATTGGGCTCTTTCATTTTGAGCCTCCACATTTTATTGCGTTCGAAAACCAATTAAAAAGAATTTTATGTTGGAATCGGGAATGCTCTCTTCATATTAGCGTAAAAATTACTTCATTTCTTCAAATCCTCGCTGCGAGCAGTGAATGCTTTTCTAAAATTTCAATTGTAGAACGGACGGGCAATGGTGTAGAGTGTGGAGGATGTAACCAAGTTTACCGCACGAAGAAAAGGCATTCCGGATGAGATATGCAGGTGCCTTAATCAAGAACGCCGAGTGGAGAATTTCGTTATCATAGCGAACGGTCGTTGCCTCTAATAATTTCTTTTACATGAGTTAAATATGAAAATGAGAAATACGGTGAATTTTTATTAGAAAACGTTCTGGAAGGAAATGCAAACTATTTTCGGATCAATCTGAAGGACTACTTAGATTTGCCACATTGAACATACTATAACACAAATTTGAACATATTTTGTGAAAAAGTGTCATCAATACAAATCCTAGATCTAAACATATGAGGCATGTTTTTTAAGTAAATACCGTTTTGAAATTCTGAAGCCGCAGCGCTCTGGTCAGCGTTCCGCGCATGCGCACTGAGTACCTACATCTCTCAACGCACTGCATGATGCACGTTGTACATTTATAATAAACTAACGATATTGTGTGAGAGATCGAGATGTTTACCGAACTTGGACGAACGAAGTGTCATTTTTTGCTATCACTATTGGAGATAACGCTGTTCTGCTTGACCGCCTCTAATATTTCAGCTTTTGTGATAAAACATACACACGTTTACAAATACACACTTCTTATCTTGAGGACTGGTTATGAGAAAAATAAAGAAGAAATGTTTTTTTATCAGATGAATAAATTTAGACGCTAGAGGTTATAGAAGACAACTGTTTTTTGTACCGTTTCTTGATAAAACGTATAACGAAGAATGTATACCATGTTGTTTGTTCCAAATATTGTAGAACTTATATAAAAATTAGAAACATCTGGGTGGTCAGCATCTTCAAGACCATGACGAAGTCAAAACAGTTGTGATGCACTGGTTAACAGTTAACAAGTCAGGCGACAGAGTTGTATGAGAAGGGTATTCAAAAACTGGTGAAACGTTATGACAAGTGCCTAAATATTGAAGGAAATTATGTAGAAAAGTATATTAAAGTACAGGCTTTCATGTAAAAATAAAATTATTAAGATATCTTTGCACGTTTTTTATTAATTTCAAAACAGTACTTACTTAAAAAACATGCCTCCTATTATCAAGTGAAGTTAAGGTACATCCCGTGTTTGACCAAAAACAAAGCATCTTTGACACTTTAATTTAATTACATACTAAAAAGGAAAAAATTGAGTAACAAAACAATGGGATTATTTCACTAAAAATGTATTGTTCGCAACAAAATTGTTTTAACACTTGCGAGTCATTCTCGAGAGAATAAATTACTACTGACAGTGTTTCGTTAGTCAAATGTATCCCTTTTTATTTTCATAAATTGTTTTACAATAAATTCGAAACACAATCTATCAACGTTACTAATTACATAACTTTAAACGATTAAAAGTATGTTAGGTAAAAGCACATTCAGCTAAGTTTAGTTTACGGAAGTAATTCGCCATGGACTCTTGGTGAAACATTATTTAAAAAAAAATATGAGTAAATTAAACACTTGGAGGAGTTTCACTTTATTTTATTGATTACTCTATGTACATTTCGCCTTGCTAGGGCATCATCAGGAGTATTTACAGTACTGAAGAGACTTTAACCCTGCCTTTTTCAATAATTTCACCTTAAGCAAATTTCTGGTAAATAACAAATTAAATAACAAGGGCAACAACCCTGATAAAAGTGGCGTTTACGAAATTACCTGTTCTGATTGCCCTACTATTTACATAGGAAAGTCCAAAAGAGCTATACCAATTCGTTTTGACAAATAATAAACAATAAACACACTTGCAATAAAAACAACACTAAATTATTACATCATTTACAGATCGATTTGAAATTTTAGAAATTAATAAAGCTGTTTTGTCTAAAAAAATATTATCCAACGACCAAGTACAATTCGGTATTAACCCCCTCTTAGACCCTAATTTATTGATCATAATGTGTAGGTATATTTAAACCAAAATTATTGTAAGTCTCTTCAGTACTGTAAATACTCCTGATATTGCCCTAGCAAGGCGAAATGTACATAGAGTAATCAATAAAATAAAATGAAACTCCTCCAAGTGTTTAATTTACTCATATTTTGTCCAAGTTTAGTGTTCGAATAACTTTAATTTATTCGAGTATACAAAGGATCGTTCTTCAAAATTTTTAAAAAGTTAAATATTCATCGGTAAAAGAAAAGTTGCCCGTCAAAGACGTTCTAATGGTACTTTTAAATAGAACGCGCATTGTGGGCATCGTTTAGTGTTAATTACGAGTAACAAACTTTGGTGCGGGTACAGCGTAAACGTCAATTTACTCGACTACTTTACAGCTCGGTAATTAATTTATGAAGCTCCTTGGTAATTTTACTCCTCTACAAAAGGACGAATGGATAGTGTAATCGCGTGTAGCAATTTCCACTAAAATGGTAAATGACACGAATTAAGGGGCGGAAATGCATAGCAGCGTCACCTTACCGGGCCGTTATCTGTCCAAGAAAATTCTTTTTTGAATTTATAATTATTTTAAGTAGGCACGTCTATCATTTGTCATCCACATAACGGAGAAAAACTGATAATTTTTCAAAATCCAAAGGAAGCCTGAGCAATATAAAAAATTGAAATGTTTTTTAATTTCTATCTAAGAAAAAGTAAATTATTTATTTTTTATATGATGAAGCAGTGTTGCGCAAGATTCCTAACAGTAAATATTAAGAAAATGCTCCTTTTTTCTAATTTTAGTAACTTTTTATATCTTTCTCTCTGTCTCATCTTTCTCTCCCTAACCACACCACCCACCCATTCCCACGATCCCTGAAAGGAGGCTAAAGAGGGCCTCACGCCCTATCCTCCGACTTTGCACTACAGTGTGGGTCGGAGGGACTGCTCACCCGTCAGTATGAGTAGCTGGTGGGAATGAAACACCCAAAAGCTTTAATGCTTTTTTTAGTATCCATCGACAGTTCCACTTTTATTGCTTTTGTACTCCACACTAAGGCGCGTAGTATTTTTCTTTTTAATTTTCCAGAAATTCTATACGAAGGCCGCTATATATGCAAAGCTATCTGCATAACCATAACCTAATAAAAGAAATATGTTCGATACCATGGTCACATGTCCGCTAATTCGCGTTTGTATTATCTACCGCAAAGCTAGAACATTAATCGAATTGACGCTTTTACCAAAGATTGTAACCCTGCCCTGCTCTGTTTATGATGTTTGCGGATAGCAAATACATATTATGTATTTGCGGATGCATGTGTAAACGAATGCATATATATGTTCTATGATATAGGAGTGTGTGGAAGAAGGTACACATACTTCAAACGGAAGTTCAACTTACCCGAGTCCTTCTGAGCTGCCGCTTTCCTTTGTACCATGTGATAACTGCTGGAGGTCTCGAACCGGCGGAGGTACAGTTAACTTCGTACCGTCTATCAGCCACAAATGTTTCTTCTTTCTTCTCTATATCCACCGTTAACGGTTTCACTGTAACAAAACGATATTACGGTTTAAATTAATGTGACTAAGTGAACACAAAAGGAATAACATTTAATTAAATTTAAACTATAAAGGGTGCATTTTTTGTGAAACATGGTCTGAATATATTTAGTCATATAAAACACACCATGGTAAGTTTCACCAACTTTATTATTGTTCTCCACAATATTGTTTTGAGCTATGTGCTTATTATCAAGAGTAACGTTATACCAACAATACGAATCTTACATGCTCATTTATAGCTTAATATAAGGGGGGATGAAAAACTGCCTAGTTCTAACTGATTATTTACAACATTTTCTGAATTTCTTAAGGCTTTATCTATTTCAAAATATTCATACAGAGGTAATTTTCTACTTTTAGATGTGTTTTAGTTTACATGTAGGTATTTGGTATTTTCTAAATTTAAACGATGGTTTAAGCTAATACAATGTTTACTAATTCCTGATTTAACATCTTTTTTAGAAATCGATTTTACATGCTCACTTATCCTAGTTTCAAAGGTTCGAACTGTCTGTCCTATATACACAGAGCTACATTTATTCGGTTTATATTTGTTTTTGTTTTGTTGTTAATTAGTAAACTCTTTAAATCCTTATTATTGCACTCAACGGCTGAGATGATTAGTTTTTTGAGAATGTTTTTGAATTTAAAACATTTTTTATATAATGTAGAGAACAAAAGGTGTTGTTTTCAGATACCTGACTATTATTGTACAACATTCTTGTTAATTTTTTATCTAATTTATTTTTTAATAATTTATCAATTATGTGACTCTTAAAACCATTATTAGTAGCAATTCTTTTTATGATATTCAGATCAATGTTAAAATCTTCAGTAGATAACGATAAGGTTATTAATCTTTCTAAGAAAGAGTTGTAAGCAGCTAATTTTGTTCTTATGGGGTGATTTGAATTGGTTTGATGGTTATATCGGTGGTTGTAGGTTTGCGATAAATATTGAAATTAAGCCTGTCTTTGTTTTTTGTAATATTCAGATCCAAAAAGTTTAAACTTTTATTGATTTATTTTTCTATAGTAAATTTGATGTTATTGTCTAAAGTATTAAGGTAATTTAGAAAAGTATCTATTTGTCTATTTGTGCCTGACCAAATACAGAACACATCATTATATACATAACGATTCCACGAATGAATAAATTTAATAAGTGGGTTTTTACTATTAAATAATTTATATTCAAAAGCTGACATATATACTTCGGCTAATACGGGTGATAAAGGAGAACCTATAGGGAGTCCATCATTCTGTTTGAAGAACCTGTTTTCAAATTGAATGTAGTTTTGATTTAGGCAAAGTTCTAGTAATGTAATTAAATCTTTTCTTTTCGTTTCTGCTTATTGACTGTTATATAATTTTTCTTTTAAAATGGATGTTAACTTAGATATATGAATTGAAGTAAATAGGCTTGTGACGTCAAATGACACTAAAGTTGAATTGAAAGGAAGTTTGAGTTCTTTGATTCTATTAATGAAATCCAATGGTCTTTTAACACTATATGTAGAATGACATGTGATATTGTTTAACAAAATGGAATTAAATAAAGATATACTCACCCCACTTACCACTCACTAAATTTAATATGAGCGGACACGTGTTTCAACGCGAGACTGGTAAGTTGCTTCAACGTAAGATACAACCGGTCTCATGGGTATTTGACTTTTATGGATTTTGGGGGAATAATACTGGTCTTAGAGAAAGCGCTAAGGGCGAATTCTTGTGCCGCAGTTTCACTGGATTTCCCAAGATTGTCAACTGTGACTTTTTAAACTAAAATATTGTGTGGTCGTCCAACTATTATTGCAAACCAAGAAATTATGAGTTCTCTCTTTAGAAAAAGCTTCATTTTTGAATATCCGAACATTTTTAATAACGTTGAATTTCCTGAGAAAAATACGTTTATTTACTGATATACAGAATTAAACACAACAACAAGATATATCTTCTTCATAACAAGAGGAATTTGTAATAAAGATTATACTCGGAATGTGAACATAATTAAAATTTCCTCTGCTTTTCTGTAAATAGTTGAAACATCCGTCGAAATAACACGATGGTGAAGTGGTAGCAAGTATTAATTTATAAAATGAAATCTACATTAGGTAAATTATTATTTACCAAGAAACAAAACGAAAACCGAATGGCGGTTTTCTGTATAATTTTACGTTTGTCTGAACAACGGAAAATTAATATTTAGTTGCTATAAATAAAATTTGTAGGATTTGATATTTAGAATCTCTACCGAAAAGCCAGTTCAGTCGCAACTAATTAAATTTCTGACGAATTGTATTGCTCTTATTTGGATGCAATTATAACAAAACAATACGAATTTCATAAACTAATCTTACTGTCTGATGCCGAAGTGTTTTCCAGAAAATTGAAAAAAAGGAAAATCTTTGAATTTTACGAAAAAATTAACCTCAATGTCGTCCTTCGTCCACTCTAATTAGTCGTTCGAAGATTAATTAAGAAAATATCAGATAATTTAATTTCAAGTTTTCTTTCGTTAAAAATTCTTGCTTGATTTATTTTTTCCCGGTTAATTCAATACCCTTTTTTGTCGAGCGGTTCCATCATTCTCCGACTAATTTTAAAAACTAGTCAGAGGGTAAGCCCTAACTTTCAAAACTTTTTTTAACGAAAATACAGGCCTCTAGCGTTTCTAATTTTTGAACAGTTTAATTCTGTTACAACAAAAAAAAAGTAGGTAAAAAATTTATTCGTATTATGAATGACAACGTCCAAAATGTAATTAATAAAATTTTGCTGCGTTTTGTGTCGTGTCTTGGCACTAGGGTTTAGGCTATTTACTGTATTTCATGACTTAAAATAAATAATATAAATGTCTTGCATACTTTAACCCTCGCTTTGCAAATCTCTGCAGCGTAACATTTTTAATGAATTTTGAAAATACAATTTCAGATCTAAAAATAATTTCATTTTTTTTCTTGAAGTAATAACAACATAGAGGCAATTGTTGCCATCTAGTGGATTTTAGCTGCTACAGAAGACAAGGCCTCACTGAGGTATTTAAACTTGTCCAGTTGAATCAACAACGCAGCCTACATACTGAATTCACGTAAAGCTTAATAATAACAATTATTATGCCTTTTGTCAGAAATTTGTCGAAACCACCAGATATCTTCTGTAGCGGATAAAATCCACTAGATGGCAACAATTGTCTCTATGTTGTTATTATATTAACTGTTCTTTACGAAACATTTCGACTTGGTCAGTAATTTATCGAGACTACCTATGGCATGCTGATCAGCTTCTAATTAGAGCGAAATCGTGATCCGTGTCTGGTGGTTTCGATAAATTTCTGACCAAAAGCATAATAATTGTTATTATTTTCTTGATGTATTTGTTCCAGGGAACTAGACCAAAATCTCTCTCTGGTAACGAAAAAATAATTTGTATTGAACACCATATCATTACGTTTAAAGCCATAACTCAATCTGTCAATATGATTATGACGATTAATCGATAACGATAATATTTAGATTATAAAAATTATACTACTTTTAACGACACCTCGTTTGGGATAATTGCATTTTATGCGTTTTAGATGGTAATTGTTCCTTTTGCCGGGTAGCTCAATTATTCCTGGCCTTAATACGAAAATAAACATCGATCCCAAGCTCTGTTCTATGGAGCTCAATGAGGTTTGAGCGCAAATCGGATTAGATGCTTAGAATCCAAATCGAGCGTGACTCCTACCTCTTTCGGGTCAATTAGCTTAATAATAGACGGCTCTGGGGGTAAAAATAGCTCCGGCATCCTTTTTTACCAAAGGCATTGCCACTAAATGGGCAATCTTTAGCAGCCTTTGAAATAAACAAACGGTGACCCCTTTCCCAATGGTTTTCGTCAATTTGTTCTTAAATGCATTTAAATGAAAATTTATTGTTTTAGTCTAATTGGTCACGCTGAGTTTCATTTTCCCCATTTAATCCATTCCGATTGATTCAACATACACGATAAATATAAATATGGAATCAACAGCAACAACTACTCCGAGGGCTAATACCCCTACCGACATTGAATTACACTATTGATTCCGAAAGATTCTTAGACGAAGATGACAATCCAAAAAAGTTGGCATTCGTAAATCTTCTTCTCAACATTGGTGTTGGTTTTCATAAAGTCCGACATAGCATTTTTTTGTTAAAATTATAAGTTTGATTCAGTATAAAAACTACTAAAATAATCATATGCAACAGTTTATATTTCATTAGCTTATATGTAAATTAATTATTTTACAGGATTCCTTTTTTATAAGAGAATTTCGAAATAAACGTAGCATTGCAACGCTTTTCATTTGAACTTGTTTGTAATTTTTTTATACCAATTAATAACATTTGATTGATTGTTTGATATAGGACCCATTCAAACTATAGCTAGTGCCTAGTGTGAATATTTGGTGATTCCCCCCCGTAATAATTTCAAATATTATATTATAAAAAATGTAGGATGCAAGCGGGCGAGATTTATATGAAGAAACCCTTAGAACAAGGGTGAAATTAAACAGAGAATACTAAGTGAAAATCGAGGGTAAGATGGGAAGAGCAGAGGGAAAGGGTTGGGAATGCATATGTGTGTGGTACCTTGCGATCAATGAGGTACAGATCACCTTGGTAGTAGTAGTAGTAGTAGATGAAAAGTGGATGCGTGCGTACGTGAACGTGATTTCATTTCATTTGTTTCAATTCATTTGTTATTATAGTTTGTTTGTTAATTCTGTACTATTTTTATTTTATTTCTAAATATAATTTTGGAATCAACAGAAACACTACTCCGTGGGCTATTGCTTTCGGTGCGCTGTGCCTACTGTGTAGGACGCACTCTAAATGTGGGATCTGTGATCCTTTGCAATTAAACGAAAAAGGATTTTAATACCTTTCGGATACACGATAATATTAACACGTTGATTATCGTGTCAGTCTATAACACTAAAAAAGTGATTGTGATTACACACGTATCCTTATCGACCTTACAGAGAAAGGACGAATCGAATTTATAGAAGTTCCTGATTGTCGTATAGCTTATAGAAAAAGACGGATGGAATCTATAGGGGTTGAGAAATGCAAGGAATACTAAAAACAGAATTAAATTATGATTGGTTAGAGAAACTTCTATATTTCATCCAACCCCATCTCAACAACAAATATACGACAGCAAATTAGATTATTTACCTATCTGAATTGAATTCTATTTAAATATATTCATATAAGCTTATTAATAAAGTGATAACGGCTTTGAACCGTTCCTAATAGTAAGACACATCTTAATTAATTTATACAAAATTATAGCGAAAGTCGCTCATCCACATTAGCCCTTTGTAATTATATTCAGCAGGAAATATGAGCTTAATTTCAAAGCTCGCTTTTGAAAATTTACTTGTCATGTGATCTTGTTTTCGTAATTGATTAAAACTGAAGCTTTATAACAAACCAGAAAGGAGGATTACAATGATTACATTAACAGTATCCGTTTCCCAGAAATATTGCCTTAAGTATCTTAACATTAGTAATTTCTGGAAAGGCAATTATAAGAGAAATGCCTAATGTAGTAATTCTGTACCTTAGATGATACATATTTACAAACTAATTTATTGAATTATTTTATAATCAATTATGTTACGAAAGAAGAGTTTTTGACTTCTTCAAGGGTTATTCATGTCTAACAAAATGAAGCAGCGACTTTAATTAAGCTAATTGATGCTAATTAAATGCAATTATTTCAACGGCTTTTAATTAAACGACTAGAAATTCAATTAAGAGTCTAAATTCTAACAAGTAACGTACGGTTTTAGCTTGTAATACAATCTATACTTTCTCCTAGCCAAAAATATTTTACAATTTTACAGTGGATAGAAAAACTTCGAAATCAAGAGGAATTGGAAACAAAGGGCGTTATCAAAGCTAATAAGGGAAAAGAGAGATAGCATGATAAGGCGCCTGAGACATGAAAGGCTAGTTAGAAACATATAGAAAGCAGCAACAGAGTAAAGAGGAGTAGAGGAAGATCTACATTAGGTTAGTGTTTTTGGCTCAGGGTAAAAAGGGGTAAAGGTGCGTTTTTAAGTCAGGGATGTTGTGAATATTCGCATCTGCAATAATCAATTAATTTAATATCGCCAGGTAAATTCCGTTATGTTACACCGGAAATACGTTTTATTGTAAGTAAATTCTATCATTTTATAACAAAATTCATTATTTTTCCAGCAAGGTTCCCGACGGGAATATTATTATTTTAATTATTATACTTAATACTAATTTTCATCAATAAAAATGTTAATAATTACTTTATCATTGTTTTAATTCTTCATTCATTCATATACTATATTTATATAAGATCTTAAACATCCGCATTCGCGGATATGATCTTTCAGAAAGCCGCATCCGCATTCGCATGCGCGGATGTGAAAAAATCGGCATCCGCAACAACCCTACTTATCTCAGCTTTCGGACTGACGACCCTATATAATATAAAACACTTTAAACCTCGCCAAAAATGACGTTTCCTTCGATTGATACTTACAGTTCAAGTCCAGAGTAACCATGGCCTCCTTGGGATCAATAAGCTGTGTGTTGAATGCTTGACAAGTAAAAATAGCGTCTACATCTTTCCTAGTAACGGATGGCCACAAAAAACGATTCTCAATAACATCCCCGGCGTTATGTTCGTACTGTTCATCTTCAATGATACCGTTAACTAACCAACGAACAACAGGTTCGGGATGGCCTCCGACTGTTCTACATGTCAAGTAGACATCATCCCCTTCTTCGTGGGGTCCTACTGTGCCATTTAGTTTCTGACCCCATTTGTCTAAAATGACAGTTTGTTCGGGAGGAACTGGAAAGAAAGAAAACAAAATCAATTATCAAGTACCTAAATGTTTCCAATCCATAACTTATAAAAAGAACTAGTCTGGATTAAATATTCTTCGAGATTAATCCCCTTTTATAAGTTCTTTCTATAAAGATATAAAACTAACATTAAATTTATCCAAATAACTACTTTGCTATATGATAATAAGGATATATATATACAATAATTTAAGATAGAAATATTTGAAATACATATTTGACTCTACTGACCTTTAGACACATATTCGAAATTTTGAACATATTTTCAACTGTAAAAAGTCCTTAAGAAATAAATATGGTGGTACACAATTTTCAAAAAAATTTCTTTCAGCTCGTTAAAAAATATTGTGGTTCATTTCAAAAACACTACTTTTGGTTTAAATGTTATAGAAGATAATATGAACCCTTGTATGAGATGATGTGGTATTGAAAATAACTGGAAAGTAAAGTTTCGCACAAAGATGATTTATATGTCTGTCAACACCCTTATAAAATCCACTTCAAATAATATTCTCGAGCTTGATGTTGTTCGAAATAAATAATAGTTGTAGGTTAACTCATTCTAACTAAATATTTCACAAAACTACTCACGCAGATATGGTTATATAAGCTAATTCCTTCCAACCATTGTTCTTACTTATTTTCATTTAATATTTTGAAGATTAAGTTAATTTAATCTAGATTAGTATTAAAATTAACAATCTTCTGCTTTCAAGCCTTTTAGAAATATTAAAAATCAATTAAATGAAGAGTTATATAAAGAAATTAGAATTACATTTACAGAAAACACGAATGGTATTAACGTAATTGGATAGCACTGAATGTAGTCACAGTAAATTGCAAATTTAATTGTAATTGCTCATTGTAATTGGAATGTTTTCGAGGATCTTTTCCTTTTAGACTCTGGTAGCAGTAGCAGATCGGATAATTGGATGCGGTGGTAAAAGTGGGCGATAGTAGCAAACAAGATGTAAAAAAGAGATCGTACTGAGCAGCTGCTTACGTGAGAACAACCAAGTGCATTATTTTAGGTGAATGCAGAGAGATCCGGACGAGTAGGCTAAAGTGCATGCTTAGTCCGCGAGGAGCTGTGTTCTCGACGCTGAACGATCGCATAATTTGAGGTAAGCGACACTCAAAACAAATAAGGAGACACATATTACCTACGAAGAACAGAATACATGTATTTGAAACCAAAACATGACTACAGACAATCTCATTTTGGCTAGGAACCCTATACCGTTGAATAAACGAAATTCCTACTTAACAAGGAAGAAAGTCAATTCGAAAACCGTACAAGAAAATCGGTTTCCTGTTATAATTAACAGCTGAAGAATTCCATTTATAGGAAACATATGAAGGTCAACAAAATTTTACACAGAGAAAATAAAAGTTCTACCACAAAATAGGCTGTTTATAACTAAATATCTGTGTTGACTTTTATTGTTGCTTCAATTTGGCAATTTTCGAAACTATGAGGTGAAAAACATTTTTATTCATTGATTCCATATTGAACCTTCGAATGTCAGTTTTATGAAATTCAAATATTTTGAAGAATCAAAAATTGTCTTTATTGGAGAATGTGGAATCTTTGATCCTTAACATTTAGACAAACAAGGATTTGAATGGCTTCCTTTTAGATACTACCGTTAGGTAGATATTCACATACTTCAGTAGTTGCTTACTTTTAACAAGGGGCTATGCCCAAAACATATGTCGAGATTTCGAATTAATGAAGCGATGAAGATTTCTTTGCTTGTTTTTATTTATAATTATAATATTGTAACTTTTAATAATCCATTGTACTCTTGAAAGAATATTGTTGTTGTTTTGTTGTTTTATATTTAGTTAACATGTTTGAGTTAAAAAAAAGGAGGTAGAACGAGGTTCATCGAATGAGAAAGCAATAGGGGCTGGTTGCAGTGAGTGAGAGTATCAGGTGTAACGGATCCGCTTTATTTATGACAAATTCTTGCGATTAATCAGCATTACGCATCAGTTCAGGCTCTAATCACTTTTGCCTGACGTTGGTTGTTCGCGATGGCATCGAAGCGTAGTAGACTGCCATCGGGGTGGTTCGCGGCAGTCCCGTTTGATACCCCCTGGTTATAGCTATACTACCTCTACCACCTATACTCTACTACCACTGCTGATGCCGCCGTCGACCTATTGATTAATTGCCGCAGCCTTAATTCATCCGCCGTTTTAGAAAGCGCGCGGCCCATATGTTCCGTTCCGGTCCCGGATTTTAAATGATTTATTTTGAGGGTTTGATGTTTAATTTCGGCCAGCAAAACAGATTAGATCCGTTCGCGATTGCGCACACCTACTTTTATCCACTTACGCAGTTAACTTTATAATTCGCTAGAGAATTTTACTCTCAACATGAAAATGAAATAAAGAGTGTTGTCAATTTGAAGTTGGAAAATGGAAGTGTAACAAGGAATGTGACGTTTTTAGTTTAAAAATTCATCAAAATAATCCATTTATAGGATTTGGTCTACAAGTTAAGCAACGTCGACACTTACGTAAGCGTTTTTGTCGTAATTTATCTTTTACTCCCGGCCCCATTATAAACAAAAACAGGAAACTGTTGTTGTTTTATAAAAAAAGTGTTTTTATAATTAATATGGTGAAATGAAAATAAATGAAAATAATTCATAAATATTGGTATGTAAGGGTAATGAAAGTAAAGTTAGACTTAGTAAAATTAGGGAGGCTTCTTTTGAGGTGATAACCAGGTTTTAACTGTGATCGGTTGTCAAGGAAATGTAATAATAAATAAATAAGTCGAACTTATTTAGTACCAGACAATTATTTAATATATTTTTATACACTTAGATAACGAATAAAAGTATACAAATATAAACATTGAAGACGAAAAACAAGAAGAAGTTACAGATTCATAATATCAAAAAAGTCAGATAACTCAGGTTACAAAAATCAGTAGAAATAACTTTTGTGCTTCCGAAACAGATTACTAAAAGTGTTAGTACCGGGGAAACGTTGACGCGGCAGAAAATAAAAAGTTAGAAGCATTTCAAATGTGGTGTTATAGGCAGATGATGAAAGTACCGTAGATTGAAAAGGCTTTAAATGAGGAGGTATTAGTAAAAGTAGGAGACTTAGGTCTCTTGCAATGTGAAATATGTTGGTCAGACTAGGCGCTCTCTTTAAAGAGCATTTAGCTCACGCTAAATTTGATAGAATTGAAAAATTTAGTGTTGCTCAACATATTCTTTCTGAAAAGACTACTACTGTTAGTTAGTATATATAATATTTATTTTATCCTTAGTTTTTAGTTCTCTTCAGTCCCTGAAGCAGGTACCTTTGTTACCGAAAAGTGCTTCGGACATTTTGTGTCGTGTTTTGGCGTTGGGTTGGTTTGTTCTGCAACGCAAAGTTTCCAGCATTTTTGATTCAGGATTGCAAGATAGACATGCACATGTAGTGGATTGATTATGATTAATTTCTGTGTCCAAAATGTTTAATCAATGTAGTTTTATATCAAAATACAAACAGGCAAATATTTAACCAAATATAATAAAAGCAGAAAAAGATTCTTGTAAATATTATTTTTACACAATTATTTCATCAAAATAGCTTCTATCCTCACGTATGAGATATTTTTCTCATTTTTCTTTCTTTGTTATTTCGTTAGAAAGCAGCCAGTTCCAAGATGCCATTATTATTATAACTAAACAGTTATATGACTTCTTTAATTGTTCCTCCTAACGACTTCCCCGTAGGCTGGCTATCAAATAAGAAGCAGGGTATCGTTTACGCCATTTTCCCGGAGAATCGGGGCAACAAAAGCTGCTTCAACCCCTTAATAATTTATAATTGCCATGGTTTTGAGCGCTGAAGCACGCTATTATTTGTAGCTTAAAATTTCCATTAAGGCGTAACAGCCAAAGAAAAAGAGACAGACGGGACGTGAGAGTGTGACAGAGAGAATTCACGCAATTTTCTCCTCGGAGTGGCAACTTCATAAATAAATGAAAGCAATTGTAATTGTGACGTTCGGATTCAATTATGGAAACAAAAGAGAAGGAAGATTCGCTGGCTCTTATGTACTTCTCAACGAGCTTCAGGGACTTATTATTTCGGATATCTTGATTCATTATGACGCATAAATTAGAAATGTATACGGATGTACGATAATTCATGTACGTAGCTTTCCTTCGTTGATTCGGATTAATGTCGAATACAATTTCACTCGAATTCGTTCTCGAAACGTGAGCTTATTTCCTTTTGCAACTTTGCAATCCCCGACAGAATTTCTTCATTACAATTTAACTAAAACTAATCAGTTGCATTGCGCCGTTCAATAAAACTTTACCTCCGGAATTATATATCTAATCGTTGCTTGTTATAACTATTCCAATTCTGCATAATATTTCTCCACTTGCTCATTCGATTTATTTCTTTATCAATTCATCAGGTTCGATATCTCTAATAAAATACACAGAAACACCACCGAAAGAGCATTTAATGTAAATGACTGTTGTGTTTCAAAATTCATTTTTATCGGTTGTACCTTTATCAACGTGTATTTTTATAATTCTCTTTGGAATTTATTATTTGCAGATAGTTCATACCTATTTCATGATTTTATTGCTCATTGTGTCAAATTCTATTGTACATATTTTCAGTTTCGTCTGTTCAACATGTATTAGCCCCCAATAATGTAAACTGAAGTTTTTCCCCTTTATTATACTTCTTAGAAACCGAATCGCCCATTGTTTAGAAGATCATCCCTTCTATGATATCTCTATATTTCTTCGGTTACCAATAATTGTATCTTTATATCACCTTTAACAAAATTTACCCCGTCAAAAATCCTTCCCAAACTCGAAAACATCCCTCACTCTTTTCGAAAAATAGAAAAAATATCATTCGTTTTCGGAGAAAAAGTTACAATTTGATCCATGGTTAAAGCAGTCGGTTCAGTTTCCGCGCTGCCTTCTTTTTCATACATATAGTCCACGCAACATAATTTCTTTTTTTTTGTAAAGGTTTTGTTAATGTGTTTGTTTATAAGTTAAGTTGTTAATAAATATCATATATAAACAATCGGGTGGAGTCATTTGTTAGAACAATTTTCGTGAGCAAAACAATCATTGCAATAAATTCGTCAAACCATGGCGACAACAATGACAATATTGAAAGTTACCTCTTATAATATATAACGTAGAAATTATTAAATTCATTCGAATGCATCATCCTTATTCCGTATTATTAATGTTTATTTGTCTTAACGTCTGACTCTCGTTTGTTTACCTAATCGTATTCCTTTTCAGGAACTCCTATCTATCCTGGTCCGATCCTGACTTGTCTGCCGTATTTTAACCCAATAAAGAACCCAGAATGTGTCCCAATCCGGCTCTGATTTAATTATCTTATCATAGTCCTAGCCTAGAGAACCCCTTATCGATGCTAGTTCGGTCCTGATATTATTTTTTCTTTTATATTTTCGTACTATTTTACATTTTATGTAGAAAATTCATTCTACTGTTCTCAGAATCGTATATCCAGAAAACCCCGTTCTGGTGTCAATGTGCGTTATAATCCTATAAAGGGAAAACAAATAACGACAACCTTAATAAGAGGTGAAAAATATCTGATTGATTTACGGCGGATCCATATGAAATACGTTCCCATAAATCAATTAACTGAAACTCTATAAATTACCGTTAGTATTAGAAGGAAGTTCGATTTTCAGATGCCTATAGAACGAATTATTGTTTTTGTTCTACAATCACTCACGAATGAAATATTGGCTAATACTTGTAACTTATTGAAGATCAGTGGCGTACACACTGAGCAGAGGCTAATAAGAAGAGTAAAGCTCCCTCGAAAATCTATACATAAATACGTACATAAACAAATTGAATTTTACAGATTATCTTTTAAATTTCCAAGAATAATAAATTGTATATGTAATGACCACAAACAATCTTTATACTAGAAGATAACTTCTGAAGAAGCTGACAGCATGAGCAGCCAGACGTCAAGTGAAATTAATCGACCACAGCGGAACCCGGAAGAACTCTTTCAATAAACAGTGGCCGTGAAAGCCTGCACTTAATCTTTATACCATTCTGAAAACATTTCTACAGAATTTGTGTTATTTAATAGCACAACAACTTTTTTCTAATATTTCATAAAGAACTGTTCATTCAACCAAAATGACTAAGTTTCCCTACAAATGGTATTATTATTTTCTTCAATATTTAATAAAACAAATTATCAACGTAGAATAGCTAGATAGATACCTACTGTATCCTTGAGTTTTGATAAAATTTGGTTAACATGCAATGAAGTCATTACATGCCAATGAAATTACGAGTAATTTATATTTACATTCTTAGAATCCCTTTAACATTGAACATAATATAAACTAAAATGATATTCTTACCTCACAAACAGAACTTATTTCCTTTAGGAACAAATTAATTAGTTTGTTCTGTTACGGTAATAAATTTCAAATTGATTTCAAAACTTTTACGGGACTTTAAGAAGGTTTCAGGCTCATCATTATAATGAATCGTTTTCTTCCATCTTCTTAATCCAATCTTCGCATTTTCCAAAAATTGGAACAAACCACATCCTTAACTATTTCAGAACATCCTTTCATGTCTCAGAAGGTGTCCTACCATCCTATCTCTCATTTTTATTGATTTCCATATTGCCCTATGTTCCCTTATTTTTTCCAATACTTCCTCATTTCCACCCACGGTATTTTCATCATTCGCATTTGAAACGCTTCTAACTTTTTCTTTTCTGATTCCTTCACTGTCTCTATGTTTCATATTCTTCGAAGTTCCAAATTAAACCTTTTGTGAGCACAGATGTAATGTCATCTTGTTAATAACGCAGCTCGGCCCTGCGCTACTTTTTGTTTTATATCTCTACCACTTTTCCACCCTCGCTTAATGCTTAATTATTTTCAATTTCTAATGAGATAGCGTTTGAGTGTGGTGTATGTACTAAATAAAGAAAATATTGTGATTCACACCATTACCTAACCAACATGTCCACGTATGCTTACAAAGTCGAAACGGAATTTGTAACTTTTATTTGACTACTTTTGAAATTGCCTAAGCGAATTAACAGGCGGGCTGAAAAGTTCGTAGGCTAGCATAGAAAAAATTATTTTTTTTTGATAGAATTTGATTTTATTATTCAATAAAGTCCCTTTCGAGGACGATACAGCGATTATAGCGGTCATACAATTTATCGATATCATTTTTATAATACGATTTGTCTTTAGCCTCAAAATATGTTAGGCTTCAGTTTCGGCGATTACGATTACTTCTTCGCCGGCGTGAAATTTCTGCCCAGCGAGCATCCTCTTGAGGTCTGAGAACAGAAAGAAAGTCGCTGGTGGCCAGATCTGGAGAGTGCGGTGGATGCGGAAGCAATTCGAAACCCAATTCATGGAATTTTGCCATCGATTTCATTGATTTGTGACACGGTGCATTGTCTTGATCAAACAGAACTTCCTTTTTCTTCAAATGAGGCCACTTTTCCGCGATTTCGGCTGACTGCTGACTGTCGATTGGACTCCAATGTGAAATGATGGAGCCATGTTTCATCCATCCATCGTCACATATCGACGCAAAAATTCGGATTTGTTACGATTGAACAGCTCCAAATACTGCTTAGAATCATCGATCCGTTATTGTTTTTGGTCGATTGTAAGGTCGGGCGGCACCCACTTTGTACAGAGCTTTCGCATATCCAAATATTCATTCAGGATATGACTATCTCAATCAATTTCACTTTACGGTTATCAAAAATTATGTTTTCGTCGGTAACATCCTCTTTGGGGCGTCCACTGTGTGCATCATCCTCGGTGCTCATTTCGCCTCGTTTAAATTTAGCAAACCACTTTTCTACGGTTGATTTTCCTAGTGCAAAGTCCGAAGTCTGAATAATGTTTATCAAGCCAAGCCTTGGTTTAAACAGTATTTTTTTGTCGCCAAAAAGCAAGGCTTTATTAACACACGAAATTCCTTTTTATCCATTTCTTCAAAGTAACAAAATTTCTTTCACTAAAAATGCTATAACTTAGATATTAATAGTGCAACTGTCAAATTTATATACGCGTCTTTTGAAGGTTAGGGCTAACTAAAAATCATATGGATTTGATATCTATGGGTCCGTCTACGAACTTTTCAGCTCGCCTGTTATTCACAAGGTTGCGACATATATTAGCGTTGATTGCAAACAATCGTCATTCACACCATGTTGATTACACTATGGAACCGGTGAATTACTTACGTTTCTTCATTAGACAGACATATTTTAGAATTCGGAACACGCACTGCGGGACATGCGTGAACAGAATTGAATAAGGTGACAGGAACAAGTTTTAATAATATGAGAATTGAGAATCAAAGCCAACGATATGTTTTCTATGTGCGCCATGTGCCATGATGTATTCATCAAGTTAAACGTCCAGTAAAATCAAAGTACCTACCCCATGCACACATTTCCACTACCAAAGCATACTAATTGGGACTTTTTAGCTTATTACACACGTATAACGAGCAATTATGCGTCAGTCTGTTAGTAAAGCAAGCCGACAGAATATACAAACAAGAGACTTGCGGATGCATTTGGTGCCATTGAATAAGCAAACTTTGCGGCCTAATTAATTTCGGTTTATTAGGGGATATTTAACACAGTAATAAATAGGTAACGAAAATCTCAACCTTTATGAAAATATCTAGAACGTTGCACCATTTAAAAAAGGGTTTAAACGAAATATAACTCCAAAAAGAATTTTGAACAAAATTGGTCTCGGCTTTTTCAAAAATACAAAGTTCAACTTTAACTCGCCCACCAAATGTTCCGATATTTAAAAAATTTGATTTAGAAAACATACAATTTCTTTTAAGTTTAGTCCATGGTATTAAAAGAGTACAATTTTATTTCGTCCTACTTTTTCGAATATATAAAAACAGTTTTTGTCTTTTGCTTCGAAAGTTTTGGAGTTTTCGACTTACTTATCTAATAAATAAAATTATAACTTTAGGGTATCTGCCGTTATCACTTGGTGAAACAGATTCCCAATGGAAAAAAGAAACACAATATTTGAAGGTTTCACTAATATTATCAACAATAAGATGACTGGTGGACCCTATATTCTTAGTAAAATCATTTGCTCAGATTTCCCGGCTATATATATTGGTAAATCCAGACGGGATATCCTTATCAGATTTATGAATACATGAATTATGTGAAATAATAATGCAAACCACACTATACATAAAAATAATATTAAATATTAAACAATTTAAAAGGAAGGCCAATGTTAAATAGATACGAAATCCTAATAATTAAAAAGCCATAAGTAAAAATAAAGAAAATAGATTTTGGTAACTACCCCTTACTAGACCTTAACATTGTTTATACCCACTCTTAAACGTGTATTATAAATTAACTTGATTGCTGTTTGTTAGTATAGTAAGATTGTTACTCCTGGTGATGCCCTCATATCGAGTACAATAAACATTAGTGAAAGCAATAATAAGTAATAAGTGTTATACGATTCCTTAGTCCTAAATGACTAAAACCGATTGATATTCATCGTGAGATCTGAGATCTGTGCAGTTTACGGACAAAACATTGTAAGTGATGAAGTGGTAAGGAAGTGGGTGAGAGCATTTAATGATGGCCGTCCTCATGTGGCTGATCGGACCAAAGATCTCATCATATCTTTTCACTGGGAAACTCTAGATCATCCTCCGTACAGCCCTGATCTGGCGCCCAGTGACTACCATTTGTTCCTGCATTTGAAGAAACATCTGAGCGGTCAGCGTCTCCAAGACTATGACAAAGTCAAAACAGTTGTGATGCAGTGGTTAACAGTTAACAAGTCAGGCGGCAGAGTTGTATGAGAAGGGTATTCAAAACTGGTCAAACGTTATGACAAGTGCCTCAATATTGAAGAAAGTTATGTATAAAAGTAGATTACGGTACATGCTTTCATGTAAAAATAAAATTATTAAAATATCTTTGCACGTTTTTTATTAATTTCAAAACGGTACTTACTTAAAAAACATGGCTCGTATATACTATTATGTACCTACCTACATGGTACATTTTTCTGTTAAAAAAAGATAATAGAATAATTGAATAGATTTCAGAACCAGTTACTCAGGTGCATTAATATACATTAATTTAATTAGTAGAAGAGAAACTATTCTCCCATAACCTGGAAATATTTGCTTGCTGTGAGGCTTTTCCATGTGAAATTTTCCTTAACATTCGAGAATTCCTCTGAGATAGTATGATAGATACGTTGCGGGCGGTTAATTAACAAAATTTAAACTAAAACCAGTGGGAACCATTTTAACTTTCGCCACTGGCAGTAAATTATCCGACGAACATGCAATCTACATTGTGGCAGCAAAGGCAAATTGACATTTCTGTACATTAGTACCTTGAACCAATTTCTATTTGATACCTGTTAGATTTGAATTACTTCGTCACATAATTATTCAACATGGAATTAAAATAAATTAATTAAATTATTAGTCGTGCCAAATTTCAAGATTTTAGTAGGCAAACAAAAGGTGTCCTATATATTTTGATCATTACTCGCAACTATATAGATTATTTATTATTATCTCGAATGGATTTTGCATGTCCATTCAAGATAGTAAAAAATAAATGGGCTTATCCCAACATTGCATAGATAAAGAATACACCATTTGTAAAAATAGTATATCAATTCTCCATATCCTTAATACTAACAAAAATCTTAATTTCATGGAAAAATTAGAAATTCAAAAATATTTATTTTCAACAAAATACACTGGATATAATTGAGGACTTAGCATACAAAGAGTTCCCAAGGAATCTCCTACATACACTAGATCACAACTGTGCCCCAAATTAATTTGACACAGTAATTTCTGTAGATTGTAGTAAGTAAATAAAACACTGGATAACTGAATTTACTATTGGATCTAATGAAACACTAAAAACTTGAATTACTACAACGAAATACAAAAAATATTGATAAAAACAAGATATTGTGCGTTCGACAAAGGTCGCTACCCGAATTTCCTAATAAAATGAAAACAACAGTTTTAAAGTATTTGATCGTTGTTACCAGCAAATACATACACAAACGAATTCAAATAGTAGGTGCCTAGAAAGTAGAAATTTCCCATAGTCAAACTACCGACCAGATGGGACCGGACAAAGAACCATAACTCCGACCCAATCGGTCAATTTTATGACTTGCCTACGTGCAAAATGCGATATTATAGTTAACTGAAAGCTGATTACAAGAATCGAATGAATGTTGTCTTATTACCTACTAGATATAATACCAATACCGACTAGTTTTTGTCGGTTTATTTGAAATAATGTAAATATATTAAAAAATATATATAAAAAGGGCACCGTACAAAACTTAAACTTTTTAAAAAAATATATAAATGAAATCATTGCAAAAAACCATACACCACATTAAATGATCAAACCGAATGGTACAACAGCCCCTTATTTCGAGCACGTACCACTTGCCGGACTTTCTAAGTAGGCATGCAATAAATAGTTTAACCATCTGTAAATTAATTTAATACTCTTATAGTTCACTTTGAGAATGTCCGAAAGGTTGAAACATGTGTCAGAGATTGTTAATAAATTTTGTGAAAACGTTTCTAATTTAATTTTAAATAATTTAATATTATTTAGAATTTTATTTCTTTTTATCGCCAAAAGTTTGTGTACTACAATGTAGTTCCTTGGTAATGATAATAATAATAAGAGATAACAAACTGTTACATCCCAATAAACATAAACCGAGAAATGTTTCCTGTTCAAGAGAATGTTATAGTTAATGTGATGCATTTGTAAACTTCACTCACCAACAACTGTTAAGTTGTAGAGAAAGCTGCGGGTTTGAGCGTTTCTGAAGTCGACTCTGCATCTGTAAACTCCTTCGTCATGTCGACGAATATCGTCGACGACCAGATGTGCAGGATCACTAGAAGTCCGGAAGTATGCCCTCGAACCGAAAACTTTCGGTGCCGACCAATGACGCGCCTGCTCCAGGGGTTTTCCTCTCACATCGAAACTAAAACAGACAAGTTGCATAATTTCAAATGTGTATTTTAGCACAAAATAACATTTTAATAAGTTGCGAACATTACATAATTGTTGTTAGTTTATAAGTATCTACATATAATGTATTGTGGCGACTTTTTCTTACTCGCCAGACATTTTTGTAAATATATATTTGCTTATTATGTTGTCTAATAATATTATTTGGTATTCTGATATGTAAATATAATTCTAAATATTTCTATTCTAAATACTATTCTTCTATACTATTTTATTGCTACTGTGCAAACATCTATTCAAATACGTTTGTTCGAATTCTTTTGTGTCTATAGCTTTCTATTATACTCTGTCTAAATTACTTTATTACTTTTACTTTCCTATAATCCTATATAACTGTAACTAACATTCAGATTTCGATATCGAGCGGCGTGGTCTAGTACTCTAGATCATTGCTTAGCATTCGAGAGGTCACCGGTTCGAAGCCGGGTCCGGCTGCTCTGGTTCAAGTTTTCTGTGGTTTCCTTGGATCATTTAGGCAAATGCTGGAGCAGTAATATTCCACAGATAATCTTTCACTTCTCTTCTGTCTTCATTTCGTCCCCTCTCATCTTTCTCTCCCAAACCACATCACCCACCCATTCCCACGATTCCTGCAAGGAGCCTGAAGAGGGCCTTACGCCCTACCCTCCAGCTTTGCACTATAGTGTAGGTCGGAGGGACTTCCCGCCCACCAGCACGAGTAGCTGGTGGGAATAAAACACAAAAAGGTTTTTTTTTCAGATTTCGTTTACTAACAGCATGACGTCTATGGTCCCTATTCCTTCTTAATTGCATTTTAATGTAAGATTTGTTTGGCATCTAAAGGTCTTTAAACTTTCATACAATTTCGTGTAAATATTCTATTCAAATCTCATCCCTTTCTGATTGGCTCCCTTCTGTAATCAAAATTCATCTAGCTCCTCCCTAACAGTTTTCTTAATATTTTCTTTTCAAATACACTTCACTTCCTATCTGCTCTCTCTATATTAAACATTCCGTTTTAATTAAAGTTGTTATTGTTTCGATTGTGTTTTATTTTATTTTCGTTTAAAATGATAAAGTATTTCTAACAAACAACATTAACAACAAAAGTATGAATAAGATAGTTGTTAAATTAATCAACTCTGAATAGCTACAGAAGTCGAAATACTTTATACCATCAAACTTTCCGATTCCACAAATTGTCAATTTTTTATAAATCATTTTTAAGTTTCCATGTATTAAAGTACGTCACTGGGTTTAAGTGATAAAAGAAACTTTATAGTAAAAGGATTCTGTGCTATAAGAACCCCTGAGTTTTACTCTTACCGCCCGAAAATAAGAGATATATAGCTTGTTCTTTCTACTTTAAAAACTCTTTTGAACGATATCTCACATTGTCCACTTTGTATGATATCCCTGGAAATAAAGCCTGTTATAACATTAAATACGATTTTCGTCTCTGGGTCAAAGATTCATAGATTATTTCTGAATATTAGATCGATGTCCCGTTCCGTTTACAACTTAGAAGTGTCTGACAGACGGATGGATAAAGATCGTTGCCACAACGAAAGGGTTCCGTCGGATTTCGGAACCCCATTTAATTAGGGTTCGTTATTCGAAGCAAATGAGAGGAACGGATAGTCGTTAATTTGAAGTGGAAGATAATGTTATAATTGTAATAAAATGTTGGACACCCCTTTACCGGAGTGGCTGTTTAGATTCAAACAGGTGTCACAAGAGGGTGCTTTTATAGCTGGAGCTCGTTTATTTTATTCAAAAACAAAGAAAAGCTCAGAGTTCAAACAACCACTCATTCATTTAGCGACCCCTCTCGCGCCTCTTCATCACACCACTTCGCATTAACAATCGAATTACGTGCTTTGGCAGGTGCTGAAAAATCGCAAACTTTGAAATATTGAAATATTCAATTACGACAGCGAACATGTTACAATCTGCCATTATGGCCTTATAGCGGCAGTTCCGAGTTGCCCTGATTGCCGGTTGTGCTGCTGTCGACACAGCCACCCGACCCTGTCTGTCGCCCGCTCTCCCTCCCAACTACCCCATTGGGACCAAGCAACACGCGATCGTTTGTGGAAGCTATTAATTCCTGCTTACGCCGCTAGTAAAGTGTCCTGATGAAATACACCCCCTCATAAAGTGGAATTATCTTGGCTTCAATTACTCTCCTTAGGTTTACTTTTTTCAACGACGACCATCAAACGTTTCGTTTTCCTTTTGGTGCGTCATAAAAATGATCGCGGTGTATTCTTAATTCTCTTACCCCTTTCACCCCTCCACGACCAAGCACAGCATACAATATCCCTGACTTCAGTTCATTTGGATAAGAATCCACTGAAAACGAGTACAAAGTATTAAAGCACGTAGTTTTCTAATTATACTTTAATCAGTTTCTTAATTGGAGCGGCAAGTAAAACGTAAAATTACGAATGAAACACGTATATAACTAAAATTCTAACTTCTGTTATCAAGTGATATGTACCTTAATTTTTTGGATCTTTTCACATCCCTCATGTATAATCAAACGAACCCTTTCTTAATTATAAGGTTTCACGTTTATAGTGACGGAGTCTAAGAAGATTCCCACCAGCAACTTATACTGGTGGGCGGGCAGTTATTCACATTTACACTCTAGTACAAATCTGGAGGGTAGGGCGCAAGGCTCTCTTCAACCTCTTTTTAGGAAGAGACGTATGAGACAGATGAAATAAAAATGGAAGAGAAATGAAAAGTATTACTGTTCCAGCATTTGTCTATTTAATCCAAGGAAATCACAAAAAACTTGGACCAGGGTAGGCAGACGCAAATGCTAAACTACAGTTTAGTAGATCAATTCTATATTTAAATCCTCTTGGTACTGCTATTCCGGTCTTAACGTCGTACTAGTTAATGACATTACGCTTGGTAATATTCTCGTTGTCTTCAGTTCTGGTTTCCAAATATTATTCACTTTTATCCCAATTCTTTATATTTATGGATCTGATTTGCTTTTCGTGTCATCAAACAGAAATTGTGAATTTCCCCTCCAACTGTGTGTTCAGTTATCGCTTATTTTTGCGTCTCACTTAGTCTATAGTTCCTCATACGTTCGACTATTCTGGTAGTTATCGATGTTTTAGTAGTATTGATGTAAACTCTGTCACATTTACAAGGTGCACTATAGACGCCTGAATATGACTGATGATTCCTTGCATCTTAATCTTTATGCTCCTCAAAATCCGATTGAAGAACTTGAAGTAATTGAAAATAGTGTCTTAGGGAAGACTAAGAATCCTTCTGGTCCATTTATTATCTATACCGCACCTATTATTTATGAGTATTAACCGCACTTCTATCTAATTATAGAAATAACATTTCAAAGGAAACAAGTTTCTCTCCAACGTTAAGTAATAGCTTGTTAATCAACATTCCTGAAGAAATGCCAGGTTGAATCAATCTCGCGCCAAATACATTTTACTGGGAAATTGGTGTTAAATAGCGCTTTGACAGTTTTATTGCGAAATTCCTGAAAGCAATAATGCTGAATTAAAATTTAATTAATGCCAAGTCAAAGATGTAAAAGTGACTAAGGGAATGCTGACGCCAAATTCATCTTTTACGAAAATCTAGTTTAATTACCCTGCCAGTACACAAGTAATGACAAAATTCTTGTAGGTACCAATTTAATTTTGGCATTCGTAAACCTTCTTCTCAACATTGTTGTTGGTTTTCATAAAGTCCGCCAACAGTTCTTGATCTCATAGCATTTTTTTGTTAACATTATAAGTTTAATTCAGTATAAAAACTACTAAAATAATCACATGCAACAGTTTATATTTCATTAGCTTATATGTAAATTAATTATTTTACAGGATTCCTTTTTTATAAGAGAATTTCGAAATAAACGTAGCATTGCAATGCTTTTCATGTGAACTTGTTTGTAATTGTTTATACCAATTAATAACATTTGATTTATTGTTTGATATGGTACCCATTAAAACTATAGCAAGTGCCTAGTGTGAATATTTGGTAATCCGCCCCTGTAATAACTTCAAATATTGTATTATAAAAATTGTAGGAATGCAAGTGGGCGAGATTTATATGAAGAGACCCTTAGAGCAAGGGTGAAAGGAAACAGAGAATAACAAGTGAAAATCGAGGGTGAGATGGGAAGAGCAGAGGGAAATGATTGGTAATGCATATGTGTGTGGTACCTTGCGATCAAATGAGGTACAGATCACCCTAGTAGTAGTAGATGAAAAGTGGATGCGTGCGTATGTGAACGTGATTTCATTTTATTTGTTTCAATTAATTTGTTATTACAGTTTGTTTGTTAATTCTGTACTATTTTTATTTTATTTCTAAATATAATTTTGGAATCAACAGAAACAACTACTCCGTGGGCTATTGCTTTCGGTGCGCTGTGCCTACTGTGTAGGACGCGCTCCAAATGTGGAATCTGTGATCCTTTGTAATTAGACGAAAAAGGATTTTAATACCAACTTTTTTGGATTGTTATCTTCGTCTAAGTATCCATCGGAATCAATAGTGTAATTCAATGCCGGTAGGGGTATTAGCCCTAGGAGTAGTTCTTTCTGTTGATTCCAAAATTATATTTATTATATAGCTTGTAAAAGCCTTTCTGCCAGTGCCCACCTGATGAGACCCGATAGGTCGAAACCAGTCGTTGGATACGGCTTTCGGTGCGCTGTGACTACTGTGTAGGACGCGTTCCAAATGAGGGATCTGTGATCGTTTATAATTAGACGAAAAAGGATTTTAATACCTTCTTTCTTCGAATTTTATTTCTAATTAAAATGTATATTAAATCCACTGAATCAATCGTTTCGTTTTATGCTCCCACATCAGTACATAATATATTTAGATTCGTTGGATGGTAGTACTGTTTTACTTTTAGTAGAAATTCGACTTCTCGATATCAATACGATTATGGGAACATAAAGTGATTTTAAGGAACACTCTCTAATAAGAAACAAATAATTAATAAATAAGCCGTTTCGTTGGTAGTTTTTCGTGTTACAGTAAAAAGCATGTGATTATTAAAAATTTACGTCAATATTATTATTCAGCCGGAGCATTCGTGAAGAGCACTCAAATATTCTATAGATGTAATATGCTTTCCTAACCCATGAAAGCGATGCTGCCGGCGTCATTTTAGGACATCGTAAATATTTCGTTATGAAACATCTTTCCAAATGTAACTTTTTACGATTTTCATCTCAACGCTTGACAGCCCTTCCTTAGATCCGAGACTTTGATATGTCCTCAGGAAAGAAGGAGTAACAGGGTCGACATTCTACCACTCTCAGCAGACATTGTTTTAGAAACAGAAAATAATAGACTTTGAAATATCATCAGCATATACTTTTTATATAACAAAATGGTATATTGTAAAGACGGCAATGGTATTTGGAAGTTCCAACTATTTATTTAATCACTCTGACAATTGTTTCGACCTGGCGGTCATTAACGAAGAGTAGTTTACAATGTTTACAAACAGTATTTGTAAACTACTCTTCGTTAATGACCACCACGTCGAAACAATTGTCAGAGTGATTAAATAAATAGTTGAAACTTCCAAATACTCTTGTCGTCTTTATTAAAAATGTTTCATCAAGATTACACCGCTAAGAATGATTCTATGGTATATTGTTGTGAATGTCGCAAACAGATGATTGAAATTGCGGGATTATGGTTTCGGTACAGGTGGATAAATATAACACTTTCAATAGATTTTGGAGTAGAAAAGTATGAAACATTGTTTAAGACAATGAAACTTCTTCGTCGTGTATGATTACTATACTTTTTCAACAGGTTCAACTGTTAAGTTCATTTCATTACAATTTTATCGGACTTCTTGTTATCTCTTCGAAGATGGAATGTGTGAAAGGAGTAACTGTTGTGGAGTCTGTACGTACATGATAGGAAAAGAAAATATTTACCCGAGAAAATATAACCACCTCTCAAAAACGACGTTAACACACTTTTTAATAATAAGGTATCACCAATTTTTTCAATTGGTCTATTTCTCTAAAACTTCAAATGCGTCTCGAGTATATATGAAACGTTCACCTGACTTTGGAAAATCGTAAAAAGACACGTCGTCTTTATCTGAACGACCTTCGCAGCCAGGAACACAGCAAACAAGCCTGACTTTCGATTTTACTCATAGTTTTGATAATTTTGACATCATGTTGTATGAAAAATACTGCTAATTGTGCATCTATGTCCTAATGCGAAGCAGAGATCCAAATTTGCTATCTAAAACCAGTGTTTGTCTCGCTATAAGATGTTAAATCGGCATATGACAGACTCTAACAAACCGCACAAAAGAATTGTACGTTACCTCATCTTACGTGTGGTTAAGTAAGTCTACTACAACTAATTTTGTACGTAAATTGCATCACATGTCGACGAAAAATTGATCTATATGTAATCTCACAACTATGTTTATTTGCTAACATAATGCCTCACACCCATATATTCTACCTATAATTAGATACATATCTGTAGGTATAGCGTGAGAGGCATGCTAGACTGTTACATTTATTTCGGAAAGTTGTAATTTTTGTTTAGGAAATTCCTACTGAATATAACATAGTTTAAAGTATAATTACGAAAAGCCTGTTTTTCTTAACGAAAGACGTATTTAAGATCAGTTGAAGAAAGAAGTTAGAGTTTTTGATTATTTTTGGTTGACTTGTGCAGTCGTGCTTGAATCTGTTAATTCCAGTCGGCAACAGTAAAGGTAGAAAAAGGAGATTTTTAAATTAAATAATTGTGGTTTCAATTGAGCTGCAAACCGAACTCTACGTTTCGATTGGTCCGTAAACCGTTTAGTACTTCGATGTTTTCGGACCTAAAGTAAATTTTGCCTGTAAGTTTTTCCATTGCATTTTCACTAATCTTCCGGCTGGGAAAACTACGGGAAAGGGGAATGTATTTTCTACGTAACGACTGGTGGCTACAGTATTCCGTTGCGTCTCGGTCGCAGTATCGTGGATGTAATTACTGCAGGCGAAAGCGCAGTTTCAATTAAGTTCACGATATATAGCTGTATTAACGACAATAATTATTGTCGTTACGGTTCCGGTCCTTACCGAGGGCTTCAGCCCTCCGACCCCGCCGGAGCGCCGGTCGGCGACGCTGCAGCTATCGTGGAAAAGGAATGCAAGACGACATGGACGCGGAAAAGGTAAATAATGTACAAAGCGAAGCGAATTAAATGGCACACTAAAAAAAGTTAATTGCTCTTCTTAACGGGCTGACCTCGTCTAAAAAGCGAAACGGAAAATTTAACGCGGTGGTTCAGCTACCCTACATTAAATTAAATGAAAAGCAGTACATTTTTTTCACTAAAAAATGTGGACGACGGACGGGTAGGTGAATTATTCACGAATTTTAGTCTCGTTTTAATGTTGAGATAAATGTAAAAAAACAGCAGAGCTGACGTTGCTTCGGTATTCGTACAATTTTTAAATACGAGACAATTAAAACTCCTGAGATTTATTTCATTTCAATTACTAGATATTTTTTGCGGAAAACAGTAAAATCCTCTTTCTGTCCTATTGAAAGGATGGGCACGTGGTACTAAATATTAACGATATAAATGTGTTAAATATTGTATTTTGTAAAGAATTTAAAATATTAAGTTGGAAATGAAATGAATAAAACGGCGAGTTAATGTTTTAAACGAATTTAAACAACAACCTTGTTAACTGTTTAAAGCATTAAAATATAATTCTACACCTATCATACTTATGTTCAATACATTAACTAACCTTTCTCCGTTATTTGATTTCAGCACTGTCCTACAATCTACACAAATTGCTCTCCATTTCACAGTATTTGTAAATACCCACTGTCCAACAGCAATATGTACCTTGCATTATCAGCTTGTTCAACCAATGTAACGTTGTAAAATTTCCTTCTTCAATTTTATTTGTTAAAACACTTCCCAACATTTTTTCTTAGTCACAGTTCTCTGAACATTGTTTGCAATAATAATACGAGGGTGGATTAAATATAAACGAGACTTTTTAAATTGCAAGCCAAATAGTTGTTCAAGGCGCATCCGGGCTTTAGGAACTTGAAGTGGGGATATTAGGTGGCACGGAAACGACGCGACGTATTGCTACGATCGCTTGGTTAATAGCTATCACAATGAGTGAGAAAGAGGTGTATAGCATAGAGGTGTTGCGCAATGAATTATTATTAAGTTTCTTACACGTGAAAATATGAAACCAGCTGCAATTTTGCGCAGATTGCAAGCACAATTCGGAAATGAAGCGCTTTCGTGGCCACGTGTAAAAGTTTGGTGCAAATAATTTAACGATGGGCGTAATAATAATCGTGTCGAAAATGTAAGTCATCCTCGTCGTCCGCGAAGGGGACCGCCACGCCACGCCACTATGCTTCAGATATCTGATGTCCACACAATCTAACTAACGAAAAACTTGGGATTCCGAAAAATTTTAACTCGTTGGGCTCCTGAAAGAAGATCAAAAAGCTGCTCGAGTTCGCATCTATCAGGCGCTTATCACACGATTTAGACAGGACTATTGGCTTCTCAGTCAGGTAAAACTTGGTTTTCGCCGAAAAAGTAGGACGCACCCCATTCTTTACGTGTTACTCCTGCACGATAACGCTTGGTCTTATGCCGCAGCATTAACGCAGGCTCAAATCGGTGAAATGCACTGGACTCAGCTGAAACACCCTCCATATAGTCCAGACCTATCCCCTTGCGATTTCCATATGTTTGGGCCCCTAAATGAATCACTAGGAGGCGAGCGATTAGCGATTTCAGACCGGTGATGAGTTGGAGGCGTTTGTGCGCAAGTGGATAGACACCCGCCCTGCTTCTTTTTATGAAAACGGGATGAAAAAACTACCAATGTGTTAAGGAAAATGGATAGACAAACAAGGGGGATATGTCTAAAAATAGAAAAATTTGTGATTTTGTGAAACATTCAAAATAAATGTTTTATGAACAAAGGCTCGTTTATATTTGATCCATCCTCGTATGTTCCTGGTCAGTATGTTTTCAAAAATGTTATTCTACTTGCTGCCATTAAGCAGCATTTAATGAATACGTACTTATTGTGGGAGGGATTCAGCTATGTTAAACAAGGTCCTTATCTAATAAGGATATCAAATTGTAAAACTGAACCCACGGCATATTTAGCTATTCAAGTAATAGATAAGTAACTAAATACATCAAAAATATGTAAAACTCTGAATATACAGAATATTGACCAATGACATATTTTTAGTTTAACAAGTCGATATCCCAATTTCTACAGATAGCGTTCACACCCTGTCAGCACTTATTCCGAAGTCTAAGTCGTTTTTTTACGAAACGGCCCTGTCACATACAAACTATGGTTTGAAAAAGAAAATGAAAGTAATTGAATTTAATCCAGATATGCAATTTTTACATCGTCTGAGGTCCTTCCAGGGACTACTTTGTATTACCCAGACCGATTAGTCGAACGAATCACGCCATCTCGACATGCGATACGTTCTAAAATCGCATGACAAACGACTACAACAGAACTATCCACTTTAGCCTAGAAACGAACCTAGCAATCATTACTCCCTGCCGACATAGTTTCTAATTCCGTTCGCTATATAAAATTATTGGTCGTTATATACCCGTAATAATTTCGGACATATTTACTGTTTTGTTATTAACAACAAGTTAAACCTCGCGAATCACGTTTCATTTACTGCAGGTACCAATAAAGTACACATTTTATTGAAGTAATTTCACCAGAATCAATGACTAACAGCTGTCGCGTGATCTTTCTGCATCTGAGAACATGACAACAGGATTACTATGTCCATTTATTTTTGAATCAATTTGCAGGGGCTTGTTCCATTATTGGAACGGAGTACCGAACGTGTTAGAACAAAGTTCACAATTTATCTACAGTTGAAAAACAGCAATAAAATGAAACTTGGTTCTTAATGTTCTTACTTCTGTGCCCCCATTTTACTATATTTTACAAATCAGGCGTTCGAGTTCGTAATGACTACATTCAGATACAACTTTCAGGGTATCACCTTCCATAGTTTTCAATAAGAGTAAAAACTTTGGAAGTTTTATAGAATACACAAACACCAGTCTGTCCTATATAAATAGCTAGGCAATTTTTACAAGATATTTGTTAAAAAAGAGTGGGGTTTACTAAATATCTTGTAAAAATTTCCCAGCTATTTATATAGGACAGACTGGTAGAGCTCTAGGAGTTAGGATGAAAGAGCATCTTAAATCAACTTCACAAAAAAATCTTTTTAACGGCTTCGCAGAACATTGTATTGTAAATAATCACACGTTAGACCAAGATAATATCAAATTAATACACAACGCACATAAGGGCAGATTGTTAAATTTACTAAAACTGGTCGATATTAATAAAGCACTGTTTAATAACAATTTAGTAACAAATGACCAAACAGAATTCCATTTATCCGCACTTTTAAGAGCTAGCATACATTGGTACTCTTTTGAGAATGGTGTAACAACCGAAACGACTTTCGTCAAGGACTCAATTTGAATTAATATTGTGAAACTACCGAGTGTTTTCTCTCCCTTACTATTTTAACACAGTAAATAGTTCAAACCCGAACGCTAAAAAACGACCCTAACGTTTGAAGCACTTGTTACCGAAAAGTGCTTCGGACGTTTAATCTCGTGTTTTGGCGTTAGTGTTTATTCCATAGTTTTAATAAGAACTGCTCCAATTTGAATCAGTTTTTTTTATTTGTCAATATTAATCGTCAAAAGCTTTTCTTTATGCTTGCCCATTCTTGATTCTTTGTTTTTTAATGAGGACGTCGACTATGTACGATTGTAGAGGTTTTGAAGGCACGGTTCGTTCCAGATTCTTGCTCAAGTCTATTGCTCTGGCTTTGAAATTTTAGGCAATAACAATTCAAATGGAATTTAATAAAAATTCATCAGAGTTATTTTATCAAGTGTATCAAAAGTTGCTAGTTTCAATATCAGGAGTCATCCGTTCCACTTCCAAATCGATTTTACACTCACATTATCTTAAAATAAAAACTTCGTGGAGGTTTTACGTCTTCATTCTTACACTGATACAGAGCATCAGCGAGATTAAGGGAACACTTTTCGACTGAGAACAATTTTCTGAAGAGACGATAATCAGGACTGCATGCATGGATCTACGCTGCTGAGCCGTAAAAATGCGATAGAATTAGCGGCAGCTTCCATCCAGGATCATTTCAACCAGAGCGTAATGTATTCCGAATATACTTTTGAAAATGCACTTTATCCTCTTCTGTTACGTTGCAATCAGATTGCATTCTATTTCTTAGTAGTGAAATGATTTCTCTGTACCAGTATGTATTTACTCCGAATTGCAGTTTACCGAAGCATTGAATTTCGAATTGGAAAACTCGTTCCAATATTAAATTAATCAAATCAATATTTCATTGTAACTGTTCTGTACCCCGATTACATTCTATGCCTAGTATTTCTTGATGTTATTTATGAAACAACATCTTAACAGCTTATTATTGGACAAGATGCTTTTTTGAATTTACGGCACATATTCTGTATCACTTACCTACATGGCCGCTTTTCTATGAGAATGACATTGTTTATTAACTTTATCATTGCTTTAGTTCCTTTTAACGTTCGTTAAGTTCTTAACAGAGAAATTTATAAAACGTGTTTTTGGGTAAAGATTGAGTTACATATGTTCTCGGAACAATAAAAAAACGATTTTGGGTTTTTCATTACCACCAAATAACAACTAGCAGCTACTGATACTGGTGGACGAGCAGTCCTCCGATCTAGTGCCGAAGGGTGAGGTGGAAAGTCCTATTCAGTTTCCATTTAGGAATCGCTGGACTAAGTGGATGGTAGTTAGGGAAACACCCTATGAGATGGACGAAATGAAGGCAGAAGAAAAGTGAAAGATTTTCTGCGGAATATTACTGCTCCAGCATCCGCCTAAATGATCCGAAGAAACCACAGAAAAATTTGGACCAGGGCAAGCGGATCTGGGATCGAATCGGTGACATTCCGAATACTAAGTTGTGTTGCATTGCTTGGATAGAGCATACTTTCCACACTCACCCCGAGTTGTGAACAGAGTACATTGGAACATTCCCACCATGCATCCCATTTAAATATTTCTCCAATAGTTGTACCTATACCGGCGAAGGCAAAAAAATATTTCCTTTCAAATAACCGTAGAATATACGCTCGTTATTACTTTATAATCTATTAAGAAGAACTTGGAAGAATTTGTATTATTTCTTTACAAGTTTTGCGCGTTTTTCTTTAATAATTAATATGGATTATGGGCTGGTCTCGAATAAAAATTGGGTGCGTGGAAATTTTATTTACAACTGTACCAAAATAGCATTTGTAGGGTTTAATTTAGCAGATGAGCGGTGTTTTGTGGAGGAGTTAAATGAAAATGGGTGATCCTCTTCGATATTTTATTCGTTGCAAACAATATAGCCATCATTAATCACATTGCTTAATAAACGAGTGTCTAGTGTTAAATCAGGCTTATAGGACAAACGGGGGAGAAGCTACCCGTGCTTTCTTCTTATTATAAAATCGATAGCTTTTCCTTAACAATAGGAGCACGTGCGTTTCCTTTTCGCCTGTGGTTTCAGATTACCCTTATACAAATAACACTCACGTATCAGTTTTATTAATCCGCATTAACGAAAGCGAAGTGCCATTCCTACAAGCTCCCTTCTTATAACGACACTACCGCGAGAAATTCTCGTTGAAATCGTTCTTTGGTGAATTATAATCGAGTTGCCTACGCAAGGAGCAGTTTTTGTGTAAACCGCTTAAAAATTTAAGCGTTTCTTCCGTTTGCTTTTCAAAATAGCGCTAGCATGAAAAGTGTTTGGCTGAATGTCACACAATCGATAAATGGTACTCGTCCTTTCTTGAGAAGATGAAAAGATTATTTTTCACATCTCCAACAAGACATAAATAAATAAGGAGAATATTGAAATAGATTGGGAAACTGAAAGTTATTGTTGCAAGATATTATTTAGCTTACTATTGACGACATACATCGTTCTATAATTTTGTAAAATATTTTGAACAAAATTCAAATTTCCACTACAATAGAAGACCAAAAGTTTGCAGAACGTCTTTTAAATTTAACAAAAGTCACGTTTACTAACAATGAAATATAATTATTAAATAAAGGCTTAAAGCATAATATTTATAACAAAAACAAAGAAAAAATAATTAATTTAGCTATAGACGCAGATATATCCCTTTTAAAAACTGATAATTTAATATCAAAAATAGAAATAAGTAACATTATTGAAAAAGATTTAGAACAAAAGGTAGCTATTTCTTTAAACAAAAAATGTAAAACTGAAAACTTAATTTTTACAAAGGCAGACAATAGTAGCTATAAATAAAAAAGATTATATAGAAAAAGTAGAACAATTTTTAGACAGTGAATATTTTACAATAATAAAGAAAGACCCAACAAATAAATTCCAAAAACAAGTTAAAGATATATTGAAAAATTTTAAAAATTTATTTGATGATTTTCAAGTTAAAAGATTAATTTCCATGAACCCATTTGTACTAAAATTATATGGTTTACTAAAAGTTCACAAACCAAATATAACCATTAGGCCAGTAGGTTCATTTATAAAAGCCCCATGTAAGGCATTAGCAAAAGAATTAGTAAATATACAAATTTTAATCCTAAGTATAGCACAAACAACTCAATAAGATATTATTTAGCCTACTGTTGATGACATACATCGTTCTATAATTTTGTAAAATATTTGTCATTTTCTAAATTTGCCCTTGAACAAGTACCCCTGCATTTCCGACTTTTGCTTTGTACGGTTGACACGCGTTTCTTATTTCTACCAATAAATTAACCGTAAACGAATTTTTTCTTGCTCAAGAAGTTTAGCAGAAGAACTATCCCCTGACACAAAGGAACCTTCCTCTTAATTAGTAGTGATTTGACTTTGTAGCAATTTGTATCTCTGTATACCCACAATTTTATTCTAATTTTATACGGTTGTATGTAATTTACATATATTGTAGTTAACAACAAAGTGCAGTATTTTAAAATATGTACCTACATACTTACCCTTTTCTTTATTATCCTTATGTATCTTAGGTTAGGTTAGGTTATTTTAAGATTCAGTCTTCTAATAAACTTGTGCATATGAGCGTCTGGCGTTCTTTACAAACATTCGAAGCGTGGTCGCTTGCCTGCAATATTTCTTTTGCCCGATATGAGATTTAACTCTTAAAGTACAAGAAAAGAGAAAAATATTCGAACGATAAAGCTATATCTACGTCTTTGTAAGCGGTCTCTAGAGGGACCATCAGGCATCTGCGACACAACGCGTTCGCGAGGCTAAGAAATCGATGATCCTAATGTTGAAACATGGGCGTGCCATTATAACTAAACCCAAAACTCACTTTACGAGGGAAATACACTTTTCTAAGCTGAAATCATCCGGAAGACTTTATTTAATTTTATCTACGGATGTTACATTTATTTCTCTTTACAATTTTTGCAATAGCACACTTTTAGTTGCGTTAAAAGGGACAAAAATAGGACGTTGTCTTAAGAGCATGATTTCAAACAAAATTATCAACTTACATGTTACAAGTGACAAAATTGAAAATCTTATTTATACCTGGTGTAAAAGAGAAATTTTTTGGAAGCATTAAAACATCCCAAACAAAAACGTAAATCTTTAAAGGGAGAGGGTTATGTCAGAGATTTCTATCTGTTAATGACTCCACGACTATATGTACATTATACTTTTAAATAAAAATCATGCAAATGGAGCTTAGACATTACAAAAACTATTTTTAACCGCTTTTTAAAATTATTATTTGTATTTCTTTGAAGTAAATAAAAATTCCAACTGGTCTTCTAATGAATAAATTTAATGTGAGTTGACATAATATCTAGTAATATCTAGTAATTTCTGCTCGTAGCTGAGGTATATAAGCTGTACCGTCGATTCAGTTGAACAAATAGCTACATTAGTAAACCCTTACCTTACGAATGAAATAATTCAGCTCCTTGAGGTATTTACGTGCCTATCTCGTATAGAAGCTGTACCGTCGATTCAGTTGAACAAGTAGATACCTTAGTAAAACCCTTACCTAACATATGAAATAATTCAGTTAGCAGCAGAGGTTAATAGATGGAAATGTACTATCACAATAATGATGGAGCACATGGGGAGGCAATTACAGCGATACGGTCCTAAAATAATAGTCAGATAATACGTGCTAAAAAATTATATGTAGTAAAAACTTTAATATATGTGCCAAGCTACGTTCTACCATTTGAAATGAGTCAATCATGTAGGGTTTGCACCAAATAAATGATTAGACATTGCAGGTTACTCAATAAACGATAATCGCAATTTGTCGATCTACAAAAAGATTAAACAAACTGATTGTTATTTTATATCGTTGATAGTCGTCCTTTAATAGTTTAGCACATTTACTAAATTTGTATGGTTTAAAAGAATCATCTTAAATTGAAAAGGGAGTTTTTTTTATCAAAGCTGAAGAAGTACAAAAACGAGAAGTAAATCGATGTATCGCATACTTTAAGTTGAGTACGCGTTATGCCAGAGCTGTTTGGCAAGCGTCTGTTTGATGTTCGAACTAATTAACTTCGAGAGGATATCTAGAAAAACTGGACGCTCGACTGCTCCCAAAAAGGGAATAAAAAGGATAAAACATTTCAACGAAAAAGCGGGCAGTGATTTTATACCTCTTTGACCGATAATTGAACCTACTTACTGATTTGATGGAAAAATCTCGGTCCTTTAATGCAATAGAAATACTATTATAAGATTACTCGATACTTAAATGAAACATTTCCTTTGAGTTTTATGTGACCGTATTATGGCGTTCATATCGAACGAGACAGAAAATAAAATATCCTCTCATACAAAACGGTATTAATTACAACTGAAATAAAAATTAATAAAGTGCCTTTGCAATGAATGCTTTACCTATTATTTTTATTAATCTAATTCCAGATACCTATTGACGTACCCACGTACCTTTACAATGAATAATAAAAAAATGATACTTAAATCAACACAAAGTTTAATTTAAAAACGAAACATTGTGAAAACATAATTATTTGATAATGAAACAACGAAGCTGTTATTTGTTATTACCCTTTAATAACAATAAACAAACAACAAAAGGTTACAAAACTTCCTCAGATGGAAATATAATTAAATAATAATAATATTGTGGTTAACCAATAAAAAATTGGCAACCTTTTCGTGTTAAAAATTGGATTGATTCAGTCGTTACATTGTGATAATTCATCTTAACGATAAAAAATAGTAATAAAATTATGCAATCAACATTAGCGAATAAACACATAAAATTTAATAATAATAATAATTTAATACAATTCACACCAATATAAAATTTACGCTAGAAATTGAAGAGAACAACAAAATCAATTTTCTTGACCTCACCTACAATATTCACATAATAAAATAAATTTTGATATTTACAGACGTAACAATTCATAATAATTCAAATCATCCTCTTTCACAGAAACTTTCAGCATATAAGTCTATGATACGATTCCTTTTACTTAGGCCAACCTGGGAGGTCATTTAGAACTCGTTATAACGAACACTTTAGATCATTTAGATTAAGAAAAGATAATTCCAATTTTGCAAACCATTTTTTAGAAACAATCCATCAGTCTCCTACTACAGAAAATCTTAAAATTATATATAATGTAAATAATGGCTTTAAACTTAATATTTTAGAATCCTTAGAAGTATACAAAGCATCAAAACTTTCCGAAAATAACCTATTAAACGACCAGATAGATTTGTATCACTCAGTATTATTCAGTACGTTTAATAATTAATGGAATTTCCAAAATATATATAAACACCACTGTACATCTGTTTGTATTCATTCAATTTAAATCATTTGTTTAACAATGTCAAGCTATTTGTCGAAACTACAGTCAAAAGGATTTATAAATAAACAAAGTAGTGTTTATTCATTTATCTTTTCGTGTTAGTTTATTGTTAATTGTTTAAGATCTTGCTTATTAAGTGATTTAAAAAATTACTATTTCTGTTCGATCTCCTTAAATTGGCTTTAAACATTCTACATGTTTGGTACAATATCAAAAACTTTTAGGGTTTTTGATTTTTTCATAGGGAAATCTGGCAATAAGTAGGTAGGTATGTGCTGTATTTACAACTCTAATTAACTTAATTTGCATCTATTCATTTGTGTATGAAAATGAACAAAGTCTTACTTTGATTATTTATTAAAGTCAGTTGTGTTTGTCACGTTATAAAGCGTAAAAAATGGCACGTATTATGATACTAAAAAGATAATGATAATATTCAAATTAAAAAGAAATATGGGAGAAGCCCTTATAGTGTACAGGCGCTACTGAAACGATTTTTTTATGATAATGTAACGACGATGTTAGTCTGCCATAGTCATATACAAAAGGCAAATCCTTAAAGGGCGGACTGCCAAAATTACCAAGATGATGTCTTACAACATTGATTTTAAAGGACACTTTCAATTTTTAGGAAACATTTAAATCTAACACTTAAAACGAAAATTAAATAAAGGCTAAACTCACAAACAATGATTTTTAAATGTTTCAAATAATGTTTATTAACACTTTACATATGTTTCAACCTACCAAGTCTTTATCCAGAGTAGTGAGTTTGATAAAAACCTGGTAGGCCGAAACATATTTAGAGTGTTAATAAACATTTTTTGAAACATTTAAAAGAATTTATTATTTGTTTAATCTTTATTTTAAAGATATTTCATTATTTCCTGCGAGTTCAATTGAAAGCATCGAAAATTAACATTGTTTCGACTTTTACATCGACGAACAAACACAACACGAAATAGTCAAAAACATTTTCTTGCTCTAATATTCTGAGACTGAATCTCATAATAGCTAGCAAATTTCTATAGATGGCGTCCACTACGTGGTCAGTAATTAATCATCGAACGATATTAGGTAGGTTGGTTGGTGTTTGTTTTTTACAGAGCGGCGTGGTCCAGTTCTCTAGATCATTACTTAGCATTCGGGAGGTCACCAGATCGAATCCGGGTCCGACTGCTCTGGTACAAATTTTCTGTGGTTTCCTTGGATCATTCAGGCAAATGCTGGGGCAGTAATATTCCACTGATAACCTTCACTCCTCTTCTGTCTTCATTTCGTCCGTTTCATCTTTCTTTCCCTAACCACAACACCCACCCATTCCCACGATTCCTGCGCAAGGAGACTGAAGAGGGCCTTACGCCCTACTCTCCGGCTTTGTACTACAGTGTAGGTCGGAGGGACTGCCCGCTCACCAGCACGAATAGCTGGTGGGAATGAAATACAAAAAAGTTTTTTTTGGTATTGTGATGAAAATCAAAGAATTCGCAATCAGGAGTTTATATAGACCAAGAATTTTTATTTTATTTTTTGTTCTATCCAGTGACGTGACGCCTGCAAGTGCCATACAACAGAAACTACTAAACCCTTTGTATAACATGTGTGTCGGGTCATAATCAGAGTCTCACATCAGGTAATATAGGTCAATAATATGAGCCAATACCGATGTCGTATATGACGAACATCCAATTTTTTAGCGTAACAGCAAAGTATACATAATCGGTTTTGTTAGTTAATTTCTTCCTTATTGTTACCAAACGAAAGCTATTTTAATCTTAGCAATAATAAATTCCGGTACTGCTTTAGCGGTCGAATATAAACCGCGCTAACGTTTACATATTATGCACCCAGTTGGAGAGGGCAAATATGCAAAAGTCCGATAATTCGAGGTTCGTTCTTGTTTATAATACCAACATTATCAGGGAAACATGGGCCTAGCGTTATGTAACCGCATATACCGCATTACAACCTCCACACCATAGCAGTTTACCAGATGAAATTTATTCTTCATTTCACCTGATACGACTAACGGTTATTTTATGATCGTTATGCAGGATATGATACGTGATTGTTAATGGTAATAGATACATAACAAGCGTATATTTATGTATGTGTCGCCATTTCATGACAAATGAGAATCTACAAAAATTAAAGCGAAACTGATTGCTTCAATTGGACGTAGAGGTAGGGGTGAATTTACTTGACTCATTTTCTTGATTGACAAGTATGTCAGTTATAACATGTATCATGAAAATTATGTACTAAGGTAAATGAAATATAAACAGTAATTTTACTATTTAGCTTATCACGTAGCTCTGATCTAGAGGATTCGATACTCGAGTGCTGTTTGGCTTATGAGGAGGGGGAAACCGGCTTAGGTAACAGCCATGACTGAGCGCAAGGTACCTTTGTCTGTTACACAACGCATCATCATAATGTTTTTAACCAATGAAGGAGTTAAACTGTCGGAAATTTTCACTCGTTTGAAGGAACAGTTTGGAGATGATACATGCTACACTCTCTCAGAATCAGTGTATACGAATAAGTGGATCAGATAAATCAGGGATGGACGAGAACGTGTCAGAAATGAAAGCCATGGTCGACACGATCGACGCACAAGAACAAGTCTCACAAATTACATGATGAACATCCGTGCTGTTCGAGAGCTTGTTGAAGGTAATCACCATCATTCGGTTAATAAATGTCATCAGAGGTGGGTAAAGTGTGTATCAGCTATGGGAGTGTTCAATCTATCATTACTGATATACTTGGGTTTAAAAAAATTAGTGCTCACTGTGTTCCAAGGTTGTTGTTGTTTCCAACCGAAAATCAAAAACAGGTTAGGTCGGAGATCAGTGAAAGCCTTCTGAATCTATTTCGACAAGAAGGGTTTTCTTTGAGGCGTATTGTCACTTGTGATGAGACGTGGGTCCACCACTACACTCCCGAATCAAAAATGGCAGAAAGGCTGGTAGGGGTATTAGCCCTCGGAGTAGTCGTTTCTGTTGATTCCAAATTAATATTTATATTTATCATATAGCCTGTAAAGGCCTTTCTGCCAGCGCCCACCTGATGAGACCCAATACGTCGAAACCGGTTGTGGGATTTGGCTTTCGATTCGTAGTGCCTGCTGGTGGGATGCTTTCCAAATGAGGGATCTTTGATCCTTGATATTTAGACGAAAAAGGGTTTTAATGCCTTCTTTTTTTGGACATCATATTACATCTATTTTGTAACATTTGATTTACATAGGTACAACATGATAATAAAAATATATTGTAACGAGCCTGTATGTGTGTGTACAAGAGCGGCGGCGAGTTTCGGAAACAGATAAGACGGGGTCCTCGAATACGGTCGTCGGTCGGCGCTTTGATAGTAATAAATAAACAACAACATAATGGGAGTTCGAGAAAATACTAGAAGATCGTTCCTGATTACTCCAGAACCTTCGATACCTCTATAAATATTATGTTGTCGACGGTCAAGAACAGTTATAGTTATAGTTAGAGACACAGTTACAGTTACAGTTTAGTTTAGTAGCAGTATAGTTAGAGACACAGTTTAGTACACCGTCACGGTTTATAGTTGATAGTAGAATGGTAATATAAATACGATATACCGAGTGATATAAATAAGTGGTAATATAAATACGATATACTGAGTGATATAAATAACACATAAGTTGTGCATTAGTGTTTAAGTGTTAAGTAGCGTGTAAGTGTAAAATAAATATTTGTTTAAATAAATAAGTTGATCTAGAAAATTCGTTACAATATGAAAGACAAAGAGAGAAGGTCCTTCTGGAGTTTACATTTAGAATTTAATACAGAAACGAAAGTCTAACGACAGCTCAAGGTAATCTGAAAGGAAATAGTACCAGGGAAGAGCTTTTATCACACTATACACAAACATAAAATATCCGTTTGTAAATTGAACTTACAATTAGAGAAGTGAGAATGGTCAATGTTAGAAGTACAGAATGCATTGAGTGGCATTACATCGTGACCATCCAATTTATTTCGTAAGGGTTCTCAGTAGAGAGGTTGTTATTCCGCAACAAAACTAACATTGTATTCTATTTTGATACTAGTAAATTACCGACAAGGATTGCACTCTACAGCTTATCACCACGTCGATTGAATGTAACATCCGAAATAAGTGGAACATATGATGCTTGTGTTAAAATACGATTCTGACCAAAACACTCAATTTCATTTAACGCTTCTTGTGACATTTCCCAATACTTTTAGGTGGTATACCGCTACAATTGAATAGTTATAAATCTAACTGGAATTTGACAGTTTGATTGATTGATTTAATTGCTCGTTCGTTATTTTCACTCCATAGAACGGAGTAAATGAAGCATCAGATTATTCTTTTATCACACGACAAATTGTTTTTAATGCAGAACACCCTTCCCAGATGATAAAAGAAATATTAACGTTATAAGCCTCTTGAAAATGGTAAATTTAATCAATAGAGCAATACCAAGACACCGTAAACATTTAAAACGCAGTTTTAGCAATAAAAGGACCAGCAATTATATTTTGACATTCAGACTTTCAACTTTAAAATATGGTGCCCAAGAGCTAGTAGATTGTATACATTTTCTACATATTCCTTCCAAGTTTTATTACAGAATTGCATATAGTAGTTGTTGATTTTCCCCTTTATCTCTACAAAACCGATGTTTAGGGATAAACTTCTTGCAATAAATCGATTTATACTTGCTTAAATAATATTTTCATTGAAAAGGTAACACTAACCTTTGAAAATGTTTCCCATTCGCTTTGTGATTAGAAATAAATTATGAAAATTATGTTTAAATAGAAACTATTTGGTATATAAATTTAAGCAAAACTTGAGAGCTCTAAAACTAATAAAGTTTCTGGTAAAGGCAAAAATGTATTTATTTATTCAATTAAAATTACATGTACAGTGAAATATTTCTTACTAAAAAAATTAAATTATTAATCTAATGAATAAAAAATAAAAACAATACTATGGAGAGTGTAATACGGAAAATATAATTATTATTAAATAGTTCCATAATTAAAAAGATTCAAATGTCTGCTAATCGAGATGAGAAATTTCCATAATTAGCCGCACTAATTACAAATAGATAGAAATATTTGCAGAACCGGTGAAAATCCAGATGACTTATTTTTCTGGACCTAAAATTCCAACCAGTTAATTATACCAGTAAGCAGGAGTAATGGCGTCCGTTAATCTTCACATATTGTTCCCTTTTGTGCCACAAGTGTAATCAGAGAAAATGAACGTTGACAAAGATTGGTAACAATGAGGGAACACGTAAAGTGCGAAACTGTGATAAATTGTAAATACGCATGTGTATATAAATAAAGTTCCCTTATTTACGGTATAATATAATTATAATTATGCTAAAGAAAATAACTATTTTCAAAAACATTTTGATGTTGGTACAAACAAATTGTACTTCTGAGTCTTAGTTTTCGTTATAATAGAAATGTTGAAATTTGATAAATTGTTTTTTAAATTTGTAACAAAACTAATGATACTTTAAATCATTTTGCTTGTTATATGAAGCTTATTGGAAAGCTGACAGTTTCAAAGGAAATGAAAAAGAACTTGTTGGACCTCCGTTTTTATTGATTGTCACACCAAATACTTTGAGTGTTTTCGTCATTGTATTCGGGATAGAGTACTATAGATAGAATTACAGTATATAACATTTTAAATATTTAATTTAAACAACGCCGTGCGTCATATTGACAATTTTCATTATGTCGCAATTATTTATGCAATCACTGAGAAGAGTACTCAAATAAAAACATGCCGAAGCCCCGAAGGGAATGCTTTAAAGTCGTGAATAAATTGGAAACGATCGGAAAACAAGCAAGTACGTTTCGACAAATATAACACAATAGTCAATATTCATTTTACTTTCAAATTCAATTCTTCAAATCCCTTTGTTTTCTTGTATTGTTTATTCAGAAAGTAATCTATCTCTTATAATTACTTTGCGACCTTCGAGTTCATTTTCTATTATATATATATATATATATATATATATATATATATATATATGTATATACCAACGAAATCGTTAATAATTTCTCCCCCTTTAAATTTAACGTTTTTGCTTGCCCTTCACCCATATCGTGCTTAACAATACACATAGCTAGATAAAACAAAGACGTAGATTGGCTGTCTAATTTATTCTTCTTCGCAGTTGCTCTTTTTACACCTACACAACTTGATCGTGTCGAAGCAAAACAATTGTTAGCGTATAATTCGCTTCCGTACAATTCTACCAAAGAAACTATATTCATTTTTAATTCGTTGATGGATAATTTTGTATCAAATTAAGACATTAAAGACGTAACAGATTTTGAAATTTCCCAAAATAAAATTAAATCAGGCTTGCTTCCTTAGTAAAATAGGGAGGTAAACAAAACACTTGGTAGTTTCACAATATTTATTCAAATGAATCCTTGACGATAATCGTTTCGGTTGTTACACCATTCTCAAAAGAGTACCAATGTAACTAACTATTAATTATCACATCTAGGTTTTAAATACCCTAGTATTATATAAACCCTAGTTTATGCTAGCTCTTAGAAGTGGGGATTTTTTTTGTGAAGTTGATTTAAGATGTTCTTTCTTCCTAACTCGTAGAGCTCTACCAGTCTGTCCTATATAAATAGCTGGGCAATTTTTACAAGATATTTGGTAAACCCCACTCTTTTTTAACAGTTCAGTTTATTCTTTATCATGCACTAATAACGTACTTAAATTTATTTTATTTACACTTATTGTATTTATGTTTAATTTTGTTAATTTATTACTTATACTATTGGTTAAATTTGGAATGTAATTAATGTAATGGTAACGTATTTTATCTTTTGTGCTTGACATGGTATAAAAAATGTTTTAGAAGTAATTTCTTTTGTTTTTTCTTTATAAGAATGTCTATAATATTTTCATTATACCCATCATTAGTTCTGGCTAAAGTTTTTAAGAATTGAATTTCTTTATTAAAGTTACATTTGTTTAGAGGTGAAGTTAATAATCTGTGTATGAAACAGTGGAACGTGCTATGTTTAATATTTAATGATTGTTTCGAATTGAAATGTGGTTAGTATCAGTGTAAGTAGGTTTTCGATATACATCAAATTTTGTTATTTTTCCTAGTACCTACTACTCAATATAGCTTGTTAATGTAAAATTGGTACCTAAGTTTGCATGTTTTATTCCTACTGTTAATGAAAACGGATCGAAACTATTTATTTATGTAAAAATGCAGTTAGAAACCTGTTGGAAAGGCTTATGTCATAATTAGGTTCGAAAATTATTCGATAAAGAGAAAAAGTTTTTTTATTTAGGGTTTCTTTACACAGTCATTAACGTTTCTATGCTGGGGTGTTAATTGCATGTAAATTTGAGTACTGAGAAAGCAGAGGACCCTTACTCGTTGAGTAAGACGGGTAGGGTAGCAGGCAGGGTAGGGTAGTAGGTAAGTAGACGCGGTGGGTGGTAATAGCAAACATTGGAATTAAACGAGAAAGTGAGAGCACGATAATGAAAGAGAAGGAGGGCGAAGACAGTGTCAACTAAACGAAACTTTAAGTGCATTTTAATTCTGTGCGGGCACGTACTTCGGAGCAATTCGTGTTGTCCTTTGTCCTACCAATTTGCAGGTATTAAGACGAAGAGCGTTGCTGGTTAGAAGCGAAAAACTCGCGTAGAATTCTAAAACATTCAACCGTAAAGGGGCAAACTTAGTGGATGGAAACAGCAAATCTCGTTTTGTAACAAATAAAGTAAATTACTGAAATGAGCAGTAACAAAATTAGTGTCACTTTTTTACTATTTACGGGATACAATCTGGGAAAATTTTTCTTTCTCGTAAACTGGGACAGACACCAACTGTTACAGAAAGTTTTCACGGCATAAATATCATACTTAAACAAATTTGTAAGGTAATTCACGCCGATACTTTGACGCAACTCGCTAAATTTAATTATATTCGTTAATAGGAATACACTGCAATCCTGTGCTGAAAAAGTGGTGTCGTCCTATTTGCGGTCAGTCCGTCGAGCGGTCAGTGGATTTTTCGGTCAAATCTTTCTTGAATGTAAAAATGGAGGAGGGTAAAATTTACTTGTCGATTTTGGGGTCAAAAAAGTGTTTCACGTGTATAATCTATACACCTTTATTTTTTAAAACAAATTGGTTAGGTTAGGTTAGGTTAGGTTGGGTTAGGTAGTGGTATCCATAATAAAAGATATGAGTTTGTCACTCGTGTGCCTCAGTTTGAAAAAATCGCTTATCGGCTCATGGAGTCCAAAAAGAACCATCATCTTGAGAAGAAATCGACATATTTAAATGAGATGGAAAAAGTGACCGCTCAATCTACAATTTTTACGTTTTACCGAAAATTACACGACCGCTCAATCCATACAACCGAAAAACTATCACCTATTAAGTAAACGTATAATAATAATAAATAATTAAAAGAAAGGAATTTGCTTTTAAATGCTTCAAAAGTACTGAAGAAAAGTGGGATTTATAAAATTAATTGTAAAGGTTGTCATACATTCTATTTAGGTCAAACGGGTAGGAGTTTAGAATTAAAGACAAAAGAACATGTAAATAACATTAAAGACAATAAAAATATACAGGTGTATAGAATTCATACAAGATTTATAAAATATAAAACTATTACATGAATACATTATAGGTGGAAAAGTTTGAAATCAAATAAGAAATATAGCAAATAAGCAAACAAATTTTAAAGGAGCTTTTATAATAGGTCAATACCTTGCTTTTACCAATAATCATAAGCAGAAACAAAATGTATCATATGTAAATATAATTTCTGATTATAATTATAATAATTTTAGTAATAAAATTACTCTTGATAAAGGTTTAAGTAAACCGAAAAAATTGCAGAGCTTTTTATAAATAAACTTTCGAAGCAAATGCTTTTAAATAAAAGAAAATTCTTTTGTTCTGTTTATTTATTAGTAACAATGTCACCATTGATTATATTTCTGTTATATAATAATCAACCAATCATATTTATTCAAGAAACTATTTCTATTTTTTTTTTGTTACTACCACAACGCTCAAAAACAATAGAAGCAAAGTTCCTTAAAATAATACGAACAAAAAATGACTAGTTGGCTATGATTAGTCTTTAGGGTTTACTAACGGAAACCAATAATTGTTGTGGCAACCCATTCCGTCTGTTCATCTGTAACATCTAAACGAAATGAGGCATCAACTTGAAATTCACATATGTACGTAGGTAACACAAATCCTAGGCCCAGAACCCAAAAATTGTATTTAATGTTATATGAAGTAAAGAGGGGAAAAACTACTTTTGTTTAATTTTACCTATCTACCTTTTCAAGTAAAATACGTATATATATAGATATATATATATATATAAAAATTCGGCCTTTAAAATAAAGAATAGAAATTTGATCAGTTTGGCACTCGCACTTATATATCCCTGTTTTTTTTTTTTTTTGATAAGTGTATTTATTTGTAGAAACTATCGACAAATATTACACAGACAACCTTCTCTATTTCTACATTTTTTGTACAATCTTTTTGCCTCTAAATGTTTTATATGATCCGCTTCCTTTTCTTTGAATATGAAATTCCAAACTTGTTTCGAATACCACAACTTTATGAAAATTTAGCGTTTAATACATTACAGTTTCAGTTACGTAATATCCCAAAACTAAACAGATAAACTAGAAGTTTTTGAGAAAGAAAGTTTTAACTAAAAAATTAGCACAAACTAACACATTGTTTACTATTTCGCCTAAATATAAAAACGCACCTCTAATTTATCGAACAAAACAAAAGAAGAAAACTTGGTAAATAGTATAAATATAAGGGTATATGCTACACTAAAAATGTTAACTATAAAAGCAATGACGTTATGTAAGTTTCATTGTCTTACATTTTATTTTGTTTCTGATAGTCTGATACTCTATTTAAATAGAAATCTGGGAATCGGTACATTATTTAGTCCCAAATAATTTATCTGGTTTAATTTTTTGGGGTCTAGCCTGTTCAACCTGCCTAGCGTTTCACAAAAGCAGTTTATCGTATGCTAACAACCCTTTATTATTATGTTTAGCTCCCGCTTATACATGCTGTACCTAAAACAATGGCGCAATTCCACAAGCAAATGTTGAATTCAAATTGAATATACGGTACATGCTACATGCGATATATTACTAATTTACACAAATTAGTATTAGTTGACTTGAATTACTGTTAAATTGTTTTGGCTACAGCAGCGGAGCTATTCTAAAATAATCAAAATAATTTATTTTAAATCAACGCCTCTTGTTTTCAAAAGGACAAAACAGAACACTAAATTCAATCAATTATTGTAGAACGCCAATATAACGAAAACAACTTTTAATAAATTTAAAAACTGTACTTGTCTATTTCAAACTAAATTAAGTATTTGTATCAGAAAAATCAATACTGAATTATAATAACAAATAGTAACTGACCATAATGCAAAAATATTTAAAAAAAAGTATTATTGTTTTAATCGACTATACTAACATGTGTTGGCTTAATATTAATGTTTAATAATTGTTAATAAAACTGTAAGTTTATTTAATATTTATTTCATAATTGTCGTAAAATATTGATGTTTATGTACAAATTCAAAATACCAAAAGAAGAATACCTAATGTAAAGAGAATATTTGTAATTTAAATACATAACGGAATGATTTACCCAATTCTAAGCAGACGTAAGTGAATTAAAAATTTTCGCTAATTTTATACTTGACTCTATCTTCTTTAATCCAACAGGAAGAACAAATTATTCAGGCAAACTGTTGGGTAACCAATGACTAAGGCCCGCAGTGATTCACTAACGAAAGACACTTAAACCGTTGCCAAAATAAATGAGACATCCCCGTAACACTGCTCGCCCTACAAACCGTATAATTAAAAGCCCCTTAAACTAAGAAAATCAGGGCATTTTTCACTCGACAAATCTCACCATACCTTCGACCACTTCTTCCCTTATTTCGGAATACTGAATGTACTAACTATTAAAATGTAGATGATACTTTTATCTAGAGATTAATGGATTCTAACAAAAAATATTTTAATTGATAATATTAAGAATTACAATAAACTAGATAACACTTGTAACTGAAATTCTACCAAATTACTTTCCAATCAAACAGTATACCTAGGTACACTGTAATCTCAAATTTTGCGTTTAACTCTTTACAACTATTGCAAACAAAAAATAATAGATCATTGATCAGATCTGCCCTGGGCAGCTTCATATTATATTAGATGCTTGCTTATTACCGAGCGGCAAGCGTTACAATACCCTTTTTTACTCATTTACCTACTTTAACGGGACCATACACAAATGATGAGTTAGTTTTATTTTGTGCACATTACTGGAAAATAGATTCAAATTGCATAGCTTACTTCAAGAAGTCCGACCTTCAATCCTTGCGAAACTAGCCGAAGAAGATGTATTTGCGTCGGGATGTTAGAATTTACAAATCACTATGCCAAGTCATAATGTAGTTATACAGGCGAATGCATTTTGCTGTAATAGCGAGAATATATATACATAAATTATGACTACCATAATATCCATTTTTAAACGTAAATAAGAGAGTTTCTGATGTCTAATTATTCTAGGAGAAAGTTACCCTCTTTCTAACTTCTTCTAGTGCTTTTAAAAACTCTCGGAGTAGATTCTTTTGAAAACTTGTCCAGGTCCAAGTTTATTTCCACTTGAATGTTGAAACTACTTGGCCAACTTTACCAACGTTTCATTTTATTTCGATATCTTTGTATAAAATCAATAGTAGTTCGCAAATCATTAATATTAAGTGACTGCAGATTCTCATTATTACAATGTTCACATAGCGAAAAATCGATAATTTTAAATGAAATTCATTCCTGATAAACCATATTTGTTTAACAATTTTTTAGCAGATTATTATATCTGAATTGAACGTGTTTGCAGAATCCACTCGTAGGAAGTTTGGCAAGTTCATTATGTAATGCCAGATATGTCATTATATAACATCATAATCGTCATATCCTGAGCTAACCTTCGCATTTCTCTAAAACTAGAATATTTTACATTCCAAACTATTTGCCAACAGTTATCTAATCTGAGTCTTCCTCTGCCGCTTTTTGTTCCTATTTCTGCCTCTAATATGTCTCTAAATAACTAGCCCTTCATGTTGCAGAAAATATCCTACCACTCTATTATTCCTTTTCTTTATTGACAGCCACAATGCCCTCTGTTCTCCTGCTCCTTCTAATACCTCCTCATTTCTAACATTTTCTCTCCACGGTATCTTCAACAGCCACCTATAACACCACATTTCAAATACTTTTAACATTTTATTTTCTGCCCATCGTCCTCGTTTCGAACCCACATGGAGCTGCGCTCCAAACATACACTTTTATTATTTTTCGAATTCTTAAATTAACTGATTACAATTACAGAAGTGCTTCCTTATTTAATGCTACTCGATCCTGCACTTTTCTTTGTTTTATTAAATAATAAACAAACTAACTGCTCCTTTAACTGTTAAATCTATTTTAAAATTCATTACACTCAAATTTCATATTTCCGTTAAATAAACAACCTAACATAGATTGCTGATAATGAATTTTCGTTGAAGGATATACATTGGTATGTAACACTTGATTAATTATGGCCTGAAGGACTGCATAACAAACAGGTGGATAGTTCTCACAGGATGTCAGACAGCGTATTCTGACAACAGAAAATTGGCACAGGTGTGCAAACAGATGTACTGGTATTCATAATTTGACGGCAACAGACTGACCCAGTTTTAAATAACATTTCGTTTTTTTTTGTGGTTTCATACCTCAAAATGAAAAACAGGAACTCTTATAGGGTCAATTTGCTGTCCATTTGTATTTATAATTATGCTAGGACCTTCAATTTTGGTTTAAAGGAAAAATCTGAAAATTACAAATTTAAAAAGTTTTCAAAAGACTTTTTTTGTAGCTGTATCTACACGTATACAATTATCATGTAAGATATCATTTAAAATAAATTATTACTAGCAGTACAAACAATTTTTTTACAATTTTGAAAAGCATATTTAAAAGGATATTCTAAGAATGGTTCTTTATTTTATTATATTGTATTATAGAATACCCTTTCAAATAATTAAAATTTTACACAGTGAGACGTCATTAATACTTATTGATATAAAGACTGCCGAGCGGCGTGGTCTAGTGCTCTATAGCGTTGCTTAACATTCGGGAAATCACCGGTTCGAACCCGGGTCCGGCTGCTCTGGTCCAAGTTTTCTGTGGTTTCCTTGTATCATTTAGGCAAATGCTGGAGCAGTAATATTCCACAGATAATCTTTCACTTCTCTTCTGTCTTCATTTCGTCCGTCTCATCTTTCTCTCCCTAACCACACCACCCACCCATTCCCACGTTTCGTGCAAGAAGAATGAAGATACCCTTACGCTCTACACTCCGGCTTTGCACTACAGTGTATCTCGCAGGGACTTCCCGCCCACCAGAACAAGTAGCTGGTGGGAATGAAACCCAAATAGTTTTTTTTTTTATAAAGACTTGTACAATAGGTAAACTATACTAAAAATCATTTAAATATGTGTAACATTAAGTTAATGCTTTATTAATAACTTATTTCGGTTACACAAATGTAGATTTTTGTTTAAACAATGAGTAGTTGTTTATGATTCTAAAATTTGAAAATGTCCTATTCTTAATTTAGTTACAATAACTTAAATTTTTTATTTGTACCAGGAAAAGGAGAATCACACTTTCTAAATTGCATCTTGGGGCCTAAATACAAACATTTGTCAACATTATAAGGACTTGATGTAGCAATAAATCTTGACGTTATCCGTATAAAAGATTGCTTATGCGTATTTCTTCCAGCCATTTCCCGTTAAAGAATGAGGCTGCTAAAAATAAAATGCCACCTACATTAGAGAAATTAGTAGCCCATTTATATTTCTTCCTAAAGAAATAATTTAGATGCAGACAAATATTTAACAAACCTTACAATGTGAATATCAATCTTAAAGTTGCAAATCCCAAAACCTTATTTGGTTCATTACATATTGAAATTTTAAATTAATAAAACACAATTTCCGCCATAATTTTATTTTTCTCTACAATTGTTTCACCCTACTAGGGCATCTTCGGGAGAAGTATTTACATCGAATGTTTCAATTTTTACCTTGTATGTATTACTACTATCTTAGTCTAAAGGGTGGGGAGAAATTTCTATTATTTTGTCTAAAATTATTGAATTGTGGATATTTTTAATTTCATTAAGAATTCTTGTGTTATTTTGAATCAGCTTTTTAATTTCTAAAGTTTCTAAAATGTCTAGCTTTTTACTTTTATTATGTATATGTAAAGTTTTGAAATTTTGTTGTCTTCAATGTGGTTCATGAATGTTGATTTTTTATTGTAGTTCTTAATATGTTCTTGAGTTCTTTCTTTGATCGATCTCCCTGTCTGATCAATATATAGCGCTTTACAAGTCTTGCAATTTAACTTGTATAAATGATAAGTGAGGAGTACACAAATTAAATATAGTAACGTTGTACGTCTGTCATCTGTTTATGTGTCAGAAGTCTAAATAAAGTAATTAATAAAGGATATTAAATACTCAGCATGGTACCTATATGGTTCCTTATCCTGTTCTAGGAGTAAAATCAGTTGTTTCAAACTTCCCGCATCTATCTACGTTTTTTTTAATAAATGATCTAAAAATTACTTATCACAAAAGCAACCCCCCTCTCCCCAAGAAACTTGAACTCGTTTAAACCGATTATTGTTTACATAAATGTTCAACTAAGAAAGTTTAGTGGAAGGAAGATCAATTAAGTACGTATGTACTTATAATTTATTAGAAAATTAATTAGTTAGTAGCTGATATCACCAGACTTAAATCAAACTAGAAACATTTGATCTAAATTGACCGATGAAATATAATTCATTATTTTTTAATTCTTGGCCTTTTAAATTTGAAAGGAACTACCGAATGCTCTATATTAAGTCCTTTTTGCGTGGTTAAGTTAATAATATTCCTCTCAAGTTACTCAAAATATTGTAACTAAAAGTACATGTTGTAAGAATAGACAACTTAAAACATAAAAGGGTTCGATATTAAAATAACTTTTGATGTTTGTGCAAGGACTTATAAAAGCTTTATTGGCTGGCTCATAACAAATTCTGGGTGTGCGTCTTAAAAATTATACTTTAATAGAAATGAAGAGTTGAAAGAGGTTCTGTAAACTAAAAGAATTGTTCATTCATTAGATTCGTTTAAATTACGCTTCTCTCTATCTTAGCTTTTTGTTCCTGTCCAATATTAAACACATGTTATGCTATCGTTGTCGAAGATGCAAACCACTTACATTTTAACCACAGCTACTAGCACATCCTATCTATGACCTTAAGGCGACCGAATATGAACATCAATACATGGTCAAAACGATAGTTATTTATAATTAAACATTCCGATTAAACAACAACATTTTGCATATTAGGCATGTTAGTTAATTTTAATACTAGTAGTTAGGCAAGTCCATGATTTTCTAACATGAGAGGAGATATCTCCACAAAGCTATCTTATGAACATACCTATATCGTAGTACCATAGATACGTCGTAAGTTATTATATGGTGATGGTTTCTTGAAAAGGAAACACTAAATAAAACTCAATTTGACAATTCTCATCTTAACCATTATTTTACTCTACAAGGGTATCTTCGGACAACTGGTTACGTTAGATCAGTATTCTAAATTTATACTAGTCTGGAGGAGGTACATTATGCTGTTTCATTTAGTAACAGTTAATAAAATCAATACAGGTAAAATGTTAATTAATAACAAACAAAATAATAGTCATAAACTGTCATGTAAAAATTGTGATGCCTTTTACTTAGGGCAAACAGGAAGAAATTTGAGATGTAGAATGAAAGAACATATAAAAGATATCAATAATAAAAAACCTAAAACAGGAATGAGCAACTATTGTATAGAAAACAACCACTTTTTAGACGAACAGAACATACAATTATTACATGCAGAAAACAAAGGAAAAAGGTTAAGCTTACTTGAACAATTTGAAATTAAAAAATCCATAAAACTTTAACAAAATGTTACAAATGACCAACTGGAATTTAAGAAATACCCTGTTATCGATTATTACTTGGGTTTTCCAACAAACAATGGTTGAACACCCTGTTCCAGGTATAAATATTTTAGACTGTAACATTTATATTTAGTATTCCATTTGTATACTCGTGAACAAGGCTTAATAAGCCGAAACATATGTAGAGTTTCTAATATAAACTGTTTGAGACATTTATTTGCAATTTCATTTGTTTAATATTATTTTATAAAATGTTTCTTAAAGAACCGAGCTTGGATTCTATTAATATAATTAAGCATCGTTAAAAATTAACTAAGCAAGTGTAGTTTCTACTTTTGATCAATTTAATCAGCACCGAGGTGCATCTAAATGAGAATATGTGTCTAATCAAAATGAAAAAATATCTTTGTGCTTGTATACCACGGGCCAAAATATTCTTTATCGGCAAAAGTTCTTTTGAACGAAGTCTGCATGGATGAGTTCTTTCGAAAAACGTTTGCCAATAGGACAAGTTACAATGAATAAATCTTTTTATATTATCTGAACACACACAGCGTACAGTTTTCTTCTTGGGGTCGACAAAATTTATCACCCTCCTTTTAAACTGTATACTTTGGAACTTCTGCTCGAGCAGATTTATTCGATTTACTACACCGATGCAACTGGGTATATGTCATTCTGCTAATGGATAATCTCATTTTGGTCATAAATTTTCGAATTTGGACGTTATAAGCCGAATACTGAAAAAAGCCATATCTTTCGGCGAATTTGAAAATTAAATTTGTTACTCGATGAAATTTGAACTGAGGCACTATTTCATCTAATACCCTCTCTCAAAAAAGAAAAAAAAGACTTACCACAATAGTAGTGTTCGATTTCGCAGGTTTTTTTATTCAGTAAATGTTTATTTTCATCCTGTTATTTGTTTCGATATAAACGCGCGAAGCCTACAGGTGAATACAAATCAATAAATCAACAACGTCAGTTTAGTTTGTTACTAGAACATAACAAACTAGAAAAAGGCTATGTGACTTGCTATTAATCGTCTTATTTGAATGGAAAAACATGGGTTTGATCGGTGACTTACTGCAAATCCCTGTAGCGAACTGATGAGACCTAATAAATTCAAAATCTCCATTCACATCTCATAAATCTAAAAAAATTCGTTACCTATTTCAACTGTAAATTGGATACCTTTGTGTATATTATTTAAGTGTTTTAAGAATAATTCTATTTGTCGTGTTTAGATTAGTGTTTAGTTGTACTCCTGAAGACGAAATATGCATATTGAGTATCAATATACAAAATAGTGAATCAATCCAAGAGTTTCATTTAAATATTTATTAGTGTAATTTAAAATGATTCACCAAGAATTAACAGCTTCATCATTCTTTAATAAATTTAATCGATATAATCCACAAAATGTTTGTATGAAATAAGAAAAAAAACGTTTGAAATTGTGAAATTAAATCATATAATACATTAATGCGATATTAATTATTGAATGAATTTATACCCACTACAGATTACCTTATACAATGAGGGAAAAATTTGTTACTGTTGTCATGCTGGAATTTGGGATTTCCCCCGTATTAAAATCTGTATTATAAATAGGACAAACTACCTTCAACCCTTAGTAATTCCCGTTTATTCATCCTTTTGAAAACGACGTCACAATCGAAACAATTGTTAAGGTTACTTTAAATAAAATTTATGAAACGTATACCAAGTGTTTTTTCCTTCAACTAATTAGTAAAATGTTTCATCAAGTGCCGAGTAACCAATCTATTTCTAAAATTAAATTATTGTTGAAATATCCAAAAACTTGTCTTTTATTTATTACATTTATTAATATATGTTTCATCAAATGGTCACTATTGATAGTTTGGATTTCATTATTAAATTATAGAGGATTAATTGAATTACAGAAACATTCTGTACCTACAAATAATGCGTTTGTGACAAAGGTAAACGTTTCATGGTCATTTCTGCAAAAATTACACCATCATTCTCGGTGCATTTTCTCCTACAAACAATTTTTCTTTGTTTATATGCACGTAAGATAAATGTTAGAGAGGATATTTACGTGAAAGAGTATTTTCATTAATCTCATCATGTTTTGCAATATGAAGCTGTGCAAAATTGCGTAAGAATTTCGTTGTGGTAAATTTAACAAACAAAATTTCATGCCCGAGAAGTGGTAAATAGTTCAGCGGGAAATGTTATGCAATTTACCTCTAGGATGAGTCGTTGGTGTTTGCGCTATTGTAACCGTAGTTGCTTTACCAGCTTGAACATTATCGTTATTCAAGAGAAATCCGAAATTGCGTTTGCTGGTCAGCAGCTGCAAATGCATTCATTGGCTAAATATTGAATTAGTTCAGTATGAGCATACAGATCATTTCCCACGTGATGAAATTAATGCTGGCCTTTGCTTTGCCTTACGTCGACGCTTGGCTTGCCAATAAAGACAGACATGGACGAACGCTTTGTGCATATGATAGCAAAACGTTGACGTGATTATGATACCGAAGAAAAAGACACAATAGTCGCCTTCTTCTTCTTCTAAAATAATTGTATTTATCTATCAATGTTGTTGGTGGTGATCAGTAGATGAAGCATATTAATATACATATAGAAGAAATAAAATAAAAATTGTTTTAACACATATATATTCAACAAATTTTACAGAAACCCTTCCACAACTGGTACCATCATTCCAGCAAATTCTAACCAATCCCATAAAATGAAACTCGCTTCTTTTCATAGCTTGATTCATAGACTTACTAACATACCACTCTCAGAAACTGATTATTACTCAGGATTAAACACGATAAAGCATATAGGTGTTAACAATGGTCCATCTATAGTTACCAATATACTTAATAAAAAACTGAAAACAAAAACCCGGTCTTCTATTTATATTAGTAATCATACCACTAACAAAAATACGATTAACTATTGTTCTATTAATTTAGTTAAGACTACTACGAAACTCGATCTTCATCCAGTTGTAACCAATAAAAACAATTTAGGTCGTTTATTGGTTAATAACAAACAAAAAATCGAAATAATGAAATAAAGCGGAGTTTATCAAATCAACTGCAAAAATTGCAACGCTATTTTTATCGGCCAGAGTAGCCGTGCCTTTAATGTTAGACTGAAAGAACATATAAGTATCATTAAGAAAAAACTATGTACAACAGGCTTTTCAGAACATTGTGTAGGTGAAAACCATGAAATTGATACGGATAACGTAAAAATATTACATATTCAACCCAAAAGTAAGAAGTTTAATCTCCTAGAAAATTTAGAAATTAAAAAAGCATTGTTTTCAAAGTTAAATTTAATAAATAACCAAATTGACTTATTAACAAGCGATACATCTTTGTTCCTAAGCAACTTATAACTTCATGGTTTTCACCCCCTTCTCCTTTTCCTCTCCTTGAGAGGATCCAGTTGTAATTATTTATATACCTATTAGACTTTCTTATTGTTAGTGTAACAAGTACTCTTCATAATGACCGTCATGGTCGAAACGATTCGTCGAGAAAATATATATGTGTTGAAAAAATTTTTATTTTATTTCTTATATTGTATTTATCCATTATATAGCTTGCTTAGCTAGCTTATAAATAAATATCCAATATAAATGGAATAATTAACATTTTATTTGGATAATTATGACGCATTGTTTGTGGCTGTGTAATCAAGGATAATTTTAACAAAAAATGAAGGTGACTCTCAATCGAGAAATGAGAAATAAAATATTTGGAGAATCTTTCATTAGAAGTTAAATTCATCACATTAATGTAAATCAATTTTTAAATTATTTTTACCCACTACAGATTACATAAAATTAATAGTTAATGCTGTCACTCCCTCGCCGGGAATCGAACCCGGGACCTTTAGCTTAACGCACCAATGCTCTCACCACTAAGCTACCAGAAGTGCATTGGTACGTAAAGCCAACCCCGACAAGAGCGTGACAGCAGTAACAACTTTTCTTCATTAATTTGAGGTAATCTGTAATGCATAAAAAAAGATTCACAATAATGTATTAAAATTAACCCTTACTGAAAATAAATATAAATATGGAATCAACAGAAACAACTACTCCGAGGGCTAATACCCCTACCCGATAGGTCGAAACCGGTCGTGGGATGTGGCTTTCGGTTCGTTGTGCCTACTTGCTAGGACGCGTTCAAAATGTGAGATCTTTGATCTTAAAATTTAGACGAATAAGGATTTTAATTCCTTCTGTTTTGAATATCTGTACTGAAAAGTTTTCCAAATATTTCATTATTTGGATTAATGAATACAAAAACTCACTCGTCTTCTGACGATCGTTTCGGCTGTTAAGCCATTATCAAAGATACAGAATTTTACAGTCATCAGAAGACTTCAATAAACTTTTTGAAACCTATCCAGTGAGTTTTTGTATTTATTAACCCAAATATTATTAAAATGTTTCACAGTGAATGCACCATGGAAGGCATTAATTACATTATTTCATTATTGATGATTAATAATATTATACATTAGTTTCCGACAGCAATAACAAGATTTTTCTTATTAATTTTAGATAATCTGTAGTGGGTAAAAATTAATCAATTCACATTAGACAAATAAAAACACAACAATTAGTTGGGTTGAATGCAGCTCACCGACCCGTCGCAATTCGTGGTTTTTTGCTGGCAAATAGGTGTAAAAGGGAGCTGTGCGGGATTTCGAAGCAATGTGCTGTGCTATAATGCGGCCCAGTTAAATCATGTAAAGGATATTGCGACGCACTCGACCAGAAGCCCGAATAATTTGTTTGGTACACAAGGCCGCTTGCAAAAGGCGATTTTCTACAAGCACATCAGCGTTGGGTACTGCGTAAATACACTAAATTATCAGATTTATCAATTTTAGTAATTAGGTGGCAAATAATATAACTATCTATATTTGTTTTTCAGTTTTACAGCTCTGCAGCACTTATGCAATAAGCGCTCCTGATTACGGGTGTTCGTTTTTTGTTTTAATTACAGAAAAGTTGCTTTATTGCAATATACTTGGAGTGCAAAAGGGTTCACATCTAGAATCCAGATAAGGGAAATTCAAAAAGATATTTGCTTTTCTCGCATGTTGATATAATTGATACTCTCTTTCTCTCTCTCTCTCTCGGCTATAGGATGAGCGACAAAACGTAATTGTTCTTCCAGAGTAATTAAAATTCGAGCCAATCTATGGCAGACTGACATCTCCAATTTTATTTCAAGAGATCGGTTCGAACTACTTCTGCGTTTAATTAAATCCCGGTAAAGTAGGTTTGGATCCCGATATTTTGAAGAAGGAGAGAATGAGGAACGAAATGAGAACGGGCGGGAGCATGACGAAAGTTTGTAGTTCTTGGTAGTCTTCGAACTCGATGATTCTTATATCACACAATTCGTGTTGGATGATAAACTCCTAACTCCCCTTCTATTAAACAACTCTCCATAATTAATTATTGCATTCAAATTAATTTACCGCGTCGACAAAATTAGCGCAGCAGTAGCAGCACCAATTATTTAATAAACAAAAGAATATGGTGGAAGCGTAATTAGTACGTAGGTATATCTATATATAAAATGATAACAGCAATCGAACGATAAACAGCAAAGAAGTGAAGTTCTTAGATCCACGGTTTTGAATTTAAAACTATAATATCTGAATAAAATAGTAAGGTAAATAAAACACTCGGTAGTTTCACAATATTTATTCAAATTGAGTCCTTGACGGCAGTCGTTTCGGTTGTTACACCATTCTCAAAAGAGTACCAATAGTAGTAATTAATAGTTAGTATAGATTGGTACTCTTTTGAGAATGGTGTAACAACCGAAACGACTGTCGTCAAGGACTATTACCTTACTATTTTATTTTAAAAATGTTTCACTAAGTGGGCATCAACTGGAGTATCTCGGTCACTATAATATCTGCAATATCCCAGTATTGTTATAACTTACTCTTGAAAATGACCTTTGGCCAAAATATTGTTGAGTTATAACAGAGGCCTTCACGGCCGGAATCGACAGTAGAAAGATTCGGGCTGTAGGGCCCTGTAGATGGAGTAAGTGAACTTATAAGTCCAGACGTTTCGTCGGCTACTGCGGCTGACATCCTCAGTGATAGTGCTGCGTTGACAACGTAATCGTAAGTTGTATCTCAAAGTCCCGGCAGTGACTGACGCACCACCATAGCAGCACTACAACTAAGGATGTCAGTCGTAGTAGCCGACGAAACGTCTGTACTTAATAGTTCACTTAGACCACCTACAGGGCCTACAGCCCGAATCTTTATTCAACTAATTGTTGAGTTGTTGTTTTTGATTTAATATTTTGTTATGTCTCCAATGCTTGACAAGTACCTTACGAAGATATTTACCTGTCAAATTGAATCTGCGACACTGCTTATATATACATGAAAAACCAAATTAATAAGAACAGCATAAATTCTTGGTCAGTAATTTATCGAAACTACCAGACTTGTACATGTGAAAGAACAAGTAGAATTATTTAAATTAAACCAATTAAGGCGCTTTTATGGAATCAATTTTTCGAGATAATTTATTCATCTTGTGTTGCTCAAAAGCCTGTTTTTAATTAATATACCGTTCTCTGTTACTTAGGAAATCCTAATTTATATTTCATACTTAGGCTTATTCAAGAGAAACGCAGGACCCTCTAAACCCAAATTACAATGTACTGTGTAAGGAGATTATCAAGTTTGATTAAATATTATACTAATTTGTATACACAAACAAAATATAAACATGCAGATGTGGAGAATGTAAGCGATGCAAGTAACAAAGGAAATAATTAATCTATAATTTTATATAAACAAAAAAGTTTAGTGAAGCTAGATTGTACAGATTGTTTCTTGGTTTCTTGCAATGAATATTTTTAGGTGCGTTTTCTATGATCATTTCTATCGTTAGATGCTGATGGGCTAGCTGACTGTCCCACTGACTGACTTATATTGTGGTACAAAGTACTGGATCAGGCGGAAGGCCCTTTCTAACATCTCTTAGGAATCTTACGAATTCTGGGTGGTAATGGTGATGATTAGGTAATGAAAGACGAAGGCGAGATAATGAGACAGGAAAAGATTACATAGTTTAAGTAAATGAGAAAATAGCAATAATTTATGACGTAATTTTCAAAACTGAGTTCAAATCTGACCAGAATTACACCAGAACGTTTGGATTTTACAAACACCCAACCTCAAAACTCTAACAATACAACTTTTGCTTTTTCTATGGGATTGTTACTTGAAATATGGCCTCAGACTTGCCCCAGAACATCAAAATTTTGAAATGTTTTAACTCCAGAATTCAAATGTCGTTAATTTGATTAAATTGTACATTACACATTTGAAAAATCAATTTTTTAGAACGATTATAGAGCCAGATTCGATTTCGCCTTTGAAAATAAATCAAAAATGAATTACCATCGTAATTTTTTGTTTTCAGCCTCAGTGACCTCTCGATTTCGAGGACCTTACTATTGATTAAAAGACAATTAAAAAAGAGCATAAGATTTCGACACAGCGTAGTAAGCAACGTCGGAAATCGAGTCTCTTGTCTTAGTTTCTTGATTCAAGTTGACTTTTGTTATTGTCCCAGTATTTTCAATGAAACCACAGAAAAACATGAATGACCATGGCATTCTGGAATGCTAAGCTATGAGTTGACTACTAGACCACGCCGATAGAAACACAACCTTCTCCTAATTTAATAAATAATGGTAGTAGGATTTCTTTGTTGAAGCTCCATGTCAAATAAAGAAAACGAGAGGAAAAATTCAAAAATATTTTTAATTATTCACAACAATTGTATCACCAAAACATTAACTTCTTCAGGTGAAGATGTTCTGAATGAAGTCTTTACAAAATAAGCTTAAAGCTTAAAAAACTAGATACTAAATTTAATGGAGTGGGTAACATCGAAAGGAGGGGGTGGATTAAACCTTAAGTTTTTGGAGAAAGATTTAAATTTAATAACGGAGAATTATTTACATCAGTTTGATCGTTAAGCAAAATTTTTAATTTATTGTATATATTAATGTAGAAACTTTCAAGTTTGTCCTACATAAACTTGATCACAGTCTCCTCATTCCAGTAAATAAACTTCAGATTTTAATTCATTATTAGATTTATCTTTGTATTATACATTTTTAATAATAATTAGAATGATTTATAAATCTAATAGAGAATCAAAATCTGGAGTATATTTACTGGAATGCGGAGACTGTGATCAAGTTTATGTGGGGCAAACTGGCAGATCCTTCAACATAGGAGATGTTACCCCAATGAGAATGTTGATTCTACATACGCAGTACATTTAATAAACGAAAAACATACTTTTAATGATAATTTTAAGATTTTAAAAGAATTGCCAAAAAGTCATAAACTAAATTTAACTGTATGTTTCTACATTAACAAATATAATAAATTAAAAATTTTACTTAACGATCAAACTGATGTAAATAATTCTCCGTTATAAAAATTTAAATCTTTCTTCAAAAACTTGAGGTTTAACCCACCCCCTCCTTTCAATGTTACCCACCCCATTAAATTCAGCATCTAATATTTAAGCTTATTTTGTAAAGACTTTATTCCGAACATCTTCACCTGTTGTGAACAATTAAAAATATTTTTGAAACTTTCCTCTCGTTTTCTTTATTCTGCTAAATTGTATGTATGGTACAATTAATATTAGAGAGGTTTGAATGAAATTTTACTACAATTTCTATTAAAAAAAATGGATAGAGTTTCTTTTAGATGTGTTAAGTGAACAGTTCAGATGCAGTACCTACATTATCAGCCTATTTTCTTTCTACCTTGTTTTACAACCTACCTCGACATTAATGTTTTGTTCTAATAGGATAAAGTTGTGTAATATTCAGACTAAGACTGACCGAATATTTGTATATCATTGGCTTAAATCCTTAACATATACATAAACGTCAAACTAAATTTATTGTAAGACATCATATCTCTTCCTCTAAGATAATACGCGCCTACCATTAAATACAATAAATAGGATGGTTAAAGTTACAAGACAGGATATGAGAGATAACACGAAAAGCAAACATATAACGAGGACTGGTAACAAACTTTAACCAAGATTATAAATGCTGTCCCTTCCTGATGTCCTGATGTCCTGATAGATAATAATGGGGTGAATTCCGCATACAAAGTGTCATAAGTGACACACTGCATATGGAAACGCATCTAAATTACCATCAACTTAACTAACTTATTATATATTCTTGTTCTGGCGACCCCAACTTTTATTTCATAAAAAATAAATTTGACCCAAACAACGCATAAAAATATTTTTATATCTATCTTAAACTCAACTATTGTATATGTAACGGGTAAAGTTAGATAAGCGAGTAATTCTAGGTTTACCCGGGTAAACTGAGTAATACCCAACACTCTTGGGTAAAGTTCAAAATATATTTGGAATTGTACACGTTTCGGGCTTTATTCGGGTAAACCGCGTTTTATCCGCTTTCGCTTAATGTTGAATGTACCATAAATAACTCATATAACTCAAGATGTTATTAAGCTATATCTGCGCTTGTGTGAAGGGCGTCAAAAAAGCTAAAATATGTCAAAAAAGGACTTGTGGTTAGGTTAGGTTAGGTTAGGTTAGGTTAGGTTAGGTTAGGTTAGGTTAGGTTAGGTTAGGTTAGGTTAGGTTAGGTTAGGTTAGATAAAGCTATTGAAAATGTTTGCAATTCGAAATGTCACAGCAGCTTGTCCTATTTGAACAAATAAGTACTCGTGAGTAGATTACCTTTAAGAAATACAGTTTTAGAATTCTAATTTTTATTTATAAAATGTGTTTTTTGAATTAAATATGTTTTTCAAACATTAATGACATTGTCATTTATGGTACATCCAACTTTAACCAAGCGAAAGCGGATAAAACGCAGATTACCTGGATAAACCTAGGTTTACTCGCTTTTCTAACTTTACCCGTAACATATATATTGCAAAAATATATAAAAATGAATATAGGAGGTGCTGCAGTTGGACAGTACCTATGCGCGAGCCGTCATCGGGTGTGTGTGTGTGTGTGTGTGTGTGTTCGGAGAAAACTAAGTAATGGAAAAATTTTAAAAGTTTTCAAAATGTTTAATACATTATTTTCACATGTTGTGAACTGTATACTGGTATTGAAAGAAATAACAACTTTTAAATTACTTTTTAAACTTGGCGTTCACGAACGGTAAGCTGACAGAATTTACTTTCCTCCTGAAAAAGGACCATCATAAATATCGCCAAAAATACTTTCTCGTTACCATTCAAGTGTGGCGAATTCTGATAAAATCGGTCGACTAGAAGGCGAGATATTTCACATTTTATTAATGATGTTGGATGCCCCACCTTACGACCTTAAATATGAAATTCAATTCATCAATTTAGACATAAGACCTCAACATAGATAATTAGGTTCGCACACATATTATTTATTTATTTATTTATTTATTTATTTATTTATTGGGAAGTAGTCAGTAAAATTTAAACTAAGAAGATCAAAAAATTGTTGCCTAGATAAATTTCTTTCAACATAAACAATAAACCAATGTAAAAAATCGCCCTTCTTCAAATTTAAAAAAGGATCCCTTCCAAAAAGTAGGAAATTGTTTTTCAAAACAAAATATAAAACTTCAGCTGTGTTACTAATTTTCGATACGAAATGTTTAGGACGTCCTCTCCCCATCTAAAATTAGGTGGTCTTTACGATTAAAACAAAGCAGTCCTTGATGTAATAACTTTTGTTTTACAGTTACCTACCTTAACAATTGTCCCTTTTTTGACATATTGACTGATTGCAGTTGACTTTATCAGCTACTTAAAAAATGAGACATTTTTTATCCACACATTTCTGCATTTACAATTTACCATTCGTGATACTTTCAGCGCATAAAAATGTGAAAAAAAGGGGATTGGTGGTACACCTTTAGTAAAAGAAGCAGGAAGAAGTCGTCAAAAATATTCATGAGATGTTGATCGACTTTTATGGAGGTCCATCATATTATCACGCGAAGTATGAAGCGATATGGGTCCTGTGAAAGAGTATGGAAGCAGCAAAGTTTTAAAAATGATGAACCCTCACCTTAACCGCTTTTTTATATGAAGAACGTGAATATTATGGAAACATAAAATTGTATTTATTACACTTACGCCGCTTTTACGGAATTCGCAAGTGTTTCGTATTTCTTCATTACTTTAGTTACTTATATTCTCCTTATCTTTTAAATGTTGGTAGTATATCATGTTATTATATTATACCATTGAGAATATTAGAACGTGACCATAATAAAGAAAATCTTACGTTATTATTTAACTTACTGGTATAAACAGTCCAAATGTAGACGGATGTACCATTGTCGATGGTAGATACCACTTATATTTTTAACTATGGTATTCCTGCATACTGTAGCTCATGATTTCATCGACGAGCGTTTATCACACTAATCACTATCATTTCCTATCTACGTTATCTATATTGACATTTAAATACTCTCATCGTAACAAACCGTTGGTGACTTTTAATTAAACGACAATATCCTGGATATTGAATGTAGGCCCGAGACACAGTTCCCTCCTTTAATTTAACGTTTTAGTAGTCAGCTAATCCTAGTGTTTTGTATCGTGGGAGGAGATAGCTCCACATAACTTCCTTACAAACATTCCTATACGGTAGCACCATAGATATATAGTGATTAAAGTAACTAAACATAAAGGAAACACTTGTTTGTCGATTTTTAATCGTTTCGCGAAAATATCAGTTACAATGGAAAATCACACAACTTTTAAACTTGTTCTTTACACAGGGCTATATTGAACTGTATTTTTTGACGTTTATTCTGTTTATCTTTCTATTTAATCGGCGTACAAATAGGTAGTTTAAACACATATAAACATGTGATTCTTTCTTTATCATCGAAGAAATGTTCCTTTTTCCGTAGCTGTCAAAACAGGTCGTCTCCAGTTTGCAGAAGTATTGACTTTCCCAAAGGGCAAAATGTAGAAAGAGACAAATATTTACGAATCCTATATAAAATATTATAAAATGGTACATGGCGTAGTTCCCAGGAGAATATCGAGGAAATTCTAACGAAAAAGGGGATAATGTTTTATTTAATTACACGCTATAAACATTCAAACTCGATTTTGTGAAAATAGAAGATAATTAATTAACTTAATTAGATCAAAATGATCAGCTAGTGAAATCAACGTAGATTTATGAAACTCTTTTATGCAACTATTTAGTCCTTATACTGACTATGTTAGTAATTTAAGAAAGACAATATCAACTTAAACTTAAAAAAAAACAAATTTAAATAAAATGTCCTACTGTCACTTATATATTTGTACTTGTTGAATTTGTTGGATAGGTACTGTTATTGATGGTGCGTAACACTTACAGTTATTCAATTAGACGTTTAAATGGTCAGTTTATTGCAGACTAATGCATCCTCGAAGGAAACAGCTCCAATGATTTTCCTTACAAACCTACCTACACTAGCATCAAGGATATTAGTGTAACGAACGTGTACCTGTGTGCGGTGTATCGGTTAATGCTGACGCACTCCGAAGACGGCGCGTTTGATGTTGACCGATTGATTCCGAACAATAGACGCTCGAGAATATTCTGTTGAAATAGCAAGTTGTTTTCTCTGTAAAGCGGTTGAAATATATTTGCGTGTTTTCTTTCAGTAAATAAATACCCTCGTCTCCAGATCAGCGAGATGATTTCCGGCGAGATACAAAGTGATATAAATAAAGTGCATCATTGTTTGTTCTTAGTAGTGTTTAAGTGATTAAATAAATAATTATTAAATAAATTGGTGAACTAGAAAATTCGTTACATTAGCATTTTCACTAATATTTTAGTGTTTATTTTGTAAAGAAAAGTAATTGTAATTTATTGATCTTATTAAACTGGTCAATACGGATTGTTCCGTTGTAAATAATCTTCATAAGCGTTTGTCAATATCCAGACGCAAAAACCTGAGATTGATATCATCTTTTCGCGGCCCTTTAGAATATCAGCTTTCCGTCATCACGTAGCTGGAGGGCGTGCTTACGCCGAGGAGGCGGTTGCAGACCTGCTTTATCACTATCAAAATCCAAGGAGGTTAACATCATAACGCGGGAAAGTCGTGCTCAACAGCTGCTACAGGGTCAAATAGCCACGTAGTATTGAACTGACGAGAAAATGGTAGTGATTTTAGTAAACGAGAACTCGTCAGTGGATTCAAGAATCAGCAGCAGATACTTCTTGTATCTTGCTGACATTATTACCCATAACTTCGCTAAAAAATATTTCCTGAGTGGATTCTGTATACTACAAGGCACAGCTATCACATACGAATATATAAAATTAAATGAAAAACTGACTTGGAGTTTACAAATATTTAATGTTTCCACTATAATTATTTCAGCACACTGTGCCTTCTTCAGGCAGTGATGATATAAACTTAAACAATACTTAAACCTACTTTTATACTAGATACTAGAAAATGGGGGAAACCATTTTGAAAGAAAATTTACATTAAGTGAAACTTTTCATTGATACGTTGATATGTCAGTACGTTTTATTTAATTCCCCTTTACACCGAGCTCCAGCGATTTGGTCAGTAATTGATCGAATTTGATTATGGCGTGCTGATGAGATCTAAAAAGATCGAAATCGCGATCCACGTCGGTAGCTTCGATAAATTACTTCACCAAGAACTTATTTTTGTTCTTAGAAATTTATTACATCCAACAGAGCCAGAAATAGAACAGGACTTACCTATAAATTGGTATTCCTGATCCGTGTTGAAACCAGAATACCATGTAGACTTTGTCATGCCCAGGAGGAGTTACGTTACAAGATAGACTAACACTCTTTCCTTCCACAACTTCTACGTCATGAATTTTCTCTGGAATTAAGAAAAAGAGAATAAAATGCTATTTACTAAACTGCATGTTAAGTTAAGTTAGGTAAAACAGAATTGTAAGAGCATCACATTTTACAATATATTCCGCAAAAAAAACATTGTTATGGAAAGGCTGATGAATAAACAAAAAAAGCCATATTATTATAAACTTACAGATAATAACTTAAGAAAAATAGAAACATTAAAAAGTTTCACCAATTTATTTACTCAATAATTGTTTCAGCTGGACCGACCATTCTCAAAAGGGTGTAAATTGTTACTCAAGTATATAATGTGTTGCAATACTTATATAAGGGATACAGGATTGAAAGACATTGTATACTTTAGTAACAATTTTTTGAGAATGATCGGTTCGACCGAAACAATTATCGAGTAAATAAATTGGTGAAACTCTTCAGTATTTCTGTTTTAATTTTTCCTATATTTCAATCCATAAAATTCTTTTGTTTTATATTTTTTTGTTTGTCTATGTAAATATCTTCTAAACCTTTGTATTATATCTGTTTCTGCCAATAACTTTTATTACTTCCTATAATCCCTGCTAACATTTCAACTTCGCGTACTAACCGCATGACGTGTGTACAACGCTGTCCTCCCTAATTACTATTTTATGATGGGTTTCTTCGGTGATTTGGATCTTTATTCTATATCATGATATTTCTCATCTTAAAAAGTCACTATTGGTGCCCCACTCTTATCTACTACCCTTTATTTTACTTCACAATTTCGATTTCATTTTTTTCCCTCTGAGTAATCAGTTCGATCTGAATCTTTCGCCTGTTAAAATCATTTCCTACCGTCTTCGGGTTTTTGTTATAAAAAATATTGTTGTTGTTGGTTATCGCTATTGTTATTTAGTTTTATTTAGCAATTTTCTAATTACCTGACACGAGAGCCTAAACAAATATGATTTCGTTTTTATTTTTTAAAGTTGGTAATATATATATACCTCCACGATACTGTGACCATCCTTAACAATTTTTGGTAAAAATAATTGGGAGTCCATATCTTTGAACATAAGTAGTAAACACCTATTATCAAAGCCTTCGGACCATTGCGTGTTATAAACTTTCGGTTAGTTGGAAGCTACTTATCAGATCCACGGTCAAATTTGAAACTATATACAAGTGGAATTAGACAAAACTTGCAATTGAAGTTTTTGTTGAATATATTGATATTCTCAAGAAACAGCGTTGTGGTTTCTTAAAGCCACTTGACCATCAATGTTGCAGAAACTTTACAATATATTTTCACCCAACCCATTGAAAACTTTATAAAATCTGTAGATATGTTGACTATAGCTTTTGGTAATATTGATACATTATCAAAAGATATTGAAACTTTAAAAGTTGACTAAACTAATAACGGATGGTGAAGTCATTTCCAGTTATTGGCCATAAATTGCACAATAGCAATTTGCAACACAGGGAAAAGATTGTGTCCCGCAAGGTAACAATTTAATAACTGGAAGCCCCCAAGATTATTAATTCATGTTTCCATAGAAACAAATGTGGATTACCTGCTTTTAGAAAAAGTCTTAAATAAGTACATTGAATAATTTAAACTAAATATGATAAAATATGAAATACGGGATAATTTTAAACACATAAAAGTATAAATAAAAATAATTAAGTTAAGAATAGACTAAAGTTCTTAACACCAGTTTAAACCAAAGTGTAAACTAAATTAATTTAAAAATTACTAAAATCAACTCTGAGATTACTTCAACCGAAAGGGAACTTCAATTGATTTCATTCATCAATAAATACAAGAGAGATTCTCAAAGAGATGCAATGTTATTACTATTATTATTATTATGATAGATTTGAAGGGCTAAATAGTCCTATATTCAAGTCTATCACAGATATTAGCTAATTAGGCGGGGTAGCATAAATAGATCTTGTTGTTTAATCATAAGTTAGTTTCATTACAACTCTCAGATGATGACCTAATCAGTCGAAACAATTGTTAGAGTAGTTCTAATAAAATAGTGCAAAACAATATCTTTTAATACGTTTTTACTTTAAATAAATATAATATATTCTTGGTCGGTATTCTTTGGAAACTGACAAACTTGTATCACCATTTTCTAACTCATTGGACCTTATCTGCCAGTTTTGACAAAATACTGATCAAGATCACATTTTATTTTTGTTCTATCTAGTTATATGCCTACCACGTAGTTAACTACGCCGTCGGTTTAGTTTCACAAGTCGATATCTTTGTTAGAAAAGGACCTTATTAAACATTACTAAATGCCACAATGAGTAACAAATTTCTACACATAGCATCTGTACGTTGTCACTATTTACCGAGTGGCGTGGTCTAGTGCTCTACATCATTGCTTAGCATTCGGGAGGTCACCAGCTCTAGTCAAAGTTTTCTGTGGTTCCCTTGGATCATTTAGGCAAATGCTGGAGCAGTAATATTACACAGTTTTTTTAGTTAGTTAGATTTAGTATTTTTTCACTTCCTAACTACACCACCCACCCATTCCCACGATTCCTTTGCACTACAATGTATCTCGCCCACCAGCACTAGTAGCTGGTGGGAATGAAACACAAAAAAGTTGTTAATGTTCTTGTCAGTATTTATTCATTGTAGACGAGCCAAAAGCTACAGCTATAAAGCACATATTAGATAATACAAAGTTAGAATTCAAATCATGAACACTCCTTCCGTACGTATCAAAAAAAAAAAGGTTGGTATGACCTGATTGCCATCCATGTCCGTAGATATATCATCTCCACTCGGAATTTAAGTGGCTTCGTCCCACCGACAGATCAAAGGTCTGTTTTCTTTGATGCATAATATAAAAAGTCGGTAAAAGTATCAGAATTGCCACACTGTTAGCATATCAAGCCCTCCATTCTTTCTTTCGTTTACAGAGAGCGGCAGAGCTAACGACTATTTGTAGACTAGGCACGCGTTATCCAAATCCAATCTCTTTCGGAAAAGCGTAACGCAAACGGAACCGCACGTTTTAAAAGAGGGTCTCTTTATGGAGCCTCGACACACCTAACAATTTACGGTTTTACATATGTATGTATCTATGTATGTATGTATGTGTATAACTCTGTTGCAGCCTTGACTCTCTATGGGTCGAAAATTAGTAGAAATGATGTACGTGTTACTCCAAAGAGACGTCTCCATCCTGAATAGATAACAGACACAGATAAACGTGTACATATATGAACTATATAATAATGTTTCACGTATCTATGGTACTGTCGTATGGTAAGTACATAATTTGGAAAAATTTTTACCATTCCCCTTCCAGTTCCTAATGGTATTTTAACCTATTTTAATCAAAACGATACTGTCAACAGCAGTTATTTAATTATTCATAAAAATATATACATTTCAAAAGAATCAATTGTCAGATACATGTTTACAATGCACTTCTCGAACAAATTTGAGATAAATTAGCCAATAATTTCTCACATTATAAGTATTTCACCAAAAGTGATTATAAAAAGAATGCTTAAAATGTATTCCTTAGCTATTGTTGCGTCCCTTGGTCCACCAACTGCTTTATTATCATTGCAAGATGCGTAATGTTTTCACGCTTACTTTTTAAATTCAGATTTTTAGATACTTTGTTCATTTATTACCAGTTCCTTTCCTTTAGCAACTTAGTCTCGAATCCTCTCCTAATTACACTACCATAAATAGCCAAAAATTCCAATAATTTTTCTAGCTGCAACTGTCAACCCCCTAATCCTAACGTCCCTCAATTTGTATCAAACTTCTGTCACATTTATAACCATACACCAATACGCTACAACAATTTTTAAATCCCACATTCTTCACTTGTGACACCTATCATCCATTGTTCTCATCAAATTTAACTACACCTCCATCCCTTTCCAACTTATTCTAAAATCTACAATTAACCTTTTCCTAAAAAGAGAACATCACAAGCAATATCAATTCATATTAAACTATCTATCTATCAGCTATATTCAACTTATATCAACAACCAAGTCTAATCAATTAATAATATTCAAGCTACAACTCAATCGTGACGCAACGCTTCCTTGTAGTTGCTACCAGTGTTACCCGTTGTAAAAAGTGTAAATATATGTATATAAAACCTGCTCAAAGACTTTAATTCAAACGACTTACAAACGCTACTTCAATCAAGATTCAATACAAATACCTGGACTTCATCAAGTTTCAGTCCACGACGATTCAAAGAAAATCAAAACAGCTATAGTATGCGATCAATGATTATTTTTGGCTATTCCAAAACTTATTTTCAATAACAGGTAGTTTCCAATGGGGCTGAATATTCTTTTAAATAGTTTCTTTTCAGGCTTGGGTTATATTAGTCGAGATTAATTTAGAAATAAATATTTATTTAAAATTTTATACATACGGATATCAATTTCTAGATCGTAATTTTGATCATAAAAGGGCAACACCTATTCAAATTACAATAATCGCTTGTACGAAAGTGGCACTTCGTGCTTTTAAAATGAAGTAGTAGATAACGACCGGTGGTGGAGCTATATACAATATGGACGAAACGTAGGAAACTGACACATATTCCTGAGACGGGCTCATATATATATACATAAATACAGGTACGTATTTTTAGATTTGATTGTTTAGGTACTGCTTCATTACCTATAGTAAGTAAATAACACACTAGATATAACTGAATAATATATCTACCTTACACACCTCCATCGTTACCCGTTGTATTACCTGCTTATTTTCCTGCCAACTCTATACAGATACCATATATCAAAATCAGCATACATAATAAAGACATAACTGGCACATGCATAAATAATTAATATGCGCCTCTATTTATAGTAAACCATGTAAAGGAAATGATGATAAACTTATGGTAAAATTAAAATACTTTTTGTACTTACTTATAATAAATTCTTTGTGGAAGCATTTTATGAATAGCGTGAACTAAAATTTGTATTGAAATAGAAGGCCATGATAAACAATTGATCAACTTCGGGGACCATGGAAAACAACAATTGTCCTTTTAAACTAATCGAGCATTATCTCTAAAACGTTTATGTATCTTACAAGACTTGTAATTAATTACTATTTATAATGTTTACATGGCCTTTAGTACTGTTTTGAAATTAATTTTAAAAAAACGTGCAAATGTATCTTCATAATTTTATTTTTACATGAAAGGCTGCACCCTAATCTACTTTTCTATATAATTTCCTTCAATATTGAGGTACTTGTCATAACGTTTGACCAGTGACCAGTTTTTGAATACCCTTCTCATAGAACTCTATTGCCTGAGTTGTTAACTACTGGATCACAACTGACGCTGACCGCCCAGATGTTTCTTCAAGTGCAGGAACAAATGGTAGTCACTGGGCGCCAGATCAGGGCTGTCGGGGGATGATCTAGAGTTTCCCAGTGAAAAGATGTGATGAGATCTTTAGTCCGATTAGCCACATGAGGACGGCCATCTTTAAATGCTCTCACCCACTTCCTTACCATTCCATCACTCATGTTTTGTCCGTAAACTGCACAGATCTCACGATGAATATCAATCGATTTTAGTCCTTTAGCACTAAGGAATCGTATAACAGTCGGCGGGACTCACAATTATCGGAGGCATCTTAAACACTCAGTAAACAACGTAAACAAGGGCGAATCAGACTGTAATGGCGTCAGTGCGTAGGTGAGAGATGTAGGTACTCAGTGTGCATGCGCGGAACGCTGACCGCAGAGGCGGCAGAATTTCAAAACGGTACCTACTTAAAAAATATGCCTCGCATATAATGCATTAAAGATACCTCCTCAAGGCTTCAAGGTCGGGGGTCACTGGGCTTGAGAGAGGTTGGTCAACAAATCAACTATATCCTTTTTTCGTAACTTATATTTATAAATAACTAAATACGTAAATGACTAAACCAAATAAACAAATAAAAATAAATGAAATATTAAATGATCCGAGTCAAACTGGTATATTAAGTCATATCTCATTTTATCTACGGCTTGATGGACCCCGAACCTCTTCTTTACGCAGACTTCTTCACAACTTAGCACATTTAGTCTCCTCGATAATGATTTGAACTTTCAACAACTAGAACTTGGTCATGGCCCACATTCGTTGTGGTTCCGTAAAACGCAAATTCTGATGAATGTATCACAATAAATATAATAAAATTTTGAATAATACTTTCATGTTCCGTAAATTAACTCGAATCTATTTTGGAATAAGTAAAAAAAAAAAAAGACAAGTTTATTAATTATAAACAGTATGTGACTATAGTGCCAATTACTTCGGTTATGTCAATGATTTATAACTATCTAATATATGTATATATATCCATCTGATTATGATAAGTTTGAAATCGCGATCCAGAGCTGACCAAGAACTTAATGTAGTTTCACTTCCACCGAAATATTTTTTAATTTAACACAACAATTTGGTCACTTAATACATATTTAGAAGAGAAATCTCCAATTCTTATTTATTGCGAACATGTGTTAAATCTTTGGCCCACGCAATAAAATGATACCATATCTGAGTTAAATCGGGAATGTAAAATAATAAACAAACATTTAGTAGGTACTTTATGGCGGTCCAATTAAAAATTCAAAAGGCTTTATTCCAAAAACAGTTTTATGCCGCTATCAGATTACGGTTTCCGCGAGAAATGTTTTTTAGGATCATAAAAACGAATGAAGTATTTAACAACAACGGATATCATATTTCGTGAATCCCTAGAAGCGATTTAATGCATAATCCGACAACAACTGTTTGCTCTCATCTACTCTAAAGTGTAACTTTTATGTTTGTGATACCTTTTAGAAATTTATACGCTTCTAAATGTAGTGAAAACTTTTACTACAAGGCACGATTTAATATTTCTTTTTTAATTTGCACAATGGCTTAGTAAAATTTTCTGCCACAATGAGCGATTTTATCACTTCGTTTGGCAAAATTTCAACGTTCGTTAATATTATCAGTATTTCTACCTCACAACGTAAGTTTATACAAAATTCTAACTAAAAAAACGTTTAAGAAAAGTAAGTTATGAACGAATACCTACAAGCGGCATCTCTAATGAGGCTTAAAGTTAACAGAAAGTGATATAAAGTGATCGTAAACCATGAAGGGGACAAAACCGACGCGACGCGACAAAAATAACTGACGAGAAACAATCACGAATATTCGACGTAAGACCCCATAAATAAGTGAGTAGCATCCGACGAGGGTAATCTGTACATGTAAGGTGCAAACAAGAAGACTGAACAGTGAGATAAATCCACAATAATATAAATAATCAGATTGTTAATTGTTAGATAAATAATTAACATGAAATTAAACACACTAGAGAAGTTTCGCTAAAGGCAAAGTCATTCTTTTAATTGTTAAAAAAATCAAGAATAACGAAAAATATTTTAAGTAAACTAATTTGGGATTTTTGGAACCTTCTGGCACACTCAAAATGTAACTATACCAGAACTGAGAACACTTACGTTTCGCTAACAAAGTTAGCATCATCAAGAGATGATTTAGAACCGTAATCTGATATCAGATTACACTTTAAGTAAATGTGATTGATTGATGATAATCATTCAAAACTGGACAAATCAAAACGCTAAAAAATAAGAAATGAGAGTACAAGGAATCCAAATTTATTTAAACTAGAAATAAATATTAATTAGTCTTTTGGTAAAAAATAATATAAATAGTGTCACATAGTGCTTATAATTTATAAAATTAGATTATTTTCGGATTAACTTATTATAAATAGATTTGGGTTAATTTACGAAACGGATAATGCAAGACTTCATAATTTTTATTGTTATATATTCAGTGGAATTTGCGTTGCACGGAACCACAACGAATCTGAGTCGTGTCCAAGTTTTAGTTATTGAAAATGCAAATAAGGACTTTGTGGGGTCCTATAAAGAGCCAGGTTAAATCATTATAGGGGAGATTAAGTAAGTCAGCAAAGCCATGAAGAAATCTGCGTGAAGAGAAGGTTCAGGGGTCCGTCAGGTTCGGGAAATCGTCGTATACGAGGAGTATTAGCGTTAGGTGTGACCCTATCCCGAATTTCCAAAGACAGATCTACACCATCAAACCACAGACAAAACCAGGTAGAGTTTATAGATTGCGTATCGCAATTGTGAAACATTTTAAATATAATAACATAACACAAAAGTTACAAAACTTTTATTGTAGACCACAATAATATTATTTCACCACACAGTGGTAATTTTTGTAACTTTTGTGTCGTGTTATTATTTTAAATGGAGTTACAAGAATTAATAGCTTCGTCGATTAATTATTTTAAATATAATTGAAAATGGGGATTTTGAGTAACAAACAAACACTGGGTTACGTTTCACGAAAAAAATTATTTATTCTTCTCTACAATATTGTTTCAACCCTTGCGGGTCATTATCAAGAGCTATGGTGTTACTAAAGATGTAAATAACGTAACAGACTTATATAAACGGATGACAATAAGCAATGGGACAAATTAACAACAGGTAGGTCCAATAACAGCGGATTATCCAAAGTGAACATTTCAATTTGATTATTTACAATTTTTGCTTATTATTGATAGCTTTCTTAATTTCCAAAGATTCGAGCAAACTCAATTTACGACCTTCTTGTGCAGAATGTAAAAGTTCAATCGAATTAGTGTCTAAAAAACCAGGTAGGACTTAATCTCCCAGTTTAACTCTTGGCTATTGATTTATAACATTTCATTTAGTTTGACGTTTTTATTTGGTGTAGTCATTGTGCAGTATGTAGGACATTACCTGAACCCGAACGTTCCGAGAAGGATATCATTGTATATATTTTGAGTTGGTCGGCGTTATTTTGAGTTATTTATTGATTTATTACCACCCTTATTTCTTGAATAGCTAATTTTACACCATCATATAATCACAATAGCCAGCCGTCCTTCGGAATTTGTACAAGACCCATTTCATAGTTAATTCACAACAACCCGTTTTTACCATTTTTTCTCCTTAAGGTTAAGTAATTTATCTATAGTTTTAAGTTTTATGTTTAGTATTACGATATCTTTCAAATAAACAACAGCAAAAACCAAACGTATCGTATTATTCATTATCATCAAATATACATCAAATTCGGCGCCTCATCCTATCATAATATAACGAAAAAAAAAATAACTTGATTATTTTCATAATAATCCCAACAGTTATTTAGTTAGTTAGTTGTCTGTAAATATATGATACTTTAAGAAGTCTTATTCGATACAACAGCAATGATGTAACATAGAAAGAACAATACACAATTTTTAAAATTCAATGAAATTATGATCTAAAACAGTGGTATAAAATGAAACACTAAATGTAAACAAGTAAATGCAATATAATTTAATCGAAATACTGCGGTTGTCAGCCACTTGGTGAAGCATTTTCAAAATAAAATACTATTTTATTGCAATACAATTTTGTTTACATTATTGATAAACAAATACGGTAAAAACAATTATTTCAAGAGGAAGGAAGTGGCTAAAACATATTTTGGAAATATACAATGATATAATATGGAAACAGCAGAAACAACTACTCCGAGGGCTAATACCCCTACAGGCATTGAATTACACTGTTGATTCCGATGGATTCTTAGACGAAAATATAGCATATTCAAAAAAGAAAAATGCATTAAAATCCTTTTTCGTCTAAATTTAAGGATCACAGATCCCACATTTTGAACGCGTCCTACACAGTAGGCACAGCGCACGGAAAGCCATATCCCAAGACCGGTTTCGACCTATCGGGATTCATCAGGTGGGCACTGGTAGAAAAGCTTTAACAAGCTATATAGTAGATATAAATAAATAAAATTTAGACGAAAAAGGATTTTAATGCCTTCTTTCTTTTTTGAATACAATGCAAAAATGAATAGCAAGGATAGAAAGCGTAAATCAGTCGAAATGCTCGTGTAACTATAAAGAAGGTTTAATTCATATTTTCCAACAACCCTAAAAAACGGCTCTATCTGATAAATTTTACTGGAAATTGTAGTATCAACCAATGTACTACCAATTTGACGTGGAAGCTTTTAGTAAATCGTCAACTTTGGAAATTTAATGGAAATATTGAGATGAAGTAGAGACGAAGGGAAATGTTCACATCGTAGCGCAGAGCCGGTAATTACATTTTCAATTTACATATGCGAGTTTTAAGCATTTCATTGAAATGTTCACTGTTGCCGAGTCTGTGTGTTTGAGGAGCGAGCAACCATCAGAATCAGAGTTACATAGTATCTACGACTCCCCGTGACCCCGTCGACTGGCATCGTCATCGTCATCGTCATATAGTCGACTTTGTTGTAGTCGCCCGTTATCTCTTGTTTTCCTTTTCGCTGATAAAACGTCTCTTAACGCTTCAGCTACCAGCAGCCGGATTTCAAAGGGCTCTGTTACTAGGTTTCAAAGGTATAGGTCGCTCTACGACAATATGACTTTCGCTCAAGTTTCACCCTCGTGCAGATAGTCGAATGAACAAGAATTATACGATTAGAATGAGGAAGTGGGTAGCGTGAGAACTTCATTACAATAATCAGTTATTTGATTTTAATACACAACAGATATGTACTTTCATCAAAAGGGTCCTTTTCTATAAACAGGATATCGCACATTACTTGGAGATGTCACATAATGCTTATAATTCAGAAAATTATATTATTATTTTTTAATTTACTCAAAAACACGGAAACGTTATTCAAAATTTCATTATTTTTATTGTTATACGTTTAGCGGAATTTGCGCTGCACAGAACCACAACAAAACTGGGTCGTGACCAACTTCTAGTTGTTGAAAATGTAAATAAGCACTATGTGAAGTACTATAAAGAGTCAGGTTAAATAATTATCGTGAAGATTAAGTAAGTCAGCGAAACCATAAAGCATTTTGCGTGAACAGAAGGTCCGGAGAGTACTGACGTTGGGTGTGACCCTATCCCGAATTCTCACAGACAGATGTGCTTCATCAACAAAACCAGGTAGGACTTAATCTCCCAGTTTGGCTCTTGGCTTAATTTATAACATTTTATTTAATTTAATCTGTTGATTTAATTTAATCATTTGTTCCATGATTTATTTATTTAATATTTAGCTATACATAATAGTTATTTGAATATATACATTTTCGAAAAGGGAAAATCGTTGTTTTATTGACCAACTTCTCGCATGTCCAGTGAACCCAATCTGCGAAACCTTGAGGAAGTATCTTTGATAAAGAGGTGTTATGAAAATGAAATCCGACTTCTACGGTATGTCAAAAAACCATTGACTCGTATTCCACCAGTTAAACTGGAATCTTCAAAGGGAATATATGAAAAATGAGTTGAAATTGCTTTCTCATTTTTTTGGCATAAATACTACTTAAATTTCATTTCCATTCTGTCAGTGTGATTGAAATATTATATGGCACATATTCCGAACGGGAAAGCATATCCGTGTACAATTCTGTAAAACCTTGAATTGAAGTACGCTGCGCATACAGGGTGAGTTATATCCGACATTGACATATATTAGGAATCATCTCACAGAATGAGTGAAAATTCAAACAAAAATTCTTCTTGGCCAAATTCCGATACTTACGATTTTACTTAGAGATTATAACGTAATAATAAAACACGACATTTCAACATAAACTTTCATTTATTTCGACGAATCATTTTGACCGGAGAGTCATTCTTAAGAGTACAATCAATATTAATTCTAAATAACAGGAGTATAGTACCAATTTAATTTCTTTTTTTTTTAATGGATATGCAAACTTTTTATATCATTATCCCCTTTGCAATAATCGGACATCTTCATCAGGTTAGTAACAAACCTAAATTGATAGTTTTTACAGAATGTATATGTTTATCTAACCTAATTTGAACTGATCGACCACTTTGGCCTATATAAATTGCATCGTAATTTTATAATTCAACTGGTAGACTCTAGCTCTCTTAAAACATCAACTTTCCGTTTGTAATTTACTAGTATTCATGTTGAAAGATCCTTTTCTAATAAATTATTTTATTTAAATATATTTCATCTACTTGTTTCTTAATATTAGAAATTATCTGTTAAAACAATTTACCGTTTTCATTTTTGCATTTAAAAAAAAAAGAACGATCTTTAATTTGAAAAATAGTTTAGACGACAGTTTAATACTCATACTGGGTAAAATACGACACTGATAAAAAGACACACTTTTCGTTATATAGGTCATGTTGAAGTTGATAATGTTTTCAATAAACAAATAACTATAGATAGGTATGTATTAGAATTATATAGGAAAAGCAGTTTTTTTTTTAATTTTCCTGTAATTATATATTTTGCAAAAAAAACGTCGCTCTACAGAATCGTTTTTCGAATAAGTTTCAGTGAATGAGAGTCGATGATACAATGTCTATGTACGCTTTAGTCTCTTGATACAATGGGACCTTCATTCCAAAGCTGTTTTCTACAATGCATCCATCGGAAATAGCGACAAAGGCTCTGAAATTAAGGGAAAAGTTCGTGAAATCTGTTGGCGCATTGCGGAGTGAGACATTGGACTCAAAATACTTCTACGAGGCGTAAATTGAAAACGCCTTTGAATTAAACTGATGTAAATGCATTTGATAATGAGTATTAACGTAAGGATGAATTAGAATTTACAGACCCCTACAAAAAGTACTGGGGACAAGGACGAGCACTTCATACCTTGGCAAATACGTTTTGTTACTTAAATGTTACTATTTTAAGAACCTATAATTTTATAAATATAAAAATAGAATCAACAGAAATAACTACCTCCGAGGGCTAATACCCCTACCGACATTTAATTACACAATTGATTTCGATGGATTATTAGACGAAGATATAACATATTCAAAAAAGAAGGAATTAAAATCTTTATTCGTCTAAATATTAATATCAAAGATATCGCACTTGGAACGCCTCCTACCAAGTAGGCACAACGAACCGAAAGCCACATCCCGACCGGTTTCGACCTATCGGGTCTCATCAGGTGGGCGCTGGCAGAAATGCCTTTACAGGCTTCGGTTCGTTGTGCCTACTTGTTAGGACGCGTTCAAAATGTGAGATCTTTGATCTTAAAATTTAGACCAATGAGGATTTTAATTCCTTCTTTTTTGAATATGCTATAATTTTATTATTTTAATTACTAAATACAAAGTGACATATAAAAATGTATATTAGTAATACAACACAGCTGCATCCAGAAGGACATAGACCTATAGTATCAAACATAAATGCTCCCACGTACAATTTCGCAAAATGGTTAACTCAAAAATTTGAAAACTACCCAAAACCGTCAAATTTAATGATTAAAAACAACTATGAATTAGTAAATAAACTAAAATCAATTAAATTAGAAGAAGGAGACAAATTTATATCTTTTGACGTAGCAGCTTTATTCCCCAATGTTCCAATTAAGGAAACTTTATCATTTTTAGAAGATTGGTTATCAAAATTAAATATTCCAGACATAGAAATTAAAGAATTGAAAATTTAACAATTTTGTGTATGTCACAAAGTGTTTTTCAGTTTCGAAGTAAAACTTATAAACAAAATAAACGGCACAGCTATGGGTAACCCCCTATCCCCATTTTTACCTAATTTGAGATTGAAAAAAAATTATTCATTACCTTTCCTTGATTTACTAATTATCAAAGGAAATAATCACTTAAGTTTTGACAACTTTAGAAAATCTACCCACACAGGTGGATATATATATATATATATACCAGTAGATTCTCATACATGTAAACAACACAAATTGGCTGCTTTTAATAGTTTAGCATATAGGTTAGTCAATATCCCGTTAAACAAACAAAGACATCAAAAAGAATTTGACCATATTTTAAAACTAGCAGAAGACCACGGATTTAATAAAAAGGATATAATAAAAATTATTGTGAAACAGAACCTTAAAAAGCAAATTAAAGAAACCACGACGTTAACGCTTCTGTCTAAAAATAAAATTAGGAGAAAATTTACATACCATCAAAACCTTACAAAGTTCGTCAAACATGTCTCTAAAGAATTGAATATTGAACCAGTTTTTTCCAATAATAGAAATAAATTAAAAAACCTCTTGGGAAACCCTAAAGACAAGGATGATTTTAAGAATAAATCTGGTATATATAAGATCAGCTATAATAATTGTGATAAATATATATAGAAAATAGAGATTTCAAGGTTAAATTATGAAAATGCAACTTTTATAATGAATTTGGAGATTATACCTACCATGTGAATTAAACATAAAAAGGCGTATATTATGTAACACATTTACATTCCTGATAAAAATTGGTGCAACAAAATACACACCTTTATAAAATAATTTACATATAGTACCTGCTGTACCTGCATACACCCTTTTTTTCATTATTTATCATGTTATTCATGTTATGAGAACTTACATATGCCAAGTCCTTATGCATATTTTTTTAATCTACTTAAAAATGCCAAGCATTTTCATGCATTACATTTGTAACAGATGGAAAGTATAATTAATGATATATTTATGCTAACTTTAAACGATTTATCCTCGATTCAGGCTTCATAAAAAATACCCCCAAAGGTTCAGCTGAGTCTAAAGCAAACATATAAAACCTTCGGTGGGACCGAAGTTGCCACTAAAAATAAAGATCTATTTGTACCTGCCACAAAGTTGGGGTTTTAAAAGTAAACAATCAATCTTGCCACCAGAGAAAAGAGTGCTCACCTACCTGATAAGGTAGTGATAAGGAGTGTGGTCCTTGTGTTACGAAAACGACAAACGCGTGTGAATCATTTCACTCAAAATTTAACAAATCTTTTTACACACAAATGATAATCCAAATCATACAACATAATAAATATATTGTTAACAGTTCTTATGTTGAACCTGTAATTAATATGACATTAATAAACGTAATTTCTGATTCCAACAAAATGAAATGGTGATAAAAGATACGCAAGACAAATGTGACATAAGTTTTAAAACATACTTAAAAACATCCACTTGAAAACATATGTAAATACTAAGTAGGTAAGTTTACTAAAACAGATGACGTCTGACAAGTTAACAATTGCCTTTAAGTAGTGCTTAAGTATTTCCCTCTGATAAATATTAGGGTAGGTTAGCTGTTTCTATTGTTATTTGGGAAACGATAAATCAAATAGAAGACAGGTACCGCCAAAGGCTGTTATTTATTTCAGACAACTACAAGGTTAGAAACGCGAAGACGCCGAGTTATCAAAGATTATTCGTTGACGTGTTGGGCGAATGGTAGCACCGTTTCTTCGAAGAAAATCGCGCGATTTAGTGAAATATAAATGCGGCCACAACTGTTTGACCCGGTTTCGGAAAATTATTAAGCGGAACAAGGGGCCACACAAAAACACTAGCTATGCTACATGAATACTAAAACAGGTTCCGGAAGTAATCGGACCGCGAGGTTGGGAAATCTCATAAAACGTACCTACAAATTTCGTCCTTTCGATGGAATACCAATTGGTAAAAGGATAGAAACCATCTTGCAAGAAAAGGGATTCGATGTCGTAAACTACATGCATTTTAAAAAGAACAAAGGATACGTTAAGTATACCCATAATATTCAGAAATTTTTCTATATAAAAAGTACTATATAAATCACCATAATTCACCAAAAAATTACTGGACATATTTCGATCAAGTTTTTAATGTTATTCCTTATTCCTATTTAATTTAAAGATATTAATTATTATTACTGAATTAAGTTTTACACAGTAAACTTGACAAGTAACGTAGTAGTTAAAAATTACGAAAACGTCTTCAACACATTTATTTAAATAACTCCTGAATTAATCTTCTCATTTTCCGAAAACAAAATCATCTCTAACTAATTATTTGCGAAAATTAGTCTAATCTTGGACGTCCTCCAACTCTCATTACTCCTGTTCCTGTTTCTAAAATGTGTTATTAGCCCTTCATGCCAGAGAAGGTACCATATCATCCTATTTTTTCTTTTCTTTATTAACTCCCATAGCACCATCTCTTCTACTTTCTCCAATACCGTAAATTTTAATATTCTAGATCTTTTCCCTTACAATTCCTTTGAGAATTTCAGGGAGGGGGGGGAGGATATGAACCACATACACTTTAGAATACTCACAAGTCGATACAATTTAGAACCAGACAATATTAATTTTATGAATGGTATATTTTTAGTACCACATTAAAAAAGTATTTCTACATAAAGCAAAAGAAAATATTCCTTTATGTATTAACAACCTCTATGTTTAAATCATCAAAAGAATTCACACCTTTTCGTAATTCTACTGCTATATTTTTTACCTCCCCTCCGTTTTCTGCCTTCCGAATGTCTTTTTCGTACACTTTTATTTAATAGATAACTACTATACATATTCACAATATAATCTTTAGAGTTTCGTTCAATGCCGCCGCAAGAAAAGGCAGAAAAGTTGCAAAAATAGAAATGGCCCATAAAAGTGTCAATCTTAGATTCAACGTTCGAAGTGAGAAATAAAACTCCTTTTCTCCTTGCGACACGAGTGGTGAAAGGATCCGAAGTGTCTACGCATAATACAGATCGCACTCCCTCGGGATAGGTCTCCGTCTTCCTCTCCCGGGATCCCAACTTCCGATCTCTCAGCTCTTTTGCCAGCTGAAGAGCACACGACACAGAAACGTAATACTAAATATTCCACGAGCTAATCTCGATCTCGGATTTATGGTGATGGAAACTCTGTTATGCTATACACACGAAACAGTCAATTCTCCCTGTAATAAAACATAGAGTCGCGTTTGACGTCGCTACTCTTTATTATCGCTCTTTATGTGCCATTACAAAAATTACGAAACGAAAATATCACACAAATGTAAATAGTACCTATATGTAGTACCCATAGGTACAACTCCCACTTTTTTTAGAATTCCCTTCATCATCTTATTAAAATACAACTCACGTGTCTGTCCGTGTGTCACGATTGATTTTCTTAGAAATCGTGTGACTTCAAAACTTAAAATTTGGAAATTTAGAAACCTTAAATGTGACCCAAAACCATGTATTAAAAAAAAAACGAAAATCCAGTAGAATCAAAAAACGTACTTTATAATGGTACAAAATTTCAAAAATGTAAATATAAAAATTGAATCGAGATAAACAACTACTCGGACGGCTAATACCCCTACCGGAATTAAATTACAAATTTCAAAATGTGAATTTGTATAATGTTTTGGTACAGTAAGGGTGTAAAAGAAAATATTTTATCAGGGTTGCTCAACAAGAGAGAGATGTTTATATGAATATTAGATGTAGTTTCTACTCATTTTGAAAGAATCATGTATGAAACAATCATTTTATTCAAAAATTGAAAATAAAAAACAGAAAGTTTCACTAATAATTTAATCGATACCCGACAAATTTGTTTCGGCCGATTCGGCCATTAACGGGAGTATACAGTGATTACTGTCGGGTATCGATTAAATTATTAGTGAAACATTCTGTTTTTTATTTTCAATTTTTGAATTAATCATGCAGTTTCACAAAAATTGCACCAAAAATAGCTTAAGTTTCATTAAAATCATTTTATCTTTCCGGTGTTCTTTTAAATCTTAAAATAAGCTTTTTAGATATGACAGATTCTAGAGAAGACAGCAAGTGAAACTTTGAGATTTCTATAATCCCCACTTGCAGAGATACTATAATACCAGCTAACTCTAATCAGTCAATATATTATAAATCAAATTAACCTCTTTTCATATCTTTATACTTAGACTTCAAAAATACCCTCCTTCACAAATAAATTAAAATAAAGAATTAAAAGTTATTAAAAAAATATCAAAGAAGAGTGAATTCAATGAGTTTGTATAAAAAAACAAAAAAAACTTTTACAAACTAAATTTTACAAAATTTAAAGACTCGGTAGTCGTAAATTTATGAAACATAATGAAAATAATACTGAGAACATTAAGTAGCTTTTATAATGTTTCAAAAAAGCTTATTAATTAACTCAACAATTGTTTCGCCATATGATACCTTTATCAAGAGTACTACTATAATACTGAAGTTCGACAGTGCGTAACCGTCTTAAATAGTGACAACTATTGTTGCCGAAACACTTGTAGAGTTAATTAATAAACTTTTTTGAAACATACAAATAGTGTAGGTCGTATATTAATTAACAATAAAGTTAATAAAAAAGACATATTAAGCAAATCTTGTGCTTACAAGATCCATTGTAATACAAGTGATGCCTTTTATATAGGCCAAACAGGTAGAAGTGTCAAAAATAGAATTAAAGAACATAAAACTTCCATTATCAATATAAAATATATTATTATATATAATAAGCAAATAAAAATGTTTAAACCTTTTCGAACAGTTAGAGATTAAAGAAGCCTCAAAATTTGATTAAAAAAAACGAGCATCAAACATTCCAACTAGACATTTACATAAATAATATCCCCGTAATATGTGCAGCAGCCAAATAACCCTCAAAATTCCCAAATCGATGCCTTCATCCACTATTTTAGTACATATAGCTTTAATTTTAGCAACTTAATACATTACTCTTGACGAAGACCTTAAAAACTAAAATAATTTTAAAGATATAGTCAGATGTATTGGATCATTAAAAAGCAAAAAGTTGTTTGTTATTTTAATATTAAATACTGTTTTATGATATACCAACCAAGGAATCAATGGAAACTCTTGAATTAAATACTTGATAAAAACGTTCAGCTGAAGCCAACTTATTCCAGCATAGTTTTAGCTTCATTAGAATTTTTTTTATGGCCTATGTTCTAGACACTGTAATTACAGTTTAGCGTTGCGGCTGTATTTGAATGTTTTATGCTATGTATAAACTGCATTGCACTTAGACGTGGACACCTGATGTGTTTCACGAAAATATGTACGTACATACATGTAAGCGGCTAAAATGTTATTAACGCGTCAGTTATTTTGCAAAATGTTGCCTTTATGATGTCCCTAAATTTGTGATGAACACATACAAGCGGCTGTGTGTTGTAATATTTGTTGCAAAAAGCGTAGGTATTGTAGATTTTCGTGTCGAAAGTCCATTATTAAGTAACCAAATTTCCATGGTTACTGACTGCTTTCATGTACAAGCCACCCGGTTCAATTATGGATATGAAAATATCATAAATGAATAACAACATACATTAAAACAAAAAAGCGCCTACAGTTTTGACAAAAACAATGTTCCACAAATTCTCCTTTCATTAACATATCTACAATTAGATAAAATTCATGTTTGCTTACAGAAGACCCACAAATATATCGATAATAATAACAATAATTTATGAAAGAAATAAATTATATATAATATTGTTTTTGTCAGTATAACATATATCGCTATCTGCTGATATTTACTGATAATTTTTGACAAGGACCTTGTTGCGGCTTAATACTCTTTTGTTCAAATTTGTTTATTTAATATTATGGTGGTGACTGATAACCAGGAGATGCTGAAAATAGTCTTTATAATTTACCGACGACGGCAACCATCCCGCAATGATTGTTGCCTCCGTGATTACTTGCTGACAAAGGTCGGCACACATCAAAAGGCCATGGCCATGGCGAATGCGACAATTCATACTAATATTTAAGGTAAACAGACAGTTGCAATTTGATCCTTGATTGAACCAGTCGATTTGGTTTCCGCGCTATCTTTTTTCTTCATATACGGTCCACGCAATATATATGGTCCACCCCTTTTTTATTGTAAAGTTTTAGTTAAAGTGTTTGTTTGTAAATTAAGTTTTTAATAAATATATATAAACGATCGAGTGGAGTCATTTATTAGAACAATTTTCGTGAGCAAAACATTGCAATAAGTTCGTCAAACTACGGCGACAACAGACCTTCCGAAGCTATGTACTTGTCAAACTGAATCTACGACGTGGCTTACAGATTCACCTACGTGAATCAAATATTAATAAAGAACAAATATTCAACTTGCATTTACGGAGCCACTTCGTTTTGGGGAGGGGTTTGTCGAATCTGCCTATCACTTATAGGGTTTTATTAATGACCAAGAATTGGGCAAGTTTTGATGCCACGCATTCTAGCCTACCACAAGCATGGTCATTTAATGGTTGATGGATGGATCCTAATGTGAAATACCAGCAAACGCTAATTGGTCAATCAATGCCAAATAGAACAGAACAGTGATTAAAGATGTTAGAATTTCCAAATAACAGAGATCCTTCTATATATTTATTTATAAATTACAACGAATTAAAAATTGAAATGAATTGAAGTCTATGTTCTTTGAGATTGAGAGTCTACAAAACTACTGAAACTAAAAATAATATTCGGCATATTCATAAATGTATAATAAAATTTTACCTGCTAAGAAAGGTCGGTCAGGCAATATTGTACTTATAGAGAAAAATACTAAACTATAAATCTAAATACTACATTAAACTGTATACATATCTAGTAAACTTAACAAAAGAATTAAAATGAGTAAAAGTGTCGATTGAGAGACTTGAACCAACGATCTCATGCTTACAAGACGAGAAGGCTACTCCTTGAGCCACGCAGCTCTTTGTCTAAAGTTACAATTTATTGTATTAAGGCGCACAATATTCTTTAACTTTAACTCCATTTTCTCAAAAACTACTACACTACTGATGCGCTGATGAGAACGAGGGTGTATCAAATATAAACGGGATTGGTTTTGTAAAAAATTCGAACTATGTTTGACTAGACATCGATACATATACTGTTTTTCTACATAGTCTCCCGCCCTAGAAATACATTTTTCCCAACGGATTGAAAGGTTCTTTATGCCATCATCGTGGAAACTCTTTGGAGGTTCTTGTAATCATTGGAGCACAAATGCTTCCACTGCGTCGTTAGTCTCGTCGACCAAAGAGATGGAAGTCACAAAGGGACAAGTCCAGGTTATATGGCAAATTCTCCAGACTAATGCATCCAATTTTTGCCTGATGAACATGCACCCATGTTTCGTCACAGGTGACGATGCGATTCAAAGGTGCTTTACCGTACTTCTAAAATCGATTGAAGTGTTACTGCGAAATCTTCAATCAATGTTGCTTGTTATCCTTCGATAATAGCCGGGGAACGCAAACTCATCTAATAGACACTTTGCGAATTTTTAGATCATGTCACGATCCCGTAACTGATGGTCAATTCATCAACTATCTTCTACAGAATTATGCGTCCATTCCCTTCAGTAAAATTTTGGATCGGCCAAAGGCCAACGGACTCCGATCCTTGGCTCTCTTTCTCGACCTTTTGACGGCTTTCAGTATATATATAACACCCGAATTCTTGATAAGGTGTTGTCCCCGAACTGTGCCTGTAATTGCCCCAAAATTTCGGTTCTATTCACCTCCTCCTTGACCAAAAACTTATTACTAATCCGTTGCTCCACCCAGACATGCACCTCTACCGCGCTTATTGTTTCTTTTCGTACTAAATCGACTCAGACGAATTGCGGTTGGTTCTTCCATCTCCCTAGCGGTACAGGCCATCTTCATATCTACTACTACCAAGTCACTGATCTCTCCGTAATTAAAAAAATCAGTCCCGTTTATATTCGATACACCCTCGTATTATTTGTTTAATCCCGTTATTAACTAATTTTGTCGTTTTTATTGATAAATTAGGCAAATAAAGTTAAAACAAATCGGGTTCTTCTGTCCATTCTCAACTTCTAGATAACGTTTCAACGACTGTTAAACTTTTCCTGCAAACTCTAAATACTACTAATACCAAAATCATCTGGCACATCCCCCGGGATTATTATTTAACGTCACTAATTTAGAGCATCATTTCGCCGTGACGACAAAGCTGCCGCCTCGCTATAAATTTAGATCAATTAAAAAGTTTTAAATGACATCGATTCTACGAACTTATTATCGCATAGGAAATTAAGGCATCAAGGATGGAATATAATCACGAAATTAAGATGTGCAACAACAATATTACAGTCAGTTAAGTATGACGCAGGCTTGTAGGTAAATATTGTTAACTTCTGCCGTTAACGTCTTCAGTGATTCAGAAAATTATTACATACTTATCTTAACCAACAAAAAGACCAACAATAGTTAATCATTTATAAGTTAAAAAATAGTGTACTTGAAGTCTCTTTGTGGCGTTTACCAACATGTTACACTTTCTAATCTCGTTTTTCGTTTCTCCAGTTGGGCTCTTCAGTACTTCAACTAATGCAAATTTTAAAAGCTCTACGTAAAAATGTATAGCCCTCAATATGATGCTCTTCCGGGTGTACTGCTGTACCACATTAAAGAAATCAATTCTTGAAATTATTTAAAGAATTTAATTCATAGCGGATATGTATACACAAATAATTACAAAATTAACTAGTCGTGAAACTAAATAACAAATCGAACGAATAAAATATGTATACCATGAAAAGAGATCAATTGAAACGACGAAAAAGTTAAAAAGCTACTCGTGCTGGTGAGCGGGCAGTCCCTCTGATCTACACTGTAGTGCAAAGCCGGAGGGTAGAGCGAAACGCCCTATTCAGCCTCCTTGCAGGAATCGTGGGAATGGGTGGGTGGTGTGGTTAAGGAGAGAAACATGAGACGGACGAAATGAAGACAGAAGAGAAGTGAAAAATTATCTGTGGAATATTACTGCTCCAGTGATCCAAGGAAACCACAAAAAACTTGGACCAAAGCAGCCGGACCCGGGTTCGAACCGGTGACCTCCCGAATGCTAAGCAACGATCTAGGGCTCTAGACCACGCCGTTGGGTAGTTGTTAGTGTTTTGAAGGTATAAATGCTGATAAGGCTGAATATCAGTAGGCGTTACTTAAAATTGCTAAACAAAATTATTGTCTGGGCACTTTTCGTTCTTATGACGGCTCACGTTTCAAAAGTTATAATAGTAATTTGATTTCGTAATACTATAGTTTTCGTAGGTAGGTTTGGTAAATTACTGATCAAAATCTTTTATTTTCGTCTCAAGTGGAATATGAATATAACCATTGTAGAAACAATTACATTTTTTTAAAACAACAGAATCTGATATAAAAGATCGTATTGTTTTAGATTCTTCGTGCTGCCTCCGTTGTCTAGAGTAAATGAACATAACAAGATAAATGTTAGGTGTGGGAGTAGGAATTTTTGAGATTTAAGTGAATACCATTAGTAATTCTACGCACCATTTCCCATCTTTTTCTGACAGCATTATTTTTAGATAAATTGAGTGGAAGCGATTCTTTTGAAATATCACGCTTCTGGGGCTTAATAAAAAGAGCTGTTTCAGTTGTTGGCCCGTAAGGGATACCTAAAAACCGGACCCTAGGGTCTCGTAATGATGTTTGTAGCTTCTCGTCGACCACCTTGTAGCTCGCGATAGGATAAGCCCACAATTTTTCTTACCATGTCGACGTTCTACTACCCGTATCTATGTTCGTACTGTAACGAATTTTCTAATTGCTTGTATTTATTTAAACAATATTGAATATTAACTGATTTATTTAACACTAAATTTTACTATGTATTTACAGTTATCTACATAACAACTCACTTATTTATTTAATTGTATTTGTATCACCGGATTTACTTCGTATTTACATTGCCTATATAGAACTACCCTCGACTATTTATTAACAACCTATTTATATTTAAGAAAGAAGTCGCCGTTAGCTCTTGGTGAAACATAATTAATAATTAAATAATTAAACACTTGGCGTTGTTTCACAATTTTTTATTAGGGCATCATCAGGAGTATAAACAGTACACTAAAGCTAAATTATAATGTTACGACAGTATATATCTAATTTTTCAGTCGTAAACTAGTTCAACATTTAAGAGGGGGTTGTTTCCAAAATCAAGCCACTCATTGTATAAATTTAAATCATTTGTTTAATAAAAATAATGTTAAAATATTAAATCGCCAAAGAGGTGGAAAAATTTTAGATAATTATGAAATTTTAGAAATAAAAAAAGCCATTTTGAACAATAAAATTTTAACCAATGACCAGCTTGATTTTGGAAGCAACCCCTCTTAAATCCTGAACTAGTTCATACTGAAAAATTAGATATAAACTGTCGTAACATTATAATTTAGATTTAGTGTACTGTTTATCCTACTAATAATGCCCTAAACAACTCCAGGTTTTTAATTATTTAATTAAACCTATTTATATTATCGTGTATCGTTCGAGTGTTCTTCTAGAAGTAACCACACAGCTCTCCACCATTTTTTTATCCGTTCGCTACATGTTTCTTTGTTGTATTTGTTAAAACTTTGCAGACACAATACTAAAATTTTATCTATTTACTTAGACTTTATTTCAACCTTGATCCTCCAATGTCGACTAAACTATTAACAATTATTTAGAAACTACGCTTTTGTCTCCCTCATTAAACCACCCTAAAATATAAAAGTATGTTAGTTACTACAAGATACCTGTACCTTAATGGTAAAACTCTTTATATATCAATATAAAAAAACATTATTTATTAGGGTTTTCATTTAATGTTTTGTACCTTTTTTTACATACACATTATATTGTTCAACTGCAAGATATGTATGTAAATTTTGGTTTGAAATTATATCATGAAACGTTAATCCTCTTTCTTCCTTTGTAACACCAGTAACGTTTAAAAGAAATTTTATATGAATAATAAATATCGGCAAGATAGCAGAATACTCATTCTATTACCGAGCGGCGTGATCTAGTGCTCTAGATCATTGCTTAGCATTCGGGAGGTCACCGGTTCGAACTCGGGTCCGACTTGGACCAGAAAGTTTTCTGTGGTTTCCTTGAATCATTTAGGCAAATTCTGAAGCAGTAATTATCCACAGATATATAAACAATCGTTCACTTCTCTTCTGTCTTCATTTCGTCCGTCTTTCTCTCCCTAACCACACCATTCATCCATTCCCACGTTTCCTGCCAGGAGGCTGAAGAGGGCCTTAGGCCCAACCCTCATAAGCACGAGTAGCTAGTGGGAATGAAACACAAAAAAGTTTACTTTTTTCATTCTATTACTATCTGTCTTTCCGTGGGGTGTTTATTTTATTCTACTGACGTTTCGTTAGCTTCGCAGTTTGTTTCTTCAGGACACATCTGAACCATCGTCACAAATTAAACCCAGAAGATCCGTAAACGATTACTGTTTGTCGTCAAATCCTCAAATTATTTATTAATAACATAAAACCGCTTCATACATTAGTATAATTTTTTCTAATTTTACGAAATCTCATCAAGCGAATCAAAAAATAAAATTATGTTTATTTGTAATACAGTGTTGGTAAAATCCTGTGATACCTTTTTTATCAATTATCAATTAATTTTAACGAAAATAATATAAAATTTTTACATTGTATTAATAAAACCAGAAGATTAAATTTATTAGAAAAATTTGAAATTCAAAAGGCATTTTTTTCAGAATAAAAATGTTACCAATGAACAGTGTGAATGGTATAAAAGTCATATCTTTCTCGCCACACTTCAAAAATAGTAAAATTGCAATTCCCCCACCTACTCATATTGTATAAATTGTCATGTTTCTGATTTTTAGTTTAGTTTCGATTAAACCCTTTGATAATGGCCTGATAAGCCGAAACGATATTGTAAGAGTTTTCTTATTAAATTGTTGTAATTCTAAACAAACAAGTGTTTTTATTAAAAAATTTATTGGAATAGCTGCATGATTTAATAAATTAATGTATGATTTATGATTAAATATTTAAACCGTTTTATCTACCTAGTCAAAATGACATTAAATAATAACGATGTTTTAAATATTTTAATGCCGTTAATAAATGTGAGAGACCATTAATACTTATTATTGCAAAAGTGATTTATTTTAGAAATTCATGAACCCGAATTTTGAATTAATAAATAATAAACGTTAATTGACATGATTGTAGGTAGAATTTGATCGGTAAATTTCAAATAAATAGAGTTGTATTGATATATTTTATCAATGTTCATTAGATGTATTCACGCCTATACAAGTGATTAAATTCAAAATTAATCGAACATTTTGCCTGACCTTTTGTTTACTACTGCCCTTTAGTGCACACATTAATTACAATTTATCTCCAATAAACAAAACAAACACTGTATAAAAAATGTAGGTACTTACATTCAAATTATAAAATATAAATCCAACGGAGTAAGTACGTGCAAATTTTATAAAAATCGCTCAAACATTCTCCAAAATTAAAGAAAGAAAAACAACTCATAACAATGATTAGTTGCATTATCTACTAATTTATATAATTCAAAGTATGACAGAATTGAAAATTAGACGATTCCACCATGGGATTCGTATAAAAATATATAAAATACAGGAAGAATGGAATCAAAATTAAAAAAATATTGTAATCGTATATAAATATGATTTTCAATACAAGCATTACTTGGGAGCGCTGGGAGTTTCCTGTATGTTCTAAATTGAGGGGTAAGTAATCATCATCACAAATTAATTAGTCTGAAGACTATTCAGACATACATGCATTTCCATCCTTTCCTATCCTGAGGAAGCCTTTACATTTTCCGAAAACTAGAACAACCCACATCCCATATCCTATTTTCGAACAGTAATTCAATCTGTCTTGCTCTACCTCTAATATGTCTCTAACTAGTCTTTCATATCTCAAAAGGTGCCCTACCTATCTCTCTCTCTCCTCATTTCTAGCCATACTATTTTCATCAGCTACTTATAACACCACATACCAAACTCTTCTAGTGCTTTTCATCGCGTCCAACCTCTAAGTTTTGCACCATGATCCAAATATACACTTTATTTTTCAGTTATTTTGTTATTATTTAGTCTTTTATTGTATTGTCTAATTTTCTTATAACTTCCTGTTTTTCAAATATTATTTTACTTACTTGTAACGTTACTACCTGGTCTTCCCATAATCATTGTAATATTTAAGAACATTCCTAATTAGGTATAAATAGAAGCGATTTTGTTTGTATAACTTAGTTGTAATTTACATCTGAAGAAGGTAGTATACCTACCGAAACAGCTGTTATGTTTTATTAAACAATATAAGTAGAAATCTAAAAAATCAATTGTGTTTTTATTTCCTACGTATTATATAGTTCATGTAGTGTTTGTGTTTTACGAAACGAATTGCAAAAATAAATACGTTGTGGTATACGTAAATTCTACCGATGCTGATTTAATATTCAAAGTGTTCGTAAACATGAAATATTCTTCCCAACAATTTTTAATTTCCTGGATTAAACGCCTTCGTGCGTCGAATGCCAACAAATTCTGTTAGTTGGCATTCGGTAACGTTTCCGATAATTTTGATGGCGCTGCAACTGTTTTTAATTTGCTCCACGAAGCATTCAACGGGAATAATCGAATTGTATTTGTTTTTATGTAGGTATCTGGTAATGCATTACTCTCTACATGTACACACTCACACATAGATGTAAATTCGTAAAAATAGATGTTACATTCATTCGAATCTCGCTTCTATTCGTAAATCACGGATATCCGTAACGACCGCCTAACAGTAGTTGTGTGAACGAAATACAAAACCGTTAAATTAAAAGGAAACTACAACAACAGCAACTCTTTCTAAACTTTGTGCATACAGTTACACAAAAGAAACGTAAAATGTATCTTTTTAAAACTCTTTGCTTAATGAAGTTTGCATTCCTACCTTTCTGTGTTGAGCCAACTTTAAATCAAGCAACAAAATTAAAAACACATTAATTTAAAATTTACTAGAAGCAATGAACCCTTTACAGGATCAATAACATCCACGAAGGAGAGGGCAAGGTGGGGCTCACTGAGGTCCCAAAAAGATTGAGTTAAAATTCCCCCTGACCGCACAAAGACCCTCCTCCTCTTTAATAAAAAAATACAGAATCAGCTTTCACTCTAAAGAGGACTAATCATCTAAAAAAAAATTCCGTCCAGTGGGTCTAGGAACACCCCAACTAGAATTTAGAGTTCGGTAGTTAAGAGGTTGGTATTATTGTGGCCAACCTAATGGGGGCCTCATAAGGTATTAATTAGGCTTTCCATATTTTGATTTGCCCCAATGTTTCATCATTGGAGCCACATTCGTATTTAGGAATACCTAAATAAAATTCTAGTCGAGACGAAGCCATTAAAGGGTGTATTGAACAATGTCGAAGCTGCCAAAGGACTGTCATCAGGCCTCCAACAAACTTGAGACCTAAACCAGAGTAATGTTGCTCTGGGTAAATGGATGAGGAATGTCAAGATATCATGCGTGCTTTCGAGGCATGGGTAAACCTGAGAACATAATAATACGAGGGTGAATCAAATATAAGCGAGCCTTTTTATATTGTGCGCCGGAGAGTTGTTGAAGACGCTTCCGGGCGTTAGGATCTTGAAGTGTGGATGGCACGGAAACGACGCGTCGTATTGCTGCATCGCTTGGTTAATAGTTATCACAATGAGTGAGAAAGAGGTGCATAGCAGCATTGCGCAATGAAATTATTCGTATTAAGTTTCTTAAACGTGAAAACGTGAAACCAGTTGAAATTTTGCGCAGATTGCAAGCGCAATTCGGAAATGAAACGCTTTCGTGGCCACGTGTAAAAGTTTGGTACAAAGAAAATTTAACGATGGACTTACGCCCATTACTCGTATCGAAAATGTAAATCATCTTCGTCGTTGGCGCACCAGCATTTAACAGCGGTTAACATTGCACGCGTTAGAAACCTTATTGAAGAGGACCGCCAACTCACGCCACTGTGCTTCAGATATCTGGTGAACCCGGCATTAGCTATGAAAGTGTACAGACAATCATAATGAAAAACTTGGGATTCCGAAAAATTTCAACTTGTTGTGTTCCAAAGTTGCTGAGTGAAGATCAAAAAGCTGCTCGAGTTCGCATTTCTCAATCGCTTCTCACTCGATTTAGAGAGGAAGGTGAATCTGTTTTGCACAAAATTGTAACCTGCCATGAGACGTGGATGTGGTGTACATCATTACACTTCAACATCAAAACGAGCAAGCATGGAGTGACGGCGCAAAAATGAATCAAACCCAGTGAAGCCGAAAACACGTATGTCTGTACGCAAAATTTTAGCCACGGTTTTTTGGGACTGGAAAGGGGTGCTGTTAGTCGATTTTTTGCATGAGCAAAAAACCAATAATGCTGCCTACTACTGTAACTTTCTCAGTCAGGTAAAACTTGCTTACTGCCGAAAAAGGAGGATGCACCTCATTCGTAGCATGTAACTCTTGCAAGATAACGAAAGGCCTCATACTAAACATAGCTTTAACGTAGGCTCAAATTGGTAAAATGCACTGGACTCAGCTAGAACATCCTCCATATAGTCCAAACCTATCCCCTTGTGATTTCCACATGTCTGGGCCCCTCAAAGAATCACTAGGAGGCGAGCGATTTCAGACTGATAAACAGGTGGAGGGAGGCGTTTGTGCGCAACTGGATAGACACCCGCCCTGTTTCTTTTAATGAAAACAGGATGAAAAAACTACCAATGCGTTGGGGAAAATGTAGACAAACAAGGGGATATGTCGAAAAATAGAGATTTGTATTTTTGTGAAACACTTCAAAATAAATAGTAGTAATAATGAATTATTCTTAAATTCGTATACGACTGAAAACTCATTACATTCTTATACACAACTACAAATCTGCTGTCTTTGTAGATTATAAATAAATTTCTATTTTTTTTAATGATAAATACCATTATTTTATATAACTTTCAATTTGGAAATATAACTATAACTAAATATGACTATATTTACACAGTCACCTATTAATAAAAAATTGCGGTGTCTATTAAAAGTATATTTTAATTAGAGGCTTCCACCCGAGTAGATTCCTGACTACGTCCATGTTTATTGTTACAAAAGAAGCGATATTTCATGGAAGTTCTACATAAAGTGGACCGGAACACTTCACACTTGAATTTTATCGCGATTAACATTGATTTCAGCCAGGGTTCTCGCACCATGGGCATTGTTAAAAGTGGGAAATGGAAGAATTTAACGATCGGCGATCCCATAAGTTAGTGGCCTGTAAACATGCTATAGATTCGGAGATAAAGATCCGCCTCGGTCATAAATCTTAGCTATCCTGAAGCGTTTCATGTTTTAAACTGTTCACAATCAGAATTTAGCAGTTACAGCATAAATGAAACAAGATTTGCATACAGAATTACAGATCAGACAAAATTGTACTTACCGTATACGAACAAAGTGAATTGTTTATGGGACACACACAAGCAACCTCTTAATTAATTAGTTGAACAGACTACGTTTCAGGACATTCGATTAAACGCAATGCATGTAGATACTACACACACATGTCTATTATTTTCCACTGAAACAACGCCCTTTGCCATCCTGATTTTCCGTGGCTCAATTTAACAGAAACGATGTAAACTGTATGCCAGAAAAAAATTATTACGTTATAAACGATAAAGTAAATTGGTAAATTGATATTGTATTATTTTGTAACGATTTTCAAGAACATCTATTCAGTCTTGTATATTTGTATCTTCATAGATTCGTCAATTTGAGAACTTCTTAAACATATAACTCCACTCATTCATATCATAAACTAATCTTCACATGAACTAGTGTAGTCCTTATTTGGGTCTGCAGGCTTCCTAACGTTTTGCTAGCACGAGGGCGAGCTTCTTCAGATTGACTAAACCGGAGATGCAAGGACCTCTGAAGAAGTTCGCCACTCGTGGTAGCAAAGCTTTAAGAAGCAATTCCAACCAACGACGGCCTTTAGACCCGAATAAGGACTACACTAGTTCATCAACTGGCCGCGAAAGGCTTAACCAATTAAAAACAAAACTAGAACAACACGTATCTCAGTCGATGCTTCATTGTAACTGCCCAAGGCGTGTAAACGATAACTAATAAGCTCGAAAAAGTGATCCACATTATAATACTTGTAATGTTATGTACTATTGAATAATATATTAAGCTTTTTGTAAACAAAATCAGAACAAAAGGATAAAAAGGTGCTATTTAGAATTCGAAGGATGATAAAAAGTGTTTACAGCACACAAGGAATTCTCTTATGGAAAGAGAAATTAATATTCGAAAATTTAATAGAATGTCACGTTAACGTCATTTTAGCGCGAATCTTTTCAGTTTACTCAAATGTTACGTTATCAATGGGTTCAGTTCAATCACTTTCAAAACACGATTTGATTCCCCTGATTGCGAACAATCGCCTTCGTTCGTTCGCTGAAGTAAGAAGAGAAGGTATCACAAGAATTTGAAAGTAAATTAGTTCCCTTTCGGCAAATAAGAAATCCAATAGCCTGATGAAAAGGCAACCCGTACAAATTTCATTAAATTTTTGAAAGCACAAGTTATTAAACTTTTAAATAAGTTGCTGCAAGCGCCAAATGCACTAAAAAGAAGCAAACACGAATTTAGCATTCAATTTCGTAAAACTTCAAAAACTTCAGCAAATAGCTGATCTTATCAAGCGAGAAATTTTTTTGAAAAACTACGTACAGTGAGATGTTTCCCGATGACACCAGAACAACCTATCAACATTATCGGAGTAATCATTTTTAAATACATTAATGCGATATTAATTAATTGTATTGAATTAGCGGATACTTGATAGAAGTCTAACATATTGAAATAAACACACAGTTGATAACTTCCACAATTTATTAAATAAACTTGACACGTGTTTCGCCAGCACTCTGGCTTCTTCAGAAGTACAAAATCTAGTTAAAACTACCTAAGAGTAGATGTCTATAAATAGGGTGGTGCATCTTCATTAGAGTGATGGAAAAGATTTAATAGTGATGAGAGTTTTATATCTACTTGGTCATTAAGTAATATGTCTGTATTTTTATATTTGTTAATTTCTTTACATTTTAATAGTGTAAGTTTTAAACTTTTATCGCAATGTGTAAAAATTTTAGATCTAAATTAAATATATGGTTATCTTCTAACACAAGTTTGGCATAGTTAGAATCGGTTTTTTTGTTTCTATATGATCTAAAATGTTCGTTCAAACGAATTCTAAAATTTCATCCCGTCTGACCTATATAAAGTTTTGAACAAGAACCGCAATTGAGTTGATATATACCTGGTTTTGATAATTTCTCTACTTCGTCTTTATTACTATTTATGTGTATGCTAAGGTTATTATTCGTTTTATATGATACATTTATATTGTTGTCTCTGAGGAATTTATTAATTGTTAGTGATGGTTTCCCTATATATGTATAAAGTTTGAATGTTTTATTTGTGTTATCTTTAGTGAGTGGGACGATGTTTGAAACATTTTGAGTGTATGAAATTTTTTGTAAAAGAGTGTCAGTTATGAGCGGGTTGTAATTATTGTTTATGGCAATTTGTTTAATTAGATCCAATTCTTTATTATAGTCTGTTTCTCACAAGGGAACTTTGATTAGTCTGTGTAACATGCTATAAAATTCTGAGTGTTTGTGTTGGTAAGGGTGACAAGATGAATTGTGTATAATAATATCTGTGTATGAAGGTTTATGGAAAATGGAAAAATTATGTTTATTATCTTGTTTGGAAATAGTTAAGTCTAGAAAGTTTATTTTATTGTTATTTTCAATTTCCATTGTGTAAATAATATTTTTATGTATATTATTAATTTGGTCAAAAAACATTTGTAATTGTCTATCTGCACCGGTGATCAGACTATACAATTTAAGTTTTGTACAGACAATAAATAATATCATCAACGTTCCTGAACTATTAAAGACAACATTTAAATAGAGGTAATTTTTGAATAGCAGATTCAACAATGTGGTACAAGAATATTTCTACCAACAACGATATTAATTATTGAATTAATTTATACCCATTACAGATTACCTCATATAATGAGGGAAAATTTTGTTAAATATGGTGTTTCACAAGAAGTGCGATAAAACAGTATTTTTCTTACAAAATTAAAACAATTTAAATGGTATTTACATAATGTAATTGGCAGTATAAAATCAGGTACTAGAATATAGCTAGATAATGAAAAAATCCAGTAATAATAGAGGTGAATTCTTAATTTCTAAAGCTTCTAAAAAATTTAATTCAAAAATTTCCTGTTCATTGTGTAACAATTTTACTGAGTAGTATCTAACATATGATTAAATTCCTTACTATGTCGAGCTATCCAAGTCGTATTTTTGATGTTCTTTATCTAAAGTACGTAAGTGTTCATTAAGTTTATATTTAATATCCCTACCTAATTGACCTTTGCACGAAATTCTATGAAACACCCACTTTCGTCTAGAGAATTTCATTTTGTTTTAATATTAACTAAATGACTTTTTAGGTTGATTTTATTCACTGAAATTGGAACAATATTAAATTTAAGGACATTATTTTTAATTTTGTAACCAGTTTCTTCTACATAATTAATAAAACTATAATTGTTTTCTAAATAACTATTAACGGGGTAAGCAGAAACTGTACGGATGTTCAATAAATAATTTGCGTTTTTAATTTTTTAAAATTTTGTTTACAATACTAGAATTTAGTGATAAAAACCCAATGTTTTTCTTTTACTAATTTTATATGATTTATCATATCTAAGTTTACTTGATGGAAACTCATTTTAACAAAAAACAATAAATAAAACAAAGTTAAAATTCCACAATATATTAAAACACTCCTAACTTAGGCTTCTTCGGAAGTATAATAAAATTAAACTGATACAGATCGGACTTATATTTATACAGATATATAGCTAATGCTAGGGAGGGGGTAATTTAACAAATAAATTGAGAAGTGGTGAGTTGTTCAATTCAATTTGTTCATTTAACAGTTGTCCTGTATTTTTGTATTTGTTAATTTCCATTGATTCTAGAAGAGACAACCTATAACTTTTATTTACAACATGCAGGACATCATAGTCTACATTAAAGGAAGATCAGGTGTTTAGCATAATTTAAGTCAAAGTTGTTTGTTTCAAAAGATTTTTATGTTCGCTGATTCGTTTTCTAAAAGTACGACCCATCTGACCGATGTAAAATTTATCACAAGAGTCGCATTTTAGTCTATAAACACCTGATCTATTACCCTTTTCCGTCTTATCTTTGTTATTTTTAAAATGCTTATTTAAAGTATTAGTCGTATAGAAACCTATTTTTAAATTAAGGTTTCCAAATAATTTTCCTACTTGGTATGAAGAACTGCCTAAAAAGGCTATAGTTATAACTATTAATTTTATCTTTGATTGGAGGATAGACATTTGTTATAAATTGTTTGAAAAGTAATTTGCTTAATAAACTATCTATAATCCTACTATAGTAGGATCGACCTTTAAAAAAACGAATCAACGAACATAAAAAATCTTTTGAAACAAACAACTTTGACTTAAATTATGCTAAACACCTGATCGATGCAAAACATTCTTTTAATGTAGACTATCACGTCCTGCATGTTGCAAATAAAAGTTATAGGTTGTCTCTTCTAGAATCAATGGAAATTAAAAAATACAAAAATACAGGACAACTGTTAAATGAACAAATTGAATTAACTAGGGAAGTCACCACATCTCAATTGACTTGTTAAATTACCCCCTCCCTAGCCTTAGCTATATATCTGTATAAATATAAGTCCGATCTGTATTAGTTTAAGTTAATTATACTTCTGAAGAAGTCTAAGTTAGGCGAAACATATGTCAAGTGTTTTAATATATTGTGGAAATTAAAGTTTGTGTTTCATTAATTGTTACTAATTTTATTTTTAATCATATCAATTTTAGTAGTACGGTTTACGCGCGACTTCGATCGCATGCTAAAATTTTCAAAATTATGAAAACACTTCTACTTCCCTTATTCATTTTTATTTAAGCCTGTTGTACATCGCGCCTACATTCCTTGCGAAACAATTACTGTTAAAACCGTAAGTTTTCACAATAATCTGACCTATAGGACGACAGTGTCTGTACTACATCGTGACATTCATGTAATTCTCTCGGGAATTGTTGAAACTTTTCTGAAAGGCTGAGAAGTAAAACTGTTACGTCGAAATTAAAGAAAACCTCCACTTGAGTGGGAGAGCTGCGCAATTATTTTCAAATGCTTTTCCAGAGATTAAATTAGTACTCAAATATATAAAACGAGCAGACATTTTGCACTAAGTAAGAAATCCATCAGATGTCCAATTTAGTGGAGGACGGACGAGGTCACAATCAATAGCTCTCTAATCAATTAACAGATGACAACAATTAATGGAACGGTTTATATTTCATAAGAACAGTCACTTTGGCAACATTATCGAGCGATTTGTCATTCACGTTACAAAAATTGAATTTAATTTTTTAATTTATCTGTAGAAAACTATGTCCAATCAATAATTGAAAGGAATGTGTTACACTACATCAAGTGAACAATTTTTATAAATATTTAACATAAAAACGAACACAATTATCAACACAACTTTTTTTATTTATTAAATAGTTAGCTATATCCGATGAATTTAGATAAAATAAGATGCAAGAAATCCCAAAATTGCCTATATCAGCATTTTTAAATGTAATATTTTTTATATTATGTACATATTTTAATTCTGCGTTTTCATTACTCCTAATTCCTGGTTATAATTTACTTCTTATTATTATAATATTGGCACATTGGCTTTTTTCACCATGTCATCATTTTTTAATGCGTGGGTTTATATAGCTAAGTCAAGACAATCTTTTAACTGTTAGTAATAAGGGGGTATTTAGGCCTTTGTTGAGTAATGTAGTTCTAATTTATTGAATTTATGGTTTGATAAGTTTACTACTCTAGGAAAAAATTTATGAGGTTGCTTACGGCTATGTATGTTTTGACTTTTTTGGTTTAAGAGTGTTGTAACTTGGCTTGATGTCTGATGTACTGCTGATAAGAGAGATTTTTAATTTCTTCCCTCATTGTTCTGATGAGTATATCGAATTCGATATGGTGAAGTCTGTAAGTTAGTTCTGTGTTGCACAAAAAGAGAAACAGTAAGTTTGTCACGTACACTAAACCACTTTTTAATTTATTCTTTAAGCCACTCTCTTTTTGCTATTATAGGATGGTTGAAAAATTTAAAAAAATTGTGAAACTATTCCAAGAGTCTTATTTTAATTAAATTAATTTTTATGCACAAACATTCCCTACAAACCCCGCCGAGTAATTGCACACTCATTCTCAATATCAATCTTCCTTTACACTTCCAGAAATAATGTCGAAAACTGACTTAAATGTCAAGTCAATCAAGTTAAAGCCATATTTAATTATTCCGAAAATTTTGTTTAGTGTTAATTTCTATCGCAAAGGTCAGTTTGCAAAATGTCGGTGCGTTTTGTAACAAGCGTTAGACATTAAATTAATTTGTTTGTAATAGTGTAAACTCTCGCGTACAAACATTACCGAGACCGTAAGTAAAACAGATTTTTATTGGTGAACAGTACAAACAATTACCCCACCATCCAAGATACGAGTGGATACCGAGTAATGCTGTAGTAGTTGCGAAGCATAAAGCCGAATACAAAGAATCGGGTTCATCACGGTGCCGGCCTATTATCACTATAGTAAGTGTGATACAATTCGTTATCTCGTATCTTTACGTGTATGGAACTTTTTAGTTAGTTCGTTGTTTTCGTGTTCTGATGAAATCGGAGTAAAAATAAAAGAATGATTTATAAATTATGTGATATGGTATCGTCAAAATCAACTTGAAATAGAAAAATAAGGTAAGGTAAACTAAAAAAACATTTTATTACAATAAGTTCTATTATGTTTGCATTCACTGTGAAGTATTTTAATAACATAATTGAGTAAGAGTGCATAACACAATGAAACTACATCCTTATTGCAAAGTTAATGAATAGGACCAAATACAAAAGCAAAGCAACTTTTACAAAAAAATACCCTTGTACATAGCAATAAAAAAAACAAATATAATTGTGTAGGGCGAAATTAAAATACGAAAATTAAATGAAATTTAATAAAAATCAATAAAAAATATATGAGATATAACATGAACTAATTGTTAAATAATTATAAAAACAATAACTAACAATACTAAATTAGGAATTTATGGCAGGACTGGTCCAAGATGACTTATCTGAAATAATTAAACAAAAACAATATATGAGCGACCAATTAAACCAAACTCACAATGATAATGACGTAAATATAAATAATAATTCATGAATTTGCAGCATAGTCATTTCCGGATCACAGGTATTAAGGGTCATAGTGCTCAATTAAATTGCAATATTAATTTATTTAAATAAAGTAAATAAATTATAAATAATTTAATAGTAAAGTTGGTCACCCAGTGAATCAACTCACCTATTATTCGAAAACTTACTCTTCAGAAAATTAAAGCACAGATGAACAATATTACACAATTTTTAAATATCGATGTTGGTAGTTTACGAAAGACCAACTTATATGGGATAGTTCTCGCGAGTGCAGAGCCCTTGTTTATAAAAAGAGCTGCATATTCGGGCCTTACCGCACCGTTCATATAAATAATGTCTGGAGAATTCGAGTTAGCTTAGACTAAATAGTAACAAGAAAACTTGGATATGAATATTACAGTGTGAATAGAAAATTCCTTTATAGAAATTACTTACTTCTTACAATTGGATAATTACAGAAATGATAATATTATGTTAATTTAATAATTTATGGTATATCCTATAACCTTTTGGTAGCAATGCGACAATCATAATAATTGGCAGATTCGTCCAAATCTCATTAATTTTATCAATCAAAGATTGTTGCTTGATAATCTTGTGGACCGAATTCGGTGTTCAATCTCTTCCTGTAGGTTCTCAATGGGGTTGAAGTATGATGACAGTGCCACCCACTTCATACCTAGACTTCGTTTTCGTAAAACCATTCATGAACAGGTTTTTTTTTATTAGTACTTTAGCAGTAAACACTCGCATGTCTGACGAAGCCAATGTTTGGCGAAACATTTTACATGATTTAATAAAATTTGTGAAAATCTACTTGTTTGGTGTTTTTATAACATGAAATATTTTGTACCTACATTATTTGGGTAACATAAATTTCCTGGAAATGGTAATGACAATCTTTACTTCTAAAAAAACATTCAGAATCGTTTTTTTAGCTTTACAAATTGGTTCACCTTTGGGCATACTTATTTTCGTAAAAAACAGCCAGTAAACTTAATTAATCCATAACTATTCGTTTTAAAACTTATGTTGTTCGTAGACCCTTTCTTTTTGTAAAAAATCAAAAAGTTACTTTAGTTTTGTCCAGTATGATTTTGCTCCCTTTAATTAAATAAAATAATTACAACAGGTTAATGTCAACAAATGTTTCTGAAAATGTTTAACTATATTTTACACAAAGGAAGGAAAAATAATTTGGTCGCATATCTAAAAGACCTACGAAGATACCTATAGGATATCCCATTTAGTTGAAATTGAGGTTTCGCTGACAACTTGGTGAAACATAATGAATAATTAAAAAAAAAAACACACAAATGTATTAGACTATATCTGACATATATTTCGGTTTTTACATCATTTTCAAAGAGATATAGATAACTGAGGTACATTATTTCCTTACAAACTATTTATACCTAGAATACAACGGATTTTAATAAGGGGGAAACCCCAAAATCGGCCTGGTTGGTCATAGGTCGATTGTTTGCGATGGCCTGGTTTATTTCGACTATTTCTAAGAAATTCAGTCTTCTCCCTTTACTTTCTATATGTATTATTTTTATATTCTTATTATCTATTTCATGATTTTGAAAAATACAATGGTCCGCGATACCTGTACATTTGTTGCCATTTTTTATGGATTTTACGTGTTCGTCTAAACGTTCTTTAGAATTTATTTTTTCTGAATTTCTTAGAAATAGTCCAAATAAACCAGGCCATCGCAAACAGACCGATTTTGGGGTTTCCCCGTTATTAAAATCCATTGTATTCTAGGTATAAGTAGTATAATAATGTACCTCAGTTATCTATGGCCCTTCCAAAATGGTGTAAAAACCGAAACATATGTCAGAGATAGTCTAATATATTTGTGAAATATACCGTGTATTTTATTTTATTAATTACCCTATTTAGACTTTTATTTTGTGCGTGAATTGTGAATATGATATAAATTCCGTAAAATTTTCCAATTAATTTATTGCAACTCAACAATTTTGTGTATGTCCTAAGAAATGCCTTTTAAGACTGAAACAATGTTGTCGTGTAGCAGCTGGCGAAATTATTTATCAATATATTGAGTTTTTTGGTGAACAAAGTAATGCTAATGAATTTAACGAAGCTTATGGTAAAGGCTTAATCGTCTTAGGTATCCCAACCACTTAAATAAATTGGAATAGGAATACGAACTTCACAAATTAATAAAATTAATCCTTTCTAAGCTTATGATGTGTAATAAACGCAAACGGAGAAAGATTGAGGACGCATTACAAGTTTCGCGGAAGTTGAATAAGTTGCACGGCAATTTGGCGAAATAATCCGGCAGCCAGTAAGGCGTATAATTTCTTATGTTAAATTGGCGCCTTATCTATCCATCTCAGAAGATGGATTCATTTTGGAGTGTAATTAAGATGCTCGAGTCTCGCTCTTTAATATCGCAACCACGTAATTAAAAGGCATTACAAAGGCGTCATTACATTAGGAAATCTCCAACCGTCGTCGCCGCCCCGCACCACCACCAACCGGATTATTATTATTATTATATATATATATATATATTACGCCAAGATTATTTCATTTCCCTACGTAGCTTAAAAGCGTTAATTTACGGTCACCAAGATGAGCTAAGAGGATTTGCCCTCCCTAAGACGTATATAAAGGCCACATAGGGTGAAAAAGTTCCTACACGACCCACCGAGACATAGACCTAATCAGCTTATCAAGTAAAATTAAATTACTTTCCAGACGTATACGTCGTACCAATGACGGCTCGTATATCTCGTATACTTACACTCTATTACGAAGGTTTCCATTTATATTTTCAACCTTGGCAATACTAAGTGTTTACAGGCACCATCTGATTTTTCTAATTGAAAGTTTCACCTTTTTAACCAAAATTTTCTTCAGAGCGTTTTGTCATATGAGCACAACTTGACGTGAAATTTTTGTCTTAGCGAAAAAATGGAATTAACACGTTAACATTTTCATGCGATGATTTTTACGACTATCAGCGTGAATTACCATGACAGGAGTGCATCGAACAAGTTACTTTTTACGACTTTGACGATGAAGCACCATCCTAGGTCACTGTAAAACGCTGGTATAACGAATTTAATCGTGCTCAGGGACTAAAGTCAGTTGTTGGTTGTTGTGCCAGGAAACATCGATGCTGTGTGTGATCTTCATGTGACTTATCCTCAGATTGAGTCATTCTTGAGCATTAGTATGACAAGCATCAATAAGATATTGTATGAACATTTAGCTGTGGCAAAGATTTGTTCGCGTTGGATCCCGCATAATTTGACAGAAACTTAAAAAGATATTGGTGCATCAGAAGCTGTGTATAAGATCTACACAGGTGATAAATATTGGATCTATTGATATGAGTCCGAAACAAAACAGCAATGCACCGTATAGGTTTTCCAAGACGAGCCAAATCCCACAAATGTGATTCGTGCCGCGAAGCACTTCGAAGTAAATGATCGCCTGTTTCTTCGGAATAACTAGACATGTGGCAACCGTGCCATTAGAGCAACGTAGAACGGTGAATTCTGATCTACATGGTATACAACCATTTGTTTGCCAGAAGTGCTTGGTAAAATACGAAAAAAGAAACGGCAACAAATAATCATTCTTCATCATGACAATTCAAGCGCTCACACTTCGGCTGAAACAACCACCTATTTGATTATTTGACTGGCCAAAACGTCAAATTGGTGGGTCATGCTCCTTAAAGTCCTGATTTGTCACCAAATGACTTCTTCTTTCTAAATTACGCAGTCAACGTTTTTCGGCACCTGAAGCAGCCATTCATGCAATCAAAAACCTCGTTTTGAAGGTACCTCAATCGGAGTAGAAAAAATATTACGAAAATTGGTTCGAGGGCATGCAAAATTATATTGAATATCAAGGAGTATACTTCAGTAAAGCCATTTTCGATAATAAATTAATATATTTTCATTATTACACTTAAAATGTAAATAGCAACCCTTGTACATAGGTGGACCCAATAACTTCTATAATAGTAACCTTGTTCAGAGATTGCGGTCTGATAATTTAATCGACGACGTACAGATCGTGTTCCACCTTTCTACTGTCTCAAATTACAACAGGTACAGTGGCCGGCACCTAAGGAGATTCACCGATGGTCAGATGGAAAGGTAGATAAGAGGAGACTTTTAGCATAGCAATAAATGAAAGAGCTGTGGGGACTTATATCCCACTATTGTAAAAATATTCATTTTTGTACATAAAAATTCTTTACTTTTGTATAAATTATCTTGTGTAAATTCTGTGTAAATATTGTGTATAAAATAACTAACACCCTTGAGCATGCCTTTTCTCAAACATGTTTTCTACTGTCTTGCCTTTTTTTAATTCTGAGAAACAGCTTTCTTTTCTTGTCTATCTTTCATACACAATCCAAAATTCCTGTCCCTTGTCACCGATCGCTTGCAACGGTCAATCATAAAAAGTACCGTTGCCGATCCCTACTAAAACTACCGTTTCTTGTTTCGCTACCCTCGGCATGCTTCCAATAAATAACATTTACCGTTGAATACTAACTTTCTATATTTTCAAATCAACACTTCTTCACCGACCGCTACAGATAATACTCGTCACAACCATTTGCTCATTTTTTACCACTCAATATTAAATTCATTTCTATTCTTTCATCATTTTCACTACTAACCGTCTGTAAATTAAACACCATCAATCAACCATCATCATGTTTTATTTAAATAAATATAGTATTAAATAATCACCCGCAACACCACAGAGCCAATAGGAATATAACTGGACTTTCTTTAGTCCATGTATGTTAAGTACTGCGCTTACGACCCATTGATGGTCAAGAAGAAATATACAGGCCGTCTCTTTTGGGCCCAAGCTGCATATTATTGGGAGACAGATATCAGGCCAGTCAACACTCTGCGTAGACAGCAATAGTTGGCTGGCCTCTTCCTGGAAAACCGGGAAAGGTCAAGGAAATGCCTGAGAATTTTTATGAAAATCAGGAGTTTTTTACCCGTAATATTCAAATCATCTTCTGACGAGTCTCATGCTAACAGTATCCATTTCATATTCAATTTAATAGCTCGAGAAGGGATCAAAGTTGAAAAAATCAAAGTAAATATTATTCCACTTCCTAAAAGCTTTATGAATTTTTAAATTGTTGAATTAAAGGGCATCAATTGTATTGAATTAGCGGGTACTTGATGGAAGTCCAACATATTGAAATAAATACACAGTTCATAACTTCCACAATTTATTAAATAAACTTAACACGTGTTTCGCCAACACTGTGGCTTCTTCAGAAGTACAAAATTTACTTAAAACTACCTAAAAGTAGATGTTTATAAATAGGGTGGTGCATCTTCATTAGAGTGAGGGAAAAAATTTAATAGTGGTGAGGGGTTTATATATACTTGGTCATTGAGTAATCTGTCTGTATTTTTATATTTGTTAATTTAATTATATTCTAATAGTGTAAGTTTTAAACTCTTATTTTCAATGTGTAAAATTTTTACATCTAAATTAAATATATGATTATCTTCTAACACATGTTTTGCATAGTTAGAATCTGTTTTTTTGTTTCTATATGATCTAAAATGTTCGTTCAAACAAATTCTAAAATTTCTTCCCATCTGATCTATATAAATTTTTGAACAAGCTCCGTGTAAATTTTCCTATTTGCCAATATAAACTGTCGAGCACCCCAAATTTACCACCAGTTCTTTAGACAAAATACAGCACCACAAAATTTTCTTATCGGATCGATAGTGCAGTTAAAAACTACGTGCACCTAAATGATGCGTTTGGTAAAATTTTTGAAATTGATGTAGTCAACAACATTAGCCTAATATTACCTATAAAATGAAGAAAGGTCAAGGAAATTTGAGCCTTGAGAAAATGTAGCCCGTGGTTCACTATTGACAAAAAAGAAGTATTTACTTTAACAACTTTTACTGCACAGTTTTATTCATGTTGTATTTATGGTAACAAAAATAAGTATCTATGTAAAACAATCAATACAAAACAAATACTTCTCAGTTACATTTGTAACATATACTTACATATTCAAATTATACGGTTAAAATATCAAGCAGCTAAATATGATATTCAGTTTTAGTATAATTAGTATTTCTCAGACATTTTTTTTTATGGTCGAACAAAACTTTCCATCACGCAACAAACTCACAAGCTCTCGAGCTCGTTAATTGTTCGACTTTCTGTCGACATGCTTTTTAATCCATTATGCCAAGCGATACAATCAGAGATATGTATGATGATTTCGGTTTTATGGTAGGCATAGAACTGGTAGTAAGCGAATGAAATGACGAAATCGGAATGAATCTACCTTTTCACAAACTAATGAATATGAGTTAGTCAATTATTTTTACCCATTTCACCAAATTTTAGATCTTTCATCAAACACAGTAAATATAAAGTTTATTGTACAGATCAACCACTTTTAATTGAGGTATTTTATCATGAATATTTTTTACGTGCGTCAGTGTTACCACAGTAATACACGTAAAATCGGTAAACTGTACATTGGCTGGATAATTCGAATATTAACTTGATAAATCCGTGCTTGTTGACTCTTTTCTACAAGCATAAATAACTAATCTGGTTAGGGCTTCCACAAGAGTGAAGAATATATCGATCCTGGCTTGTCTTATCCTGTCTTGATATAAAGAACAAAATGCTTATATGAGATACAAGACAATATTAAGATGAACAATTCGATAAACATGCCTTGTCAAGATCCCTTGTTTAAAATCTGGAGCATGTTTCGATCTCGAATTAAAACTACGAAACCAGTCCGGATATGCAAAAAGGAAACCATGTTTTTTTTTTGCTTCTACGTGAATAAATTTTTGAATTATTAACTAACGAATATTCATACAATGATTTACAAAATTAACGGGGCAAAAACGTGTTTTTTTACAGAAAATCTTTTATTAATGAAATATCTGAAGAATTTTTTTAGTAGGTGTACATTTTAAATACATTAATGCGATATTAATTATTGAATTAATTTATACCCACTACAGATTACCTCGTAGAATAAGGGAAAACATTGTTACTGTTGTCACCTCTCGTAGCATAGTGACAAAAGCATTTTTCCCTGATTGTATGATGTAATCTATAGTGGGTATAAACTAATTCAATAATTAATATCGCATTAATGTATTCAAGTCTTTTATTTATGACCAAATTGGGGAGAATCGACAAGAGTTTCTGCAGCCCTGATGCCCCAACATGAAATGAATCACTACAAACTTACTTAAGTATACTAATAATTCGTTATGTAATAATCGTGGTCTGCGTGATATGGTTAAACGTACAATAACAAAAATTCTTGGTCGACAATGTACGCAAACTACTATCTGACGTGTACCGCGATTTCGGACATATTAGCCCTCTTCAGTGAACCTCTAAGAGTTGCTATATATAGACATGTTAGGAATAGGGCAATATGTCGTCATCCGTAATTAGAATTCTTCCTTCGGTGATATACACTATTGTAATTGCAGTGATTTTCGAATACAACAATGCATTTTTAGACCATTCTCGTTTTAAAGTGAACTCACATCAAAAACTTTAAGTTCGTAATTGCAGATACACTTTGTCATTCTGTAGAAATCTAAAAGGACATACATACCTATAAATAACATTTATATAAAATCTAACTAGTGTTATGGCAAGCTGAATGGATTAAAATGTTTGAAAAAGGGGTGCCGTAGAAACCCGTCGGTAAATAACCGTCAACGTGTGCTACGTATGTAGATACACATAAAGGCAACAAAGAAAGCAGAAGAAGAGAATATTATAAATACAGGAGTCGTCGGAACATTATCCGGAAATTACTTCTTTCACGATACATTTTTCTGAGTTGAGCCGGATACATTTCAAATAAACCTTCTCAGACTTTTTGTTCATTTAAAACTTGAGCATGCTATTAAAATTTACGTTTAATATGCAAACGATTTGTGATGTCAAAAATCTAATCAAAATATATACAGTGTTGGAAAAACGTTTTAGGAGACAATAAAGACCTAATTATTTAAAAATGTATAATTAAATGACTAAATAAACTGGAGAGTTTCATATTCTCTCAACAATCTTGTTTCGGCCAATCGGTTATTCTCGAGGGGGGGTACGTTGATTACTAAATCCTAAAAGCTAAAATATGTAACCCTAATTTGAATATCTTAAGAGTATTGGATAGGGTTAGTTGCAGTTTGCGGAGAATGAGGGGGGAGTTATAAGTACAAGGATTGATCAAATATAAACAAGCTTTGTTTATAAAATATTTATTTTGGAGAGTTTCATAAAAACACAAATTTCTCTATTTTTCGACATATCCATATCCCCTTGTTTGTCTATACATTTTTCCCAACGCATTTGTAGTTTTTTCAACCCGTTTTCATAAAAAGAAGCAGGGCGGGTGTCTCCACCTGTTCATCAATCTGAAATCGCCCAAACATGTGGAAATCATAAGGGTATAGGTCTGGGCTATATGGAGGGTGTTCCAGCTGTGTCCAGTGCATTTCACCGATTTAGGCCTGCGTTATGAGGCTTAGCGTTATCGTGCAAGAGTAAAACGTCACGAATGGGGTGCGTCCTCCTTTTTCGGCGATAAGCAAGTTTTACCTGACTGAGAGGTTACAGTAGTACAGACAGTAGTAGGCTGCATTGCGCTTAACTTATCAATAAAACGAATGATTGCAAATTTGTTATTTTAATTACTGTTGTTATTGCTTCTGTTATATACTTTTCATCTTACTTTCTGTTTGAGTTCTTGTGTAGAATATTACCTATTAATTGTGTGAATAAGCGTTGTTTGTATTTTATACTATTAAGTTCTTTGTTGAAATCCTCTGGAGAAAGTGGGATACTGCATAACCTCTGTATCAAACAATTTGATTTGTTGCAATGATTTCATTTATATATTTTTTAACATATTTACATCATTTCAAATAAACCGACAAAAACTAGTCGGTATTGGTATTATACCTAGTAGGTAATGAAACAGCATTCATTCGATTCTTGTAACCAGCTTTCTGTTAACTATAATCTCACATTTTGCACGTAGGCAAGTCAGAAAATTGACCGATCGAGTCGGAGTTATCGTTCTTTGTCCGGTCCCATCTAGTCGGTAGTTTAACTATGGGAAATTTCTACTTTCTAGGTACCTACTATTTGAATTTGCTTGTAACGAGGAACAAATACTTTTAAACTGTTGTTGCCATTTTTATTGCGAGACATTCGGGTAGCGACCCTTGTCGAACGCACAATATCTTGTTTTATCAATATTCCCTTTTTGTATTTCGTTGTTGTAATTCAAGTTTTTAGTGTTTCATTAAATCCAATAGTAAATTCAGTTATCCAGTTTTTTTATTTACTTACAATCTACAGAAATTACTGTGTCAAATTAATTTGGGGCACAGTTGTGGTGTAGTGTATGTAGGAGACTTACAATCTCCTTGAGAACTCTCCGTATGCTAAGTCCTCACTAATTTCCACAATTAATGACGGCGCATTTTGTTTACAGAAACAAAATTGTTAAGAGAATAATGTCTTTAAAAAGTAAAACTCTTTAGTAATATATTAATTAAAATTTTATATTATTTGAGAAGTATGCTTCATAAAAAGTGCACCGAAGAATATTCAGATAGTGATTTAATTATTCATTTTCGAACTTTTATAACTAAATCTCCGGTTCGAAATGTACCCATTAAATTATATAAAACTAAAAACTCATTAAATTAAAGTAAAATGAAATTGGAGACTCACCCCTAATACCATACACTGTTTAATAAACGGACACGTGTTCGCCCACTTCTAGTGTGGGCATTACCATCGCGAGACTGAAGTCTCTCTCTCCCACAGTAGAAGTGGGCGAAACACGTGTCCGTTTATTAAACAGTGTGTGGTATTAGGGGTGAGTCTCTAATTTCATTTTACTTTAGTTTATTGATTGTACCACGTCTCCTTTGTTCTATTTATTACTCATTAAATTATTAATTTGTAGGGTTGCCTGCGTTCAAATGAAGTCATTTTAATAAACTATTAACTTATTTGTAATCTTTGCGTTTAAAATTGTGAAAAGTTTTAGAGATGTCTAAACTTGTATTCAAACTCTAAATTTACTCTGTATGAACAATATAAAACACCCGGTGTATACGATACACTATCCTCGGGGTGTCAGTTTCCTCATTTCGTCAGAGAAAACATCACATTCTATTCCCGTCAACTACCCTCTACGCTTTAACCTAGTTTTCTCAGTAGATGAACATGTTTAATCTTACACGAAACGAAGTTGAAGAGGTGGAGATGTAGGCGGTGAAATTCGACACATACTTTCGTCAAGATTTCCTGTACATTAGCTCACTAGCATCGTTTATCATTCTTGTATTGAAAGCCTGCTTCTGTAATGTACGCAGTACCTACATATACACACGGCCGTATCGACACCTACTTAATACACAAGATACAATACTACTATGCCGAAGAAAAGGGAATAATGATAAGAAACATTAAAGAAATACATATAATGCATAATGTTACACGTTTTCAAAAGAGCCTTTTTAAGATTTGCCGTAGATACTTCGAATTTAAATCAAAAGATAAAATAAGAAATGAAATTTCGTCTGGGAACTACTCAAGAAGAAAATAACATTCCACAAGTTCGCTTGTGTAGGGACAATTAAATAAAATACAAAATAGTTATTTAAGATGAGTGAATTTCAAGGAATCTTTTGATCTCGACGCATGGATGATGGTCTGGTATCAAAACTAACTTAACTTTATACGAAGGTTGCTATTTATATTTTGAGCCTTGTCAACACTAAATGTTTACAGGCTCCATCTGACGTTTCTAATTGACAGTTTGACCTTTTTAACCATTACCTTCTTCAGAAAGTTTTGTCATTTGGTTTATTTCGACTATTTCTAAGAAATTCAGTCTTATCCCTTTACTTTCTGTATGTATTATTTTTATATTCTTATTATCTATTTCATGATTTTGGGAAATACAATGGTCCGCTATACCTGTACATTCTTGCCATTTTTTTATGGATTTTACGTGTTCATCTAAACGTTTTTTAAGGGCCCGCCCCGTCTGTTCAATGTAAAACGCTTCACAGTTCTTGCAGTTTATTTGATAAACACCACTTTTATTTAGTTCATTAATTTTTGGTTTATTATTTACTACAAATTTTCCTAAATTGTTTTATTGACCGAAATGACTGATAAATCAAGCTTTTTTAAATTGATGCAAATTTTATTGAAGATATTAGGTACATAATTGATATAGCAAAATGCTTTATTGGGTTGGATATCTTTTGTATTTGGAACTGAATGTAGCTATTGGAGATTTAACTTATTTTGTTTTACTGATAATTTTGTCTATTAAATTTTCTTCATAACCGTTATTCTTGGCAAGGCTCTTTAGGATAGAAACTTCCTTTTTATAATTAGATTTATTCAAAGGTAAGGTTAGTAATCGTGAACAAAGCAATTAAATGAGCTTAGTTTAATATTATATGACTGGTTCGGTTCTAAAAATATTAAAATGTAATGAATTTTATACATTAGTAATGGTTATGTCTAAAAATTTTAAAGAGTTTGATTTTTCTACTTCTAGAGTGAGTTTGATTCTAGGATAGAATGAGTTGATGAAACTTAAAAATGAAAGTATATCCTTTCTGTTCCAATTCAGATACAAAAGATATCATCAACATATCTCGCCCAATGTAAAATGTTCTTGATTAATGGATTTTTTGATGTAAAAATCTTATTTTCTAAGTGTGATAAAAATATTTCACTGAGTATAGGTGACAGGGGGTAATCCGTCAGATTGTAGGTATATTTTTTATTAATTGTTTCTTTTTTGTTTAAAAAAATATTATTCATAATTGCATACTATTAACCTATTGACAATTATCGATTATTAACAATGACAACGGTATAATACGCGCCTAACAATTATTTAACCGCTTTACAGAAGAGTGTTGTTGAGTAAAGCGCCTAGTCGTGTTGCAGAATAGCGAACGTAACAGTTTACTGCGACATAATATAAGTAAATTACTACAATGAAACTTTGTACTGATATGAACATGATGAAATATTAGCTGGAGGGTTTTGTACCTATGAACAATCCGGAACTACATCCGGTCTTTATCAAACGGCGCTCGATACGTCTCTTCTGAGATAAGTTATTGGCTGAAATCAGTTCGTCTTCAACGTTCAGTGTTTCGCATTTCGCGAAATATTTCGCCCATTATACGAGCGATGTATATAAATGTCAGAAACAGCAAATAGTTTAGAACGTTAGCATTCCGCCTTATTGAGACGTCACAAATAATAAACTTGGAGTTATTACACATCGCGTGGAAATTCGTAACATAGTTAATCCGGAACTACAGTAGGTAGATAGTAAACGATCCCGTCGTATACAAAATTATGGCCAGGTGTACATTACCTGCCGTCTCCTAACAGAACCGACTAATTTGCGGTCTCTCCATAACAATTACTATACCTACAACTTGACGCGGCAACCGTAAAGTTAAACTTGGAGCAATTTGCATAATGATGTTACTTACGCCAACCCAACTTATCAGATTTACCGCTCATAAATGAGGATTGTTACAATATTTCTTCTATTATTAATGGCGCGTAACTGATACCCAATGCACCTTTATTCATGTAACTTAATATGATAAGAACCTCACTCAGCATACTTAAAAACTGAAATGCGAATGGATTTCGTGACAACATAATGTTTTTTTTGTTCGTAAATGACTAGTCTCGTACGAACATGACAATTGCGGACTTAATGACGAATTAAACAACACTTACCGTGTAATAAATTTGTTTCTTATCACGTTACTAAACAACTGTCGCAACTGTAGAATTAATAAACGCAAGGATCTGGCAGGAAACCGAAAGATTTAGAGATCTCTCTGTGGTTCTAAATTTTAGGAAAAAATAACATTCGGCGACCAGTTCTAGACAGCATATTTGGTCGCTGTGTCGTCGATTCAGTTGGACAAGTAGATATCTTAGTAGATAACAGCGATATATTGCTTATAAATCGATATTATAAAAACAAAAAAAGATCTGAAAAGATTACTAAAGAATTATTACTTCAAATCTCTATATATCTATGATCATGATTGTTAATACCTGTTAATCTTCGTCGATATGTCCCAAAGTGTAGATTCGATAGATAAAACTATATCACCAACTAAACGGTGTGGTTTAGTGGTTTCAATCATCACTTAACATTCTGAATCCAGATCAGCCTGATTTAATACAAGAATACTGTCCTTTCCTGGGATCATTTAGGCAAATTCTGGGGCAGTAATATTCCACAGATAAAATTTCACGTCTCTTCTGCCTTCATTCCATTCGTATCATCTTTTTCTTCCTAATCACCACCTTGAAAGGAGACTTAAGAGGGCCTCATGCCATGCGAGGGTAAGGCACTAGAGTGTAGGTCCGAAAAACTGCCCGCCCACTATTATTAGTAAACAGTGGTAATGGATCACCAAAAATATATTTTTTATATCTTTCCATTCTTCAAACCGCTTAAATTTATCAAATATTTAGTGATTTGGACTACTTTTTGTCTTTGAAGTTGCGGAGGACTTCATAACGACGAAATAAAACTAGAATTAGACTTGACTGTAGAAAGATTCGAGAGGAACTGAAGAGTTTAGAAAAATTGAAGTATTTTGAAAAGTGTAAAAGAGAAGAAAGGGTAGCAAATAAAAAATTTTATTGATAAGAAATACTAGGAAATAGATTACAGTACCAACCACCGAAGAATCCCATCATAAAAGTGTAATTAAAACTGAAATATTAATAAGAATTATCGGAAGGTACAGTAATAAAATTATTTACACAGATAGGCAGAATGCAAAAGAATTATAATAGAACATTTGAAATATTTACAAGAAAACATACAAAAGAAAAAAATTACTACAATAGAAATACAATACAAAAGAAATTGAATATAATAGAAATGCAATGTGAAAGCATTTTTATAGCTGCAATAATTGCAAATAGTGAAGAGGTTATTTAGAAAGTATTTACATAAATTGAACAAAAGAAATATTTTTGAATAGAAACACAAGGCAATAAAATAAATACAATGAAATGTTAAATCTAACCTAAACTACGTAATAGTGTATTTGGCGAATACTTATTTGAAATTGATACATTTTTTCATCCTATTAGAACTATGTGACAATATCCTCCACCAATGCATTGAATAGTTGTTTATTATTTAGTTGAAATAGTTGAAATTGAGGTCCTTAACCTATACGTCTGAAGTCCCAACAGTCAGCTGTAATTGTATCGTCGGGACTGTGGTTTATGTCGATTTTTAGTGAACCTAATGGTACATAATAAGTGAAAGAACATGCGAAATAAGCAGTACAACTGCAACTACAAACTAAAAATAATAATCCTTCGATACGAGTAAACCGTACGATTGGTATGTAAAGATAATGAGTTAAGTAACATCTGGTTATATACATAGGTATGTATAGAAATATGCATAAACAAAATGGTCCTATGTTCTTTTTGCAAGTCGAATAATTTGATCTCTGTATTTTAAGTGCACCAAAAGAAAATATAACAATTAAAATTCTATTTGAATACTTTCCATATTATAATAGGGCATAAAATTTTAACTAAGTACAATTTTGTAATTATCTTTCTTCTTAATTCAAAGGCCTTAATAAATTTAATTAAAGTTTTTATAGTAGTAGTAGGATAATTTATTAACCTATGCTAGGAAGTATTTTGAGGTTGTCGACAAAGACTAAAAGTTCACACTTATACGGTACGGAAATGTAAGAAAAATAAGAGCCATCGAATATTTTCAAGAAATGCGCCTTTTTAAAATTGAATGCATTCGGAAAAGAGCATACGTTGAATGAATTCGGTCTTGTTGATACCGAACAGAGTCCACAATAAAAGTTAGGACAATCTTTCGGAGCTTCTCTATCAACATTCATGAGTGATAAATAATTCATGTGTTACACCGATGTCTATCAGTCAGGATCGGTTCAATACCCTACAAAGGCTTCAATTCCTATGTCATGACTTTTTCGGTTTCGTATGCCTGTATTCACGCCAACGTCTCTGGAACGGTAAGCAACTATAATGCTTTAGCAATTTTTTTCAATAATCTCCTTGACGTTATTTTTCCCGGTTACCCATTAAATTTTGAGACCGACTAAAGGCGAGTTCTTAGAAAATAAATTTCCCGGAACAAATTGCATGAACTCTGAAAATCTTTATCCAAGGATATTTTTTAAGGTAAGAAGCAGTAAAGCGTTCAAGGCAAACTTCTACGCACATCTTCTTTTGTTTTCTTGTCTAAGAATATTCTAAACTATTATTTGATGCAGCAAGACTCATTGGTTGACTACCCTTCCAATAAGTATCTAATACTAATTGAAGAACAAATCAAACAGCCAAGCTAATTCAAGATAATATCCAATTAAAAAGTACATAGACTTTTATTATTAGAAAATTTAATATTCTTGGGTGGGGATATTGTTTAATAGTATGTATATGTACATTAATGTTCATATTAATTCTCCAACTACAGATTACCTCATACTAATGAGGAAAAATTTGTTACTGCTGTCACGCCCTCAACGATAATCGAACCCGGGATCTTTGTCTTTACGCGCCAATACTCTAACCACTAAGCTACGAGAAGTAACAACGACGAACGAACTTACAAAGTCACAGAATCGTCGGAATTAATGTATATTACTATTAATCATTACTAATGAAACAGTTTTTAGGGAATTTTTAGATGTTACAACCTTTAATTAGATGTTTGAATAATCAGATAATTCCACAATTTTGTATTAGGAGAGCAGATAGCTCCACAAAAATACCTTACACGCCAGCACCACAGATACATGTCAATAAATGGAAAAATAAACAAAATTATTTTAATTACTTGTACCGTATCATTTCCAGAGTTGACTGACAATTATATAATAACTAAGTTTTCTATTTCTGCTCTTTGTTATCTAAATTCGAAAAAAAAATTAAATTCCCAAAATGGAGTGAAAAGCGTTTTATTATAATACTGTATATTGCTGATTAACGCCCATTTTGTTTTGTTTGCTTTTCGAATATGTAATAGTAATTAATTTACACTTGATAGCCAAGTCTATTTTTTAATTTTACTGATACACAATTAGTTAAACGTTTCTAAATGACGCACTTAATGTTCTGGAACATTTTCCAATTTTTAGTTGACTACGAAAATTATTTTATGTTTGCAGACGAAATGATATTTCTTTTTATTAAGATAGGACAATTTCGGTCCTTTTTATGGTTGTTAGAAGAACTCTATAAAATACGGTAATTCAGAAAATGTTGGTTATTAATAATTTTTCAACAGGTTCCCTTGTACTTCACATTATCATGATTACATTTCGGTGAAGGGTAATACTTTCCAAAATAAAGTTTAAAGCTCCAATCTATTTCTTTTGGCCTAAGTGTCAGCGTCTTTGTCAGCAGGAAACCAAGAATAATCAATCAAAACGTAATTTTCCCATTTTCTTTTATCCTACTGCGTTTACAACAAAAATAAATTCCCTTCTTAGGCAATTTAGACAAAATGTGTATAAACTCTCAGATGTTTTTACATTTTTCTAGAATATTATTTACATTCTATTTTTATCTGTTTTTATTGACCAATAATTAAAAGCAATATCAAATTAACAATAAGTGCCAACAGAAAAAAATAATTAAAGAAGAATAAAGCAAAGAATTATACTAATTCAAGGTTCTTTCTAAAAATTGTGTATATAAGTCCAACAAGCAGAGTCTCTAAAACAATGTTTAAAGAACATAAAGGCCATTGCACGAAATGAAATAGAGAAACTATGTCGTATAAATTAAGTTTGACAAAATTGTTAAACAATAACAAAAGAAGTAAGTAAGCTAAATAATAAATAATCTTAAACTAACTAACGGACACATTTTAATAAGTTACCACTTTTAAACTCACTTTTGAGTATTTAATTATACCATCTCTCTTTATAGATTAAAATTGGTGTTGTGCATTGTTATTGTTGTAAAAAAAACAAAAAAACAAAGACAGTTTAGTATAACAATATAAACAGCGTAGTGAACGCCATCTGTAGATATTTGCTACTCATTGTGGCATTCAGTAATATTAAACCTGTTACACAACTACATGGTAGGCACGTAACTAAATACAACAAAACGTGCCTACCTATTTATTAATTTCCTAATTTTCCAATGTTTGTGAAAATCTATATGCTTGTTATTAAAACACTAGATTTAAATATTCAAAGGCATACGTTAACATATAATCTGTCTGTTTTTAAACAGGTAATATATTATATGCACAGCTTTATTATGATGTGTCTATTTGATGACAATTTGGACGAGAGGGATTAGAGACAGAGGTAGGGCTTTGGGCAGCTAGTGTAACGCGAAATTCCGGCGTTATTTTAAACTTATACTGTTAAAACAATAATTTGCATATAAAAACATTCGTTGCTTTGTTATCCCGCAAACATTGGTAGCGTATGGATTGAAAGAAGATGTGGGGCTCGATGTTGTTGACACTGTTTGACGGATGAAGTAAAATTTTTACGGAAGTAAACAATATGTTCATTTTTAACCTAGAACCTCAGCACTTTATTACATATAAAATTGATTTCTATAACGGGCTTTTACATTATACTATGAGACATAATGCAAGCAGTGACGAATTATGATTAATAATACGTCCTTTTTTCAACGAATTTATAAAAATATATATAAAACCCTAAAGATGTCTACTTTTTTAAGCATTTCAAACAACAGTTATTAAAAAGTACAACTGACCGATGAAATGATCAAAATTACCGAACGTTCTTCGAAAATGGTGGGTTAGTATTTAGGCCGATGATCAAAATTTCAAAAAAGTTAAATATTCCTTATTGCCAGCAAAACCATTTTTTCAGTGCCACCAAATTCACAAGTAAATGAAGAGAGACGTAAGGTTCTGGAATTGATTAGTTGTTTTGTTTTAATAACTTTATTATTATTATTTTTTTAATTAACTTTTTAATTGTTTTTGGTTTTAATAACGTTTGATTCAATAATAATTAAAGAAAAAACAAAAGAAATTATTGCTAAACAACTTTTACACCTCTCCAAATACAAAAGACGAGCAAGAATACCATTATATTAATTATATTCCTCATATAACTAATAGTATATGTAATAGATTAAGAAAAATAAACTTAAAAACCATCTCAACTAACAAATTAAGCTTAAGTTCATTACTTGTAAATAACAAACACAAGATGGACATATTACATAAAAAACGGTATCTACCAAATAAGTTGTAATTATTGTGAGGCCATTTAAATTGGTCAGACTCGTAGGGCATTAAAATACAGATTAAAAGAACATGAAAGAGCAATTTCACAAAAGGATAATAGCACAGGATTCTCTGATCATTGTATCTCTAACAATCATAATTTAGACCTCGATAATTTAAGGTAATTACATAATATCCAAAAAAAAAAGAAAACTAGACCTTCATGAAATGGTAGAGACAACGGAAGCTATAACCAAAATTACGTTGTCACTAATGGCCAAATTGATTTCACCCTGTCTCCCTTCTTAAAATATACCTTCTAAAATATTATTTAAGCACTGAACTAATATTACAGATTTAGTATCAACTATACTCCTGTCTTTTGATAATGGCGTAAAAGCCGAAACGGTACTGTTAAGCAAATAAATACATTTTGTGAAACAAAACCAAACGTGCTTTCTTTCTCGCTTAACAAGGTAAGAGGTTGATATTCAATTCTTACATGGGTTTACATCTCGAATAGGTTAGGTTAACGGCCTAAGTACGCCCCTCAAAATGATGTCATCTCCGAAAAATATCCAGTCAATAGTTATTGGATTTAAAAAATAATAATAATTGATCGGTCCGCCCTTTCATACAGAGAATACGAATCTTTAACGAAATAATTCCAATCTTTTTCATCTCACTGTATAATAAAATTAATTTAATTTAAGAATTGTGTAGGTAAATTGATTTTTGTATTAAAAAAAAATTAAAATTACGTTATCGTTTTCTTATCTTGGTTCCGATAAAGGTTGGTTCTTTTCGACGCTTCCTCTCAAGTGTTTATTTTTAAAATTTCAATCAAAACTTCAATCTCTCCCGTCAAACTTATTTTTATTTTGCGAGACAAGTTTTTATCCTTTCTTTGTGAACATCATTCTCGGATTGATTTGTATACGATCGGAGTAGAAGACGCCAACGGCATCGTCGCCATGAAACTTTGATTGTATCCATCACTTCCTCCGCCAACTTGTTCGACACACGGGTCGCTCGCGGTCTCATAAAAAGTTAAGTGAGAGTCTCTTGAAGAAAAAAAAGTTTTAATTAAAACGCAATACAAGCAAGCGGTCGGTGCTCGCTTTTACGCGAAAAAGATAAAATCGCCCACGAAATAAGAAGTAAATTGGGCATTCGAAGGGCTTAACTTCTCCCAGAAAGTCTCACGTCTTTTCTTACTTAACAACTAACTAACCGACCCAGCAAAATAAAGCAAACTTGGTTGTATCCAGATGCAATGATACGCTGCGCTGCAAGAAACACAGCACGGTTAATTCTAGCTTCTTACTTGTACCATATTAGTCTTTTCAAATAAATAACTACAAAATGCTGCGACACCAAAAAACAGAATTAAAAACTATACAGGGTGATTCCTTCAACATACCAGAAAGTTTATAGAGGAACTCTAAGAAAACTGTCCATAATCTTTCCCTGAATGGCCTAAAAGTTGAAAAACTAAACATGTAGTTATCTACATACAAGAATAGGATTCACGAAAATCCTAAGCAATATCCGCTCTATGGTAAAATAATCTTTTCCCTTAAAAATCAGAAAATATTTACACCACCAGATAGATACAGACTAGAATAATATCGAATAGCTATATATGGAGTCAAAAATTAACATGCCTAGATTAACAGATAACCCAGCAACAGTAGCATTTAGAAGGGGGAAGTTAAAGAATGGAGCGGTATCGACAGTAGGATATTGAATTAAAATAAATAAAAATAAAACGAAACTTTCCATTTGTAAAAATTTGAGCCCAAACACTAAAAGAAGTCGCTGATTTTCACATGTCGAAAGAAAGATGTCAGGGTCGAGTTGCTTTAAAAGAAACGAAACAATTAATAATGAGATATGATTAGATTAGTGCAATATTAATTATTGAATTAATTTGTATCAACTACAGATTACCTCATACAATGAGGGAATATTTCCTTACTGTTTTCTCGCCCCTGCCAGGACAAAAATAAATTTGAAAAAAAAGAAAATGAGGGAAAAAATGTTTCCCCATTGTATGAGGTAATCTGTAGTATCGCATTAATGTATTTAAATTTTTACCCCTACTAAAAATTCTTCAAATATTTTATCATTAATGATTTTACTATCCAGATACCGAGCGGCGTGGTCGAACCCGGGACTGGCTACTCTGGTCCAAGTTTTCTGTGGTTTCCTTGGATCATTTAGGCAAATGCTGGGGTAGTAATATTCCACACATAATTTTTCACTTCTCGTCTGTTTTCATTTCGTGCATCTCATCTTTCTCTCCCTAACCACACCACACCACCCACCCATTCCCATGATTCCTTCAAGGAGGCTGAAGAGGGCCTTACGCCCTACCCTCCGGCTTTGCATTACAGTATAGGTCGGAGCACGAGTAGCTGGCGGAAATGAAACACAAAAAATATTTTTTTTTACTATTCAGATGTAAATGGGTTTATTTTCTTTGAATACAAAAACCTCCTTTACAGGTCGTCATCAAATAGAGTGGATTTAATTAACAGATTACAAACAAACACATAACGGATATGTAGCATATCATATAAAGTGTATTGCTCTTTTAAATTAATCATTTATTAATTTGTTGGCGAGAGTACGTATAAAGAGATTAAAATTTAAAATTTACATAACAGGAACAGAGATTGACATGGCAAGTCGATTATTCCATGGAGTTCTTCAGGTTGAAACAAGGGAATACGTTGACAATCTCACCACAAAAGGTTCTTTGTGTAAAACATTGTGCCAATGAACTAACTGCCTCATTGACGGGAACTGTGTATAAAATCAATTAAAAGCTGTTAATGAAAATTCACAACCGGAGCTTTGATCTTTTCCAAACGTGTTATTAAGTGCGAATGTCAATGAGGGCGTTTACGCAATTAAAAAACATAATTACATGCTACGTCAAATTACAAGCCACTTCATTACAACCGGTGACGTATTAGATGAATTAGTAAATGTTCCCTAAAATTGTTTTATTCGCGTGATTGGAAATCACTAAAAACACCAAATTTTCTCATTAGCAGTTCGTAATCGTTTACAGAATAATTTCACACAGCAGTTACAGAAAACAACAAGGCAAAATTTTACTTGACAAGTATTTAACTACACATGTAGGTATATATTTTATAAGTAAAGGTAAAGAGACCATTCCGAATTGATATTATATGGCCTCTGCGCAAAATGAAATGAGTGAAACTTTTGAATACTTTGTAGCCGAATAAAGAGAAGACGGCCCGTAAAAATGTACTAAAACCATTCAAACTGAACGGCAAAGGCAACGTACCTTTAAATAAATAAGTTTGACAAAGTCGTTTACTACTACAACCGCTTTCAAAACTGTAGCGCATGCACTATAATGTGTAATGTTACCTACTATGTAAAGAGCCAGAGCCACTAAATATTTGGAATTCTTTGATATGTAAATATGTAGATTTTGGGAAAGCCACTTTTTTCATAGCTTGGGACTCTTAAAAGTCAGTTTTGTATTATAAAAAAATGTAACTGTAAGAAGCTGGCATAGTTTTTAAAAGTAAAAGTGACTACTAATGACGTTCATATTGTAGGGGCTGGGACTGGTGGTGCAGGGAATCTCCTGTGTATAAGCACATAGTAAAGACAAAGTAAAGTTAAAAGACTATTAATGATGCATTCTTGATGAAACATTGTAGATTAGCTATGTAAAAACAAGAAAATACACAAAATGTTTCAACGATTTTATTAGTCAAAAGCTCGATTATTGTTTCGACCAGTCGGTCTTTATCAAGAGTATTGTAGTTAGTACCTGAAGAACAGTAATTCAAACCTTCTTAGATGTTAAGATACTTAAAACTAAGAATAATTCTATAAGTTTTGAAATTTATCGAAAACCATCAACAACTGATGTCGTCATTCCTACCTCTTCCAATCAATCTTGTCAGTTTTTCAGTTATACAGTTATACATAGGTTGGTTAATATCCCATTATCAAATCAAAATTTCTATAAGGAACTGAACTTTATTAAACACGTTGCCGTAAACAACGGTTACAAAGTGGACATTGTAGACAATAATTAAAGAAAAAACTTAGAACACAAGTTCAAAGAATGTTAGGAAATGGTTTAGTAATTAATAATGTTTACCGTTTTTGTACCTTAAATTATATAATAGATTAAAGAATTTTGATTTTAATGTTATAGAAGTAAATAAACTAAAATTAAGTAATCTTATAGTCAATAACAAACAAAAATTAAGTAAACTTAAAAAAATGGCATTTATAAATTTAATTGCAGCAAATGTGATGCTGTTTATATTGGCCAATGTGGTCGGGCCCTAAAAAACAGAATTTATGAACATGAATTAGGCATAAAAAATAAAAATGCTACTACAGGTTATACAAAACATTACATAGAAAACAATCATATTTTAGATATCAACAATATTCAATTAATTCACAATGTTAGAAAAAGTAGAAAATTTAACCTTCTAGACATTTTAGAAATTAAATTAGTAATTGCAAAGAATAATAATATAGTCAATAACTGAAATATTGCCGAACAATAGTCCACTTCTGCTAACCAATTTATGATGGTTTTTGTCCCCTATTTAGACTTATATACATCTATAACTTTGTACTTATTTGTTATCTATTTATGGTTTGAATTATTGTTCCTCAATACTCTTTGCGAGCTTTTGACTAATAAAATCGTTGAAACACTTTGTGTATTTTATTTTTTTTACAAAGTAAAATGTTATATATTTAATTATATAATATAATATCACCGGTGCACAGTGTTAGTTGTTGTGAACTTTTTTTCGTATTTCTTCCTAATGTAATTAAGGCTAATACGTTGTAAACAATTCAAAAACGAGCATATACCAAAATAAGATTGAATAAAACTTTTGTTTCCATTCAAACAGATAAATGTTGACCATTCTTTTATGAAAAATAATACAACCCTTGAAAAATCTTTTTACCGAATTCCTTTAATGATGCAATTAATGTCAAGATGTTATACTTTTTATAGTATTGAATATTAACTACATATATACTTAACAGATGTAAAAATGTAGTACAAACGTATGTACTTATCAGTTTAGTGGTGGTTTTTATAGCGCGTAACTGTGGAAAAACTTTTTTCGTAAACACATGCATTGTTACTTTTGATTTTTGGCCCAATCACGGTGGATGACCTCGTTTTATTTGCAACGTAGCCTATTAATTAACTACGAACAATTACAGCGATTCTTTTGTTTTTATCTGTATATCTCCACCGTTACGTTGGTTGGCGAGTATTCGAACCGCCGCCCTTTTTTTTCTAGTGAGCTAAAAGTAAAAAAGACACACACAACAGAAATTACCATTAATTAAAAGTTTTAAACATTGCGTGCAATATATAACTCGTAAATCACCACTTTAAATTCCCTAACGTTTCTCTTCCAAATTTCGTCTACAATGGAATTCCTTAAATTTAAAAACAGTTTCAAATAACACACAAACTGTTTTTCCAATCTTGTCGGTGACATATTTACATTAATTTCGTTTTTCGAGTATTTGACGATTATTAGGATAATTATTAGAATAACATGACATGCTTACCCAAATTTCCTGATATATGAGGTTGAAATATAAAGTTCTTGCCTTCATTATTCTTACCTGAAACAAAAAATACAATGGCGTTAAATATTTTATTTTTCTGTTACTATAACTGAAACATAATTTTATATGGTAGATGTCTTAGTACATTAATGTGATATTAATTATTGAATTAATTTATACCAACTATAGATAACCTCATACAATAAGGAATAATTTATTACTGCTGTCACCTCTCGTAACTTAGTGGCAGAAGCATTGGCGCGTAAAGCTAAAGATCCCGGGTTCGATCCCGTCGAGGGCGTGACAACAGTAACTAATTTTTCCCTCATTGTATAATTTCAATAATTAATATCTTTAAAAATTTACCCCTACTAAATATTCTATTATTATTATTATTTTATTATTGATATCTTAATAGTTTTACGTTAGTAGTTTACTTTTCGTGAAAAGATGACATTTCAGAACAAAAAAAAGAATAACAATTTTGCGTCAGAATCCAAAAAATAATAATGGACTCACAAACTTTTTACTCCAATAAGTAGTGAATCATGTTAATGGCCTGACTAATCGTTCCCAAAAGGACGTTAGTTTGTTACCTTAACTACCCTATATCACGAACATTGGAAGAGCAAGAAAATAGAATCCGAGAGTAAAAATTTACAACTTCCTTTAGAAATTTAATGACTATTATCAATTCATTGTAGCAACATTAAACATTGTAACAGATTTCGTTACTTTGTCTATAAATGCAGTTTTAGTTCAACTTGTGCGTACTCTGAGACCTTTATTGTGCCCCTAAAATGCAACATAAACATTAAGTTGTATCTTTGATACTAAACTAATTCAGACCAGTCAATTTGAATATGCATTTATGTTTATACTACTATCATAATAATAATAATAATTGTTCCGTACACCTCGGAAATATATAAATAACTGTTATATTTTGATTAAGGCTTTCGCGGCCAGTTGATGAATTGGTGTTGTCCTTCTTCGGGTGTTCAGGCCGTCGTCGGTTGCAGGAAGCAATTCCAACCGACCACGGCTTGTACACCCGAAGAAGTACAACACCAACTGTTACATTCATAAACACTTAAGCAAACCTAATCTTATTATTTTATATAAATTGAGTATCATTAGGTTTATAAGATGCTCTGTTGAAAACTGAGTCTATTGTTAGAGCATGCTCACGGTATTTTGGAAACTCCGTCAATCATAATATTAAATAGCACCAGATATAATTCTCCCTCTAGGTCAATAGCATTTCCTAGACAATATATAAACATACAGAGAAGCAAGGGGGCGTTTCATCCCCATATACTTTTTAAACACCTATAACTTTGTTTAGCAATTTTAAGTAACGCCTACTGATCTTCAGCCTAATCAGTATTTGTACCTTCAAAACACTAACAACGAGAACTGAGCGGCGTGGTCTAGTACTCTAGATCATTGCTCAGCATTCGGGATATCAACTCGAACTGGCGTCCGGCTGCTCTGGTCCAAGTTTTCTGTGGTTTCCTTGGATCACTTAGGCAAATGCTGGGGCAGTAATATTCCACAGATAATCTTTTACTTGTCTTTTGTCTTCAATTCATCCGTCTCATCTTTCTCTCCCTAATCACACCACCAAGGAGGCTGAAAGAGGGCCTTACGCCCTACCCTCCGGCTTTGAACTACAGTGTAGGTCGGAGGGACTGCCCGCCCACCAGCACGAGTAGCTGGTGGGAATAAAAACAAAAGTTTAAACAAAAAAAAACAAGATCAATTCATAATTCAACATTCATACCAAAATCAGCTAAAACATTAATAAAACTATTTTATCTCATCAATAGCATCACAATTAATGTAATTATATCAAATAATTAAAAGTGAAAGTCAGTTTGACTCGCGTCAATTTGAACTACTCTATTGTCTAGAAGTGTAAACAAATAAGTTTGCACATTTTACAATAATTATATTACTACATATAAACTAGTAAGGAACACAATTGTGTTTTTGAATAGAAATTGTCAGCACTCAACAAACTTAAATATGAACTGCTGAGAATTGAGGGAACATTCTTGAAAACTTTTATAGCAAGTATTCAGAGTAGCAATCAGAATATACAATGACCATCGAATAAGCGTGATAACGTTTTAGTGATCGTAAACTGAGACTTGGGTTCATCCCGTTTCTTCGTTATCATGACGCTTAACAATACAGCTTATTAAAGTCCGTGATTATCCGACAACGCATCGCACATTCCTAGAACAATAATAAAGGTTTGCAGGTCCGGACTACGATTACATTACATTAACGTAACGAATGTAATCTAGACATGCCCGCCGCTTTATTGACCCCCAGCCAGAGCTGAAAATTGGACGTAAAACAACTCTTAAATTTACGACACCCACACACACACACATACGGGGTCTGTCTCAAATGTAACGAGGGTGTTTTTTTTCAAATATTAGGGGATTATAACGAACTAGTAAGAGAGTGGGTGGGGGTGTGGCGAGAATATCAGTCCTAACAACTGTAGAAAGCAGACTCTGCAGAAGGGAAGTCGGATGTGTAGTCACTTGTCGCAGGGAAAAATGTAGAATTCTCTAGAGAAAGCTATTGTAATCATATTTAATATCGTTACGTTTTGCTCTAAACTCGTATATTTAACTCTCTCATCAAAACTTAACTATTTAACACAAATTAGATTCTACAACTCTCATAAACACTTTTCGTCGATAAAATTCTCTTTCTGTCAACTGCCTGTTCTCTGTCACCTGCCAACTATTCTCCGTCAACTGTTCTAAATCGTCAATCGCTGTCGTTTATATAATTTTATGAACGTTGCTAGGTTAGTCTCGAACCAAATCGCATGATGTAGTAGTTGTCGCGATTTTTCTAGAACTCGGCATGGGCAAACTCCACTCTATTTTTGCAATCGGCGCGGGTCAATTCCACCCAAAAATAGTCTTGCAGAATATTGTCCCCAGCATTGTTATAGACTTCGGAAAAATCATTGAACCCGTATTTTATTTTTCAAGACTAATGATTGTCTATGATTTTTTAAATCATTTTCATTATTTTTGAGACATACCTCGTATATGCGTGAATAAATACACATGCCCTCTTAATTATAACATTCCGGGCACGTAAGCCTGATTTCTCGTTCTAGTGTCTAGTAATTAATGTCAAATGCAAGGTGAGTTGTGGTCTACGTGCTGCTAAAATTGTTTGTCAAGCGTACTAAACTCCAGCCTTGTTACATGCCGGAAAGAGGTAATTCTAACGCGATACCCCCATAATAACCACCACCAAGAGCACTAGATCCTAGTGCCGAAATACGTAGTATCCAATACCCCCACCTTCGTCCCCCCGAATCAGCGCCTAATTAAGTATAGTTCGCGGATATCTAATTAGAACGAGTTTATGTCGACTTCGGCGGAAGTGACTGAACAACTTCCAGTTTCATCCCAAGCTACGTACTTACCCGAGGTAGATTGAACCAGACAAAGCTCATATCACCGCGAAAAACACGAATCCTGAAATTCGCTGGCTAATTAGGTGCAATGTTCCTTTAATCCAGACATCGAATCTAGAGTTTGTTAAATTGAAAATGTAATAAGTCTAGAAGATAAAATACTTCTTGATAGCTTCTTTAACAAACGATCAAATATTTCTCCTTAACGGATATTATTATTATAAAACACCTATACCACCATAAAATGAAAATATATTTCTTGATACTTTTTCGCCTTTTAAACTTTTAAACTTTTTGTTTTTCAATAACAGTTATATCAATGCGATATTAATTATTGAATTAATTTGTATCCACTACAGATTACCTCATATTAATAAGGAAAAATTTGATACTGCTGTAGTGAGTACAAATTAATTCAATAATTAATATCGCATTAATGTATTTAAAATTTACCCCTACTAAAAATTCTCTAAATATTTTATTATTAACAGTCATATCATTAGTTCTTCTATAAAATGCATTTTGTTCATTTATAAAATAAATAATAGATATAAATCTATGCTTATCACGTATAAAAACTGTTTGGTAGATTCAGTTTGGCAACTAGATACCTTTGTATGACATTGTGAAACACAGTATTTAACTTATTATTATTAGTATATGACAATATACTGCTAAAACTAGACAGTATTAAATACTTCTATCTACTGCCACTGCCGTCACCTCTAAAGCCAAAGGTCCCGGCGAAGGCGTCACAGCAGTTACAAGTTCTTCCTAATTTCTTCCTACTTTCTGTATTCTAATTTTAGCGAGATTGTAAAATACGTTTTTCTTTAATTTTTGAGATGAATATGTTAATACACTAAAAAATTATTAAAAATGGTTATGAACAAGTGAGCTGAGTTCTATTTATACGTAATGTGTTCGATTAATCTATTATTTTTATTTTTTATTATTGATCGTGCTGCGGTATTAAATACTAATACTTAATACGAATTGATTAAAAGCCCCTTATCTTGAACTAAATAAATATTAAGTAAAGGGTGGAAACTGGGATGAGTTTCCAGTTCTACCTATAATTTCTACGAGTGCGCCGTCGATAAAAATGCTTTTAGCTTGTCTAAGTGAAATTTCATGTGGACTCAATTTGTTTTGTTCGCCCCATTCGATAATTGTATTCCAAGTTTCCCGAAAATTACACGGTATCAATACTAAGTCGAGTATATTTTTTATTAAAGCATCGAAGCGGCCTTGTAATAAAAAATAGAAATCATTACTCATTTCGTCCGAAGCGACCATTAATGGGGCAATTTATTTGAAAAATTGCTTCATAAACCGGACCTTTATTATTCCTTCGGTTATTTTACCTCGTATTAGAAAGAAACAAAATCAACGCCTAGGGTAAACCTTTTTTTTTTTTATTAATTTCTTATTCATAAATTAGTTTAACTCATTAAGGACTTGTTCTTAATATAAATCAATGTAACTACAGAGTTACTAGCGTGATTGTGTGGCATTCAACGTTCTGCGCTGTGTAGATTGACTAATGAATTGCAATTTTCCGTGAGATTTGCATCGTTTATTATCAAAATAACCGATAAAGGATTGCAATGAAATAATGATTTACTCCTAAGTACAGTTGAATACATACAATTGGAACTACTTATTGTAGATACTGACAAATAAATTTATTCCACATTCAACACATAACTATTATATGAACACAAACTAACAAACTATGTAATCTACGAATTAATTAATACAAAAACTCACACGCGAATAACACTAAGGACTGAGCAGCCACTCTGCAAAAAAATATAAAAATGTAGAAACTGAAATATAGATATATCTTCTCTCTTCTCATGATTACCGAGTGGCGTGGTCTAGTGCTCTAGATCATTGCTTAGCATTCGGGAGGTCACCGGTTCGAACCCGGGTCCGGCTGCTCTGGTACAAGTTTTCTGTGGTTTCCTTGGATCACTTAGGCAAATGCTGGGGCAGTAATATTCCACAGATAATCTTTCACTTCTCTTCTGTCTTCATTTCGTCCGTCTCATTTTTCTCTCCCTAACGACACCATCCACCCATTCCCACGATTCCTGCAAGGATGCTGAAGAAGGCCTCACGCCCTATCCTCCGGCTTTTCAACGCAGTGTAGGTCGGAGAGACTGCCCGTCCACCAGCACGAGTAGCTGGTGGGAATGAAACACAAAATAAAATGTTTTTTTACTTAAACTTCGTATGCACCGTCGCTGCGGTTGTACTAAGACAGTCTGAAACGTTGGATAAACAATTCCATCGGTGTTTTCACCTAAGGAAGAACAATCCTAGCCCACGGACATCAAGCCTGAATAACAAGTATTATTCAGACTTGATTAAAACCCAAAAATAATTAATAGAACACTTGGTAAAATTTGGAATTAAAGTTAAACTTTCGATGGTGCACATATAATGCAAAATAGTGATAAAAATAATATTAAAAGTTATATAAAATACAATTGAAGAGTTTCACCAATTTAGTGTTGTCAACTCGACAATTTATTGTTACGTTCTACAAGATCATTTCCAAGTAATTGAACTCTTGAAAATGATCTCGTAGATCGAAACAATTGTCCAGTTGACAAAATTTCGACTACAATTTACTTCGGGCACAGCTTGAGAATATATCAGGACCTCTGCAGTCGTTGATATGGCATGCCACTGAAAGCTTGCCTTCTCAAGAACAAATCACGTCCAGTAGCTTTCACTAGATATCAATTTATAACTTTTAAAAAGCGAAATAATAATATTGACCAATTCTTAAAATGCGGTATTCAAAGTTAAGAAAGAAAAGGCTCCAAAAAACCGTTACCCATTTTAGGAATGCCGTATTTTAATATCCGACCAACCATTCTTATTTTATTTTCATTCTTTTATAGATGCATTGCGGAGTAAACTAAATAGCGATCTATATAAAACATTGAAATACAAAATTATTTTAGAGGCATTATCATCTGTATATATTACATATACTTTACAACACACAATGCAAAAGATCCGATGAAATGAAAACTTACATAATTTCTTTGTTAATAGGTTATGTATAAGATATAAATCTCATTTCATTATGCAATAATAAAGTGTCATTTTATATGAACGCATTATTATCATATAAAATTTTTGAAAACCCTAGTTATTTATCAGGAGAGCCTTACTAATTCCAAATCAGGAAGAAAAGCAATATTAATTCCACATCACCCAATTCCGACTAGTTCCTCAGTATTTATCGGCCTGTTTGGGCACTCGAGGCAATCCCGACCTGATCGTGATCATATTCATATAACTTTTTCTAGTCAGTACTTAATTGGTATCTATCCAATTGCAGTCATCGTAGATTCCTGGCTGTATAGCCGTGGTCTAGCGATTTGTTCTTTGTAGCTGATGTTTCGTTGACTACTGTGCTGATCATCAAAAAGAGCTGTATTCGTTGACGTAATTGTCCCATTGTAGGCACAAACTGATTGCCGAGAAACGTTTTAAAAACTTTTTTATGTTTCGTTCCCACCAGCTACTCGTGCTGGTGGGCGGGCAGTCCTACCTTCTACCGTATTCGCCACTTTACAGCACAGTAAAGGTTGGTGGGATATTCCGTCCACAAGGATGAGGTGATAGGATTGAAACAATTTTTTTGGAACCAAAAGGAAAAATCCGAAAATTATTAATTGTAATTGTAAATAATTACAAAAGAAACTATTTATTTGACATGCATAATACAATGTGGTGTTGTCCATTCTTCCTTCTGTCATTAGGACATATATACAGAGCAAGTTTAATATATGTTTAATTATTATGAAGTAACTACCAACTAAACTTTACGGTAATAAAACAATCCGCAAATCTTAAGACGTTTGCGTTTACTCACATTTGTTCATAATTTTCTCTCACAGGTACAGACAAATTTTATTAAGAAAATCAATTTTAACTTAGACACTTAAAATTACAAACCCGACTAGAATTTGGACTTCGCGTTCGCCCTCTTCTACTTCTTCGCTTGCAAACTTATTTTAATAGCGGGTCCATTTATAAATGAGCTGTTAGTTTGAACTTACGACCTATTAAGTCTGAACTTGATACGCTCACTATTTCCAATCGTAATCTATAAAAAGGAAATAAGTGCTTAGCCCGCAGCTTTGTGAGAACTTTATTTGAAAACATCTATAAAGCGTAACTTTAAAACTCGTTTTAAATCGAATAAGCACATGACTTTGCCATTATATAGTCAATCTCTACTAACAGACGCTAAATCAAGTTGTCTAAGCATTTGACCGAATCATTCATGAAAACATTTTTATTACAACTGTTATTAAAATACACTCGAAATGGTCTATTATTGTTATGGCTATTATCATCTCAATTGCAACGCCTACAATGGAAATAAAGGGCTTGTTTCTTATTCAACAGAAGACACATTTCTTATAGTCGGAGGCGCCGGGGGTATATGTGCTTCGGAGAGTAAACCAAATGAATTCTCCGAGTCTTTGGTCGAATGCGACGGGGTATGCTTAACTGGACTAGCAGACGAGTTCTATGCAATGCTGGAATCATGTCCGCTCCGCTCAGCACCAGTATTTTCAATTAAAAAGCAGCGAATTTAGGCGGGTAATGGAACTGCAATCGATACAGTCCCTCCTAAGAAATATAATATGCTCCTTCTCTGCATGAGGCAACCACAATATTTTCGATGGTTGTACACAGTTCAAGACAACTCTTACCCCATTTTCACGCATCAGTGTACCTACCTCGCACATGACCACTTATGATCTCATACAGTTCAGCTAGAGAACATTTCATATAGTGTTCCGGTTTGTCGCATTCGGAACACTTATGTCTGCTCTCTCAGCGGAAGTACAGAGCAGAGTTTGGTTTGACCGGCTTCGACGTCATCATATTCACTTTGTTTCAAAACGACTTCCTGGCTGTACAGTCCGGGGAGCCGCCACAATCGATCGCACTACTAAAACGATTTCCTCCTCAAGGAGGGTTTCCATAAAGATTCATTCGCACTCAGCCTGTCCATCCAGGAGAAACATTTCGGCCACCTTGGAAATCTTATTGGCTTCATTAAGGCTACGGAGACTCTCCCCGATCTGCCTTAGCTTGTTGAGCTCCATAAAGCGTAGGTCCTTTTGGAAAGTGTTGCCTGCCCACCACTAGGACTTTACCTTGGGCCCTTTATCCCCCAAACAACCGGTTGTTGCGGTCTCAGAAGGCTCTTCCTCAGAAAACTCCGACGCCGGGTCCCTGCATCGTGCCCCATCAGCCAGACTCATGGTTCTCGCCCTGAACCTAGTAGTGCAGGCTAATTTACCCTTGGCTTTTGATAATTTCCCTTCCTCTTTCAACCCCTCACTGCTCGACCTTCTCCTCATTGTTTTATTAGCAAGACTCATGGTTGTTCCCACACACTGGGACGACTATACGATCACTACCAAGCCTTCGCCCTCACCCAGTACCGTTATTTTTATTTAATATTCCGATACTTAATGGAAGTCTAACATATCGGATTGAAAACAAAAACACAGGTGTAACTTCCACAATATATTTAATACACTTAACACGTGTTTCGACACACTGTATTAAATAAATTGTGGTTACAACTGTGTTTTCGTTTTCAATCTGAAATTTCCCTCATGTCGAAGTTACATCAATATAAATAGAGATCGTTTCAGTAATGTAAAGAAATAATGACCAAATCATATCAAAAACCAAAAAGAATCTTTGAACTTTTATTTTCTGGCGACAAAGTTGTGTTCATTAATAAAACGAAATGGCTTTCAGAAACAGCCTCTTAGTAAAACATTAGTTTAAACCGACCTGTACACATAGATAAGTGTCGGTGTGCAAAACGATATCAACCACGTACATACGGACATTCCTCCTTTCAAAATTGCTTCTAAATTTTCATCAACGTAAGAAGGAAATAAGGGAGCAATGTACCTAATAACACTTTGCTACCAACGGAATAACCAACGGTTAGAAACCTTTTAAGACAGCTTTTCCTTCTCGTGAAGAACGGATAGAATATTTTCCAATAAAGTTTAACCACGAAGGAGACCGTTTATATATGTTACGTTACCTACCTACACCAAACATGTGTACCCTACGTATCTTATAATGCCATAAACTTCACCTAAATAAAATAAATGTAAGTATATAGGCCAGTAGGTGCACAGAGAAAAAGATTGTCCTCACAAATCCCTTTATTCCCTACACGGACAATTTCAGCACTTTATCCTATTTGCAAAGTAAACTGTAAATGATCGCTTATACATATATTTATTACATAATGCAATGTATTCATGAAGTGGGTTGGATGTTTATATAACATATAATAAATTCAAAACCTACTAATAAATGCAAGTAGGATTCGTAAATTGATTATCCCTGTATTACCCTAAAGTTAATGTACCTATTGTGGAATCACAAAATACAATGGTTGGGTATATAAAATATACAATTTAATAGACAATAAATGATTATTGATGAAAAAATTAACAAAAACATACACCAACAAGTATGACAACGAAAATGCACACAGAACGAATTAAACAATGACGGAAACACGTACATACACACACACATAACTACTCTAGGGTGGTCTCTAGCCTGGCGAACGCTCAATAACAACACACATAATTTCACAACCCTTTCTATATATATATATATGTTACGGGTAAAGTTAGATAAGCGAGTTAACTTAGGTTTACCCGGCTAAACTCCGTAATACCCAAGACTCTTGGGTAAAGTCCAAAATTTATTTGGAATTGTACACGTTTCGGGCTTTACCCGGGTAAACCGCGTTTTATCCGCTTTCGATTGGTTAAAGTTGGATTTACCATAAATGATTCATATAACTCAAGATGTTATTAAGCTATATCTGCGCTTGTGTGAAGGGTGTCAAAAAAAAACTGAAATCTGTCAAAAAAGGACTTGTGGTTAAGTTAGGTTAGGTTAGGTTAAGTTAGGTTAGGTAAAGCTATTGGAAATCTTTGCAACTCAAAATGTCACAACAGCTTGTCTCTTTTGAACAAATAAGTACTCGTGAGTAGATTACCTTTAAGAGAATACAGTTTTAGAATTCTAATTTTTATTTATAAAATGTGTTTTTTTAATTAAAACTTTAACCAAACGAAAGCGATAAAACGCGGTTTACCCGCGTAAAGCCCGGTGTTGCCATTTCCTTTTCAGTTAGATTCTGTTTCTTCACATCGAGAAACAGAACTAATTAATAAAATTAATTTTATTTGTTAGGCATTTCAAAACATTGTATAATACAAGTAATAAAAGTTATGATGCTGCTAGGTTCTGACCGGTGTTACTTCGGGTGCGTCAACCTTGGTCGTCAATGTTTTTCGAGTCTTTCACCCTACTCTCTGTTTCGCCATATCCACCCAAAAAGATGAAAAGTTGTAGGATCTAGATCAATGAGACAGCCCACCTACCAACATTAGCTTAAGGGTTAAAACACAATAATCTGTTAAGGGGCTTTAGCTTCAACGACCATCATTGCCTACAAAGAGGTTATAGTGGTAAAACCAACTGAACTAGCTCATTTGCTTTCATACCATAAGTTTCACCTGAATTTCACCTGTTTTCGTTCAAATATAGGTATATCTAAATTATTCTTCACTTAAATTAATTATTTATCATTCTATTGAACGTATGCACGTGTAATAACTATTCTAGATGTTTAAAGAATAAAAACACATACAAAAAGGCGTACGTAGTTCATAAACAAAGAACAGTACATTCAAGAAAAAGTTGAGGGTTTGAAGGATACTTAGATGTGCATATTTAGATACGTCGACCCTAGGAAGGAAATTTCTCAAGCGAAGACTAATTTAAGACGTAATTAGTGACTTTTAATTAGTGAATTTAACTAGTTTCAAGTTATATGTACACATACCATCTTGTTGTGTTTAAATAATAAATGGCAATGTTGGTAGCAGAATGCGCTAAGAGTGGAGAACTAATCAAAGATAACGAGCTGTCTTACGTCTTCTTGCGTCACTAATTTCAATTTTATTAACAAAGTTAATAAACATGTAGTAAGTGAAGATGTAACATTATCCCGAGGTAGGCGCAGATTATTTAGTAAAATGAATATTTATTTAGCTATTCTGACTGTGTAAAATCTAGCTATGTACTACCTAGACGTGTTATAATAATAAATACATCAAACATAAAATCATTTTATAATTGTACAACTACTATAATCATAGGCATACTACACATTCATACAATACATTTAAAGTAGTGTTAATTATTCTTTAGAGTGCATCTATGGCTGAACCATTTTATTATAATCTCTAGAGAAAAAAAATCTTTTTTGTTTTTCATTCCCACCAGCTACTCCTGCTGGTAGGCGGGCAGTCTCTCCGACCTACACTGCAGTGCAAAGCCGGAGGGTAGGGCGTAAGGCCCTCTTCAGCCTTCTTGAAGGAATCATGGGAATGGGTGGGTGGTGTGGTGTGGTTAGGGAGAGAAAGATGAGATGCACGAAATTAAGACAGAACAGAAGTGAAAGATTATCTGTGGAATATATTACTGCCCCGGCATTTGCCTAAATAATCCAAGGAAACCACAGAGAAATTGAACTATAGCAGCCAGACCCGGGTTCGAACATGTGACTTTCGAATGCTAAGCAATGATCTAGAGCAATAAACCACGCCGCTCGGTATCTAATAGTTAGAGTGTGTTTAATTTAAGCTTTTGAAAGTAGAAGTGACCGAGAATTGTTTGCTATATTTAAATGGTTGCGTATGGTCTTTTCTATTTCTCGATTTTCTAGCATTGACAACTTTTTGCTCTTATTAACATTGGTGTGTAACAATTTTACATTATCTATGTTAATTTTATGCTTGTAAAGGATATAATGTTCTGAGATGTTTTTAAAGATTTCTTGTTGATATCGTAAAGATGCTCTTTTATTCTGGTAGAAAACGCTCGACCAGATTGACCTATGTAAATAGTACAGAAGAAATTTGGTAAATACCACACTTATCTAACAGTTTTTTCTTTTATTTGTCATTGACTAGAAGATTCTTTAATGTAACAGGTTTGTTTTCGATTGCTACCTCTGATTGATCGTCACAACAAGTTCTTAGAAGCATATAAAGCCAAGTAAACATATGAAATAGTACATAAATAAGACATAAACAGGACCTTTGGCACGAGAATCAACTCACTGGCGGGGATGAAAAACCGGAATCTATTTAAGAAGCGCAAAATCGTTTGTTATAAAGTTGCTTTATTTGTAATTAACGAAAAGTAAATTTGACTTGTCACTCACGTTTAAACTATGCAATGTAGCGTATATAGCTAACCTTAACAGTGTTCTTCACGTTCTGCGCCGAGCAATCTAAATAAACACTAATATTTGAATGTTGTATTTGACGGAGCTTGGCAAACACACTGTTTGCACCTTTTGTTGCCGAAGTATGTAAACTTAAACTGCTGACTTCTTAGACGTTCTCGAGTCTCTAGTGTAGAATAAATACATCGTCTTGTTTATGCAGTGAGAGCATTCCGTTCTAGAATCGTGAAAATTGAAATTTATTAGGTGGAAAGTACATGAACATGGCGTGATTTCATTATTGTTATTTCCCCCGAGTTTTTTTTATTTGTTGTTGATGGTTCGTACCGTGTCAATGAAAGATTGCTCGGAAATTTGTTAGAATGTCCGCACCAATTTCACGTATGGCAAAGATGAAGTGTTAAATTGAAATAAACACACAGTTGATAACCTCCACAATTTATTAAATAAACTTGACACGTGTTTCATCAACACTGTGGCTTCTTCAGAAGTACAAAATCTACTTAAAACTATGATCTAAAATGTTCGTTCAAACGAATTCTAAAATTTCTTCTTTATATATAAATTTATATATAGGTCAGACGGGAAGAAATTTTAGAATTCGTTTCAACGAACATTTTAGATCATATAGAAACAAAAGAACCGATTCTAACCATGCCAAACGTGTTAGAAGATAACCATATATTTAATTTAGATCTAAAAATTTTACACAATGAAAATAAAAGTTTAAAACTTACACTATTAGAATCTAAAGATTAACAAATATAAAAATACAGACAATAACTTAATGACCAAGTAGATATAAACCTTTCACCACTATTAAATCTTTTTCCTCACTCTAATGAAGATGCACCACCCTATTTATAGACATCTAATCTTAGGTAGTTTTAAGTAGATTTTGTACTTCTGAAGAAGCCACAGTGTTGGTGTAACACGTGTCAAGTTTATTTAATAAATTGTGGAAGTTATCAGCTGTGTGTTTCCATCAAGTATCCTCTAATTCAATACAAGTGAAGTGAAGTTTTCTTTTGAAAGCAGTAAGAAATATCTCACTGTTTCTTATATTTCAACAAACTTCGTTAACAGTGGAATATATACGATCGTTTTGTCACTTAGTTAGTGAAACAAATTAATTAAATTAAATGTGGATTAGGAAAAAACACTTAGTTTCACAAAAATGTAATTCAGAAACCAAGTATTTTTCTTTCTAATCTATATATTTTTAGTGAAATTTCACTAGAAACTTATTTTGATTATTCTTATATAACAGCAATTAGAATTAAAAATCATCAAAAACCATGTATTACATATGTATATATTTAAATTCTGTTCTCTTCCAGGTAAAAGAAGGAAGATAGAGATCCATCCAAAGCATCCTATGTATGGTAAGATATTTTTGATAGTTTGAATTGTTTTTAGTTTTTCTTTTTATATATCTCTCTGTTTTATATTTTAAATAGACACTATATTAATTAATATACAAATTAATTAACTGAGTGTAGTATAACCTTCGAATTATAACCTGACAGTATTTGTCTAGAAGCATTGTTGCTTGTTAACTATTATAACTGCTGTTGTGCAGGGTCGAACTTCTCATAAGCAAACGACGAAATTTGAATATTCTTGGTACATTAGTCGTTTTTATTCTCTGCAAATTCTACCTGAATGTGTTCTATACATTCTCAGAACTGTAACCACAATTCAGCAAGTATTATTGTTACGCTATAACATTTAGATCATTGCTTAGCATTCGGGAGGTCACCGGTTCGAATCTGTGTCCGACTACTCTGGTCCATGTTTTCTGTGGTTTCCTTGGATCACTTAGGCAATGCCTGGGTAGTAATATATTTCACAGATAATCTTTTACTTCTGTTCCCACGAATCCTGAAAGGAGACTGAGGGGGGCCTTACGCCCCACCCTACGGCTTTGCACTACAGTGTAGTTTTGCCCGCCCATCAGCACGAGTAGCTGGTGGGAATTAAACATAAAAAAAGCTTTATTGTTTATTTATTATTATTTCTTTATTGGGTGTTCCCTTACGATTATTCTGTCAGAAAAATTATAATATCAATGTATTTTTAAGCACTCAAGAATTACCTATTATCAAAACAATAAACATTCAAATAAATTTTTGGAGGGACATCATTTATACAATGGTACGTGCCTGTAACGAAGATCCCTGTTTTTTTATTATCAACCACAAGTTTTCATTAAAGCGCCGTTTTATCTGCTTCAGTTCTTTCCTAGCTTCGCATCTACTCAACCAGAAAATCAAAGGGTATGCACGTGCGTGAATTAATGGAACAACAAAACGCCATTTTCATTGTTCAAATGGTTTTCATTAAAAACAACAGAGATTGAAACTCCGCTTGAGGCATAAATTGATTAAACGTTCCATTATAATAAATTTTCCGCCAGATGAACAATATCTTTACCAAAGCATTTCTCGAATAATTGTCTCAGGATATCTTAAAAATTGGAGTACGCTGTATCGTGTTTGCTTATCGAGGCGTTTCATCATTCCTTGTAGACGGAATCTTCAGGAATTATTTGGCTAGGACTAAGTAGTGACTAATCATCATCACGAATGTAGTCATCAAGGAACGGTTAAACGTCTAGAAGAAGAGCAAAATTTCTCGTGCCACAACAAAATGGAAGGTACCGTAACTAACGCGACAGCCGCGTCTCATAAGTAAGAGCTTGATGCTGTTCGACGATCCAGCGAATTACGATTGCTATAATGGTAGCTTTAAGTAGCCATTAACTTTATGACCTTAAACTTACGAGATTCGGTAAAGAATGTAGAAAAAAATATTCAAGAACACGGTCCATGTCAAAAATTATTAATTTAATTAATATTTTCACTCGCATCCGCTTGACAACTATCTTCTTTAACGTGAAAAGTGAAGTTGTAAACTAGAAGTTTCATTTTCCAGCAGGAAGCTTTCGTACCACTCTTTCTCGCTAATTTCAGTTGAAAAGAAGTGGGTAATTAAATAGATGAAAGACCTATCGGTACAAGGCAAGAAGTTTCAAGCTAAACTTTTGTAGTAACTAAGTTAAAGTTGAAGGAACGCCTATCCAATATACCCGTATCTTTACAGCTAGACTACCCATATGTATTGCAGTGCAGACGCTTCCATTACTTAGTTGCACAGGCCTGAATTTATTGTTCGAGTGATTTATGTGTCAAGAGACCTGCACGTCGCTGCAATGCGTTAATTGCACATTCTATCTTTCTACATGGTAAACTTAAATACTGTTTTAAAGTGAATGTATCAACAACAAAATGAACTTTTTTAATTAAAATCTACCAAACAATCTCTGTAAGCCAGGTCGATCATTTACCCAACTACAACCATGCAACTAGTTTCAGTTGTTTTTTTTTTCATTCACCTTCATTTTAAGAAAAATCATAAAAAGAGACTTTGGAAGACCTTTGAAAATTATTCCAACAGACTTATAAAATGAGTCGGGAAATGTTCGATGAATTAGTGGACTTATTGGTCCAATAATAGAAAAAACAAACACAAAATTTCGGAAAGAAATTGCAGTATCAAAGTATCAGAAATTATACCATTGTTGTCAAAAGAACACAGTACGAAGGAGAACTGTTCTTGACCAAATGCAACTAATCAACACGCGACCATGACTTGCGACTAGTTGCATTGAAACTTTTTCGAGTTGCAGCGTAATCGCATAAATGAACGGACATGCATTTGTTTCTACTAGAAAATTAAATTAGCGTCTGGTCGCATGGTTGCACGTAACAACAGTTGCATAAATGGACGAGCGGCTAACAGTTCAATATGTTGATTCATAATTATCCGCTGTTTATGGTAATCCATAATTTTGTTATTAAAATTAGCGTTTTATTTAGCTTTCTCTCAAAAACAATCATCTATAAATAACTGCTGAAATGCGTTTAGATAATCTACCATTTATTTCCACACTAAGTCGTTTTGCTAGTTCGACAAGGAAAATCAGACCCTTTTGGCAGCCGTCAAAGAGGACGAGAGGCATTGACAACTCTAATATTGGCGGAAGAATGATGAACGTGGTTCCGAAATTTACTGGATGGGTCTCTCCCGTGAACTATCTAACAACAACAAGGCAGAACATGTGCAAGATTTTCCCGAATTGCTACATCGAAACGAGCATTGAAGATGAATAGTGGTTATTCATCAAAAATATTTTAGTTTCGCCGGGCGAACCTCAAAGGGAATAGCCCCGAACCACTAAATCGGGGACGATTTCAAAGCCTCGATTACATCCAAGGACTGTGACTTCTTTGCCTCTGGTACTAATCAATATACGAAAGTTTCATTATAAATAATCTTCTGATTGTTTGGACGTCTATGTGAAGAAATACAATGATATATGGGACAAGACGGTACAAAAGAATCTGTTTATTGAAGACGAATAATGGTTATTCTTGAAAAACGTTTTAGTTTCGCCGAGAGAACCTCAAAGGGAATAGCCCCGAACTACAAAATCGGGGATGATTTCAAAGCCTCGATTACATCCAAGGACTGTGACTTCTTTGCCTCTGGTACTAGCTAATGTACAAAAGTTTCATTACAAATAATCTTCTGATTGTTAGGACGTCTATGTGAAGACATACTAATATATATGAGACAAGACGGTACAAAAGAATCTCTTCATTAAACCTCAAACGGAGTAGCTCCGAACCACAAAATCGTGGACGATTTCAATGCCTCGATTACATCCAAGGACTGTGACTTCTTTGCCTCTGGTACTAGTTAGTGTACGAACGTTTCATTATAAATAATCTTCTACTTGTTTGGACGTCTATGTGAAGAAACACAATGATTTATATGGAACAAGACGGTGTATAAGAGAGTTTTAATGGAGAGACTGAAAGTTGCATATCCCCTATGTAATTAAAAATTTGTCTCGTAAGAAGTGTATGAAAGTAGACCGGTGCATGTGATAAAGGGCTTCTATGTCGCATCGTAAACTAAAAAAGTATACGTTGCCTTTTAATGACTATCAGTCCCATGTATCTACTCTTATCTGTCTCCCATTTTCGTCGTAAAAATCGTAAATGTTTCGTTCAAAGCATGTAGAGAAGCACTCGAATAAAGTTGATGAAAACTCGAGGCGACCTTTATGTGAAGGAACTGCACTCCAGTCTCGACCAAGTGCACTATAATCCCATTTACCCATGACACTACGTCAAGAGAGCGTTTTTATTACACGGTGTCGGCAAAGCTGAGAGATTTCAGATAAAATTTCTAGTTTAAGGGAAACGAAGGCTTAAAGTGGTGTCCACAGTTGAGTGCCTGTAGCAGAACGAAAGCGAAAGATTCCACGAAAACTTTCTCGTTTACTTTTTACCTCTGGAATCGAAAAGATCGCAGCAATCTCAACCGCTCAAGGAATTCTATGCACAGCCTCGACTCTCAAACAGATTCGTTTCTATCCTATTGTCGTGACGAAGAATTTTTCACTAACCAAAAAGAGAACGTTAAAAGAAGAGGAAAGAAAATTATTGGTTCAGTACCCATTTTTCCCTTGAAAGCATTAAGACAAAATAAATTCAAAACAAACTTAGCAGAGTTAACGGAAGCGACATAGACTACGTGTACGTTTCCTACAGTAATAATCATGATTATTAAACATCATAGGCTTTAATAAATACATTTAAAAGTATTATTTATTATATTCTATTCTGCCAGTGGTAGATCGCGATTTCGAACTTTTTGGTACTCACCAGCACGCTGTAGACAGCTCCTATGGAATACCAATTAACCTACCTGCTAGCTTTAAACAACGTTCGATTAATAACAGGCGGGCTGAAGAGTTCGTAGGCTGACCCATAGATGGCGCTACTATTATCAAATCCATATGATTTTTAGTTAGCCCTAACCTTCAAAAGACGCGTGTATAAATTTGAAAACTGTTGCACTATTAGTATCTGAGTTATAGCATTTTTAGTGAAAGAACTTTTGTTACTTTGAAAAAATGGATTAAAAGGAATTTCGTGTGTTAGCAAATCATTGCTTTTTGGCGAAAAAAAAAATACTGTTGAAACCAAGGCTTGGCAGGATAAACATTATTCGGACTTTAGACCAGGAAAATCAACCGTAGAAAAGTGGTTTGCTAAATTTAAACGAGGCGAAATGAGCACCGAGGACGTTGCACGCAGTGGACGCTCCAAAGAGGCTGTTGGCTGTTACCGACGAAAACATCATCACAGTCCACAAAATAATTTTTGATAACCATAATGTGAAGTTGATTGAGATAGCTGAGACCCTAAAGATTTCAAAGGAACGTGTTGGTCATATCGTGAATGTGAATGAATATTTGGATATGGGAAAGCTCTGTACAAAGTGGGTGCCGCGCGAGCTCACAATCGACCAAAAACAATAACGGATCGAATCGATGATTCTAAGCAGTGTTTGGAGCTGAGAGCTGTTCAATCGTAATAAATCCGAATTTTTGCGTCGAAATGTGACGATGGATGAAACATGGCTCCATCATTTCACACCGGAGTCCAATCAACAGATCGACAGTCAACCGAGTGGACTGCACGTGATGAACTGACTCCAAAGCGTGGCAAGACGCAAAAGTCGGCTTGCAAGGTTATGGCATATGGCATCAATATTCTGGGATACTCATAGTATGTTATAATATTCATTAACTATCTTAAAAAGGGGAAAACCATAAACAGCAACTATTACGTAGCGTTATTGGAGCGTTTAAAAGACGAAATCGCGGAAAAGCGACCTCATTTGAAGAAAAAGAAAGTGCTGTTTTATCAAGACAATGCACCGTGTCACAAATCAATGAAATCGATGGCAAAATTCCATGAATTCGGCTTCGAATTGCTGCCGCATCCACCGTACTCTCCAGATCTGGCCCAGCGACTTTTTTCTGCTCTCAAACCTCAAGAGGATGCTCGCACGACAGAAATTTCGCGCCGATGAGGAGCTAATCGTAATAGCCGAAACTAAAGGCTATTTTGAAGCTAATGACAAATCGTATTATAAAAATGGCATCGAAAAATTGTATGACCGCTATAATCGTTGTATCTCCCTCGAAGGGAACTATATCGAATAATAAAATCAAATTCTATCAAAAAAAAAATTCTATGCTAGCCTACGAACTTTTCAGCCCGCCTGTTAAATACGGATAACGTAGTGAATGCCATCTGTAGACATTTGCAACTTATTGTGGGATTTATTAATTTTCAACAAAGTCTGTTTCTAATAAGAATAGATAGCTACGCCGTGGGTTCGGCTGGACAAGTCTATATCCTTATGAGAAAATAACCTTGTTAAATGTTATTGAATCCAATAATAATTACTAAATTTCTACATATGGCATTCTTCTCACTGCCATCGCTGATTACCTCTTTCATAAATCACAGTGTCGCATGTATGTATAGTAAATGGATCAAATCGAGTGGTACAAAACATGCAACGATCAAGTTAAATTCAGAAGTTTTCATAAGCTCTTAAGAGGGTTTCAAGTTACTGATATTTGTCGGCTCTTATACTTTGCTATTTTAAAATTTAATTTACATTGCGGATCCTTTCCGGTTTCTCATTATTAATTTATTAAGCTCACATCCCAATCTGTTCAAGCATACAACAGAAGTTTGCCTGGAATTTTAAATTATTGTGAAAATGAGTTTCATGTAGGTTACGGGTTTCAAACCTTTAAATAAGAGTATACTTCAGTTTTATATAAACTAATTATCGCGTGTGGTCGAAATTCAACGAACTTGTTTTCTTATGAGATGAAGTGCATTCCACCCTTATAAAAATGTATACAAACTTTTGTATTTCACACTTTTAAACATTTAAAAAGCATAAAATCGTAGATAATAGCATAGAAGTGTTACTATCGATACAAAAACTTTTTTCAATAACTAGAATAAAACAACAACTATAAATTTTTCATTAATTTATTACTGTACTCGACATATGTTTCGGGCAAAGACCATTATCAAGAGTATCTGAATTACTAAAACTAACATGCACTTATTCCTAATTTTTAATGTTTGCATTTTATATAAAATGTTACACCAAGATTCAAGAACCAGCTTAATAACGTAGGCATCATGGCCATAGAAAATAATAAACATAACTTAAAAAGCATGCTAGTTAATAAATAAAACCCATGTAGACCCACTTTTAAAAAGTGGTATTTACCAGATCTTTTATAATGAATGTAATGCTACCTACATTGGTCAGACTGGCATATCCATAAAAACCAGGTTAAAGGAACATTTGTATAGCATAAACAAACATTAACAAAAAAACAGAATTTTTGAACATTGTTCTAAAAATTCGTAAAATATTACACATCAATGTAAATAAAAGTAAAAAATTAAATATGCTCGAGAATCTCGAAATTAAACAAGCATTAGAAAGTAAGCTAAATATTGTCAATAATCAACTGGAATTAGGCCAAACATCTTCACCCCTACTATTAAGTATAAATTAGGGATAAGTGCATGTTAGTTTTAACAATTCTTATACTCTTGCTAATGTGCTTTTTCCGAAACATATGTCGAGTACAGTAATAAATTAGTGAAACATTTATAGTTGTTGTTTTATTCTACTTATTGCCTGCTTTATTGGCAACATATACGAATGATTTTTATTTTGTGCTCATGTACAACATTATTTTTTTCCAATGATATAATAATATAAGTTAATTATAAAAAGACACTTGGTATTGTTTCACTATTTTTATTTAAAAAACTCTAACATGTTTGGATATGAAGCCATTATCAAAGAGTTAAATACAGATAATAACTAAATATAATAAGGATAAAATTCTTTTAAATACGTATACCGCTTACTAGGTGGTAGGTAGGAAGTAATATTATTTATTTTGTGTTATACCTGCGACTGATTTTAATAAGGGGGAAACCCCAATATCTATTTGGTCGTTCAATAACATTTTATTATTATTGTGGTAATTTCTAATATTTCTAGCAGATCAAGTCTTTTACTTTTATTTTGAATGTGTAATAATTTTAAATTATCAGTATCCAATGTATGTTTATTTTTTACAAAATAGTTTACCAGGGTGGTATCTGTTGAATAATGAATTATTGATTTTTGATGTTCGGTTAAACGTTTTTTAACCCAAATATATGACATTACAGTCATTGCACTTGATCTCATATACCCCGCTTTTTTCTGTTTTCTTGTCTTTCTTTGTTATTTACCAATAGAGAGCCCAAATTCTTTTTATTAACTACAATTGGAGTAATATTATATTTTTGTAATCAATTTGTAATTTTTGTGGTAAGTAATTAATAAAACAAAATTTCTTGTCATTTTTTACGGGTATATTGGGATAAAAATTACTAATTAATAGTTTTTTTCGTCTTTTGTTTATCATTTGATCAATCAGAGAAATACTGTAACCATTGTTATTTGCTATTTGTTTCAAAGTGTTGATTTCTTTATTAAAGGAATTTTGAGATAAAGGTATCGAAAATAGTCTATGGATAAATGAATGGAAAGAACTAAGTTGTTTTGTGTTTGAGTGTGGTATTATTTCTGTGTAGGTAGGTTTTCTGTAAATATCAAAAATAAAATGGATGTCTTTTCTAGTTATGGTGAGATCTAAAAAGTTTAAAGATTTGTTAATTTCTTTTTCTATTGTAAATTCTATGTTATTCGGGTAAAATGAATTAATGAATTTCAGAAATATTTCTAATTGTCTGTCAGTGCGTTGCCATATATAAAAAAACATCGTCCACATATCTAGCCCATAGCAAAACATTTTTACAATTTTTTCATCAGAAGTGAACGTATTATTTTCTATGTTATTCATAAAAATTTGGTGGGTGAAAGTGGTGAGCCCATTGGTGGAGGGTCTGTAGATACATTTTATTATTAAATTTAAAATAACTTTGATTCAAACACAATTTAATAACCTGATTTACTTCTTCTTTTTCAATACTATTAAGTGATTTGGATTCAGAACTTAATTTAGAACATATTTTAATCATGATATAAGTTTTATTATTCCCTGATTTTATAACAAATATTTAAAAAAGTATGAAGTATACCAGAAGTTTAGATGTTCACGTATTAATATAATCATTGAGGAAATATATTTTTTTTAATTAGTGTCAGTTTGTTGCATGTCCCGAATTTTTTCATGATTCAGTTTTATCCACATTTTCAGATTAAAGCCAGATTTTTTCAAAATGTAAAGAGAACAGAGACATTTCTGTCAAAAACATACATAGCCGGTTTCACAAACAGACTAAGGGAAATTGCTCGCACGCATGATGTGCAACATAAATTGACGTGTTCTGTAGTGATATAAAACACATAAAACGAAACACGTGTTTTAATGATTAAAATAAGCGTTCGCGGAAATGTATGAATCCGATTCTTCCACGAAAATGCGAATAAAAAAATTATACTCGCCTGCCAGAACATTGTGTAAAAGACCGGAAATTTATGTATAGGCATTTTTACGCTCACTAATCACAGCTGCCGCGAAATGTTACTGTCGTAACGAAGAAAAGAATTTCGCAAATTAAAAGTACTCAAGAATATTTCAATCATTAAACAGAGGTTTTAATTATAATTTTAGACACAACCAATATAGCGTTAGATACCATTTGTTTGTAATCATAATGGGAAATTGTATTAATCCTTTTGTATGTTAAACCTAGACCATATTAATTTTGAATATACAAACTAATTTAACTAGATATTAGTGGATTTCGAGATAATTAGGTAAACAACCAATTTCCTTTCTAATGGTTGAACATTTATTTGTCTTTTTCTAGCTACTAGTTATTCATACAATAATAAATCATTCTTATGGAGTAAAATGTTTTTAGAACTTAAAGGCGATTTTGTTGGGATTTGTAATTAGTCAATTGATATGAAAAATACATTTTTTTAAATAATATCACCACTAACCGTATTGGGTCTTTGTAAGGCATTTTATAATTATAAACTAATATATGTTATGTATTATATATTACGGGTGCGAAGCGAAGTTAATGGGCGCGGTGGAAAGAATATTAAAACTTACTATTGACGTGTTCTGATGAATCATATTTAAATATGAATATAGAAAAACAGTGAAAATGTTTCAACCAATTTTATTAACAAAAACTCAACAATTGTTTTGACTAAGCAGTCATTGTGCGTCGTGCATCGATTGTTGAATATTCCTATTATCAAAGAACATTTTGAAACCAAATTTGATATCATTAAATATTTATCTATCAAAAACAGTTACAAAACTACATTAATTAATAACCTTTTGAATAAAAAACTTAGACAAAAATTATTAGAATGTATGTTTTATGAGTATCATGCTAATAAGGAAGAAAACACCAAATTTTGTTCAATTGATTTTATTAAAAATTCCAGTTCGAAAATAATCAAAAGATTAAAAAACTTTCATATTAGAGCCATTGAAGTTAACAAAAATAATTTGGGTAGCTTTTTGGTTATTGATAAATGTAAATTTAACACCAAACAAAAAAATGGCGTCTATCAACTCAATTGCAACAATTGCGATGCAATGCGATCGAAACAATCACAAGTTGATCGCGATCTCGAACGTATTAGCTCTCAAAAGCGTACCATACCATATTAAGTTAATATAATATCAATTTATTAACCGTATATCGCCATCTATTGATATTTGCTACTAACTAAAGTCTTTTATATGTTCGAGATGAGCCTTACGAAGGAAGTTCTACTTGACAATCTGAATCTACAACATTTGTTATAAATGTGATAGATACGTAAACCAAAATAATAATTCTTGGTCAGCGGTTTCTTGGTATAATTAAAATGAAAGTGTCTAGAAATGGTTGCTTTATATTATTACAGTACAGACAAGGAATGAATTGAAAGAAGCATGTGTAGAGATAGTTAAATAGTTCCACGGTATAGAAATAATTTCCATAGCCTGTTCCTCCTTTTCTAAGGAACATTTTTTTAATCACAATAAATTTTTTACGGTGAAGAAAAACTACGGTTGTAAAACTCCCCTTTCGTCTTATTTATGGTCTCGTCTCACATATTTATAAAGAACCAATTACATTGCTTGTCACAAAAAACGTATTCTCATTCAACTCTACCGTTTATTTATTGCGGTACCTTTAATACCATTTTATTATACACACACCATTAGGGGCACAGAATGGCCAATATAAAAAGAAAAGGAAGTTGAAAATACATTTTTTACAAGGGCGAGTTTACATCTACCCTCTTCTTTGTGGAGCATACATAAATCTGTTGCTGTTACCTCTGCCTTTTTATCGCCTAATTCTCAAAGATGTAATAAATGTAAGTACTTAGTTTAAAACATTTACTGTTGTTTAAACATCACTAAAATAACAACAGAGGAAAGTCCTCTAATTTTGGATACTTTTTTTTATTCAGGTTTAATATTTCTAATAAAAATTTCACACTTACAAAACAATATGTATTTTTACATTTAAAGTTAAGCGTATCAAAAAATAGATAAATATAAAAACGACCTCTTCTTCAAATTTTTCCTATCCAAAGCTCGATTTTTCAAATGTGTTTCATTAAAAAAAAAGAACTTTTTATAGATAAACAAACTCTAAAACTATAAAAATACATATTCAGTTTCGATACGAAATTTTATGATTAATAATGATAATTGATGAATTTTCAAATCAAAAATTCTACATTCTAACGTTTCACAAAACAGGAAGTGATCATTACTAAAAAATTTAGAAATAAGGAAAGCAACCAACAAAAAATGTAAATCTAATTAATAATCAATTAGAATTAAATACTTGAAATTCTCATACAAAAGGTTTAGAAGATAATGTTAAGAAATATTTACATAGACACACAGAAAATATTTATACAAAAGATTTAAAACAGATTATTGCATTATAAAACTGATTTAAATAGGTTGTATTGACCTCCACAAGTATAAAATGTTTACAAACATCTGTTTATAACGAACTAAAAGAATACGGAAAAAATACGCTATCTACCAAACAACGGGATTTCATATAATACAGTATCCAAAATTAAGCGACTTTCATGTATCTTGTTATTTTTATATCTCAATTCAAACTTTTCGTTCGTTCTCACAAATTTACATTCTATTTCCTTTAAAAATAAAAACGAAACATAAAGTCAACCACGCACCTATTCACCTATTCATATTCTGCGAGATAGAAATAATACAGTCCACAATTTGTAGAAGCATTTGAAATGTGATTTAAATAAACGGTGAAAATCTAATAAAAATATTCCGGGCACGTTCGAATCCGTCATTTCATCCAGAAAAATGTGGAGAATGTAAATACGCGAGAGGTCCATGAGTGGCTAGTTTCCACCATCCTTGCATCTCAGACACTTTTGAAAAACGAATTGAACCTCGAGTCCAGTTTAACGAAATTAAATGATGTCAACTGAAACCCATGCGCAACATTTTTAGCAATTACTCGACTGGGACTCAATAATTGCACTCATCTTCAGATGGCTAACTGTCATTTTAAAAATATTAAACTAGGAACAACTAATTAAACAAAATATTCAAAAAATATATTTACATTTATAATATAGCCTGTAAAGGCCTTTCTACTAGCGCCTACCTGATGAGACTCGATAGGTCGAAACCGGTCGTGGAATATGACTTTCAGTTCGCCGTGCCTACTTGGTAGGACGCGTTCAAAATGTGAGATCTTTGATCTTAATATTTAGACGAATAGGGATGTTAATTCCTTCTTTTTTGAATATGTTATATCTTCATCTAAGAATCCATCGGAATCAACAGTGTAATTCAATGTAGGTAGCGGTATTAGCCCTCGGAGTAGTTGTTTCTGTTGATTCTATATTTATATTTATAATTAAACAACAGTAATAGAAGAGAATACCTATATCTCTATAGAAGCTGCGGAGCAGCTACAGAACACAATACACTAACAATAATACAAATTGTGATATTGAAAATTTACCTTTTTGTTTCATTTGTATATTGTATAATTTCAATTGAAAAATTCAATAATGTGATAATATCTATGGTGCTAGCGTAGATCGGTTTGTAAAGGAATTCGGTAAAGCTGATATTTTAATATTCTTGAATTAACTGATTTTTATATCGAAGTTAATGTTTTTTGAACGGAATTTTTAATTGAAAATAGCCAACCTTTTGACGTTTTGTGTTTTGATGTAACTAGACTGTGGCTAAAGGCCCATTAGGCTACATTTGGGAGGAACACCACGGTTACATGGTAAGTGCTGTGCACCATGGCTGAGCCAAGCTTTAGTGCTTTAGGCTTGGAAATGTGCTACCAATCCTTTAAGGCCTAACAAGCACTCGAATTAAGATAACTTACCAGTGAGTTATCTTAATTCGATTGACGTCGGTCGTGAAAGCGTACATACTACAACTAACAAGCACTATATTTGAAATCCCTTTGTGAATCAATAGTTGGGGCTTAGTAAACGGACTACTTTATAAAAGTGCTCTACCATTTCCATTTCAAAGGCTTTAAGTTCATTCAATTTGCTTGAAGCCCTTTCAATGTGGTCGAAGTTCTCCCGCTTTAAATTTGAAATTAAATAATAAAAACATAAAAACAATCTGGAATATAGAATTATATCAAAAGTTTTAGGTTTAATTTAAACCCTTATTATATGCTCGCAGCCCTTCACAAGTGCTTAGGATTTTGAACATACTTACATTCCAAAGTAATTGGTAATTCAAAGTCTTTGGATTTTAAAATATAGTTGAGCTTCAAAAATCAAAGTACTTTTAGTAAGGGCTTTAGGCTTAAGGCATGAAACCCTTTTGATGAGGGATTTACCCTTTAGCTTTGCTTTGCATCGTCGATAGCGTTAGTTATTCGTCCAGACCTGAACGGGTTCAACTAGTTGAATTATATTACGCCTACTAGAATATCGCTTCACTACATATAGCAGATGTAGGTTTAACCAAAAATATCCTTGATTGTAAACGATAGTTTATGCCACTAATGTAAATAGAAATTAGTTTTTTATCGACAATTTTTATTCAAAAAGAAATAAAAGTATCAAGGAAATTACACATAATAATGTTTTTCTATTGAAATTAATGTGAATGGTTTTCTAAAATTAATCTTCCTCTCGTTTAGTACCGAAGGGAACTTTGAAAAGCTGATTCCTATTAGTCTGAATTTTTTCCTGAAAAAAATATTTTGCAATTATAGAGAACAAAACTTCAGTAAAATAGAAACAAAAGAAAATACATTAGAAACAACACCGACCAACCTTTCTGGATCAAATCCCTTTAGTCCTCTTAAGACTTTGTGAATGACCAAATCCGAAACAGTGAACGATTTTGTTCATCTTTGATATATTTTCTTAAGTACTTTTACAGCAAACTGAAGTGGTATTTGTGGCACAGCACAGACAATCCCTCATAATACCATCACTTTTACTGCCAATGTTTATTACACTCATTTTCAGAAATATATTTCTATTTAGTGTTTTCAATTTAATATTCAGTCGAGTAATCGTTAACAAAAATTGATATTAAAACAAATCCCGAGAAAGAGGCTAAGGCCAAAGAAAACAACTATGTGTTAAAGGACTCGTTTTTCTTTTGAACCTGTCGTGGAAAAAAGGAAAGTAAAAGAAGCAGTTTTCGCTTTAGAAAATAGAATTAATATTGAGAAAAGAGTCCTTGCATTACCTATCCTTTTCTATTAAACCGAAGAGGAAGCTGGAATGTACAGTATCACATATAAAAATTGCGATAAACACTATACGTATATAAGTCCGAACAGTAAGGCAATTAACGTTAGGATTTAAGGAACATACAACTATCTCATCAATAAAATAGAAAACTCGCCCCACATATTTGATAATAAGCATGAAACAGACGTTTACGAAAGTATTGAAATACACAATAATAAATAAAATATAACGAACTCAGATAGCGCTTCTATTTCAAAGTCGGAACTTACAGATTATCGTTGAATTAAAATCAGAACCCACATCCCATCAGGATTTAGTCGAAGCATACATTCAGGAAGTTTGAATTAGTTTTTGTGTGTATTCAAGGACTCCACCAGATAGGTTTGTCCTTCGCCCATTAATTAAGGCGACGAATTTGATTTTACAAGTGGTTTTACGAAGCATATGCTCATTATTCCTTCGTTGATATTGAAAGTTTACTTTTTCCTGCCCTACCCTACAATTAGATACACTAGTGTGACTTCCCCAAAACCCACCCTCTAGTACCGGTTCCTCTTTAACAGTTTAAAACTGTATTCAAAAATGCAAAAATAAAACGAACAATAACGTTTCACAATATGTGTTTTTATTTCTGTCTGTCGGCAATTTATCAGAGAATTACATTAATTACCAAATTTTTAAATTAAGGTCTCACTATTTAAACTGTTACATATTACAGAATGGAAATCAAGGGATCGTAGGTATTATGGCTGTTGACTGTATCGAATTATTGAACAAATTTTACAATTTATACAGGAGAAAAAGAAAATTGTATGTGATCAATTTAATTTGATTATTAGCTAAAGTACTGTTGTTGAACAGACCTTTCTTAATTTCACTCACTAGAGAAACCTTTTCTTCTCTATGATTTGTAAAATCATTTGTTGCAGTCAACAAACGTAAAACCTACAACCCCCTTATGAGGAACACATGTTACCAGCAAATAATAAATAAGTAAATAAATTTCTCTAGCAAACGAATATGATGAAATAAAGTATACAATGGAAACGTTATCGTTTGTTTTATTTTTACAATTATGTACTTCTAAAGATGAAGTTTCATCAAAATTGCACCAAAATTAACTTTTATTAAAATTGTACGTTTTCATTCGGAATTACAAAACTTCAGAATGTCCTACAGAAATATTTTAACTATATATGATAAGCCTTGAAATTAGAGATTAATATAGTCTCCAAATGAGGGTAACACTTTCGGTGTCGAAACACGTTTTAGGTTTTCAAAGGGTTTCTGTTGAATTTGAGATTATATTGTTTTATTTGGTTCAATTCCACAAAAGTTTATTTTATTTTCTTGTACCCCGAATATCCAGAAACATGTTAAAACTACAACTTCAGCTTCGTTGGAAGCTTCTAAAATGATCGAGCAGACATTTACAATAATGTGGAAGCTTCCTCAAATCCGATTTTCGTTCTCGTTCGATATTATATATTATATATTATCAGGTAAACAAACAACAATAAATCAGAACAAGAGAATTTTACTGGCGAACTTCTAACACTTCGGAATTAAATTTAAAGGAATTAGTGTATTTTATATTTAATTCTTGCAACCGTAACACATAAAGCCTCTCCGCTTCTATAAATTTAAAAAGGACTTGTATTCCCTTGCAGGGTAAATTTTTAATTTAGAGTTGTAGCAGTACTGCAGTGACAGAACAATTTACTACCGTTCTTGATGTCAGTTTGTGGTAGAGGAGGTAACGTTCTGAATGCAAAGAGAAATTTGAAAAGCTACGGTTTCAAAGCGCAATATTAAAGAAAACCGCCAACATTGCTGGTAAATTTAGTAGATGTTACGACGTTTATTATTATTATTATTATTACATTATCTTCATCTTTCAAAAAGAATTGGCCACAAAAAATGAATAATCAAGGACTCAACAGCATAATTCATTTTAATGTTTTTTTACTATTTTCCATATTTCGTAATTATAATTTCTTGAAGAGAGCAGGTTTTAATTATTACAAAGTAAACATTCCCAACCAAATGCTTTTTAATTTACGCACATACTTTTTTAATGCAATTTAGTGTTTATTGTACTTTGTGGAGGACGTAACAATAAAATATTAAAACTCAATCAGAACAGTAACAACAAATGTAACAAACATAACGATAAAAATTGCACCTGAAAAGAAAGAAAGAAGATTAGAGCAGAAATTAAAATATGCTATTGGTGCGGTTTCGACCGTATTGACGTTCATCAGTCCGCCGTAGGCAGTTCCCGCAGAACACCAAAAAGAAAAAACAGCTACTCGTGCTGGTGGGCGGGCAGTCCCTACAACCTACACTATAGTGCAAAGCCGGAGGGTAGGGCGTAAGGCCTACTTCAACCTCCTTGCTGGAATTGTGGGAATGTGTGGGTGGTGTGGTTAGAGAGAGAAAAATGAGACGGACGAAATGAAGACAGAAGAGAAGTGAAAGATTATCTGTGGAATATTACTGCCCCAGCATTTGCCTAAATAATCCAAGGAAACCATAGAAAACTTGGACCAGAACAACCGGACCTGAGTTCGAACCGGTGACCTCCCGAATGCTAAGCAATGATCTAGAGCAGTAGACCACGCCGCTCGGTGGCAGAACTTCAACCAACCTACATGCTATCTATAAACAGCGTTTAATAAATTAATGCATTTGTTACCCAGTTAAACGATGTATCGCAACTTAGACACAATGTTGGAAAAGAATGCAAAAGTTACAAGATATTTATCCAAACCAAAAATACTAAAGAATTAATATTTTGTACTTAACTTAATTTTATATAAACTTAACACTGTGGTGGTGTAACTATTGTGAAACATGTTTAAATATACAACAGTAAATAAAACAACGTAGAATGTTTCACCGATTTAATATATATCCTAACTAGTTTCGGTCACATGACCATTATCAATGGATTAGAGTAAAATCTTATACTAAATGTTAATAGCTAGTGCGACAATATATATTTGCCCTACCACTTTGTCCAATATAGCAAGCGTCGCAACTGTTACAATGTATTATGTAAACTTAATCTTATACATATATATATATATATATATATATATATATATATTATAATATTTTATAAACTTAATTTTATATCGAAGTAAATGGCGTTATCCGCCACAACAAGAACATTTGGAATAAAACTAAGTGCTTAATATAAACCAAAAGAAATATCTACAACTAATACTTTTTTAATGGTAGACGTTTTTAGTTGTTAAAACTGATCCATCATTTGATGAGAAAAACAAAAAAATGTGGGTGTGTGTGTGTGTGTGTGTAGTTTGTATCCTTGTATTCCCTCTTGAGTGTTTGAATAAAATACAAGAGAAATTGCCGAAAGCTAACTACTACCTACGTACACTATCTTGCTCAGTTATATACCTACAAAAATATTATAACTCGTCCTGGTCTCAGAAACAATTATTAACGATCCGTCAAAATATTAAATTAAATTATGATAGAAATCTTTTTGATCTTGAGCGATTGAAATTGACGTTAATTATTTTCCTTTTGTTGCTAATTTGTTATGGACGGATGAAACTTTATTAATAGATTCTTTGAAAATATCAAATGTAATCCTTACATTAAAAAAAAAGACCGCTGTCTGTAAATTTTAGTTTTTTGTTTTTGTATTTTAACGGACTTGAGTAAAAACTCTTCAAAAGCAAGTTTTAGTTAACGTATTGTTTCTTCTCTTTTTATTAAAATGAAGTATGTACCTATCATCCTACCATTCATAATTTTTGATCTCGAGCCACTTAAAAATTTCATTAAAAACATGCTTCCTTCGCTTAACATTCCAATTTCTTCCATTTTTTGTACTTTGCTTAGCCTGAGGCGCTGCTGAGCTGTCCATTATTAATTCATGAGATTTCGAGAACTTTTTTAATTAGATCGATTTTTAATACTTCTTTTTAATAAAAGCCTAAATTCAATTTGGGACGACGAACGAATAAATAGGGCAGACATAATGATCGTTTTAATTATCGTAGCCCTAAATTGAATTCAATTTCAAATGGGCCTAGACAAGGAGGTCTCATCTTTCAATAAGGATAATGAAAAGGATTTGCTTCCCCTCGTAATCGCTGACCTTAACACCACAATACCAATAAAAACATTCACAACTTCAGTATATTGGTCTAAAAAGTAAAAACATGGTAATTTAAGTTATGCTAAATTAAAAGTTGATTGTTAAAATTACTATATAATAATGTGCTACATATTTATAGTACTAGTATATAGTATAGGTAGATTTGTAAGGTAATTTTGTGAATCTGTCTTCTCATATGATACAAAATTATGGAATTATCTGACTATTTAGATGTTTAATTAAAGGATGTAACTAACTAATGTCTTAGGACTATTTTCATTAACCAGAATGTTGCCGTTTAGACTTTTTTTAACAAAAATCACCAACATTTTGACGTGGTGACCGACGGGATTGTTAGGTTACGGTATGGACGGTTGCTACTGTTAAACTGTTAATGGTAGAAATCTTCAACAAAATTTGGGACAGGTTATATCAGTACTAAAACCATTACTATAAAGCATTTTATATACAGAATTTATAACAATTTCTATTTTTAATATGATCAATATCATTAATAGATACTGTGATTTTTTACTCGCTAAATTGAATTACTTAAAATTCACTTTTCTCAAAATATAAATGTAATAAATTAAAGGGATGAATTACTGTTGATTCACAAGGGTAACTTGTCAAATTAGAGAAGTGATTTTCCAAGTAACATATTTGAGACGACGATCCCCTGTCACCAGACACCAGCTTTCCCCCCGTACTTATAGGTTTGACCAGCAAATACTCAAGCACCCCCATTCGATCCTGACACCCTTACGTATATACCAACGTCTATATATATATATATATACATGCACGATATAAAGCAGAGCCTTCAATCTTAGACTCAATTGACGGGCTCGTGAATCAAAGAGTAAATCACTGCAAGGGAATGTTCGCCAATTGAGAATGTCCAATCCTAGCCGTGATAATTCTTCGGACTTCTTTATTAGACGTAAGTACTCTTTCGACGAAAATGAATAAGCCCACCTCTCTCACATACGGAGTATAGGAACATTTCCACGGCAAACACTGATTTAAAATTGGTACCTCCTCTACCAACTACTCGTACCAAAGTACCTAAGCCAAATAAGGCCCACCTAATTCTTCTTTTAAAATTTCTATTGGTAAAGAACAAGATTAAGAAATATATGTTCTTCATTTGAAGAATTATTAAATAAAACAAAGGTATTGATTTTCACAATTTTATTCACACACGTGACGATCATTTCGCTAAAAATATTAGCTTCTTCAGACAGGGAGTATTTACTTCTAGAGATATTCAACAATAAGAATACTTATATACTAGGATGGTCTTTATAATAAATTTAAGAGGGGGGAATTATTGAATTCTGTTTGGTTGTATCTAGTTTTTTGTAATTATTAATTTCCAAAGCTTCTAATATTGTTAATTTAATATAAAATGTCCAATTAATCATTAAAATGATGTCCCTCTATAGTGACATGGTTGGTATAAGTAGAATATGTGTTATTTTTTGTATAACTATTTTTATGTTCAGACAAACGTTTTTTGAAGCTTCTCCCTGTTGGTCCCACTAATTTCTTTGGCAAGATCCACATGTTAACTTATAAACTCCTGATTGGTTTTCTTTTATAACTTTATCTTTATATTTTTTTATAATACTGCCTAATGAGGAATTCGTTTTAAATGTAATATTCAGACCGCATTTTTGTAAATAATCGACTATTTTATTCGTAAATGGTCCAAGATATGTAATACAGTTGTATTTAGTTTCTTTGTTTTTGAAAATTTATTGTTCTCTTAAATTAACTGTATAAAATATATAAAAAAATACAAATCAGAGGAATATTAAAAATTTTTTAAAAAAATACCACCCCTGGGTTTTACTATATAATGCAGGCATTCACGGCCGTTGAAAAGAACCAATGGTTCTTTAATTTAAACATTTTGTCGTATCTTCTTTGACTGTCTTCAAATTTCCTACTGATATTGTAACAATTATCTTGTTTATCGTTTATCTCTATTCAGTTTTCGACTCGTCTTGGATTCATGGATTGCACTCGCTGAGTTAGTCAGGATGTCGCTTTAAAAAAAGTTTAAATCAGGTTCTTTCATCAGCATTCATTTCTTCATTAACCAGATTTAAACATTTTGTGAGTAAACGGCATGCTAATTTTGCAAAATCGTCTTCCTAATCGACGCTCAATACTTCAGTGTCAATGTGATTATGCAAAGGCAAATTGCTCCTCGGTTTTCCAAAATCCGTTGAAACATTATGTTGAGACATATCATAGTATAGCATGCTTAGAGATTCTTCATGCCAGAGGGTGCGTTTTTGTTTTTTATTAGCCCTATTTTGAAGCTTGCATGAAAATTACAAGTTAAAAGTAAGGCTGGCAGAGCATTTAATAAGGGCCAGAATGGACTTTAATCTAACCTAAAATAACTAAAATAAGCAATAACAAAAGTAGCATAAAACTAATTAAAACTTTCGCACTACTTTTAGAAACAAAATTTCATTGGAAGTTCCGCTAATTTCTACAGTACATTTTGAAATCAAATAAAGCTCTATAACTTAAACGTACGTATAATGTATGTGTGCGTTGGTGTTCCTGTATATTTCCATTCGTGTGCGGGTTTACTTGAAAAGAAATACGCGGCTCTTTCACATCTGCAAATGAACATTACCATCGTTCAAAAGGCATTTTTAATCAGCAATTACCTAAATCAACGCATTTACTTGTTCCACTTTGAAATTAAACACCCTCTGAGTAGGCAGTTACCAGCAAAGAGCTTTCAGCCCTTTATTCAGTACAAAAGGAAAAATGTTAAGTCGGTAAATTGTAATTTGCAAATAAAATTTATCAATACATATTAAACCACAGAAGTAAAAACCAGCTAAATAATAAAATCACTGTAATCATTAATTACACAGTCTAAAGTAAAACTACATAAGTACCTCGAACGGGTTTCGACGATTAAGTTACCAAAAAGGAAAATCAAACTTTTAATCGTTTTTGAGTTAAAACAGCTAAGGAAACAATGGTACCTGTTCAAAAGACAAAGAGGTCCAAACTAATAATAATGATCATTATTTTGAAATAAACACACAGTTGATAACTTCCACACACATGTTTCGCAAACACTGTGGCTTCTTCAGAAGTACAAAATCTACATAAAACTACCTAAGAGTAGATATCTATAAATAGGGTGGTAGATCTTCATTAGAGTGAGGAAAAAGATTTAATAGTGGTGAGAGGTTCATATCTTAAGTAGTAAGTCATTAAGCAACATGTCAGTACTTTTATATTTGTTAATTTATTTATATTCTAATAGAATAGTGTAAGTTTTACTTGTATTTTCAGTGCGTAAAATTTTTAGATCTAAATTATGTATATGGTTATCTTCTAACACATGTTTGGCATATATATGATCTAAAATGTTCGTTGAAACGAATTCGAAAATTTCCTCCCGTCTGACCTATATACATTTTTGAACAAGAACCGCAATTGAGTTGATATATGCCTGGTTTTGATAATTTCTCTACTTTGTCTTTGTTATTCTTTATGTGTATGCTAGGGTTATTATTCGTTTTGTATGATACATTTATATTGTTGTTTCTGAGAAATTTATTAATTGCTAGTGATGGTTTCCCTATATAAGTTTATTTAATAAATTGTGGAAGTTATCAACTGTGTGTTTATTTCAGTATGTTAGACTTCCATCAAGTATCCGTTAATTCAATACAATTGATGATGATTTTGGCTGATTTAAGGAGGTTACTGAATGTCAATGTTCAGACAAAAAAATACAATTTAGGAGAAAGTCTGCGAATGCTTCGTTAAACTTTACCTAACGATAAGGCTAATTCTCTGCCCTAATTGTGCTTTTTATGCCGGGAATAAAAAAACCTCAAACAAAATAACTGTGACGCAAAATGTAAAGAAAGCTCCGAATAATCGTTACATCAAAAGCTCGGAATATTCCAATCTTTTTTCCTACTATTATAAATCTCCTAATAAAAATTAAAAATGTTAATGTTAGGCACCTCTATAGCCTTTCAAATATAAAACAGATCGTTGATGCATAATATCTTTTGTTTTAATTAACCTAACTAGTTACTAATTGTAAGTGAAAATTCCACATTGAGTGTTAAAACGTGTTGCCAGCTTTTTATATTAGATTGTTCAATTTAGGGTTTCAGTATTAACAGAACTAAACTAAGTAAGACACTAAAGAGACCGTCGAAGTTACCAGTCGTGTTTATCAAATTAATTGTTGCTGGATTAACCTTGTGAAGGATCCTAGACAGTTAAAATTTTTTATCTGTCAATACTTTTAACATTTTGTTAATCAAGAGCTTTTGAAATTAGTAAAATTTTATACTAATGTTTAATAGGTATATAGTTTTCTTTTACAATTATGTAGTTTACATAATTAGTTTAATTTATTTATATTGATGTTTGCCGTTCACAAGCGATCTTTTTTAAAACAAGATTTTGATAAATCTTCTTTTCAAAACAATTTATAAAGGCTTGATTATAGTTCTCTTTCAGACCTTATTTGAAATGTGTGGCACCCTGTATTGTGCCTACTTAGGCAACCGAAACCGAAAATACGTTTTCTGAAAATGATAAAGGGAATTGGATATTCTGAAAATAGACAGAGCATCTAAACTAAAAATAAGTTTTTGTTTAAAATTGATGGAACAATGTAATGTTCCCAATTTTGTTAGCAATACCAAGAAATTGTGTAAGCCGACCATAAAAGAATGTTTACTGATGAAGATGTCTTTTGTAAAGGATTTATTATTTTCGTGAAAAATCTTTTGTTTAAAGCAGTATACTTATGTTTGACTTGTTCTCTTTCTTTCCTACCCGTTTACATCCACGCTTTCTCATACCTTGTTAAAATTAGATAAGTAGAAAAGAAAAGGCTTTTAATACACAAACAAACATTAAATCCTTTCGCAGTCGGTTCATCCTTTGTCCCCAAAGTACTACCATGTCAGAAAGTAGCCCGTTTGTCAGAAAATAATTATCTCGTGGTCACTGTAACACATCATAGACAACAGTAGCCATTTCAGACGTTTCCTTAGTTGTTTATTATTAATAGAAAATTTAAATCATGTGATTCTGCTAATATTAATTAGCCACTAATCCAATATAATATAACTAACACCGTTTAACAGGAATAATACTTCACGAAGTAGATTTTCACAAAACTTTTTGGCTTCTTCGGACAGTGAGTTCATTCGCTTTAACTGACCACAATACTTTATACCCCTTCGTTTAGATAGATATATTAAATTATCTAAAATAAAATTCAAATATCGTACATTGCAACTTGAACAACAATTCCTACAAATATCAAACAATTAACAATTGTAAACCGTTTACTTGTTCATCTCGATATTGTTAAAAAAATTCATATAAGCTTCTAGTTTTTAATATTTTCTTGATTTTAAATCTTGTGGTAGATTATTCTACACCTGTTATGAGATAGCAACGATGCGAAAACCATGTATGGTAATTGTCTTGTAAGTAACAACTCTTTATTTAATTTATTGTCGGTGTACCGCCCTCTATTGATATTTACTGCTAACTAGAGTACTTAAAACGGCCAATGTCGTGCTGATGATAACTAATAAGCTTAGAGTCCTAATCCACGTCTCGTAGTTTCGATAAATTACCGACCAAGAACTTAATGTTCTTTACCTCTTTATTTACTGTTACACTTCTACGATTGAAGCGTCAAATTTATCAAAAAGTTTATCCATATTTACTTAAAATTAGATCGTATAAACAGAAGTGCGGAGTTCGTGAAAGTGCAAATAATAATATCGCAAAAAGGAAACAGTTCTGGTAGAATATTAACCTTAATTTAACCAATACTGATAAAGCTATCAAAGGTGCGCCCTTAAAATATCGATATTAGAAGCCATACAATTTAGTAAAAAGATTATATATTTAATCTCGTAGAAAGCAAACCTTCATTAACAAACTAAAAACAAAATGGTAGTATTATTATTTAGAACTACACAGAATAATTGTAATCGCAGAGAACAATGGTTTTGATAAAACAATTGTAACGAAATTGCTTAATAAAAAACTAAAAAGAAAAACTGTGAACTCAATATACCCCATTATAAAATCAAAATCTGAAAATAAGTTTAATTCATTTACATAAATTTAACGTTAAGAATTAGTAAATACTTAAATTATAGTCGCTTTTCATTTAATACTAATAATTCCTTGAGTTCATTAATTAGAAATGATAAAGACAAAGTAGATATAAATTTTAAATCAGGAGTATACAAATTAGAATGTAGCGATTGTAATTGTGTATATATAGGTCAAACTGGTCAAACATTTCAAGAACGTGTCAAAGAACACAAAAGTTTTGAATTAAAACAAAATGTAATTCGGCATATGCCGAACACCTACTTAAACATAATCACAATTTTAATAAAAAATTCAAAATTTTACACATAGCAAGTAAGAGTTTAGAAGTTTAGAAATTTAGAAATTAATAATTATAATAAATTAGGAATTTAATTAATAAATCATTTTAAAGTGGTAAGGTATATTTGAAAGGAACAGTAAAAGAGCTGAAAGCAGTTTCAAATATACATATCTTTTCTGTAACTGTACATTTGGAACCTGCCCTAGTTGTTTTACAAAGTTGTATATATTTTAATTTAAAAAGAAGAAAAATCTTTTTCCACAATTTTTACAATAATTATTGCACCATGTTTATATATATATAAACAGTTTCAGAATGAAATTTCGCAATTATACATTAATAAATATAATAATTAAGAAATAGAATTTCTTTTAAATGTTTCTAAAATTGCTTTATTGTAGCACCTTACAACTGTTTCTACCGATTGTGTCTTTATTAAGAATAATTTTTCAATGATATATCATATAAAATATGATTTCAAAATGTTTAAGGGACCTTTAAAAACTTTATGATCTTGACAATACATGTAAATCGAAAATTTTATAAATTAATAATTACTGTTTTGCTAGCAACCTGAAAAATGTGGGCCACTCCAGTATACAAACATTAATTGTCACCAAATTAGCGAACCATTGATCTAGTAGAATAGAGCGGACCATTACAGGACTTGAATGGGCCGCCTTTATAGTCAAGCTTAATTAAGATCATTAACCTGCCTTTTGTTTAAGGCGCTTTTTACAATTCAAATCGGACGAGAGAGAAAGAAAGAGAATTAACAGGCAGCATTAAGGAAGTTGCGGTTTTAAAATGCGGCTACTGTTTGCGAAAAATCGATAGGGACATTTTCCCTGTCTGTCCTAACTTCCATAAAACGCGACGGACGTCCCTTACAGCGAAACGTGGTTCTTTTATTGACTGAAGGTGCGCCCGCATATCGCTCAATCGGACAGGAGAAGAAAATTGCTGCCGAACTGATGTCCGCTTTGCATTAGATTATTGCTAATTGATGAATTCAAAACCAATAGCGAGGTACCGCCCTGAAATCAGAAGCGGCTCGTGAAAAGTCACATTTAATGAAATACTATGGGCACAATTTTTTTTAAAAAAAATGTACCAGCAGAAGTGGGCGTTCTGTACACGTTTACTCACCTATTTGTTTAATATTTTGTGAATAGATGTCACGGGTAAAGTTAGATAAGCGAGTGACCCTAGGTTTACCCGGCTAAATTGCGTAATACCCAAGACTCTTGGGTCAAGTCCAAAAAATATTTAGAATTGTACACGTTTCGGGCTTTACCCAGTTAAACCGCGTTTTATCCGCTTTCGCTTGGTTAATGTTGGATGTACCATAAATGACTGACTCATATAACTCAAGATGTTATTAAGATATATCTGCGCTTGTGTGAAGGGTGTCCAAATAAAAAACTGAAATCTGTCAAAATAGGATTTGTGGTTAGGTTAGGTTAGGTTAGGTTAGGTAAAGCTATTGGAAATCTTTGCAACTCAAAATGTCACAACAGCTTGTCTCTTTTGAACAAATAAGTACTCGTGAGTAGATTACCTTTAAGAGAATACAGTTTTAGAATTCTAATTTTTATTTATAAAATGTGTTTTTTTAATTAAATATGTTTTTCAAACATTAATGGCCTTGTCATTTATGGTACATCCAACTTTAACCAAAAGAAAGCGATAAAACGCGGTTTACCTGGGTAAAGCTCGAAACGTTACAATTCCAAATATATTGTGGACTTTACCCAAGAGTCTTGGATATTACGCAGTTTACCCAGGTAAACCTAGGTTAACTCGCTTATCTAACTTTACCCGTAACAGATACAATTTTAACAGACACTAACTCACATATATTTTTGTGAAATAGTGTCATTCCGTTAATAAAAATATATGTACAAGGATATTTGTAGTGGATAATGTTTATTTCCTGACTTTCACACTTCTACCAGGTGAACTTTTTTCAATTCACTCTAGAAGTTTGTCTATTACCTTTTTAAATTGAAAAATGTAGAGGGTTTTGTGTTATACAGACGCACTACGCACATCAATTCATACAACAACCTTTCCATTTAAACACCTTGTTATGACTAAAATAGATTTACCCTCAACCACATTGTATCCTTTGAGACGCTTCTTTTCTCGTCCTACCGCAATAAAATTGAAGTGTACTTGTGTAAAATATTGAATATAAACAGTAAAAATAACGTAAAAACGGTAGGTTGTGACGTCTACACCTATCGTTGTTTACTCACCTAGTTTTTGAAACTTAATTCAATTTTACTACCATAGAAGCAAAAGTCTGTTACCCTTTTCTTTATCGCCGCCAAAAAGTAAATAAGGAAAACAAAATATTGCATTTTTTAGTTCCACCCCCAACACTCCAATGGTTCCTCCATGAATGTCTGTATCAAAATGGAAGCTTATACCTTTTCCGCAGCTAACACCTGCAGTCTCAATAATATTATTTAGCAACGGCGGACTTTTATTTACTAAATCAATTCTTTCATCATGTGAGTATTGGAAAATTTCTTCACATAAACCAAATCCAATGTCAGATTGTCACTGTTGTATTGAACCAAACAGGAACACAATCAAAACGTTACAGCAACTACATGCAACGCTATAACAAGAGATTATTAAGACCTTTAACCCTTCCAGCATCCACTGTACATAGTTCACACAAACCACAGGTATTGCAATAAAGGTATTCACTCTCCCTTAACTTTTTTTGTATCGCGAGTTCATAATTCTCACTCGGTACGAATAAAATTAATAATATAATTGACGTGCACTGGTTGCAAATGGAACCACTAATACACGTAAAGAAATATGTCTCACATGCGTTATCAATATAACATTTGGCTCACACAGAGGTGGGTACATGCAATGAGTGCAGCTCAATTACCCGCCTAAATTCGCTGTTATATGATAGTAAATGTGGGTACTGAGGGGAGCGATTACGGTTCCAGCAGTGCACAGAACTCGTCAGATGGACCAGTTAAGCATTGCATAAGGCTCAGAAAATTCATTTGGTTTACTACTTCGCATAGGACGATCGGTAAAAGGCAATTTTAAACGAGCACATTAGTGTCTAATGTAACATAGATAAACTAAATTATTATATTAACAAATGTTATCAATTAAGTCGCAAAAATATATAAATATGTGGTGAATCGATGAAGCTGCTAATTCTTATAACTCCATATTGAAATTAAACACAAAACAGTTGGTTACAAAACTTTTTATTGTTATCCACAAGAGTATTATTTCACCACACAGTGGCTTCCTCAGGTGGAAATATAATAACTTAAAACTAAAAACAAAATCCTTAAATACTAAATGAAACAGGAGGGGGTGGAGGTAGGTGATCAAATGGTGGTAACTAGAGATTGAGTAGAAAAGAATTATTTCTATCTGTTTGATCATTTAATAATAAGCCTAATTTATTTAATTTATTAATCTCCATGCATTCCAACAAAATTAATTTTAGACCCTTCTTTCTTACATGTAATAATTTAAAATTGTCATCAACGTTATGGGAGTATTCTAAAAGATAGTTAGCGTATGTAGAAGTAGTCTTTTTATTTTCGAATGATTTATTATGTTCAAGAATCCTATCCTTGAAACATCTAGCCGTCTGACCTACATATGATAAATTGCAACTCCCACAATATAATTGGTAAACGCCTGATTTAAGTTCTTTCGCTGTAACATCTTTATTGTTTTTTTATTACACTGCCTAACGTGTTATTAATTTTAAAGGATATATTCGTACTAGAAAATTTAGAAATATAGTGACCTAAAGGTTTAGAAAACGAATCTAAATAAGTGAGTGTGTTGTAGTTTGAAAGGGGTTTATATTTAACACGAGGATATATTAAATTTAAAGTTTTTCTGTTTAATTTTAAGTAAATTGGTAACTAATGACGTATGATATCCATTGATGGCTGCAATTACGAAAATCCTATTTAATTCTTTGTTGTAATAATCAATTGACATTGGTACCGTGATTAATCTATGAAGGCTCGAATGGAAAAAAGCTAACTTGTGTGAAATAGGATGACAAGAATTGAAATGAATAATGGTATCAGTAACTGATTTTTATGATATATAGAAAATGAATGTTTATTGTTATATTCTTTCTAGATAGGTCCAGAAAATTAATACTTTGGTTTTCTTCTAATTCTAAAGTAAAATTTATTTTAGAATGGAGATTATTCAAGAAGTTAAAAAATGTTGTAAGTTATCTCTCGGTGCCTGTGAAACATGCGAGTATGTCGTCGACATAACGATAATAACATTATTGTGGAAAACAATAAAAAGTTCTTTAACCAACTGTTTTGTGTTTAACTTTAATATAAATAGGTAATTTTTTGGAAGTTGGGATAGATATAGATATATCTCCAAATGTTAAACCATAATAATATTAACTCTAAGATTTTAATTTTTACAAATAAATATCTACGAAAATTAGAATCTAAGTTAATATTTATTATACATATTTTTAACTTAAATCTTCCATTCTAAAGATAAAATTATAAGGGTGGATGGTAAAGGGCGTCGTATGCGTAACAATTATCTTTCAACGTTCAATTTGGGAAACTTCAAAGAATACCAAATTGAAATTTTAACTACGAGGGAATCTACTTGAAGCCAAGAACGTTTTAATAAAGGAGTACAAAGTTAAAAGTTGCTTCAATGACTGGAAAACAATATCAATTAAGGATAATAAGATTTATTTCAGAAGAACTGAATTTCAATCTTGAAATCTTGAGAATCATAGAATTAAAAATTTTACTTTCGAACAATACAAACCATTTCACTCAAATTGATTTATATTATTCACTTGAAGGATTAAAAGTTTTTATAAAGAAGCGCATTAAAAGAGTATTTTGGAATTTCTTTAAAACATTAGTTGTCCTTGCAGACGAAGAATAGACACGGAGATTATAATAATTTATGTCGATAGTAAATTGTGTTTTGTTTTACCATTAGTTCAAATTTTACCACTTCAGAAAAAAATGCACAGGTAAATTTAAGAAATATGTAAAATACCAGGATTTTTGGCATTGTTTATCGTGCATAATAAATAAATAAACTCAATGCCTAACAACTTATTCAGTGGAATAGTTAGTATTGTTATCAGTCCATCTTCGATCTAAAGGAAAAGTGAGAATACAGAAGCTATATAATGAAATTAAACATAAAATATTTACAGATCGACTTATTTGATTGTTTAATATAAATAAATAAACAAACAACTTAACTGTAACAAGAATACAAAAATACATACAATCACCACAGTAAATTAGATTAACATTATGATTATTATTTATTAATAAATAATTCTTTTTATATATTAATTTTAACAATGAGACATATGAATATGAATAAGATTTCCGAAACTAAATGTGTTTAGAATTTGATATATTATCTAATTTATTCAAAAAAGAAAGAATTAAAATTCTTATTCGTCTAAATATTAAGATCAAAGATCTCATTTGGAACGCGTCCTACCAAGTAGGCACAACGAACCGAAAGCCATAACCCACGACCGGTTTCGACCTATCGGGCCTCATCAGATGGGCGTTGGTAGAAAGGCAATATTTATATTTATATCTATATTTATAATATAGCCTGTAAACGATAGGTCGAAACCGGTCGTCGGATATGGCTTTCGGTTCGTTGTGCCTACTTGGTAGGACGCGTTCCAAATATAAGATGTTTGATCTTAATATTTAGACGAATAAGGATTTTAATTCCTTCTTTTTTGAATATGTTATATCTTCATCTAAGAATCCATCGGAGTCAACAGTGTAATTCAATGCCGGTAGGGGTATTAGCCCTCGGAGTAGTTGTTTCTGTTGATTCCATAGTTATATTTATATCTACATTTATTATCTAATTAGTTAAATAACGATTTAAAGCATATTTGAAACAACGAAACCTCATTTTTGTACCTACGCTAAAAATTGAGTTACCAATTTATTAGTTCGCAAAAGTGGAAAAAATACATTCAAAGAAACGATAAACTCCGACATGGCATATAATTCTTTTGCCGCAGCCAAAATTTAAATTTATTCAAGAACGATCTCATAAAAAAGACATTTCCTCCACGTCCCAGGCCGCTTCTTTGCTAAGTTCAAAGGCCGAAGAGAAACCGTTTAATATACACCTCGTTGCACTTTTGCCTAAGTTTTCATCAGTCTATTAGACAGTCATTTATCACTTCCTTTTGCTTTGACAACGGAAAGAACATTTGAGCTCGCTCATGGAACGATGAAAAGTTTACAAGAGATACGACACGTGTATGTGTGTGTGTATGTTTGTGCGCACAACTACGTCTCCTTGCCACCTTCTTCCTATTTGCGCCCTTGACGAGGGTACAGCAGGGTTAATCTCGCCACAATGCGTGCACAAGGTTTTAGACAAGAAGATTTAAACGTTCCACGGAATGCGGGCATCGGAGCGCGAAATTGCAACACGATCCGATCTGCTACTGCAAAAAAGACGTCAGGCAAACTGTTAATGCAGTTCTAACACAAAACCTGAAGTTTTACACACGAGGGTGTCGACTCAAAGAACCGCTAAGTAATACTTTCTGTTAGGTAACTCCAACTCTACTTATTCCCATGAGCTCAATTAAGTTTACCGCAACAAGAATTGTAATTAAAACAACGAAGAAGCATTAATTATCATAAAAGATTTTTTGTTTCACTTCCGTACCTCAAGATGGAACCTCCGTAAAATTACTCATGGGTCTGAAAATCTGTCTCAATCCGATTACCTCAAAACTATGTGTCACAGAAACTTGATACTAAACCAAAATTAATTTAAAAAAAATGAAAATCTTCTCATGAATCTACTAAAACTTCAGCTAGTTATTAAGAAACACATAATATCTCAACATATAAATAAAGTTCCCCTTATTACTGGTTATTAAAGGTAAATATGCTAGTAGAGGCTCGTGCCTTCGAAAATAGCCGAATAGTTGCAAACCCAAAACCGGAGAAAAACTAAACTTAGAATTAGATACAGTTAAGCATAGGCATACCAATGAGTATTCCTGACACTCCCGAGAGTAAAAACTATTTAGAAAATACATGTAGGTGCAATAGACTAGTCAGCCCGCCGCGATCTCTTCCCTATTAAGGAATGGGAGAGGGACGGTTAATCCTGCTAATTTGTCGCTGAGGCAGTTATTATTTAAGATCATCACAAAGTAGTATTATGGATGTATTCCATATCCATAATACTAGCTAAAGACGCCGGCCATGAAAGCATACATTCAGTCATCACAAAATAGTTATACGCATAATTTCGTGATTTATTATAAAAGAAAAATGTTGTAACAAAATTGCTGTATGTGTATTTTGTGATAGATAGAAATAAATCTTGAGACTATCCAGCCGTCACTGAGACATATTCATATTATATAAAGATAGATAGATATTTAGATTGAATCATCATTTGAACTGTATTATGTTTTCAGTTTCCGTTCGTAATGCCAATTACTGTTACTTCCACTTTAATGATATCTGATTGCATATACAGAATGAACATAAAAGTTTTAATAAGGTGATCAAACAATGTCCTAGCTTTTCTGGAACATGAATTTAATTTTACCTAGGTATCCTTTAAATCTGATTCTTTATTAACAGGATTTATTTTTTCAAGGATTTTTCTGGGCTCTTGCATGTAAATTACCAACCTTGTTAGGCCTAATAGTCGCAAACAATTTCTTATTAAATGAAACATTTGCTTAGCATAGCAAAAGTTTTGCAGTTAAGGATATGTCGAGACTACCTAGAAGTTCAACGTGTTTTCATCTTATCCTGACCGTGAAAACTTACGAGTAATTCTAATTAGATGTTCTAAATGAAGGTCTTTATGCTGAAATTACTGTAAAAATATATTTTTATACACATAGTTCCCTATATTAAAGAAAAGAAACTAAAACGTTTTATATGTTATTATTAACAGTAATAATAAACTAACAAATACGCATATATTTCCCCCTAATATTTTAATTATAAATCCATAAATAAATGTTTGATAACAATTTTTCGTATAATTCCCTTTGGAATGCATTGAACCTCCGTACAACAAACAAACAAACAAACAAACACAAAAATTTAAAAATATAAATATAAATATGGAATCAACAGAAACAACTACTCCGAGGGCTAATACCCCTACCGGAATTGAATCACACTGTTGTTTCCGATGGATTCTTAGACGAAGATATAACATATCCAAAAAAAGAAGGAATTAAAATCCTTATTCGTCTAAATATTAAGATCAAAGATCTCACATTAGGGGTGTTAGCCCTCGGAGTAGTTGTTTCTGTTGATTCCATATTTATATTTATAATATAGCCTGTAAAGGCTTTTCTGCCAGCGCCCACCTGATGAGACCCGATAGGTCGAAACCGGTCTTGCGATATGGCTTTCAGTTCGTTGTGCCTACTTGGTAGGACGCGTTCCTAATGTGAGATCTTTGACAAATGAAAGAATCAATTAAGAAATGCTTTTTAATGTTTCAGGCAAGTTTAATAAAACTCTACATATGTTTCGGCAGGTTAGTGCCTTTATCAAGAGTATAACAGTAGATACTCTTGATAAAGGCACTAACCTGCCGAAACATATGTAGAGTTTTATTAAACTTGCCTGAAACATTAAAAAGCATTTTTCTTAATTGATTCTTTCATTTATTTCGATAATGTTTCATAATTACCCTACCGCTCAATCGTTACAATTTATATGAGATGTTTGATCTTAATATTTAGACGAATAAGGATTTTAATTCCTTCTTTTTTGGATACAACAATTTAAGTATATGCATATTGATAATAACTGTAATGCATTTTTATTCTCTTTTAAACGTTCTTTTAAAAGACGGGAGTATATTTTATTGAATTTATGAAAATTCGTTTCACAACACCCACTCAATCCACTCGGGACCGCACCCTTCCTCTAGTGTCTAGTGCTTATGTAAAGATATAGATATTGTTCGTATTTACATTATATATTATAGAAGGCCTTCGGAGTTTTTAAGAACAAGTCGCAGTAATATTTGGCAATCGTACCGGAAAAGGGTATAATGTACAGTGCGGATATTGCGAACTTTCCTGAACGACTACACTCAGTTATTGGCACATCTATTCCCGTTCGCGAGTTAGTCTTGGCATGAATAGGCGGACTTTACCAATCGGATGATAGCAGGGTGCGCCTGAATCAATAAAAGATAAGTTTCATTGTAAAGGACATTGCAGACGAGATGTGCCGTTACGTATAGGTTACTAGGTAGCTAGGTAAACGTAAAAATCGATATTGAATGTGAAAGTCTGTCCAAAAACTTCAATTAACCTAAACGATTTATTTAAAAAAAAATCATTTACTTAGCTTATTTTGTTATTGACAATCAGTGAAATTCGTGTTTAACCCTTCCACCGAAGGTTCCGTACGCTTTTCTAGTGTTTTGGTATTTGGTGTTTAAGTACAGATTATAAGTAACAATTTACTTCATTTACAACTTCGTACATAAAGAAAACTAACTTTTTTGTGTTTCATTCCCACCAGCTAGTCGTGCTGGTGGGCGGGCAGTCCCTCCGACCTACACTGTAGTGCAAAGCCGGAGGGTAGGGTGTAAGGCCTCTTCAGAGTCCTTGCAGGAATCGTGGGAATGGGTGATTGGTGTGGCTAGGGAGAGAAAGATGAGACGGACGAAATGAAGACAGAAGAGAACCGGGTCCAGTTGCTCTGATCCAAATTTTCTATGGTTTTCTTGGATCATTTAGGCAAATTCTAGAGCAGTAATATTCCACAGATAATCTTTCACTTCTCTTCTGTCTTCACCTCGTCCGTCTCATCTTTCTCTCCCTAACCACACCACCTAGCCATTCCGACGATTCCTGAAAGGAGGCTGAAGAGGGCCTTACGCTCTACCCTCCGGCTTGCACTACAGTGTAGATTGGAGAGACTGCCCGCCCATCAGCACGAGCAGCTGGTGGGAATGAAACACAAAACAAATCTCTCTGGGTCAAGGATTTACAAATCATATGTGAATTCCGATATTCGATAACTCATTTCGTTTAGAAGTTAACAGAACTTTTTGATAGGCGAACAGATAGCGTTGTCACAACAGTACGATTCTTTTACTACGGAACCTTAGAAATATACAACTTTGGCACTTTTTCCTTAACTCCTAGCATATTTGAGGGAATTCTTCTAATACATATAAACAGTGTTATTAATTGCTGTAGATTAGCAGGAAATATTTATACTGTTTCTTACTTACATTTTACCTCAACAACGGTCAAATATACGGACACTGCACGATAAATAAACGGGTTCACATTAACTTCCGTCCAAGCCACGTTAGTGGCAGACATTAACTCCCGTCCAAAATTTCTTACCTGCTGATAATGAATTTGAAAACACATTAATTCCCGTCTAAATAATTATACGACTAAATAAAAAGCAAAAATTTATTAATTTTCTTAATATACAGGGCGTTTTTTTATAAACAGATATTATACTTATTAGAAACACATTTTACAAAATCGAATCTGTTTATTTTATTTTCCTAGTATTCTTTAATATTCCCTGAAATAAATTTAAACGGCCTTCCTTTCAACTTTTCCTCACACTTCGTCTTTTTCTTTGTTCTTGAACACTGTTGATTTTCATGTATGTGCCCATTTGCATATCCTTTAAAGTCTTGAGAAATGTAACAATATTTGGGTGAGGGGTTCCGACGTTTGCGTTAAACTTCGCGTGAAAAGATTCTTGCTGTATATATCCGTAAATGTACCTTTTCGGAGTAATAAACTAATTTAGCGAAGGTATTGTTATTTTTCTTGGACAGGAGTTAATGCAGGGGATTAAGTACCACATGTGGCGAAAAAGGTACATCAATTATTTGGACGGGAGTTGATGTACGCCCAAATAAAGTACTGCTTATCAAAAACAGTTTTACCTGCAACCAAAAATGTGGTGAAAATATTTGCCTACTTCATGATAAACCGAAAAGTGACCTGTTGATGAAATAATATGATTTCAATAGAGAACCACGTAGTTAACTACGCCGTAGGTTCAGTTTAACAAGTTGGTATCCTTGTTAGAAGAGGACCTTGTATGTTTAACATTGTTGAATCACATAATAGTAGCAAAAATATACAGATGGCGTTCATTAAGCTATCTGCATTTATTCGTATTTATTCGAAATAAAAAAACCTTTTTCGTAATAAATTATTTTCACTAGAACTTTTCGACTGTAATTCTTCCAAAATTTTCGCATGATATACACCTACAAAACGCTCTCCATAAATTTAATTTGATTTGAGTTTCCGGAACGACATTTCCGTAACATTACTGAGAAGTTCGAAATTAACTGTAGGGTTACTTTGTCCCCTGCATTTCCTTTCACGTTAACATTTGTATACATGGCCAGCTTCCGCCAAATTCCAACCAACGGCGGCCGGCGTCCGAACAATTAATTGTAAGGTAGCGAACCTGTATCGGACAGTGTCTAACAAAGGAGGGAGATGTACAAATCTGCACATCCTGGAGATGGAATTTGTGCAAGACGCAAAAGCTGACCAAAAATTGTCTCTCAACTTTATAACGTTGATATCAAATTCTCTCTGAATATATTTTGCAATAAAAAATACCCTTTTGGTAATGTGCCCACTTACATAATTTAGCAAACGAATTAAATGGATGTTTCACAAAAATTTCTTAATAAAATAATTTCAACTAATTTCAACTAAATTAACTGGGAAAGTTTTTCCATACTTTTTTATTTTAACTAATGGACAATATATCTCATTAGGTACATTACATTTTTAATTTAAATGTCTTACATAAACTGGAAGCCCAGTATTCATACCATTCAATTTTCTTTTTAATTGTTTTTAATTAAAATCAGTCTTGACAAAGCGGAATAAATATGAAACAACTCAATGAAATTTTAATGCATCTAATTATAAAAATTGGATTGATTCAGCCGTTAGTCTGTGATAATTCATCTTTACTATAAATGAATAAACACTACTTTGTTTATTATCACTTTTTTATTTACAAATCCTTTTGACTATAGTTTCAACAAAAAAGCTTGTCATTGTCAAACGAATAATTCAAATTGAATGAATATAAACAGATTTGTCAAAACAAATGATTACAAATTGAATGTATGTAAACAGATGTACAGTAGTGTTGATATATATTTTTTAGAAGTACCATTAATTATTAAATGTGTTGAATAGTACTGAGTGGTACAAATCTACCTGGTCATTTAACAAGTTATTTTCCGAAATTTTTGATGCTTTATATATTTTAATGATTCTAAAATATTAAGTTTAAAGCCTTTATTTAGATTATGAATAATTTTAAGATTTTTTATAGTAGGAAACTGATGTAAGGATTTGACTATAATAACAGAATTGTGTTTGAAGGATTATGTCATGAAATAGTGTAAATCGTTAAAACCAACAGCTTTATTTATCAATTTATTTATTGTAACTCGACAATATTTCTCCGTCCAGTAGGGACCATTATCAAGAGTATGAAGTGTACTAAACATCATCAATATTTATACATACAATATACATAGGAGGAATAAGGTTGAGTTATTGTACATTTCAATTTGAGTTTTTACTAAAAACTGCTTTTTATGTAGTGATTTTTGAATTTTTAGATTTTCAAATAATGAAAGCTTTTCCCCTATTTTAATATTGTTGTATAAAATTTTGGTTTTTGTTAAGTTAAGAGAATGATTATTATTTATGCAATGCTCAGAAAAGCCTGTTTTTTTCGAGTTTTTTATTAATATAATAAGTGTGTTCGTTTACTCTATTACGTAAAGCATGTCCACTTTTTTCTATGTAGATTGCGTCACATTGGTTGCAAAAAGTTTATAAATTCCACTTTTAAGTAAAGGATCTGTTTTTATTTTCGAATTTTCCAATATATTTTTAAGGTTCCGTTTGTTAACTTCAGAAGCATGTAAATTGATTTTTTTTAATCTGTTCTTATAGTTAAAACTAACATTCTTTATAAAAGGTAAAGAGCAGTTTTTGCGGTTTCTCTATTTTTAGTTGAAGAACTATCATTATATAAGAGTTTTCTGGTTAGTTTGAAAGATTTTTTTATTTGTGTTTTCTTCGTAGTGAATTTACATCATGTTTCACAACCAGTGCACGAAAGAAAGTATTAATAGCAGTTTTATTTATATTTATATATTATATTGTACTGTAGCAGTTGGAGTAAAATGTCATTGTAAGACTAAAATGCCATACGATTAAACTATATTGTCGGAGAACTTGAAACAAAGAAACACAGGGATGTTATCACAAAAATTTATTAATTGTCTCGAAAATATTGTATTTAATTCGTAATCTAATTTTGTACTTTTGAGAATAGCTATTAAGTGAGTTACTATTGACTCACTTCCGATGATTTATTGATTTGTTAATCCTGATTCATATTATTCTAGCTATTTAAATGATTGCTAAATAAATCACAAGTGTTAGCTTACAATTTGAAATGATTGATTTCAATGTACTTACTAATATATATTACTATGAGACACAAAGTTTAATAGAATAACTCATTATTTTTCTTTGTTAATATACCATTTTCTACCATCGTCAACCGCATCATATAGAGTTGACTAAGTCTGAATTACAAATTCATTTACTTTCCATTTAAATTATATGAAAGCACCTGAAAGTTGCATTTCAACTGTTCTTCGTGCTTCATCTTCAAACTGCAAGTGCTTTTAACATCCATCTGTCTAAGGATCATAAAACAATATCGTCATTGGTGCATACCACTTCATGAAGTGAATATGGAAAATGACGTTCAGACAGTGGAATGTCCACAGCGAACCAGCCACTTCTCTGATTTTAATTTCTATCGTCGCGTCGTATCCATTTGTCTACTCATCCAACATCCTTGCAGTTTTTTAGTTTTTTGTATTTGCGCCTACCACTCCGGCGACTGGCACTCAATGTAAATTTAGATTGTTCCCTTGCAACTGTTTTTCGTTACCAAGCCGTTATTGTTATTTGTGCTTGGCTTTATACGTAAGCTTAAAATACTTCATTAATACTTTGTCACTAATTTTTCTCTATGTCCTATTTTTCATAGTAGAATTTGAAGAAACGCCAATTTTGCATATTTATTACAAAACAGTACGCGTTTATTATTATCAGTTAATTAGCAGTACAGATACATTATGCTTATTATCTGTGAGTTTCTGACATATTTTTTTAATGAAAGAAATTTGAATTTGTTAAGTATTTATTCTAAACTGTACTAATTTTAAACAACCGCAAATCATAATACTAGTTGAACCCGTCCAAATTTGGACGCATGGATACCGTTGTTCATAACACTTACATTTTATTGTTAATCATGGTGATTCTCAATGCTAGAACCTAGGAACCTAAACTAATCCTTTGGTACATAGCACTTTACAAATGCCAAATAGGGAGTCCTCTCCCGCCATAACCTAACCTAACCTAACCTAACCTAAGCTAACCCAACCTAACCTAACCTAACCTAAGCCTTACCAGATAGTACTTACCCCTCATATTTACTATTGTATCCTTGCAATATAGCTTTTCACATTTTTCAAGCAGAGAAACATACAAATACAGCCAACATTTTCTACATGTAAATCTGTTTTACATATATATTGATACAAATCTAATTAGTTGAATATTAATTAAAGATATGAGAGCAATTTAATTAAAAAATAGCTTTTTTCACGACTTTCGCATAGATTTAGGTTGCTTAGAGGCATCACCGTGCATTCCACAATGATACGCTGGTCTATATTAACATGTAATTCAAAGAATCACTCACCCTTTAAATATGGATCTAATAGAAAAATCTATAGCATCAGATGTAGTATTTGGCGTCCCTTTTTAAATAAAATAACAGAATTAAAGAGAAAAAGAAAACGTGTAGTGTGTATACAATATTATACAAAGAAGTGATTTTCTGTCTAAAAAGACCAAACTCACGACTAGAATATAAGCCATATTTTATTTGGGGTAACGATGAGTGATGTTCAAAAAATGTCAGCATCTATTATGCAGTATTCTTCCATTTCGTGGGTAAACATTTGACTTACACGTACAACTGTTATAATATATGTATGTATGCATTTTTTTTGTCTGTATGTCTGATATACATAGCTATAAGTATACACACATGTTTACTTGCGATATTCTAACAGATGAGAAATTTTTGTCTGCATAAATATAGAGTACAAAAATGAACCTTCTAATACTTCCTGCTCTTGCTTTTATTTACTGATAGCTAAGGCGTACGTAGATGGTAGATAAAATAAGTACTAAAGACGTTAAGCAAGACAATATATAATGGTACGTTTTTACCAAGCAACGGTGTCTAACGACTTAAGATTTAGGAGGTCACCGATTTGATTCCAGTCCGCCTACATTGGCTTTTCTGTGGTTTCTTTGGATCTTCCACGAAGCTCTAAAGGAGTCCTTCCACCCTGCCCAGCGGATATATATGTGTATATGTCTCTTATTTAAATCCTAAGAACCACTTAAAAGTTTAAATATTAGTTTAAGTATTCAAGTTCGACATGGTCCTTTAATAAGATAGCTTCAGTTGAAATTTACTTTTTGTTATGATAAATTCTATTGAACTATTTTTAAATATTGCTGATATAAATCAATGAAATTTATCACTCTACTATTGTGTTGAATTGAGCGATGCTAAAAAAATACTGAAAGGCGGAATTGACAGCGAACACTTTTTGTTTATCCGAAAAAACAATCAAAAAGAAATAAATCGGAGTAGTCAACAGTAAAAAATTATATTTACACCCTTAACACTTAAATTACCAAAGACTATATAAGAATAGTGTAAATGGTATGAAAATTATGATTAAATTGCAATTAATGTAAAAAGCTGTCTGTTTTAAAATTGAGATGTTAACTTATTTGTTACACGCTTAATTTGTAGATACTTGCCGACCTAGGTAAACGGGCAAAACGGTTACATACTAGGTCTTCTAATTCTACACATGAAAATAAAAATAAAAATATACAAAGTGTTAACAACTAAATATTTCTAAGCGGTTTTTAAAATAAAAACCGGCGGTACCGGATCTAAAGATGCCTAAGCAATAAATTTCAACAAAAATTTAAATACTTTAACGGGTTATTAATTCAGTCAAAAGTATGAAATATTGGAAATTTTCCAAAAACTCACAATAAATAGAAACAGGAAAATGAAATAATTTACCTTTCCGATGTTAAATTTTCCATGTTATACTTAATAAACGTTGCAGAGCTGGGATTCATGATATATATTCGTACTAAACAAACGGAACTATGTGAATTTAATTAATTCAACTCAATATTTCTCAGTATCGAAAACCCCGAACTAAATTAAAATCTATTAAACATTTCAAATTATAACCATTCCATGCTTCTATAAAGTTGAAAACTTCAATAAAATGAAATATAATCGTATATTTATCTACTTTTAAATTAACCAGCAAGAGAATTGTATTTTTTGTAAATATTTGCAAATAATACAATAGGATATGCAATACAACAAACAATAGACAGGAAATGAAATGGAGATCTGTTAGTAATTATTTATGTCCTTCCAGAATGTTTCGAAAAAAAAAAATTATATGTATATTAATTAATTATTTGTTACATTAAGCTTACATGTTTTTTTTTTAATTTAAAACCATTAATTATTAAATAAAACTATACAGAAAAACCAAATTTTATTTAATAAACTATTATATATAAAAATTTGATAGGAATTTAACTCGATAATTTTCGAACTCCGTTTTGCAATCAAAACTTTTTAATTTTTTACGTGTTAAATCCGTAAGTGACTTACTACTCATTGTTTCAAAAAGGTACATATATTTCACATTAATTAATTTAAATTATTAATGTCAGTTACAGGCTCGAATACAATAAAGCAAAAACAGTTGTTAACTTTATCGTGTAGAAAGACATTTTTAATCGCGCTGTGCAATCAATAACCTGCTTGGACACAGTTAGTGGAAACACTAACTAATCAAAATTAATAATATCGTCCAAAGAAAAATCGGTGGCGTAGTCCTAATGATAGCATTGCATGGAACATTGCAATATTGTGCAAGTAATTTAGGAAATAAATTTCTATGTTTAGAGCAAGAGCTGCTCGCTTGCCTAAAAGTAATTTTTTACAAAAGTACAATCGACACTCAAGTGATAGAAATTGCTATGGTTAATACAACTGATGGGGTGTAGAAAAATATGATAAAAGACATTCATTTTATTGTTATTTTAGCAAAGTTTATTGTTATGTGTGTACCTTTCCTTATGATTTGCACTTTAGCATTAACCAAACCATTCATACATTAATCATAACTTACTGAATTAACTATAATGCTGATTCATATTTTTCTACAATATTGTTTGTAACAAATACGTTTCCTTATTGATTATGATTTAAATTATAAATCTCAAAAACATAAAATATATTACAGGAAAGTTATTGGTGATCAGTATTCTATCATTTGGTTCTTATCAACACTCTGTAGACATTTCCCACACAATAAATACAGATAGCTCAGTGGACGCCACCTACCAAGCGGCGTGGTCTAGTACTCTAGATCATTGCTCAGCATTTGGGATGTCACCGGTTCGAACTCGGGTCCGGCTATTCTGGTCCAAGTTTTCTGTGCTTTCCTTGGATCATTTAGGCAGTAATATTCCACAGATAATCTTTCACTTATCTTCTGTCTTCATTTCGTCCGTCTCATCTTTCTCTCCCTAACCACACCATCCACCCATTCCCACGGTTCCTGAAAGGAGATGAAGAGGGCATTACGCCCTACCCTCCGGCTTTGCACTACAGTGTAGGTCGAAGGGACTGCCCGCCCACCAGCACGAGTAGCTGATGAAACACAAGAAAGTTTCTTTTTTGAACACATCTGTAGAAATTTGCTACTTATTGGGGATTCAATAATATTAAACAAGGTCCTTTTCTAATAAGGATATCGATTTGTTAAACTAAACCGTTCTAAGCTATCTGTGCTTATTCATAAAATATGTTTAAAGTAGGATTTTCTGCCTTCGTTTTTGCCAGCTTTACTATATTATTCAACTCATTATAAACATCCTATCACTTAACCATTTCAAACCTTATTGCCATTATTTCTTACAATCATTCAAAATCTCACGAACTGTACTTGCAGTTTGTGTTGGTTCAGTCCTAATTAACAACACCTTCCTAGAAAAAATAATGTATATTCTCGGCCTTCCTAGATACGTCTGGAATATTCTAGCACAACGATAAATAAAAAGACAATAGTAACACGAGAATGTTGTAGAACGTTCTAGAAGGAATGCTGAAAACTATAAAAGCGAGTGCATTGGACGGACCGAGTCAGTTTGTTTACATCGTGCCTTGACAAGTGACAGGAGCGATAGACAGGCGATAGTCATAGAGTGGAGGCAGTTGAATGCGAGTATAAGTAATAGCGAAGAATACGGCGACAGGATAAATAGATTTACTAGTGTGAAAAATTGTGTAGACTTCGGTTAATCAGAACTCTAATTAATTTAAAAAGATTTGTTTGTCCCTGCCTAGCTGACCTAAGACATTCTTAAATATGCTTAGTAGAAAATGTACTAGAGTTTGGCCAATTAATTATTCCTACCCCCTCTTTATCTCACGAGTGGCCACCTCATCGAGAAAGTGCTTTCTATATTGGCTCATTTCCATATCGCTTAATTATACGAAGGAGACGTTGTGGTGACTATCTTGAGTAACTTGTTAACATCCATTACGGGTGGTAAACAAAGAGGTGCAGTAAAAAGTGTATAATTTGCATGGATACCTATCTTTTAGTTGCATGCCAAACGGGTATAAATCGTCAAGACCTCCCTTGCGCTCGTAGATATCTAGAGCTCCTGCGCTAAAATCCTAAATCGCCATTACCAACGAAAAAATATTGCCCGTAGATTACATAAAGATTCCAGTCGAATTTAAAGATAAACGTATCGGACGCATAAGTGCCAATTAGAACGAAACCGAAACCGCGAATCTTATACGTACGAACAACGAGAGAATTGTGAATTAGTGAACTGGAAATGATTTAAAAAAATAAAACACTTACATATTTTAAGAATAAGTTCCTGTGTGTCAGAATAATGTCGACACTGACAGACGGGTATCGAGTTTCCAAACTTGTTTGTTTTCATCACCACGCCACAGACAGTTCGAAAAGAATACCGACAAATATCGTTAACAGGGAGATAACAATAAATAACACAGAAATTTGCCACCAGTTATGGGCTCATCCTACAATATGTTTTTAAAGAGAATTTTGTCAAAACTGTCAGACGTGAGAATGTGGGTGTAAGTCAATTGCGCGCTGCGGTCAGTTTACTCTCTGCTGTGACAAAACTGACCCTAAAAGTGATGGGTCAATTGCGCGCAAAGTTGAAAAATAAATACATACTTTAATCTTCTTTCAAATTAATTAGATGAATTAGATGCAGGTAAATACAAAAATAATTAACAAAACATGTTAAGTACTTTATCAGCGTTTGTTGAGTATAAACGAGGGGTCTATTACGTAGTTAAATAACCAATTATATTATTGGGTTTCTTATGATTAGATTCAAATACGTTTGGTTAAAAGTATTAGTGCAGAGTTATATAAATTAAATAAAATTACCGAGCGCGCAGTTGACCCTACAAAGTCTTGGCAAACCGCGCGCAATTGACCTGTAATATTTGACTACCTGAATTTATTCCTGACCGCAGCGCGCTATCGTCCATTGCCCGAGAATGTTGTGAGAAGGGTGATATAAATAAAACATACGAAATGATGACAGAAGAGAAGTGAATGATAATATGTGGAACATTACTTTGCTACCCCAGCATTTACCTAAGTGATCCAAGAAAATTACAGAAAAATTTGGACCAGGGCAGGAAAACCCGAAATCAAACCGATGCGGTGTCTTCCAAAATGCTAGATCACGTAACTCAATTGGTAACTTTCACTATTTCAACCCGCAATCTATCGGAAGTATCTATAGCGTGTTGATTAGAACCAACAAGTACTATCAACTTTCAAATTCTGTCAAATATCATGTTGCACGACTTTATTAAATATTAATGGACCAACAGTCTGTAGCAATAATAATAAAATCTGTGATGTTTTATTACAAAGTTCACTTCATTTAATTACATTACATTTGTTACACAAAGTAATTGATGTATTGTATAATTGTCTAGTTTCTTTTTATTTCATATCCCTACGGTTTTAAAAAATGAAAAAATCTAGCTAAGTATATTTAAAACTGGAGCAACTAATAACATTTTAGTACGACTAACAGTACGCTCGTTGTTACATGCAGAGATGTTTATATGTTAAAATAACTGTAACTGCATTAAATAACTACTTCATAAACTTTAATAGGTGCATTTTGCAGTGAATTTCAACTGGTCTCAAATGCTCACAAACTTGAAACTAAACCAACTGCACAAGTACATACATCTACAAACTGAATTGTTGAACTGTAATAAAAAATTATGTACCGACAGTACAAACGTAATAAAGGAATTTCGTTTTTACTTTTCTTTAACTTGAATTTTACGGTCATACTCTTATAAGTAGCTAGGTACTCAGAATAGACATAAAATGAAATACTTCCAAAATACGTATATCTAAACGATTAATATAATTAACAAGAAAGATTTCTTCTAATTACATATGCCACGTTGATACCACTAAAGAATTCTAAAGCATTATTTGTAAAATTGTAAAATTTCAAATACAATATCTACAGATATACCAAAACAAAAAAATTCAAACCCACCTTCCACCCTATTTCAGACAGACACCGCCTATAAACTCTGACTATTTAAAAGTTTAGAGTTTCTGAAAGTTTACCAAGAATTTATGAGAAAACCACATGATTAGCTACTCGCTTTAAATACGGAGTACTTTAGAGGTATTTTGTTGTCAGCCCTTATCGCTGAAGGGGTTCATTAAATAAAAAAAAACGAATATCATTATGGCATTTGCAATGTTTTACAATTTATTCAAAATGTAGAAAAATCGAATATAAATGTACCCAAAAAAAGATACACTTTAAACGACTACATAATATAAGTTGATTAAATTTTGAAATTTACCGTAGAGATTTTCACAGCAGAATTAAATTTTCGTCTTTACATCCGTTAAGAAACGTAGTCAGAAGAATTTGAGTTAAGTTTATTAAATATAATCCAAGATTTAGCAACTCCCTTTGGTATTAAGCGTTTCGTCTTCCCATGATTTAACAATTCGTATTCAAACTTTTACGCTTCCTCTGAAATATAAAGCTTTTCAAGTGTGTGGTAGAAATAAGATAAAACAGACTGTTTCTTTTTTTTACCAATGCTACCACCAAAATAATTTTATTTGTATATTTATTCACGCTTTATTCCACGAAAATTGTACCATTTCATTATTCTGGAACATATAAGATGTTGTCTACTGATACTTGATTGAGATTCATGATAATGAAGTGAAAACACACTATGTTAACTCTCAATATACTATTTATTCACTTGACAGCTGTTTCGTCACCTTGTGACTTTTTCGGAAGTATACAAATTACTTAAAATTATTACAAAATGTTTTCCTTAAGTACTAACTTAGGGGCAGGGGGTAGAAGCGGGGAAGATGTTTAATAGAGGGGAATAGCCTACATATATTTGTTCGTTAATTAACATGTTACTATTTTTAAATTTGTTTATTGTTAATTTTTCTAACATACATATACGGTTTATTTTCATAACGTAAAATTTCAAAATCTTCATTGAAGTTGTGATTTTCATTATTTAAGTTGATTCAGTTTTATTGTTAATGTAAGAATGTTTATGCTCTTTAATTCTTATTTTAAAATTTCTGTAAGTTTTCCCTATATAAAACATGTGCAATATTTACAATTGATTTTATATACACCTGATTTATTATTTTTGTCAGTTACATATTTGTTGTTTTTTAGGTATTTACTTAACGTATTGTTAGTTTTAAAGACAAGTTTGCAATCATTTTTGTTTAATCAAGATGACAATTGTTTAGTTGGATGTCCTAAATATGTTAAATTTTTATAGTTTTATTTTTTTGTACTTTAGGGTATATTGTGTTTATCACTTTTTTATATAGTATCTTTTTTAATAACCTATCTTCTGTGTGTATGTTATATTTATTGTTAATTGCAATTTGTTTAATTATTAAGAGTTCTTTTTCATAATCTAGGTTTAACATGGGGTTGTTTATTAATCTATTAAATATCTTCCCCGTTCTTACCACCTCCCTCTAAGCTAGTACTTAAGGAAAACATTTTGTAATAATTTTAAGTAATTTGTATACTTCCGAAGAAGTCAGAAGGTGACGAAACAGCTGTCAAGTGAATAAATAGTATATTGAGAGTTAACATATTGGGTTTTCATTTCATTATTCTGAAACACGGGTATTTAGGATATGTTTATTTAATGGTAACTATCGACTGCATAAAATTATTGGAACATGAAAACTCTCTATGACCTAAGAAATTAATTTATATATTTCGAAAAATATGTTTGGCTTCCTTCTTACTTGGTACATCTTTCCGATGACACCTTACACATTATAGCATTTTTGTATTTTCAATTACGTTGCTTGCATACTTCAACAGTTTCTTAAAAACATTTTTCAGTTGCTTATAATTGTAAAAGTATATTTTTATTGCAGCAATTTTGAAACTTTCGTCCCTACTTAATTGTTTCCATTAAAAACGACTGTATTAAAAAAATATAAAAATTTCCGAGAAGCAGGTTTAAACATTCAAGCTGTCTTATTTCTCACAGACAGTGTTATTTCAATCTTATACCGTATCTACTATTCATATCGGAGAACAGATAAGTCATCCAAGTACTACATTAACAAAGCCTTATCATATTTGTTTTTGTAGAAATCATTATGTCAAGCGTCCATCTAACGACATTCGCTCTCTAAATGCCATCAAAGGTGACACTGAGGTCATAGCATAATGAAAACTCGGAGATATATCATTTTTTGTTTTGCATATTCAATACAAAAATGGATTGCAATGTGAGATTTCAGGCAGGTGTCGTAAACACATTCCTGTCTTTTGTTTGCGTTTGCTAACATCGTACAGACGGTTATCTTTAATAATAATATTGTACAATTGAAATGTTTTTGCAATACTGTACTACTCCTCGAACTGGATTTCAATAAAACGGGATCGGTAAAAACTGAAACTGAAACTTTGATAATGTAAAATAGGTATTACCATTAATTAATTTAGTTTCTAGTTTGATATAATTATGACGAAGATATTAAAGTATAAGTTAAATTTTTAATATTCATTTATATCTTATCATCATTTGTCTTAAACAAAACACTAAAATCAAAATTCCACATAAAACACATAGAGTCAACTGAGAATTACCTCCATTAGAATCAACGAGGATGGCACCTTAACCTACGCTTAACCTACACTTAACCCGTTGTGTGCAGATTTCCTTTTATTACCTTTTATTACCTTTTAAAAACTTATTCAAAACTGTCAAAATGTACCCGACACGAGCGCGCCTACTCGTTTTTAAGATAAAAACAGTTCTCTCCGATTCTGTTCAAACTATTTTTGCCTGTTGCCAGTTTTGAACATCTATCAGTTAGGAAATCTGAACAAATATTTTATTAAGTCTAAGTTTCGAAAAACTCCATTCGAATTTCTTCTAAAAATTGTAAGTATTATTAAATTGTATTTCCTTTTCTATTTTTTAAATGTAATATTTCTGAAAATAAGCTATTGACTTCATTTAGAGAAATGTATCTAACATATATCTATAAAATCAATCAAAATCAATGGTTCAGTTTTAGCGTATGACTTAACATCTGAATATACTTTGTGACACTTTTACGACCGAGTTTAGGATTCCCTGAGCCAATTCGGCGGACTTTTTTCTAAATAAACCTCATAAATCGCTCTGTTATCTCTTACAAGCGGGCCTTAAAAAGCGACCAATCGATACATAAGCCCATCTCTTACAGTATATAAATGAACATTACTCTTATCATTGAGTTACCAACCTTCCTTGATGTTGTTCTCCGATCTACCCAACTGAACCATTTCAAAGAAGAGGAATACCAGCAACAACTTTTTGTTAAAGTCACAGCGCCGCATTGTCTTCATAAAAGAAACAATTCTCTGTTTATAATCAAAAGGGCTTAACCACTTAACAAAACAAACGGTCAGTTTTAAAGTTTCCACTATTTAAAAAAGTTTCTGAAACTTTTTTCATTAGTTCGTGAAAAAACGCAAGAGTTTATTGATGTGATTTGATTCAGTCGTCGATGCCCGTACGGTTAGTACCATAAAAATTATGGGCATCGTTTTTGAATCGAGTAATTTTCAGTTTTTCCTGTCGAGTCGGAAAACGATCGCGATGATCGACACCCCGGTTTCGTGATAACGGAAAGTCTGTTGCTACCAACTCACGAAAGGCCCGAACGTACTGCGGAGTGCGGATGCTTAGGCTTCGCTTACGTCGGATAAAGCGCAAGCGTGGGCCGGTCAGCTTTCTGCCGCCGAAGAAGTTCAGTCGCTGAGTTGGGCTGACGGCAACTTTACAAGATCTAACAGCAATCGACTTTATTTATTATTGTTACCAGAGGCGCACACACAGTTTCACATTTGAGGGTTTTTTAAAAATACTCTCTATACTGAAACCAATCAAGGAGACTGGCAACTTTGGCGGTGTTGTAAAGCACAGTAAAAAGCTCCAACCCCAACGCCAAAACAAATCACTAACTAAACATCCGCAGTACTTTTCTGTAACAAAATTACCTTCTGATGTTGTCTTTCTTCGGGTGTACAGGCCGTCGTCGGTTGGAATTGCTTCCTAACGTTTCGCTAGCACGAGTGGCGAGCTTCTTCAGAGGTCTATCCATTTTCGCTGTTGGTTGTAGACTACAAGCAATTCCAACCGACGACGGCCTGTACACCCGAAGAAAGACAACATCAGTTCGTCAACTGGCCGCGAAAGCCTTAATCAAAATTACCTTCTTCAGGGACTGAATAGAACTGGAAGCTAAAGACAGTATAAAAATATATATATATATATATATACATATATAAATTCTAACTAAACATTTAACATTATTTTTCAATGTAGTCACCTCCGTGCTCTACACACTTTTGCCACCGATTTGGAAACTTGAATAGTCTTTCTTCATGAAATGTTTGTTTGAGGACGAGTTGTCTACTTCTTCATGGCTTTCAAATCTTTTGGCTCCAAGTGATTCTTTCCAGGGCGCAATCAAAAAATAATCATAATCAGGGTGACAACTCAGGGCTATAATGATGCTCGAGGGTTTCCGAGACCATTTCTTCCAATTTATTCCTTGTCAAAACTGCGGTGTGTGGTCTGGCGTTGTCATGAAGGGGGATGACGTCACGAATTGGCATACCCCGTCGTTAGCTCCGATACGCGATTTTTGTCGACTGTAGACTCTAACAACTCAGAATAGTAAGCCGCATTCACTGATCACTGTTCGTTGATCGTGAAGAAAATCAATGAGTAAAACTCCTCTTGAGTCAAAGAAAACAGTCACAAGCACTTTTCCGGCTGAGAAACGAGTTTTGGCTTTGATAGAGCAGCCTTGATCCTTTCTTCGCCACTCCATTTTTTCGGTGTTCGGGAGTGTAGTAGTGGACCCACGTCTCATCACAAGTGACGATACGCCTCAAAAAACCTCCCCTTCTTGTCGAAATCGATTCAGAACCCAGCGAGCACTAATTTTTCTAAAGCCAAGTTCATCAGTGATGATGTATTGAACACTCCCATAGCTGATACCTACTTCTGATTAAATTTGTTCAATAGTTAACCGGCGATTACCGATCACCCTCAACTAGCTCTCGAACAGGACGGATGTTGTCATTTCAAGTCATGTCTCACTTGTTCTAGGCGTTGATCATGACTTTCATTTTCAACACGTTCTCCCCCATCCCTGAATTCTCTGTTCTCCGACCCACGTATACACTCGATTCTGAGACAGTGTAGCATGTAGTATCTCCAAACTGTGCCTTAAAAACGAGTGAAAATTTCCGGTGGTTTAACGCCTTCGTTGGTTAAAAACTTTATGATGATGCGTTGTGCAACAGACGAAGGTACTTTGCGCTCGGTCATGGCTGTACTGTGTACAGAACCGAGCGCTGCTGTTACCTAAGCCGGTTTCCCCCTCCTCATAAACCAAACAACACTCGAGCATCGAATCCTCTAGATCGGAATTATGTTCTAAGCTAAATAGTAAAATTACCGTTTATATTTGATTTACTCTTGTAACTCTAACACGGCTCTATTTGTAGAGAGATAAGGACGAGAGAAATTCAATCAAGGCGCGTTAGAGCGAAACAGAATATCCAGATGGTCTATCTCAAGTCCGCTGCTTCTATGTATTAATGCTCTAAGATTACTAGTAAAAAGGAACGTGTCAAAAAACTTCAACTTCACAACATACTGGTTTTTGTAAAGGGTAATTGCAGTTATTACATACCACCACATGCAGCTTGATATGCTCCTTCCTGTTCGGTTGTGCGTAGGTGTTTTCAAGCAGCCCTCGTATTCAGTTACCCTATATCCCATTCTTTGTGATCTACATACGCTGTATCCGTATGCATGTATGTATGTATGTGTTACAGTCAAATCGCAAATTTCTAGTAACGGGAACTTTTACCATTATCCTGATAAGTTTCTAGAAATTCAAGGACTGAAATCTGCTGAGATATCGAATAAAATGAGGAGCGACGGCTCAAGTGCGAATTGTTAACCACTCGCACTTACGTAGTACACCTTTCGGGAGCTGGTGCTCAATTAATATGTCAAGAACTGTTTAACAGGTAGATGTATAACGTCGTCTGACGTCCCGATAACCTCTTCCCACGTTCGTGTTCCATGGATTCGTGAAAGGAGAGATGTAATCGATATTACTATATAGTACCTATTAACTGGTGGAAAGCATTGCAAATGTCTCTTGAACTGTTCATTACAATTATGACCCTACCCATGTTATAAACTACAACGTCTGGTGAGAATAACAAGAAAAAAACGTAGACAAAAAAGACATTTCAAAATCAAAAGGGTACATCATATCAAAAAACTGACTGAAACTTATTTTGTGGAGGTGTAATGTATACCAAAACATTCTCCTTCTAACAAAAGCATCAAGAATACGTTGTTATTATTAGAATTTCTAACTCGAACAAAAAACAGATGGCATGAGTCATCTTCTTCATTTTACAGCATTCACTTAATGAAATTGCTTTTGCAGATGTTGTTGAAATCGGAATTTATATATTATTATACGTCTTTACTTGATTTACGATTATTAATTTCATTATGGTTATTCAAGTTAACCCTAAATATGTGAATTAATTTAATGTCAGATACGTCGTGTATTGTTTTAGATAGAAAATAGTGACAAACAAAAATAAATAAGATGACTTAAATAAAACGTTGATATGGCAGTCACCATCTACCTGCTTTTACTGCTATTGATGTTTTATTTAAATCCGCTTTAGACCGAGCTCCAGCGATTTAGTCAGTAATTTATCGAATCTGCCTATGGCGTGCTGATGAGGTCTAATAAGATCGAAATCGCGATCCACGTGGTAGCTTCAATAAATTACTTGACCAAGAACTTATTATTGTTTTTATAAATAAGATGACATCGACGACCTATTTCTTCCTTGTAATTCCCTGCAAGTGTTTTTATGATTGGTAAACTTTAATAGCACAATTTAGTGTCACTACTAGTACAATTAGTTCTCTATATTGTACCTAACGCAGAGATTTTGAAAACTGACATAATTTTTTATAACGTATTCTAAAAGGCAACAATATGCTCTGAAGGACGTTAAGGGGGATATCAAAAGGAAAGGAATCCCAACAGGAATTCAAAAATAAAACATTTGAATATGTGTAGGTAGTAACAAGGGGCTATAGACTCGTCAGTTGGTTTGGCCGCAGTTTTATCAACAATAAATTGTTTTAGGAATGCGGTAATAAACCCTACAAAGTTCTGGTCCGCTTTAAAACAAAAATCTTTGAAAGACACTATTTCAATTCAATCTCATCCAATAGAAATGTTATACGATCAGCACACATTCTTAGATATCCCTGAAAATTGTATCAGATTTCATATTTTCATTGTATAATGTGTCATGCGTGTTGACATAGTGCTATCGCAAGTGGGCTTTGAATTAGTTTTTATGGTTTGCCTATCCAAAGAGAAGAAGAAAGTGTAAACGAACCAGAGGCGTTTTATTGTAAAGATGATACGATTGAAAAATAGAGATAGTGAATACATACATGATGATAGCTTCATTATTTTCGTAACGGAGATTGAAAAAATTTGGTTTAGCTACCTCAAAGATGAGAAATTGAAAAAGTTTTAGAGAACTTCTTTTGAAAGCATTAATTCACTTTAGAAATACGTTTATATTGGGAGGTACGAGGGATTATGGATAAGTCGGTGCAAAAATGGAAAAAAGTAAATTTTTCACGACAAAACCTTCTTATGTTTTAACACTTTTTATTGTTGTATTGATTTATTGTTCCCTTCCATATATGAATTATTATTTTCCGGGCATTTAGAAGCGGCACGTGCCATCAAAAATGGGTGATTAGTTGCAAAATACCTAGAAAATGAATCTTAAAATTAGGTACAGTACAGATGATGTGCCAGGGAATATGTCGAACAATATGAATACTTCTAGTTAAACGTTAGTACACCAATAAACATTCCCGAAACTCGCCAGAGTAAAAAAGTATAAGTTAAATGCATGCAAGTGCAGAAGACTGCTCGACTAGTCGCGATTTATTCCGAGTTCGGGGACGGATGAGAAGCGCTAGGCCCGCAAATTTACCGTCGTCATGGTAACTCGTGCGCGCTAGCAGAAGTATTGCTACCACCCGCGTAGCTCTTCTCTTGAACATTTATTACGTACTTTACGGCCTTTAGAGGGTCTGTTTACAACAATTAAAATTAATTAATTTATTTTATGAGACAAGTAAATGTCGATGCTATTCAGAAATCAGGTATAGAGGTTTTTAACCTAATCATCTGAATAATTGCCAAGTTTGCGTTACTGGCAGTTGCTTCGGCAATCATCTCCTCATTTGATAAATCTGATGATCTTGCCAACCATTTTTATATTTGTCGTTCACTTCGAACATTTTTGCGTCCACAGGTTTCTTATTTCAACACTTAGACTGTTCAGCAATGGTAGATATTACACTGTTGCAATCGTTTAGCTTTTCTAAAGCAGTTTTTAAAGATTACACCACGGAGAACCCTACAAAAGGGTGGCCCCAACGTCAAACCTTTCTTACCGAAATACAGTCTTCACCTTTTCCGGTATAGATTTCCCATTATTTATTTATTCAGCTGTTTATTTTACCAGGTACTTTTTACTTGTAATGTTAGACATAAAACAATTATTAACTGATGTTGTCTTTCTTCGGGTGTACAGGCCGTCGTCGGTTGGAATTGCATCCTAACGTTTCGCTAGCACGAGTGGCGAGCTTCTTCAGAGGTCTATCCATTTTCGCTGTTGGTTGTAGACTGGCCGCGAAAGCCTTAATCAAAACAATTATTATTTTCAGAAGTTTGATAGCGTTAATAAAAAGCTGTTCCACATCTAATAAGGACATTAGATGCAAATTGGCTGGGCATAGTGTGATACGAATAGAATCATAAATTGGTAAGAACGTATAAATAAGGAAACGGTGATTTCTGCTACAGAACTTGAAGATTGCAATTCCACTGGGAAGGTTTTTGAATATAAAAATTGACTTCAGTTGACCTACTTGAGGCTTCGCCTTTCTTATACATATTACATACGTTCATACAAATGTAGACTACTTACAGACATGCATTCACATGCTTTCAAGAACTGACAATATTTGTATGTATATATAAAAAAAATCTGCGCTACCAATTGATTATCACAAAACGATAACATAAAATGGTTAGCAAACGATCATAAAATAAGCGACCAATTAGAATTTGGTAACAACCCCCTCCTAGACCCAAAGCTTATAACACCTAAAAGTTGTAGTATTTAAGTAACCAATATGTTCTTAACTTTAGTAATTCATCATACTTCTGATGATGCGATGCCCTAACAAGGCGAAATGTCTATAGAGTTTTTGAATAAATATAAGTGAAACTTCTCCAAGTCTTTTACTTTGAAAAATGTTTCACCAATAGTTTTCGGCTAACTTTCTTTTTAAAATAAAATAATTATTTTGCTAAACTCAACTTAAGTTTGTTTTTAATGGAATGAATAATTGAAATCTATTGATGTAGATTAATTTAGCGGTAAGGTAATTGTAAAACATTTTTTAATAATCAGAAAAAAGCCACAATTTGAACGTTTACACTTTATTAAAAGACTCCAACATTTATGTCAATATATTCAGGGTATTAATAATGAATATGTTGAAACAATTGTTAGAATCTTCTAATAAAAAGTGAAGTGCTATGCGGCAGATTGGCATATGTAAAGTCCTATGCACCAGTGTTAAGCTCCAAAGGATTAGGTTGGGTTATGGTATCAAATAGAAATGGAGAATACGGTTCTTTCTGGTGAATCGATTCAAACAATTCAATTTTATAAAAGGAATCGATTCTCACGATTCATTCATTTGAAGGGTGACTGTTCGAGGATATTTCATTTTAGGAATCGAAAACTTATGCGCTACGTCTACTGAAAGGAGGACGCCCTACCCTCCGGCTACAGTACAGGTCGGAGGGACTGCACGCTCACCAGCACGAGTAGCTGGTGGGAATGAAACACAAAAGTTTTTTGCTTTTGGTCTTGTATTCTTTACAATTCATCATGACAATTTATTTAAAAACAATTATTATGTTTTTGGTCAGAAATTTAACGAGACCACCAGACACGGATCGTGATTTCGCTCTTATTAGAAGCTCAACAATTTATTTAAACGAACTGCACCGTAAGCAGTTAATCGATTCATGCGATTCTTTTTTAAGAGTCGTTCAAATGAACGAAACTATTCGTTCAACAATTGTCCATCTCTAGTATGATGGATCTCTGTAATTATTAATTAAAATGTAAGTGCTATACATCATTCACCCATCCGTTAAAATTTCGACGAATTGGAATAGTATCTCAGTAATTTTGCACTGCTTAATTTATGCTCATACAGATTAACCTTGTTCTTACAGCATTGCATACGGAGTCTCATTCTTGATCTGCAACTTACAAATTGATCTTGGTCTTGGTTAACCCAAGTGTTATCTATACAAGAACTCCAATGAACAATAATGTAAATAATTTTAAGCATTAATCAGTTCATCATTCTAAAAATTAAATTGTAAAGTTTCTTTACGACTATCATTAAACTTCTGTTGAAACTTTAATAAAAAACAAATTGAACATGAAGCAATAAATTGTCGTCTTAGATGAAGCTGAGAATTTTTATTTCTAGGTTCAGCTAAATCTGCATTATTTATACGTATTAAATCATATGCTTATTAAAAAAGTGTACAGACATTTCAAATAATTCAAAAGTTCTCGTCCAAATATTACGTAGATAGAACGATGAACGTACGTTTCGTAATAAAAAAGAAAAAGGAAACGACCAGCTTGAAAGCCTTTGAAAGTAAATTTAGCAGTGGTGCTTTGGAATTGTTTTTAGTAACAGTTTCTCAGAAAATCGAGCTCATTAAATTCAATTCAGAGCAGTTTTTGTTCGGTTTCTAACTGAAAAAGTGCAACTGTATGGCGCAGTATTAAAATTAAAAGCATGCGATAATTTTCTGGGGCGCCACGCTAGAAGCGCCTGGCGGCAGCAAATGGGAAGAATATTGCAGCTATACGCAACAAACGAGTTTTTTTACATGTTTCTATTCCATTACTTGCTAATTAGCATGTAGGCACTTTATAACTTTTTTATTTTCGAAAACGCTTTAAACCAATTTGCACGTTTACTTTTATTTACTTTACTCAAATTACGCATAAAAACACGAATACATTATCAAACGTACTGTTTGAGACATCTAACAAACAAATTGCACCTGGTAGAAATTGGAGATTGTTGTACCTAGAGGAATAAATATATTAAAAAGAATACTCACTAAAACTTCTAATGTGATCAAAGCTAAAAGTCTATTTGGAGCACGACTCATATGGGTTCGAAACGTGGTCGATTGACGCGACGTAAGAGAAGCATTTAAAATGTGGTGCTAAAGGCGGATGTCAATAAGGAAAATGAGTGATGGTTTGATGGCTGGGGCGTAGCCGAAGTTGCCACCAAATTATACCTACCCAAAAAAAATTAAAACCGATCTTGCCACTGACCAAAAAGGGTCTTTGAAAAGGTACAACCGATTGTGCCACTAATACCTATTAGGTAGAAATTACTCTAATGAGAAAGGAAAATAATTTATTGATATTTTATCGCATTTATTTAACAGTAATTAATAAGGCATTATAAATATTTCCTTATACATATATCAGTCAACAATTTTTTCAACGTAACATAAATGTGATACACATTTTATATAGTGGATGTTCGATATTGTTTTGTTTTTATATTTTTCACACAATTCCATGATAGTTTTCACTTTACTTCTTACAAAGTCTACAAAAACTTCATTTGGATAGAAGTTTAAATTAAAATCCTTTTGGATTTTAACAGATTAATTAATTTTTCATATGTTTGTGTTTGTTTACTTCTCAATAAACAATGTATGTAAGACACAGTGACCATTTTCATATCCATAAGTTGTTTAATCCTTACTTATGATATAATTGTAAATAATTGCTCATATCAATATTATCGCTGGATATTATATTTTTGTTGCCAGTCGCTTACGTTCTTTTTAAATAGAGGTTTTTATGCCTTAGGCTTTTCCCCTCGAAAGCTCAAATAGTGTTTCATTTATTAGTTGCCAATTCACATCTATACTAAATCAAACTGACAAACAAAACGTTCGATAGCTGACCATTTTGGTCAGTTTTTCGATTATACATTTACTATCTTTCTTTCTGTTTAAATCAAAAGAAACTAACAATAGAAGAAGAAATGAGGACATGATACGGTCAGCTTCAGCTATTAATAAATATTATCTCTCAGAAATATAGTAAAAGAAAAAAAAATGAAAGTTTATGTTAATTGAACAAAATATTGACATATTATTACGATAGGTATCTGAATGTGCGCTGTATTCGAAATCATGTACAGAAAGCTCCTCGGAATGAAGGACAATGTCAATCTGACAATTAAAACCGTCTCATTACGTCGTACAACACGAATACACCACCGCATTTATGCCGTTATTCCGTCCATTGCTCTATTAAAATCAGTTTCCCTGATAACGAGCAACCATGCATAATTGCTGTTATGATAACCTGTTAAACTTTGCTTTTGTATGTGATTTATTATAAACCGAGTGTAGAATCGTGGTAATGGATATATCCGTTTATGGTCGTGTTCTATTACGTTATATAATACATAAATGGTTTGTATTAAGAGTTTGCCATAGCCGACGAACAATGGATGTCGTTAATTTGAAAATTCATCCATACTACTAAATATTTCCTTGTTTAGCTGCCTTTGTAATTACAGGTTGATAAAGAAAGGGCTCGCGTTAATCATTTAACTACAGTATAATCGGAAAATTGCAATACCCCATCCCACCTACCCTAATTACACTGCAGAATGTTCGATAACCCTGAACCTAACCACTTAAATTATTATCCCACGTTAAAGTGCTACATCTTCTACATTATTCCTTTTCATTTTTTTATTTTGGTCATGTTAAATAGGTCAAATCTAAGTAAGCATTGTTGTTGGTATATTCTTCGATTCCTACTCGACTTTTGGTAGTTACCATCCTGACTTGGAAGCCTTGGGTACTCGAAATATTTCAAATGTTATTTATCGTATCTGATGTGAGTCTTTCTCGAACGCGGGAATCTGTCACACAAACGCATACGAATGTGCCGTACAAGTAAATTTACTTACATACATTCTGCATAACTGCATACGTTCATCTATATATTACGTCTATCGAGTTTTGTTGGTTGTATGTTCTGCATTTAAATTGAACAAGGAGTTTCCGTACACAAGCACTTACAATGGTTCTTCGGCATACCGTACAAAGTAACCCTTTTTTATGTTATACGAAAAGAGTTTTACAAAAAATGGAAGGGAAAGTATGTCGTATATTTTCTGCTGACTACTTATACATTATTACCAACTGGAATTCTTTCGAACAAGAGCCTACTGAAGGAAAAAATCGATCACAATTAATTTTTGCTTCTCAGGTTCGTTCAGGATTCAAAGTTCGTATCGAGGTATTTGCAAAAACGACAATAATACACTATATAATACAAAAATAAAACTGTATTGTGATTAGTTAAATATTTAACCAAGACCCTTCACCACGATATCTTATGTCAAAATGTATCAAACTATCTAAAGTTTTGGAAAAAATCGTCAAGGACGTTAACAACATCGTGTACGTTTGTGAAAAGTTTAATAATTAAATAGGAATATTGGAATAATTTTTATTAGAGATAAAAGTCAAGAATCTAAAGAATCAAAGTAATGTTTACACCAATTTATTAGTCACTCGACAATTGTTTCGGTAGATACTACCATTATCAAGAATATTTAATTAATACGAAAGTTTATAAAGTGCGGCTTTTAATTTATACTTGCTACTTACCACTTATACAGGAGGAGTGGGGAATGTGTCGAGTCAAGTTATGTTTGGTTGTTTACTAAATTTGGCTTTCTTAATTTCTAAATTTTCTAGTAAAGTTAGTTTTCTGCCTTTATTAATATTTTAATGAAGTATTTTAGTGTGGTCTATATCTAAATTATGGTGGGAAGTTATACAATGGTTAGCAATTCCTGCTTTTTGTTCTCTTTTATTTATACTGTATAGATGCTCTTTTAGGCGTGTTTCTATTGCCCTTCCACTCTGTCCTATATAGGTAGCATTACATGATTGACAAAATAATTTATATATACCGCTCTTTTCTCTTATATCTTCTTTGGGTTTATACTTAACTAGGAGATTTTTTAGGGTTTTTGTATTGATTTCTACTGCCTGTAAGTTGAATTTCTTTAGTCTGTTGTTTATTTTAAATGTTAAATTGTTAACAATGTTTAGCGAACAATACATCCGTTGCTTTGTTTTTGTTTCCAGGCTGTTATTATATAATAACGTTGACACTATTTTTTGTTTTTTACTATTTATTATCGTATCTATTAAAGACGGGTTGAAATTGTTATTTTTGGCTTTGGTTTTTATTATGCTTAGTTCTGTTTTAAAATTTTTGTCTGATAATGGCACATTTAAAAGTCTGTGAATGAGGGAATGAAAGACTGCCTGTGTTGTTTATTTAGGAAGATAAGAATCAAAAGGTATTACAGTATCTATATAAGTTGGTTTCTTAAATATTTTGAAATTTAAAGTATTATTCTAATGCATAATCTCTAAGTCCAAAAAGTTTAATTTCATTTCTCTTTCTTTTTCTATAGTAAAATTAATATTATTATCTAAGGAATTTATAAATTTCAGGAATAGATCTAAGGGGTAAAACTAAAATGAAATTATTAGCATCTATCCAGTAGTCTTTGCGTGATGTATGCACATCGACAGACGAAGCTATCACTTTATTCCTAAAAATTAGTTCACTACTAAAGAACGCTTTTTTGTAGGCAAATATGCGCAATCAACAAGGGCGGATCAAAAAGTTTCTTTTAGGAGAAATAGTGAAAGGATGGTATGAAAACATACAAAAATAGAATAAGCCCAAAGGTTCAACCCAAACGATTTAAATCCCTTAATCCTATAACCTAAACGTTTCCTATCTACTAAACTAAACCGTAAATACTCCCATAAGCCCATAACCAAAACTATTTAAACCCATTACCTTATAACATAAGCTGCCATAACCCCATTACCCGGAGGGCAGCGAGTTTACATTTCTAGATATTTAATTCATATGTAAATAAATTACCACGGTGCTGCTCCCCGGGTATGAGGTTTGAGAAGCTTACCTCATAGGTAAAAGGAAGTTGAACAGAGTGGGTTATGGATTAAGGGGTTAAAAACATTAAGGATGTAGGGTTGCGGTTCTTAAGCCGGTTGATTTTAATATTTTGGGTTATTGAGTTTTTGAATTTCGTTGAAGTGTATGAACTGAATTCGAGAGTACTGCTCCAAGCCAAGTCTTTGGGAGGGAGCAATCACCCCCCGTGTTTGATCCATTCCTGGCAACAAATCTACTAGAATCGGTATTATCTTAGCTTTTACTATACGATTCTTCTTGAACTTAGATTAATCCTTATCCACTCTTAACAAGATTCTTTTAACATGCAATCATTAACAATTGAGCTGCTAATGACTTCAAGGAGCAATCTATAGAGAACAAGTATCCTTAAAATTAATGTTCAACTTACGTCAGCACTTTGTCTATCTAAATTTTGCAATCATTAAACAACACACAATAAATTTGTCCAATAACCATTACTGAAGGAGGTTATTATAGACCGTTGCTAATATTATTCAGAATGGACTGTCTGATAAGACAAACAATACATTATATTGTAAATTCGACATACTCGCCCTTCCTCTCGTGCTTATTTATCTCTGTACATGTAGGAGTAAGTTCTCAACTTCAATATCAAATTTAGGTCTAAAGACAAAGACAATTTGTGTAACCTACCACCTTGTACAATGGCCTTTGTGTGGGTATTATCGTATATTTTTAAAGTCAATATCAAAATGGCCCCAAATATTCCTTTTGCAGAAAAAGTATCAAAAGTATCCAACAGAGTCTATTGTATTGGATTCTATATGCTCTTTTATCTTTGAACTCTGTATGTACAGAATTCTTTTACATATACACAAAGAGAACTTATAAAAAGACGACACATTGATTTAAAAAATAATAAATATGGATAAGTATAAATTGAAAATTCACCCACACATTCTTTTTTGTTTAACTCTGTATAAGATTTTTTTTTTGTTTCCGGTATATTAAGCAGGTTATTCTAAAGAATTTTCTAGTATGTTATATTATTCTAACACAAAATCGCACTATATACCTCCAGTAATTTAACTAAAGTGAAGAATAACACATTTTAATTTTCATTTATTTATTCTTTACTTAACATATATTTTGCTGCACTGTAACAATTTCCTGAATATTTCCGGAAACTTCTTGTCTCTTCCATTTGTCTCAATCATGTGTGTGTCGTGATTCATTGCAGTGGTTATCCGCTTTCGGCAACATTACCAAAGATGCCGCCTTATCGATCGTCACGTACGTCATTCATTCATTCGTTTTTCAAAATCGTTCAAGAATTTTAAAGATCCCAAAAATAAGTGTTTATTTTTGACCACAACATTCTACTCTGAATTAAAAACTGTGGATTCTCTTTAAAATTAAGCTCAAGAAGCTTATCTACCGCATTTTATTTATTAGCATAATTGAAATGTTTGTAGGAGTTTTAAACCTCTTTTGCTACTGAATCATTTGGGATTGTTTCTAAAATCATTTTTAGCAATTTTGGTTTCTAAAAGAAGGAATGCTAATCAGATTAAGTATGAACGCTATTTCTGATAACAAACAAACGGTAAGCCCATGAGTTCTTTAATCAAGCTGCGTGACCCGAGTAAATTTCACCGAATAAATAACACGGTTCAAGTCTACGTGGTGATATTATAATGCATCAGAGTCCAAAAGTGCAGTTGGCGCGTATGTAATTTTGTTTAGCCCAACAGTATTTTGCATTTTCATTAAAATTTTCCCAAGAGAACAACAACCGAACGCAAAGATGCACTGTTTGTCCAGTTATTATGCTATGAATATTAAATGCAGACCGGGCCTGCTAGACAAGTCGACCGTTCCTTCGGTTCTTCTCATTTATCTTTTTTTTTCGTTGGTTTTCCGGTAACCACGATGAACATTAAGGTGTAAAAATAATTAAATTCTTAATGGAAAGTAACTTGGTTGTGTAATTAAAGCGAAATATTCGTACATAGAAGCACATCAGATACGATAACGGAGCAATTCACCCTAAAACTACCCCTATCTGCTAGGTAAAAATGAATTGTAACAAACTCTTTATGGTTTAAATTGTCGCTTCAGCCAACGACTATCACATGATACTCGGTGAGAATACAGAAAATTATTTTTGTTTCAATTTTTAATACAAATAATCCAATAGAAAGAATCTTCAGGTTACACACCACTTTAATTACTGACTAAATCAATTGATATTTGACTGTCAATTGTATACATATAAAATGAAGTTTACATAAATTTTCACAAACTTTATTGATTATCTTGGCAACAATTTATTGTTTCGCCAAACTTTGACTTCTTTAGATTGGTAGTTTGGTACTGGAATTATTATTAAAAAAATATTTTTCGATTGTTTCATTCCCACCAGTTACTCATTCTGGTGGGTGAGCAGTCCCTCCGACCTACACTGCAGTGCAAAGCCGAAGGTTAGGGCATGAGGTCTTCTTCAGCCTCCTTTAAGGAATCGTGGGAGTAGGTGGGTGGTGGTTACGGAAAGACCAGGACAAGCAAACCAGTTTAATTAACATTTAATTAAATTAAATAAATAATTAATTTAACATATTTCCTTAAACACTGATTTTAAAAACGTATGCTGGCGGCAGATAACATTTAAAATAAAAAGTGGTGAGCTGTTTACATCGCATCAGTTTAATCGTTAAAAAATACATTTAATTTGTTGAATTTGCTAATTTCTAAACTTACCCGTAGAGTTGATTTTATTGATTTAATTTGCTTGCGTTAAAATAGTTGGTTTTCCTCTAATAAATGTATAGCGTTTATAGAATCTTTTTTTGTCTTAAGGTAAAAAAATTTGTGACCTTTTAGGCATGTTTTGAAGTTCCTGCCTGATTTTCCTGTATAAACTTTTGGGCAAGATCCACAAGCTAGTTCATACACTCCTCAATATAATTCTTTATTTGTGTTATAAGTTAGCAAATATTTTTATTGATTTTAAAAGATATATACATAAAGACTATGATTCTCTTCAAGAAGCTAAAATTTAGCGAAATAATAACCAGATAAATAAGAAAACATGACCATGGAAAGCATTTTTGACATTGTTTTAGACTACAGACCAAAAAAAAACATTCTTTTGCATTTATTGATTTAACTCTAAACAGGAAACAAAATTATATAAAAAGTCAGTTTCATATTTATATCCCTAAGGTATAAAAATTGCTTTACAGAAAATTAATTTATGCTCTGATGTCTTCCCCGTCTCTGTATGCAATATTCATTCAAACAAAAATATCCCATTCTTAAACAAATGGAACGTATAAAGTTGGAAAATGGAGAAATCCATAAGTGAATTATTTATTTATTTATTTATGGTCCTTGGGTCAGACATAGACTTACTGATAATGGAAATAAAAGTCAGATGTTTTGAAAAAAGTGAACAGGACTTGATATATTCTGTATTGAATTTCGTCAGAACACGATAAAACAATCTAAATTTGGAAGTATAATTAGCGGTGTCAGCTTGGCTTTTCTACACATTTGACCCAAAACAAGTTGTAAAAAACATAAGGACGTCAGAGCTATCGTATATAAAGTCCCCAGTCATGATAATGGCTTCAACGGTTGGAAGCTCCACACAGATGTTTATACATATGGAAAAACTAAACAATAATATTATTTCATTTTGATTCTCCTTATTCTGACTTTTTGATCTTTCTTCATAACTAATATTTTTGGTCAATCAATCATTATTATGTTTTTCGACTAAAAAAACAAAGAGAATTTGTTTTTAAAGATCTCAATATTAAATAAATAAAATAACGTCGTTTTGTTTCAACTGATTATTATAAGAAACTCTTACAATTGTTTCGATCAACAGATCATTATCAAAGAGACAGTTTTAAGTAGAAATGCTAAGATTAGAAGTTATTACACGAGTATATATATATATATAACCCGTACTGATAATTTTGTTTTTTTGGAATGTTCATGCTCCCGAACGCGGCTTTTTATGACTCTCCCGGACTGACCGATATATGTGGCATTATAATTTTTACAGAATAGCTTATAAATCCCACTTTTTCTTATAAACTTTTTTATACTCAATTTTAAAAACTAAAGAAACCCTTAACTCTTGGTGAACCATTATAATGAATAAGGAAAAACAAAAATTCCTGAATTGATTCACAATTTATTTAAAACATTTAAAATGGCTGGTGAAAACATATGAAGAAGAGATTTCTAAGTTTATATTAAACTATTTTTTCTGCAGTGTTCCTTATAATTTTCATTGAAAATACTTGATAACTAAATTTTACGCTCAGAAATTTTTTAAAATATTTTAGGAAGACGAATCGTATTGATAAAAACTTTGAAAGCAAGTATCTTATGACTAAAGAGTGAAAGCCAGAAGGTCCTCAAACATTTTTGTTGCATTTTAGGAGAACTATCTGAAGACACTTCCACTCAATGAGCTTAGCGGAAATAAAAAACAATTTTTAAGCATACTCTTTGCTCAATGACGGAAGGAAGTAGTTTTAAAGATTATTTTTCGAAATGTCTATTTTCCTTTTGAATAATTAATTTAATTATAAGAATGAGAATGGGAAGGCTGTAATAATTAAACAAATAGACAGTCGTATGTAAAAACTAGAACTGTATAACCTCCCATCATTTGTGGAACCCATTTGGAAAAATCGTTTTAGCGATGTCGTCCTTCGATGGAGACTTTGTATTTACTACGCAGAAGAAAACGTAAACATTTTGGCAAACTTTCGGCGGTCTGATGAGGTTAGTTGGTCCAATAATTGAAAAGAAAAATAAGAGATTTCGGAAATGGAGTATTAGTACAGCATCTGACTTTAACTATACTTTTTTATCGGAAGAACGTACCGTTCTTGACTAAAAGGAGTCAAAACAGTAAATCCGTGATCAAACACTTTGATTTCATGCATTTAGTTTCATTTCAATTTTATCGAGTTACATCCTTAGATCAAAACTGCATGGAGACACATACAATATTATAGCAGCGTGTTTGAAATAGGATATATCTCTAGATATCCTTTCTCATTCTAACACGGCCTGATTAGATCTCTCTACTAGTTCCACGGTTGAGTGTGGCCGTAATGCTACGATAACAGATTTGAAATTTTCTTCTTTTGGCATTGACATTGATAACTTTGAAATGGAATTGTCGAATTTGAAAAACAAGGAAATATGGAGCACTAAATTTGAACGTCTTTGCTTTGATTTGGAAATATTAGAGAAGAATAAATGTAAACTAAGTTCTCAACACAAGTGCTCTGCTTTGAAAGACCTGGAGAAGGAAGACATGATCATGTTCAATGCTTGGAATAGTAATCTGGACGCTTACGATCAACTGAAATAACTCACGTTTGCTGTTCTTTCCCTTTTCAGTCCAACGTATTCATGCGAACAACCTTTTTCGAGTATGACTATTATTAAAAGTAAACTGAGAAGTCGACTCATTGATGAGAACCTGGAAATCTGCTTAAAATTAAAAACAACAATCTGCAAACCGGACTTGAACAAACTTTCAAAGGAGATGTTAGAACATTCTTCACATTAAGTAGTTTTTATGGATGCTTTACTATCAAATTATTTTTTATGAATGAGTGATGTCCATATTAAATATGAAATCAAGTTTTCTCAAGAGTTTCTTATTGACAACAGAACCCCCAAAGATAGGGATGGGCAGATACCGCTGTTATACGGTAATCGTCCTCGTCGCTAGCCGTACTAAATATTGGACATTTAAAGAATCTTATTCCGTAGGTGTCCTTTGTTTCACATTGTTCATCTCTTTATTTATTAATTGTTTGTTTAGTATTTTATTATCACATTACTCACTACTACAGCTTCTCTTCTTATTTCTAAATGCTTATTGTATGTATGGAACGCTGTTGTGTAATTAATTTCGCTCAAAATGCAATGCGACACGACAGTTGTATTTGGATCGATTGTCTTTATTCAAGCTGCTGACATTCACGTCTTCCTTCGTTAATGTAAAATCAAATTAAAAAAGGAAGAGAAAAAGGAGTTGTAACTGTAACCACCACCTCACGAAACATAGCCGCTAATGAATAGAAAGTTCGTTAAAGAAATGAATAGCTTGCCTTTTGTATTCATTGAATGAATTTGCATGCTAAGTAGTGCAAGTTGTTGGGATTGATGTTAGTTCGCTCGAATTACATCTGTGGAGTGTTTTTTTTCTATTCCCTGCCAGTTGTCTCACTTCATTTTTTTTTTAATTGCAGTTCTCTACTTGCATAACTTTTTCCGTAGTTTCTTTTAAAGTAAACTGATTTCAACCGAGCAATTTTGTGCGTCAAATACCTGCGATCGATATCAGAAAAATAAACGCTAAAAATATAAAAAAAAACTGTCTTGAGACAATATGAATAAAAAATGTAATAAATATCAAACACGAGAACATTCAAAAATTGTTTTTTATAAATTAAGAAAATAATCATAGTTTTCGAAACTTAATATTGTAGTAAAAAAAAGTTAGAATTTAAATACGGTTTCTAATGAAGATTTAAAAGAAATTTGCGTTGACCAAAAATGTAAAATTTGGCACTAACGAAAGTTGCAAGTAAAATAATAAATTTATTAATAAGAGGTTTGCAATTCGGAATGATAGATATGTATACCTTCCACTTGTTACTACTTATGACCATTTATAGACAATTATTTCAAAATGTTCGTCCGCAAAAATCGAACTTTTCCACGCAAAAATTTCAAAATAAAAGTTCTTGTCAATTTCGATACAGAACATTAAACGATAATTTAAAAAATGTTTAATATTAACAACCCGACAACAGTATCGCTTAATTACACCATTTCATGTAATGACGCAGGCAAGCAAACTGTGAAAAATAGCACCAGTACTAAAACTTGACACACCGTCGCATTGACAGAGTAAGAAACGTACCTCCCTACCTGTATAATTACACCTTGTGTTACTTACCGACTGATGTAAAGCGGTTAATTTGCATTGCCAGCGACTTCTAACTTGATACCCTTCTCTGATAAGTTAATTTTCGTGCCATTTAAATTACACAAATACCACACAACCTACAAAGGTCATCTAATGTCACTAAATGCACTATTATTGTAGATTAATAAAATTCTTACTGAACTTTAAAAAAAAACTAGTATCCCTAAACGATCCACAAAAATTGTAGATATTATTTTATACCATATTGATGCATTACACTGCAACAACTAAAAACCAGCACATTTTGTTTCCCCTTGTACATCAAACTCACCTTTGACTCTCAAATGTTAGCGGCCGTTGGGGTAAAGCATTCCGGAGATGGGAAACTATTGCCATTCAGATCTCCAAGCGTATGCAACCTCGGAAAGTGTTATTAATAAGTATTTTTTAAGGGTGAATAACTGATGCAAGTAAGTAGGGGGTTTATAAAATTTAAAAATTGAATTTAATAGAATATAATCAGATATAGCAGGTATTAGTAAATAATAAGAATAACATGAAAAGTTTCAACAATGTATTTATAGAAAAGCTCTTACAATTGTTTCGACGAGACCGTCATTATCAAAAAGTAGGTAAGAAACACCTACCCTTTGATCATGATGGTCTCGTCAAAACAATTGTAAGAGTTTTTCTATAAATACATTGTTGAAACTTTTCATATTATGTTTATTATATATCATGTTTCGTCAAATATGCACCAAAACTAGTTTAATAGCTGTTAGTGAAGTTCGTTGGCCAGAAGTTGAAGACTATTGAATTATTACAAGCGTTTGATATGTGTGAGGAACAAAGTACATTATTGTTTGTCAGATAAATAAGTGAACTAGAATATTCTTTACAGTACATTATCGAAACACCTTGATTAACCTGAAATAGCTGTACAGTTATAGTAGAATGATGATTCGGGCTTATAGGCCGTGGTCGATGTGAACGGTTCGTCCAGACGTTTCGTCGGCAACTGCGGCTGACATCTTTAGTGGGTGCTGTGTTGACTACATGTGCGAAGATTATACATCGAAGTCTCGGCAGCGACTGACAGTCAGTCTTCGCCCACGTAATCAACACAGCACCCACTGAAGATGTCAGCCGTAGTTGCCGACGAAACGTCTGGACGAAACCGTTCACATCGACCACGGCCTACAAGCCCGAATCATCATTCTACTATGAATTCCGGCCGTGAAAGCTTATGTTCTACAGTTATATATTAATAAAAGTGATTAGGATTAATGGTAACAGTCTTTAAGGACATCATATAAATTGACCGTTCGTGGGTATCTATCACGGCTTATCGATGACTCTCGTGTTAAATACAATGCCTGTTTGTAGTTAGACGAATGCTTTTAATACATTCCAATTCAAAGGGATACTCAGGTGACTGACTGTAATGAGCTCGTACAAAATGTTTTGAGCGTCGCCGTCTTTGACGATCTGAACCGAAACAATAGAAAGGCCCGATTGATGTCGATATTTAACCCGACAGTATTGTGCAACCCAATCCGGAGTTGCAATCTGTGTCACAAAACTTCGTAATTGACGGACTTACCAGTTTAATTGATTCAAAGCGTTTCCTTAATTTGACCTTTACGGCTTCCGTGAAATAGAGTATTAGGCGTCTCAAACTCCGATCCCAACAACTTTCATTATCAATTACTGAATACGTTGGCACCTTTGCGGTAGAAAGCTAAACGCCGAAACGCGTTTAGTTTGTTTTAATAAACCTTAGGGTCTAACAAAAAATTGATAGAGTTGACCTCTCCATATAAAGGTTAACCGTATTAAAATTTTAAGAATAAAACACATTTAAAACTTTCACTTAATTTATTAATTTCTCTTTTTACCGTCGTAGTGATTTCTCACTTATATCGAACAGGTGTACTAATGTACAGTGGCCGGCACGTAAGGAGATTCAAAAGCTATAAATCATCGGATGCGCAGTGGCAAAGTCTAGCCCCTTTAAGGCGGGGTTAATCGACCGGTAGGCAGAATGATAACTGATCAGCAAAGTTCAGTAGTGTAGTGGCAAACAGTTGCAAATTAACAGAGTAGAGAAGTGGTTGTTTGTAAATTGTATATAATATACTTACTACTAACCACGATATTCTTCTATCGCCGCCAGCGAAGTTGATACCCAGACTAAACAACATTATTTATTATATCTGGTACATGCACAAATCGTACAACTATAAACGAAACTACGAAATATAAAAATAACAAATATAAAGATCGATTGTACAAACTAAGTTTTCTAACAAATGACTTAACAATTATAACCGTGATTTTTTCCTTATGTTCATGATAATAATGAAATTTTAATTGTTCACTTCGCATACATCATTATAATCCCATTAGGGTAAGTAAATCAGTGAATGAATTCACTTGTGTTCCGTGTTCAGTACTTTTTCTCTCAGTGATACGCGCCGCTGAACTACAAGTTGACGTTTCGGTCCAGCTATATTTTTATTGGCTCTTTCATCTAAAAGTCTCCGCCTACCTACCTGTCAATCTAACTGTCACTGAATCTCCTTCCGTGCCGGCCACTGTACCACATTTACAATGGCAAATCGAAGGACCAATAAGAAATCGTGTAATTTCCAAAGTTTATTTTAACTTAACAATTACACTAATTATGCTATTTGAATGGAATAGTTCCCAACGAGTCTATAAACAGAATTGACTACAATTATTTTAGGATATTGAAACTAAACTTGTTTGGGCCAACCAGATGGGTACTTAAATGATTTTTATATGATACAAAATTATGAAATGTTTGTATATAATAAATATGTACAGTTAGTGTTAAATAAAAGTCAATTTAGAAACAAAGGGAATATTTCTACCTAATCTCCTAAACAGTACCCGACCGGGTCTATTTCGAAATATAACGAAATTCTTAAAACTAGACAAATAAACTGTAAACTAAAGCGTAAGTTCTAAAGTATTTTATTCTACAAAATTTAAATTTAAATACCTACTGCTTCTTTATAACCCGATCTGTTACGATTCTACTTTCGTTTTAAAAATAATTCCTCCAAAGGAACAGATTTATTTACGTTTGCTAGTCAGATCTACATTAAACAGATTAAGATTCGAATAGTGAATAATCTACAGTTCTTATTCAATTTTATTTTAATCAGTTTAATGCAAGGTTGGCGTTGTCTGCGTTGCCACAGATCCCGTTATCCCCACATTTTGATGCATTTCAGAAAGGCAACTTTAAAGTAAAAGAAATGAAGCAGGCCACCCTGTGTCGCGCAGGCCGGTTTTTAAAACGATTAAAACAAGGAAATACATTATAAGCTGTAATTACCATCCGTCCGAGAGAGGTACGATAATGGGATCGGTGTTTCCCTATTATTACATTGTTTACTCTTGAAAGACGGTCCAATTGTACAATACAACAGATTCGACAATGCGACAAATGCTTTCCCGACGACTACGACGTCGTCGACGCCTCTTTCGCACCCAACAAAATAGAAAGTAAAATGAAAGAACTAAAAGGAAATCATAAAAAAGGAAATCCAATTATTCATACTATTACTAAGCGAGCGAATTTTGTATTCGTTTTAGAATGTAATTAATTTAAAATAATTAAAGCAACAATTTAACAGTAATAAATTGGTAACAAAATAATTGAACATTTAACAATGCTACGAAGTGAGTAAATTTTACATTAAGTAATTACTTTGAAGTAATTAAAAGAATTCTATAATTATAGTTAAAAAATAATTAAATAAGTTAATCGTAATATTGGCCTGCATTATTATTTACAGGGAAACATAGAAGATAGAAGGAAACTAGTAACCATTAGGGTGGGTGAAACCGATCACCCGTTTCACCTCCCTAACTCATGATTGATTTAATTCTTACTAGTTTAAGGATCGCTAATTGACCTACTAACCGAGTGGTAGGAAGGTCGTAGCTTGCAATTTTAAATAAATAATTTGGATGTAGTTACATTGTAGTACTGACCTAAATACGATAACATGGATCCGCATACCATGGTGGACATAACTAAGACTAAATTACATATGCATTTTATAAAATACCGAGGCTTTTAGAAAATGACGTGGCAAATTGTAATGAGTAGCAAAATTTTGGATTATGACTGATACGTTCATAGACTCAGAGAATAAAGTGAATCTAGTTGAATCTGCTAATTAATCTTAAATTCTCAATGTTTATAATAGGTATCTGGATGTCTCTCACTGAACTTATACTATTTAAGATGAAATTTCAGTAAATCATGCCTATGTATTAAAAAATAAACAGAAAGAGAGCAACAAAATTGTTTAAAGTCTAATCATTCTTAATTGATTAACTAAATTAAATTTGAACCGAACAAGAATTATGTTTTTATCATTAGTTTTTAAATTTGAGGGTGTTGATCGACACAATCTAACAGTTTTCTTTAACCATGTCATGTTACGAGGGTCTATCAAATATAAACGGGACTGATTTTTTTTTATTACGAAGAGATCAGTGACCTGGTAGTAGTAGATGCGAAGATGGTTTGTACCGCTAGGATGAAGGGAGAACTAGCCGCAACTCACTCGAGTCGCTTTAATACGAAAAAAAAAAAACTGAGCGAGGCAGAAGAGCATTTCTCCGTGGACAACACCCTGTTAAGAACACGGGTGTTTACATGGCACAAGGAATTCTCTGAAGTCCGTGAAAAGATCGTGCCCGAGAGCCATGCTTGCAGGCCAAAGACAAGTTTGAGACGGTCCGAAATCTCATTGGAGGAAATCGACACATAACACTCTGGGAAATCGTTGATGAAGTGACCAATTGCTGGAACGTCGGTCATATAGACCCGACTTGTCCCCTTGTGACGTCCATCTTTTTGGGCCCCTGAAGGAAGCGCTTGGATGCTAACGTTCCCACGAAAATGACGCAGTGGAAGCTTTTATGCTCCAATGGTAATGGATGGCATAAAAAAGCTCTCAATCCGATGGGAAGAATATATTTCTAGGGCGAGAGACTATATTGAAAAATAGTATATACATCGAAGTCTAATTAAATATAGTTTGAATTTTTTACAAAACCAATCCAGTGTATATTTGATACACCTACGTATTATGAACGTTTTATTACAGCTCGCAGCGGTGTTTTATAGTTTCAGACTTATACATGGCAGCAGAAGTTGTTAATAATTAGCTGCAATCAAGTCTACGACGATGAGAAACTTCGTGAATTTTGAAACGAAAAAGCTCCCTGGGTTATCTAAGATTGTTCAAATTTACCTCCAACAAGAAAAATATAAAATTTGCGGTATCCTCTAATGTAAAAAGTAAAACGTGGAGGCGCATTCTAGTACCTTAAATATTAATGAAATATATTCGTTTACAAAGAACTAAAATAATACTAAGCTGAGCCCGATTAAATTTTTTGTAAATTACTGAGAACAAAAATAAGTTCTTGGTCAAGTAATTTATCGAAGCTACCAGACGTGGATCGCTATTTCGATCTCATTAAATCTCATCAGCACGCCATAGGCAGATTCGATAAATTACTGCCCAAATCGCTGGAGCTCGGTGTAAAGCGGATTTAAACAAAACGATGATATAAAATACTTACGAATGGACTAAACTAGTGTTGAACTGATATGAATACTGTAGAACTAGTAAGATTCTCCTAATAAATACCTAGCGTTTTCAAAAACTTGTTATAATTAAAAATAAGAATAATGCGTTTATATAATATGACGTTTTTGTTTATTACATAATAAAATGAAATGTATATCCAACGCATAACCTACTTATTATTAACAGCATATTGTTTAAGGTTTTTTCTTAATCGAAACCGCAAAACTGTATTTTAGACGGTTTAGACTTTAGATTTGTTTTCACGAACCTTTGCAAAACGTATAACAATAAAAATACTTCTAAGTTCAAAATCTCTCTTCCGACATAAACGACCTATTGTTTCTAACTAATTTCGGATCGTAGAAACAATAAACATTAAAACAACATATAGAGATATTTGACATGGAAATTTTTATCGTTATACGTTTTACAAATATTCGTGAAAAAAATTATTAAGTCTAAACCATCTTAAATAGAGCATTCGGGTTTGGAGTGAGTCTATAATTGAAAGACCTGGTCTAGATTACTGTTCGCAAATAGTTAGGGTTGTAGGATTGTCTATTTTCTAAATTACCAATTTTAGAGTTCCCCATCCAGAATCTTCCAGCAGAACCCTACTGTTATAGTAAATAGTATTTTCTGAATGTTTCTATTTTGTTTTTTGTGTAGAAATGCCTGTAACTAAATGGGGGTTCGTTAGACTCATCATTTTTTCACGTTTATCTCGAAAATACATTTCCAAAAGAAATTGGAATTAGTCTTGTAGTTTAATAGCAGTAGGTAGATTTGTTGGTGTTTTATCGGAGCTGTTTATGGCTTACTAAAGAGTATTAATGAGTTCTAAATCGCGATCCACCCTAGCAATTTCGAGTACTGACCGAGAACATTTATTTATTTTTATTTTTGTTCCTGTAATTATCCAGATCAAATGTAGCATCTCTCAATTTATAAGAGATCAATGTATTAGGTTTCAGAAAGTAAAATAAAATGAAATTGGAGACTCACCCCTAATACCACACACTGTTTAATAAACGTGTTTCGCCCACTTCTACTGTGGGCATTAACAACGCGAGACTTATTTTTATTAGGTTTCAACATTAAAAAATTAAAGTTTGAGTAGCTGTTCAGAATATATATTTACCTAATTTATACACAGTAGTAACAGTAAACCTTCCTTTGTTAGTTATTGGGCTATTAAATATAATATGTGTATATGACCACAATTTTGCTTGTAATATCTGACACGAAGGTCTTACATTTCTCAATCCCGAATCTTAATTCAGCTATAAGCTCCCTAGCTTCAGAAATAGCACTTAATTCGCTTTAATCTAGATTTTGAACTATCGCATCTCAAGGATTTATTTATGTTGTCTACAAAATCCTTCATCCACGCCCTATAGCTTTACTCTCATACATTCATATGTATATAATATGTAGTCATTTACCAAAACAAACGTATTACTTGTAGAATTATCTGTAAAGTAAAAATCAGTCATTTCAAATATATTGTGAAATTTATTTGGAATTATTTAATTGTTTATCTTAGTTTTGATCATAATTATAAGATAAACTTTTCTCATGCATGTCCACTGCATTTTTGGTGCAGCTTTTATTCGGATTTCCCTGTTGATGATTGAAGTTTAAAATTAAAACTTTCTCTGATACATAGGTATATATAATGTACATGTGTCTCGTAACCATCAAGCTTTATCTACACTAACCGTCAAAGAGACAATTAACAACACTGAATATGTTAATTAAGCACTAATAGATTTCCGAAATAATCACGTAAAACGCAAATGGATTTAACTAATCAATCAAATCACATGAACAATATTCTCTTGCGAATTGAACACGTTTTGAAAATTTCTCTTTAACCATCGTCACATAATGAGATATTTCGTCGACGTATTGTAACACGACATTAACCATCATCATCAGCAAATAATAATAATACATTTCCCTCTTTACGAATACATTTTGCCGCACATAAACCTATTATAACATAATTCAATTCTTTCATTTGTCTATTTCCATAACATTGATTAGTTTTTGATTTGTTATTGCAAATTGTTTCCTTCATTTTTATTGAGTTTTCAGTTTAACTGTATGTGAAATATTTTGATGTAATAACTGCTCACGGTGTATTAAGAGAATCTACAACTAATATCGTTGCTAATACTTTATTTATTTCATTAAAAAAATAACAAAAGTATTAGTCATTGAAATTCTATCAAATAATGTTTTTTCCTCAAAATGATATTTTGGAAAGAAAAAACGAAACCCTTAAAATATAGGATCACTTTGTTGTGATCGATTCACAACCAAATGAAACTTTACATTTGAAGTTAGTTTTATAGAATAAATAAAATCGCCAAGGTTCAGGCTTTTTGAGAAATGTTTATTAAACAGCGGCAATGTGATAATTGTTAATTTTAATAAAATATATAGCTTTAAATGAATTTTAATTTTATATAGAGTATATACCTATGGGTGAATAATTGCAAAAAAAGGAGAAAATTTAAACTTAAGGTTAGGTGCAGTATGCCCTCGAACTATCAAATACATACAAAGAGCATGCAGGTACATAAATACTCCTGATGATGCGATGCCCTAACAAGGCGAAATGTGCATAGAGTTTTTGAATAAATATAATGGAAACCTCTCCCAGTGTTTTTCTTTCTTTTATTTTGAAAAATGTTTCACCAAGAGTTTTCAGCTAACTATCTTTTTAATCTTGCAATGATAATAAAGTAGTTGGTGGTCCAAGGGACGCAACAAAGGATTATTTTCTGCTAAAACGTAAAACAACAGGAAAAATGAAAATATAAATTGTGCACTTCATTTGTTAAAAGAAAAAGATATCTAATACTTGAATCTTATTCCAATCCGGTTAGAAATTAAAACTAAGAGGTATACAAGTGGAGCCGTTTCACCGTTGGAAAGTATAATTTCTCAAGCGCTCCCATCTTTCAATTAAAACCGTTTATAACGTAAATTTAAATTAATTATAGGAAAGAAGCTAATTATGCTGCCCGCTCTAAGAAATAGGACGTGATAAGGGCAGAGGGGGTTCCAACAAAGTCTTTAAGTAACCGATTAACGTTTAGTCATTTATTACGTTCTCCAAACATTTGCCAACCCCAGTAGCGGGGCTTAAGAAATAAACGTAGTAAGAGGCATCCACTTTTATAATCACATTTTTCACTAAAAATTACAGATGGTAAGAATTTTAAATTATTAAATAGTTACTAATGCAAACACATTTATAAACCTAAATGGTAAATTTATATGTTAGAGAGAAATGGGTATATAGTACTGATACAAAGATCTACGACGAGGGAATTTATCCCTTATTATTATTTATTAATTTATCCCTTATTAAGATTCGCGCCCTTAACTACCTCTCATCAGTCGCTCGAGCAATTCTCAGTTCTCTGAATTAAACCACAATTTTCACCTTATTTTGAATGGTCCTTCATAATATGCGGATGAAACTAACTAACCTAAGCTAATCAAACCTGGGTTATACCCTTTTGATAAGAATAAATTAGCCCTTAAAATATAATTAATTTAGTTGAAAACAGCGGATTTTTGTTTTAAAATGTGAAATATCATTCAAACACTTAGGGGAATAGGGAGTATATACCACGTATACGTATTTCTAAGCACCGTCGTAATGTTTTATTGGCGGAACATCCAGGTATGATAAGAACGATAGTAAATAGTAAAACTGTCTCTAAAACAACCTATAAAGTTTATCGGCTGGTTAAGCTAACTAGAAAGAAGTTAATTGACATTAAAATATAATGCTATTTTCAAATACACATAATTTAACGTAACTCACAGCTGTTTAACTTCTTAACCTTTTAAAGAAAACCTGCCATTGATGTTTACATAAGGGGTGTATAATTAATGTACGAGAGTATATAAATTGTATTTACCTGTTCATGATGTTTAAGATTGATTACATGAGCATTTGGAGCCCATTTTCAATATTTTTTACGTCCATTCTATTTGAAGTTGTACTTCTTCCTATACGACAACGACACATGACATGACGCACGCATCCCATCACTTTTCTTAAGTAAGTAAAGTAAACGTGGTGTACGAAGAGTTCTATCCGTTGTAATAATCTGAACATGGCCGTTCTGTTACAGTATGCAACGCAGCCATGTTGCATACTGTTGCGAGATGGTCATTCACTGATTGATCCGTTCTAATTCGACTAGTTTAACATATTTTTATGACATTTCGTGTTTCAATCCCACCAGCTACTCGTTCTGGTGGGCGACCAGTCCCTCCCATCTACACTCTAGTGTAAATCCGGAGTGTAGGGCATAAGGCACACTTCAACCTCCTTTCAAGAATCGTGGGAATGAGTGGGTGGTGTGGTTAAGAAGACAAAGATGTAACGGACGAAAAGAAGACAGAAGAGAAGTGAAAGATTATCTGTGGAATTTTACTGCTCCAGCATTTGCCTAAATGATCCAAGAAAACCAGAGAAAACTTAGACCAGAACAGCCGGACTAGGATTAGAACCGATGACCTCCCGAATTCTAAGCAATAGAGATCGAACTTATTGTTATAACCACCCTTAATTTTCAGGCACTTGCCGACCTAGGTAAAGGGCAAAACCCAAACATCGTTCCCATTTAACTACCATTCGTGCCATAAAGTTATTGTTAAAAAATAAGTGGACATTCGTACAATTTAAAATGGTTATATGCAATATCTTCTAATTCTAGGCATGAAAGTGAAAATAAAAATAGACAAAGTGTTAACAGACACATTTAAACAGAAAGGTTTATTTTTTCGTATTATTAAAGAGAAAGTTTAAACCACGAATGTTAGTAAGTGATTGATTAAATTTCTCTATATTTTAACAAGTTTGTAAACTTCAATAAGAGATTTTTACCTCTTCCCCAACGTTTAGTATGTAAAGGTAATTTTGCTTTGAAAGTCTTTTATGTCTTATGCAAACAGACAGACGATATCATTTAAACTGTAATTAAATGCAATGACAGGGAGTGCCTACATATTTAAATTTTAACAATGAAATCAAGATGTGTCTAATAAAAAATATTTTGTATTTGCACTTGCAGATAAACGTCCTAGTTATGCTAATGAGATCGACCGCTCAGGTTAACAACTTACATTTAATTTACCTACACTTTGGCCAACCACAGTACGACGTATTATCCTTCTTAAGGCTCTGACGTGGCTTATTTTACAGCTTTTGTGGATTAACCAAGTCGAGGATAATTCGTTCTTATTTCTCAAAACCGCCTTCCACAAGCGCGTGTAACATTTGTTATCCGATTACCTTACGACGCAGTTTCCTGTCTAACCGAACCGCATTTAAATATTGCCTCATTTATTCGAGTTAAAAAGGCCATCAAAATTGTCAAGCCAACAGACATGACGACTATGGGATTTGTTAAAATAATTAACAAATATCAACGTGAAATGTTATTTTAATTTATAATGACAGAGGTACTCACATGGAGACGACTAACACAAGTATAATTTTATTTCTACCTTTCGACTTTTATAATCACTAAATTAATGTTTTTCCAATATTTATTGCACAAAAGAATAATCATTTATGTATAATTGTAAAGTGAACCCAGGTGTACTGCATCAGTTGTGCTCCAAGCTGCCCAGGGCAGATCCAAACACATCCGAATATATACCAATTGTTTTTTTTTTTGTAACAAATGAAGAGGTTCTGGAGTTTATAAGTTAACCTGTTGTTCATACCAAAATATATACATCGGCCAAACAAGCAGGAACTTCAAAAAGCTTCTACTGGAGCATAAAAATAGTAACATAAAACACAACTTAGATTCTACCTATGCAAACCACATTACAGAAGAAGGCCACTAATTCAATAGTGACATGGATATTTTACATTTAGATAAGAAAGGATATTGATCAACGCTATTATAAATGTAAACAAATATAAAGAATTAGGTACTCTACTTAATGACCAAACAATGAAATAATTCCTCACTCTTAAATCTATTCTAACCATCATTCATAAACCTTGTTGTAATTATTTAAATATCCACCCCTCAATTGGATATTTAGTAGTAAATACTCTCGTCTGAGGAAGCAAAAGTTTGGTAAAACATATGTTACGATATTTAAACAAAGTTTTGTGAAAATCTGTTAAATTTGTTGTTGTGATGAAATGAAGAGGTGTTGGAAAGATCAGGAGAACAAATGTCACTATGGAACCCAATAAGGAAAAGAAGGGATAAGTTGGTAGACAACTTCTAAGACATGATGGGATAGTTAGAAACATATTATAGGCAAAAATAGGAATAATAAAAGAGTAAAATTAAAAATATTAGCAGACAAAGGCCCTCGATCGATCTTCGTCATCGTAAAATACGAAAATTGATCAAGAAATAAATAGTAATTAAACAGATTTAAATAGAGACCCTTTCCCAAACAAGAGATTAAGGTTTTTGTGTTAGGGACAGGAGATTACGACAATTTTGTTACGCACAAATTCACAGCTCCATTTCGGCTATCTTGATCAGCTGAAACCCCTGTAGTAACACAAGATGTGGGTATTAAAGTAAACGTTTAATAAGGAAATTGCAATTTCTCTTTTGTTTACAACTTTTTTACCGCCCATAAAACGAAACCTATAGAGTTTTTTTATTGCCACAACATCATCGTTATATTTAGTAATGTAAACATTAAACGATGCTACCTTTGCATAAATACAATCCTAAAAATCACTTAGGAATATTAGTAAATAAAAAACGATGGTATCAATGCAATATCTTGTATCATTCAGTGCCAGCTGTTTTTCGGAAAATTGTTATTTCTTCTTCTCTCATAACATACATACACATTACTGTATTGAAATTAACCTCTAATAAACAGTTCTCCAAATATTTCATTTCTATTAGCGGTACTTGTTCTTTACAAAAATATTAAACCAAACGGGTTTACCGTTTTCCAAAAACTATTTGCGACATTGCATACTATTTTTTGTCTGAAAAATATCATTTTTGAATAACAATGGAAGTACATGGTCTTTATCAAGAGCACATAGAAATAATACCCTTGACAAATAATCAGTTGAAACATTGTTTATTACTAAAACTTTTCTGAAACATTATTTAACATTTTTTTATTAAATTCAATAGCTGCTTATAATGCACTGGATCATTTTTCATTTGACCTTTCAAATATATATTTAGATACAATGAAAGAAAAATCCAAATTGTATCTTTACTCTTCTCAGACTGAGTCGCCTTATCGTTAGTTAAGGAAACAAACATTCCAGAAAAAAATCGTTTTACTGTGGTAATTTAAACCAAAAAAGACGAATACATTAGTGACGTTACGCTATCTGAGCTTTCATACAAATGTTATTTACAAAAAAAAATTTAGAGAACTTCGTTGAGAGATAACATAATGGAACTTTTTTCCATCGGTGTGCTTAGTTTAGTCAACGTAGGTGCTTTTCTAAAACGAACGTTCCTATATATTTAGTTAAATAAGACATTATGGTATTTTTCACCAACTTTAGATTCATCTCGATAATATTAATTGATTTAGTCATTACATTATGGAAAATCATTATTCAAACAAAAATAAAATAAAATTTGAGGTTCAATTTTACACTGATTTATTTAACAACTTAACAATTGTTACACCCAACGTGGGCATTTTCAGAAGACATAATGATGTTTTTAGTTATGTCTTCTGAAGATGCCCATGTTGAGTGAAACAATTGCTAAGTTGTTAAATAAATCAGTGGAAAATTGAACCTCGAATTTTATTTTATTTTTGCTCGATAATATTGTTTCGAGCTGCTTACTCATTATCAAGATTAACGTTATACTGACAATACAAATTTTATATACTGACTTAAGATTAGTAGCAATGAAAAACTGCCTAATTCTACTATAACTGATTATTTACAACGTTTTCTGAATTTCTTAAGGTTTTACTTATTTCTAAATATTCATACAAAGACATTTTTAACTTTTGAATCTATTTATATGTAAGAATTTGGTGTTTTCTAAACTTAAATTATAATTCAGACATTGTATTAATATGTTCGCTAATTCCTAATTTAATATCTTTTGTAGAAATATATTTTACTTGTTCATTTATCCCGATATCAAATGCTCGACCTGTCTGCCCTATATAAGCAGTATTGCACTCATTACAAAATAATATGTATATGCCATTTTTTCGGTTTATATCTGTTTTTGTTTTGTTGTTGACTAGTAGTTTTTCAAATATTTATTGTTTAGTTAGTTTTTTGAGATTATTTTTAAATTTAAAACTAAAATTTTTTATGTATGGTAGAGAATAAAAGTTGTGTTGAAATGCCTGACGGTTATTGTACAACATTCTTGTTACTGTTTTGTTCAACTTATTTTCTAATAGTTTTTCAATTATGTGAGTCTCAAAAGAAATGTTAATAGCAATTATTGTTGTATTAATATTTAGATATCAAAAAAAAGAAGGAATAAAAATCCTTATTCATCTAACTACCAAGGATCACAGATCCGCACATTTGAAACGCGTAGGCACAGCGAACCGAAATTATTTGTGTTTGGCGTAGGCTTTCACGGCCGTAATCGAATGAACAATGACAATGATCCGGACTGATGGGCCGTTGTCGAAAGGAACTTGTAGATCCAACTGTTTCGACTGCAACTTCAGCAGTCATCTTCAGTGGACAGCTTGATTCCTAGGTCGAAGATTGTACCTCGGAGTCTTATTGGCGGTAATGCGATCGAAGTTGTGCCAGTCTTCTTGTTGCACTTTGTTGCTTAGGCGCAGGTGAACCGAGAGCAAATCAACGTCCAACAGGACTAGTTCTCTTCTGGTATGATGGATACGTTCCCGAAGTAGGGTAAGCTCAGTGCATTGGTAGATCCGATTGGAAGCGGCGGTTAGTTACTACTGAGACTCCGAGGTACAATCTTCGACCTAGGAATCAAGCTGCCCACTGAAGATGACTGCCGTAGTTGCAGTCGAAACGTTTGGATCTACAATTTCCTTTCTACCACTGCCCATCAGCCCGGATCAACATCTGTGTAAATGACTTTATTACCGCATGACGTCTGTACTTCTTATTCCTTCTTAATGGCAATTTTGCGATGAGTTTCATCGTTGGTTGGTACTGGAAAGTACTTACTAGTATTTCCTGTCTTAAAATTTTCCATGCCTTACTACCTCTCTGCAGGTATCCTACCCTTATCTACGATCCTCTCTCTTCCTGACAGTTGTCAAAACATTTGTGATTTCAAAAAGTATTTCTTCAGTTCCGCTCTAACTTCTCGAGACTAAATAAATTCAGCTGGAGAATTATTTATTAAGTTTACTAGTAAATATATATTGTTGTTTTCGTTACTTAGTTTTATTTTTGTAATATTAAGTCCTTCCCTACTACATAAAGTGGCACAAATACTAAACCATGTTTCACAAAAAATGCACCCTCGATGGTTGGAATGTTCCTATAGATCTATCTTTGAATATTTCTCTTCGCAATGGATATAGTCAGAAAAATATCATAAAATTACAATGATGTGACGTTATGATATCGTAGCTTTCTGGAGAATCCAATTTTACAGCTTTTTCTCAAATATTAACGCGCCTCCTGTCAGTCACATCATCCTTTTGACGTAAGTATATTAACATTATAGAACAACAATTGGCAGCTTCTTGTTTCCTCAACAAACTAACATGATCCATTCGTACCGAGGGAGACGGTGACGTCTCTATTTTCACGTCATTTGCACAGTCTTTAATAACAGTAGTTTCAGAAGCGTTCTCGAATTTCTTAATTACCATTACAACATAAACACGTAGGGTGAAATGTACAATACGGGCGAACAACGTCGGGATGAAGAGTGGGAGCGGCAGATCGGGATCCTATTTCTCTGCCGGCATTCACGCTAAAATAAACACCCGACTCTCCAATCTACCTATATAACCACCACCTACACACACGTACGTAGTACAGGGGTAGAGAGCAAGTTACGGGGATAATCAAGGAGGTTGCAGCTGAATTAGTCGATACACAAATATGATAAAAGCTTGCGTTTCCACTTCCACGTATGATAAAGGGCAAAACGACCGTCTAGATTTCACATTATAATTAAGCTTTAAGCTCTGGAATAGACAGCCTTGCGGACAATGCTAAGTTATAACTTACCCCCATCCATATCACGCTATGTTTAGAAACACCCACGTAAATAAGGTATTAATAGATGACTTTATACACACAATAACGAGGTTTTGAACTTTTATATTTCCATAAAACTATTCTGTGTCTTCTTCAGGTGAAAACTCTCAAGTTTGTTTTTTATTTATTCGGAAAAATGTTTATAAAATAAATTCGTCCATAACAATTTTTTACCTACTGTTCTCATATAATGATCTAATTTTATCTAAAAAAGAATGCATTAAAATCCTTGATTGTCTAAATATTAAGGATCAAGGGTCCTACATTTAGAACGCGTCCCACCAAGCAGGCACTACGAACTGAAAGCCAAATCCCACAACCAGTTTCGACCTAATGACTTGTTTATGTTCATTCAAAATTTATATTTATATACATATGGAACCAACAGAGACAACTACTCCGAGAGTTAATACCCCTACCGGAATTGAATTACACTGTTGATTCCTACTGTGTAGGACGCGTTCCAAATGTGGGATCTGTGATCCTTTATAATTAGACGAAAAGCGATTTTAATGCCTTCTTTTTTGGATTTATATTTATCATAAAGCCTGTAAAGGCCTTTCTACCAGCGCGCACCTGATGTAGGATTTGGCTTTCGGTTCATAGTTCCTGCTTGGTGGGGCGCGTTCCAAATGTGGGATATCTGACCCTCAATATTTAGACGATCAAGGATTTTAATGCCTTCTGTTTTGAATATGTTATCTTCGTCTAAGAATATTTAGGAATCAATAGTCTAAATTAATGCCGGTAGGGGTATTAGCCCTCGGAGTAGTTGTTTCTGTTGATTCCATATCTATATTTACCCAATTTTATATTTCCTGTTGATTTTATATGTTGTAACTCAGATAACAATCTTATTTAATATACCTGTAGTCCATAGCATTGCAGCTTTTAATCTTGGTCCAGTTGAAGTCCAACAGTTAATCCGCCTAAGAAAGGATATGAAGAGGACCATATAGGATGTTAAGAAAACAAAGACGAAACTTTTTAGTTTAAATTTGCCTTCCGCAGCTTCGCTTTACATTTATTGAATGATATTTTCCCGTAATGTATTTGAAATAATTTTCTAGACTTATATGTATGTTATAAAAGAACTAATTTTAACTGGTCTAGCCAACTTTAAAACACTACAGTATATCATTATAGTTGTCCTAAAAAATATTTCATATTATTTCAGACGCTTACTATACGACCAGAAAGAACTATTGATGCTGAGCACAACCTATGTAAGGACAACATGAATTATGTAAGTAATTAAGTAATTAAATTTAATACTTTGATACCACATCCCGTATTTATATAATTAGAAACTAAATAAACTCTCAATATTTATATCCTTATAATTTACAACTTCTGTTTAACTCCTGAAACAATATACGTACATAACTTAATATACCCTTTCTTTCAAAAAATGTTTTATATACTAAGAATCCTCGAAATATTTTCCGTTATTTTCAACGACCTTGCGCTATCGATCGGTCAACAATACAATTACCATCGCGAAAAAACTTATAGACTTTAAGGGGATAAAGTTATTGACGAATTTCCGTCACAATTTTCTTCAAGAAGTTTTCATTCGTTGACCAGAGTTATGTTTGATCAGTTTGTGTGGAACACCTTCTGTAGAAATTTGCTACTTATAATGGTATTCAGTAATGTCGAACAAGATCCTTTTCTAATAAGAATACCGAATCATTAAACTGAACCCACGGCGTAGCTAACTACGTGATACACGCGTAATCAAATAGAAACAAAATAAAAATATGTTCTTGGTCAGTGTTCTGTCGCATTATACAGATGGCGTTAGTTAATTTGTAATATTTGATTTATAAATATTAATAAACAAATGAAAACCATTGTTATTAATCATTTGGTGGTTTGGTGTATTGAAACGACCCAAACGCGTGTTTATTTTGTACACTATTTATTAGGCAAATATATACACAAAGAAGAAATAAACTCAAGGAAGAAAGTAGACAAGTAGAAAATAAGGAATCTTTGATCCTTAATATTTAGACGAATAAAGATTTTAATTCCTTCTTTTTTGATAAAAGGACTTGATTGAGGTTGAATCAGTGAGATTGTCTGAGTAATCTTAACTGCATGAGATTGGATGGATTTGTGTGACTGAGTCAGTTAGAGTGAATATGTTTGACTGTTTGTACTTAACTAAACAATTCTGATTCAAAGTGTTTTTACGAACCGAATGTTAAAGGAATGAAAGGAGTAAGGGATCTATTTCTGAGGATTTTTATTGCGTTATTTGAATTAACGATTCCATGAAATTAGGGAAAGTGACCATATCGAAGGTAATAGGCGTAAAAAATTAAAATAGACCGGATGTAGAAAAGGGTCACTTCCTACTGGCGACGGTAAATAACACTAACGAAGGTTACAGTAGGAAAAGTTTGAAAAGAATTTTTAAAGTAAAAATAAAAAGAAACAGAAATACATAACATTAGACATGGAAGATACAAAAGCTATATTTACTAACACAATCGCAATAATTGTTTCGCCATCCAAGGGCTTCTTCAGTTGATAGAAATTATTGTAAACTTTTAATTTGCTTATAGAAAAGACATTAAAAATATATATCAAATAATATGATTTATTGTGAGAAATACATTTAAAGGTAAATCGTAGTTCCCTTTTCCGCCAGACCCGCCATTACATTTGTATTCACCTCAGAGCTGTGCAGTGATACGTAAAGAAATCCGTAATTTGGCGGACGCAAAAGTTGTTATTCTTAAATAATTGAATCGTAAATTTTTCGAAATGTCGACATCATTAAATAGAATAGCGGTAGGTTCGGCCTGAAAGAAAACTTGTTTCGTACAACACAACTCCATACGTACAAAAATATCCATAGATGCGTGTATACGTATATATATATATACTATATATATCCTGTATTGCAAACACTACGTGTTATAATGGTTACGGCATCGCAGGGATAAAACATTTCCATTTCGCGTGTTAGGTATGAAAGTAGGGTTGGTAGGTACGTTCATTTGTTCATTCGTTCGTTCGTTCGTTCGTTAATTATTCTGCGTAGTAATGACGACTCTCGAAGGATCGTTAGAAAGAGGCAGTAGCAAAGCTGAAGACCGCTGTTCACCGTCAAATAATGAGCGTTGTTAGGTGTCTTATGGGATACCTACCGTTGTACCACGAAGGGTGCACTCTTATCTGAACGTTTACACCGAAACTGCTTTCTAGTTTAGTCACGTAAGTGAGGTCAGCACTTGTGTCGCACGCTGAAATCCTTCGTGTCGACGTTACGTTGTTGTCGTTCTCTTAGCCCCCGCGGCGGCACTGGTGCTTCACTAACGTCTCGCCCCCATCTCGAGCACTCACCGCTTGTTATTGCTTATTAGCACGAGTGTTCATTATATCATCCCTAACGATTACATACAACTCTCCTTGGAGGCCGCAGCCGCTGCCACCACCACCACCCCCACTAATACACGCCTTCCTGAATGCTTATTACTGACCATGGAAATCTAACACAAACAACTATCTTCCTTGAAAACTTATTCACTTTATAAATATATACAAAAAAAGAAAACTTGCACATGAAATCCATTATAAATAATAACTCGTAACATAATTTTCACTATTTCATTTCAAATTCTTGACAATTATTTCACTCTACAAGAGCATTTTCAAAAGACTAGATTCTCACTGTAGCGGAACAGTAAATTTATTTTCTTATAATAGTGGAAATGTGTTTACTAATTTAAATTTTCAATGTAAAAATTACCGTTGCCCGATTCCTAATAAAACTACCGCTTTTTGTCTCGTTACCCTCGGTATTCTTCGCATAAATAACCTTTACCGTTTGCATGTTAACTTTCTATTTTTGAATCAACACTTCACCAACCGTTACAGATATAATTTGTTTCAGCCATTGTGCACATTTTTCATTCAACATTCTATTCAATTCAATTCATCCCTTTGTTTTTCTAATACTAACAGTTGTGTAAATAAATCACATTAACCAAAATTCATCAGTTTTCATCAATTCAACGTATTAAATCACCCGTAACACCACACTACTCATAACATCTCTCACATATGAACATAAATTACAATAGAGGTGGAATTTCTTCTATTACATTAATAACAACTAGTTAAACCCGTCCAAATTTTCACAGTTGGACACTGTTGTCGAAGGTGCATAGCACTTACATTTTAATCATAGCAAACCTCCATATCGTAACCTCATCGAATCCCTTTCTAGTCATCTTTGTTCCATAGAACTTCAAATGAAACATACATGTGTAGCCAAAATTTTCTACCTAAAATTATTATGCCATAAAGTAACCGTTTTAATAGCAACCTACGATTTTAAATCTACATGTAAATAAATGGTATATTGATGTGACCTGCCTTCAAATTTCAAAAAAATAAATCGAACAGAATTGTTTACTTTAACTCACTAAACGTTTTCTATTGCTTGGAATTAATTCTATTGTCGTCATTTCGCCTCTAACAGAATGACAACGAAAACAGACAATGATAGATTTAAAAATATAAAAACAGGAACTGGGCAAATCAACAAGAATCTTAAGATTCTTTAGTAAATTCAGTAATTAAATGGCAAATATTTACAGCGGAATTTTTAAGTAAAAAACATCTAAATTTATATTAAACAGAAAAAAACATTTACAAAATAAACCAACTTACAAAAAACAGATGGCACACTTGAAACTTTTAAACGCTAGCTGATATTTGCGTACCTAGAAAAAATAGACTGACAATTTTATTTAATACTAGCTGTGCCTGCAACTTTGCCCGCGTGGAATTTAACAAAAAATTTATTTTAAAAATTTTAAACAGAGTCGAGACACAACCCGCTCGCGCGTTCTGAGCCCGCGCGACAGGCAGCCTTTGTGATCTTAAGTGACGGGAGTAGCCTAAGTTGCTCCTTATTACATTAGCTATCTGCCAGTGAAAGTCCCATCAAAATCGGTCCAGCCGTTTCAAAGATTAGCCGAAACAAACAGACAGACAGACAGACAAAACTTTTAAAAAATGTTATTTTGGTATATGTAGTGTGATTATTTTAATATTACAAACAGACACTGCAATTTTATTTATATGATATAGAATGTATTCGATAAGCATGCTTAATGAAACAATTTTAAATTTAAACTAATTTTTCATCAATTTTATTGTGACTTCATCGGGCATCTCGATTATCAACATTTTAGAATAGAAGATCTGCTTTAAATGCAACTAAGTATCTTTCTTATTTTATAAATCGTTGAATTAATATTTGATGAGAACTGAAAACAAACACTATACACTACTTAAAAACCTATTAACTTGCTAATACCCGGTTGATCCTACATTTCGATTATATGCTATAGCAGGTATGGTGAAGTTTATCGTCGAAGTTCGCGTCGGACGTGTGTTCGTTCCTCCCACAGTGTTGTTGGTTATTGTCAAGTGAACATAACGTTGCATATAGGGTTGCAATGTTGTTGACATTACCAGTGGTAAGTGCAGGTGTATCTGTAGCAGATTAGAGAGACGGAGCGTCTCGGGACTCAATGAAGCAATTACTGGGATATTAGGATGCCACTAATGGCGGGCGTCACCGACTGAATTACGCCATGCAACAAGCCGCGAGGTTGCTTGTAAAGTAGGTATTGGTAAACTCTTGTGGCTCGCTCTGTACCTTTGGCAGCTTTGGTTAACATTGAATACTGCAACTTCCTGACAAAACAAACGGATGGCAAACTTCTATTCGATACGCCGCAGACATAAGTAAACGTTTCGAAATTAACATTTCCAGACGGAATATTGCACTTCTGGAGAAATCGTTAGAGACTTAAACCTTGAAAGGTGTATTTTTTGCGAAAGTTCATATTAAACAAGCCTTGTGCATAAGTTACTTAACGTGCCATTATCCCCTCAGATCTTCAAACTAAAAATAAACCTATTAAATTTATCGCAACTTCCAACGATTACTCCCCGAATATTATTGACAATAACCTAAATAAAAAGGTAAAAAAGCAAGTATCTAATTTACTTTATGATAGTTACCATATCCTTTGTCATCAAAAAACTATATTTGGTAGCATAAAATTCTATGCTAATTTCACAGTTTGTCTCCTAAACAAGAAAGAATTTTTTGTTAATTTAATTTCGTCAATAGTAGAATTAGACACGTTTTTCACGTTTATCTAATCGAAAAAAACTTAAATCTCTCCTAGTAAATAACAAACCGAAATTAAAACCGACACAAAAAAGTTGCGTATATTCTTTAAATCTTTTAACACGAGTATAGCAGAACATTCCATCCATCGGTGGAACCGTCCCCACTCCCCTCAGCACCAACATTTACTACCATAATGTTAGTATTAGTTAGTAGACAATGTAAAAAAATAAAAAATAAAGGTACTAAGGTCCCATACGGGAGACAACTCAGCTACAACTTGAGATTTTAGAGCACAATCTGGGTCTCACATAAAAATAATTGCAGTAAATAAATACCAAAATAAACATACAAATAAACATGTAAATAAATGCAGCAAATAAATATCAAAATTCGAACACAATTTACAAACAACCACTTCTCTACTTTGTTAATTTGCAACTGTTTGCCACTACGATACTGAACTTTGCTGAGCAGTTATCATTCTGCCTACCGATCGATTAACCTCGTCCTAAAGGGGCTAGACTCTGCCACTGAGCATCCGATGATCTATGGCTTTCGAATCACCTTAGGTGCAGGGCACTGTATGTAGTTGTTGTTATGTTTTGATTATATTCCGCAATGAATGTATATGATTGTATTTGGACGTGTAACATAAATATTCAATGATATAAATAAAGTGCATTATTGTTAAATAAGTAGTTTAAGTTTGTTAGTAGTGTTTAACTGATTAAATAAATAGTTGTAAAGAAATAATTATTAAATAAATAAGTGAACTAGAAAATTAATTGCAGTATAATTAATAGAAATTAATCTACCCCTTTTTTAATTCATTTGTACCGTTTCTATTCAATATTTCACACAAGTATTATTATATGTATCTCTTCGACATAGATACCTATTTGAAATAAAAATTGCAGACTGGCACTTGAATTTTATTGCGGTAAAACGGTAGAAGCGTCTCAAAGTATACAATGTTGTCGAGAAAAAATCTATTTCAATCCCAACAAGATGTTTAAATGGAAAGGTTGCCGTATGAATTGATGTGCGTAGTGCGTCTTTATAACACAAAGCCCTCTACATTTTTCAATTTAAAAAGGTAATAGACAAACTTCTAAAGTGAATTGAAAAAACTTCACCTAATAGAAGTGTGAAAGTGAGAAAACTAACACTATCTACTACAAACATCCTTGTACATACATTTTTATTAACAGCATAACAATATCTTACAAAAAATATATGTGAGTTCGTGTTTGTTAAAATTGTAGCTACACACAAAACTTTTTCAAAATATAACAATATATTATCTACATTGGTTATGCTCAAAGTAAAGGTACTTAACTGAATGGTTTATATCATTAGTTAGTAGTGTTATGGGAATAACAAAGCCGAGAAAAATATACCTCTAAGATCTCATATAAAATAGATACCTAATTGTTCGTAAAAAGAGACGTAATTAATGTAATAAAAAAAATTTTTGTTTCATTCCTGCTAGCTACTTTTGCTGGTGGGAGGGTAGGGCGTAAGGCCCTCTCCAGCCTCCTTTCAGGAATCGTAGGAATATATTACCCGTAAAGCTAATTAAAATTTTAAATTAATTAAACACAATTACCAGTATAATGTTATTCTATTTTTCTCTACAATTGTTTCGCCCTACTAGGGCATCTTCGGGAGAAGTATTTTCATCGAATGTTACAATTTTTACCTTATATATATTACTACTATCTTAGTCTAAAAAGTGGGGAGAAATTTCTACTATTTTGTCTGAAATTATTGAATTGTAGATATTTTCAATTTCATTAAGAATTCTTGTGTTATTTTTAATTTCTAAAGTTTCTAAAATGTATAGTTTTTACTTTTGTTATGTTCGTGAAAATTTTTGAAATTTTGTTCTAAATTAAATTCATGTTTGTTGTCTTCAATATGGTTCATGAATGTTAATTTTTAATTGTAGTTCTTAATATGTTCCTGAGTTCTTTCTTTGAACAATCTTCCTGTTTGACCAATATATAGCGCATTACAAGTGTTGCAATTTAACTTGTATACTCCACACGAATTCATTTTTTCTGTTTTGTCCTTGTTGTTAATTATATACTTCGATAGATTATTATTTGTTTTAAATGATATTGAAAACTTATTGTTCTAAGATGGCCTCACGCGTTCCTTTATTTCTTCTAAGCTCGAATTGGTCTTGTCCTAATACTTTTTCACCCCTTCTTTCGGATAGAAGGGTATTCTCTGCACGATTATGGTTAATTTGTTTGACACATAGAAATTTAAGGTAATTGTTCTATTAGCTGTTTATTGAAGAATGCCACGTATTTTTAAAATATCTTCCCAAAAGCAGCGATACAATCAATAACTGAACCGCTATACCTTTTCTGTTCCCAATTTCAATAAGTAAAATTTTATCAGCGGTATGGAAATGAGTATGCACTTTGCGCCTGATTATTCTACAGAAATTTAATTATTAAACTTGCGTACCGAATGATTTCGTTGAAAATTTTCATTATGTACATAGTATGCCAGACTGCGGTCGATTGATTGAATCGGTCCCATCTTTATTCCTATTGCTATGTATCTAACGATAAGACGCAATCATAATTATACGAGGTGCATGTTTGCGCAATCAATAAGTACAATTTAGTTCGAATGCGCTTTCCATGAACGGCAATGCGAAGAGGCATCGCATATCGGGGCTATAGGAGAATGGGAACGGCGTGGCGTGGTGCTGAATGCCGGCGACAGCCTTCCTGGTTAGGAAGCAGTTAATCCGAAAAGGATTTCGTGAGCCGGTGTGTTTGTGCAGACGCAAGTTTAAGGATTCTCTGGCTCCGGGCGATGCGCCCCAGCTGAATCTCTTTGCGAAGTTGCTGATAGAGTTTGAATTTAAATTACCCCAAGTGGAAGTTCGATATTGAGGCAAGATCTGGAACCGGCTCCAGATGCTCTTTGGAGGACACAAACCGCCACCATCTTTTTGCTAGTATGTAGCTAGTGTTAAGTCTGTTTGTTTATGGATAACTTTGAAATCCCATTTGTCCAACACCATTGCGCTTTCTCGTTGGTCACTAACACAGACTACTTAATCAATTCCAAGAGCGACTTAGCAATAAGCATTTCACTTCTTCTGCTTTTTATTGTTTTATTAAAATTTACAGTGACGGTAAAGGACGAAAAGATACAATTCAATCTGTAACTCTTTTTCCTAACATCCACTCTTCTTACTCTCAAATGGTTGTTTTCATCAAAACAATTGTAATGTACAATGGTATAATCGTTCATGTCTATTATTATTGTTAATAATTTCTTTTTTTTCTGTATTTTAGTGTTATAAGAATCAGTTTAAGTATGATTTGAGTAGTATTTGTTGTTTTTTGCTTATTAAGTTATCTTATAATAATTGATATAAGGAAAACTTATAGATAACTTAATAAGAAAAAAACAACAAAAACTTTGTTTTAATTCTATTTACCCAAATATGCCATCCAAACAATGTAAATTTAATACACTAATATATTTAGGTTCCTCTTCTACAAAAATTGCCAATGAAATAAAAACTGAAAATAATAAAATAGCCTTTAGAACAATAAATAATTTATTTAAATATTTAAACAATATAAAAGATTAAACTGATCTACTTCTCAAATGTGGATGTATAAATTATTTTGTAATTCTTGTAATTCAATTTATATAGGCCAGACGGCCAGAACCTTTAAAGATCGCATTTTTGAACACTTAAATACCATAGTAAAAATTACCCTTTGGAGAACCATGTAATAGAACAAACAAGACCACAATTTCAACAATAAAGAAAATGTAAAAATATTACATGTAATAGATGAAGGCAAAAAATTAACAATACTGGAGGCTATTAAAATTAAAAACCATTTAAGAGCAAACTCAGAAAATGTTTTAAATGAGATTGAGATTGTTAAAATATGTACCAAACATTTACTTACCCCACCTTAGCATTAAAATTTAATATTTTAGACAGAATTGTAAAACTTAGTTATGATTCCTTCTTCTGAAGATGACCTTGTAGGTCGAAATAAATTTGTTAAGAAATAAAATTAAAATAAGTGAAAGTTCTTTAAGTGTTTTATTCCAAAAATCAGCGAGCTATTTAGATTCATTAAAGTAGTTATGAACCTCACTTTTTCTTTATTATTGAAGTGTTACATTTAAATCAAAACAATTCATGCACCAAAATTTTATTTCCATTAACCTAGCGAACGATCTTACTGTTTTAGAAGAAAGTTGAAAAGTTTATTGCTTGTCTAGATACGTAGGTATGTAAAAAAAGGCAGTTCTGACATTATTATTTTGCCATGAGCGTTAGAGTGGACCATAGGTTGTCGCATTGGTTGCAAGGGTGGAAATGGTCATCTGGAGTAGTCCCCATAGGAATTCCGAGAAGCCCGTAGGTGATCCTTCGAATTTACGAAGACACGTATTGTTGGAATGTTCCAATGTTCACATACCGCGGGCGGTTTACACCCTAATATTATACCACTTTACGACCGCAATCGTGCTTATAAGTGAACGGCTCCACCCCTAGAAACCCAAATTAGGAACGGGATCTCGTTACAACAAGACTGGAATACCATCGATTGTCACATTCTCCCTGATTTGATGACTATTACAAAATAATGTGTATGATAAGACTGCGCGGATTGGTACAAACAGCCCTATAGGGGCAGAATATATCACGTTTTATACATCATTTTATTTGCAGGAAGAGAACTTAAGCAAAACAAGTACAAAAACATAACTACTAAACTTTTTAAATTCGTTACATACATATCAATAATTAAACGTCTATCAACAACATCATTAAATAATTCACCCTCTGTTTATGATTAGAAGAACATCTATTTTGGTTAACTCAAACTTATAATGGATTTAAATAATAACATTTTTCTTTAGGATGGTAACGTCAATGTTTGCTTTCTCTTTTATATAAATACTTTTTGCTTCTTATCAGGCAACAATTTATCAAGAGTTCAAAGTATCTACGGTGCAAGGATTGTGAAAATACACTTTTAAAAATTAAAACACTTGGCAATACTTTTCACTAGTACTGTCGAAATAATTGTCCAGTTTAGTCAATAATTTAATTTTTTAGAACTTTATCTCTTAGTTTTTGATGTTATGTAATTCAAAATTATCAAGGACTTTGTTTCTCAATATTTAACTTCAGTTTATTGTTGTTAAGATACAGATTGCTAAGAAAACCTGTTCAAAGTGCAGTAAATATCAGCATAGTGTAAATGTCAAAAATTGAATTCATTTTGGAGTGAATTTTCGATGTTCGTGATTAAATAAAGAATTTCAGTTTAAAACGTAGTTTTATGAAATAAAAATTTATTTAAATATAAATGCTGCTTTTATTATCCAACATTTTAATCTGATGAAGGACTGTAAATGTGGTTTTCCAAATAGTTGGTTAATTTCCGCTGAAATCTTCAAATGTTGATTTCCACTCGAGTGTTTCCTCTTCGTTGTGTATCATCTGAAAGTATCGGATCAGCGGATATCGCAAAAGCTTTTTAGAAACTTAAAAGTAGGTTCATGGAGGTGGTGGTGACACTTGGAAATTTCGTCACTGAAAAGCAGCATACTTCCATTTCGTTCAAGTTTAAGAAATGCATTTATATCATTCCGTGCCGATCAATAGTGCAATTCAATGTGTTGGTAAAATAACTTCCCTTCACACGCTCATGAAGGTGCATGAAGGAATAAATTTCAAATCAATAACATGTACTTGCTTACAATCGAAAACTTTTCAGGTAAAAAGAAGGAAAAACAAAATGTGATTCTTTTCGTGAATACACAACTCATAAAAGTGTAATTCATCAGCGATTGACAAAAGAGGACTATTTAAAATATTAGTTTCGAAAAAAGTGTTGAAACTAAAATAAAAATGCCAAGAAAAGGTGTGAACAGAAGAGGCTGAAGAGGATCTTCCGCCATGTTCACCACATTGCAACACAATGCAGGTTGACTAGTATCTATTCTAGAACTAGCTGACCCGGCGAACTTTGTTCCGCCTTAGAGGAAATAAATAAGCAGATTTTGGATTTTATTAAGTTTAATTTTTTATTTGGCAATACAAATAAAAAGTGAAGTATTTTAATGATTCTTTATTGTTCATGTATTTTGTTGCATAGGTTGCACTCTTCAGTTAAGCACCTTGTGATACACAACATTTTTTGTTTTATTATCAGGCGCAAGAACAAACAACGCGGATGGTTTTCCGACCCGTGAACATGCCACATATAATTGATCACGGGAAAAACATGGATTTTCCAGATTCAGACCACAAACATTCAAGGATTGGCCTTGTGATTTGTTAATGGTCATGGCGAATGCAAGACGGATCGGAAATTGAAGTCTTTTAAACTCAAACGGCATATCGGTTGGGATCATTGGGATCCTCGGAATGAGAACTTCCTCACCTTCGAATTTTCCTTTGAGTATCGTCGCGTAAATCACATTGTTCATCAATTTACTTACCACCAAATGCGTACCATTGCACAGTTTTGGTTGGTTTATGTTTCGATGCATGATTATTACGGAGCCAACCTTTAGACGTAAATTGTGCGGTGGTAAGTGAGGCACATCCAAGGAGTTTAAAAAATCAATTGGATAGTTAGTGGTTTCATCTTCATTTGTTACACAGTAAATAGATTTTAATGAATGCATTGTTCCAATGGTCTTATTCTGAATTATGTAGTTTAGGTCATCTACATCTTTCTTCTTTGCCGCTAAAATTGCTCGCTCACTCACCCATTCATTATTTTTGTAGTTAATAATGATGTTTGGGAATATTTTGTTGATAAATGTATGAGACAAAGTTACAGAAATTCTGAGGAAATGAAATCAATCCGCTCGTTTCGTCGACTACCAGTCGACCATTACCGATACTCAGCAGTCGCTCAGAGAAATATTCAGCAGATGTATTATTAAGCAATGCAACTCTCATGTTGGTTGTTAGCTGAAGTTTCTTCACATAGCGCCATAGATTCGATGATGAGGCAAGCGTCACACAGAAACGCGGTCGAACGGGATAAAAAGTATCCCATGTCCGCCTCCTGGTTCTAAGATACCTCCCCACCAATTTTCAGCCAAATCGGTTCAGCCGTTCTTGAGTTATAAATAGTGTAACTAACACGACTTTCTTTTATATATATATATATATATTGATATAGATCCATATGCGTGATATGCCTTAGTTCATCCTGATGAGGAACGTAAGGCATACCTGACTAGGCCCTGATCATATTCAAACAAATTTTTCTACTCGAGCTGTTTTTAATGAAATTTTGATGTTTTTATTTAAATTTATTTAATGGTTTGAAATGCTTATCACAGAAAATATCTCGTAAATATTAAATTACGATTATGTAGATTGTCCTCATAGACATTACAAGTGCTACACATAAATCACGAAAGTACTATATACTAAAAACAAAAAAATAATAAAAATGGTTTTGAATTTTTATGGCATCCTGCACTTTATTTATGTTGACGTGAATCCTCGTACACCTATAGCCCTTCGTTTGAGTCTGCAATTTATTGAACAATTATTTCCATTATTTTACTATTGTCAAAAAAAATATTGGTAAAATGATATTGTTTAGACAAGATTACAGGTTTTGTGTGAAAGTTATCCACCTGTTTTGTTTGTTTCTCATATTTAATTCGGTGGTGCTCTGTTTGTATAAACCCAAAATATTCATTCAATATTCACATTAAATTCTGAGAAAAACGATAAGTAATATAATCAATATTGTTTAATATTTAAAACAACGGGAATGTGTACTTTAATTTCTAACTACATCTAGAAATTGTACAACACTACAAATATGTGTAATATTTGACAGTGGTGAAAGAAAATTACATGCTTACAATAACGTTTAAAAATTGAAAAAGCTCCTTAATAAAATCTCAAACAATTTCTCTTACTAGATACTATTCTCGCTCTTTAACGTAACAGAAAAGCAATAAACCTAAAAACATTTTTGTAGAGGGCGACTTTAACGCTGGGGTCATTTAAGAGACCCTCGACTGCCCCTCTTACCTTAGGAGGTTGATCAATAATTATAAATAATTAACTGGATTGGCTGTTACTTGGTGAAAGTTGCACATATTAACAGATATAAGTAAATACACAACATTTATATATATATATTATTTTCACAATTATAGTTTCGCTACACTGTATCTTTTTCAAGTGATTTAGGTGTACTACATTATTTACAAATTTTTTGCTTATAAACAGCTTAACTATGAGGGTTGATGGAGGAACAAATTTAACAGAGGTGAATTATTTAATTCTATTTGATCGTTTTACTAGTTTGTAAGTATATCTTATAATTGTTTCGGTCTCTCGACCATTTTCAAAGAGTTATTAACATGAACTAAACCTAAAACTTTTGTGTAACAATTTATAGGTACTATTCTATGTAAATGTATATAAGCTGATGTATATAAATTCTTGTTATTTAATTATCGCCATATATATATAGGGCTTTTGTGGCTTTCTGTTTGCTCATTGGTGATGTTTTTATTTAATTGTATGACTTTTTCAATTTCTAGTTTTTAGAGGTAATTTAATATTCTACTTTTTTGGACAGTGTGTAAAATTTTGAAATGTTCTTTTGAAAAATTACGCTTGCTTGTGATGAAATGTTGAGCAAAACCTGTTGTGTTCTTATTATTTTTAATAGAATATTCGTGTTCTTTTAACCTTTTTTCAAAATTTCTGCCTGTCTGCCCTATGTATATGGCATCACAATCTGAACATTTTAGTTGATATACTTCAGATCTATATATATGGAAATAATTAAATAACAAGAATTCATATACATAAGCTTATATATAGTACATTTACATAGAATAGTACACATAAATTGTTACACAAATAGTTTTAAGTTTAGTTTCTGTTAATAACTGCGTTGAGAATGGTCGAGAGGCCGAAACAATTGTAAGAGATAATTACAAACCAGTAAAACAATTTGAACGTTATTGAGTGTTTTATTGAAATCTACAATATTATTAAGAATGTTTTACCTATTTCCAACCGCAAATACAGTATCTATTTAATGGTTTAATAGCAATTTAGTGTTAATAATAATAAAAAACTACAACACTAAATTGCTATTAAACGATCAAATAGAATAAAATAATTCACCTCTGTTAAATTTTTTCCCCCACCAACCCTCATAGTTAAGCTGTTTATAATTGGAAAATTTGTAAATAATGTAGTATACCTAAATCACTTAAAAACGCCACAGTGTAGCGAAACTATAGTTGTAATAATAAAAATTTGTGAAAAGTATTGTGTATTTACCTATATCCGTTAATAATTATAAAGGTATCGACTCAATGGTATCGAAAATGGTAGCAGCATCGGAACTATGACTTTCCTTTTAATTTTAAACCTTGAATGCAGGTTATTATCTATTAAAAAGCGCACGCCACTGCTAAGGAATTACTCTCACTGGCCGGTGTGTCTTCTAATTATTCGTTTTTTACTTTTGTACTACGTTAAAGCGCGAGTACTAATGGGAGAACAGTGGCATACAAAAAGTCAAACAGGACCACTGTAAGAGGTCCTTATTAGCTACAGAACCCTGAAAATGTGTGTTTGGAATTAGTTTCAAATTCATATAGTATACTAGTCAGGTAAACTGAGGACACACTAAATTAGAAGTTTCCCACGCACGTGCACAGGATCGTTTACAGAGTTAGAATGACAATTAAGAAAATGTTGTGATGTTTTACTAATTGATTTAATAAGAGAATGAAGAAATATGAACCCCCTGTGAGTAGGCGTTAACGAAGCAACTGAGAATTTACCGTGGGCGTACCTGCTCAGTTCATTTTCTACCGAAAGTTTATACAGGAATCGCAAATCCCGAAGATGAATCTCCCACGCGAAAAAAAAATCTTTTTAATAATCATACAAATATAAGCAAAAAAATAAGACAAAGTTATTTACAATTAAATTACTAAACCAAACTCGTGGCGTAAATTATAAAACCAATATGCAGTTTCCCAAAATAAATCTTTGTAACATTAAAATCGATTTTCGACTTCTGTATTTGTTTAATTTTCATTGTTTGCATGCAAGAAATTGCCTTATTAAAAGTCAGTGAAACATCAGCCTCCCTCATTTTTAAATATATAAACGCCAAAACATTATTGCCACTACTGCTGTACACAAAATAGTAAATTATTCAATTTCAATAGATTTTACGTGATCGCATTCGAGGCAATTTTACTGATTTTAAATTTACGCCATTACTTGGCTTGGTGTCGTCGTATTTGCGGTCAGTCCATCGAGCGGTCAGTGGATTTTTCGGTCAAATCTTTCTTGAATGTAAAAATAGAGGAAGGGTAAAATTTACCTGTCGATTTTGTGGTCAAAAAAGCGTTTCTCGTGTATAATGTATACACCTTTATTTTTGAAAACAAATTGGTTAGGATAGGTTAGGCTAAGTTAGGTTAGGTTAGGTTAGGTTGCTGAGCTGATCAAAAAATAATGAGGTTGGAATTAAATTTAGACATCACATCCACCTGGTTGAGAGGATTAAAAATGTGACAAAGTGGTATGAAGATGATGACAACGGTTCAAAAGAAGAAAAGTTATTATTATTTCTAAAGAAAATGTCTTATATTATTAGAGTAGATTAAGAATAACAATGTATTTATAGAAGCGTTTCACGTGTATAATGTATTCTTCTTTATTTTTCTTATAACAATGTATTTATACATGTATATTTTTATAAATAAATATTGAAATAAGCTCCATGATGTTAGTTGTGTTTTATTGGTATTCGAATTTATGATCGCATATTCCACACTCTTATGTTACCTTGACCGCAAAATCGACATATCTAAATGAGATGGAAAAAGTGACCGCTCAATCTACAATTTTTACGTTTTAACGCAAATTACACGACCGCTCGATCCATACAACCCTTGGCTTAATGGCGTTTCAGATATATATAGATACGTAAGCATAATCGTCATTTGTTCACTTACGGTAGACATTAAATTTAATTCTGATGTTTCTTCGCGCCTCAATAAAACAATATTTCATGAGGTCGTTCTACCTTCTACCTGAAAATATCATTGTGCCCGTATCGTCCATAAATCAAGTGTATTTTCGAAATAAATCTCCCGAATCCCGTCAGGACCCGAAAAATAAAGATAAGAGAATATCTAATAAGATTTGGTAAAACGAGCGTATGCTGGTATCATTTAAAAAACGTTTCGGTGTAAATCCTCATCGTGAGTCCCAGAACGGAACGGCAGACTTTTGGTACATAAACAATAAGAATTAGAAAGCTTCGAAATGAAGCTGAGGAGAGTCGAGATATCCTCATTAACTCGAGATAATATACTGCCAAGAAGAGAAAGGTCGAGTCCGGAAGGCTTAGGAAGTTTTATTATACGTATTTTTTACCATTTCTCTCTTGGCCTGACTGCCCACAAATGCTCTTAGCTTAACGACGTAAAAGATATTGTCTTTTATTGACTATTAATAACGCCCTAATTTGAATATCCAATACCAGAATTTGGTATAAACATTGGTCATTAACATTTTCCAATAAGTAGTAAAATATTCCCACAACCTTATCCTACAGATTACGTATAGGTGATCATGGTTTAACTAACTGACACGTTCGTAAATTTTTTTATGAAGCAATCAACGAATTTTTACAACCCTTCTTTACACAAACGATCCCCTTGCGACTAATATGCCTCGAAGGGGTTCAATTGGGTTTTCTGTAACAGGTATGTTTTCAGGACAAGTCGTAGTATGCTATAGAGGTGGGCTAGATAATCAGGGGTAGAAGTTATACTTATATTTACACATTTATTTGGTCGGTATATACACAGAGACACCAGTTATTAGTTAATCGTATCGTCCAAACGTACAAAAACTCTTTTAAAAATATTGATCATAAATAATTGAAATCATATTTTTATCGAACATAATTTATTATATTTGAGAAGATCATTAATATAGTCTCGAAAGTACTTTTAGGAATACAGAATGTTTTCGAAACATTCAAGAAACCCTCCTGTTTGTTTATTATTGAAAATACGCTTTTTTGTTGTATTTGCACTATTACTAACGACCATTAATAATCTACAATAAATCATCATATTGCCATTTAAAATCAGTTTTTTGATTTCGAATAGCGACATTGAGAATTTCCAAATATGATAAGCAAATCTAATGAACGAACAATTATATGAATTTTTTCTTCTGACAATTGCTTTTTCAAATGAATGAATACCCTGTTACCAGATACAATAAATTATATGAACTTGAATTCTTGATACGTATCTCAACGAAAAATATCCCATTTTAACGTGGAAACCAAAAGGGGTAAATTGTACTTTACGATAACATGATTAGATTTGGTTAGTAAATTTCATTAAAAACGGATCTAAAGTTTTAAAATACCTTAAAACAGCCTTTTTCGTACTATCATTTTGAAATACATCAATATCCAAATGTAATGATGAAATTTTGAGGTTGCACCAATCCACACATTAATCTGACGGGGGTTTTCTCCATACAGGTGAAAGGTTACCAACAAAGGGTGTGCGATAAAAGTGAAAGGCCGGTGGGGAGAAACATACAAGAAGATGGGTCCTGATCTAGTAGTACAGTTTTCCTGTGGTTTCCTTAAATCATTTAGCAAATTCTGGGGCAGTTACATTTCACTTTGCTCTTCTGTCATCATTTCGTTCATCACATCTATCTCTCTCTAACCACCTGCCCACTCCTACACTACAATGTTTGCCCACCAATATTAGTACCATAATAACATAGAGGCAATTGTTGCCATCTAGTGGATTTTAGCTGAAGAAGACAAGGCCTCACTGAGGTATTTAAACTTGTCTAGTTGAATCAACAACGCAGCCTACATACGTGAATTCACGTAAAGCTTATCAAAAACAATTATTATGTTTTTGGCCAGAAATTTATCAGAAGCTAAAATCCACTAGATGTCAACAATTGCCTCTATGTTATTATTATATTAACTGTTCTTTACGGAACATTACAGCTTGGTCAGTAATTTATCGAGACTGCCTATGGAACGCTGATGAGCTTCTGATAAGAGCGAAATCGCGATCCGTGTCTAGTGGTCTCGATAAATTTCTGACCAAAAACATAATAATTGTTTTTGAATATTAGTACCTGCTTAACTTTTGTTTCTTAAAGGAGAAATATTTTATACTGTACTCCTCTATAAGCAATACAAACGCACTAACTAGGTATATTATCTGTTCCTATAAACAGTGATAAAAAGAGAAACACATCACAGGAGACCCTAAAAAGACGCCCTAGTAATATTCGGCGATCCCTTAAAATTATGTGGTTTCATTAACCCTTATTTACAAAATCGAACCGGCATAAGTTCATTTTCGATTAAACCAACCTTCTTTGTGGTTATGCAACATTAAAGGCCTTTTTATTAGTAGACTGACATAAATTATTTATTATGGCATTAAAAATGGTTGGTATAAAAATTCCTAATTTTAAGTGGGCACTTCACTCCTGCAAAGCGTGTCTGTAAATTTGTCATAATAAATAAATGTGACGGTGGTTGTTATAAATTACAGTACCAACGCAATTTGTACCTTGTACGGTTTGTAAATTCCTCATGAACTGGTAACATAAGTGGAACTAAAGAGTGTATTTATGAGAATTATTGGTCTTACTCGGTAAAGCAGTCGCATGACAAAGTTCCCAAACGCGAGATTAACAGCTGTCTAGGTTTGCTCGTAGAGCTTAAGGTGACTTATCGCGTTCTAAGTGAAACCCAATGGGAAGAAAATTACATCGTATTTTATTTACACTATGTGCTCTGAATTATTCAAACACAGTTCCAACCAAATGGCTTTACAACCACTACTTATTAAATTCAAAGTACATAAAGAACTGACATTAATAGCATAACTACCTATAATTTGCCTTATTGCTCAGCATGACCCGACTAGCGCGATAATTCTTAGAATTTTTCGACACTTTAATGCAAAATTTATAATAGCAAAGCGCAAAGGGACCTCCTCCTAACTAATTAATTAACTTTTGTAGAAACTCCAAGATGATTAAATTAAATATCCTTTCTAACTCTCAAATATAGCATGTTTTTTGAGACGCCTTTATTAAATGTTATTTTCTACTTTATAATGAGTCGAAAAGTTCATTAAGGAGAAAGTCATTCATTAAAAAACATTTGAAAGAAGCAATATCTGACAAGAGCAGACAAGACCTCACAGTTTTTAAAAGAGACCAAAACATAATAGAGCAAATAAAAAAAAACGATATTATAAGTGTAAATTGGCGAAGATATATCTCACAATTTATAAAATTATATATTTTTTCATTTATAAGTAAAATAGATTCAGATTAATTTACGAAACACGGGAGCGTTATTCAAAATTTCATTATATTTATACAAAACCAGATAGGACTTAATTTCCCAGTTTCACTCTTGGCTTTTGATTTATAAATATTTCATGTCATTTAATTTATTTATTTTATTTAATCATTTGTTCCGTTCATTTATTTATTTACTTATTTTATTAATTAAGTTATCAATAGTTGTTTACAAATATACGTTACGGAAAGGAAAATGATTATAACGATTATTATGCTTTTGGTCAGAAATTTATCGAAATTGCCAGACACAGATCGCGATTTCGCTTTTGTTAGAAGCTTATCAGCGTGCCATAGGCAGTCTCGATAAATTACTAACCAAGTCGAAATGTTCCGTAAAGAACAGTTAATATAATAACAACATTGAGGTAATTGCTGCCATCTAGTGGATTTTAACCGCTACAGAAGATATCAAACTGGACAAGGCCTCACTGAAGTATTTAAACTTGTCCAGCTAAAACAACAACGCAGCCTACATTCATGAATTCACGTAAAGCTTAATAATAACAATTATTATGCTTTTGGTCAGAAATTTATCGAACAAGAACGAAATCGCGATCCATGTCTGGCAGTTTCGATAAATTTCTGACCAAAACCATAATAATTGTTATTATTAAGCTTTACGTGAATTCACCTATGTAGGCTGCGTTGTTGATTTAGCTGGACAAGTTTAAATACCTCTGTGAGACCTTGTCTGTTTGATATCTTCTGTAGCTGCTAAAATCCATTAGATGGCAGCAATTTCCTCTATGTTGTTATGGAAAAATAATTATTTTGTTGACCAACCTCTCGCGCAGCCAAGCGACCTCCAATCTACGATGACCTCAGAAGGCATCTTGGATACAACTATTACTGTTACTTTAAAATTATCATTTTTCTTCCGGAACCAACAAGTATTTTAATGTCTCCTAAATATAATATATGTATCCTAAATTTCGTTTAATATCTTTGTAAACAATTATCTTCCAATAATAACTTTTTATATCAATGTTGCCCTATCGAAGCAGTCGCTTCACTTAACATTTTAATTCATCTAGAACCAATTGAGCTGAAAATAATTTACATGCAAATTGCCAGCTTGCAAATCAAGCTACGCCACACATAGATCAATCTCCAGCCATAAATCTTCGGAAGTTTAACGGCAGCTTTAAAGTATGTAGATGGAACTACATACCTTACCTACTAGTTACAACGTATTCATTGCGTGCTTTTGAAACAAAAACCGTAAGACAGGTTTTTAATTTATCTTAATTAAACGGCAACTATTAACCTTTCCAAGAACTTTTGAGTATAACTACTTAATTTATTAAATGATAAATCGCATTCTTTCAGTTAGGAGTTTATATTCAAAACAATAACGACAACATATCTGTTCCTAAATAAATAAAGAACCAAACTCATTCTTAATGAAAAACCAAAATGATTTCAGAAAAGTACAGAGGCAAGACTATTATTTCTCACCAATAAAACTTTACTTAGGGTAGGTACAACAGTAAGCCCTCAAATTCCAGGGAATATATCGTACGAAATAAATATTGCGAGATCCCAAAACTCCCAACCGTAAAACATGTATGTAAAATACACGTAGAATAGCTTACACACACGTACAAAAACCATGCAGGTGCAGTAGGCTTATTGACCCGCCGCGATCTCTTCCTTATTCAACGACGGGTGAGGAGCGCCAGTTCTACAAATCTCCCGCTGATGTCGCCATTATCATGGGAAATCGCTAGCGCCGGTAGAAGTGCGGTGGTCACGCGGTTAGCTCTTCATCTGGGCGTTTATTAGGTATATTGAGGCCATTACAAGGGCTATTTAAAACATAAGAGTATTTCCAATATCTACTACACTACAGCTTCTAATAGAATCCAGTTGTTTCAAACTACCAATGTCGCCTTTCGATAAATAGTTCACAAAAATGAAGGTCGGAAAAATATTTAAAATAACAACGTTCTAGTTCAATTTATACAATATTTACTAATATTGATCATACGGGAATGATGGCCCATAAGAAGAACTGTGGTGCGTCACACAATATTCAATTACTCCCATTCTAAGCTCTCTTCTATCTTCGGTACATATTTCATTTCCTTACACTGCCATTTTTATTTCAAATTCCTGAGTTTTAAGAATGCATAAAACATGGTGAAAATTATAAAACAGAATATAATTTCAAGAAGACAACCAAGAACTAAACAAATATGTGTAATGGTATATAAATCAGGAACGGTGGCTGGTTCGTATTTTCAGATGAAACATTATCACCTGATGAAAACGTCTTGCATTGTATTCTGTCGTATTTCATATTTCCGTCCTGCTAAGATATCTATATGTATATATAAGTATACCTAGTATATATGTATTGTAGATATTCTACTGTGGATAAACGTCTGATTGCGAAGCATTCCGTTGAAAGCTAAAATAACTACTACCAATTTTACTAAGTATTTCGATAGCAAACTATCGTATTGATGTAAAGCGTGTAAATATTGGAGCGGAATGATTTCGAATCGCTCCAGCACAGTTCCATTGAAATGGACCTATAAATAGAAGTGAGCATAGTCATGAAACAGTTAGCTTATTACTACTGCTACTACAACTAAATACTTAAAATTGAAATTAATTGAAGCTTAGCAGAAACATTTCAGATGATCATTTTCGAAACGACTTGTGTGCAACATTATTTACACAAAAAAAAAAGGTAAGCATACTGTTGGCAGCGATAGCACGAGACAAAAATCAAAGCCTCTTTGACTGGCGGCGTTGTAAATCATTCAATACAAGACAAAATACAAAAGGACGTACGAGAAAATTGGAGAACTATTTGTATGCATCTAGAAAAACACTAGAACGTTCCATGATAATATAAAGAGTAACCTTTACTGATAGTCTAGAACAGTTCGATACACACAAATGTTAGTAAACAAAGTAATACTCAGTAATATAAACAAGTATAATTGATGTATTGTAGTATTAAATAAATTAATTGTATATTCAAGATTGTTTAAATAAATATGTGACTAGAAAATTCGTTACAATATTAATATAACCAATAACTGATCTCGTGGAATAGTAGTTTCGTTGTTATTTTTACACTTCTCTATTTAGGGGGAAGCTACATTCACGTTGAGGTAGAAAAAATAAGGTGTTTAAAATATTTCTTTTAACATTTAAGTGAAAACTTTTTAAACCGCCCGCGCACATTTTTTCTTGAGCCTGAATAGGTCTGATCCATCAAGCTCCGAGGTGTCTATTTTGGGTACTTCTAGCTAAGCGTTTAAAACTTTATACGACGCTGTCTCAATAAAGTTGACCCAACTAACAAATTTTTTTTTTTTAGAAATGTCTCACGGTCAAGGGAACTGGTACAATGATGAATACAAATTTACAATAACACGGAAATGTTTGTCAAAGTTTAACCTGTAAAGATAAACTTTAACTAAGTAACAAAAAATCATTGACCAATTTTGATTTTGAGCATTTTGTTAAGAGTAAACAATTGTGCTAAACATCGAACTTGAAACTAAATACATTGGAAAATGTTTTAACAACATATAGAAAGACTCAGAAAGAAACATATTTCAATTTGGTATTTTAAGCAACTGGACGATCTTTGATCTTAATATTTAGACGAATAAGGATTTTAATTCCTTCTTTTTTGAATATTTTAATTTTAATATTTGTGAGCTGTTTAAAAATTGCGAAACTGAGTTCTAATGTGTGCATCTCATCAAAACTTGGTCGACACCATATAGCTAGCTAATATATAAACAGAGATAAATAGGTAGCATGTGGAACAAAGCTCCTGCTATGGGAACGACCTCCTTTTAACGGACTTACAAGAAAAACATTTTAGAACGTTTTTAGTTATATGATGCCATTAAACATATTAGTGTCTGAATACCCAGTTAGTTCATCTTTACTATCTACTCGAACAACCGAGCACTTTATTACTCCAACGCTTACTAAATTCAAATAACGAAGTACAATGTAATTACATAAGATTAAAAAGGATCATGCAACATATAGCGTTATTTTTTATTTTTAATAAAATATTTTCTGGACCGTTAAAATGATACGAACTGTGTAATAATCTGAAAAATGTTCAATCATATTATTTGATTATTGTTTTTAAATTAATCTACACTAATACTAATATAGGTATAAAGAAGTAAATGTTATTTGGAAGTTTCAACTATTTATTAAATTACTCTGACAATTATTTCGACCTGGCGGTCATTAACGAAGGGTAGTTTACAAATACTGAAATTAAAAACTAATTGTATCCCTTAAATACCAAAAGTCCGAGACGTCATGGGGAAACCTAAAATAGGTAGATATTATGTTATGTATATTTAGGTTTTCCCATGACGTCACGGACTTTTGGTATTTAAGGGCTATAATTAGTTTTTAATTTCAGTATTTGTAAACTACCTTTCGTTAATGACCGCCAGGTCGAAACAATTGTCAGAGTGATTAAATAAATAATTGAAACTTCTAAATACTCTTTTCGTCTTTATTAAAAATGTTTCATCAAGATTACACCGCTAACAGTGATTCTAAAAGTAAATGTTGTTGTTACATGTAGGGGGTAATCTCTGGAACTAGTAAACCGATTCTAAAAATTCTTCCGCTAACAGAAAGCTACATTATTCCTGAAGTAATATAGGCTATATTATATTTTGATAAAATAAATTTTCAATTCAAAATCTTCATATTTAATACAAGATATTCAGAGAAGACTTGATGTGATGTAATTCCTGGTCAAATTAGTCATTAGCATTTACATTTACAAACGAAAATTAATACCCTAGTTTAGAAACATTATCACACCCGTTTTTCATTTTATTAGACTTCACTATAACAAATGCAAATACCCCACACTTGACATAGGATCTTCTAAAATCTTCCAACACCAAGCACCGTTTTAATAACGATGTTAGATATCTGTTCGTTCATTCATCACATCGTTTTATTATTTTCATTATTACATTGTCTTGACATAAGTTGAATTCATATGTTTGGTTACTTTTAGGAAAGGACTCTGTTTATTTCTCGACCCTCAAATGTAGTTTAAATATGCAGAACGCTTAACTACCATATTGTGCTAAAACATTTCCTATAAACTGTTAATCTGCTCTATTATCTTTTCTACAATTCGTATTTCTTCTGTTCTTAAATCATAATCAATTCGAAAATACTTATTTGTTACGATAAATGAATAAACACTACTTTCTTTATTATCACTTTTTATTTACAAATCCTGTTCGCATTTATTTATCTTTTCATTTTTTGTTTTTGTAATTTATTGGGCTTGTTAGTCACGCATTTTTTACGTCTCCGATTTTTTGTAATATTTTGTATTATCATGTGCATTTGCTGTCCATTTCTTTCTTTTGCGATTTATGGTTTTAGTATATATCATATTTTCTCCCTTCTTAGTATTGCCGTTTCCTATTATATTATTTTTTCTTTGTCTTCAAATGTGCTTCTAGAGTTTAAGTTAGTTTATAGATTTATTGGGAGTAATTTGTTGATCCATCGGTCAATTTCGAGGACGTAGATGATGCACCGACACATAGATTACAATGTTGCATTTTTTGTGTTTACGTTTTCCCTCCTTTTTGTTTGTTTTGTTGTTTCAAGTGTCGGTGCATCGGAACCACCCCTCCTCTAGGGGCGGTTCTTAAATTCATGGCAATATAAGTATTTCTACAATTCAATTCAAAGTACAGTTAATCAGTTCAATCAATTCATTCTAAATTTCGATTTCAACATATTAAATAAAAACATCAAACATTTAGGAGAGATTATTTTTTAGTACATTTAACATATAGCACAAATCAAATCAAGATCTCTATAAACGTATAGTATCAATAACATATAGTTTCAATCAATCAATCATAGTCATTTAATATTTTCGTAAATAAGTAGCAATCACGACGTTCAATAAAATTAGTGTATATAGTTGTAAATAATTGGGTGTAATAAACTTTTAAAACACAAAGTCCGTTTATTGCACCGATTCCCCCATAGGAATCAAAAGAAGTGGCACATCTGTGCACAAGTGAAATAATTTATTTCATCAACTAATAAACAAATCCTTTTTGTAAATAAAAAGTGATAATAAACAAAGTAGTGTTTATTCATTTATCGTAAAGATGAATTATCACAGAGTAACGGCTGAATCAATCCAATTTTTACTTATTTGTTTATTAAAATCTCCCTCGCGACAAAACTGTTGTAAACAGCTGTCGTTTATTTGCGAAGCCACCTTCAGAAATTCTTCTAGAACTAGATTTCCTAAGAAGGCAATGATGCTAGTTTAGGGTCGTAACCGTAAATATCCGACTCTTTAAAAGATCCAGGAGGCAGATTGATAGTTAGTTAGACAGCCAGTTAATCAGTCAGCTAGATGTTTGCAATTATCCTGGTAACAGTTCAGACAAAAGGTAGTATTACTACATAAAATAAGGTGTACTTATTAAGTTATTAACAAGCTTGTTATTTTCCCCGACCTCAAAACTTTCATCCTAACGAAGTCATCCTTGTCGGAAAACACGTAAAAGAATACTTCCTGGTATCATTTTGTTTGACATCAACTTGTATCAAGTAGTGGCATTATTTTAATAAATTATTTTGAAACAACTTCAATGTTTTACTCCATAATTATTTAATTTTCAGTAAACATTACGTTATCAGTATATTATATTCATATCAATTAGACGGGGACAAAATCTATTACATATTATAAAATTATAGACGAATATGTATTTGATATGATTATAATATGTAATTTAATGATACACTGTGTAAAATAATAGAGTCAAAGTAGCAAAATTACATACATTTACATCCAGCATTGGTAAATCGCTCCCGTTGCGTGACTGCTTAAAATAAATTCTCTCGTATGATTTCCTGGGTGAACCCGTAAAATTCAATCAAATTTTACGTGGCACGTGAGATTATTGAAAAAAACTAAATGAAGAGGAATGTAAAATTTTGCAATATCTATCATAACTGTTGTATAATATTTTGGATATACAAAGTAAGTAGACCCAATAGTTTTCGAGTAAACGGAAAAGCAAACATGACCAAATTATTATGGGTCCATTTTAGCCATTTGACTAACTAACTTGTGTAACAATAATGGTGGGACAAACAGGTTCCACAAAAGCGGAGTATTCCAACTATAAAGAATGTGATGTAATATACAATGGACAATGTAGTCGAACTTTGATGCCAAGTGTAAATACATTTTTTATCGAATGATAAAATAAAAAGCACTTGGTTTGTTTCACAAAATATAATTGAAAACCTCTAATACGTATTTCGGTTATTACACCACTGTCGAAGAGTCTTAGACTAAAGGTACGAGGGTAAATCAAATATAAACGGTAATTTTGTAAAATAAATTTATTGATTAATGGTAAACAAACTAAATATTTAACATTTTTCAATGGATCATCACACTTTTGCCACCGTTGCCATCGATTTAGAAGCTTGAATATTCCTTCTTCATAAAAAGAGGACCTGTTTTTGATTTTCGGTCAACAACCTTGGAACCCAGCGAGCACTAATTTTTCTAAAACCAAGTTCATCAATGATGATGGATTGAACACTATGAACACCATAGTTGATACCCATATCTGATGAGATTTGTTCAATGGTTAACATTTAACCGGAGATCACCTTCAACAAGTTCTCGAACAGCACGGATGTTGGAACGTTGTCATTTGTGGGACTTGCTCTTGGGCGTCGATCATGACTTTCATTTTCGAGACGTTCTCGCCCATCCATGAATTCTCTGACCCACGTATACACTCAATTCTGAGACAGTGTAGCAACCCCAAACTGTGCCTTCAAACGAATGAAAATTTCCGATGGTTTAACGCCTTCATTGGTTAAACCTTTATGATGATGCGTTGTGCAACAAAGGTACCTTGCGCTCAGTCATGGCTGTACTGCGGACATAACCGAGCGCAGCTGTTACCTAAGCCGGTTTCCCCCTCCTTATAAACCAAACAACACTCGAGCATCGAATCCTCTAGATCTGAATTACGTGCTAAGCTAAATAGTTAAATTACCGTTTATATTTGATTTAACCTCGTACATTAGTATTTACAATTGTGTCGTTTGCTGCGTGTTAATTTTGTCGCTTTTAATGCAGGGGAAACTCCAGAATCTGTTTGTTCAGTGATAATGGGTAGGTCGTTTAAGAGAGCTAAGTATATCTCTGCAATTTCTAACAAGTTCAGCAGTTTACTTTTGTTTTGGTTATGTAGAAGTTTTACGTTGTCGGTATCTAAAGAATGTTTACAAGTAATGCAAGGGTAAGTAATGCTATACCCTTACATTCATTTCCGTTTTTCATAACTTTTAAATATTCAGAGCCCGTCCAGTCTGCCCAATATAAAAAGCTTCACAATTGTTACATTTAACTTGATGCACCCCACTCGTTTTCAATTTATTAATTTTATGTTTGTTATTTACAAGTAGTTTACTTAAATTATTTTTTATTTAGGTGTCGTTTCTGTAAAGTGTATTTTATTTTATTATTCGATTATTTATATATGTTTCACCAAGTGCCCAGCGAACCATCAATATCTAATACCAAGTACATTTTTGACGTAAAGATAGATTATTGTACTGCACATTATAATCATAACTTAGTATAATCCTTAGTAAACCAAGAAATTAACAGCAGTAACAAATTATGCACTATTTAATGAGAATGACATTTTAATAAACCAACTTTTTTATCCAAAAAAAAAGAAGGCATAAAAATCCCTGTTCATCCAAATATTAAGGATCAAAGATCCCACATTTGAAACGCGTCCCACCAAGCAGGCACTACGAACCGAAAGCCAAGTCCACAACCGATTTCGACCTATTGGATGTCATCAGGTGGGCACTGGCAGAAAGGCCTTTACAGGCTATATGATAAATGTAAATATAAATCCTCAACGATTTAATCGAAATGTACCATACAGTTATATAAAGCTTTATTTGTTGCAATTACTTCATTTATGTATTTTTTAACATATTTACATTATTTCAAATAAACCGGCAAAAACTAGTCGGTATTGGTATTATACTTAGTAGGTAATAAGACAACATTCATTTGATTCTTGTAACCAGCTTTCTGTTAACTATAGATAATATCGCATTTTACACGTCATAAAATTGACCGATCAGGTCGGAGTTATAGTTCTTTGTGCGGTCCTATCCGATCGGTAGTTTTGACTATGGGAAATTTCTACTTTCTAGGTACCTACTATTTGAATTTTCTTGTAACGAGGAACAAATACTTTTAAACTGTTGTTGCCATTTTTATTGCGAGATATTCGGGTAGCGACCCTTGTCGAACGCACAATATCGTATTTATCAATATTCCCGTTTTTGTATTTCGTTGTTGTAATTCAAGTTTTCAGTGTTTCATTAAATCCAAGAGTAAATTCAGTTATCCACTTTTTTTATTTACTTATAATCTACGCGAAATTACTGTGTCAAATTAATTTGGTCTAGTTTACAATCTCGTTGGGAACTCTCCGTATGCTAAATCCTCAATTATTTCCAAAAATCCTGCCAAAAAACGTCAACATCCAAATAATAATAGATAATAACAAATTCTCTAACGATAAGTGGTGAATATTGAATTCTGAAGTAAAACTTCAAGTCAAAGACAGGATAAGTTGTGCCATTTTCAGAACTAAATTTTATTTTCGTATAGTATTTTACCAACTTTCAACTTGAAATTTAATTTTATTTTCAGTTGAACGCTCGAGTGAACATGAATCGATGATGAAATTGTACCTTCATACATGCCGAGATAGATTTTGGTTCTAAGATGTAGGTAAGTAAAATCTTTCGTTTGTACTATATATGTTACTTAGGTACTTACTTCATGGGTAGAGTTGTGTTAAACATTATGTCACTTGTAATTTGATTTCGGTCGGGTTCTATAGCAGAACATTGCTCGAAAACTTGTACGTAGCCAATATAATTCCATGATGTGCTAACTTATGTTATATCTTCGACAAGAAATATAGTATATAAGTACAAGGAATTCGTCTAAGTTTTGCTATTATATGTATGTTCGAATTCCGGGTCGGAGGAGCTATACGTTATTTTTGAGAAATATCAAATTAAAATCGTAGCCTGGGGCTTTAATAATAGCAACGTTCACAGATTATCAGGTTCGGGGCAAAACCGGGACGTTATGTAGCGGCAAAATTGATTACCTTAGATTGTTATAGGACGATAAGAAATTTAATGAGGTGTGAAAGAACAGACGCACTCAATGGAGCGATGCTCGTTTTCGTCGCCGCGGCGTACATTTCTACCCATTGTTACGATTCCTTGAGAAATTATTTTTCTAAGGAATTGTTTATCGACTGCGATGCAGAATACAATAAAGTGTTTCATTAATTTGACGCCAGACCTTCAAAGGGAACATTTTCTTGCACAACCGACTTCCGTCATCCGGCTCGCTCAGATTTTCTTTAAGCAACGAAGAAAGAAAAATCTTAACCACTGTCACGCCACTGTTTAATTATCTTTCCGCCAAGGCATTGTTTTGTTTGTTTCCTATTTGGTTCCTTTTTTTGATTCGAAAAGACATTGGCGCCTTCACCTATTTAACTCTCTCAATGCCTTTATTGTATTCGCGACACCAAATGAGAAACAATAGAAGAAACCAATCATAACAAAATACATCGATTGTAACGAACCCTTCATTACACCGATGTCTTTTTATATACAGTACACTTGTTAAAACTTAGCTAAATTTAAAGTATTATACTTTGAACCCTTATTTGCTGCTCTTGTCGGCTCAAGTGTTTTGAATAAGTTAAAAAACGAATATTTCATTATTAATAATTATTTGTAATATACATTGATTCCAACGTTCTGTGACTTGTACGTTCATCATTGTCACCTCTCATTGCTTAGTGTCAACAATAACAAAATTTTCCCTCATTGTATGAGGTAATCTGTCGTGGGTATAAATTAATTCAATAATTAATATCGCATTAATGTATTTAAAGTAATATTTGCAAAAAAATATTGAGATACGTACCAAAGAATCCAAGAAGTAATGAAAACTATGCTAGTGGTAGCTTCAAAAATAGGTAAAGAGAAAAATAAAGCGAAGAACATAAACTTACAAAAGTAGTTTTGACATTTAGTGTCGTGTTTTGGTATTGGAATTTGAGCTATTTATTGTTTCCAATCTTCATCATAAGTATATTAATAACAATTACCGAAACTCCCGAGCAGAGGTGCGACGGCCACTCATCTAGCTCTTCACATAGGCATTTATTACGTATGGTAGTTACAAGGGATTTTAACAATATTCTCTACTTTTTAATAATGCGACTCATTATCTAAAGGTAAAACCAGTGTTGATCAACAGCGTCAACATTTGAGAAATTATATGAAATTGTATTATGTAGGAGACTTGTTTCCTCATTGTGTGACATTAATCGATACATATAACAAGAGGATAAAATGAAATAGAATCACCCTTAATCCAAATCATTCGCTTTTAGTAGAATGTTACATCGAAACTACACATAAAAACAATTCAATATGTATACACTAATTTTTTGATAAAACCTTAGCAATTGTTTCAATAGAAATATATCATTATCAAGAGTACAACAGAAATAATAAACTAAACAATAAACATTCGAATTTTTTTCACATATCCGCAGATATTTTGAAAAACACTGAACAGTTTTTTTAATCGAAATGTTTAAAAATAGCCTACCTTGCATATAACTGAGACAGTAGTTTTAATATCATTATTAAGCAATACTTTTAATTAGTAATCATCAAAAATGAAAGCAAATATTGTCGTGCTTTTTGTGACACACTGTATGTATTATTATTTACTTCATTCTTCATATCGTGAAAATTAATCGACTCGATAAGAAATTTTTTGCTACATATGTAAATTTCAACATCGTTATGTGGGATCCCACACGGTTTTCCCAAAAAAAGGGTCCAGACGCTGTTTTTATTAGCTGAACTTGCATATCTCTCCAATATATACTTATAGAAGTCCCTGATTTATACTCTGCTCTAGTAAGTTCATCTTACTCCCTTTATCGTTTAATATAAGCACTTACCTGTTTTTTTTCCGTAGAATTCATCAATGATTGCACATTGTTAATCATAGACGTAGGAAAATTCTTAGTTAGGGACAGAGTTATTTATTATACAAAAGTTATTTAATATATCAGAAATACAACAATTAGGGGCGTTGAACTATACTTAAGTAAATCTATTTGTACAGAATGTAATATATGGCATGATGAGAAAACTAAAAAGTTCGAAATCGCAATCCACGTGTGGTAGTTTCCATAAATAACTGATCAAGAACATAACCCTCTTCAATATTATACACTAACGTTATTAATAGAAAAATAAATAATCCCTGAAAGATATAACTAAACGATTTAGAATAAGAAGTAGAAAATATTTCAATTAAGAACGGCTAGTACATATTTAAAGTGGATGATATTTACTTTAAGAAAATCATCGTCCATGTCAGATGAAGCAGCCAAGAAATTTACATTAGCGCAAAGTTTTATGAACCTGTAGCGTCGCCGTTAGTTTTGAAAAGAGTAGAAAGCGGTGCAAAATGTTACTGAGATAAAACAACTTTGAAAATCTTAATTAATTCCTGAAAGTGTCTCCTCCCGTTTCCTGGAACAATTTAGATCTGCGATTTAAATAGGAGAACCCATAAACTTACAGAATTTATGCTTTTCGCGAACTTAAATGTCTAGCCAAACATATGGGTATTAAAAGTCAACCCTTTAATGAGGAGACACGTGCAAGAAGAACATGACTTGTTCTCAAAATCCTTCCTTCTTAAACGAATTTTCAAGTCTGCTTAACTCTACATTGCATTACCTTACATCACTTTACAACCTCACTTCGTTCTGGTCTTCTGATGAACTGACAAAATACTCTCGTAGACATCAAAGATTTGGAAAATTCTAGTGAAAATTGCCTATAAAAAAACATAGGAACAAAATGAACCCATTGTGGAGAGGTTTTCCTTGCCGGAAGTATCTTTAATTAAATTAATTATAATTAAAAACAATGATGTTCTCCCGTTACCTCAGAAATTGATTTCAATTACACTATTCTTTAGGAAATAAACGTAAATAGCCGAAAGTGAATGTCACACCAGGTAACAATGTTTTCCCGTTATCCCGGAAATCAATTTCAATTGTTTAGAAAAGTTAATTAGCATTCAGGAAAAGTTAGTGTGCCAACCTACCGAAAGTACCTGTCACACCTACTTCAATGAAGGGACAGGTACCTAAAAATCTTGCCCCGTTATCGCGGAAATTGATTTCCATGACACAATTCTTTAGGGTAGTTGGTTATCTTTCAGTAAAAGTTAGTGTCACAACCTTTACTCAGCGAAAAGTGCCTGTCATACCTTTTTTAAATGAGGTGACAGGTAGCATGTTCTCCATTTATCGCCGAAATTCATTGCAGGTACACAATTGTTCAATAAAGTTGAATATGTTTTCGAAAAATTTGGTGTAACAACTTCTACTCTGCCGAATGTCTGTCATACCCACATTCAAACAAGTGTGACAGCACTTTTGGCGGAGCAGAGGTTAGGAAACTAAGATTTTCTTAAAGCTAATAAACTTTCCCAAACAATTGTGCAAATGAAGTCAATTTCCGCAATAATAAGGCAGAACATCATTGCTTTTTAATCATAATTAATTCAATTAATGATACTTCGGGCTAGAAAAACTTCGGGACACTTTATTTCTTTGATTTTCCACAGCCTATTTTCACTAGAATTTTCCAAATCCACGGTGACGAAACTTATGATGACATCGGCTCCCGAACTATAAAAACAGTTATTAAGTTGTTAGGTGTAGACGTCTTTAAAAAATACACAGGATCAATGACTAATGTGAATATTAATGTTCTTTTTATTCATCGTACAACATGGTATCTCTTTATTATTGTTTTTCCAACTCCTTTTAAAATTCTTTTAATTGACTATCAGCTTTCCAGCTGATTTCGAATAAAATTCGTGCCTAATATATGTACAACGCAAAAAGAAACAAAATTTTAAAATTGTAGAATTATTTATAAATTTTTCACAAAATATTTTTTCAACAGTGTTTATTATCATTTTTGTACTAAATAGCTAAAAGCTACATTTAGGTTTTTATTCAAATTTGTTGAATTGATTTCATCGAAATTAAGGCAGGGCTTGTCATAAAGACAGGCATACAGACAGATAAACAGACTGAAACTATATAGGTAGAAATTGGGCTACGGAACCCCAAAAATGGAACCCTCCTAGACTGTAAAGCCCCCAAATTTATATTCATCCACTAAAACTTCTCATTTTGAACATTTTTTAACCATTATTTCTTAGATAAGATGTTATCCTATCAATTTACATTCTTAGTTTGTAGATCTTACATTAAATTTTCAAAAATAGTCTATACAAGAAATTTCTGTTAAATACTTTTTCCAGTGCTCTGCATGTAGATGTTCTTTAAGTTTCGTCCGTGTCGGCCACTATAAACTACTTCATTGTAGTTGCAATGTGTTCTACATCAAGTGGCTAATGTTTACATATACCTACTGTACACCCTGCGTATCACTCTTCTTAGTATTAGTATGTAAGCAATGTTCTACACTACGCACATTCAGGGGATGAAATGCCACATTATGTTAAATTGCTACTAATTGCGGTTACAATTACCGACCAGCTCTTGAATACTGTATTGTTGTAGATACCACAAATGGTAAATGATCCACTACACCTATCGAGTTTTAATGTTTTTAACATTAAACTTAAGAAGTAATATATCTATTAATTGCTTACTATCAATTTCAGTTTCAGCGGAAAACAGACTCTAAAAAAGTTATTAGTGAAACCCATTCTTACTTTCATTTCCCAAAGAAACTATAATACAATAAGTGGCAGAGTGTTTACACATATTTTAATTTCACTCCCTCTGTCATAACTAAGGGTGATAGGACCGAAATTCCCCACTTTACTGCGTGCCTATCACAACAATTTCCTAACACCAACTCACATATTTTGGATGATTCTGTCTGATATTCAATTTCGTTATTTTTATTGGTTGACATACATGGAAATTTTGGAAACATTTAATTAGAAAACAACTCACCCGTTACCATTAAGTACATATTGAGGAATTTTATAAGAGTATGTCTAAAATTTTTTCTTATTGATTGCTATTCTTGTTTTTCTGTTTTATCAAAATTCTTGCCTATGATGTAAGCCCTTAAGTTTTCACGTTTTCCAAACGAATGAAAACCATGAGGGAATAACTCTCGTTTCTATAACAGCCATAAAACTTGTATTATAGCCGCAGCAGCAGGATAGCTCGTCTCCAACGAAACGTATGGATATTAGACGTCACATTCTGTATATTTCAACGCTGCTTCCTGTATGTTACACGCTCAAGAGACTGATTGTTGCACATTCAATTGGGAGTTAAGACACAGGGATGGATTTTTGAATTTGAATACTGTAGGCTTCTAAGTGTTTGTTATCGTTTTTGAAGCAGCAAGCGTTTTTTACTCATTTCAATATAATGTGTATCTAAGAGAATAAAACAAAGAAACCATTGTATAGGTTATTAAAAATGTTTGTTGTAATTCTGATTTACTTCTAAATCTTATCTTAAAATTAAAAAATTACACTTCGCCGTAACAATTTAATTAAGTCAAGAGACGCCGGACATTTTAATAATATAGATAATGACAAACAATAACAACGTTTCAACGCCTTATTAACGAATCGTTTCGACCGAACGGTCATTATCAAGAGTATACAATGTATTAATTCTAAATTATGTTAAATGTAAATTTTAAGTTTGAACAATATACCTCTACAAAATGATGAGGAGGGGGGTGAAAACCATGAAATTATAGATTGTCTAAGATAAGTGTTTAAGTGTTACTCACAGTTAACTCAATTTGATTGTTTACAATATTGTTTCGATGTTAAGGCTTTTTTGATTTCTAAGTTTTCTAAGAGATTTAGTTTCCTGCTTTTTGATTGGATATGTAAAATATTGACGTTATCTGTATCAATTTCATGGTTTTCCCTTACACAGTGATCCGATATACCTGTTGTATCAGTGGTTTTCTTCTTTTTAATTGTATTAAGGTGTTCATTTATTCTGACATTAAAAGCTCTCCCACTCTGTCCGATGTAAAAGGCATTACAGTTCTTTCAATTAATTTGATATACTCCAGTTCTTTTTAGTTTGTCAGTTCTTTGTTTGTTGTTAACTAATAATCGGCCCAATTATTTTTGTTTACTATAACCGGGTGTAAATCTAATTTCTTAAGGCGTTTTTTTTATTTTATTGGTAGCGTTACTAACTAAATTAATCGAACAAAACTTAGTGTCTGATATGTTCTTACTAGAATTAGTTTTAGATATTGACGATAGCGTTTTTTCTCTCAGTTTTTTATTTAGTATGTTGGTTCGTACCCATTGTTAACGGCTATGTGTTTTATCGTGTTCAATTCCATATGATAGTTGGTTTCTGAAAGTGGTATATTAATTGATGAAAAAGATGCAAGTCTAATTTTGTATGATTGATTGTTGTTATAGTTTTTTATTCATTGAAATTCAAATCATCTACCGAGCACCACCAAAAGCCTAGATATTTTAATAATGATACTGAAATTATAAATAGAGAAGATTTTCATTTGGAAGGACTATCGCTCTTTCGTTTTATTCTTAATCAAGTCTCGCAAACGTTTTTGTTCCTGTTTAATACAAGTGTAATCATGATCTTGTCGCGTATTTTATCCTCAAATCTAAAAAGTCACACTTTTATTTCGATTTGCTACTTTTTACGAGACGGTTAGGCACCCACTGTTATTGCAATACCGAAAGCAGTTCTAAATACGAGACTGTTAGCGGAGAGAGAATTTATGAATGACACCAATGGGGTCGGTCGTTTGTTACAAACGGCGTTTAAATAATTGCTAATAGAGAAAACTATTCGGTAAAATCAACCGGCCAATTGTAATAACGTGGAATATTGACGATAATGCTTCACTACTCGTGTTTGAAATTATTATTTCTACGAACGTGCCCTGCTATTTGTTATTTAATCCTGCCAACTGAAATGAAAACCTTTATCTATGTGATTATTTCCAAAAGCATTAAATTTATCTAAACTTACAAGCATATTTTTATTATTTATGTTATTCCATGTTAGAGAATAAAACTAACCCAGAAATGGTAGTATGAAGACTTTCACGACCGGCGTCAATAGAATTATGATAACTTATCGGGCTTTTGGGTCGTGGTCTATAGGCTTTTTTCTTGCCTGACGTTTCGTCAGCGGCTGCGGCTAACACACCTTACCACAAACGCTTCTGAAGATGTCAGCCGCAGCCGTTGACGAAACGTCAGGCAACAAAAAAGCCTATAAACCACGACCCAAAAGCCCGGTAAGTTATCATAATTCTATTAACCCAGAAATTATTTGTCTTGAAAATGTTCTCAACATATCCTAAATAAAGCCTGGATGATTGTGGCATGAATAATAAATGAATGATCTGAAAATTATAAATTAAAATATGCCCCAAATATTTAATTTTTCGAAATGTGATGTTATAAGTAACTGATGAAAATACCGTGGATTGAAAAGGTTACAAATGAGGTGCAGTTAAAAAGAGTAGAAAAATGAACTCTATGGAAGGGAAAGACGGAATTGTAAAACACCATCTGAGACTTAGCTTAGCTAGAGACATATTAGAAAAAGAAAAAAGAATAAAGAGGCGCAGAGGAAGATCTTGATTAGATTACCAGGAATAGAATAATATTGTTGAGTACCAAATTTGACTTAACTAATATTTCCATAAAAATATTTTTAAAAATTATATAATTCATGTATGTCGCGCTAACTGAAAACATCATAATAGCAATCTTGAAAATGAAAGCAGAAACACATTAAGATTATTTCACAAATTTATTGTAATTCTGGACGAATTCGCTTCGACAGTTATGCTCTTTTTTTAATACATAAAGTATATTATAAAAATTATTGTAAATATACTTTTTGCTTTAAGGTACAGATACTAAACCACATTATATATATATATATATATATATATATATATATATATATATATATATTATTTCCACATCGACATGTTGTAAAGTCTCCTCTTGATAAAAAAAAATATTTCTGACATCTCTTTGTTCGATTTGTGGGCTTATTGTCGGTGTTGTTTTTATCAATCTTCTTCGTCCGGAATTTAATGAAAAAAGAAAACAAAATCCTTAATTTGCTTTGTATTCTTTTCATCGACAAATTCGAAAAATATTGTTTTATTTTGAGTTAAACAATTTGACAATACAATGCTTGTATTAAGCTATAATACATGTGTGTAATTTTATTGCTTTTTAACCCCCTACTTTTACCAGTACACCCAAACGTACACATAATTTCCTACGTTAAAAGTCAATCCAAAACTATTTATTTTCCACATTATTTATACATTCCTTCTTAATTGATGTGTAGGTACTGTATTTTTACTAATCATTTTCCGATAATGCGAAGTAAATTAAAAAATGTAAAAAGAAGGTATTATTAATTATTCAAATAGGAAATAAAGCAATTAGAATACTGTTTGGAATATATAAAAAGATTCATACATCAATACGCATGATGATATATTGAAAAAAGATTTATGTCAAAACTATTACGTATTTAAAAAATAAAACACAGATGCGTTGCCATACTATACATTAATTTACTGAAATTTTCTTTTAAAGCAGAACTCAATTTTTACTCGAATTTTCTTCCATCAACGTCTAGAACGCATCTCGTACATTATTATTGCGCTTTTGTAAATAAATATCAGAGATATTCTTAAAAATCACAATAAATTCAGTAAGGGATTGTTTTAGTTACTTGTTAGTTTTGAAAGTAACGAATAGCCAATAAAAGGTCGAGAAACAATCGAACTTCTCTCAGAAGTTGCTTGTTGTGCAAAAGTTTTAAAGGGGATTAGTCTAAAAACGGAACTATGTACAGTCCCCTAAATAAAAGGCGGGACAAACGAAAATTTGTGTTAGAATAAATATATTTTAACATTTTAAATATATTAATTTATTTTGTATGCAATCTAGCTGTTATTGGATTTATATTTCTATCTATTACGTAACATTGAATTATTCCTTTTGCCAATGTGTATATGTACGACGGTGGTTCAAATATAAACGAGCCTTTTTGTAACCTGCGATGAGACATGGGAATACCATTTTACTCTAACATCAAAACGAGCAAGCATGGAGTGGCGGCGCAAAAATGAATCAAACCGATTGAAGCAGAAAACACGTCTGTCTGCAGGCAAAGTTTTAGCCACGGTTTTTTGGGACTGGAGAGGGGTGCTGTTGGTTGATTTTTTGCACGAGCGAAGCACCATTAATGCAGCCTACTACTGTCTGTACTACTGACTTTTCAGTCTGGTAAGACTTGCTTATCGCCGAAATAAGAGGATGCACCCCATTCGTGACGTGTTATTCTTGCACGATAATGCTAGGCCTCACACCGTAGCTTTAAAGCGGGCCAAAATCGATGAGATGCACTGGTACAGCTATGACCTATGACACAGACCTATTCCCTTGTGATTCCACATGTTTGGGCCCCTCAAAGAATCAGTAGAAGTTGAGCGATTTCAGACCGATGGGTGGAGGTGGAGGCGTTTGCACGCAACTGGATAGACACCCGCCCTGCTTCTTTTTATGAATACGGGATGAAAAAACTACCAATACGTTGGGAAAAATGTATAGACAAACAAGGGGATATGGATATGTCGAAAAATAGAGAAATTTGTGCTTTTGTGAAACTTTTCAAAATAAGTGTTTTATGAACAAAGACTCCTTTATATTTGATCCATCCTCATATTATCTATAAAAGATACCGATATCAATTAATTCGTAATGTGGTCATCATGGTATTCAGTTTTCTATTATTTTATATCATGTTTGCTAGAGTTAATCGATTATTTATAAAGTTGAATTTTGCATTGGATAATTATATTAAGTTATAAAGAAAGTGGATCTTCATTTATTTCAGTAATTTGTTTAAATAATGAAATTAAGTGTGTGCTGAAGGTGAAACATTAGGATAGTAGAATTGCAGAATTACGTTTCATGTAATCGCAAAGCAAAACAACGCTAAGTTAACAAAGTTATTAAGAAAACACTAGCTATTAAAAAAGTAATTTACTTTATCGTTACAGAATAGTGGATAAGACCAAGTTTTCAATCAGATGTTTCAATTTCTTCTTTTTATCCTCTTCATTTAATTAATGGATTCTAGATATTGATCATTGAAAAAAAAGGAGACAATGTACCTTTCGAACTTTTATGCATTTAATTAGTCAACGATATTGTTTTATTCAAAACGAATTCTTCTCTGACAATTATTTTAATCGCCATAGGATCGTCAATCCACGCACCTCCATCCCTGCTGTTTTGAGCCAATCTCCTCATTTCTTGAAAACTAGAAGAACATCCCACGAACACTAATCTAATCTCTAATTCCTCCTTTTTCCTCCGAATGTTTTCTCACTTATATCGAACGGGTGTACTAATGTACCACATTAACAATGACGAATCGAAGGACCAATAAGAAGTCGTGTAATTTCCAAAGTTTATTTTAACTTAACAATTTCACTAATTATGTCATTTGTATGGGAATAATTCGCAGCGAGTCTAAAGCAAAACTCTTTATAGTTTGTAAAGTGAAATTTGAATGGGGATGTTTACCAAGCGAGTCTGCAAACAGAACTTCTTACAATAATTTTTGGATATTGAAGTTAAACTTATTAGGGCTAACTAGGTAGATACAATGATAAATGATTGCTATTGGGTACAAAATAATAAAATGTTTAAGTATAATAAATCTGTATAATTATTACAATTGTAATAACTTGTTGTTGTTGTTTCACAATTTTTTATTACTATACTTATGTACATTTCGCCTTATTAGAGCATCATCAGGAGTATAAACAGTGTACTGTACCTGTAAGTGTTTAATTATTTAATTATTAATTATGTTTCACCAAGACTTAACGGCGTCTTCTTTCTTAAATACAATTGTATTGATTACAACTGTAATATCTTCCCCTGAAGAAGCCACAGTGAGACGAAACAATCGTAGTGAAAAGAAAAAAATCGTTTTGAAACTTGAATCTGTGTTTTAATTTGTGTTAGTTTATTAAAATGAACTTTCAACAAGTAGATGCCTTAATAATAAAGAATTTATACGTCTTCAGGTTCTGAATGAGACGGCATTCCGCTTTGAAACGACTAACATTCCAATTTTTGAAACGGATGACAATAAGAGATTGAAGGAGATTTTAGCCGGCTTCTCTACGACACGGGAAAAGATGCTGAATTTTTATCTTTGAAATGCATTGAAATCTTTTAATCGCTATAACTTTTGATTAAGAGAACTTACAACGCCATGTTGAACTCATTATAAACTGTATATAACATATGTTATATCCCTATATTTTAAAGAGATAAACAAGAATTTATATGACAGAACTAATCCTCCCCAAGTTTGCTACGTTTGGGTTGATGAGTGATAGTTGCTAGTCGGCTTTGCAATACGTTTACTTACAGAACTTGTTTAAATTGTTTGAACAAATTCTCTACAATAAACTATTGGCTTGAAGTGTTTTAAATGTTTGTCAGGAAAAGATGATATCTTATGTATGCAATTAATGAAATAACAATAACCACATATAATATAAAACACTGTCAGACATAATTCATGATTTCGATCTCTTTGATTCTCAACAACACGCCATAGACAGTTTCAACAGAACATCGATTTTTTTTGTTTAGATTTAACTCGGGTGGGAAAACCTTACATAGGCACCCCCTGAAGGGGGTTAGTGTCAGATTCTTGCTGACTAAAAACCCTCCTCAAGTGGGGATTATCAACCAGAAGGTTTTAACATCCACGGAGTAGATGTGGAGAGGTTGGAATTGGGAAGTAGATTGAGGAGAGGGCAGAGTTGGGTGAGGGAACGGACGGGAGCGTTTGGGGAGAGGGCGTGCGAAAGACGGTGGCCCACCTCTGATGTGAAGGGTAGTCACTCGCACTAAAAAGCGATACCCAGAACATCGACCAACCTACTTGCTGTTATTAAACAGCGTTTAATAAATAAGTACACACCAGGTAGTGAACGCCATCTATAAATGGTATACCTGAATACAACGTTATATTTGGATTGTTCTGATGAAATTAAATATTAGGCGATAATCATCACATTATAAGATTATTCTAACAGAACATTCTAATTGAAATATAAAAGTGGTATATCGTTGTAAAGAGCGCCTCCAGAACAATTCGATCATAGGCTACAAAGTCCCTAGCGAAAAAACTCAACGGTGGTGCCATCCCACAAAGTGTTGTTAATCTCATGGCTTTTATATTTCATCCTGGTAAAATTTGTTAGTAATCGACCTTCCCCAAATTATACTTTCACTATAAATTTCAATCCATGTAATTCGTCCGAATAAAAACCAAAATCCGACTTGTCCGCGGAAACAACTAAACAAAAAAAAACCTGTCTAGTGAATAACCAATTTCATGCAAACGTCCATTTGCTGACTGTCCCATTCCTAATAAATGGAATAAAGATTTGATCGGCTGCGAATTGGCTGCCGTCACAAACAAATAACGGCTCGTCGTCGTTCCCCGCTCCTGAAACCGCCACCCATCGTCGGAATTCTGTTCATTTATTTCCGAAAATGCATGCAAAACGCAAAAGTGCATTCACTGTTGGCGAGATTCATTCCAGCAATTAGAGCGGTAAATCTCGTTGTTGCCGAGACCGATGAACGGTATCAGTAGATAGTCTATTGTCATGTTAACGAGATTTCGTTATTTTCGACACGGGAGCCTATATCTACTTGTCTCTTTGGCAAACTTTGTACAACAACATAATAGAAATTCTCCGGCAGTGGCACCGTGGCCGCCGCGGCTGCCACCGTCCTGATTAACGGCTTTGTTCCAACTCCATGAAGCTGAAAAAAAAATCCACACTACCGAGTTCCATTCGCTAATCCAATTAAATGAATAGGCCCACGTTAAAGACCTAATAACTATACACGTTTAAATAACAGACCGAAATTATTCGAATGATACAACAAAAAGCCAACTTACTAAAACCTTTTATTGTACCACTGCCGTATTAAACGTTTTATCTGACGAAATATCAGTACAAAATTTCACCTTCCTTCTACAGTACACATAACTATCAAAATTACAAAATTGTTTTATTGTCCAACACGTCGATAGTTTTTTTATTGTTGTTAGATATTGATTTGATTGTGTATTTGTTCAGCTGAGATGTATATAACAGTATATAAACTCTATTAAAAAATGAAACGAAACTTATCTATAAACTTTGAAAATATTGTTAGACTTGCGGAGAAAAGTGAAATTGGAGGAGCGAAGAGTACGTTTGATTAAATTGATTGTAATTGATATAAATTGAAGATTGATTGGTGATGAATTGTAATTCGGTAATACTTGTCCTCTCTTTTGATACTCGGATTTTTATTTTTAAAGATCCAAATTGTTAAAATAGAAAGGGAAAAAAGGTGTGGTTTGTACAGTTGATTGTTTATGTTAGATTTGTGAGGGTTGAAGGAGGGTTTGTTTTTACTAGTACCTTAAAAAAGAATAGGGCAGTAAAAAAACAGAAAGATTTAACTGTCGTCGAAGGGAAGGATTTTGGACAACACAGCAAAAAATAAGAAATTTCGAAACTGTTTGAGAGGAAATTTATGAAAGAATAATTGCAGGGTAATAAAAAAAGGATTTTGGGTGTTTTCTATCTTAACAATAGTAGTAGTAGTAGTAGTAGTAGTTTCTCAAAATTTCAACTTTAGCATCTAGCCAAGACCGCTCTATTTTTTGAGTATAATCTTCTGTTTCTGTATTCACATAATTGATTTTGTGGTTGAATGTTTTGTGGTGAATGCCCAAATCTCCCAATTGCCCAATCGACATTCTAAGGAGTTTATGAGATCAATACCCTCTTTCCATTGCTTCGCAATCCTCAAATTCTTCGTTTCGATCAACATTCTACCTCGGTTGTATTTTCTTCTGTTCAAAAAGTATACTTCGTCGATTTCAACCACTTCAATGCAGATTTCACGACAGATGTTGTAGCAGTCAAATATGATTTAGTCGTTCCTTCCAGTTAAATACTTTGTGGTTTCGGTGGAAATGTTCAACGGAAACAAATTCGCGAGCTCCATAATTTGGCACAGACCTTACTTTCAGGCTTATTTTATTATTCACGTTGGTGTAATTGAAAAAACGATTACCAAACCTAATGGACCGCGTTATTTGATAGTTTTTTTATTTTTTTTTTTGAGAAAACAACACTGATATGTTTTCACCTTTTCTGGATTTCTGCCTTTTCAAGCCATCAGCGATCCGCCTTTCTGCCAGCGCCCACCTGAAGAGACCCAATAGATCGAAACCTGCTTGATGGGATGCGTTCCAAATGTGGAATTTTTTATCCTTAATATTTAGACGAACAAGTGCCTTCCTTTTGTGAATATGTCATCTTCGTCTAAGAATCTTTCGGAATCAACAGTGTAATTCAATGCCGGTAGGGGTATTAGCCCTCGGAGTAATTGTTTCTGTTGATTCCATATTTATATTTAACATATCGAGAGTTCTGTTTATTATGACATAATTTCACAAAATCCACATTTTGGGCAGCTCTGAGCCAATTCCAAAAGACTGCCATTTCCTCTCATTTTATCTTAGAGAATAGGAACAGGTAGATGGTATAGGTACATTCACAGAGGCTTTAATCTAAAAATAAAACATCCATGGACGGTTCACGTCGTGACTCTTGCGATAAAAAGAGCAGTCAGACGACGGGCTGTCACCTCATGTCGTTGCCGTTGAAATTCGCCAGGGAAATTTTTCATGCGCTAAACATACAACCTTTAAATTTGGTCCCATAGTTAATAAATCCCAAGATCCGGCGTTGGCAGTTGCCATGACTTACGAAATCTTAAGAAACGTGGGGACACCGTCCCCAGGGACTTCAAGGCTTATCGTTTCGTTGCCGTCCGCTTCCGCATTTCCGACGACGCTATTGTGCCGTTTGCTTTGCATTTATCATACGTGAAACGCGCGCGTTCTCTCCTTCCGTAATTTGTGGCAGTTGTAGCAAAGGAACCCAAGGCAGCGGGAACCTTTTGCACCGGTAACAATTGAGCAATAGCCAAAGACTACGTACCGGACGCACTGGACGACATTCCGTTCCCTTGTTGAATACTAAGCGAATGCATACTACGAAAACGTCCAGTAATTACGAGGATGGATCAAATATAAACGAGCCTTTGTTCATAAAACATTTATTTTGAAAACGTTCACAAGAACACATATTTCTCTATTATTCGACATACGACTTCTTATTGGTCCTTCGATTCGTCATTGTTAATGTGGTACATTAGTACACCCGTTCGATATAAGTGAGAAAACATTCGGAGGAAAAAGGAGGAATTAGAGATTAGATTAGTGTTCGTGGGATGTTCTTCTAGTTTTCAAGAAATGAGGAGATTGGCTCAAAACAGCAGGGATGGAGGTGCGTGGATTGACGATCCTATGGCGATTAAAATAATTGTCAGAGAAGAATTCGTTTTGAATAAAACAATATCGTTGACTAATTAAATGCATAAAAGTTCGAAAGGTACATTGTCTCCTTTTTTTTCAATGATCAATATCTAGAATCCATTAATTAAATAAAGAGGATAAAAAGAAGAAATTGAAACATCTGATTGAAAACTTGGTCTTATCCACTATTCTGTAACGATAAAGTAAATTACTTTTTTAATAGCTAGTGTTTCCTTAATAACTTGCGTTGTTTTGCTTTGCGATTACATGAAACGTAATTCTGCAATTCTACTACCCTAATGTTTCACCTTCAGCACACACTTAATTTCATTATTTAAACAAATTACTGAAATAAATGAAGATCCACTTTCTTTATAACTTAATATAATTATCCAATGCAAAATTCAACTTTATAAATAATCGATTAACTCTAGCAAACATGATATAAAATAATAGAAAACTGAATACCATGATGACCACATTACGAATTAATTGATATCGGTATCTTTTATAGATAATAAGAGGATGGATCAAATATAAAGGAGTCTTTGTTCATAAAACACTTATTTTGAAAAGTTTCACAAAAGCACAAATTTCTCTATTTTTCGACATATCCATATCCCCTTGTTTGTCTATACATTTTTCCCAACGTATTGGTAGTTTTTTCATCCCGTATTCATAAAAGGAAGCAGGACGGGTGTCTATCCAGTTGCGCCCAAACACCTCCACCTGTTCATCGATCTGAAATCGCTAATCGCTCGCCTCCTAGTGATTTTTTAAGGGGGGGATAGGTCTGGGCAATATGGAGGGATGGAGGGTGTACCAGCTGAGTCCAGTGCATTTCACCGATTTGGGCCTGCGTTAAAGCTGCGGTATGAGACCTAGCGTTATCGTGCAAGAGTAACACGTCACGAATGGGGTGCGTCCTCCTTTTTCGGCGATAATCAAGTTGTACCTGACTTAGAAGACAGTAGTACAGACAGTAGTAGGCTGCATTAATGGTGCTTCGCTCGTGCAAAAAATCGACCAACAACACCCGAAGAGAATCCCATGTTTTTCGTTATGACTGTGTGGACACTCCCAGATATCTGAAGCACTGTGGAGTGGCAGTCCCCTTCAATAATTTTTCTAACGCATGCAATGTTAACCGACGAAATGCTGGTGCGCAGACGACTAGGATGATTTACATTTTCGACACGGTTACTCGCATCGTTTGCACCAAACATTTACACTGGCCACGAAAGCGTTTCATTTCCGAATTGCGCTTGCAATCTGCGCAAAATATCAGCTGGTTACACGTTGCGTGGTTGCGCAACGCTGCTATGCACCTCATTCTCACTCATTGTGATAGCTATTAACCACGCAAACGCAGCAATACGACGCGTCGTTTCCGTGCCACCTAATATCCCCACTTCAAGTTCCTAACGCCCCGATGCGCCTTGAACAACTATCCGGCGCGAAATTTAAAAAGACTCATTTATATTTGATCCTCCCTCGTATTTGTATCTTGGTAAGCTATTCGAAATCCTAATTGGATGGATATACATGAGTGGATCAAAAGTTTGCAGAATACTGGTATAACAGGGGAACGTACTTACTTGTATTTGGTAGTGACTTGTAAAGTTACACTGTGAAAAAATTAGTTTTATCTTTGCAATCTCCCATATTCCAAAGAATTGTAGTCTTAATCTTCTAAATCTTCTCAATTGACTACGACACTTCGTACTCTTTGGGATTCTTTGGTTTTAACAGCTTCATTAAATCAAATTTTACAAATGTGTCTCGTAAAATTAGTTATTGACTATTATTTGTGTAAACATGTTTTTTAACACTGTAACTCCCTAACCTCCTTAATAGATACCTACCAAATTTTCACTTAATTCTTATATTTATACCTGACGATATGAGCTAGAGTCCAACCAATAATAAATCAAGAATAAACTATCAGGTATAGTCAAAATTGAGTTTCGTGTAGTCTTAAACGTAGCCGTGAAAGAAGTGATTTTGGAAAATTCGGTGAAAAGGTTTAAAAGACTTCTTGCCCTCTGAAAACCCCAAAAGATATACAAGTGACATACATGGCATTTTTAAACATACCAAAGGAGTCCAAAGAGTACAAATCAATTGAAAAAATCAAAACTAAGCCTCTTTAGAATAAGAAATATTTCAAGGATAAGAGTACTACTATTATTGATATATTCATCAAGTACCGTAGCAAGTAACAACAACAAATTTTAAGGAAAATTTGGCCCAAATTACATTGCACTCAGGTCCCTTTTCACCTGTCAGCTGTTCTATTATATTTTTCGTACAATTAAGATTCGGGTTACAAAACCGTGGTGTAAATGAACGGTTAAGTCCAGACGTTTCGTCGGCAACTGCGGCTTTCACGATCCATGACCGAGAGGCGTTGTCTAGTGCTCTAGATCACTGCTTATCATTGGGGAGGTCACCGGTTCTAACCCGGGTCCGGTTGCTCTTGTCCAAGTTATCTGTGGTTTCTTTGGATCATTTAGGCAAGTAATATTCCACAGATAATCTTTCACTTCTCTTCAGTCTTCATTTCCGTCTCATCTTTCTCTCCCCAACCACACCACCCACCCATTCCCACGATTTCTGCAAGGAGGCTGAAGAGGGCCTTACGCCCTACTCTCCGGCTTTGCACTACAGTGTAGGTCGGAGGGACTGTCCGCCCACCAGCACGAGTAGCTGGTGGGAATGAAACACAAAAAGGTTTAGTACTTTTACGATCAGTGGTACTGGGTTACAAACCGCAGTTGCTGACAAAACATCTGGATCTAACCGTTCTTGGTTCTACTATGGATTCAGGCCGTGAAAGCCTATGTTCTTATATTATCTTAGAGTTGTCTGTTATTGTTTTCGTTAATTGACAATGGTAGTAACACTAATACTTATTGCATAAGAATAATGTAATTCGTGGCAACAGTGGAGAGTCATTAGAAACCAAAAATTATTTAGTTGGTGGTCCACTCTGAAAGGGTACGCGCATTTTAGGTAGGTACGTCCTGCTGGTGTTCCGCAAACCTCGAGGCAATGTATGTATTCACTTTGATCTTTGAATTATGCATTCGCTTGCCTGCTAACTTGCTCCAAAAATCTTTACCTTACCAAAGAAAAACTACCTGCTCAAAGGATACTGACAAATCATTTTCCTTGTACTAATGCCGCTTTATTGTTTTCGTTTCTGTCCTTTTTGTCATTAAAGTCGCACGTTTCTTTTTAATTCTACAAATTTATAATTTAAACAGTAGAAGGAATGCGAGGTGAATTTGCCAGACTTATTACAGACTAACAGGAACGATTTGCTCCAGGTATCTGCGCCAAGAATTTCGTACGATTATTTATTAGTATAACTTTCTATTTTTTATTTAATCATTAATTGTACTCGTCGCTTTTCGTTTCGAGCCCCTGCTCGCCCCCAAAGAATCCTTTAATGTTCGCAGTACAAAACATAAATTCGATAGATCTTCTTCCTGTGTTAATTATGTAAACACATAAAATAAAGATAAACTAACTAAAATTTTACTCTGCAGTCTCCATTAACAATTACAAATTGCAGGTATACTATCAGGGTTGAAACTCTCTTACACTCCAAAATAGAAAGAAAAACACAAAGTTTCAGTTTCAAAAACACTTTATTGTAGACACACAACAATTGTTTCGACACACAGTGTCTTCATCTCTTACTCGCCCTTTACCAAGAACTTAACAATTCCACTTTCTTCTTTCTTAGACGCGAACTGTTTCATAATCCCAATACAATCTTATTATCCAACTAACTTTAACTCTCTAGCGATTATAGCTAAATATAAATATGGAATCAACAGAAACCACTACTGCGAGGGTTAATACCCCTACCAGGATTGAATTATACTGTTGATTCTGAAAAGAAGGCATTAAAATCCTTGATCGTCTAAATATTAAGCGTCAAATATCCCACATTTTGAACGCGTCCACCAAGCAGGCACTATGAACCGAAAGCCAAATCCCACAACTGGTTTCGACCTATTGGGCCTTATCAGGTGGGCACTGGCAGAAAGGCCCTTACAGGCTTTATGATAATTATAAATATGGAATCAACAGAAACAACTACTCCGAGGGCTTGGTGGGATTTTTGATCCTTAATAGACGATCAAGGATTTTAATGCCTTCTTTTTTGGATATATTGTAGCTAATCCAACAAGTTACTCATGCCCCATTATACATTTCAGACAATTATTTACTCTTGCAAGAAACAATTCCGCACTTTCAATAAGGGCCTCCAGCGCTCAGGCTCTTTGTTCAAAATTATAGCCCTTACAGGCTTTATGATAATTATAAATATGGAATCAACAGAAACAACTACTCCGAGGGCTTGGTGGGATTTTTGATCCTTAATAGACGATCAAGGATTTTAATGCCTTCTTTTTTGGATATATTGTAGCTAATCCAACAAGTTACTCATGCCCCATTATACATTTCAGACAATTATTTACTCTTGCAAGAAACAATTCCGCACTTTCAATAAGGGCCTCCAGCGCTCAGGCTCTTTGTTCAAAATTATAGGTGATGATTTTACTACTTTTACCCCTCTTAGCCTCCCCCTAAAGCTGGCAATGGACTCCGTCGGCGGGTCAATATAGCCACCACCACTATCACATTTTATGAAAGCCGAATATTGACATTTAAACACGCTCAACACATCAAACCTTTGGTAATATTTACTTACAAATTCCGATAAAATGACAACATCCTGGATATCGAAAGTAGTTCTAAGGCATTAGTTAGTTCTGTCTTTTAATTAGCCGTTTTAGCAGTCAGATAATTCCATAATTTTGTACCATGGGAGGAGATATCTCCACAAAATTACCTTAGAAAACTAGAACATTAGAAATAATGACTGCTAGTATTTGTTCTTAACGTTTAAAATATAATCAAGAAGACTGGAAACTTTGCGGACTTGTAGAACACTGTAAATAGCTCAAACCCCAACGCCAAACATCACTAAACGTCGAAGTACTTTTGACTAATAAAGTTATATTGTTCAGAGACTAACTTATAAAGTATAGGTAAAATTAGACACAAATTGCAACTTATTGTTACATTACGTTTTCGTACATCTGAAAACGGATATTTATATTATTTATTGTTCCCCCAAATCGTTAACTTCGCACAAAACAATATTACAAGAATACAGCTACCTACACATATTTGTGCTCAACTTAAGTTATGTTTTTTCATGATGTCTGACAAGTATAGATAAAAAAACAACTAAAATTTAAACCTTAGTCTACTTTCAATGGTGCATATGTGATGAACATTTTAAATTAAATAATACAGAAAAAATAAAACTTGTCAATAACTGTTTCAATAATTTTATTTCAGTTTCATTTTGGATTGAAAACTTCAATTTCTTAAAAGCGTTATTTTTATTTTTGTTCGACAATTAGCGGCAGCTAAATAAAGTTATTTAAACTGAACTAACTAATAGTATGTACAATGCTTTGATTGGAGGTACACGTGTGATAATGACTTATTTACATTTCTTTTTTTAGACTTTCGGGTTTTAATGAAACGCCAACAATAGTGAACAAAGGGCGACTATTTTCTTATACAAAAAGCCTATTGAATAATAAATTGAAGGTTAGAAAATATAATTTATGAATATCTGCAAATACGTTACGTTGACAATATCGTCGATACATTAATGGTTATGTCCCCATTTCAGTAACAAGCCCAACGTCGAAATGGTAATTTACATAAATCATTAGACGAAATATAAATGTCACTATTACAGAACATACCTAACGACGTTACATTAATTCCATATAAATATCCCCATATGTAAACTAATTATTTTTTTCGTTTTATATAAAGCTCAATAATGAAACAAACGTATTCTTCGTAGCAATCAAATTTTAACCATTAATTCTTCTTTATTAATATATATTTAGAAACTTACTTTATGATGCAAACATTACTGGTAATATTAAACAATACCATTGAAACTTTTGTAGACATTTGTCTTCCACCTGAAGAAGTCATCATTTGGCGAAACAATTACAAAAATAATACACGTACGTTGTGAAACATTCTAATAATATAAAAAAAACAATAAAAATCAGAATATTTCACACAAAATTTTATTGTTAGCAACTCTAACATATACCTATACATATAATTAAAAATCATAATCCGGACTAAACGACCAAATAGAAACAAAAAAAAGGAAAAGATCTTACCCCAGCTAACCCTTTAAACACTGTTACTTTTTTTACTAAATACACTAAGAAGCATTGACAATTGTCATGCAGGGTTGTTTAAACTAAATGGTACATTAGGCGTTTTAGGAAAATTAAGTGTGTTAGAGATTTTTAAATTTAAAAATTTTTGAACAATTTTCGATTTTTTTCATCCGAATGTATCGAAAGACAATAGAAAAAAAATCAAATGATAAAGTAAAATCATTTGAAAAAATGAAATTATTCGTGTTTGAAGTTTTTGAAATTTGTTTTCTTTTTCTGAACGCCCTGTACAAATTATGAAGCTTAATTTTTTAGCATAACATTAGCCTTAAGACTTGACTAACTAGTGAAAATTTCAACACTTTAAGATATTTTTTATGAAAGTTATGATTTATTATAGGTTGGGTTGCGGTAGCGACCTTTTCTCTATAAATTAAGTTATCTCAGCAACGATTCAACTAAGGCATATAAGTTTGTCATCAAGGTCACCCTAAAATTTTATGCTTCGTATGAATTAGTCGTAAAATATATACCATTCCATTTAAAATGACAAAGTTGACATCAACTTCCGGTATAACCGGAAGTGGAAGACAGTTGAAATTATTTTAGATACAAAGACCACCCTTGATAACCCGTATTGCCAAATTTTTAAATCTCTAACACGCTTTCTATGATTTATATTAATTTACCAAAGATCAAATTTACCATGATCAAAGACGCCAATACTCCAAAATAAACTTATATTACTATAAGTAAGTCATCAAAGTAAACGTCACAAACAAACAAACTGAATTTAAGGTATTCTCACTCTTTTTACCTAATGTATAATAAATACTACTAACTCCCTTAAGCATTCAGTCTTGAAAATCGAAACAGGCCGACGGACGACCTTCAAATACCATTGAACTAAAGTTAGTAATGACGACCTTTAAATACCATTCAAATAAAGTTATAGTATCAGGAGATCATAAGTCGTTCTACAATGACTCCATATTGATATTTATCGTACCTACTACGTTAATTTTCAGTTCAATAGTTAGTCGTAAGGAGCAGCACATACCGGGTTAACATTTAATTGGGAGGAGCTAATTTGTTCTGATATAAATTCATTTGTTTATTTGTTCGAATGGTTAACAGCAACGCCTTTCGGTAGACATTTTAAAAAATGGGATGATCGATCGCGAAAGAGAAGAGTATATAGAGTAGATAATATTTTGTTTATTGTAAACTATAATAATTTTGAATATCGTGTAACATTAGCACACTTTTGAAACAAGGAATACATATTTTAATCGTTTGAGTGTTTTAAAAGACCACAAAAAAAGAATGCGATCGAGTGTAAATAAAGTTTAATATGTATACTATGAACAGTCAAATACACGGATGAAGAATAAAGAAAAAATAAGTAGAAAATAAGATGTGTGTAATAAGGATTTGATTAATTGAGTAAGTTTAGGTGTGTTGTCTGAGTTAGAGTGACTCTGAGTGACGAATTTAAAGAACTTGCTAACGATTGCACGCGAAAACGCTAATGAAAATGAAAGAAACATTACGCTCTTTTATATAAGATTAAAATAACGTACAACACGCACCGACAGGAATAAGACGAACATGCACAAACTCGACGTAATTACCTCATGCGACGGAATTTGTACTGAGCAAGATAGAACAAGTATCGATTATTTTGCCTCTTCATACAGGATTGCACAAATCGCATTATTTATGAAACAAAAACTTGTTAAAGCTTGATTGCTCACAGGATATATACGAAAGCCGTGATAAATTATTTATTCTATAGTCTATACAATTAAACTGGTCAGGAACAAGAACGAAATAATCTAGGTTTTGATTTTCGTTTTTAAAATAAAATACAAATCAGCAAACGCCCCCCTAAACCGCTTCAACGCTCCCCAATTTTCTCTGGACCCTATACCGCCCCCCTGTTGGCGTTCAGCATCCACAAGGGGGCGTTATCGTCCACTTTGAGAAAGACTGGTCTAGAGGAATTGCGAAATCTAATGGAGAAGGTGACAAACACAAAGAAGTAAATCACTCAGGCAGTCTTTTGTCCAACATAGGGTACGTCGAGCGGATCAAAGGAGCCCTTCGAGAAAATGTGTTTTGTAAGTTAACCTGACTACATTATGTAATCATGAAAAATATGTTGTTTTTTTATTTATAAGCACTGTTGCACTATTTCCGAACAATAATATAATTTCTCTGCCTCACTTTACTCCTATTTCTGCTTCTAATATGTCTCTAAATGGCCCTTGATGTCTCAGAAGGTGTCTTACCATCCCATCTCTCCTTTTCCTTCTTGACCTGCATTGCATCCTTTATTCTCCTACTCTTTCTAATACCTCATCATTTCTAACGTTTTCTATGTACGTTATTTTCATTTTTTAAAATATTAAACTACATTTTAACTAATAAAATGTTCAGTCCATGTACCTACCTACAATAATAACCGCAATCCTATAATTTCACCCGTTAATAACGAGTAAAACGGCATTCATATACTTAACATGAGCATACACGTTTACCTTGAAATGTGATAAAAGAGAGAATTTAACACAATATCTACCTTCGACCCTTCTTGGCTTATAAATGTTCTATTTGGGCGTTGTAAATTTGCTTTGTAGGTATATGTCCCCTAAATGTGATAGAGTTGAAATGTTAAACCCGGATCCCTAAATCGGTGTTCTTAGGTTTTGTTTTGGCTGTTTCTGTGGTTGAGGATCGCCCTTTGAAAGGATAGAAGTCATAAACCCGATTTAGTTACAACACTCTCGGATTACGCGTAATACCGTGGATTGTTTAGCATCTGCATAAAAATAAAGTAACCAAATTCTGCTCCGCTTAACTTCCTTTTCTCGAGTGAAAAAAAATCCCTTTTAATTCATTTGGCGAAATCCAAGTTTTAAAACCAGAACAGACGCCTTTATGGGGACTATAATAGAAACTAACACCCCAAATAAAATGTAATACGAGATATTTTTGAAGTTACACTTCTTGTAAAGCGTTGAAAGTGAAATATTAATTTAAATAAATACATAATTATTACTTCTAGTATAGTAATTATTATTACTTTACTAGATTAGATTGGTATCTAACTGAAGATGACATCTTGGGGGTCGAAACGTAGTATTAGACTTCTAAACATTTCATGTGAAATTTTGGGTTTTATTATTTTAGTATTAGAAAAAAACTTGTAAACACTGAATTAAGCTTCCAAAGAATTTATTTACAATTGCTACAGTTGTTTCGCTTCACAGTAGCTTCATCAAGCGATGAAGTAGCTACATATTTATATTTGTATGTATAATATAGCCTGTAAAGTCCTTTCTGCCAGCGCCCACCTGATGAGACCCGATAGGTCGAAACCGGTCGTGGGATGTGGCTTTCGGTTCGTTGTGCCTACTTGGTAGGACGCGTTCAGAATGTGAGATCTTTGATCTTAAAATTTAGACGAATAAGGATTTTAATTCCTTCTTTTTTAAATATGTTATATTTTCGTCTAGGAGTCTATCGGAATCAACAGTGTAATTCAATGCCGGTAGGGGTATTAGCCCTCGGAGTAGTTGTTTCTGTTGATTCCATATTTATATTTATATTTTTATATTTATAATATAGCCTGTAAAGGCCTTTCTGCCAGCGCCCACCTGATGAGACCCGATAGGTCGAAACCGATCGTGGGATGTGGCTTTCGGTTCGTTGTGTCTACTTGGTAGGACGCGTTCAAAATGTGAGATCTTTGATCTTAAAATTTAGACGAAGAAGGATTTTAATTCCTTCTTTTTTGAATATGTCAATGTTTTTCTCAACTTTATCGATCTATATTATATCGTATTATATAGCATGTCTCTTTACAACAATGACTTTTTATTGAACGTTAGAATTAAAACCGAGTCGATAATGCTAATACTGAAAGAAAATTCACCGGTGAATGGGACAATGGATTCGTACATTTTGTAAGCCATTTTTAAAACGACTGTATAAATTCTCCAAAATTCGTTATGCAGGCGAACAGAAGACATTAAACGGGATTTAAATTCTTGGCTCGTGCAATTCGGAGATACTTGCAGAATATTTACGAAGCCCATGTCCCCTTTCTCATATTTCCGTATTGTTTTATTGAGCATAATATTTCTTCGCATATATTTCCTTAGAATTTTGACGATTCGTTATTATGCGAATAATAATGTGCGTCAAAAATTAAATCAGCATAGTTATTTCCGAAATTATTGTCACAGATGTATGTATGTAAAAAACCCGATGATGTTTCACAACTAGAGTCCATTTCCCGTTGTGAAAAATGAACATGTAGTTATACTTTCACTTTACGATGTGAAAAAATTCCAAAACTACAAACTGCATCAAAGTTCATCTAATGATACTAAAAATTTATAGAAGCACCGAAATGGACATACGCCTTTTGACAACTGTTATTTCTAATTGTAGTATGAAAGCTTCCCGGCCGACATCAATCGAATAAAGATGATTTTCCGGGCATGTGGACCGTGGTATATAGGCTTTTTGGTTTCCTGACGTTTCGTCAGCGGCTGCAGCTGACATCTTCAGAAGCGTTGGTGTCGTACATACGACATCAGACGACTGCGAGATCGAAAGCTGCTACAACGAACAAACCACCAACGCTTCTGAAGATGTCAGCTGCATTCATAATGATAATAATTGTAAAATGTGCAAACTTAATTGTTGACACTTCGAGTGTTATTTCTGACACTAGAGTAGTTCAAATTGATGCGATTCAAACTGCCTTTCAACTGTTAATTTGACTAAACTTGTATTTACAATAAATGCGATGCTACAATGTTCAAAATGTTTTTTGTATAAATTTTTAAAATGATTGTTGTATGAATGATGAAATGATTGAATGTTTAATGATTAATGATTGAATTATATTGATTATGATTATGAGTTGTTTGAATGTGTAATTTGCCATCTTTCCAAGGTATAAATACTAATAACGCTGAAGATCAGTAGGCGTTACTTAAATTGCTAAACAAAAGTACTGGATGATGTTTAAAATATACAGAGATGAAACGCTCCCTTGCTTCTGAGAATGTCGATGTCTTGTCTAGGTAATGTTATTGACCTAGAGGGTAAAATAATATCTGGTGCTATTTAATTTTATGAAAGACGGACTTTCAAAAATGCCTCTAATAATAGGCTCCGTTTTCATAGAGTATCTTGTAAACTTAACGATATTCAATAAATCTAATAATAAACTTCATCCTAAGTTTGCTTAAATGTTTATGAATATAATAACTATTTATATGTTTGTGAAGTGTACAGAACAGTAATCCTCATTTTAATAAGTGTAGTGTATACCAAATTTTCTGTAATTAATGTGATGCTACCTACACTGGACAGTCTGGTAGGGCTATATCTATAGGGTAGGGGAATATTTGTCTGCGATAAAAAATAGAAAAAGCAACTCCAGTGGGTTTGTTGAACATTGTGTAAATTTAGATCATTCTTTTACCACCAATATTGTAAACAATTTACACTCCAGCATATCTATCTTTAGGAAACGTATCACTTCTAGAAAACCTAGAAATCAAAAAATCCTTAATAAATAAATGTAATTGAGTAAATGACCAAACAAAGTTATCAACTTACAATTCCCCGCTACTCCTGTATAAACTTTAGATTATGTGAATAGTACTAAGTAGACTGAAGCTTCAGTAATCTTTTATATTCTTGTAAATGGCCACATTGGCCGAAACAGATTTGTCGAGGGATTATTAAATTGTATGAAATTTTCCCTGTTTTCTTTTTTTTTTTACTAAATCCTTGAAATAGAAGGAACAGATAAATGTTAAATTTAAATGTAAAAGTTGAACAAGAACTGTTGGTAGAAATTTGAAAATTGAAATTTTCAGGAAAATTTATATTTATAAAAAGTAAACTACAGGAGGAAATCTTAAAGACTTTCTGTAAAAAAAATACTAAGAATTAGATTACACCCATTGTACCGAAGGAAGTCTTTGCAAAACTGTAATTAAAAAAGATGAAGAAGTTTAGACATCAAACAATGTGAAATGTTGTTGTGTAGTCCTATGTGACTATTGTTTTATTCAACGAAAACTTTCTGAAATTGAATTAATTATAGAAGAAGCAAGAAAAGAAATACTTGTTTTGTTTGTGATACCAATAGTACGTCAAGGAAAGACCAACAAAACTGGCTTAATTACAAAAAAAATCTCACCGCCTCTTCAGTTTACATTAGACGTTTCCAAATTGATGAAAACTTCAAATTTTCCTTTTCCTATGAATTGCCAATTCATTATCAAAAAGTATGTATTTAGTTTTGTCTTTATACTCTTCTTTAGTCATTTATTAACTTACAGGTTCACGGCACGATCCAAATAGGTGTTCAGGATCTCCTCCATCATAGAAACAGTAAACGTAAAAATCTTCCAAAGCAAGCAAAATTGGAAAGTGTTCTGTCGAAACTGTCTATTGTGCGGCGTGCTGATGTAAACCAAAAAGTTCGAAATCGCGATGCATGTGTAACTATTTTGACAGAATACATACTATATATTTTTATATCATGTTAGTAAGAAATAAAATATCAACCATTATATTAAAGGGTTGGCAAACATTGACTCAAATTCTCGTATACGATCAAAATACAGATTCATTTTTATTATCTTCGCGTTATTTAGTGAACAAAAACGAACTAAATGCATGTACCTATGTTTGTTATATGTAGTCGGTTTCATTTTATTCTCTTTTCTACATCGCCACGTTGAACAACCACCAACTGTAGATATATGTAACATATGTATATGTAGGTTGGCGTCCATGTAAATGATGCTCTAGGTAATTAATCCCTTGTTTTTCCCTTTTTATCACTTTTCGTACCGTCCTGCGTGTTCTCATAAAAGACAGGTTTCGAAGGGTGGTGCATTCCCTTGGGCATTCGAAATCGTTTCGTTCATCAATGGTTCGTTAGATTCCTTGGTCACATTATTTAACAACCAGGATAAAAGGACGTAAATGTTACAAGGTCAAAAACTTATGTAAATGGTTTGTTTCATTTTATCAATTCTTTGAATAAAAATACATATAAATATAACCAACGACTAAATGTCGTTCTCATTGAAACATATATCATAATTATCATTATAAAAAATAATTTAATTTAAAATTTAAGAAAAAAATAAGCTAATGGTTGTGAATGAAATTAAAAAATAACATGGATCCTAGTTTTTGTTGCCAGGTAGACAAAGTTTTTGTACATAGGGGACTAAATAGAGTACAACTTTGTTTTGTTAAAATTGTCACTAAGAAATTATGAAATAAAATCTTAAATTAAACAGAAAAGAGACCACTGAAATTGATATCGAATGTAAAAAATAATTTCATATTACGAACAGTATAATAGCTATCTACTGATGTTTCCTGCCAACTGTAGTATTTGAAATGCTTGACAAAGGCCTACTTGACAAACTAAAGCTACGATACAACTTATATTATGTGATAGGCACGCAAACCAAAGTAATAAAGAAAATTTAGTTCTTCGACAGAAACTTGTCGAAATTACCAAACTTATTAATTCACCACAGATAACTTCGAAAAGTCACTTATCAAATCGAAGTTATTCCATAAAAGAAAGTTGATATTGATACTGCCTGAATTATGATATTATATCAACTTCGTTTTACGGAACAACTTCGATTGAGAGAACTAATGAATTTGAAATCGCGATCCATATCAAGTAATTTTGATAAATTGCTAACCATTAACTAAATGTTCTTTATAAAAAAATATTATTAAATTGTGGAATCCTTAACTTGTTGAATCTAGTCCACAATAATTTAATGAAAACAACAAAAATACTTTCGAGAATATATCAATCACAGACATTTCAATTGTTTCATTGTGCAATATATTCTTGAAGAATCTGAATAATCTGAAAGAATCTATTTTTGTTGTTTTTTTTAATTGTTAAAATATAATACACTAGGTAATTATAAATTTCAAAATAGATTTTTTATTCATTGTATAAATTCCGAAGAATCCGGGATATTGACAAAACAACTATCAACTACAATAAAAAATCTATTGAAATTTACAATTACCTAGTATATTATTATTTTTTAAATATAAACGATACTTCTGAGTTTTTCCCAATAAATATCTAATAAGTAACAAAACCTCTATTTTCTGACCCTAAAAGAGTTCAGATCCTGAAGGATAATTTTAAAGGCATGGTTTTTCATTGTGATTAAAAATTCTTTATTTATTTTGGAAACAACGCTTGATTTTGCGTTCCCTCCAGTCTGCTCAATATTTTATTACTGCTGAATAAAAAATCAAAGTCAAAATGATTCTTTAAAGTATAGAAGTAACATATGATGCTTTAAATTTCCAATATCATCACTCAAATAACTCGTTCTTCATATTACAACATTCCAGTTCTAGTACTGCATCAAATTCCTACACTTGAACGAATTGTTTGAGTATACAATTTCAAAGAGATGTTACATACACATCTCATAAAGACGCCAAAAAGGTTTACTTAACTAAAGAATTCCAGTACTTCAGAAAAATAATAAAAGGACCGCAAATTAATGAAAGCTACGTTACAACTAAAATAAAAACACATGTAACTGCAAAACTCAAAAAATTAATAAGTAATTACTCAGTACCAAAAAATAGATTTCATTTTTTAAACCTTTACTTATATGAATTTTTACATCTGTCGTGTATCCTTTTGGAAAGAGTTTCCAGATACTCGGAAAAATTGACTTAATTGTGGAATGTTGATATTTATAGAACAATTCAATGACAAGATACAGAAAGAATGAAAAAATGACTTCAAAATAGTTCTTCCGCATGGCTTCATTTAATTTAATGATTAAAAGTTACAGTTAATAAACACATCAAATAGAATACACGGTTTTTAGAAAATGTAAGGAATTAATTCGTCTATTTTTCATCATAGGTATTTCTAATAAAAAATATTTTTCATATAACTACCTTAAAACGAGATATTTTTCTTGTGAAAATCGAATCTTATCTTACTCTTGATTATTCTTGATATTATCTTGATTAATTTCAGTCCTACCTCAATAAATCTTAATATCCTCTTTGAATATCTAACATATCAATATTCGAAATGTAAATAATCGTAAAATATAAAAAATTGCACTCCAATAAGCGTAATAGCTAGTGTATAAAAAACTAAAAATATTTATTTATATATAGATACATTTTAATATTATACATTTTAGCATATAGATAATTTAGAATTCTTCAATTTTTTTAAAGTAACAATTTTAATTTAATACTTTGATTCGATAGTTTAGTGAGATCTCACAATTTCAATCTTCAACAATAAAAACGTATTCATGTAAAAGCAGAAAAAGTTTCAGGACATTTTTTCCTTTTTCTTGAGCTAGATACGTTTCTCGACTTGTTCATCTTGATATTGTAATATTTTCCTATAACTAAATGATATGTGAGCATCTTATTCTTGATATTGTCTTAGTTTTCAAGAAAATGCAAGACAAGGTCGATATATTCCTGACTTTCGCGACAGCCTTAATTTTTCATTTCAGTTTTTTCTATCGATAACATGATAATAATAGTGCAACCAGTAATTGCAATTAAATGTAATTATTAACTGACAAAAACAACAAAAATAATACTCTGTGCATAATAATTACTTGTTTCAATTATTGACTACTTCATTTATTAATTATGGATTGATATTTTTCTTGCTATTATTACTATATTATTCTTATTGATTAAAAATGTATTGACATTGCATTCATTATTTTTAGTATATATTTAGTATAGCCATTTTGAACAATAAAATTTTAACCAATGATCAGTTTGATTTTGGAAACAACCCCCTCTTAAATCCTGAACTAGTTCATGACTGAAGAATTAGATGTATACTGTCGTAACATTATAATGTAGCTTTAGTGTACTGGTTATACTCCTGATGATGCCCTAATAAGGCGAAATGTACATAGAGTGTACTAATAAAACATTGTAAAGCAACTCCAAGTGTTTAATTATTTAATTATTAATTATGTTTCACCAAGAGCTAACGGCGTCTTCTATTTTTGTTTTATTACTTGATATAAAAAGGAAACACTTCCTTAAAATATTTACAACTAAATCATAAATGTGCTTATTTTTTTCCCCTAAATTAAATGTTACAGATTTTTCAGTTACTGCTATCTATAATTCAGCAGGGAACATATAATCGATGCATGTACGATACAAACAGAAAGGAACTTTTCAAAACAGCTCATAAAATATTTTCCTCACATCACGAAGTTACAAAGAAAAGTTTTGGAAAGTTCTAGAAGTTATATACCTATATGTGTACAAGTTGTAGTGAGAATGCAATGGAATTTATTTCACCTAAAGAAAAAGCAGAAACTGTCTTAAGAAACTCTTGTCTCTAAGTACTAACTTTTAGAAAAAAAAGTTACTAAACATGTACTCGTGCAAAACACGTATCATCCCACAGAAAATTACCTGTATTATTTCTAAAATTTTCAGGTCGAAAGACATCTACTACTTAATAATAGTAATAATAATTAAATAGTTTCGATCTTTACTTCATTAAAATCGATAATTTCGGCACAATAACGCAACTTAAAGTCTAACTTTTACTTTGCTTTTAGAGACTTTAGAAATTAAAAAAACATGTGAAAAATAATAATCTTGTCTTATTAAATGAAATAGAAAATGTATATAATTCAATAATTATAGATAAAGTAGTAGACGCATCCCCATTTGATTGTAATAGTATTTAAAAAAATTCGTATCAAAATCTAAACCAATACTTCTTCTGAAGATGCCCTAGTTCACCCTAATAGGACCGTTAAGAATTTAATAAAGCTATTTAGTGGAAATTAAATTGTATTTATTTTATCACAAAGTAACGGCCGAATCAATCCAATTTTTTTATTTATTTATTTATATTCTTCAAAGTTAATTAAATATTATATTCTTGCTATTATACATAAAATAATAATAGTAATGATGCCACAATACTTAAATGAACTCATAAAAATAAATGCAGACGTTCACTCGTATGACACTAGGATTAAGAATAATATACATTCAGAAAATCACAAAAAAACTTTCACACAAAACTCCATCTTTTACAAAGGGGTGAAGGATTACGACAATCTTCCAGAACATATAAAATCTAGGGATGTAAACCGATTTAAAAGAAAAGTAAAGATATTGTTATCTGAAAATGAATAGTTTAAGAAAGTCAGAATTAGTCAAGTAAGGCAAATAGTAGTAGTAAGATTAATTGTTATTTGTATTCTAAAACACTAGCAAAAGCTACAATAAAGGTATTTTTATTATTTATTTTACGAGTCACATTAATTATTTTTTAAGTAGGTAAGAACAATCTTTTTATGTTATATATTAATATAAATATGGAATCAACAGAAACAACTACTCCGAGGGCTAATACCCCTACCGGCATTGAATTACACTGTTGATTCCGATGGATTCTTAGACGAAGATATAACATATTCAAAAAAGAAAGAAGGCATTAAATCCTTTTTCGTCTAAATTTTAAGGATCACAGATCCCACATTTCGAACGCGTCCTACACAGTAGGCACAGCGCACGGAAAGCCATATGAAATGTGGGAGCTGTGATTCTTAAAATTTAGACGAAAACGGATTTTACTGCCTTCTTTCTTTTTTGAATATGTAATAGATTAGTTTTCAATTTAAGTTGTAAATATTGTCAATGAAAAATTTTTTTGTTGTTTTTTAACTAAGTGTTAAAACTTATGGAATATTTTATATATCTACAGTTTATTAAATATCAATATATCAGACTCAACAAGGTTCTTTTATAATCTGGAGCTTTATCGTTTCATATTTTTCCCCAGGTCCATATTTTTTCATATTTTTATCTCATATGTACACGTAAAAAAGAAAACGAGTACCTACCTACTCGCACGTTACAAAAACAAAAAAGTATTGCCGTCACGCCAGTTGAGCCATTGTAAACAAACAAGACAAAGAAGACAAACTATAGGAAAATCCAGTTTTCAGACAACGAATGTAAAATATGCCAGCGAGCGCGTTATCGGGGTAGAAAAATTCGGGCATCACAACCGAGCGAGCCAATATTATATTCATCCAGATCTACTACAAACAAACAATGGTACGCTATGCGAAGCGATGGTGCGATGGGGCGATAGGGCGATGACGATGGTGAGATAGCGATGTGCTGCTACGGCAATGGTCGCGCGGTTGGTTTGCATTACGTTCGCAAAACATATCTCATATTTATCGCCTGGTCCGTTGCTTTCTCTGTCTTCCTATTATAGGAACGCCCTGTTCTGGATAATGAATACTTTCCTATGTGTGTTCTGTACTTTTATTCGTTATACAGTTCTGGCACAATGTGCCGCGACAATGGGATTAAACATTCATAACCCGCGGGCGAGTCCACTGGAAATGGAAAAGATTTATGTTATAGCCCATTTATCAGGCGCCCAAATTTATTTTTCGCGACGGGCGTCACGATCATCATTTACGTTCCTTTTTTAATATGCATCGTCGGCGACACGACGCGTCCAGACGGATGCATTTGTGCGCCGGGCGCAAAATTTTGCTGAATTGTTGCAGCGCTTCCCTTTATATACATAACATCCCTATTATATATATATATGTATCTATTATGTATTTACCTTTGCCCTCAAACATTGCAAAAACAACCCCAACCGAGGTACCACCTAAAGAAGATATTTTCAAGACTACACCAATCAAACCCAGAAAATAATTTCCCAACGAAAACAAAACCTTTAAAAATGGAAATGTGACCTTTATTTTTGAAGTTACTGAAACTACAATTGTGAAAAGATCAAAGTCATTAGAAATATGAATATTTAAATTTTTCCAGAAAACCTTAGCAAGGATTCTAAATTTATAGTATTTAATATTTTTTTCTCACATTTTATCCCTAAAAAGCTTTAATGTTTCGTAAATGATAATTTTATCACGCATCCCGTTGATGTAAAGTTCTACAAACAAAAAGACTAGTTTGCAACAAGTGTTTTAAATTGATTTATAAAAATGTAATAGTAAGTGGTAATATAATCTGTGAAAACTTTAATTATATACTGATTTATTTTGCACTATTTCGTTTGATCAAAATATATACACGCAAAGGGTCTCTCGTTTACAAATTCCCAATTATGTAGACTAAAACAGTGATCTAGAGTACACATAAATAGAAATAGCGCTTGGTTTGATGAAATTGCTTTTGCCTGTGGCAATCAATACAATTTGATGTTACCCTCTGATGGAACTATAGTGTCAAAGCAACTTTGAAGCAAACAACTCATTATTACCAGAATGTTGTAATACAGCGTAATAAATGATTAAATAGAGAGAATATTTAAGTACCTATCTAGTAGAGTAACCATTTTAAAACGATTTTTTTTTGTTTCAAAAAGTAGAAGAAAAAACTTTTGAAATAAAATTATATATTCTCATCCTTGTGAATATTCCTGCTTTTGTTTCCAAAATTTAATTTTGTCGAATGTCAGCAAAATTTTAGAATTGAGATATATGCCTCTCAAATAAAAGCTTTAAAAAACTTTTCGTACTTAAATATGAGGCGCTTATGGATAACTAGCGTCACCTACAAGTAATATTCAAAACTATGAAAAAAATCAATAGAAAGAAATAGATCGCGTGAAACCATCTAAAAGAGTATCTATCATCTATCATCTTTCCAATTATCTTGTTTAATAACCTAAGTTTTTTAGATGTGTTTATTAGATATAAAACAAACATTTTAAGTTAATTATATTGTTATAAAATAGTTATGATCATAATTCGTTCATTTGTCGTTAGTATCAAGTTGTTCCATTGATATTTTGATACACATAACCAAAGGATAAATATATAACCTTTTTTTCCCATTGCAAGAGTTGTGTGGAATAGATCACAAATTAAAAAAATAGAAGAAATACAACGTGCAGACACATTTCTATTAAAATGGCATCGTCAGATTTTATGGATCTTGTACAAGAAGCTGAAAAACTCACAGCAAACATAGAAGGTACTTCGGAACTTCCAAAGGTGGAACGGTCTTTGCGACAAGTTTTAGAAGCATCAAATGAACTCTACTCCAAAGTTGCTCAAGCAGGTGCTAGGGACATTCAAGCGTATGTTTTTAAAATGTAACTTAATTGTTCCTTTACACATTTAATGTTTAATTTTACAGGAACATTTTGTTAGGCTCAAAAGGAGTTGATCTCCCTCGTATCGCCCAAAAGTTGGAAAATATTAGTTCAAAACGTACATTTGAACCTATTGCAGCAACTGATGATAGTGACTTACAGACCTGTTTAGAGAATGAAATTAAAAGTTGCATTCTAAGTGTGGTTGATGCAGAACATAAAGCTGTAAGTGATGTGCTGTTTTCATTCTAAGTGATGTATATAAATTAGATTCTTTTAAGTGTCTTGAAACTGTGAATCAACATTCTTGGGAGCATGAATTAGGAGAGTGGAAAGAGGAAAAAAGAAAAATTTTAAATGCAATGTTAGGTCCTTCAGAGAACTTTATAGACATTGGGAAACATACTAGTGTATTTATGGAACCTCCAGCTCTTGGAGCTACAGCTTTAGGCTATTATGAGTCAATATATGCATCCAAAATCATTGAATACAATCGAGCAATTATTAAAGGAATATTCCGACCACATCTTGTAGAATCATTGATAAATGCTGCATCAGAATTTAAAGAAACAGTAAGCCACTTTTTGTTGCTTGAATTTATAACATATAAAATTATTTTTTTGTGTAATATTCTTCTAATGGTATTTATTTATTTTTAGAAAGTTAATGACATGTGGGAAATGATAAAATATATGATTCAAGTTCCACCTTTTCCATCTACTGAGGATCCATTAAAAACGAGAAATAGTCCAAGGATTATTAAAGCTCTTGTTAAACAGGCCTGCTGTTATCTTGAAGAAAGGTGCATATACAATTTGTTTTTTTCTTTTATCTACATAATAATTCTGATTTATGTTTTACAGGTATAAGATATTCATGGAGAGTGTGTTAAATGAAAACTTAAAACAAGCTCAACGAGGAGGAGTCCCTGGAACATATTCCTTAGTTAGAAGCTTTGTTGGAATTCGTTTGAAGGGAGAATATTTGGGTTTACAAGATGGAATGATTGATGATCGACCTCTCTGGCCAATGGTATATTATTGCCTTCGTAGTGGAGACATAAGTGCCACATTATATTGCCTTAAAAAATCAGAGTAAGAAGATTTATTGCATTCGTAATTTTTTATTTTTGAAATTATTAAAGAGTTTACTTCATTAAATAACTATTATTTTATAGTTTACATTGTCCAGAATTGGTCGAGTTATTAGAACTTTTATTTACGAGTCCAGAGAATTCACAAATAGCAAAACTAGAATCAAACATTAAATTCCACTACAGACGTTTCGTTCGTAATTCAACAGACCCCTTCAAACGAATTGTATGGGCCGTATTGGGTTGTTGTGACGTCGTTGACGAACATACAGAAGTTGCTAAGACAGCCGACGATTATCTTTGGCTTAAATTAAGCTTAGTCAGAACCGATTATGATAAAGAAGACCACATCAAATATTCTGATTTACAGGTACCGTTTTTTTTTTTTTTTTTCATTTTCAAATTTAATTCGTACACCATTTTTTTGTAGACTACTGTCTTGGAAGAATATGGAGAAAATCATTATGATGCCATGAACCACCCACACCTCTATTTTCAAGTTTTGGTGTTAACTGGACAATTTGAGGCAGCTCTCGAATTCCTTGCTCGCATTGAAAAGTTCAGGGTTCATGGAGTCCATATTGCTATCGTCTTAAATGAGTTATATATGCTTGCAGCCCCGAGAGATCCTGCAGCTCCACTAAGTATGTATTAAATTGAATGTAAATATACTTTTAAAGATGGTGACTGGATGAAACATTTAATGTAATACAAATAAATGCAGTAGTTAGTTGTTTCGAGGAATTTATCAAAATATAGTTGTCTTTTATAAATAAAATTTTTGAATTGAAAATAATGTATTAAAAATTTTTTTTTAGTTTCTATTGATCCAATGGACATAAAACCTGGCCGACGTTTGAACATGGCAAGACTCATAATGTTATACGTTCAGAGATTTGAGCTGAGTTGTGTAGCAGAAGCAGTACATTATTTCTTTTTCCTGAGAAATTTACGAAATAAGGACAACATAAACTTGTTCCTAATAAGTGTAAGCGACTTAGCTCAAGAAACTAAAGATTATGAACGTCTATTTGGGAAAATGCAACCGAATAATGTACGAAGTAAGGGGATGATAGACGAGTTCAAGACTGCCGGAATAAGTACTGAAAGTCTTATAGAAGTTGTTGCTGAACAGTGTGTAAAAAGAGGCGTTTTCGAAGAAGCGGTGGACCTGTTTGATCTTGCAGGGGTATAGACGATTTTTATTAAGGCTTTTGTTATATATTTTGTGACATAAATGTAAATTTCAGAATCAAGAACGAGCCCTGAATCTCCTGTGCATTTTATTAGCTCAAGTGGTGCATCTTCCTAGTAAAGATGGATCTTTAAGGGAAAGACTAGAGGCGAAAGCTCACATAATTGCTGAAAGATATTCTAGAAGCGGTTTTAACTGCTCTTCCCAAGTCGCTTCTACCTTTTTAGTTTTGAATGATTTATTAACGTTCTTTGACCAGTATCATGCCAAACAATATGTGCCTGCATTAAAGGTTAGTAGAATTTATATTATTAGTTACTTATTATGTTTAATAATATAAACTAAAAAAAAATTGCTTTTTAATGTTTCAAGGTAATTTATTAAACTCTACAATCGTTTCGGGTGTTTAGCCCTTTGTCAAGAGTAATTGTTTACTGACAAAGGGCTAAACACCCGAAACGATTGTAGAGTTTAATAAATTACCTTGAAACATTAAAAAGCAATTTTCTTCTTTAGTTTATATTCAACAATGTTTCATAATACAATCACCGAAAATTCAATTTCCTTTATAATAATATTATACACTTTTTTCCTTTATTGATCTTTTTTGTTATGGTTATATTATATTTCAGACATTAGCCGATTTAGAACTAATACCTCTAAATAGCAACGAATTGGATTTAAGGGTTTCTGGTTTTAAAAAATTGTCCAACGAAATTTGTAAAGTGATTCCTGACGTTCTTTTAGCATCGATGAACATTTTATTTGCACAGTATCAAAAGGTTAAAGGCAATGAATTTATGCCTTCCATATTTCAAGGCATTTCTGTTGATAAGGTACGCATATTCGCAAAAAAAAATTAACTAATGTAATATGTCTTTAGTATGCTTAATAAGTACTTCAGATCGTTTACGATAATTGCGGCAGACAGTCTTTATTAAAAGATAAATAGTTCTTAATTTTTTATTTTTGAAATTTAATAATTGTGAATCTTACAGTTTTAAATAAATGCAAAGAAAAATATTGTTACAGCAACTACAGTACATTCGAGACCAAGCCAGGGTGATAACAAATTTCACAGGGATGTTGCCATATCGAATGCCAGGGGACACAAACAGTAGGTTGGTTCAAATGGAAATTTTAATGCACTAATTTTCGCTAAAATTTTTTGTAATAAATTATTTTTCACTTAACAGTGTCAGGTCCACATTTTTTAACCAAAAGATCCTCAGAAAAATCAATAGATGATCCTTCTTTCATCTGAAAATTGTAACTTGTAATCTCTATTTCATTTCATTATAATTTATACAAGTTTTACTTAAAAAATTCTATTAACCAGTGCAATTGCAACACAGCAACATGAAGTAAGCTATTTCTATTACTTATTAAAAAAGATCAAGTATTCTTACACGCTTATAGTCCAAGAACATTTCCTTAAACTCTAGAAAATCAGAAAATGTTGCCAGTATCTCAAATATCTCTCCATCCAACTCTGCCTGTCTTTCTCTAAAATATCATTTATTTAAAATTTAATTTTATGTACATTTTACTAATTGATAATTGTTAAACATACATAAGTTCTTCCTCAAAATTTTTCATGCTGAAGTTTTCGATCCTCTCCATTAGCTTCTTTTCAATATACTTCTCAATTGTCTCTTGGTATGAATAGAATATATCGCTATATATTAGTTTATTTTCTTCATCATTGTCAAAATACTTCCAGTGTTTTTCCATGAAATTTGTAAGGATTTCAACAAACGTCGTATCCATTATAATCTCTTCAATATAACCAATCACTGCATGAAAACTTTTGTCAGATTCCTCTGAGCACTCATGGAAAAAACTAAACATATCAATATCATCGTCCTTCACAATTTGGGAATCCAACAAAGTGAATTTGTTCTTGCAAATTTCTACATTTGAACTCATTATTAGCAATTTAAAGAACATAAACGTAAAATTTCAATTAATCAATATTAATATATTTGTATCCATGGTAACTCAAAATAATTACATTCTACTTCAATCAAAACAACATTTGGTGTATTTAAATTAAACTTCCATTCATAACTTTTGGATTTATAGATTACAATTTAACTAAGAAATTGAATTGAATAATTTGCTCAATAGACTATTGTAACTAGACTTCTACGAGTTATTGACAAAACAACATTACTACAATACTCACTTTTGCATTTCTACTTTCGAAAGAACATTAAGGATATTACAATTAATTACACTTCCATTTTTATTCAGTACATGGTGTCTAATCGTAAAATAACCACAACACCAACAAAAATTCACTCCGTTGTTAGTAATTTTTCATAACCATTAACCTTATATTATAAAATTTGATTATGTATAGACTTATGCCTGTTTTTTAAACGTTTGTTGTAAATTCCCAAGCTATTTCCGAAGATGTTCATAAAGAACATGTAGTACTTAAAAGGACTAAGTAACATATTTAAGCTCGACTTGCAGAACAATTTTCACTTTTTATTCTTTTCTATTGCATTTTATTTGAAGAAATAAGTCGAAAACTCTCAATAAAGTACTGAAAAATCTGTTTTTATTTGTAGAATTATAAACACAAAAGAGAGGTTATACACCACATTGTATATTATTTTTACATCGATGTTCTAAATATACATCTACCATAGATTAAAACTATCACACCCTACCGTAACTTTAAGGCACAATTAGTAAAAATTGTAACCCTTTATATTAATTTTCGTTGATATTTATTCTTAAAATGAAACAATTTAATATACATTCTTCATTAAAGTTCATGCTGTACTTATTTAGTAATCTTTTTATATAATATAATAAATTAAATATATTTTCACGGTATAAAAAGGGAGGTTACATAGCCACATCCATTTAGTAACTTCTAGTGACTTTTCTGGGGGATTACTTTTCCAACTCATGTTCTCCTAATACTAAATCTCGAAATTTTAATCGCGCGTTTGTGAATTTCTTTTGTAGTAGAAAGATAAATTCATGTTAATTGGGTTGCCTACGTTCAAGAGCACTAATTTTAATTATAATTTAAATAAACTTCCCGCTAAAAACATAGCAATTTTCATTTAGTGACTTCTAGTGACTTTTCTGGGGGATTACTTTCTGAACTCATGTTCTCCTGATACAAAATCTCGAAATTTTAAACGTGCATTTGTGAATTTCTTTACGCCAATTGATGTAAAATGGGTTGCCTATACTTAATAAGAATATGTTGCAATTAGCAAATAATTAATAATTAACAATTACCACTCTAATTAAGAGTATATTTTTAATTATTTCAACTGAATCGATATGATAAATGATCCTGTTTTCTTTTAATAATGCAACAAATGTTCTTTTCTTCAGTTCTAAGTCTAAATAAACAATACACTTATGATTTAGTATTTTTATTTATTCAATTATTATATCAATTAAATTTATAACAAGCTTATTATATATAAAAGAATTACAACTTCCTAAAAAGCTAAATCGAATGTACATACATATATATCTTAACTGTCCATATACAATTTTATGGTTTTATATTATTTATTGTTATGTAACAATCCCACAAAGCAATTAATGAAAAATTTAGGTTTTATAAATCATATTCTAGTACAACAAATAGTTTATCCATCCAAAAAACTTTTGAAGAATATAAAATAAAATAAATAAATAAATAAATAAGAATAATCAAAACTATTACAACTAGATATTTTAAATTTTAGCTTCTTTATGTAAGAGGAGTTTTACGAAAATTAAACCCCAATGAAGTGTGATGTTTAGTTTATGTAAACGAAATATGAGTTGTGGTTATCATTCTGAAACGTCACATTATAATCAACACATCCCTTTACAACTCTACCTAATCTTTTTACAAAATCACTTCTTATTAAAATAAATATACACACGATACATCATTTTATCTTAAATTGATTATCGAATAGATTTGGAAAAGTGTTTGTCCACAATAATAATAATAACAAATAATAAAATTAACAACTTACAGAAGTTTTTGTAATTAAAATATCAAGTAGACATTTATTTATATTAAATTTAATTAATACTATTATTATTAGCCTTTCTAATTATCCTATTATGAATTTACTGTTCAAAATACTAGAAATAAGTACATAAGCACTTTTCAAATAACATAAATTAATCTACTAACCCTTTTAAATATATTATACATATTTAACAATTAATTTACGCAAGCTATACATTTCCATTACATTTGTCTGGGTTCTTCTGTCTTGTGATTGTTGGTAAGTATTTAATATTTTGTTCATTACTGCCATATTATTCAGATTACACCAAATATAATGATTAAACAATTGCGGGAAATATATTTTGGTAGTAATCCTCTTACTATTTTCTCTTTATCCATCAACATATCCCTAAATACAAACCAAAATGTATTAAATACAGTAATTATATTGCAGTAGCCTTCACAAATCGTTATTAATTATAACTATTGATAATATTGTAAACTAGGATATAATTCCATAAATGAATGGGTGAAACAAGAGGTTTATTTTATTTACCCTTTTGTATTCCTTTGTGACAACATAATTAAGCAATAGTTACATATATAGTCTACTAGGACTATCTGGAGGGGATCATGCACAAAAAAAAAACAATAAAATGCAAAACATACACCATCTTTAAATAAATGAATTGGGCAACTTTTAATTATCTTTTAAAAAGGTTGAGTAACAAAATTCGTGTAATTGTTTGTATGGAAGTATTAGATAATAAAAGTTAAAAATAGAAGCTTTCAGGTAATGTAACTCCATATTTAAAAATAAATAAAAAACACACTTGGAGGTTAACAAGAATGAAGAAAGGAAAGTGAAGATGAATAAACGTTTAATTAATCATATCTTCAGCACCTAAAAAAGGCACAGTGTGCTGAAATAATTATAGTGAATACATTAACTATTTGTAAACTCCAAGTGTTTTTTATTTATTTTAAAAAAAAATTAGACAAACTCAACGTATTAGAGAGGAGAGAAATTGTACACAAGTATTTATAATTTTAACTTTCTAATATGTAGTAACATACCTATATAATTGAAGTAGACATAATATTCAAAATATGGAATTATTTTATTTTTGTAATGTCTTGTTAATGATGTAGATGTAGAATTTTTCCCATATAGAAATCAACTGATTAGTAATCTGTAAATATAAAATATTATGTAATTATCGTTTTAATGTTAAAATTTATTTATTTAGAGCTGTTGTTTTTGAGATATTAGTTAACAAATATTTTCTTGGCTACAAAATCATTGGTAGTTTGTGTTAAAAATTCAAATATAGTATTTTTTTATAATTTTTTTATTAATTTCTTTTGAAATTTATTGTATAAAAACTGATTAAATGAAATTAATAGTAAATAATGTGAATAAAATTTTTCAATAAATGAAATACAATCAAAATGAGATTTTAGCAAAGTTAAAAATTAATTATAATACAATTGGTATGTCAATTCTTTACATCTCATGCAACTAATCAATTTAACTTAAACTTTAATTCAATTATTTTGAATTTTGCTCTTGAAATTTTATTAACAGATACTCACTTAAACTGGATAATGTTTTATCTCAATTATGTATCTAAGAAGTATCAAGTTATTTCATAACATATAATCTAATGTAGCTTTGCAATTCATACCGAATCCATCAACTCGTAACTCCTAAATGCACCCGTCTCTTGCCTGTCACACAACCAATCTTAAAAAAAAACATTCTTTAATAAAGAGATAAACCTAGTTTAAAGGCACTTTTTCCACTTACGTTTCATTGGTATTGGTAGCAAATATGTTATTAATTGTTCTTCAGTCATTTCAATTGTTAGGTGTACTGAAATAAAAATAAGGTAAGACTCATTAAAAATATAGTTTTAATTAAAATTACAAATACAGAACTGCAAAAAACAGCTAGCGGCTTGAACAAGCGAGTAGGAGTAGCTATGTTCTCAAATGATTTTAATTATTTTGTGGAGAGCAAATACAATATAGGCATAATAAATATAAATAACAATTTACCTTAAATTAATATTTAGGCACTAAATAATTAAACGTTTATTTATTAAATTAAAGTAAAACACTGACAAATTTACTAGGCCAGCAGAGACTAACTAATTCTAGGTTATATTCACAATTTCATACTTTTGAACTTCTGACTACTGTGAACTAATACACCAGAGCACAAAAGAACTACTATAGTTAAACATTATAATTTAACCTTTTATGACCAGTTTTTAACGAATTATTATCAATTTATTAATATACTGAACATAGCACTTATTTTTATTTACAATTATAAACTAATTTATTATGTTAAGGTAGTTACAATTGTCTACCCTATAGGTTATCTGACAGATACCAGGAGTATTTATTCCATTCGTTTGCTGTTATGGAAGCAGTTAACCAAAAATAGTTTAGCTTTTAAGTTTGTTGAGATTATTATTTTCCCATTACTCTTATCACAACATAATTTTAAAATGGCTACAATTGTGAGAATAAAACGTACTTTGTGTGAAGAACCTCTTGACGCTGTGGTTATCAATTGCAAAAGGAGAAAAGTTGAAGTTCCAAATGAAAATGAGCACACTGCAGTTTTCAAATTTATTGGAACAACTAAAACACAGGTAAAATGGCCTACATATTGCAAATTACTGTATTGTTTTTTATGATGTTTTTAATATTATAGGAGGAAGATGTCTTCAAGCACATCAACTCTACAAAAACAACTGCAGAAGAAAAGTATAAAAAACACGTTTCTAGCATTACAGAAAAATTAAGAAAACAAGCAATTACTGCTTCTAAAAACAATAGATATAAAATTATAAATTGCCAAAGATTAAAAAACGAAAATATTTCAACGAGTAGTTTAGTAAACGAAAAAGAACTGCATTTTACTATTTACGATATTGAAAATGAAAGAGAGGACAATAATTCATCAGAAACTAATGCAGATTCATACCTTTATGATTTATATTATGCCCACTGGGATGAATTCCAAAAAGGTGTAGAAGACAATGAGTTAATAAGGTAATATTTTCATATTTTACATTTATGTTATAAATCGTATAAGTTTTATTTCTATTTTAGTGTATATCCATTAAATGATCAACTTATATATGGTTCATACAGAGACAATGGAATAACTGAAAGATTTACAGATGAAAGTGAGGATTCTAATGATGAAAATAACTGGAGAAACGATTATCCTGATGAATCAGATATGGAAAGTGTTACAGCAGATGATATGTTAAATGCAGTAAACAAAATTAGTTTAAATCACGAAGATAGTTTGTCAAGTGACGATGATGATGGGGAGATTTACAATGATGATAGCATGGAAAAGATAGAAACTGATACAACTGATGCCGATAGGTACGGGAAAATGTATGCTAGATTCAAAGCAAGAATTAGAAAAGAAGAAAATATGAACAAAGAACTCTATTATGGGGACATAGAAGATGATGATGATAATTATTAACTATAGTTTTATTATTTAAGTCTTCTTATTTTATCATTATTTGTAATACCTACTTATACTAAATAAAATTAATATAAATACATCCTTTGAATTCCTTTTTAACAAGAATGTAACATAATATGTTTTCAGTAAGGAGAACAATAAACTGAGGCTTATTTACAAATAACGATAACAGGTGAATTAAATTAGAAAATAACAAAGAAATTGTAGGCATGCAAAATACTTACAAATTATATAGTGTGGCCCAAAACGCACTTTATTATCTACGGAATTTTTTAATATAAAACTTGAATGATTCTAAACACACGATTTGTTCAAAATTTCATTTTATATTATTACATTTAAAAGTGCCTGTGCAGATTTCATAAATTACTATAACAAAAATAGAAGCTTATAAATTCAAATAGCATACCTAAAATCTACAATGTTAAGTTTAAGCAAGCTCAAAACAATTTTCTTAATAACTAACTTGTTTTTAGACATTTTAAAGCAAATATTACCAACAAAACAAAGTAATTATAAGGAATAACGAAATTGTACGTAATTTAAACTTAAAAATTAACGCAACGATGTATACCCATCGATAGCACCGAGGGTGACTAACTTAGATATGTAAGTTTACTTGTTATAAACAAGTTTGGTGCATCTGATTGGCTGTTACGACGGCGGCCATTTTGCTATCCGCCAAAACTAGGCCAAATAAAGTTCATTGAACTCACGGGAATCTCCTAAATAAAAACTAAACAATGTAAAGTCTCACGAAGAAAAACTTTAATAAAGGATAACTCATGTATTTTTTTACCAAAATAGATGCTGTTTTCACCTAATTTTAGAAAATTTAACGCTGCTTAACATTATGTATAACATGTTATAGAATATATACAAACACTCGATTAAAAAAGCACATAAAAGCATAAGAACTTGTCATATATACACATAAATAAAAAAGTGTCTCTCCGCAATATCGAAATACTTGCCTTTTTTAAATTCATATGGTTATTTGTATATTATTAAGGCACAAACAACCCTTCAAAAAATGTGTTTGTATGCCCATCTGTCTGTCTGTACAGGCTAATTTTCGAACCAGCTAAACCGATTTCGATGGGAACTTTATAGACATGAATATGGCTATCAGGAGTGACTTAAGATACTTTGTATGTTGTGTATTGATTTTAACAGTTGTATTTATTATAATAACAATTAGAAATAGTTTCCATTAAATGATAATAGGTGTAAGTTCAACCATAAAAAAAGTTCTTTAAAATCTAGAAATATGAAAGAAATAGACAAAAAAATCGCACAAACAACACAAACGGCACATTTAAATAGCAAAGTTATTACCTATAAGAAAAAAATTGTATGTACGTACGATATTAAAGAGAGAAAAAAATCTGAAATAGATCATCTCTAAATGTTTGGATATTTTACATTACATTTTAATTAATTTTATTTTGGATATAATTTTACGAAATAGGTTTACAAAAGGTACAGATCTAACGGTCGTTTTCTATGTGTACATAACATTACTCGACTTTCTCGAATTTGTTGGTAATCGGTGCACAGCATCTGGGATTAAATTTTATTTACGTTCGACCGCGAAATATGCGCTGATATCAGTAAGCAGCAGCAACCATTCCTGTATTTTTACTCGCGTAGTGGAACCATTTGCATAAGGCCATAATAAATAAAGTAACTTATCTAGGTGCATGGAATATATGCATGCCCTGCTCAGATTACTTAGATTCGATAACTGCACATATATATAGTACGAACATGTATGTATTGTACATACGAACATATGTGTGTTTTGGTACCCACACAAGTATAACTGGGTCTACCCACGGTTCTTTTACGTTTGTGTAAATGTACCTTACCTACAATATACACGGTGTTCCGATAATAATATATAAGATTCAATTTATTTTATCACTGTATCAAGTTTCAAATTTTTACATTTAATAATTTCTAAGAAAAATAATTGAAAGAGAATTGTGCACTTTTGGAGTTATATCGGACTTCTTTAAAGGGAACAAAAAGTTACATAGGAGAAATAGTAAATTTGTAGGGTACTTACCAGTGTGCATCCATCTACAGAATTTGATCGTTTCTGAAAAAGTTGAATATCGTTTTTATATTAATGTGAAATTCTACAAATAAAAATAACCGTTAATAAATTCCGATTAAATTAAAAGTATCATTAATTTATTTGCCATTTAACCCATGATTTTGATTATCTTCGTAATCTTGTCTTCACCAATTTTAATTTTAAAAAATTGAATATCTTCAACCAAAAAAAAATTGCTACATAGCAAAATGGAGTGAAACAACAAATGAAATTGGAAATAAATAATTTATTGTCTTTAAATTGAATCACTGAACTGTGTATTCGCTATCGGTGTTTCGAACACCGTGTCTCAGATAATTATAATAACTATAACATTTAGGTATCCACTTTACATAAAATTTTATACAGGAAAATTGATTTTGTTTAAAAAGTTAAGCTTTTACAGGCCTATATTCGAGTAAAGATAGAAGCACAATTAATTTATAATTAATTAATTAGTGTATGCTTTGGCATATATTATATTATTATACAAGTCGAGAACAATAAAATTATAATTTTACAAATTAATGTACAAAAGAGTAACAAAAACATTCTATACAAATAATAGATAAAATTTAACAAAAAACTTCACAGTCACTCACCAAATAAAAAAGTGTTTGTTTTGTGTAAGTGTGTTTATATAAATATACTGTAGCACCTTAATTCCTTTTATTTAACACACCTGCTGATAGTAATAAATCATATTGATCGTAGTGTGTTATAACCGGCTGAGATATTCCATCATCCAAATTAATTACAATAAACTACAGACGATTCACGAACAAACCAGAAAGTTTAATTAATTATTCAATTATTATCGTTACTTTATAACACGCTAGCTTCTGTTGTAGTGTGAGAAGGTTGATTGTTGTTATTAGAATTTCCCGCAGATAACTCGCCAGCGTGGCTAGAACAGTAAAACTGTTTATGTGCGATATACGTTGAGTAATAGTTGAAAGAAATATCACACGACTTGCAATATTTAGGTCCAGCTTTAACAGCTTCTTTCAGAATCTCTGCTTCCGTTTCAGATTTTGTTGTATTCTCTGGAGGTGTTGTATCTGAAAATTCCGATTTTACAATTTCGTCCATCGGAGCAATAATTACTTCCGGTTCTATTGCTTCCTTTTTGACTAGTATCTCTTCGTCTTCTTCGAGCACAGGCATTGATGGCATTGATCTAGAGTTTTTTTCTGACGAACCGTTCGTTATCGATTCCGAACATGCTGGACTATGTATTGCTTGCATATGACGTATTAAATTTGTCTTATTAGATGAAACGAATGAACAATGACTACAGTGATGCATAGTATCTACTTTGCTTTCAATACCGGGCGAAACAGTTCTTTCCTCTATTCCGGAAGTGCCTAATGTTGGGGCCATATTGGCTTCCACTATTTTCGTACCGTCATCCTCGAGGATGTAATTGATGTATTTTTCTTCCTAATTTAAACAGAAACTGTTTTCTTTTATCGTACTAAGAACATTAATATACCATTTATACAATATTTAAATTAAATTATATGAAGAAAGAAATTATTGACTTTCGTTGTGGAATAAACTAAACGTACACGAACACACACTTGACTTTTATATATATATATATATATTAATTTGATTAGTTAATCGAAAATTTAGAGTGCAGATAAAAAATTAGCAAAAATTAGGATGGTGTACATTTTTTGGGGACCGTGCATAAACTACATTTGATTTTTACTATATAAAAAAATAAAATAAAATTCCAAATTACTGATCGTAGGTAAAAACTGATTAATACACAGTGGTCAAAATCTGAATATTAAATTTGATTTAAACGATTTTAATATCCGTAATTGATTGAATGTTTTAAGTTAACAATTTTTTATAAATTTCTTGTATTTCTCGATTTCCCGGGAATAAACAGACGAAATTAACTAAGAATTAAAAAAGTTGAAAAATCAGAAGCTCCTTTTGAGTATATTTTTTAAAAAACTGAATATCTTCTATCGCAATTGATCCCTGAAGCCCCAGGGCACTGCGCTATATTATCAATATGACATTTCCTGTACATTTGTACGTCGTGGCCAGTAAGACGTTTTAATTAAAAAAGTTATAAATCTTACCTGTAAATCTGGCGATCTTTTGTCGAAATGCATCCTAATATGGGTTCTCATACCTCGGAGAGTATTTCCTTTGTACCTGCAAATGGTACAGCGATACGCTTTGACTCCGTTATGAGTGTCCATATGCCTTTGAGCGGCATTAGAAGTGGGACTTATTACGTCACAACAGGGACATTTCCATCCGGTCAAAGGTCCCGGAGTAACGGAACATTGATGGCCCGGTTCCGCAACGGCCCTACACTTTCCGCAACGTCTGATTTCCAGTTCGCCTCGTTTTAAACAGTAGTACGCCTGATGAGCATTCAAATTATCCAGAGAAGTGAACTTTATACCACACGCAAGACAAATGAGTTGCTGATATTGTCCCGCGGGACTGTTGGTGCCCGTACTTCTCGGACTTACGGGAGGACTGACCGATGTTTTCGTGTCTTCCTCTTGGATTCGTACCGAACAGTAGTGCTTCTTGTGTATGAGATAATTTTCATGTTTACAAAAAACTATATTGCACTCTTTACACTTTGAAACTCCTTGTTTGACAAGAACTTGAGGTGTAGTTACGGAAATATCTTGCAAATCGCCAGCAGCCAATCTCAGGTGTATATCAGTCGCAAGAAGCGGTAATCCCCCTGGCCGAAGAAGAAGTGGATGTAGGGAAGGCGGTATCCCGTAAGGCATTTTAACATTTTTATTGTCGGGACTGGGTTGGCTTTTGTCAATTATTTCCAAGTTCGATTTCGGAGTCGATCTCATTCGGGGACTGTTACTTCTCGACGAGTCGTGTTCTTGTTTACGTTTCGGCGATACACTAGGTGAAGTTTCGATTTTCGAATTAGACGATGGCGAATTATGAGCGACAGGTACGTATATATTATTTTTATCAGGCGTAGGAGATTTTTTCAACGACGATTCCTTTACACGTTCATCTCTTAAGTCTACAGCAAGATCTTTCGATTTGGGATTCTTTCTGACACTAAGATCAAGAGGAGCAACAGCAGCAGAAGTAGCAACAACAGCAGCATCTTTGGTACTACTGGGCGGTTGTTCTCGAGGTTTATTTTGAGATTTCTGATTATCCTGTTCCACCACGGGCGGCACAGTGACCGCTTGAGACATGGGTTGTAAGGTACCGTTGGGCAACAGGAAGCAGGGTGTGTCTGGATTAGGTAGACCGGCTGATGGCATGATCCCGGGGAAAATGTGAGCACCTCGAAAAATCGAATATGGCACGATTAGAATGGGATTCGTTGGCAACGCTAAGAACGGTTGTTGTGGAGATACGTTATTACAAGAAGGAGATGGTGGCGTCCTGCATGTGTTAGCATCAGCAGGAGACGTAGGATTAGAATTGGAAGCGATACTCGATGCAGCTTTCGAACTGGTAGATTGAGCCACAGAAACGTTCGGAACGGCACCGGTAGATTTGTTTGTGTGTCTCGAACTGCAATAGTGCATTTTGTGAGCTCGGAATGTTTTCTGAGAACTGAATCGTATATCACAGTCGGCACAGTACCGATCCTGACTATTGTCAGGATTATTCTCTCCGTTTGTGGTTCCCGTGCTTGCAACGGAAGGACTCGGTGATACTGTATGCATTCGCATGTGACGATTCAGACTGACTTTCTTATCTGCGCTGTACGAACAATGCGTACAAGTGTATTGTTTTCCTGTTCGTGCGCCCTTAGGAGGATTTTCGCCAACATCCTGGTCGGATTGATTATCACAATTTTCCGACACAGCATTCGTCTTATTGTCATCTGTGTCATTTGAGGTTTTGTTAGCGCGATGAGAACAGTAGTAAGTCTGATGAGCTTCCAGGGTGCTCAGCGAAGAAAAACGAATTCCGCACGGACTGCATAAGAAAACGGGAATGGGGGGTTGCCTTGGCACGTCCACGGGTTCGGTAGGAACAGAAGGTTCTGGTAATGCGGTTATGGTCGGTGGTATGATAAACCGCGTGTTTGTCAAAACGGTTTGAAGAGCTTGCGGTAAAGACGCTAAATATTCGTTTGTATTTGGAGGAGAAGCGTTAGATTCGTACTTGACACTTGGAGACGTTGTTACAACCGTTGGATGCGTTTTTAGAGCTGGATCGGTGGCCAAACCGACTTTAAGTCTCAAACGCGGTGTCAGTTTATCCGGTTCCGAGTTTGCAGTTTTAGTATTAGAATTAGTCTCGAGTTCCGCGGGTGATTTTTGCGCCGTTTCGGTAGAAGATTCGGCGGCTTCGGATGCCGGTTCCGTAGGTGCAGTGTCTGCTGGAGATACAACGACCACTTCGTCCGTCGCCATGGCATTGGCCTCTCTACTACCCCACTCCTCTTCTTCACCTGGATAAGAAAGAAAAGAAAATGTAAATGCAAGTGCGACCGTACTGGGAAACATGAAATAAGGCGATAGAATCTACAACGGGAATTCGAAGAGAGCAGCGAAGATATCAATCGCTGACAGTGACAAGTCATAAAATATAGCGAGTACCATAGGGGAGAGTGTTGCTTTCCAGGACCGTATGTATACCTCTGCGAATGTACAATCTCAATTGTTCGATTGTCTGCATTTTAAAAAGTAATAAAAAAGTAGCACAAAATGATAATTTATACTATTGTACTCACAAAACAGTTGATTATCGTTTTAAATAAACAAACAAGCAACTAACTACTTGAAAACGGTCTTTTTATTGATAATATAGGTGATACGGTGCTATGACCAAATTGAAGGACAGTTTTGAGGAGTTAAACAAACAAATCGGAACCAAACCAAATAAATACGTAAATGATAAGGTTCATAAATATTAATTGAAAATTATCAGAATTTTTGAATTGCTAAAGGTTTTTAATTGGACATCAAAGAAGATTATTAGGAAATTCTAGTGTTTCGAGATCTATCTATCTATCTACTTACAGGAAATCAAAACTTAGTATGGTTCCTGAGAATCGTGATTCACATTGGAACTAAGGGATATTCAAACAATTAGACTTATTAATTACATATTAAATGTTTTTGGTGGTATTACTTATTCACTACAGTTGGCGGCTTATAGGTGAAATCCCATCTTCTTAACATGTTATAACATCTACAATTAAAAGAGAATATTTCAATACATCCCAAAAACATTAGAAATATTTTAACGTTTCGAATTCTGGCTTTATGCCGTATTATGTTGTCTGTTACTTACGTTTTGTTCTCAAACACATCACGGAATATAAGCAGGATTATTCTAATGTTAAAAAATAACCTATAACTAAGGACGAACGACACTCACACATACTTATGAAAAGATTCAGCAAAACTTATTTTAAAATAATAAATATAAATATGGAATCAACAGAAACAACTACTCCGAGGGCTAATACCCCTACCGGCATTGATTCCGAACGATTCTTAGACGAAGATATAACATATTCAAAAAAGAAAGAAGGCATTAAAATCCTTTTTCGTCTATATTTTAAGGATCACAGATCCCACATTTCGAACGCGTCCTACACAGTAAGCACAACGTACGGAAAGCCCGGTCGTGGGATATGAGGTGCAGTTTGGCTTAGTTCTAACTACATTTAATTTAAATCTGAATAAAAGACAATCTGTTATGATTATTTGACGACATACATATGTGTGGTGACAGAAATAATGGACAGAACATTTTGTGTTTGTGTAGACTTAAGTCATAAATTTAGGGATTAGAGTAGATAGATGTAAGTTTCAAATTTTAAGTCGATCATGTCAAGTGTTGTTTATGAGAATGATAATTAGCAGATGTCGAAGAATGTAAGTAAGAGCTGTGTTGAAGTATGAGCGAGGAAGAGGGTGTACGAGAGTGAGATGGATGCATGAGAAAAGACTTACGTTAGGTATGTAGGAGTGCGGGGTGGTGAAGGTGGCATATCCCCCTGTGGCTAGTTTAAGTTTAGAGTTTCTGTAGATTTAATGAAGAAAAGACGTTGTTATTTTGTTTGTTTACTTTTTCCTTTTTTGTTTTTAATAAATTCAATTAAAGTTTTATTCCTGTGGTCTCCTGATTGCTGTAAACCCAGCTAAGTAGGGATTAAATAAAAATATCCACTACATATGTATAAAATATACTAAATCCGCCACTGTTCTCGTCGTAGTAAAGGGTAAATGCAGAACAGGTTGTACAAATGCTGAAGTGATAAGAGCAACATGTACACGGGTCGGGCATGTTGCAGAAAGCCGCTCTAATGAAGCAGTCCGTCAACAGCCTACGCAACAACGGCTGCCGACAGCTACGAACGAGAGACAGCCGCATCGGCCAGCCGGCCAGCCGACCGCGGACCGCGGACTACGGACTGCTCTCAAATCTCAATGAACGACGTTATTCGTTGTTGCGTTGTTGGTAAGATGGAAGAGTAAAGAGAATCCGATGAAACGTCGAAGAACGAAAGATAGTCGACGGTCGACGGTCGCTCTCGCCTTCTTGTTCTTTGCCACGCCATACATCACATCGCCGATTCGATAGTACCTAACAACATCGCGCACTACTATAATACATACATATACATATACATATATTGGGTATCAAATATACACACGCTCCAACCAGGTCATCATTGTTCTGCTCTTAATCAATGAGCAGCCATTGTCTATCCAATTTTTCGCGAACAGTCGAGTTATTCGTTGCCGAACGCCTTTCAAAAGTGGAATATCTATCTCGTTAAAAACAGTGAGAAATGAACTGGCTGCATTGTAATATATATTTCACCAATAACGATTTCGATAAATTGCATTTCTCTCATGGTAAAAAACGATTGAAAAAATTGAATCCGCTGCTTCTAGACATGATTGCGCTAGAGAATGCTACTAAGATAGAGATTGAATTAACGATTTCACACGATATAAGTATGGAATTAACAGAAATAACTACTCGAAGGGCTAATACCCCTACCGGCATTGAATTACACTGTTGATTTCGATGGATTCTTAGACGAAGATAACATATCGCGTCCTACACAGTAGCCACAGCGCACTGAAAGCCATATTCCACGACCGGTTTCGACCTATCGGGTCTTATCAGGTGAGAGCTGGCAGAAAGGCTTTCACAAGCTATTTAATAAATATAAACATGCAATCAACAGAAACAACTACTCCGAGGGTTAATACCCCAACCGGCATTGAATTACACTGTTGATTCCGATGGATTCTTAGACGAAGATAACAAATCCAAAAAGGAAGGCATTAAAATCCTTTTACGTCTAAATATTAAGGATCGATTAGACTGAAGATAAGATGAAGATCTTTCGGAATCAACAATGTAATTCAATGCCGGTAGGGGTATTAGCCCTCGGACTACTTGTTTCTGTTGATTCCATATTTACATTTATATTTATTATATAGCCTGTAAAGGCCTTTCTGTCAACGCCCACCTGATGAGACCCAATAAATCGAAACCGGTTGTAGGATTTGGCTTTCGGCTCGCAGTGCCTACTGTGTAGAACGCGTTCCAAATGTGGGATCTGTGATCATTCGTCTAAATATTACGAAAAAGGATTTTAATATCTTCTTTTTTGGATTTCAGACAAATTTAATATTTAATTGCGAACCGCTCTTGTAGTTATAAATTATGTCTAAACTTAGTCTTTCCATATGTTAATTCAAATGATTTTAAATTTAAGACACTAACTTATTTAGGCTGCCTCTCGGAAAAAATAGCTTCTATAATTAACAATGACAAGATAAGAGTTGATTTTAAAAAAACAAATAATTTGTTTAATTACTTAAATAACAGAAAAGATAAAACAGAATTGTTACAAAAAAGTGGAGTTTATAAATTGTGTTGTGATACTTGCAATTATTTGTATATAGATCAAACGGGAAGAGATTTTAATGTTAGGATTCATGAACATTTAAAAAATTATAATGAAAAATCTTCTTTTATGAACCATATTCGGGAAACGAGTCACAATTTTAATTAAGAAAATGTAAAAATTCTTCACGTGATTGATAAAAGCAAAAACTAACTATTTTTGAAGCGTTAGAAATCAAAATTCATTTAAATCCAAATAGCAACAATAACAATGTTTTAAACGAAATAGAAAATATTCATGATTCCCCTATAGTTAAAATGTGCAATAAGCATTTATCTCCCCCTCTCCTACCCTAAATTTTAATATTTAAGAGCTCACTTGTAAGACTTGGTTTATAATTTCTTCTTCTGAAGATGACCCCGTGGGTTGAAACAAATTTGTAAAGATTACAATAAAAATTAAGTGAAAGTGTTTCGTGTGTTTTTAATTTTTACTAATTCTTCATTATGTTGATCAACTTTCACATAGTAGAGACCAACTCAAACAATTATTTCAAATCTATATATTGTGTGTTAGTAATAATAGAAATCAAACAGAACCTGTTGTACGGTTTTACAAAATATTTTAATAAGAATTCTCTCATACTGCTTCGGCTTATTAAGCCATTATCAAGGAGTCAAGTGGAAACTGTTTGTTTGATTTCTAATAGAAACAAAGATATCTATCAAACAGCCAGTATATCTTCCAACACATAGACAGATATTTGCTTTAAATATCAGTTACTCGAATTAATTAACACACGTACAAAACTGAAATAAAACAAATATTTTACCTGGCGCATCCGCCAAAATAATAATTTTTGAAATACACATGTATTTAACTGTCATGTCAATTAATTTTTTTAAAGACTAATATAAGTAGGTAAATATCAAAAGTTTAGACACTATAGTTTCCCTAGGTCGAGTGGGTAGTTTTTTTAATTGATTTTTAAGCAGTGTTTCCGAAAAAACAACTCCGTTAATACTTATTACTTATTATGGCGCTGAAATGTTATTTTTACATTAAGAATAACAATTATAAAGTAAGATAAAACCCGATGTTATTAAATACGAAAATAAAACAAGTTTACTATCTTACTTGGAACACGGTAACTTGAGTGCACTAAACCCGTTATACTGGACAAAGATTATATTTACATATTACACGCGCTAAACAAATATGGAAATCAATCCTTACTCGGTTTATTACCTTTAATAATAATGACCATAATACCGTTATTTTTTACTTTTACATTTACAACAAATACAATAACCACTTATGTACAAAAGTTTAATTTCACAAGTCTAAAGTAAATAAAAACGCGATTTTTAATTTTTATAACGAATCTCGCTACCTACTTCTGATGTAGAGAACCAAACTTCCAGGTTCGAACATGTAGAAGGTAATCATCGAACTTCACTTCACAGAACAGACCGATTTTTACGTCAATACCGCTACGTTAAAACCGAGTTTGAAATTTCAGAATAATGAGCTGTATATTGTGTAATTAATTAGATCCGTAACCAGGAATCTTTTTCGGGGTGCAAGTCTCTCACAAACATTAGATAGTTTCATTATTAGTTATTACAATTGTTGCATGAACAATGAAGATAACCAATGGTATTACAATGATGTTTACAATATATATGTATATATTTATAAGTCAAAATACAATTCTTCAAAATTCGAAATATGTAATAATTTATGTTTATTCATGTATAATTGTTCCAAGTAAGACCTGCATTTTCAATATAACATGAAAATTAGAGGCTTCAATTCCTCCATGTTTCTCGATATGATGTGATAAACGTTATTGTGTCTCTCAAAGAGTAATATTCTTTGGATGGAAGAAGTTTTTTTTTTAAAATGACGGCACATAAAATTTTTAATAAGTAAACTTATAATCCAAAAAAAATGAAGGCATTAAAATCATTTTTCGTCTAATTATAAAGGATCACAGATCCCACATTTGGAACGCGTCCTACACAGTAGGCACAGCGTACCGAAATCAATATCCCACGACCGGTTTCGACCTATCGGGTCTCATCAGGTGGGCGCTGGCAGAAAGGCCTTTACAGGCTATATAATAAATATAAATATGGAATAAACAGAAGCATGTACTCCGAGGGCTAATACCCCTACCGGGATTGAATTACACTGTTGATTCCGAACGATTATTAGACGAAGATAACAATCCAAAACGCTGTGCCTACTGTATACGACGCGTTCCAAATGTGCGATCTGTGATCCTTTATAATTAGACGAAAAATGATTTTAATGGCTTCTTTTTTTTTAGATTGTTATCTTCGTCTAAGAATCTTCTGAATCAACAGTGTAATTCAATGCCGGTAGGGGTATTAGCCCTCGGAGTAGTTGTTTCTGTTGATTCCATTTTATATTTAGTAAACTTATAATTGAAGAATAGTAATACTGTTGACAATTAACAATTTACATTCATTATAATGCAAATCTATTTACACATACTTTCTCGTAAAAAAACACAAATGTGTAAGAATTTTAAAACCATCGGAGGGGTCTTCACCCCTTTGGTTCCTCCACCTGGCTATGTGCCTGTGTATAACATATCTCGTGGAGTCTTGAGATACATAAAATACAGCTCATTCTTCTTTATTTGGTATTGAACGTTTACTATTTGCTGTCTTACGCCACATTTAGATTCACTAGTGTGACCTACCTCAAATACCAGCTCCTAGTATAGACCCTGTTTAATAGCCTAAAACTGTATGTTTTCATTAGTAATTTTAAAATCTGAACTAAATAATAAAACTCGACGTTTCACGCGATACAATAAATTGAAGCAGACTTTGATTCTCTACGGTGTGTCACGCCAAACTTCCTGACAATCCTAATTAAAGGTTTGTAGGTATTTTTTTATTAAAGAATTGCAGAATTGTTAATACGTCTATTAAAGAACCATTTACAATATCTACAATACATAACAATTATGGTGCGGTGAAATGATGCGGTACGGTGAATTGTTCTTGACTCTGTACTTAGTATTGACTACCTTAAGGGCGGCAATAATGAGCAGATATAGTTAGAATATATCAAGAAGAATATATGAACAGTAGGTCAGTTCATAAATTATGGTGGAGGTATGCATGGGACAAAGACAGACAAGTGCGACAAAGAAGATTAAAAGATAGAACGAAAAAGGTGATACAATTTTGATAACACTCTCTCCGACACCGAGGATGATACTAAGGGTGCCGAAAAGCTTTTTAGTTTTTTGAAACGATTTTATGTTCTAATTTTGGGTTTTAGTGTTTTACTTACTAGTTATATAAAGCCAGAAATAAAATGAATCAGAATACTCAAATCCGTATTATCCCGCCGCGTCGTTAAGTTGGTACCATTCTTCTATATCAGTATCTCCTCCTCGTACATCACCGTCACTACCATTCAAACAACTTGAATAGGACAACAACAATAACAACAAGCAACAAACAGATCGAATTGAAGACGAATAATACGCGATCGAATAGAAAAATTGATGTTACGGAAGATTAAAGATATTAGGAATTAATAAGACGAAGAGATGGGAGTTCTCGCGGTTGATAAGCATCTTTAATTAGAGTTGGGAATGTTTGTGTCGATAGCGATCTGTATGGGTGTGTGTGTGTGTGTGTGTGTTGTGTGTAGCCGAGGGCTGGTACGAACGAGTGTGCTTTGTCCAGATAAGATCGCTCGCGTTATTAATTATACAGCCTCCAGTTTTCCCAATATGTACATTCATACACACATACATACATACAAGTTACCTCGTTTACCCGCGTGACACACACATACACAAACATGAATACGTGGAGAGGTGTAAAGACCGTATTTATGCTACGAAACGCCGCATTAGCAATTGTCAATCAAACTGAATTATATTATAGCCTAGTAAACGATTGGTTGGTTGGTTGGTTGGTTAGCTACTGTAGTACCATTAGGCTTGTTGCAGCCTGCAACATGTAGTATTATAATGGCATGTAGATTTTCAGATACGTCCAGGGTTGCAGCCGATTAATAATAATAATAATCGTTACATATACAAAACAATAGTACTTATGTTAGATATAAATGGATACACACTATATGATAGACGACGAACTGCAACACGACACGAAAAACTAGATAAAAATGCAAGTTTACAGTAAAAGACAAGTACAACCCTTTTGGAAACATATTATCTATTTAATCCATTTCCGTTTAAACTAAATGGTACAATTTTTTTCCATTGAAAATATGAAAAGTATCAGAGACATGGGCAGAGCGGGAGAGCTGTAAACATAGGAATAAATGAACACATTTACAGTATTACTAAAAAAAACAATAAAACCGGCTTTTCAGAGTATTGCACCTCCTTTAACCACACTTTAGACGAGGAAAATGTAGCAGTTTTACATAGTAATATTAACAAAAGTAGAAACCTACCTCTTCTAGAAAGCTTGGAAATCAAAACAGCTCTCTCGCACAACCAAAATATTGTAAATAACTAATTAGAGTTAAGTTACATTGACTCCCCACTTATTTTGACTAATCTCTAGTTATATATAGATCTGTTTTAGTTTTAAGACTTTAGTGTTTGTTGTACTCTACTCCTTTGAAAATGACCGAAACTTGTTAGGATTTTTCTAATAAAATTTGGTGAAACTTTCCTTTTGTTTGTTCTTTTTTACTTCATTAAGTATATTAAACATTTAAGATGTAACTAGCGACGCCGAGTCTAATCTGTTGGCAAAATTAGATATCTCGACATTTCAATGTGCTAAGCCTTTCTGGTGTCAGATTTGAAAATAATTCATCTTTTCCTATTTTTCTTTTTAATGCGCCATTAGCGATGTTCTTATCCATGAAAATCCTCTCTTTATAAGAGCCTTATTACGAGAAATTAAAAAACAAAAAGATTCAAAACAATGGTAATCATACCTACAGTGTATTCTTCTTAATTCTTCTGTATTTTTGGGTCATATTGTGCAAGAGTAATTCTGAAACTAGATTCTAATTCGCGGATAAAAGATACCCCGAAAATATTACTCTTATTTGTTTTGTCAAAAAAGGGCAAAAATTGCATTTTTTGACTTTGAGGTTACAATATATCAAACTGAGGCAATTATTGGTCAGATTTGAACTCGGTCTTAATACCCTGATCAATGTCGACCTGTGTAATTGAAATTTATAAGAGTTCTTAACATGTTTCACCCCTAAGCCATGATTCTCGAATGTTATGACTGTCAGCAATTTTTTCGGAGTAAAATTACTAATAAAAATAAAAATAATATGAAAAGTTTCAACAATGTATTTAAAGAAAACCTCTACAATTGTTTCGACGAGAACGTCATTATCAAAGAGTAGATAAACAAAATTATAAGAACATACGCTTTCACGGCCGGAATTCATAGTAGAATGATGATTCAGGCTTGTAGGCTGTGGTCGATTTGAACAGTTCCGTCCAGACGTCTCGTCGGCAACTGCGGCTGACATCTTCAGTGGGTGCTGTGTTCACTACGTGTGCGAAAATTATACCTCGACGAAACGTCTGGACGAAACCGTTCACATCGACCACAGCCTACAAGCCCGAATCATCATTCTACTTAAAACAAAATTACTGAATTGTTCAGTTGTTTCCATTTTTTTTTTTGTTACATTAAATACTCCACCATGTGGAGGTGATGATTTATAATGTTCATTGGTAGTTTACTGTTGTTAGGGATTACTAAACTTTTAATTTAGTGAATGAGTGAAGTGCTAAAATTGCTACTACAAAACAGTGTTAGGTATTTGATTCCTTTTGATCTAATTTTCAGTTGCTTTACAAAGGGCAATTATTTAACATTTTAATGTCATTCAAACTACATATTTGATAAGAACAAAAGGTATTTCGAATCTAATCGCAAGTCCAGAAACACGCCACGAATAAATTTGTACGCACATGGGGCATTTACTTTTCATAGTGTCATGGTTTTTGTGAAAGTCCCGGAAAATTATTTACACGTTTAAACGTTTATGCGTTGTTGTAGTGCCGTTTGTTTTAACATACATACATACATTCATACATAGCAGGTATATAAAGAGATTTTTTCCAATTCTAATTAAACCCCACCGTGATAAATGTAATATGTCGTGCGTCACGATCTTTAACATTTGCATATATTCCCATTCTCGATCGCGTGGTCTCCACAAACAACAATTTTTATTTCCTTACCTAATGAAATTACAACTGCGTTTTTAAGATTCCCGCCTGATAACAGATTAAATTTATAAGGATTTATGATCTACACTTTACTTGCACAAAAATAACTAACCCCAAAAACGTAACTGCAACTAAAAGTAAAGATCAAACTTCAAATTAAATCTCATCTAATTGGTAATTCGTCCAAGAAAAAAATTATTGTATTCCATCGTAGAGAATAAGTTTCTTATAATATCTACTTATGGCAGTATGTTGCCATCTATTGAAATCTGCAACTAACTACAAAGTATTTAGTATGTTATAAAAAGTGTGCTGTGGCTACCACGTAAGTAAGCTGTGTCGTCGATTCAGTTGGACAAGTAGATACATTAGTAAAGCCCTTGTCTAACACATAAAATACTTAAAACACTAAGATTATGGTATTTAGAAACGGGGGAAAAGAAAGGTGACTGAAAACTGGAATTTTAAGGGCAAGATAATTGAAAGTGTGACCAAATTTAAGCATTTGGGTTTCTGGTTTACTGCAAATAATAACGTATATAAGCACATAAGAAGGACGGCAGGGAATCTTAAACAATAAACCGTCAAAGTGGGGTCAGAACGTGTGGAAAGTATTACGGCGGATGGAAGCGACGGAAGTCTGTCAAATGATATGGGAGAGAAGTGGAGAGGCAATAATTATTAGCAAAATTGGAGAAGCGTTAAATAGATGGTGGGATAGAGAGGTGGATAAGGAATGGGAAGCGATAGTTAATTCAACGTATAATAGTTTATACAGAAACATAATTCCGGAAATAAAGGGGACAGAGTATTTAAATGGGGGTGGGGTGACAAAAATGAAGAATTTAAAGAGATCTGGATCAGGATAAGATGCGGCAATTTAGGAAGGGCTTTTAAAAAAGGTTACAGTGAATGTATCTGCAGATTATGTGAAACAAGGCAAGAGGCGTTATTCCACTTGTTATGTTGAAAAGTTGCAATAGGGATTCAAAAAGATGAGGTATGAATGTTCATTAATGAACAGAGGAGTTGAAAGGGCGGAGGAGGAAATGAGAGGGTTAATTATTGAAACATTAAGAGGCGAAATGTGCAAGAAAACATGTGAGTTGTTTAAAGGAGTAGACAGGCAATGTTAAAAGAAAAATTAGATTTAAATATAGTATAAGGGGTAAATTTAAAAATTAGAGATCAATGAAACAGAGGAGGGAGAAACAAAAATATCGGTTAAAGTTTGTAATATATCAATTCGCTTTTAAAGAGCTATTTCGATTTGGTCGGTGATTTATTAAGACCTGCCCATGGAGTGCTGATAAGATCTAATAAGATGAAAATCGCGATCCACGTCTGGTGTCTGGTTCTTTCAAAAAATTAATGATCAAGAACTTATACTATTCTTAATATGTTTCTTGTTTGAAAAATGGCATTTACTTATTAAGTGTATTAAACCCCCGTATTAGACCACAGTCTACATCTACTGGAATAAATGAATTAACCCAAAAGAATGACACATTAATTATTGTTTCGAAAAAACAAAATGATGCCTGAATAAATAAACTTTAAAAACGATTATCTACAACATAATTTTTACTTTTTTAACAACTGATTTAGGCCCGCAAGAATGGTAAATAAAATATTCATCGCTGAATACATACTATATAAAATGTAAAAAGGTCAGACAATGTATTATAACAACGTTTTGTAAACGTGAAAATAATTAATTTCTACGTGTTGCTTTGTACCTCTGTTCGTGCTCTAGAATGCTTTGATTTTATGGTAAACAATGTAATAATCGTTATCCTGAATTAAATAATTTACTCAACTACTTCGAAATTCGAGTATTTGATAAACTTTCGATAAAAATAAAAGTCTATTAAAATTAGTAGCGATGACAAAGCAAAAAATATTAGAAGTTGTAAAAATGCGCTGTAATTAAAAAATAGTAACATTCTGTAACTTTTTCCAGTATTTGCGCCACATAAGTATTCGTTCTAATAAAAAAGCTATTTCTTTCCGTAATTTTGCTTATTTATTAAATAAATAAAAAATGCAGAAAGCATAGTTTGGGAGACTGTCAGTCTTATTCACGTATCGTTAGAAAACAAGTATATTATTCATATTGGTACAATTGGACCCATCAAAAGTATGATTTTCAGCGTAAAAATTGTGGAGTATGTTATATGTTATAGATTGGTCAAACAGGAAGAAATTTTGGAAAACAGTCAAAAGAACATTAAAAATATATGAAAAAAACTCAACCACAGGAATGATTTGACAATAATCACAAAATTGACATTTATATTTCAATATTCCCTACACTGAAAATAAACGCCGAACGAAGACTTCTTGAATAATTCGAAATTAAAACACCATTCAAAAATAATTGTAATATCACTAACAATAAATCTGTATTCAAAGATACCCTAATAATTGACGAATATCTGAGGGGTAGACCGAGCGGCGTGGTCTAGTACTCTAGAATATTGCTTAGCATTCGGTAGGTCATCGGTTCGAACCCGGTCCGGCTGCTCTGGTCCAAGTTTTCTGTGGTTTCCTTGGATCATTTAAGTAAATGCTGGGACAGTAATATTCCACAGATAATCTTTCACTTCTCTTCTGTTTTCATTTCGTCCGTCTCATCTTTCTCTCTCTAACCACACCACTCACCCATTCCCACCATTCCTTCAAGGAGGCTGATGAGGGCCTTACGCCCTTCCCTCCGGCTTTGTACTGCAGTGTAGGTTGGAGGGTCTGCATGGCCACCAGCACGAATAGCTGGTGGGAATGAAACACAAAAATGTTTTTTTTTTGAGGGGTAGAATCTAACAGATTATTTTTCCAAAATACCTGTACTTTACCTGAACTACCTGTATCTATAAATGTAAAACTATTGTATTGTACCTTTGGCTGAAAAGGACCTAATCAAAGTGTCCTAAAATGGTCTGAGGGGGAGAGGTTTTAGTGGATAGATCCGAGGACACTTTCCTAAGAAATCCGACACTACTCAGTCGCACGTTCGGCTTTAGTACGTAAATTACTCTTGACAAAGACTGATCGAAACATACGTATTTCCGTTATTAACAAAACTTACTTTTAACATCTAAAAGCGATAGTTTGTGTATATGTTTAAATTCTTAATATTTATTACATGTTTCACAACTTTCCGACCACAAACTTTATAGAAAGTATTAAGCACTTTTAATCAATTCGCTACCCATAGTTGTAGACGATCACATTTCTGTAGCTATAAAAAATAGTTTTGACATTTAATAACAGCTTTGCAACTTTGAATTCAAAATTCGATCTGAAAAATTCCTGATGAGAATAAGTAGGTACCTAAGTAAATAATGTAACAATGTTAACATAGAGAATATAAAAAATAAAAGCATGAGTTTGTTTTTGAAAGTGGCTCATTATTATAATTGGAATTGCTACATAATTAAAGATTGTTGAAAAAAGTTTGATCGCGATAAAAGACGAGAGAGAGAGAGAGAGAAAGAAGGTAAGGAGTGGGCGAGGATAGGACACACAATCAGTTCGGAAACATCGCGAACAGAACATACGATGCGCATGGCGAATATTGAAACGTTTTAATCTTTCAAGATCGAAATGTCCCTCTAAATTAATTAACTACACCTACGTCGATCGAAAAGCGCAACAATTACGAAGCTATAGGTTAATGATGCAACTTTATGTATGTACAGGGCGTCCACAAGAAGTAAAACCATCAATAATGATAAGATAAGGTGAATATGTGAATGAAAAATAAAGTAACAAGACAATTTCGGATTACTACTAAGAGAAGGATAATATGAGAAAATGTTTCTTCCAGTGTTGGATTTATGCTACAACTCTGTGTCGAAGTCGCCCAAACAGACAACCTTCCTTGTACGTATGTATATAGAGTTGTCAGTTGTCAGAAATTTATTAACTTTTTTGAATTTTAATTTTTAATAAGTTTTGAATTGTTTTTCCATTTATCTTACAAATAATGTAAACAAGGGCTTCTTACAATAATTTAACTTATATAGGAAATATTTCCATAAAACTAGGTAAAGAACTAAACAAAATTAATAAAAGTCAAATATCTTTCAAAACTAACAACTCTCTAGGATGTTTCATAAAAAATAACAAAGATAAATTGGATAAAGGATCAAAATCAGGGGTCTATATGTTAAAATATGGAGATTGCAATAAAGTATATATTGGGCAGACTGGAAGAACATTCAAACAACGAATAAAGGAACATATAAACAGTTGCGAATCCGAAAAAACAGACTCCAGTTATGCAGAACATCTGACAGATTACCAACATAAAATTAATCCAAAGTACGACAAATTGCATGTTATCAACAAAAACAAAAAACTAAATTTGCTAGAATAATTAGAAATAAATAAACATAATGAATTAAAAATTGTATTAAATGATCAAATAGAAGTAAACTATTCACCTTTACTAAACTTAAATTTCCCCACTACTCCTCTTTCTAACACATAGTTTTTAAGACGATATTGTAATTTAATTGTATCACCTGATGAAGCCACAGTATGGTGAAACTATAGTTGTGGAACTATAAATATAAATTTTGAAACTCAAAAACAGTGCGTTTTATTATTATACTTCTAATATAGGACTTCCTCTGCGCCTTTTTACTCCTATTTCTGCTTCCAATAAGTTCGTAACTAGCCGTTTATGTTCCAGAAAGTGTCCTACCATCACATCTCTCCCCTTTTCCTTATCGACTTCCATAACGCCCTCTGTTCTCCCATTCTTTTCAATACTATTAATAACATTTTTAGAAATTTTAAATTAACCATTCGCTAGCGCAGAAGTGAGTTCTTCTTGCTAAAGGCAACTCGACCCTGAGCTTTCCATTGTTTTATGGTTTGAAGATTAAGCTTAAAAGTTAGACTAAACCAAAAGAGAGAGAAAAATATACACTAAAACTTGTTAGTCAGAAAAAGAAAAATAAGTAAATCTGTGTGAAAAAGGCAATACTGTATCTAAAAATATATTTTCTCTTAATAAAATATATTGAAATATAAATATAAATGTGGGATCAACAGAAACAACTACTCCGAGGCATAATACCCCTACCGACATTGAATTACACTATTGATTCCGATGGATTCTTAGACGAAGACATAACATATTTAAAAAAAAAGCCTGTAAAGGTATTTCTGCCAGCGCCCACCTAATGAGACCCGATAGGTCGAAACCGGTCGTGGAATATGGCTTTCGGTGCGCTGTGCCTACATTGTAGGACGCGTTCCAAATGTGGGATCTTTGATCCTTAATATTTAGACGAATAAGGATTTTAATTCTTTCTTTTTTTTAAATATATTTGTTTTAATAAATCAATTTTTGCTTTGGTATTTTTCTTTTATTTTACGAATGACTCACTTTGACCCTTTCATTATCGGCTATAAACGTTCCACCATCCTGTACACAATAAAATTTAAAGCAAGTTTTTTTATTTCCTTTTGCTTTTTTGTAGAAATGCAGGTAAGCGATTTAGTAGCTATCAGTATTTATCAGTTGATGCACTTAAGTGGGGCAAGCAAGGTACACTGATAGCGAGGCTGATAGGAGACATAGAATTGCCATCTGTCAGAGCCCACTATCTCTCTGTTATCTCTCGTAGACTAATGCAGGTCCGTGGAATGTACTTTCAAAACAATACGCAGCTTTGTATGGGTGCAGGAAAGATAATTAGAAGAAGATACGACTATCGCACACAAGCAAATAACAACAACGATAGCGTACCTATAGCATTCGATTAAGAACGCGACACGTTAATTTCTACCTCGCTGATAACGATAACTAATGAATAATAAATTCGAGTCTCATTCAAAATATATAAAAAAAAACTATTGTGCCATTTTAAACAACAGTTTTAATAATACCACCTAGAATACTTAGTTAAAATCTATTAGGTACTACATTTTATTTTTAAATTTAAACCAATTTCAATGTATACATAGTGTTTTGGTATTAACGCACTACCCGACTTAAAATGTATTTGTGATGGTAGCACGCACACCATGAATTGTCTTACTGAACAAAATTCAATCACGGAGAGTTGATTGATAAAAACGCAATATTGAATACACTTAGAAACAAAATGAATAGCAAGAGTCTATAATACAAAGTATTTATAAGTGGATGGCATAATCATAACTAACACTAAAAGAATACAAACTGTAAAAACTAAACTATAAATTTGTTTCAATGGTTCCCTGCCACCCTGTAGTGGTCCAATGGTAAGGACAGATTCAAAAAAGGGAAATGTCCCCAGAAGTTATACATGGACTTAAAAACTAAATTATGAGAAAGTCAAAAATATGTGCAATTGTGGCGAATTTCTGGAAACCGGAACATTTGGGAAGGTACACTTTCTTATTTTAAATGGAACAGCCTGGACTCATCAAATCATTCCTTTTCATAATCAAAGACCTCTTTATTAAAAGAATATACCGAATGCAATATATTGACAAACCGGCTGAACATTAGCTTTATACATGGAGGTACATCCTTGGGGTAGCAATCCAAGAACGTTTTTAATCCAACTGAATTATTGCTGGATTAACATAATTCCAACTGGATCCAGCGCGGTTCAATCGTATGTGGATCTGCACCACTGGATACTGAATACAGCAATCGAATAATAATCCTTCATTCATCCGAATTCTTCTATGGTTTCCTTTAGAAAAATGCTGGAGTAATAATATTCCACAGATAATCTTTTACTTCTCTTTGTCTTCATTTGATTCGTTCCTTTTTTCACTCCCTAACGACTTTTATCGCCACTCACTCATTTCCACGAATCCCAAAGGGATGCCGAGAAAAGCCTTCCGCTCTACCTACCATTTTACACCACAACGTAGGTCGGTGAGAATGAAAGGTAATAAAGTTTTTTAATGTTTTTCTTTTACCTTCACTGGTCCAACGCTATCGCTGTTAATTAAATCTTCGTATTAGCAGCTAACTTATGTCGTAATTTGGTTTGACACCACAAACCAGCGTGTGTGGTAGCGTTGAAGGCGTAAAATTCACTAGATATACCTATAGTAAAGGATCGCGACCACCTCGTACCTATAACGATCCAAAGGGCCATAAGTTAACGTTTAGTTGGCGGTCATGGGCTCACAATTACCCACAGTCTGGGAAAGGAAGGTCCATCAGCATCTTAGATCGTCGCCGTTTACATACACGTACCAACAAGAAGCGAAGAAGTATCGTAATAGTCCGCGACCACAATAGCAATGGACTATTTGTAAATGGCGACGGTCGAGCGGAGATGTTTACTGAGATAATCGGTGGCAATCTCGCCGCTGTAGGTTACATTAAAAAATCGATGCCGATATATGGCGGTAAGGCCATTGTATGCTAAGAGGACCGAACAATTAGAGCCGCGCTGTTATATGCCCCGTTTCGTATGTTTAGTGGCGTGGCCGCCACACTGTGTATAACGCGTTCAAGAAATGCCTGTTTGTTTATGCTGCCATCTATATCGGCCCAATATGTTTACCGCTGTTACTGGCATACTCTTTAAGTGTTCGGACTCGCTCTCCGCGTGAACTTATTCGAAACATTTTCCAGCGCGAACAATGAATTAAATCAAGAAGATATTTCCCGTACCATTATATCAATGAAATCGCAAGGGAACTTTGATATTAGATTAAGCCCATTGAAGTTTACCATAGTTAGCGCTACCCTTGTTGTTCGTACAGAAACGACGAGGTGGTAAGAATTATGGGTAATTTTCATATCTATACGCATATATTTATATAAAAGTATTTTGTGTTTGTAATCATCAACGCCAGGCGATCGGTTGGACAAAAATTGCAGAATACTTTTGAAAATTCTTTATACAAATTAAAATTCTATTTATTACGTTAAAGCGAAGTTACGCAAAGATATTATATACCTACAGACATAATTTATAACAACTTATTCTGTTACCAATTAGGATTCTCCGAAGTTCAATTTGTGATTGTTTGATCGAAATAGTTCTTTCAAAATCATTGATTTGATGCAAATTAAGACGATATTTGATGTAGTACATCGTGGTGATCTACAATGAATATTTCGTAAAGTTACGTAAGTATCGTCCGCAGTATGAAATGAAAATCGGTTTAGGAATCTAGGCTCCAGAAAGAACTTATAATGATCAAAAATTACACTCATTGTTTCTTCATAGTAATTGTGCCAACGCCATCTACGTCCCTTCAGGGCATCGTGGCACTTTTCAGTTATCGGGGTGTTTCATCCCATTAGAAATTTTGAAAAACATACATATCTACATGAGTATTAAGTACTTCAAATCTACAATTCTGAACCATGACTAACACCTGAAAACACTATATAGAAAATAACTATTTATATGTGCTTTTTACAAAACGAACGATGGAAAATAGTTTTGGTACCAATTAACATTCGAAGTTCCAAAATAACCTATTAAGTTTTGGATTCAGTTAAAAAGGTTAATTAAAAGATTACATATACAAGAAATAATGAAGGAAAGTAATTATATATTTATATAAACGTTAACAGAAGATATAATAAGCTACCTAGCCAATTTTAAAGTCTAAATTGTATTAAACGTAACTCGGAAAATAGATGAAACAGATATTTCAACTTATCTATTTATAAATTTCACCTTATAAATATTCGATACCGATTATTATAAATCAATGTCTTATGGTAATGCATCGCGATCGATAGATGTTATCGTTAAAACCGCTGTATTAGAGGAAGTTATAAATCGTTTCAAATCTAAAATTGATCTGAGAACTGTATCCCATCCACATTTAATCGGGCATCAGGCAACGCGTTTCTGTCATCTGCGGACTTTTATCGAATTTTCAAAGAGAAACTTTTTTAAAGCCTTCGTCCGAGATAAGGTGGAAAATGTGTAAAGGGATGATTAAAAGCAGGGGTGACGGTTTGGCGTGCGAGATAACTGGCCCGAGCTATAGTTTACTCAGTCACTCGCCCTATCTCGATAGCGTTCAATCATCGCTCCATCTCGCTTTCCTACTGATGTCACTAATCACCTGGAGCTTCTCTGTGTTGGGGACGAGGTGGGTGGAGAGGGAGGGAGGGAGGGAGTTTAGTTGGTGGTTGGTTAGCGGCGGTGGTACTGGTGACGTGGTCTACCTACTATTATCACCCAACCCCCAATGACACTGACGCCACCGCCGAGGATCCGCTGTTGCTGCTGGTGGTGGAGGTGGTGGTGCTGGTGGTGGATTCGCTATCCTTATAATAACCCACAGCTCGTTCAAATAATGATAACGTTTTTTTGTCAGATTAATCCTCCACTGAAAATGCATTCATAGACGGTATCTCGTATCAGGCGGCTAATGACTACCGTTTTTCATTTTCCCGCCTGTTCCAGAAAAACTTTTTCGAATGCCCAGCGGCGTGCACTTTTGAATTAAGATAATTTACATGCCCATAACCCACGGCAAACTTACAGAATCTCTGTTTTAATGTCCTTTATCATATTAACAATAATAGTCGTAGATATAAGGGTACATTCATGAATTAACTTTTTATTTGTTGTATCATTAATAAATAATCAATTTAATTTAAACTTTCCAAGGTGCACTTATTGTGAAACATTATGTAATAATTAATAAAACACACAGTTCAAATGTTCACTAATTTATTTAAAATTCCTCGACAATTGTTTCGGGCATAGCCCATTATCAAGAGTATAATTACTAAAGTTAAAGTGTGACGAATCAGCTTGTATACATTTACAGTTCACAAAGTAAAAGAGGGGATGAAGTTTGTCCTAGTTCTAATTGGTTATTTACAATGTTCTGTTTATTGTGAAGACATTTCTTTATTTCTAAATTTTCTAACATCGTTAATTTTTTACTTTTAGCAACATTAGAGTGTAAGATTTTAACATTGTTTGTATCGTTATTATGTTTAGACAAAGTGCAATGCTCTCAAATTACTGTTTGTAAACTGTTTTTGTTTATTTTTTTTTAATGTTCTTTTAACCTAGTAAAGATAGCGCTGACATATTGGCCAATATATATTGCATCACACGAATTACATGTCAATTCGTGAATACCACTTTTTTCAAGGGAGTTTGTTTTCTTTTTATTGTTTACTAACAAGGTTTTTAAGGTAACATTATTATTTTCTACAATGGTTAAACCTAGTTTCTGTAATTTATTTTTATATTTATTGCTAATAGAATTAATGAAACGTATAGAGGCAAAGGTTTTATTTGGATTGACACTAAAATCTTCTTTTTATAATAACTTTCTAACTAATTTTTGTTTTTTACTACTGATTAACTTGTCGATTAGGGTAACATTATAACCATTGTTTTTAGCAATATTCTTAATGATAATTAGTTTTAAATTTTAAGTAGTCTCAGACAAAGGTAATTGAAGTAATCTATTAATTAAACTGTGTGTTTTATTAATTAATAATCAATCTAATAATAAAATGCTAGGAATGGCATATTATATACATAAATAATAATATTTGTAAGAGTTGTAGGCGTATTTATAAATTTTATTCCCGGTTGATTAAAAACAAAATGTGTAAGGAAACCAATAAAAAACAAAATAATAACTCGGCTTATAAAACGAGCACACGTATTGCACTTTAAAACTTGTTCCAACAAAAACAGAGGTTATCTGACGTAAAACGAGACAACGTATATCGAGAACCAGATCCCAGAAGAAGGGCACTTACACTTGATAAAACAAATTATAAAACATATACCTAAAAAGATAACAAACATCTCCGCTTTTGTTCATATTAATTTAAAACCTCTTACATTCTCTCTCTTTACACATTCACTCACCAGTAACTATAAGTAACATTCCTCTAATTTTACACAATCTATAGTTTCATGATTTTCACCCCTACTCCTAATCACAACTTGTACCAATTATTTAGGATAGTTTGTACCATTTTACAGGGCAATGGACGATAGCACGCTGTGGTCAGGAATAAATTCAGGTAGTCAAATATTACAGGTCAATTGCGCGCGGTTTGCCAAGACTTTGTAGGGTCAACTGCGCGCTCGGTAATTTAATTTAATTTATATAACTCTGCACTAATACTTCTAACCTAACGCAGTTTCTTTATCTTTGCGGAAAGAATATTTTTTAACTATAAATAATTTTTTTACCACGCTCACTTAACATTGTCTCCATTTTGTTTTTTTAAGTATTAACTTGGAATTATACAAGTGACTGATAAAGTACTTAACATGTTTCGTTAATTACTTTTGTATTTACCTGCATCTAATTCAAATCTCTGTTTATTTGAAAGAAGATTAAAGTATGTATTTATTTTTTCAACTTTGCGTGCAATTGACCCATCACTCTTAGGGTCAGTTTTGTCACAGCAGGGACCGCAGCGCGCAATTGACATACACCCATTTTACATTTAGTATTGTATTGTACTCTTGAAAATGACCATCAGGTCATCAAGGTTTTTCCTTTTCTTATAAATAAACTTTTAGCCCAGTTTTTGAGTTAACACCTATAACTTTTATGATAGAATTATTATTATCTATAAAATTAACGGTTATTTATTTAATCTCTAAAAAAACATCATGCTTGTTTCTGTACAGTTTCTTAACCCTATCGAAATGTTGAACTACCGTCATCCATTAGAACTGCTTAAAACGGACAAATACTTGTGCGAGATAGCGATCAAGCCTGTTCTTGCTCTCCCAATATCGCATTGGCGCCTCTAATCTTGAGTGTTTTAACATCTACCAGAAAAGCCCGTCCGTTTTTAAGATAATAGTCTGGCATTTGATATTACGCACGTCTAATTTTAAATGCACTTACATTAAGTTTCGAGCTGAATAAACTCTTATCTCTTCTTATAAGAAACGATTTCTGGGTCGGCTTCTAATTTACTGATTACAAAATAAATTGTTGTTTAGCTTCTGCAAACTGAGTCTATATAGAATTAATAACAAAATGATAAAAATAACCGAAAGCAATAACGATTAGGAAATTAGACACTTATTTAAAATAACTGCTGCAGCCTCTCGGCCTTCGGCAGTCGGGTTTTTTTACGACAATATTATATTATATTTTTCGGTGGGACCAAAGTTGTCACTAAAAATAAAAATCTATTTGGGGTTTTAAAAGTAAAAACCAATCTTGCCACCAGAGAAAAGGGTATTCACCTATCTGATAAGGTAGTGGTAAGGAGTGTGGTCCTTGTGTTACGAAAACGACAAACGCGTGTGATTTCAAATTGACACTTATGTCAAGGTTCAAAGTCTAAAAACACCTTTCAAAATTAAGGATGCCTCCTCAAGAAGTAAAGTGAAAACTATCATGGAATTGTGTGAAAAATATAAAAACAAACCAATATCGAACATCGACTATATAAAATGTGTCTCATATTTACGTTGAAAAAATTGTTGACTGATATATGTATAACATAAGTATGAATTTATAATGCCTTATTAATTACTGTTAAATAATGCCATAAAATATCAATAAAGTATTTTCCTTTCTCATTAGAATAATATTCTACCTATTTTATGAGGTGTTAATGGCACAATCGATTGTACCTTTTCAAATACCCTTTTTGTTCAGTGGCAAGATCGGTTGTACCTTTTTCGGTCAGGTATAATTTGGTGGCACCTTCGGCTATGCCCCTTATTTTTTAGTAAAATATAACATGATAAGTGTTATTGGTAAAAACATTGTGAGGTACGACGACTAATCAAAAACACACACAGTTAGGACATTTGGCTATATTTTAACTAATTTTTATTGAAATAAAAAACAAAAATTGTTTCCGGAGTAAAGGTACAAATGGCCTTTGGTTAAACAAATGTTGGTTTTTGCAATAAAAATTAATGAAGACATAGTTAATTGTTCTCCTTATTATTATATATTTTTTTAATATAACAGTTGAAAAGTAGAGAAGGTACAGAAGTTTCTTAAGATTTGCTGTAAAATCTTTGCAAGAAAAACGTCATTATCTGCGATCATTTTTATGATGAGATCTTCTGAATGGTTAAAGGCAAACATAATATATATATGTTTTTTTAAGATTGCAAGAAAGCTGTTAATTAAGAATTCCACGTTCACAGTTTTTGTTACATTGACAGTTGTATTTGACAGATAACGAAAGAAAGAATTCGGAGCGTAGCAACTTTCCGAAGATTGGATGCGATGATAACATCGTGGAGGACACAAAGTAGACGTGTTAAAGACAGCGCAAGATAAATAATTCATAACCGGGAGTAACGAATAAGAATCGGCTCTGAACCACTCTACGCCTCGTCTCAAGATGTGAACCTCAAGTGTCAAAGAAGAAAAATCGGTTGTTCCTATCTTGAGATCGATAATGGGGCATTAAGAAATCAAGAGAGCCAAGCAAGGATTTATGAAGTTGCTCAGATATGTGCTGATAAACGCCATGGATGCCGTGAAATATTAATATTATGTCGCTGAAGTATATGAACGTATAAAACAATTCCTCAACAGACAAAAGCTGAATCAATAACAACACTGTATAAAATAAAACAATAAAACTCAAATGCCCACATAAAAATGTTTAGATAAGATTTTAACTAAACTGGATTGGTTATAAAAACACTTGTTACCAAGTGCAATAATTCTTTCATTTTATTTCATTCTCTAATAAGTTGATGTTTAGCGGTATTTAAAAGAATTCATGGCACCTGTACCTGTCTAGAACCTCCAACTAAATAATAATCTAATCTAACCACTGGGCTGTGATCTCTTGGTGAAACATCTTTAAATTTCAAAAATTAAGTAAAGAAAACTTAATTTATTTATAATTACAGCGAAACGAATTTTCTAATTTCAATTTAACTTTAATGAAAATCGCAATTTTAATCTAGATTAGAAAATTTTGCATGTACAAAACAAAATTTTAAAAATAAATCTTTAAGAATCTAGAAATTAATAGATATTATAAACAGAGATTCGCTTTAAATGACCAAATTGATTGTAAAAACTCTCCACTACTGAATATCTTCAATAGTGTTTAATGTACCCCTGCCCTGTCTTTTAATTTACTTGTAAAACCTATAAATTTCTTGTAATATTTTTGAAGTTTGTCAAATCGTCGCCTGATTAAGCCCATGTTTGGCGAAACAATATTGTAGGGTCTGAAAACTAAAAAGTTATTTGAGAAACTAAATGTATACTTCAATTTTCAACATGAAAAATGAGTTTGTTAAATAAAGAAAAACTATCATCATCCTGCGAAAGTTCTGACAGTTTTCTATATAAACGTAGGAGTATTTTCAACCAAGGAAGCGTTTAATTGTTGTAACTCAAATACAAATAAAACACCAAGTTTTAAGTTACAAAATGATTTATTGACCACAATGATCATTTCGCCACACCGTGGCTTCTTCAGGTTGATGAATGACTAAACTAAAATTATTTACAAAATCACTTATATAGGTACCTACTAACTAAAATTAAATCGAAAAAAGGAGAGGGGGAGGGACAAAGAATATTACTTAGGATTAATAACATTTAGTAGAGATGAAAATTATAGGATTTATAAATTTAGAAGAGGTGAATTATTAACGTCAATTTGGTCATTTATAATGAATCGTAACTTATTTAATTTATTTATTTCTAAACACTTTAATAGATTAGATTATTTTTACGATTTAATTTTAGTTGTAGGTACCTATATAAGTGATTTTGTAAATAATTTTAGTTTAGTCATTTTTCCACCTGAAGAAGCCACGGTGTGGCGAAATGATCATTGTGGTCAATAAATGATTTTGTAACTTAAAACTTGGTGTTTTATTTCTATTTGTGAATTACACTGTACATTTTCCTTAAAGGCAAGAAAGTGACGAATGAAAAAGAAGAAAGAATTCAGAAGAGCTAAATTTAGTTCTTTGATTAGACGCAGCCTTGAAAGAGACGAGAGAACGTCTTTAAAAATTTAACGTTGAATTTACGTGAATTCACACGTTGCAAACATTAAACATCATGAATAAAAACTTGTATACGTAAACTGTGCACCCTGAGCCGTTTCGTCTGGATTCTAGGGCCAGTTGATTCACTAAACGAGATGCGTAATCACACTGACACCGCTTGACACTCGGAAATAATTATAATTATGTTAATTGGCCCAGACCTGTCCACGATCTGATAAGCGATGTTTTGTCCTTAAAGATCACAGCTTTGTCATTCTCGTGGTCACAGTTATACTTTATCTTGTGTCCACATGCAACCGAATAATAAAGTGTGCTGCTTGTGCTCCCGCCAGAGATAACACAGTTTTCGAGTCGTTGAACTGATGGTTAAAATTTCCGATAGTCTCAACCAAGACAACGCATCAAGTACCAGCTACTACACTACAACTAACTATACTACGTATTGCAACCCACACGAATTTTGTGATTTTTAATGGACGAATTAAAATCAAGCAAATTGACGAGTAAGACATATAAACAATTTAAAATGAAGGTCTATCCATGGGTAACTCAATTAGTCCACTTTTAGCAGAAATCTTCATGAACCATTTAGAAACTAAAATAACATGCTATGAACTTTTTAAAAATTGCTGATATTATTATTATGGATATATCGATGATATACTAGTTTGTTTTGCTGGGTCTGATAGACAACTTTCTAAATTCCTACTTTCTAAAACTAGTAAAAATTTCAATATTCTAAGTCATTGTTTATGGAAGTTATGATTTTTTATAGTTTGGGTTACGGTACAATCTTTTTTCCAATAAATTAAATTTTCTCTGAAACTATTCATCGTAGGCATATATTTTGGTTGGTTATCAAAGTCACCTTAAAATTTTATGTTTCATACGAATTCATCTTATCGTAAAAAATATATCATTCCATTTAAAATAAGAAAGTCGACATCAACTTTTGGTATAACAGTTGAAATTATTTTAGTTCAATAGATCATCCTTGATAACCCCTACTCCAAAATTTTCAAATCTGTAACATGCTTAGTTTCCCTAAAACGTCTAATGTACCACTCAGTTTGAATTACCCTGTATTTACAAAACTGGTCTAGTCGAAGCGATCTTAAGCATCCTTCGTTGCTAATAATATTTCAAGGAACAAATTCCAGACTAAAAAAGTTAAAAGTGTTTCAAAAATTCTTGTTAGTTTGTCTATTCATACGAACCCGAATCATGTCAGAAGAAAGAGATGATGTCATATTACATTGTATTCAGCAGATATTGAGGCACACATTAACTTCAAAATGTGCAAAACAAGTCGCTGTCAAAATCTGGTGTTTACTGCGTGAGAGTTCAAATATCTACTCCAGGTTTTTTGGATTTACTCCCGTCATGTTCAGTGGTCTGATAATAATCAGATGTCAACATTAACAGACATCAAAACGTTTAGTACTATGGCCTGTCCGTTCTTAATGAAACTGTGTAAGTATTTACCAAACGGCGTGGTCTAGTGCTCTAGATCATTGCTTATCATTCGGGAGGTCACCGGTTCGAACCCGGGTCCGGCTGCTCTGGTCCAAGTTTTCTGTGGTTTCCTTGGATCATTAAGGCAAATGCTGGGGCAGTAATATTCCACAGATAATCTTTCACTTCTCTTCTGTCTTCATTTCGTCCGTCTCATCTTTCTCTCCCTAACCACACCACCCACCCTTTCTCACCATTCCTGCAAGGAGGCTGAAGAGGGCCTTACGCCCTACCCTCCGGCTTTGCACTACAGTGTAGGTCGGAGGGACTGCCCGCCCACGAGCATGAGTAGCTGGTGGGAATGAAACACAAAGCAAAAAAGAAAAGTGTAAGGATTTTTCAATACCGCAATAATTTTACGGTATAATTTCAATAATAGATTTAACGTACAGTAATAGTAGTATGCTCATTTTGAATTTTTATTACTGTAATTATATGAAAGTTATTTAATAAAGGGTGAATTGTTTTTGAAGTAGTGATGATCATCAACATCACCGTCATTATTATCATCATCGACTGTTGAGATCGCGATAAGAGTGACTTAATAATGAGGTCCGTCTGGGAGCTGTCAGTACCCGTGTTTTCTCTCCTCTGCCTCTGCAACTCTCGAAGCAGCAGAAGAAGATTGTCAGCGGAGACTATCGCGTCCCACTCGCTTCTCTTGTCCCTTAATGAGGCCACCTCGTTCTTTACATACCCTTTTTGCTATTATCGCCATCGAAACCGGCCGATAAGGAAAAGACAAGGCAGGAGCAGCCACCACAGCAGCTTCCTTCTAACGAACTAAATTAAATTCATTTAAAAATACACATGCTCTCGTGAATAAACATGCGTTTGACACCTACCAAAGTTTTATTCGAGAACATCAATGCTAACCCAACCCAATTCACTTCTCAACGTGATCTAACCAAGGCGGTCAAGTAAAAGTTGAAGTTGTTGAACTATTCAGAACAAACATCCCAACAAAAACTACAAACCTATTATATTAAACAATAACTTGAATACTTAATGAGCTAGATGAGGTGTATATTTGATGAAACATTTTAAATTCAAAATTCAGTTAAAGTAAGTGTTCGGATTTATCTTTTCATTTTTTGTTTGTAATTTATTGGCCTTGTCGGTCACGCATTTTTTACGTCTCAAATTTTTGTTGTGTTATCATGTGCATTTGCTGTCCGTTTCTTTCTTCTGCCATTTATGGTTTTATAATAGTATGTATCGTATTTTTTCCCTTTTTAGTATTGCCGTCTCCCATTGTATTATTTTTTCTTTGTGTTCAAATGTGCATCTAGAGTTTAAGTTAGTTTATACATTTATTAGGGGTAATTGACCCATCGGTCCATTTCGAGGACGTAGATGATGCACCGACACATAGATTACAATGTTGCACTTTTTGTATTTACGGTTTTCCATCCTTTTTGTTTGTTTTGTTGTTTCAAGTGTCGGTGCATCGGAACCACCCCTCCTCTAGGGGCGGTTCTTAAATTCATATATAATGTAGTTAACTTAATACAGTTCCAATCAGTTCATTCATTCAAATACAGTTAGATCAGTTCCAACAATTCATTCAATTCAACATATTAGATAAAAATATCAAACGTTTATAAGAGATTTTTTTTAGTACGTTTTAACATATAGCAACAATTACAGCAAGATCTCTATAAACGTATAGTATAAATAACATATAGTTCAATCAATCCATCATAATCAATTAATCTTCGTATATAAGTAGCCTTCACGACGTTCCATAATATTAGTGTATATAGTTTGTAAACAGTTGGGTGTAATAAACAATTAAAACACGAAGTCCGTTTATTGCACCGATTCCCCCATAGGAATCAAAAGAAGTGGCACATCTGTGCACCGATGAAATAATTCATTTCATCCAGTAAGTTTTAACGAAATTTAAAATATCTTACAATTGAAGAGTGTAGGCTTTCACGGCCGGCGTCTAATTGTGATAAACAGTTCTCCGGGCTAATGGGCCGTGGTCTGTTTGGATTTTTCTCCTAACGTTTCATCTGCAACTGCGGCAGACATCTTCAGAGGCGGTTTTGCGTTGCAGTGCTTACAATTGTTTCTACAATTTCCGTCATTACCTGTACTTTTGTATACAATTGTATGAGATATTCTTTAATAAATTTCGTTGAAACTTATTGTAATAGAATTTTGAATAAATTGAATGACGAAAAACAGAATTAATAAAGCAATACGAAAAAACATTTATTAAATAATGAAATATTTTGGAGAATTTTTTAGTAGAGGCTAATTTTAATACATTACATTAGTGTTGATATTAAATATTGAATTTACCTACTACAGATTACCAAAGGTCCTGGGTTCGATTCTCAGCGAATATGAGGTAAAAATTAATTCATTAATTAATATCAACATTAATGCATTTATTAAGTGTTCGTTCTAAATTTTGACGAAAACCTATCTCGATGAAATTGGTCCAATATAATTAAGGAAAATATGTTTTTTTTTTGGAAACATTAAATTAAATTGTGAAAGGAATAAAATTCTAGTAAAATTAAAGTTATCAGAGGTTTGGATAGCGGATTTTCCTTTTGAATTTACTTTCCTTATTTATTACGAGACATTTTTAATTGTTAACAACAAGAAATGTTCAGATAATCTCTGAAACATCAGCGACAAAATTTATTTGAAAACTGTATGCTTATTAATTTACAAACAGTAACACTCTCGTTTTAGCTGTTCTGATCAAGTATCTTGTTAAAAATAAATGATTATACTAAACAAAGTGGATTATTACATCTAAAAATATTTCAATAACATATTTTCAACAACCGGTTTCTTTCATTAGTAACAAATAGAATTACTAAATAATTTATAGTTTCGACCTTTACATGATGAAAACACATAATCCAAGGAATAAAAACACCAAACAAGTAGATTTTCCCAAATTTTATTAAATCATTTAACATGTTTCGTCAAACAGTTTAGTTTTAGTTTAGTAGTAAATACTCGCATGTCTGATGAAGGCAAAGTTTGGCGAAACATGTTACATGATATAATAAAATTTGTGAAAATCTACTTGTTTGGTGTTTTTATTCCTTGGATTACGGATTTTCATCACAAACAACACCTTAGGTTTAGTAGTAAATACTCGCATGTCTGATGAAGCCAATGTTTGACGAAACATATTGCATGATTTAATAAAATTTGTGAAAATCTACTTGTTTGATGTTTTTTATTCCTTGGATTACGGATTTTCATCACAAACAACACCTTAGGTTTAGTAGTAAATACTCGCATGTCTGATGAAGCCAATGTTTGACGAAACATATTACATGATTTAATATAATTTGTGAAAATCTACTTGTTTGATGTTTTTATTCCTTGGATTACGGATTTTCATCACAAACAACACCTTAGGTTTAGTAGTAAATACTCGCATGTCTGATGAAGCCAATGTTTGACGAAACATATTGCATGATTTAATAAAATTTGTGAAAATCTACTTGTTTGATGTTTTTTATTCCTTGGATTACGGATTTTCATCACAAACAACACCTTAGGTTTAGTAGTAAATACTCGCATGTCTGATGAAGCCAATGTTTGACGAAACATATTACATGATTTAATATAATTTGTGAAAATCTACTTGTTTGCTGTTTTTATTCCTTGGATTACGGATTTTCATCACAAACAACACCTTAGGTTTAGTAGTAAATACTCGCATGTCTGATGAAGCCAATGTTTGACGAAACATATTACATGATTTAATATAATTTGTGAAAATCTACTTGTTTGCTGTTTTTATTCCTTGGATTACGGATTTTCATCACAAACAACACCTTAGGTTTAGTAGTAAATACTCGCATGTCTGATGAAGCCAATGTTTGACGAAACATATTGCATGATTTAATAAAATTTGTGAAAATCTACTTGTTTGATGTTTTTTATTCCTTGGATTACGGATTTTCATCACAAACAACACCTTAGGTTTAGTAGTAAATACTCGCATGTCTGATGAAGCCAATGTTTGACGAAACATATTACATGATTTAATATAATTTGTGAAAATCTACTTGTTTGCTGTTTTTATTCCTTGGATTACGGATTTTCATCACAAACAACACCTTAGGTTTAGTAGTAAATACTCGCATGTCTGATGAAGCCAATGTTTGACGAAACATATTACATGATTTAATATAATTTGTGAAAATCTACTTGTTTGCTGTTTTTATTCCTTGGATTACGGATTTTCATCACAAACAACACCTTAGGTTTAGTAGTAAATACTCGCATGTCTGATGAAGCCAATGTTTGACGAAACATATTACATGATTTAATATAATTTGTGAAAATCTACTTGTTTGCTGTTTTTATTCCTTGGATTACGGATTTTCATCACAAACAACACCTTAGGTTTAGTAGTAAATACTCGCATGTCTGATGAAGCCAATGTTTGACGAAACATATTGCATGATTTAATAAAATTTGTGAAAATCTACTTGTTTGATGTTTTTATTCCTTGAAATAGAAATAACCTTTTAAATGAAGACACACTCACTCGGACAGACTTGATTGGTGTTCGGTTGACAAGAAAATTTATAATTGCTTTAGTATGGTATCGAGCTTGTTATTACTATTAAAAAAATATCTGTGAAAGTCTTCTAAGAAATCCATTCATTCATCAATCTCACATTTCAACTTTGGATTCGAATGTCTTATCAGTATCAGTAGCAGGTTCTCTCTCGGTTTTATCTCTGTACTCGAATTCGTCGAACCGGGTGAGACAACCTGTGGTTGAACACACACGTAAGACAAGACTCTGGAAATGAGATAACTATCGTACCACTCTAATCCACCATCGCACGCTATAGCCTACCTAGCTAGCGTTTCGTTTCCTAACCGTAGAAACTTTTCTAATTTTGGACCGCGATAATATATGTGTGGTGACGTTTTTCATTAAATATTTCTGTTTAATTAACGACAAACAAACAAACAAATAAGAAACAAATCGTTAAAAGTTTCTAGATTTTCGATTAACTTGATGTATCGGTGTTCTAGTCGATCCTGCCGTTACGTTAGGTCTGTGGTTTATCTAACCCGTAGAAATAGACACACAGATGAACTTAGGCAGAAAAAAGATATCTTAATTTTGATTCAGAATTATTAAGTGGGTGTTTGAAAAATTTATATTAGATATACAATACAGTCTACATGAATATTTTATTGCATTGGTAAAAACAATTGTTCTCGAAGATAATTAACTTTAATTACATCATGCACATTCGTCCATTCGTTACAAAATAATCCAAATAAAAAAAAAATAAATTTACGCGTAAGTCTGCCAAAACACGAAAAAAAAAAGTCAAAAACATCGATCCAGGGAATCGACAAGTGAACTTACAGGGTAGACGTCCAAGAGTTTGTAATGGGGTTGGTTTTGGTATATTTTAAGGACCTGTACGGTTTCTGTCGGAATTGTGTCGCAAACCATTGAGAAGGAGGAGCAAAAATAAGGATACTTAGACTACCTCTGAACTTGAAGGCACAAGCAATAAAAAAAAGTTCACGGTCAATCGTGTTTCGTAAGATAAGATGGAGATTGTATATTGTCCTCTTTAATTTAAATAGGTCCATCTTGTATTGTAATGCAGGAGAAAATAAGATAACAATTTACTGTACCGGGATAGTAATTGTTAAACTGGTGTTGTCCTTCTTCGGGTATACAGGTAGAATCTACGAACAGCGAAGATGAAAGGACATCTGAAGAAGCTCGTCACTCGCGCTAGCGAAACGTTAGAAAGCAATTCTTACCGACGACGGCTTGTATACCCGAAGAAGGACAACGCCAGTTCATCAACTGGCCGCGAAAGCCTTAATCAATTTGTCATAGTAATTGTTGTACGGAAGTTTCAGAAAGTTATGCAACTGCAATGTTTTTTCCAACATTCACCGTTTTGATTTTAAATTGATATTTAGTCTAATACATTCGGGACCATTTAGGTCGTCCCATATTCGGCTTTTCAAAGAAGTTTTGAACATTTTGTTAATTATCTCGGCCTTTTTTGTATCATTATAAACAAACCGAATACTGTTTTATACTTACTGACTTTTTGACGCGGCATTTACAGACAAGAAACAAAAAACGTGATAGTACAAACATGATGAACGGATCCAGCTTGTCCTTCGCCCGTTCAAATCGAATTAAAATAAAAAAGAATGGAAGAGATGAACCTTTCTTTTGATAGATGATCACACTTGCCAACTGGTGCTTCGATCTCATCCGATACACAAATTAAGATTTTATCTTTAGACGGTATACTAATGCAGCGTAGACGAGGAAAAAAAGGTTTTTCGTCTCTCACATGTATACGAACAAAGATCACTAGTCTTGTATACCAACCAGCCTACCTACCACCAATCGACCAAGTTCTATACGGCTTGGTATTTCTGGGAAATCTTCTCGGATATCTACTTGGCCCGTGTTTATTAGTGAGGAACGGGTATCGAACTTCGCATCGATTTTTAATGCGTTTTTAATTGATTTTACGACTTAATTAAGCCACGCAGACGCGCGTTGGAGAAAATAATTATCATCGAGATAAGACCGGGATTATTGAATTATGTATGTATGCTAAACAGAGGAGTGTTTACTTATTCGTACACTGAGAACTGATAACGGATCTGAGAGACCTAACCTGCAACTAATAAGACCAATTGGACGATACCGATTTGATACGGTAACCGTAACCAAAGCGGAACGCTCCGTTTATAATATGTCATACAAATGTACTGATTTTACAAAAAAAAAAGCTTTTTTGTTGTTTCATTCCCATCAGCTACTCGTGCTGGTGGGCGGCAGTCTCTCTGACCTACACTGTAGTGCAAAGCCGGAGGGTAGGGCGTAAGGCCCTCTTCAGCCTCCTTGCAGGAATCGTGGGAATGGGTAAGTGATGTGGTTAGGGAGAGAAAGATGAGACGAACGAAATGAAGACAGAAGAGAAGTGAAAGATTATCTGTAGAATATTACTGCCCCAGCATTTGCCTAAGTGATCCAAGGAAACCACAGAAAACTTGAACCAGAGCAGCCGGATCCGGGTTCGAACCGGTAAACTCCCAAACGCTAAGCAATGATCTAGAGCGCTAGACCACGCAGCTCGGTATGTAACTGGTATGTTATTCTAACTGATGTCGTAAAAGGCTTTAAATGTTTTTACTTTTTATACCTGATACCTATCGTTTATAACAACATGTAGGTCAAAATTAGGAAGTCACAAAAAAGCGATTTGACAAAAACAGATTCATTTAATTTCAATTAAGATACGCGACATTCTTCAATTTTTTGTAATTGGCAAAAATACTGAACTCTAACCGTCCACTATAAAGGACGCATCAATTCAAACAATTCAAATTTTTTTCACATTTAATCAAAATTTAGTAGGATCTTCTTTTATTTCTTAATTTTCCTTTGCTACTCTTTCAAAATAATTGGAAAAATCCTGTTAGAAAAACAAAAATTACAAAAACAAATCAAAATGACAAATCATCGTAGGTAAGTAATTGGAAACGCAAAAAAAAAACATATTCAACTACCTACCTTAAATAATTTAAATGCAAAAAATAACCTATTCGCGTCATAGCGTCGAAATGACCCCTATCCTCAGTAGAAAAAAGTTAAGAGACGCTGCTTTATTAAATTTCAGTAATCGATAATGTTTTAACGGAATTTTGACCCAGAGAGGTAAACGTATCATTATTTCTTCAAAAATGTCATTGATTGACGATCATACACCTAAGATTAATTTAGAATAGGATAATAGTACAAAAAAATAATTCCTTGTTAATGGTTAGAAGACCAGGCCGAAATAAATTGTAGGTATAAGACAAAGTTCGATCCATCAGACGAATCCGATTCGAATTAAATATGCACATACGGTTAGCATTTAAAATTTGTACGTTAAGAGCGAAGAACGACATCGGAGCCGTCGTTGCAATAATGATTAAAATTTGCATTCCAAACAAAAAGCCGGAGCTCCTCATGCATATAACATAAGAAGTGAACGAGTTTCCGTCGAGTTGGCGGTGCACGGTGCAGGCCGTATCGCACGTTATCAGTCCGTAGCAGCCGCCATATTGCTTTCTTATCTGCGTGTCGCATTTCCTACTTCCACGTCGTATCTCTTCGCTCCTATCGTAATATTACAACCGACGAGACCGCCACGGCCGGCAAAACTGCTTTCCTTCTATTCTATTGCTAAAACTACCGTGCATTTTCACACATACACACAAATGTTATATTATAGTTACATACATATACATATGTGGTAATGTGTATATGGTAAGTGTTCATATATTAGTGTGTGTGTGTGTGTGTGTAAGTGTATGTAGAGACCCCTATTCGTCTGTTCCGTGGCGAAGCGGACCTTGTCGACTGAATGTGAGCCCTTATGTCTCCTTATCACGAACCCGTATGTGTGACGACGATGCCGACAACCGCAAACCTTGTCATTCATTATTTTCCACTTTACACATCGACAACTGTTCTGTTTCACCTTCGAGAACTACTGAAAATGTTGCCATGTACGTAACTACTTATTTGAATAAGCTAAATATAATGTTAAAATAAAAAATTTAAACTATTTACTAAGTATTTATTTATAAATATTTTTTTAAGATTTCTTCTTTCTTCCAATTCATGTTCTTATAATCTGGTTATTTTGTTGATTTTTCCGATTTGATGAATTTAATGTAATCGTAATTGCGACACGTGTTTCGCTAAACTTTACTTACTTTTTTGTGTTTCATTCCCACCAGCTACTCGTGCTGGTGGGCGGGCAGTCCCTCCGACCTACACTGTAATGCAAAGCCGGAGGGTAGGGCGTAAGGCCCTCTTCAGTCTCCTTGCAGGAATCGTGGGAATGGGTAGGTGGTGTGGTTAGGGAGTGAAAGATGAGACGGACGAAATAAACACAGAAGAGAAGTGAAAGGTTATCTGTGGAATGTTACTGCTCCAGCATTTGCCTAAGTGATCCAGGGAAACCACAGAAAACTTGGACTAGAGTAGCCGGATCCGGGTTCGAACCGGTGACCTCCCGAATGCTAAGCAATTATCTAGAGCACTAGACCACGCCGCTCGGTTAGGTAATGGGCTCCGGTTTTTACACTTATATACGGTTGGAAGATGGCTTGGGATAGGTTGTTAATTTGTACGTTTATAATGTTGTTGTTTAATTTTTATTTGTAAAACCTGGACTGTTTTTTTAATAGAGCCTGGTTCGTGTACATTCCTGGTTAGGTGTTCGGCGTAATTAGAATCTGCTTTGTTTAGTTTATATGAATTTAGGTGCTCTTTGTACCGCTGCTTATTTTTTCTTCCAGTTTGTCCAATGTATTTTTTATCGCATGTTGTGCAGGTTAATTTGTATATTTCTGATTTTTCGAATTTATCTTCTCTTTCTATGTTGTTAGGTAATTTGTTCTTTATGTTGTTGTTAGTTTTGTATGCTATGTTTATTTTTTGGTTTTTGAATATTTTGGTGATGTTGGCGAAACACGTGTCGCAAATACAAGTACATTAAATTCATCAAATCGGGAAAAAATCAACAAAATAACCAGATTATTTATTTATACCTGTTAAGAAAAGATAAAAGTAGTTTTCTTCAGTAGGGAGTTAAAAAGCCTAACTGTTTAGAGCATTTTTAAAGTTTTTAGGTACACCGTCGTGTCATTTTAATATATAAAAAATGATGATTTGACCTATAGAAATAGAAAAAAAAAAACGAGACGGGTCCGAAGCTACCAATGGGACTGTAATGTATGTGGCCCGATGTGCGATGACAGACCGGATAAAAATTGAATCGGAAAAAAAAGATAGCTGAAACGGACTTCTTGCTACCGCACCGGCCGCGATTCGTGATTGTCTCTCGCGCCTACATACATACACAGACGTACACGTAGAAGAACGAGTGCATAACTGAGGGCGGCAGTTGATACAAGTCCCGCTTGCTGCACCGACTCTTATCTCGATTCATGTGTGTGTTTGTGTTTACGAACGTGTTCGGAATCGCTTAGTTCCGACACGTAAAGAACAATACTACGAATAGATCATTATAGATTCGGGTCGTGTATGACTCCTTCAGCGGCGGCAGATAGCGTACGAAAACGACACCACCGACACGACACAACGCGACGAGACTAGACGCGGTGCGGCAGGACGAAATACCGGAGAGGAAACGCTTACCACTATGTACCTTCAATGCATCGGCGTAATACCGATACACAGAACAATAGTATGTATCTTTTATTAACATAATTACCTATATGGTCTACTGATTTCGGAATTCTATAAAAAAAAAAAAACACTTTTTCCCAAGAATTATTCGAAGGTGAATATGTTACCGGCCAGGATAAACTAGTTTTGCCTAGGCTAAACTAGTTCTTCCTATACGCGATAGGATTACCTAATATGGCCGGCCAATCCCGATTTCAGGACAAACTAGTTTTGCCTAGCCTAAACTAGTTCTTCGTATACGCGATATGATTAACTAGTATGGCCTAGTTCAAACTAATATATGTTGCCGGCCAAACCCGATTTCAGGACAAACTAGTTTTGCCTAGCCTAAACTAGTTCTTCGTATACGCGATATGATTAACTAGTATGGCCTAGTTCAAACTAATATATGTTGCCGGCCAAACCCGATTTCAGGACAAACTAGTTTTGCCTAGCCTAAACTAGGTCTTCCTATACGCGATATGATTAACTAGTATGGCCTAGTTCAAACTAATATATGTTGCCGGCCAAACCCGATTTCAGGACAAACTAGTTTTGCCTAGCCTAAACTAGTTCTTCGTATACGCGATATGATTAACTAGTATGGCCTAGTTCAAACTAATATATGTTGCCGGCCAAACCCGATTTCAGGACAAACTAGTTTTGCCTAGCCTAAACTAGGTCTTCCTATACGCGATATGATTAACTAGTATAGCCTAGTCCAAACTAATTTGTCCTAAGCCTGATAGGATAAACCAGTTTAGGGTAGTCCAAACTGATTCGTCCTGATATAAATTCGCACATCTAGGATAAACTGGTGTAGCCTAGTGTAAACATTATAGTAACCTAACCTAACCTAACCTAATCTAACCTAACCTAACCTAACATGTCAGGAGACAGTGACGATAAGGTTGCCGTTAGTAACCAAAAAAAAGTTTCTTCATCTGAAATTTTAATAATTGAGATATGATTATTGCTTCTATTAAAAAAACACTTATTATTTGTTATAGTATGATTGTTGGTATTAACAATTATCCATAACTTTTAACGACGTATAATTATGATTTTAATAAAAATGATTATTTTTCAAATTACGGAGTATTTTATTCAGTTTATCTAGATATACTATAATGTTTACACTAGGCTACACCAGTTTATCCTAGAATGTGCGTATTTATATCAGGACAAATCAGTTTGGACTAGCCTAAACTGGTTTATCCTATCGGGCTTAGGACAAATTAGTTTGGACTAGGCTATACTAGTTAGTCCTATCGCGTATAGGAAGAACTTGTTTAGCCTAGGCAAATTCCCTCATAATATATACAAGATAGTTTATGTTTATGTATTACTTCTAAAAAATAATTCAATTTTGTAAATGAACTTCTACGTAAGCAATTTTTGCATAACCTTTTTCTTAACCGGATGTCTCTTGCACGTTCCTGTTTTATACCAACGTTGAGTAAAGTTGTCCCAGAAGGTACAAACTTACCTATTTTGCCACTTTCTGTGGATTTGCGGCTGCGAATTGTTCGAAATCTTTCTAACCACAAGGTTAATGAATCATGAAATTTTAAAGAGTGACCAAGTGACACGAACAACTTCCTGAATCTTCGTTTCTTCTTTCTTGCAAACGTCGCCTCGCATGCATCGCGACCCGCCGCGCTGTCTGTCCATCCATAATATCGCCACCGTTTCTGCCTTACGATCAGTGTAACCGCTGGTGCTGCTGATGTTGTTGCTGTTACTGCCTGCGACTTGCAGTTATTATGAACCCGGAGCGAAAAGCGCTCTTATCTAGATAAATTATACTACGAGATTTGGGTCAGAGATTAAAGATTGCGGCTGCGGGTTACTTTATGTTTTATCCGTCTCGAAAGTGGTGTTATCTCTTTGGCCACATTGCTTTATCTGACGCAGTTGTGACTCGGGTAATTAAAATATATCATTCGGCTGTATTCCTAGGAAACCGAGAAATTTTTCTTCTATATCACTTGATGCCGAAAACTGATACACTCGCTTTATACAAAGTCCAAATGGTAAACAGTTAACATACGTAATATATGTAATAATTGTTTTTGTGTATTACTAACAGATCTCGCATTCATTAATTATTTCAACATTCAACGCCAGACTATAAAAATTTATTCGCTTAGGGACGTTATTCATTACACTTCATTAAATTAAAGCCTCAGTTGTACGTCCGGTGATCACTGAACATTAAAATTAAGTCTAAATATGAAAGAAATAGGTAAAATAATATTTTCACATATAAATATGGAATCAACAGAAACAACTACTCCGAGGGCTAATACCCCTACCGGCATAGAATTACACTGTTGATTCGGAATGATTAATATTAGACGAAGATAACAATCCAAAAAAACAAGGTAATAAAATCCTTTTTCGTCTAATTATAAAGGATCACAGATACCACATTTGGAACGCGTCCTACACAGTGGGCACAGCGCACTGAAAGCCATATCCCACGACCGGTTTCGACCTATCGGATCTCATCAGCTGCTGTGCCCACTGTGTAGGACGCGTTCTAAATGTGGGATCTGTGATCCTTTATAATTAGACGAAAAAGAATTTTAATACCTTCTTTTTTGGATTAATATTTTCACTCTGAACCTTCATCTGTCAATTCAATTTAATTTTAAAATTCAAACGAGAAAACTAAAAATTTATAATTAATTGTACACAGGCTGTGACAAAAACAAAACACAATTTTCTAGAGCAAAAAATCTTTTTTTATTCTACTTTATTTTATTTTTGTTTATATTGTTGAAACTCCATTTTAACAATGAGAGAAAAAGAAACGACATTCACAAAAATTGTCGTTTATCCATTCATTGTTACACAGTCTTCTTTCTAAAGTTAATTTTGATTTAGAACTAAACAGAATAATTTTGATCGCAGAGAACAATGGTTTTGATAAAACAATTGTAACGAAATTACTTAAAAAAAAACTATAAACTCAATATACCCCATCATAAAATCAAAATCATTAATTAATTTACATACCTAGGAAATTTAAAGTTAAAAATTAGTAAATACTTAAATAATAGTCGCTTTTCATTTAAAACTAATAATTCCTTGGGTTCATTAATTAGAAATGATAAAGACAAAGTAGATATAAAATTTAAATCAGGAGTGTACAAATTAGAATGTAGCGATTGTAATTCTGTATATATAGGTCAAACAGGTCGAACATTTCAAGAACGTGTCAAAGAACACAAAAAAGTTTTGAATTAATAAAAATGTAATTCGGCATATGCCGAACACCTAATTAATCATAATCATAATTTTAATGAAAATTTCAAAATTTTACACACAGCAAGCAAGAGTCATAAATAAAACCTACTAGAAAGTTTAGAAATTAATAATTATAATCAATTAGGAATTTTATTTAACAATCATCTGGATGTGAATAACTCCCCTTTATTAAATTTATGTTTTAAACCCCCTCCTTAGTTTTGTACTTAGTATATAAGGTTTGTAGAATGTAATTAAGTTATTGTATTTCATCCACCTGATGAAGTGTGGTAAAACGGTCGTTGTAGACTTTTAAAATAAAAAATTTCTTTTTCTTTTATTGTATTATAGAACCATTGATTTGGTCGATGAATTATTGACTGTTTCTGGCGCGCTGATGGGATCTAATAAAATCGAAATCGCGATCCACATCTGGTAGTTTCGATAAATTACTGACCAAGAACTTCTTATTAACTCCTACTTATTCCTATCGTGTATATAAGCTACGTCGTCGAAAGACCTTCGTCTAATACATAAAATACTTCAATTTTTAGCAGGTAGGTATCAGTTGCTAGCGATATACGACCATAACTTCTTTGTAAGTAGATCTTGACAAGTATAAGGTAGTGCTAGTTCATTAATCAGAAAATCAAATATGTATGGGTTTCCATTTATGCATTCTATTTAATTAATAACAAGAATAAACACAAAGTTTATGTTACGAAACAGTTTATTGATAACCACAAGCCACACAGTGTTTATTCTCATTGTTATTATTATGCTATTGCAAGAATTAAAAGTTTCCCCGATTCAATCTTCTATTAAGATCTTTAATGCGTTGATATTAAATAGGCGGTTGATCGAACTTACAAATACAACAGTTCACGCAAAATATTTCAAATATATTTGTTCCTTATTATCAGGTAACAATAATTTTGACTTCTGCAACTCACCGTGCACTCCCATAAGATTGATATCTATCACACTCTATACGTAATTTTACTTTCGATGAGATTCATACACGAATCTTACCTGGAACAAAAGAAATAATTTATTAGAATCATAAGCTCATAAACTGCAAAAAGTAATTGTACTTAACAAAAATGAAAATTAGTAGAAGTAACTGGCATCTATCTGAAACTATTTAACAAAAATTAATAAAAAACTGTTCTATAAATATCTTGTTATCTACATCTACACTATTATTGTTGGTAAAGGTATACAAATACATATACAGATCTAACTATGAAGATGAAATCAGCGCGTTCGCGTCTGCTCTTTTACAGATATTTCGTTACGTCGAACGCGTTGAGAACAACAACGAGAACTGTCATATACGGTGCGAGAGAACATAAACAAATTGACTTATCTGCTGTCAAGTCGGAATTTCGTGCGTTTAGCACTCACTCGATGGCGAGAGAACTACGTATCAAGATTTTAGCATTGTGTCTTAAGATTAACCGTGTCAACAGAAGCCGTGGCTGGTGCAACATGCAGGCAAAACGGTGTAGGTCCAAGTCGATTGAGTTCCAACAGTCTATTGTTGAATGAAACTCGGAAATTAGTGGAAGAAATTTATTTTACAAGCAAAATTGTTTTGCTAATTTGAACATTAGAATTAGTAAATTGTAACGATTGAGTGGTAGGGTAATTATGAAATATTATAGAAATAAATGAAAGAATCAATTAAGAAAAATGCTTTTTAAAGTTTCAGGAAAGTTAATATAAATATAATATTAAAATTATTAACAATAAACTAGATTTCAATATCTTCAGGAAACCCACTAGCACAGATTGCATAATTAATTTTAACTCTAACCAATCATGGCAAATTAAAATGTTAGCCTTTTACAGTTATATTTTTAGATTATTAAATTTCCCATTAAGTAATGAAAATTATAATAAAGAACTCCAAACGATTAAACTTATAGCGCATAATAATGGTTATAACCCTAGTTTAATAGATAGAATTATTAGTAAAATAAAAAAGAAAGCTATAACTAAAAGAATTGTATTCACCCATGTGTCATGATAAAAGTAACTACAGTTTTATTAATTATGTCCCCAATTACAGTAATAAAATGTGTAAAAAATTGAATTGTTTAGGTAAAAATACTATTTTAGTTAACAAATGTAACATAGGTAGATTATTAGAAAACAATAAATAAACAATACCGATTTCTAACAAAAGTGGTGTGTACAAAATTAATTGTTTAAACTGTAATGCATTTTATTTAGGGCAAACGGGGAGTAAATTAGAAGTAAGGATAAAAGAACATGTTAGAAGAACTAGAAATTAAGAAAGCTATTAAGCGGAAAGATAATATTACAAACCTACAATCAGATTCCAAGAATAATTTATTTTTAGATACATATTTAGGTCTTTCCATTAATAATATATAAGATGTTGTTTATTTATCTGTCTGTGTGTTTGTACTTGTTGAAACTGTTACACTAATTATTAGGTACTTAAGAACTTTGCTACACTTTTTAAAATTTAGTATCTAGTGTTATACTCTTGATAAAGGCACTAACCTGCCGAAATATATGTAGAGTTTTATTAAACTTGTCTGAAACATTAAAAAGCATTTTTCTTAATTGATTCTTTCATTTATTAGAATTAGTTGTATTTGTTATGTTACAGACAACGACTCGATGGCTCGTAACCGTTCTAAATTTCCAATACTATATATCTTCTCATGTTGTGTTTATTCTTCTCATATGTACGAAGAATAACATCTTTAGGTAATATATTATAAACATCTACTTTTAAGTAATAATAATGCTTATTAGTACGAACCGGAGCGAGTGTTTTTTTGTATGTTACATTGCATCAAAACAGGAATTCAAAAGCATGTCTTTAAAGTATGTAAGTAAGTAAAATAGCGGAGAAAATTTTGTATGGATGAAACTTGATAATTGTCAGCGAACTACGATAAAAGCCTGTTTATATAGAGCGCCAAAGAACAAAGACATCTAGTAACACAATTTTGATGAAAGATATGCATGTCTTCAAACAACAGAACGTTAAAACGACTTGAACAGATAAAAGTAAAGAAAATATTGTTGGCGGTAAATTCCATACGATGATAAGATTAGGACTAGTTCACTGGTTAACTTTGTTAATTTTCAACGTTTTACAACCGTGATGCAGAAGCTCCCTCTGATTCATTAAACACAGATATTCGCTAACTATCGACTATATATATATACAGTACGTTTTGTCATAAATGAAATAAAATTTTTGTTCCATTTCTAATAAATAATAAAATTTCTTTATTGATCAGTGAAGACTATAAAAGACTATAGGGTACTCGTCCCCGTTAAGAAAAATAGCTTAGAAATATAGTAAGAAATACTTTAGAGGATGCTTTTGGACTTTTTTACTTAATTTACAAAGGTTTTATCTAGAACTGATATATCATTTATCTCCTTCTCCCCTATAGGTGCACCAATACATTAAAAATAGTACAATCTATGATAAATTGAATCATCGTCAATAAAAAACCGGCCAAACTAAAATTTGAACGTAAATTTTGTTCATCTTCACGGGGTACATACAGCCGATTGATATGGGCCGTTATTTTATCGTGCGATATATAGTCAATAACGAAAATAAATGCGCATTTGTAGATATGTCGCTGCTTGTGACGATTGAAATTGCGGGATTGCAGTTTCAGAACTGAATTTTCGCATTTTGGTTTGAGCTTCTCTTTCAGTGTTTAAGACATGCCTTCGCAATACCTCCAAAACTGCAATTCAATTTAATTGAAGCCTTGAAATGTAAGCCGTTAGTGTAAAAAGCGGCTTCAACATATCTCATTTATAAAAGTGGATATAAGTACCTGAACACATCACTTGGTGTAAATTCATGATGCAATTGTAATACTGTGTTATTTTATTCTGTAATAATTTCTTCTCTTCCTTCGTTTTCGATGTAACAATGCTAACAAAATAATTAGTCTCGTATCCATAATGTTGCCATCACAACTGTTCTACGCGATTATAAAGACAAACTGGGCAATGGCAAAACCGGACATATTATTAAATTTATTACCATTAGCCATGAATTTTAAAATGTATTCAACAAATTCGGAAATAATAACGGTAATTTAAGATCTTTATTGTCAAAATTTAAACCAAAATTAGATGTCTTGGAAAAAAGTGGAATACATAAAAAACTGTGACGCGTGTTACATTGGGCAGAGTGGTAGAGCTATCAATATGAGAGTTTCAGGACATTTAAAAATATACAAAAACTGGTTTTTAAGAACATTGCATCACATTAGACCATCAATTATATTTGAAAAGCATTAATGTAAAGGAAAAAATTGATTCTCTTGGAAACTCCAGAAATTAAGAAAGATCTTACCCAAAACCGAAATTTAGTGAATAATTAACGTGTGTCGACTCCACTCATCTTATGTAATGTCACAGTGTTGTAAACATTTACTATAAACTATTTATTTACTATGAATTTTGCTCATTATCCTTTGGTCAGTCACTTGTTGAGAAAATTATTAAATTGGTGAAACTTTCTACATTGCTTTATTGTTATATTTACATGATCATTTAATGTTAACAGATGTGGAGTGAACGCTTGAAACTAAATGAAAAATCGTATCGCAACCGTGCCGTCTTAAAAATGCCTTATTACGGTTATAGGTTAGATATACTATGGCCTAGTATAAGGGAGGGTACTGATTCGATTCCCGATTCGACTGCCGTGGTCCAATTTTTCCTGTGGCTTCCTTGAATTATTTCAGTAATAATACTCCACAGACAATCTTTCGCTTCTCTTCTGTCTTCATGCAGCTTGGTGATGTCCAATTACCTTTTAGACAAATACCGATACTTAATACTTCTAAAGCAGATTTTGTGTACTGGAAAGAACTATTTTAGGTGGAAAAATAGATACAAAGAATAACAACTACGTTTATGTACAATTTCTTTAAGGGAACACCTTCTTTTTGCAAAGAACGAAGTCAATAAGGCATTTTGCTTGTTAATTATTGAATATTTATTCGTTTACGAGATAAAATCAGTAGAAGCATTTTCTATTAACAAAAAAGTGTCGCTTTTAATAAGAGTGTGGGGCTTGCAGAACATACCCATTGCTTACTACTCTTGCCAGAAGGTACTTATTTAACAATATTAATGGTTGCAGTGTTCATTATCAATAGATAATAATCCTGCCTTTTCGGTATAATAAATTGCTGCAAACAACTGGCTACATATCACGTCTGGCTTCTCATAATTTATTTCCTTAATATTTTATATCTTTGGGTCTTTCGCCGGGCAATAATTGTGAATTCTTCTACAATAGTAATTCGTACGTTGCTTGTACATACATTAGTACCTACATCGAACGTATCGATCGGTTATAGGTTTGGAAATATACCGTCGCAATCTACATGTTGATCGTATAAGTAATAAATATCGGAGAAGTGACCATAACTCATAAAAAGTATTAGAGCAGCAATAACATTTATTACAAGTTAGGATTAACATTCAAGTATAAATTTAGCGTTTGACAGCCAAGTTGTATGTAAAGTTGTGGAAGATAAGGCAACTGCCTGGGTGGCTTTGCCAACTTTAAAGATCTTGTAGAGATAGCACAGTTGCGTAGACTTATACAATATGTATACTTACACATACGTATATTGTATATATATATAGTACATAAACATACACACACTTACCGATATCTACCTGTGTTTGTGGATAGATACACGCTGGCCTACGTAAAGATGTCAGAATTTATCACAACTTTGGAATCCATACAATAGCCGGATATAAGATAACATTACGTCTCGGCGTTTTCCCTACATAACCTCTCTTGTAAATCTCTATTTTCGATCAAAAATCGGCTGTGAGCCTGTAGATTCGACCGGTGGTTCTTGGATTAAACAGGCTTTTTAAAAATTATGACCAAAACCTAATATCAAATGTTCTATTCTATTCGCATAAAATTTTCCTTATCATTGACGTACAGGTATATAAAACAATACGTAATACTCTAATAATTATTATTTAGAATTCAACATCTTTACTGTAAAATTGTAAAGAAATTGCATTTGTATGATCGACATAATTATAGTCTAATAAGAGAAACAGATTATTCGGTGATAAACTTGTCAAACATTTTGAAATTATATAAAAAGAAAAGAAACGCTTTTAGATGTTTTAATAAAACTGTACATATGTTTCGGGACATGATCCCTTTTTCAACAGTACTTAAATAGATACAGTATCATTTAAAAGCGTTTTTTTTTCTTATATAATTATAGTCTATAGCTACAAACCAATCCAAAAATTAATAATGTAATTAATGCTGTTCTATGTAATACAAAAATTATGTACCTTTGATAATGACCTGACAGCCGAAACGGTCGTTACAAAGCTTCCATAAACTTTATGAAACCTACCCAGAGAGTTTTTCTGTTCATTAACCTAAACACTACCAATGTTTAATGGCAACAAGACATTGAACAAATTAATATTTTCAGAAAATATGTTACGAGCTTTTTAAGTAAAGTAATGTGGGGTGATCGTATGTCATAACTAAGTTATATAAATCAGTCTATCATTACTTGGTTGAAATTCATATTAACTTTGAAGAATAAAAACAAACACAGGTTAAAATTTCAACAGATTTAATTACTACCACTTAACAATTGTTTCGCTAAACTTTGCCTTTGTCAAAAGTTTATAAATAACTTAAACCTAAGATAATAACATGTTTCCTTGTATACTAATTTGTTTTAGTGTTTGTTCGTTTATTAATAAACCGCTGTTTTCAAATTTGTTAATTTCCAGTATTTATAGGGATGACAATTTGATCCAGCATTTTCAGATTTTGTTATTTCTTAATTTAATTTGGCCTGTTTTGTTATGAGATTGTGTTCTTAGTTTCTCTTATACTAAAGTTAAATAAAAAAAACCTTTGAGCGCTTCATTTCCACCAGCTACTCGTACTGGTGGGCGGGCAATCCTTTAGACCTACACTATAGTGCAAAGCCGAACGGTAGGGCGTAAGGTCCTCTTCAGCCTCCTTTCAGGAATCGTGGGAATGGGTGGGTGGTGTGGTTAGGGAGAGAAAGATGAGACGGACGAAATGAAGTCAGAACAGAAGTGAAGGATTATCTGTGGAATATTACTGCCCCAGCATTTGCCTAAATGATCCAAGAAAACTATAGAAAACTCGGACCAAAGCAAGTGAAAATAGAATAGAACCGGTGACCTCCTGAATGCTAAGCAATGATCTAAACCATAATACCACGCCGCTCGGCAAGTTAAATAATAATGAGCTACATATTTATAAAAATTATGGACATGTTAGAAGTAACGTTATAACAAATTAGGCAATACATATTATTAGGGGGGTTTTTAGAATACATAATTCAATTTGATGGTTGATAATATTTAAGTTCTTCTTAGTTGCTATCTTTATTTCTACGTTATCCATCAAAATTTTATTTTTTACTTTTATTCGCTAAATGTTGAATTTTTATATTGTTTACATCTAATCAATGTAAATAATAAATACCGTGTTCGGATAACCCAGTAGTACATTTTTATTGATTATTGGTTGTAGATATTCATTAACTCGCATGTTGATGGCTCTTCCTAATTGACCGATATAAAAAACATCAAAGTCTTTACATGAAATTTTATAAACGCTACTTTTTTTTAGTTTTATTATTAACCAACAGCGTCTTCAAGTTAACTGTATTTATTTCTATCGGGGTTAAATCTAGTTTCCTTAATCTATTATTAATTTCCAGCTAACATAATTTAGAACACAATTTTTTTTATTGTTAGAAATGACCATTTTTGGAATGTATGGATAATCTGATTTTTAAATAACATTCTATCGATAAGCCTAGGGGAAAAGTTATTTTCATGAGCTATTTGTTTAATAACGGTTAGTTCTTCATTATAATTTTTCAGGGGGTGTTAATTAATCTAACAAGTAAACTGTGAAAGGCCGAAAGTTTAATTCTAGTTGACTGGTTTTAAACTTATTAGTAATTAAAATCTAATTTAAACGTAAAAAAGTGTAATTACTCTTGAAAATGATCGCAATTCGATCAAAACAATTGTCGAACTATCGAAAATAAATTAATGTGAAACATTTTACGTGATGTTTTACGTTTAAATTAGTTTTATGAATCATGTTTCACAAACGTTGCACTATCGAATCTCTTAATTATTAGTAATTTATTAAAAATGGTGTTTCACAAAAAAATGCGACTTAAAGAGGATATTGAGATATGATCTCAAAATTTTTAACTGCAAATTTGAAATGCGCGAATAACTGCACTGAATTACCTGTATTAATTTTCATATTATATATTTTACACGAGGAGAAATCCTGGCAGCTACATAACACGCAACGGAGAGTTTTGCAGGAAATGTGCTTATCTTATTCACGACAGGATGTGCACTAGTGATAATAATCTTTAGTTTATTATCAACATATTATGACAATGGCTAATGCAACTGGTTAACATTTCCTTCAGTTGTTGTACTGTATATCAGTTACTATTATCTACTAAACCAAGAAATGTACGCGTTGAGTAGTGCCTATTATTAAATATTATATGTATATCAAAGTATTTCCTGAAGCTGCAGGATATTTGCTCATTTCAAGCAATAAGCAAGTAAATCAGTATTAAATATTTATTTCCATTGTCATTTTGATTTGAATTCTTACTAATTAAGTTAAAATTAAGTTTGATCCATATAATTTAAACTTTCAAGATTGTAATTTACAGAAAAAAGGTTTTCATTCAATGCTCCTGATCTATTCACAACAATTATTCATCAGTTATTAACTATTATTGTTAAACAAAGATAGTCATAAAGTACTCTCAATATTATTGAAAGGAATCATTTGTTTTAAAGTAGAAAATATGAGACTGTGGTAAAAGGATAATTAAATAAAGAAAGACTCACCCTAACTACCACTAACTAAATTTTATATAAGCGGACACGTGTTTCGCCCACTTCACAAGTGGGCATTATCAACGCAAGACAGTTTCACTTTATTTTCAAAGGCTTTTTTAATCTCTAAGTTCTCCCAAAGTGACAATTTTCTTGATTTTGGAACATTTGATGTAAAATTTTTAAATTATTTACATTAACTGAATGGCTAAAGTTAATGTGCAATGATCCGCCATACCATTCGAATTAAATTTTTTATTTTTGATCGCAGAAAAATGTTCAGAGATTCGTTTGAAAATTGCTCTACCTGACTAACCAATATAGGTGGCATCACAATAACTACAAAAACTCTAGTAAATACCATTTTTGTCACAGGGAAAAACGCGTTCTTTTTGATTTTGTAACATGGTTTATAGGTATATAGAACCACTTTCAATAATGTTACAGTTGAATTCTTTTTGAAGCATGTATTTGAAATGAGAACTAAAATTGTTAATGAATTGTATTTAACCATAAATAGTTTTTGCTGACATCGGGAACCGTTGTTATATAATAAGTTGGAAACACTTTATCTATAATATAAGGCAAATATTCATTAGTGGTAGCAATGTACATGTACATCTGCTAGATGAAAATCACACCTTTAATGACGATTATGTGATACTACACACACAAAATAAAAGTTACAAACTAACACAAACTAAACAAAAAACCACAAATTTACTTCTTAATGATCAAATAGACCTTAATAATTCCCCATTACTAAACCTTTTTGTAACCCCCTCCCCTTTAAATATCTCTATATAAGTCTACTATGTAATTATATAAGTTTATTGTAATACTTCTGATGAAGCACTAAATAGTGCGAAACAATTGTTAAGTGATACTAAATAAAATTGTGGAAATTAAAGTTTTAAGTTTTTTATTTTTTAAAGTGAACATGAATTTCCATCAAGTAAACGTAGTAACTATCAATCTTATGTATTTTATAGTGTTCAGCTCCAAATTAAAATCTGATGTTGTTATGGTATGTTGATTAGTCTATGTACAAAATAATGAAAAACGGCAATAAACATACATAAACAAAACATACTTTAATCTTCTTTCAAATAAACAGAGATTTGAATTAGATGCAGGTAAATACAAAAGTAATTAACGAAACATGTTAAGTACTTTATCAGCGTTTGTTGAATATAAACGAGGGGTCTATTACGTAACATAGTTAAATAACCAATTATATTATTGGGCTTCTTATGATTAGATGTAAATACCTATAAGTTAGGTAGGTTAGAAGTATTAGTGCAGAATTATATAAATTAAATAAAATTACCGAGCGCGCAGTTGACCCTACAAAGTCTTGGCAAACCGCGCGCAATTGACCTGTAATATTTAACTACCTGAATTTATTCCTGACCGCAGCGCGCTATCGTCCATTGCCCTTCCATTTGATTGTTTGATCCATATGTTAAAAGTTACTACACACTTTTCATATTATTATAAAATTGTACTAATTTTCACAAAAGCCCCTGTCAACATGTTATAGGTATTTCTACAATATCGTTCGTTAATTGGACAGAACTGGTTGAACCGCTTTGCAATATTGTCATGCCCAATAACATAATTGCACCTCCTACCTACTTATACGTACATAACATAGTATAAATTATAGTAGATTGAGAGCATGGCAAACCAAATGGCAATTATTACACTTAACACCGACAGAAGCGTGAACTGTTAAACTACGTATTTCTACCGATAACGATCTTAATTTATTAAATTTGTAATGACAGGGTAGGTACCGGATTACAGACAGGATATGCCATATGTTTCACGTGGCTCCATTGTTTTCCTGCCGAAAAGATAGACTGAAAGATAGCAATGGTAGGTGTGGTTCGATCTTGAGTCAACACTAATGCTTAATAGACAGCGATGATGGAACAAACTATAAAACATACCTGTACATGTATATATATATATATATATGTAATATGCTCTTATTAACAACGGAGCACCTGCAACAGCAGAAAAAGGCCTCAACTTTTACAATTTATACGCTTTGAGTTATTAGTATCAATGGAAATTGTGCTATGATCTAAACAAATTAGTGCAAGAGTCACTAAAATTTTTTTACTGCAACTCTTACTATAGATCAATGAATCGTCGCGTAAGTTTTCACGTTTACCTTTGCTTAAATATTTTACATTCAACACAAGCCTAAATAAACTATAATGTCCAGACATTTCGTAAGGAACTGCGGTTGACATCTTCAGTGATTCTGTACAGTGACAACGTGGATGAAACGTCTGGACGTAATAGTTCAATTCTACTATGGATTCCGACCGTGAAAGCCTATGTTCCCAAAAAACTATTAATAGCAATATATACAATTTGAGTCCTGTGACTAGATTCAGGGGCTCTATTAGAAGTCTCCAAATTCCTAGAGTTCGAATTTTTTTTGAGACTAAACTTATCTGATAAAATAATTAATTACAACTTAGCTTTAAGTATTTAAATTAAACTGTTCTTTTTGATAGTAGAATTAGGACTAGGGGTGGACATTCATTCACCAAACGTGTAGCTACAGTCACAAGATATTTGTATGTGCTTGTAAACGTATGCATAATTGTCAACAAGAACGCTTGGGGGATGTTACCATAAGCAACGCAGGAAATACAAAATAACAATACACTAGATTGAAGTAGAAAAAACATTTTGATCTTGATTGGATGTTGTTGTTGATACAGTTACTCCGGCAAATAGGTATACAAACACAGATTAAAATTTACATAATAATTGTGTATTTCATATTTTTTAAAAAATTTCAATCTTAAAAAATTACTCCCGAATATCCTGAATCTAGCGTTTCTTAAGAATTAATACAATAAAATATACAAATCATTAACGGTGCGACTTATAATCAATTATTATTAATAAAAGTGTTTTTCGGTAATGAGTCGCCAAACTCGTTTAGCCGATTTAAAATTTCGAAAAAATCAAAATTACTCAAATATTTACAAAAAAGTCTTAATTTTGAATTATTTGAAATATACTCGTTAATAGTGATTTAGTATTTTTTTATTAAGGTATTAATAATCATATGCTAAACGCTAATATGTCAACAACGAAACTTTTTAATGTTTTTTAGCACTGCTTCTTGATAACATCTACAAAAATCAGAATTTCTAAATTTACTGTTTTGCCACAGTGATATACCAACACGATAGGTACTTCCAACGTTCTAACACACTTAACTAAGCAATGTACAATAAATAATATTGAAGGCACTTGTAAGATAACATACAGTACCAATTGAGTTAACGATTTGATTGAAAAACAAAAAATCACTATTTGCTTTACTATAGCGATAACAGCACGTGCAGTTACAGATAGACATCGTATATTTCTATCGTTTATCTTATCATTTCGTTTTTTCTGTTCTTTATTAAGTTGTCCTCCTTTATTTATACTTCAAATCCGATGAATATATTGTAAAATTGGCATTTTTTTCGTATACGTAGCGAACTTGTTTTTAAGTTTTAAACAAATTATATCAATAGTGATCAAAATCAAAATCAACTATGAAAATTCAAACTAAATTCATTAAAAATATGTTTTTCAGCAATTATGTAGGTATCTTTAATTACTATATTTTTCTATGCTGTCTGGTCAAACAAAAGTAAATAAAATACTGTACAATGTAGGTACATGAAAGAAATGGCAAAAGTTGTTCCATGAAACTGTTCAATTTCCGATAATGAATAATTGAAAAAAATTCTTAAAGGTAACTTTTTAACCCTGCATAACGGTGTCGAAACTTCAGAAAATCCTACTTGCATTTGTCCGTCTTTATTATGAAGATTACTAATAAACTTTCTTTCAGAAACAAATGCATCTCGGGGTACTTATACAGAATCTAATTCCTTTTTACGTCACCCTCTCCTTATCTTCATATTATGAATGTGTATACATTAGTGTATACCTTTATATGTATGTGTGTTACATTAAACAGTTTAAAACAATCTTGATCTATATTAGAAGCTGAAGGGACGTTGATAAAGTTTGAGTTTATGAATGTTATCGGGAACGTAACAAAGTACGTACATATCTCATCTGGCGTCTAGGAAGGGGTGGTAGGGACAATGTGGGTGGGTTAAAAGGGACTGCCTGGTTGCCACAGAGAGTGGATATTTAGATATTCTAATAGTAGCGTCAAGGCGAAGCCTCCCGATAACATGTATGCCACTGCTGTGTGCCATGCTGGGCCGGCAAGATAAGCGTCGCGGCGGGTGCGGAGGTCTGCAGCCGATAAAGACGCTCAGCGTCGCTGTTCTGTTTCTCGACTGATAGCGTCGATAGCGAATACCAAAGAGAAGTGGAAAGGGATGAGGAGGAAAGAGGGGTAAAAAGGAAATAATAAAGCAATGTCGCCGGTTCGGTCCCGCCAATAACAAACGGTCACTTGAGTTCTTTCTTTTGCAACTGTTTTGTTCAGATTATAGTTTAACATCAAGATAAATAAATTCCTAATAATAATAATATTTTTTTGTCTTGCAGAAAAAACTTTAAGGTAATTCATGGATGATAGTTTCGTTTTAGAAATAAGGAACACATTTGTTTTGGTCAGTTTCAATTTTATGTTTATTTTGTGTCGCGAGGTTAATCACTTTTAGTGAACCCTTCGAGGTACTCGTACAATTGACAATTGGCAGCGGATAATGAAAATCGATAAAATTGATAAATTGAATGTGGCTAATTATGATCTACATCTACACTCTAATGGTAACCATCATTGATTTGTTTATTAGTTTTGGAATATATATATAGAACAATACTAACAATACTGCGTGATTCGCTTTTTCCTATCATGAGCCAAAAACTATGACATCCCACACCCCTAAATAATTATTTTCGAGCATTAATCTAACATAGGTCTTCCTTTGGTTTTGTTTCCAATATATCTCTAACTGGTCTTTTATATCTTAGAAGATATCTTTCTTCTTTGTTCTCCAATTTTTCTTTATTTCTAACTATATCTACTTTATACACGGTATTTTTACCATCCTCTTATAACACTACATTTCAAAGGTTTTTTATTCCATCGCGTCCACCGTCCACGGTTCGCACCCCTACACAGCTCTGCTCCAAATAAACACTTTTAACAATCTTCTTCGAATTTCCATATTCGTAATATCACATAACCGCTCTTATTACTTTTTTAAAATAATTATGCATGTAATACAGCGACTGATAACGTGTTATCCAATCAGGAGCTTATTTATCATTCATTTATGATAATATCTAAAAATTGTGATAGGATAACCCAATTGTAATGAAAACTAAAACGGTTTAAAACTATCTAAAATACAAATGGAAATTAATATTTAACACAGGACATTTAAAATAGAAAATAAAAACGGGCAGTTCGAATTTTGTATTTAAGAACTATGTACTTCAAGTAATAAATCACACCTTTTGAACTAATATACCTACATATATACATTTAAATATACAAAAACTCATAATTATAAACACATAATCAGCATTTAAAACGAAATGTTTCATTTAGTTTAATTACACCAACTTGTATCGATAGCAACGATAAATAATATTAAATTTGTAATAATATTTAGAACATTTTATCAATATCATTGTTAAACTAGGTTTTCGTTGTCCATCCACAACTATCGTACAAGTTCTATCACTAAAATAATAGCAACTGATAAGTATTTAATAGAATTATGCTTTGTACATACACATGAAACATATTCTAAATTTTATACGAGAAACCATTTACTATTCCATTCCAGAAAAAGCATATCATGTACAAAAAGTTACTTTTACAACTTTTCCGCCAAATAAGAAGTACCGCGGTGTTTACATGCAGTTGTAATTTATGTTTACAAACACTTAACATTAATTTTTAAATTTAGGTTAAATAATTTGTATTCATTTATTTGTTATACGTAGATTATATATCAACTATTTGAAGTAAAATTCACAATTAGAAATAAAAATAAAATCGGCAAAGTTATTTTATGTATAATTCGTAGTAGGTAAATACAGTTACAACTAATGTCAATGTATGCATTTGTTACAATATGAGTTGTATTGAAGATGGTTCTTGATGGTTATTGTCGTTGCTGTCGACTTAGTAACGAATAACTAAGCGTTCACCTAATTATCCCTTTAGAAACCAGAATGTTATCTTTAAATGTAAAGCACAAAATATTTTTTCAATATTGGAACGATTCATTCTTTTGAATTAAAACCGCACCTAATTGTTGAAAAATACAAGGATAATTGCAAGATGGGGTGAGTAGAAAGTATTTTATTAAAATGACCTAGTTACAGAACAGTAACAGTAAATACCATAGACTAAACTAGTTTATTGTTTCATTTGTTTGTGTTTCATTCCCACCAGCTACTCGTGCTGGTGGGCGGGCAGTTCCTCGAACCTACACCGTAGTGCAAAGCTGGAGGGTAGGGCGTAAGGCCCTCTTCAGCCTACTTTCAGGAATCGTGGGAATGGGTGGGTGGTGTGGTTAGGGAGAGAAATATTAGCCGGACGAAATGAAGACAGAAGAAAAGTTACATTACTGCTCCAGCATTTGCCTAAGTTGATCCAAGGAAACCACAGGAAACTTGGACCAGAACCGCCGCATTCAAGTTCGAACCGGTGACCTCCCGAATGCTAAGCAATGATATAGAGCACTAGACCACGCCGCTCGATTTACTAGTTTACTTAATCCTACGTTTTTATATAATTTCTGAAAGTTAGGGAAAACACTAATGATGTAATATTAGAATGTAACAGAGAATATTTACAATACTATGATTCCTCCCATTTTAAACTATTCATACGCACAAAAATAATCAGAAGAGGTGGGCAATAGGATTTCTTCCAGTGAATCGATTCAAACGATTCAATTCCATAAAAGGAAACGTTTATTCTTCCGAAAATGGTTCGAGGATATTTCATTTTAGGAATAGCAGGCTTGTATCATTTGAACAAACTGCATCACAAGCGGTGAATCAATTCGTGTGATTCTTTCTTAAGAGTCGTTGTGGTTGTTAGTTTAAAGACTGTTTAGGCACGCACCTTCACCCCTTCCTATCCTGAGTCAATCGTCGCATTTCACTAAAACTACATCTCTAACTACTTGCAAACAGTAATTTAGTGTAATGACCAGGATGACAATATTAAACACCTCCCCGCGAAAATACACCAATCGCTCTGAACAAAATTTATCACTCATATTGTATTATATACACCTGAATTCTTAAAGATTTTGGGCAAATAAGATGGACACAAGGAGGAAATGTTGAAACAAGGACACTTCTTGTATGGATTCGATGAATGATTTTATACCATGTTATAGAGTCTATGGAATAAATATCCTTTGAATTAAAATTCAATGCAATCGTAAATGAGCAAAGGTAGTATTAGTATGAGAGATAAATGCATGAGAGTAACAATTAACAAAAAAGACGATCTAACCGTTAGAAGATGTCACGTAGTTGGGCAATATGAACATGACAACTGTTCGATTCAGGTACCACTTTCAGGCAGAAATCTTCAAGTTCAAGATTATACTATTAACACCCGATTGAAGATAAGTCACATTTCCTCGTTGGCCTACTTGTAAGGAAAAGGCTGCACATGCATTTTATTCGACGATATGCACCAACCAACCAACCAATCTACCACACCAGGGCCGAGGCGACGATGCCGATGCCGATGCCGCATGAGGCGCCTGAGTACCATCGATTATATTTATTGCTCAAGTTGCTGGCAACTTTTATTGTTCTTGCCACCTTCCACATGTTTTATCTTGAAACTTACAACACGAGATCGTGCCGGAGTTACAAGTTCGCTCACTTCGACTCGCTTCCTTTTCTCCATGCTCTCTAGCCCCGAGATCAAAACTTATGACATAGTGTAATGTTTTATAACGTAGGTACCTACATACGTACGTACGTGTATACCAAGCGAATCTGGCCGAACCATCTTCGGACAACAAACATCTTTAGTGATCACTTTTTGCCCCCAAGATATACAATTTAGATCGGTTCTGGCGACTGCACTTATTTTCTCAGGAATATATGTAATCAATAAATTTGAAGATCCAACGTTACCGATTAAGCATTTATAGAATGGTTAAAGATTTATCAGTATCTAATCGCAAATTAGAAAACAAATTATTTATACACCCACTATAACGCTCATTCCAGTATCGCTCCATTTTATTTGATAACTCATTCTTAATATCTATAACGAGGTTAACAAAAATTATAATTGTTCGGTCTTCACAATAAGTGTGTTAAATTTAAGTTTCTAGTTTTAGTGTTGCAATTAGTTATGGCAAGTCTTTTATACAAACTGATCCAAAAGGGTTAAAATTTGTTCTTTTGTATTTCTAGTACATTTTGTTTGGAAGTGTCAGTCATATCCACTTTAATTTATATTAAGCTGTGTTCATTTTATGGTTTGTATTTTAAGAAATTTTGATTCGTCCCGTCTTGTAGGTTTGTAACTTTTTGTGTGAATTATTAGCCGGAATTTTCCAAATGCTAGTAGAGAGAAATTTATTGTTTTATTAAGGTACAGCTCTTCTAAGTACGAGAGTCATATCGTCTCTATTGTTTCATGGTACCTATTGCTATTATGAAGGGTTGGTCACTTTCTTGGGTAAATTGCTTTTCCTAAAATTTATTGTCATTACTGTAGTTTTGTGGCAGTTTATATTAAGTAAAAATTTAAATATCGGGGGACATACCCACTGCAAAATCTCCCAATTGGAAATTGACCACACCCTCAAAGAAAGTTATAAAATTACGAGAAACGATAGAAACGGAGAGATTCAAAAAACAGATTCTGACTCTGAAGTTGCTTGTAATAAGAGATTTACCTTATTAATTATTCGATAATTAATTAAAACTTTATATTCACACGTTCTTTGCCAAATTTGTAAATAATTATTAATATTATAAATAAATATTTAAAAAGTGCAGTTTTCGTATCCAACAAACAACAAAACTACAATCGTTCGCCATTAATTTAGCGTGCGACTTGAGGATACCAGAAAGATATCTTTCAAAACTTAACATACACTTTTCCTCAAGAAACAATAATAATAAATTTCAAAAATAATTAAATCCGGATATAATGACACCGTAGTCATCAAATGATTTCCACGAAGTTCTCAATCCTATGTACAATGGTATATTGACCGAAGAATTCCCTAATCAAAGCTGACTATCGCCACGGATAACATGATCTAACGGTCGGTACGTTCAAAAGATATTACAGTCGAAGAAAGGATATTTTAGTTTGAATTTTATTTACAACAGAAGCTACGCAATAGCATCAAAAATAATGTAACCACATAGAACATCGCAATTTTGAACTCATTGGTCCTCATCAGTACACCGTAAACAGAATGATAACCGAGAGCATAATTTTATTTCTGTTCGATCTGGTTACGTGCCTACCACGTAGTTGTAAGTACACAGTAGGTTCAGTTAAACAAGTCGATATCCTTATTATAAAAGGACCTTGTTCAACATTACTAAATCCCACTAATTAGCAGTAAATATCTACAGATGGCGTTCACTACGCTGTCTGTATTTATTTATTAATCGCTTTGGCGGGGGGGGGGTGTCTTTTAAAGATTTCCCCTCCTCAATGAGTTCGAAATCACGATACACGTTTAGCAGGTTCGGCAGAACGCTAACCAAGAACATATTTTTATTATTTTTACAACATGCATAATAAAGAAGTAAGTTGTCAACATTTGATCGTAAGAAATTTTATTATGAACATAGTTTTTATTGGGTAGCATATTAGTTGCGCATGGAGCGGTTGTAAAAACAAATTAATATTCCATTTCTATCTTAAGCAGAGCGAGCTAATTGAATCCAGAAACGTGTAAATCGCTTTGTATTTAGTAAGCGAGAAACCGAAATTTATGGCGGCAGATACGTAATGTATTTGCATGAGAATATATAAATCAGTTGTAAAGAAGCAAATGTATGAACCGGCAGAGCGTGATTCACATTACCGACTGAGCTGGCGCGATATAGGAAGGAACATCTCTCATAATCATTTTTGCCAAGCCATTGTCATATGATATATACTCCGCCGCTATCTGATCCGGCTTATCGTCTTCTACAGGGATGTTATTACGTTTACGTACCTACACTCCAACCAACCCCGGCAAAGGATAATAACGAAAGGGGATATCAGCCTTTTTGTTGTTTTATAAATTACCACGTACCGCTTCCTGTTCTCGCCAACACGACTACACGACGGTGATGTAACGTTTAAGATAATGAGTTTTCTCATCGAGGACTCGCGTTAACGATTTAGTCAAGAAAGTCCCTAATATCAAACCTTTCTACATACAAATAAATGTTAGTTGTAACGCATAATTCCCAATACCAAGACCAAAACATCCCAATTACATGAAATAAAATTTTAATGATGTAACAAAAATCTGAAAACCGGTAAATTCTTCCCAACAACAGCCATAAAAGCTAGATTCTTGATTTGAAAAACACCAACGATTTCAGACTGAAGCGCAATGCCAAGCAGTGTGGTCATGAAGAGACTACTGGAAAGGGATGGAACCGTTAACAGACTGACTACGTATGTTATATAAAATCAGAAGTGTATCTAATAGTCCTATTGTTATTATTATTGTCTATAATCTAATCTTTAAGTCAAAAAAATTATCTCCAAAATTTTTAATATCAAACATAAAAAACTAAAATTAATGTATACTCGCAACATTGTTTTGATTGATAGCGATCGTTATCTAAAGTGATGAAATAAAAACAACTCGTCTTATAGATTTTCCACGTGGCTTCGACCGTGTGGATCATGGATTTTGTGCGGTATTCAGTAACAAATAAATATTTACTTTTATTCCCATTTCTTTCTAGGAATACAAATCTTATCCTTAATTCCGATTTTCACAACCATAAGTTCTCACTTTGTTCTTGAAACTTTTTCGTATTACGTTTTTACAAACAGTGAAAATTTCATAATAAATAATATATACAATTCGCAGAATAATTATTCAAAATAAAATAAGAGCTATGACTTTAATCATTTAATTTGTAGGGTTTTTGGTAAGGACTAAATCTTACACCAACAGAGAACCTCGAATAAAACCGAACAGTAGGTACAGTTAAAACCGTTTAGGACGACATCGTTTAGAACAACATAACATTGCTTTTTACAACATTGCTTATAACAACATACCTCATTAAGCGACTAAATTTAATTAATATTTTTGGAGAATTATATCTGTTAGAACGACCAGCTGTATTGTAAGCAATTTGAATAGGTAACAGTATTCACATCTAGTACGGTATAATGGTCAATTGCTATAAGATCAGATAAACTGTTTATGGTGCAATCTTGATGAAACATGTTTAATAGAAACACAAAAAATACAAAACTGTAAACTGTTTCAACTATTTATTATAAAGATGTGCACATCTTCTTAAATGTCTCTTTGATAAATGGTCGAAACAATTGTTAGAGTTTTTTAATAAATAGTTGAAACAGTTTACAATTTTGTATTTTTTGTGTTTGCTATAAGATCGCAAAATAAACGAAAACGTGTTGAGTTTAGAGTCTTTTGTAATTCTCAGAAACAAAACACACGTACATGCAGTATAATCAAAGCCCGCTTTCTCATATCTCTTCGGTCAATTCATTACTTATCTGTGCACAAGATGCACCAAAACATGTTGTTCAGTTATTTGTGAAACGTTTAACATGTCGCGAAGAAAAAGAATACACATTAATATCCAAGAAAAATTGTGTATTACATAAATGTTACAGAAAGAAATTCCAAACAAAGACTTGGCAAAAGAATATGGTGTATCGCACTCGACAATTTCAACTAATTGGAAAGAGGGAGCAAAAATTGAAACACTTTTGGACAGAAACTTTTTAAAAATGAAACTAGCAAGAACATCGAAGCATACGAAGATTGAGGAAGCTTTGTTAATGAATCACCGGTTATTACAAATATCGGTTTTTACGATCAAAAATGAGTACTCTTCGACTTTTGACTGTATAACCCGATTTCAGGATAAACTGGTGTGGTCTAGTGCAAACATTATAGTATATCTAGAAATTCAAGATAAATAGATAAACTGAATAAAATACCTTAACTTAATACCTAACAATTTTAATAATTGAGATATGATTATTGCTTCTATTAAAAAGACACTTTGTTATAGTATGATTGTTTGTATTACCAATTATCCATTACTTGTAACGACGAATCATTATGGTTTTAATAAAAACAATTATTTTTCCAATTACGGAGTATTTAATTCAGTTTATCTAGATATAACATACTGTAACGTTTACACTAGGTCACACCAGTTTATCCTAGAGTGTGCGAATTTATATCAGGACAAATCAGTTCGGACTAGCCTAAACTGGTTTATCCTATCGGGCTTAGGACAAATTAATTTGGACTAGGCTATACTAGTTAATTCTATCGCGTATAGGAAAAACTAGTTTAGCCTAGGCAAAACTAGTTTGTCCTGAAATCGGGTTTGGCCGGAAACATATTCATTCAGAATATGTGTCAATGTTTCATATATTCTTATATAAATAATAACGAAAAAAAAAAAAAACAAATGATGATATGGTACCAAAATTTCCGAGTCTGATCAGTTTCAATAACATAGTACGCAATGATATATCGGGCGAGTTCAGTGGGATACAATATCCGGTCTTTTTCCGCATACGAGAGAGAGAGCGCGAGCTGGTAATGGAGCATCATTAGGAACCAGGTAATCTACGGAACTTTTTCTAACTAAGATAAAAATAATAAATCATTGTGGGGGCTCTATCCGCGCTGCGGCCTCTTCATGCAATTTTGATTGCGCCAATGCCAATAGATAACACCGCCATTATACATCCCCATTCGCCGATAAGAAATCCCTGTTTTTGTTATCTCTCCTTATTTCTCTTCTTCAAAACCATTGGCTCGCCGAATAAATAATTACTAATATCCACTTATTGTTATAATATACCTACCTACCTACTACGTGAATCGATAGCTCTATTTCCTTACTAATAATAATTTAAATCATGTAGTGTTAAATCATTGAAAGATTGCATTTGCGGAGTTATCTATTCTGTACAAACCAATCCAATAAGTGAAGACAACAGCTCATTGAATTGGATTCACTTATAGTATCTATAGATACAAAATACTATATAATATAATATTATTTATGTGTACCTAGTCAAGTAGAATAAACGTAAGTCATAACTAAACATTCAAAGTTCTCGCTTATTTTCCTGTTAGAATATGAAGCAGTACGAACGATACCAGTACGTCCCTTCAATAATAATGTGTTTACACCGGTGATAGCTCGTGCCTTGAAGAATAGATAAAGACTCTTCATTGAAGAATAAAAAGAAAACAAGAAAAACTAAATTCGTAATTAGGCACAGTATGCCCTCGAAAATCCATCAGAATATGTACCAGGAAATGTGTCAAACAATATAAATATCTTGAGTCCAAATATCAGAGAATAAAAAATATATTTTTATTTTTATTTATAATTTTCATTACATGCCCCTTTACGTGGAGTATTTGCAATTTGCTTCCATCATTCTGGTTACAAATCTTATTTACATTTACCAATTTAAATTCACTAGCAATAATTCCCTTACATGCTAACACATGCATTCCCTTAGATTTATTTCAACCTGGTGAAAATAATCACATAATTCCGGTATTACGTCACCTTTTAAAGACTCTTTTAATAATTCCTTAAGATCTACATCTTCTCCCCCACATCTCCACTCCTTAATAAAATCTATAATTTTTTGTTTTTGATCCTTCATTGGATTTTTACAGCACATTAACTTAGTGAATAATCTACTAGAATAGAAGTTTTTGGTAAAAGGTTTGTAGTTGGTAATACAAATATTTAATCGTAAATGTATCGATAAACTATTTAATTCAAATCCTTACTAGATACAAGCAAAAATGAAATGGAAAAAATTGTTTTACAAGTAGGAAACTTACAGAAGATAAAAATTACTGTGTAACAATAACCTCTCTTTATTTAATTTTATGAATGATGTATAAATTATTTTGAAATAATTATTCCAGAAAATATCCACATATTACGAATTAAATAGATTAAAATTATCATTTTATTACCTTTGTCGTTTAAACTTCTCAATAAAATTTTCTTTTTTGTATAAGTGGAATCATTTCTGTCCCATTTCTGCAATCCCGCATAATTTAACAGAACCATAATTAAAAAGGAAAATTTAAATTATCACAAACAGAGTCACAGTAATTCAACAGTCACAAATTAGTTTTCTTTTAATTTTCGGTCGATAAATTATTTGTAAACGTAATATTTCAGCCTGCCGAGGCACACATAATACTGGTAACAAAAAAAGGTGAACGAAGTCGTAGCGTTTTACAATACACAATGCCTTATCAACGGCCTGTGAACGATAAGGAGATATTTGGACGATAAGACGCAGATGTAATCAACAACGGCAACCAAACAGTTATTTTTATCGGTACTTTATCTTTAACCACAGACAGCCTTTCACATTATGTTCGTATACTTTTGGTTTCAATTTCTTTATATCTAACTAAATACAAAGATAAATACAGAAAATCACACAATGAGTACAGTCAGCGCAGCGTAGAGATTGCAATCTATCGAAATTTCTTACTTATTGTGGAATTCAATAAAGTCCAACAAAAACCTATCCTACTACCTATATAAAATATGGCATTAAGTGTTTTTTTCTCATTTTTCCCTACGTGGGAGTTTTGAGTAAAAAATACTTTTGAGTGTTTCACTCCCACCAGTTACTAATGTTAATGGGCAAGCTGTCCCTCCGATCTACAGTCCAGTGGAAAGCCGGAAGATAGGGTGGAAGGAACCCTCTTAAGCCTCGTGTAGAAATTGTGGGAATGAATGAGAGACAGATGATTCACGACATAATGAAGACAGAAGAGAAGTGAAAAATTATCTGTGGAATATTTGTAAATATAAATATGGAATCAACAAACAACTACTCCGAGGTCTAATACCCCTACCAGTATTGAATTACACTGTTGATTCCGAAAGATTCTTAGACAAAGATAACATATCCAGAAAAGAAGGCATTAAAATCCTTGTTCGTCTAAATATTAAGGATCAAAGATTTAGAACGCGTCGGCTTTCGGTTCGTAGCGCCTGCTTGGTGGGACGCGCTCCAAATGTGGGATATCTGATCCTTAATATTTAGACAAACAAGGATTTTAATTCCTTCTTTTCTGGATATGTTATCTTTGTCTAAGAATCTTTCGGAATCAACAGTGTAATTCAATGCCTGTAGGGGTATTAGCCCTCGGAGTAGTTGTTTCTGCTAATTCCATATTTATATTTACAAACAATAGAAATACCTTCTGTAAATATCATACATACTAACCACAAGGTTCAAAATCAAACTGTTTGTCAGTCTTCGTGTTAAGATACGCATTTCTCTTGGTCTTACTAGGTGGGACACCCTGTACAGTAAACTGTTTTACAGCAGTACAGCGAGGATTTCGTAACCAGCTGGAACTGAATCCGTCAGATGAACGGCTGCAGATTACATTATACTCGAAAGTTATCTTTTATTTCTAGCGCGGCGCATTCTCAGCTTGAAGCATTGTTAGTCTTTCTCACAAGCCATTGTTTTCAGGTAAATCATTTTCTGATATTCGCGTAAGCAATTGTGTCTCGCTTATTTCGATTTATTACAAATAATAAAAGTGAATTTTAGATTTGGCACGACCGACGTGACGCGAAACTTTCACAGTTGAAATTGTTAAAGTCGTCAATACTGCACGTTTGTTAATTGTTTTTAATTTAATAAGATTTTTACGTATTCCAACTTACAGGAAACCGCTTCCGCGGTTTTCAAGTGCTGACCGTATTGACCGTTGGTGAAATGCTAACGTTTCGTGGCTAACGAACTGTTTCATCCAGGTAAGTAACAACAACAATAAAAGAAAAAAGGCGGTAAAGCAAAAGTTTTACATAAGTAATTAATTGTAGTAGGGGCTACTTGTTGAAACTTCATATTTCAATAGGAAGCAAACAAACGAAGAAAAGTTTCAAATTTAATTTATTAACACAACAATTGTTTCACCAATACATTGGCTTCTTCAGGTGAAGATGAGTCTAATAAACAGTTACAAATATCAGCTTATATATAAAAGGTAAAAACTAAATAAAGTGGGAATAAAGTGGGGGCATTAAATTTTTGAATTTGGTCGTTAAGTAAAACATTTAATTTATTATATTTATTAATATATAAACTTTCTGTTAGATTGAGCTTAATACTTTTGGGTAATTCTTTTAAAATTTTGAAATCATCATTGAAAGAATGTTTTTCTAGCAAAAAATATTCCGCGTAGGTAGAATCCGTTTTTTCATTGGTGTAACTACGTTTATGTTCTCGAATCATATGCATGAAAGATCTTCCAGTTTGTCCTACGTAGACTTGGTTACAGTCACCAAATTCAACCTAATAAACTCCAGATTTTGAAGATTTATCAGTGTTATCTTGGTTATGTTTAATTTAGATAAAGTATTATTGGTTTTGAATGAAGTAACTAGATTCTGTGATTTAAACAGTATATGTCTTAATTTTAAAGAAATATCTCCTAAGTATGTGATAGAGCAATACTTATTTGAATTTGAAGAAATAACGGGATAGATAAGATTTAATATTTTTTATGGATTTTTTTGTTTAATAAAGTTTGTATTAAGCCAACTGGGTAACCGTTGTTTACAGCAATGTGAAATTTTCTGTTTAATACAGCATCAAAGTTGTTTTTGTTTAAGGGAAGATAAACTAGTCTATGTAACATTGAATTGAAAGCTGCTATTTTGTGATTAAAAGGGTGAAACGATTTAGCATATATAACCATATCAGTATGAATAGGTTTATGAAATATTGAGAATTTATGTATGTTGTTACTATTACTTATAGTTAAATCAAGAAAATTAATGGACTTATTAATTTCCATTTCTTTCGTAAATTTAATAAACTGGTGTAATTTATTTATGAAGTTAAAAAGATTATTAGGTTGACGTTCAGAACCATTAAAATGAACAAGTATATCATCAAGATATCGATACCAGTAAATACAATTTTTGAAAAGTTGATTTTTACATAAGTTGTTCGAATGTTTCAAATTTCGTCTCTAATTAAAACAAAATTATTTTACGTTACTTATTACAATTTTACAGTCTCAAACGAACATTCCTGTTAGCTTGTCAAAAAGTGCCAAGTTATGACACGTAAAGATTAAGAAAATAATTATTTGGAATCTTTGGAATGAGGGCTTAGTTGTTGGAAAAATGTTGAGATATTGGCATAAACTCCAGTATTGTATATCAAAGACTTAATACAAAACTAATTTGGCAACAATCCATACAGAACCGATTGACCCCATAATCAGCTAATATGTTCACTAATGAAAGCTAATATAATTTTTACCTACCCTTTCAGAGGGCAGAAATAAATCCTGTATATTCTGGAGCGTTACCAACTTTAATCCCTATTCTCGTTCTTGCACCACTGTGTCATATTTTTCATTTCTACGCGGAATTTGGATCGATGTCACATGGACTTATTTTTTTCGAAGTTGCCGCAAAATAAAACATAAACAGTGTTACAATTCGTTGATTTTTTTCGATTCGAATTGAAAACGAGATAATTTTTGACTGTGGGAGCAGCGCTCGGGTGCTTAAAACAATGTCAACGGGGGCTCTGAGACAACCCTATCATTTTTCCACACGGCTGATGCTGGATGGACCCAGCAATGCCTGCCAAAGTCCGATAGTCCCACAGTCGGTGGCAGCCAACAGTCGCCTTGTGTCCGACTGATAACGAACCGCCACTAGAGGTGGGGAAATATATACGTGTCACGTGATATTCGTCGTCTCTACCGACGCGACGTCGACGACGACGTCGTTTTCGCCGCGTCCGTCGCGTCGCCTCCAGCCCCAATGCGAAGCTACTGCCTGGCTGGCAACCCTTGATATGTCACTCACTCGATCACACGTGGCCGACTTTTATTACGTGCGACAAAATTGTTAAAAGCTCAAAAGTTCGCATAGCATCATCATCATCGACCATCGCTCTTCTTTCTATTCCCAACTACTACGCCTGATTGAACCCGATAACCAAACTGACACCTTTTCGTCAATGTTTAAAAGAAGAAAAAAAAAAGGCAAAAGAAAAGTAGTCCAATTTCATAATTTACACTCAGCTTCTACGTGATTGCATCTTACATTATCGGGTGAATGGATCAATAACATGGTATAACAACACGTGTTACATACAATATTATTATACAAAAACAGTAAAATGATGAGATACAAATAGTCATAAATGAATAGAAAGGTGACGATAATGACGAAAGAAATTAAATGCTTTTTAATGTTTTAAGATTTTATTGTAAAAAACTCTTCAATTAAAAATTGGATTGATTCAGCCGTTACTTTGTGATAGTTCATCTTAACGATAAATGAATAAACACTACTTTATTTAATTGTAGTATGTAGGCTTTCACGACCGGCGTCCTTTCGAATTAAGACAACTTACCGGGCTTTTGGGCCGTAGTCTATAGGCGTTTTGGTTGCCTGATGTTTCGTCAGCGGCTGAGGCTGACATCTTCAGAAGCGTTTGTGGTATGGTCGTTGCAACAAAAAAGCCTATAGACCACGACCCAAAAGCCCGGTAAGTTATCTTCATTCGACTACATTGTTTATTATCACTTTTTTATTTACAAATCCTTTTGACTATAGTTTCGACAGATAATCATCTTTCACTTCTCTTCTGTCTTCATTTCGTCCGTCTCATCTTTCTCTCCCTAACCACACCACCTACCCATTCCCATGATTCCTGAAAGGAGGCTGAAGAGGGCCTTATGCCCTATCCTCCGGCTTTTCACTACAGTGTAGGTCGGAGGGACTACCTGCCCACCAGCACGAGTAGCTGGTGGGAATGAAACACAAAAACGTTTTAAACGTTTTTAATGTAAAAGCACGAGTTTGGAAAAACCTTAAACCTTAATGTCATTCAAATAAATAAATAATTATTATTAGAAAATTATTGTACAAAATGGATTTCGTATAAAATATACCGGGTGTTGCAGTTTAATCTGTCATCGCAAATATTCGAAAATCCAAATTGAAAAATTAATTTATAAAAGTTGTTGGGTTCTAATGGGACCATCCGATGCTGTGGTCCGGCACTGGATGAGGGAGGCTCTCTGATACCCAACTTTGTTTTTTTATAAATATTAATCCCCATTTTTTATAGCAAAATTCGATTCTCCTAAAAAATACTCTCAAAAAACAATTCTGATATCTGGGTCCCATAGAAATGTTTTTTTCAACTACCTCAACTTAATAAAGAAATTATTACATGCAGTTACTCACTAAGGTTTTTATCGAAATGAAAAATAGAGATTCCTATGAAAAAAAAAGAAACAAATTGAGTATCTATCACAGGTGTCGGACTACGCAATCAGATGACCCTCTTAGAAGCAAATAATTTAGACTTTAAAACAGTCTGGCTTCTCATTCTTTGGTTGTTTAAACTTTACTTTTGCAAATGTTTGTTTTCTGACTCGCGTCGTAATGAGATTCCTCGTTAAAACATTTCACAACTGCTTTTTCTTTTTTCACTTATCATTTGTTGGAATTGAAAATAAAGTTTAGATATGACTGATGGTTCACGTGTGAGTGTAAATAATTGTTAATACATTAATAAATAATCCCGTTCTAGTCATGCTCTTTTTATATCTACTTAGGTACATTGTGCAGTAAATACACGTGTTTAATTAAACATAAGATTCATTAAGATAATTTCAAAACAACGTAATTTTGTCGTATGAATATTTAATACTGTATATATACGACTATTCCGTCCAATTTGTTAATTACAGAACGTTTATCTCTATAATTACATCATAAACGAATATAAAAATTTCAGGAGCGGTCTAATTTATGTATATTTGTTTGTGTTTCAGCTTATTCCATGTTTTAGTTGCGTTATCAAGTGCTGCATCGGCTGTTGTGTGGCTACCACGGAATCTTGCGGAATAACGTTCTTATCAGTCATCGGAGGCCCGCCCTTCTCAGTCGGCCCTTTGGCGTTAGGGCAGTCTGACAATAAGTTTTCGGATAAACTATATATTGGGAATACAGAGACTTACGATAACTCAATAAAAGAAAAAAAACAAATTTGGCCAAAAAGAGATATGGGATGTTAAAAAATTACATCCAATAATTTTTTGGGGTTACTCGTTATTGAAAACTGAACAACCTTTGTAGAACAACTTCAAATTAAATTAGATTAGCAAAAACACAACGTGGATTAAGAAGCTAAAACCAAAGATATCATTTTTGACGTACTTTGCAATGCTGATTTTGAATCTAGCCTCGAAACTTTGAAAACAAGAAGTTGTGGACAAAATTAAAAATAAAAACAACAAAAAAACGTTTTAACTTCAAAGGGTCAAGTAACCCTGACGGAAGTATTTGAAACTTGCACACGTGCCTTAATCCCGCATAAAGTTTAATGTGTTCAGTCAATAAGGGTGGCCCTTTAAAGGGGTCTGTCTATCGACTTCCGTATCCTTCTTAATTGATACATTGTCTTGTGAAGAGGATCAAAATTCAACGGCTTTTTTAACTTACTATACACGCACGATGCACGTGTTAATTTTTCTTCCGCACCCCTACATAAACGGAGTTTGAAGCAATTATAAAGGAGAAAAAAGTTAGAAACGTTTGTTAATACAAAAAATATAAAATATACGATTGACATAACGAGTAATGTTGTTTCTTTCCACTTTTCTAAAAGGCGACTTCAATGTTGCACTTAGAACTAATAATTCATTAAAAATAAAAGGAATAAAACCGATCAAATGTATAAATCTGGAATTTATAAGTTAGAATGCAAATCGTGTTATATTTTTTATATAGGAAAAACTACAAGAAATTTTAAAACCAGAATAAATGAACATAAAAGGTCGTATTGTCATTAACAAACTGATTCAAATTACGCCAACACCTTACCACAAAAAATACTTAGTTCAATGATGAATTTAGAGATCTGTGCAGTTTACGGACAAAACATTATGAGTGATGGAATGGTAAGGAAGTGGGTGAGAGCATTTAAAGATGGCCGCACAAATGTGCATGACAATGCCCGTTCTCCTGTGGTTAATCGGACCAAAGATCTCATCATATCTTTTCACTAGAAAACTCTAGATCATCCTCCGTAGAGCCCTGATCTGGCGCGCAGTAACTACCATTTGTAGTTAACAAACAAATCAGGCGGCAGAGTTCTATGAGAAGGTTATTCACAAACTGGTCACTGGTCAATCGTTATGACAAGTGCCTCAATATTGAAGGAAATTATGCAGAAAAGTAGATTAAGGTAGAGACTTTAATGTAAAAATAAAATTATTGAGATATCTTTGCACGTTTTTTAATAATTTCAAAACAGGGGATTACACCAATTATAATGACAACATTCACCTGATATTGAATGATAACATTCACTTCCGCCGATAAATAATTAAATAATATGGATTGCAGTTCATAAAAGTATAGTAGTAGAACAAACCGATAATAAATATATTACAAATTAGCATATTTCCTGTACTACATAAACTGAATTACATAACGCAAAGACTTAAGCCACTAATCACTAATAAAACAGTATTAAAGATATTAGACAGTGTCGGAATGGGAGATTTTAACCTTGAAATCCCATGAATATTTAACGCCCCATTATCAAAAAAAATTATCATTTACAAACCTAAAGTATTGTTTTTCCTGACTTTTTAGTTGGTGAATTACAGAACTCACATATTTAACATTCTTAGATATAACGGCCAGTGGTTTCTATAGTTCAATGTCTGAAATGGGGTATGTGATCCAAAAATTTTTTAAACTATTAAAATGTATGTCGTTCAATAATGTAGTTGGTCACACGCAATTCCTCAATCGCGGCGATATTCAAATGAAAGAAAGAAAGAATTCGTTTATCTATTTTTGAACACCCCCTACAGGAAAATAAATTTCACTACTGCAGACAATGTTACATTAAAATAGGAAACAAGTTTTGTTTTAATTTTTTTCATTAAACTTATAGATTCGACAAAATGACAATATTGCAAACTTATTGGGCCACCCTGTATACATGCTGTGTTGAATTAAAATACAAATACTTGACTTCAAAAATTAATTCCACGAATCATCAAAACATAGACTTAAGTAGTTTTTCTTCGATGATGCGCTCGAAGACCGCTAGTTAGTCATCGCTATTACCTATATATACAAAACAACAAAACATGTTCATCCGGATATCATCAGTCTGTGCTCGAATCGGTATCCGCCGTATAGTTTTCGGAAGAGACGGCAGTTTTGTGTGATAACGATCTGAATTTCCAGAAATTCGGGTGGTCATTCATTCGTAGAACTCACAGGAATAAGAAAAACAATAAGATAAGGTCGAGAGGGAGAGTGAATGCTTTTTAGAATGAAGCACCTACAACTGATTCGCATAGCTTACGTTAGATACATCGCGCTGATCAAAAAGGACGATCACGGTCAAAAAAAAAAACAATAGGCACTAAAAACAAATGTACTCTACATTCAGAATAAAAATAAAACACCAAAAATATTTCTTATATAATTAAAGACACTTAACTTTATGAACATTACAAACAATAAATGTAAATTAGATAGAAACGCATTAAAATGCTTCAAAGTTATGTATTTAACAACTAGTCCTTCGCAAGGATACAACGAATACTAAGTGAAGTATATTGTCTTAAACTATTTATAATAATTTCAAATTTTTCGGGAGAAGGAGAAGAGGAATTGTTTAGAGAGTTTACAATTTAATTTAAATAATTAAGGAAAAGTAACTGAAAGTATATTCCGGGCTTGTTGACCGTGGTCTTTGGAATTTTACTGGGAGTAACAACAAGGCCGAAATACACTTATAATAATGAAGACTCCGGCCGTGAAAGCCTACATTCAGTTACTTTTCCTTAATTATTTAAATTAAATTGTAAACTCTCTAAACAATTCCTCTCCTCTTTCTCCCGAAAAATCTGATGGTTATTACCAAATGTTTATTTTTATTAGTCTTCAAATTATTTGTTTGTTTTTTTAATTTACAATTATTCTAGGAGATCCAAATCTTAGGACCTTTATATTCGTGATATAATAGATCAAGATTGGTTACTTTCTATACAATGAGAGGCCCTACTTGTATTTTTTATATTGTTAGTGATAGTGTTCATGTTCTTTTAATCTAATTGAAATGCTTCTTCCGGACTGTCCAATATACGTCGCTTCACAGCTTTTACAGTATATTTTATGGACTCTTGACTCTTTCAGTGGATCTATTTTGTTTACAAATAATGTTTCCGATAATAAAATAAGTTCTGCAAATATTTGAAGTTGATGCCAAGCCCGGAAAATATATAAGATTATTACCTATAAAAAATATTTCGTCAAGCACGGATGATTTTTTTGGACTTAACATTTAACTAACAATAAGGCAGGCAGTATTAATGTTTGAAAAAAATTATGTCAGTATCTAAATCTAATATAATTTAGTTTAATTTAAACGTAATCTATTTAATTTGGAAACATTTCGATTCTATTGAATCTACTTAGTTTCTAGAGATATGATTAATTGCGTCCGTACTAAAAATGTGTAGGAAAATGACAATTCGCGTGTAGGAATCTTTTTACAGATTTTAACATGTAGGAAGTGCAGCACACACGGTGTGTGGGTTTATAATGCGAAAAAATAAATCTTTCATCTCACCGGGAAACGCAAAAGATCTGGTGCAATGAAATTTTGACTGGTTAACTGTGAGTCAATATACGTATATGAACCGATTCAAAATAACAGGCGGGCTGAAAAGTTCGTAGGCTAGTATAGAAAAAATTATTATTTTTTGATAGAATTTGATTTTATTATTCAATATTGTTCCCTTCGAGGGCGATACAACGATTATAGCGGTCATACAATTTTTCGATATCATTTTTATAATACGATTTGTCTTTAGCCTCAAAATAGGCTTCAGTTTCGGCGATTGCCTCTTCATCGGCGCGAAATTTCTGTCCAGCGAGCATCCTCTTGAGGTCTGAGAACAGAAAAAAGTCGCTGGAGGCCAGATCTGGAGAGTACGGTGGATGCGGAAGGAATTCGAAGCCCATTTCATGAAATTTTGCCATCGATTTCATTGATTTGTAACACGGTGCATTGTCTTGATGAAACAGCACTTTATTTTTCTTCAAATGTGGCCGCTTTTCCGCGATTTCATCTTTTAAACGCTCCAATAACACTACGTAATAGTCGCTGTTTATGGTTTTCCCCTGTTTATGATAATGATTTAATGAATATTATACCATGAGCATCCCAGAATACTGATGCCATTATCTTGTCAGCCGACTTTTGAGTCTTTCCACGTTTTGGAGTCGGTTCATCACGTGCAGTCCACTCGACTCGACTGACTGTCGATTGGACCCCGGTGTGAAATAATGGAGCCATGTTTCATCCATCATCACATATCGACGTAAACGCAAAAATTCGTATTTATTACGATTGAACAGCTCCAAACACTGCTTAGAATCATCGATCTGTTGTTGTTTTTGGTTTATTGTGAGCTCGCGCGGCACCCACTTTGTACAGAACTTTCGCATATCCAAATATTCATTCACATTCACGATATGACCAACACGTTCCTTTGATATCTTTAGGGTCTCAGCTCAGCTATCTCGTTTAAATTTAACAAACCACTTTTCCACGGTTGATTTTCCTGGTGCAAAGTCTGAATATTGTTTATCAAGCTAAGCCTTGGTTTCAACAGTATTTTTTTTTTTGCTAAAAAGCCAAAAAGCAATGCTTTATTAACACACGAAATTCCATTTTTATCCATCTTTTCAATGTAACAAAAGTTCCTTCACTAAAAATGCTATAACTCAGATACTAATAGTGCAACAGCTGTCAAATTTATACACGCGTCTTTTGAAGGTTAGGGCTAACTAAAAATCATATGGATTTGACAATAGTAGCGCCATCTATGGGTCAGCCTACGAACTTTTCAGTGCGCCTGTTACGTACCTATATCTGATTTCTGGTTAAAAATTTTACCCTTCTACTATTCATGATTATTCCACCTGCACGAACTAAAAATTGCTGATCGGAGTAGATTACAATTGGCATTTTTGTTTGCTTTTGCAGCCTGGTTCTTTTTGCCCTGCCCAATAATAACGATTAGATCGCATTCTGGTCCAGCATTCAACCTGTTCATGTGAAGAAGAAAAAAGAAAGAGGAGGCGGTATAGGAGATGATACATCATCGAAGCGAAAGATCCTTGTGGCTTATGCTTGATAAACGTGTCCCACTGATTTAAAATGTTTTTAAGTACCAATTAAGTACCTTCTCTGCTTTTGTCTGTTTGTTATCGACCGTATGCACGCTGAGTGATTGTAATCAAATATAATTTATTTCCCTGTTTACAAACATACGAGGACCTCTCGGAAAATTCGTGTTCGTGATTATACAAACGCATTTAATTTTGGTTTCTTTGGATTTTATGGCGTCATCTGAACATATAGTTAAGATAAGCAGTGAAGGATTTACCCTCCGGAACCTCCGTCCCCAAATTTGACTTAAATTAAATTACAAGTGTCAAAGACAAACAATAAAAAACTATAAGGGATCTAAATGAAAAAGTGCTTGGCTACAACTAACCTAAAACTATTATCTATTATAAATATAAATATACATATGGAATCAACAGAAACAACTACTCCGAGGGCTAATACCCTTACCGGCATTGAATTAAACATCCCACGACCGGTTTCGATGTGGCTTTCGGTTTGTTGTGCCTACTTGGTAGGACGCATTCAAAATGTGAGATCTTTGATCTTAAAATTTAGACGAATAAGGATTTTGATTCCTTTTTTTTAAATATGTTATATCAACAGTGTAATTCAATGCCGCTAGGGGTATTAGCCCTCGGAGTAGTTGTTTCTATTGAATCCATATTTATATTTATATTTATAATATAGCTTGTAAAGAACTTTCTGCCAGCGCCCATCTGACGAGACCCGATAGGTCGAAACCGGTCGTGGGATGTGGCTTTTGGTTCGTTGTGCCTACTTGGTAGGACGCGTTCAAAATTTGAGATCTTTGATCTTAAAATTTAGACGAATAAGGATTTTAATTCCTTCTTTTTTGAATATATTATCTATTAGTTTAATTTCAATACATTAATGTGAATTAATTTTTACCCACTCAGAATACCTTAAATTAATGAAGAAAAACTTGTTACTGCCGTCACCCACCCCTCGTAGCTTAGTGGTCAGAGCATTGGTCCCGGCGAGGGCATGACAGTAACAAAATTTTCCTCATTAATTTGAGATAATCTGCAGTGGGTAAAAATTAATTTAAAAATTGATCTCATTAATGTATTGGAATGAAATTGGAAAGTTCTAATTTTCGGGAAATGCGAAAATTAGCTCCGGATAGGAAAAAGCGGAGATGTAGATAAGACAATGATAATGTAACATTTCTCTTTTTAGCTTTGATTATATTCTAATGGCGAAATTGAAACAATAACACACCTGATCTCTGATATCTTTATAAGAGTTTCACTTAAAAACTCTTCCTCTATTTCATTATTTACAAAGCAGTTTTCCTGTTCTTACATACACTAATAATAACGACAAATATTACTAACATTAGTTTCGAAATGTTTAAAAAAATAAGATAGATAATACGCTATCTTTGACATTCGTTATTATGTGTAATGTAGGTAATTTGAAGTAACAAGCAAAAAGTTTAATTTATCTCTAGATATCGAAAGATTTCATCAAACAAAGCTAAATATAAATTAAGAGACACGTGTCAACAAGATTACTTAATGGAACAATCTTAATCATAATGCTATCGATCCTTTCATATTTTCATTTATCTAAAGCAAGTTGTTGATAGTCATAAATCTGTGAAACTAAAGCTATAATACATAAAATATAATAACTTCCTAGAAGATACTCAGAGGAAAGTTTTTAACCAAATATAATTTTGCTTAGCACTAAAGCAAAATTAATGCGATTTTTCTTCATTAATATAAAGTAATGTGTACTGGGTACAAATTAATTCAATAATTAATATCACATTAACGTATTTAAAGATTTTTCTTATAAACTGTATTTTCGAGTCCTAATGCAGATTTGCTATAATTGATGAAGTCTAACGTTTCTAGTATGTAAATATTGGATTTTATTACAGAAATATCCATTACCTTACAGTAGGAGAGACGTTATTTTTTAACTACACATTCCTGAACAGTTTATGTGCCTGTTTGACAATTGCATATTTGAATTGATTCATGTTCGGAAATCAAAAATATCCGTTTTAAAAATGTTTTTGTTGCATCAAAATGTTGATTTCTTTTTCATAAAAGATTTTCGAGGAAAAATGAAAAGTCCGCTTTTTGTTTTCCTTACATAACAGCACAGTAAATAGGTTCAACCCCAACGCCAAAACACAACACAACATTCTTTTCGCTAACAAAGTAACATTTTTGTTACTTTTTAGTATTATACTAATATATCCGAAAATAGAAAACTTTCAATATTAAAATGTAACGAAATAAATAAGATCATAAATTACTCTAGAAGTATTGGGATTAAACAATTTTCATCCCTGTTATCGTTAATAAGGTACCTAAAATTAGAATGAAGTATATTGTGAGTATACTGTTTCTTCATGTTTCATAAACAGTTCATGCAATTCAATGTAAATTTAATAAGTCGATTAAAATACACTTCGTATTTTGTTTCACAATTTATTGTTTAAAACTTAACGATTCTGTTTCGGCAATTACGCCATTGTCAAAAGATAGGAGTACAATAGATACTAAAAGTATATTGCGGAATTTGTACTTAAATAGGTAATCAGAAGGTAGATTTTAAGACGGGAGACGAAGTGAATCCAATTTCGTCATTAGTGACCATAAGATTATTATATTATGCTTTTGTCATTTCGAATATTTCGAGAAGGTCTAGTTTTTTACCTTTATTAACATTATGCAAAATTTTGGGATTATCAATATCTAAATGGTGGTTATTTGATATACAATGGTCAGAAATTCCTGTGCGATTATTTTTGTGTAAAATTGACCTTATACTTTAGAGCTCTACCAGTCTGGTCGATGTAATTTATTTGGTAGACACCATTTTTCTGTATATGTTGACTTTTTCTTTGTTATTTACTAAGAGTGAACTTAAATTTAACTTATTAGCAATAATGGTATTTATATTAATTTTTCTTAATCTATTACATATTTTATTAGATAACTGTGGAACATAATTAATTTACATTTAACTATTCGTTTTAAGTTGTACCGAACAAACAACTCACGATTTAATTACTCACTGAATTACATTTCGCTTAAACGTTTAGTTTGCTGATTTTGAAGGCAGAACTGACTTGAGAAACGCCTAAGACAAATTGAAAATAGCAATTTGTTCGAATTAGCTACGACATATGTTATACAAAATCAATCGGATGTTATTACGAAGGCTGTATTCACGATTTTCGTAAGCTGGTCGACCCGCTGCCAAAACGTTTATTGCTTAGTAATTAAATCTATAACCACTCCTTTCCCGTGGAACGTAAAATTTCTTTGCACGTTCACGGTTAACAGTTAAACACAGTGGGTAACGCTCCTTTCTTAAACTAAAACATCTGGTAACCGCATTCTTTAATATCCGCTTTTCAATTTCAACTTTTCCTTATTTATGTATTGTAGTAATAAGGTAATTATTTGACTCTTATTATGGTTCTACAGGTCGCTGATTACCGTGCAGTTCGACGCCACCACACCACCGTGTCGGTTGTGTTGTAGGCATCTACGAACCTGTAAATTGAGAGAGAAAGAGAGAGAGAGAGAGATTGGTTTATTAAGTTGTTGAACACGATAATGCCGGGTTGCACTACGGCAAAGGTGTGGCTACTGATCTATCTCAATTAATAATTCTACAGAACCAGTTGGCTACCCTCTTTTCGAAAAAAGAATAAATGACAAATAATAATGGAAACAACATTCACGCTAATTGTACAACCTCCTTCTGACTACTCTTCGTGTTTAATTGATTCGGTTGCATACAGATACATACACACCGTTAACGTTCGCATTACCCGGTAGAGTTACATTCAACAAATAACGCTGACATAAATGAGTAAATAAACAAAGTTGAATAATAATATTATAGGAGACTGTGACAAACGATAATAAAATTGAAGAGACTTACCCCTAATACCACAAACAATTTTGAAAAATTGATACGTGTTTCGCCCCCTTTAAATGTGGCCATTATCTTAGTCTTGCATTGAAAATGCGCACATTTAAAGTGGGCGAAAGTCGTGTCCGTTTTTTAAAATTGTTTGTGGTATTAGGGGTAAGTCTCTTAAATTTTATTTAAACAAAGTCGGGCGTAGCCGAAGGTGCCACCAAATTATACCTGACCATTAAAGGTACAACCGATCTTGCCACTGACCAAAAAGGGTCATTGAAAAGGTACAACCGATTGTGCCACTAACACCTAATAGGTAAAAATTATTCTAATGAGAAAGGAAAATATTTTATGGCATATATTTAACGGTAATTAATAAGGCATTATAAATACATACTTATGTTATACATATATCAGTCAACAATTTTTTCAACGTAACATAAATATGATACACATTTTATATAGTCGATGTTCGATATTGTTTTGTTTTTTTTATTTTTTTCACACAATTCCATGATAGTTTTCACTTTACTTCTTACGGAGGCATCCTTAATTTTGAAAGGTGTTTTTAAACTTTGAATCTTGACATAAGTGTCAATTTGAAATTCTTTTAACTTCTCGACAAATATATATATATATATATATTGTGAATTATTTCACTCAAAATTTAACGAATCTTTTTACACAGCTCCTTTTCTTTGGTGGCAAGATTGGTTGTTTACTTACTACCCCAATTTTGTAGCAGGTAGATCTTTATTTTTAGTGACAACTTCGGTCCCACCAACAAAGTCAAATACTTCATAATGGGAGATGTAATCAACATTAAACGTAATAAAAAATAAAGTAGACTACTAATTCCTTCGACTTACGGTACCTCGACTTACGCGATTTCTGTTCAGCTACAAAATTCTAGCTAATGACATTCCGCGTGAGAAGTAGAATTTGTTCGTTATGTTGTTAGACAAGTTTATCAGATTTTATGAAGCTTAGAACACATAAATAAATTTACACAACAGTATGGAAACTATAATTTTCATTACACTTATTTCTTCTAAACAAGTGTTTTGTTGTTGGCATTATGTACCAAATATTCAAAACCTACAAATATTTCTGTAATTATAATTATAACCAACGGACACGGGAAGCTAATATCACTATTAGCTTAGTGTTCTACGTAGAAATATTTTAACGATCTGCAACTTGTGCAGCTCTTATTCACAAATCGTCACTGCATTTGACGCAAATGTCTGACCCTCGGACTTACGTCAATTCGACATACGCGATTTTAGTTAGTCTTCCATGGTGTAACTTCGAGATATTCCCGTTTAATATAACCAACATTACTTACTTTACATTTACAGCTTGATACTTTGTTTTTTTCTTCTTTTTTTCTACAATGGTGGGAATTGTTTAAAAATATTGCATTTTCTAGCGATTTCCATTTCTCACAACGCAATTGCAACTGAGTTCAGTGGAAAACACAATTTATATTTTAAAACGAACATACCTACTATGTACATAGGTGGAATAATCCTGAAAGCCGGCATAATTTAAGTTTTATCTGATGATTATTGCATGTCTCTTATCGCATTTTGTGTATCTTATCAGTACTTTATCTTCACACTTTTGCAGTAACTATTCTTTATTACTGTAACAAGCTAATACACTATAGCGCTACTTTTGTAGTCAACTTGGCATACAATATAGTTTTTAACGTTGAATTTCTCAGTATTTTTCCATACCTATGGAGTACACAAAATTTTCATCTAAGAAATACAAATTGCTGACATTTTAATTGTTTTCTTTCCAGCTTCCTATATTAGATTAAATTTAGTTTTTCTGACATCGAAGATATTTATTTTGCGTTTGTTTATGTAATTAAATTTTCTTATTCAATTTACGCCAAATAATTATAAAGAACGAAATGATAAACAAGTTTTATAATTTCAAAAGCAAAAACAACAAATTTATTTTTAATATGTATTTTATTCTAATTTCTATTTATCCTACTGTTTCAAGCACTGCGGGAATCTGAATATGAAAATCCACGAACCGTATTTATCAAAAGCTCCACAACAGCGAACTAAATGTAATGAAAAAGTTTCTAAAATTGATTCTCTTTTTACAATAAAAAACACAGGTCAACGAAATCAAAAAAAGGGCAGTCATTTACGACGTAAGTTCGAATGTACTCTCAGAATTGTCTCAGTACGTCAAGATTTTAGGTATCTTTATCGCAAACAAAATTCATTGGCTTCTTAAAAGGAAAGGAGCACATCATGATTTTGATATACCAAAACTCCAAAATCTAAATGTTGCTAAGTTGGATTTGGTATTAGGGTATCTTAAAATTTCAATATTTTAGACCAATTCTGCAACCATATTTGAGTTCGCTTTTGAAAAATTCATCGAAAATAATTACCCTGTTTATTTTTTATTTTCAACCCGCCATAATAAAACACTATTTTTCTAGGATACGACTATGGAAAGTTGAAAAAAGAATCGATGACGAACTCAAATATGACCCCAGAACAGAAAATATTTATCTAGCACTGTAGTTTCAAGAAACCAAAGTCTAAAAAGCAAACAAACCAAATTGGGATCATTCGAATTTTTAAATTAACATTGATCAAAGTCTGAATTTGCTGGAGCAATTCTAAAGCCAAATTTTAATTGAGCGACAAATGAAATCACGGAAATGGCTACTCTCTTGGTCATTTTATCTTTGTATTTCACGTAATAATGTTCACAAAGGAGTCAAAAATTAAAGTTTCTGGAATGTGTGGTTTAAAATATCCTAAAATCCAGACGTGATGTGGCAGATTCCAAATCAGCGTCAAATGATATCTCTTGTTTTAGCTCGCTAATCCACGTTGACCAGTGTTATGCTTTCTTCTTTGCATAATCCACTAGCTCGTTTTAAATGTATTCAGTTATTAACAATATCGGAAAATCGAACTACATCATCAGATTGTAAGTGTTATTAATTCTAGCTTTTATTTGGTTGTATAACGAAATATTACTTTTGTTTATCAATAAAAAGAAGAAAAAAAAAACAAATTGACGTAGAAAAGCCAAGCTACTTAACAACTTTTATAATCACTTAATAGGTATGTTAAGTACCAATCGAGATAATTAAGTCAATGAACTCGAAATTAATTCCAATGTTTAATCTCAAAACCTTGCGATTAAAAATGCTTATCTTGTTTCGTATGAACAATAGATAAGTCTTATTGCAGTCTTGTCTATGTTTAATTATGCCCGATGCCAAAAATAATTCGTTAATTGAACGGAATATTTAGAATACCTATTTGTGACGCTGGTACGGTACATCTTACGAATATATAACAACAAACGAATCAAAATATTACTCCTCACGATAAACAACCATCAAGTGTAATTTAAAATGGAATAAAGTCTGTTGAGCTAATTATACAAAAACTTGTATCAATAAATTACAGTTGGCATCAAACACGCTAATTAGTTTTTGTTGCAGATAAACATCAGATTTACAACAATATGTAACTAATAAATTTTGATCATTTATCAAAAAATTGAAAGTTTCTTTAGCAAAGTCCCATTTTGCTTTTATTACAATTTTTCTTTTCTTATCTCCATTCCTTCCTATACTGAGCCAATCTTCGCATTTCTCTGAACTAAAAATCTTAATACATGAGCTGAAGAGTCCCGGGCCTAACAAAGAAAACACGTTTTTTTTGCTCAAAATTGACTTTATTCATCAACGTAATACCCATTAAGAGCAACACATTTATTCCAGCGCCGCTCTAACATTTCAATACCACTTTGACCAAACACTGTTCAGAATCATCAACACGTTTTCGTTTTTGGTCAACAGTGAGCAAACACAGCACCCACTTTGAACAGAGTTTTAGATTTCTCATAGTCAAATGCTAATACAATATTAACATAAAGTCAACACGTTACTATCTTTTGATATCTTTACGATGTCAGCTAACTCATGTAATTTCACTTTTCGATCAGTCAAAGCGATTTTGTGGATTTTTTTTAAAGTTTAAAGAAGGTAAAATTGGTGACAGTTATAATATAATCAAAAGAATTTTTTAAAAGTAGAATACAGTGGTAATAATTTAATAAATGAGCAAAGGTCATTACCTTCATAAAAAACGAAGAAAAGGAAATAGGAAATCTATACGCAGGTCAAGAGTTTAGAGAAGTATTAGGAAAACAAGAGTGTGAAGATATATATGTTAGATGATTTATTAGGATCTCTAATAAGGAAAAAGAATAAGGAACCAAAATTCATTGGCACAAAATAATAATTAATAAAGGCCGCTTTTTCCCTTGTTTCCTTTTTGGTTTTATTGTTTACTAGGTTTCTTTGATGTCCCCGTTGCACAAAAAATTGAATTTCTTTGAACTATTTTTAATATAAAAGAAAATATTTTTGATTAGTTGCTTTAATTTAAAGACCAGTATTGTACAACAATTTCGATATAGAATAGTAATGGAAACTAGTAATTAAATAAAATTAAGGATATTCACCCCTGTATACCACAAACTTTCTTTAACATTAACTCATGGTATCTATTGAACGTATTCATCTTTTCCTTGTTGCCCATCCTTATAGTGGATGTTGAAGTATCTGCAAGTTAAGGCTCAATTCAAATTTTGAACCATCTCTTATGGTAGTGAAGATATTCACGTTTCCAACACTCCTTTCCTCTCCCACAGACCCTCTGAAGTTTCAAATTTACTGGAATAGTTAAAATTGTTTCGAGTTATAAAATTATAATTTTTAACTTTCGAACCAGTCTCGCGTTGATAAAGACCATAGTAGAAGTGGACAAAACACGTATCCGAATTTTAAAAAAGTTTTTGGTTATAAAGAGACCCTCTTTGATTTTATTCAACAATTCCGATACTATTGTTTTTTTTTACGTTTTATCATACCGTCTATTACCTTTTTGTGTGATCGTGGTCACTTAATATTGAGTTGTAGTTGTATGTTTGTATAACTGCTACGGCACAGCGTTCGAGGTCCGATTACCATCAGTCGAAATCGTTCGTACCTGTTTATTTTAAAATGTTCTCGATTTTACAATTCGGACGCTCAAGCTTCAAGCCGGTAGAGATGGTTATCAGGCATGTAGGTGTACTGGTTTGCCGCCATTTTTAACGACGTGAAATGGTATTAAACTGCTTTTAGGTACAAATTGAAGAACGAAATTAATGGCGTAAGAAAAACTCCTCGGATCATATAATGATTCTCGACATGTGTAACGCATACCTGAATATAATCAATGATTCGAAAATTTAATTGATCTTGAAAGCGCTGTCACAGATCTACTTTACATACACTTACAAACAGTAATTTGTAATTAATTCCAAGGACTCTACCATACTTTATTAAATAAATTACGGACAAGACTGGCACACTGAGGATTCTGTACTATGGAAAATCTTAAAAACTATACTAAGTGTATAGTTAATGGTCAATAATAATCAAATTTTAATTATTTATGTAGTATCGAGAATAACCAAAAATTCTAACACTACAAAACATCGAAATCTATTCCAGGTACCACTCTGGAAGATAAATCCTTTAAAGAATTAAAGAAAGTTAGATTTTGAAAAAGAACAAAAAATCATTGAATATTTAGTAGTTACTAATAATTATAACTATAATAGTAGATAGTCTATTAAATAAGTTACTGTTCAAGTAATTTGTAAACAACGTTTATCCCTCCATTAAATGTAATACAAATGATAATTACAAAAAGATACCATATTTAAATAACTCTGGTAATAGTTAAAAAAAAAAAAAACTTTTTACTAATAACAATATAAAAATTGCATACTACACAACCAACACGCAAGGTAAACTTATTAACAACAATAAGGTGAAGACCGATAAAGAAAATCGATCACGCGGATATAAATTAAATTGTCTTTCGTGTAACAAAATTTATATTGGACAGACCGGACGTTCATTCAAAAAAAGAACTATTGAACACAAAAAATCTTTTGTGAATAAAAAACTCGATTCAAATTATGCAAAACACTTAAATGACGAAGGACATAATGTTAATGAAGATTACGAAATATTACATTTTGAAAATAAAAGCTACATACTTTCTCTTCTAGAAACCATGCAAATAAATAAATGTAAGGACACCAATATATTGCTAAACGACCAAATAGACATCAATAATTCACCATTATTAAATCTTTTTGTTAAACAACCCCCTCCCTAATTGTTAGGGTATATATGTTCCGTAGTCTTAATGTTAGTTTACTGATAGTCGCACTTCTGATGAAGCGTTCGTTAATAACGCGAAACAATTGTTAAGTTTATTTAAACAAATTGTGGAAACAAACAGTGAGTTTCATTTTGTTATTACCATGAGTTTTCATCAAGTTACTTTGGACTATTTAACGAGTAGACGTAACTGAAAGTTCGTATTTTGCGTTCCAATTCCGACAAAATAAAACCTTAAAAGCGTCAAAAATTTAAATGTATTAATTGGTAAAAGTTTATTATTATTACGTTTCTGCAATTTGTATTGAAATGCAATCATGCAACGAGCAGCTAGCTACCTACAGAACAGACGTGTCGTTTTTGGTCCGCTTTCCCTTACAAACGTGGTAGTAACGATGACGTGATTGTTAGTGGCAATTTAGTCATTTGAAAATGGGCAGAAATGTTGAACAATGTTGCTGGTCTGCTCGAGGTGTATCTGCTATAGGACGGCGACGACGGTATAGCACGATTCTTGATTAGGCCGCATAATAAGACCGATATATCGGTAATCTGATTGTCGTGATAAATTACTTGGGTCCCTGTTAATAGATATTTCGCAGACTCACGACGAGCTTGCCGCCGCCTACGCCGTTCTCCTCCTCCTCGTTGTCCTGTTTCACCTCCACCTTCTTTCCGACCGATTCGAACCGTTCCCTTCTTTCCCCCAGTACTCCCCTTCCATGCTCTCTACATTCTATCACCTTCTGCTATCTTTAATGCTACGGCCAAGAAAAAATTTCCTTCACTAAAACTGAATGCACTCTAACTTCACGATCAACATAGCAGTAAAGGTAAACTGTACAACACAATTTATATGGAGTTGGACGTGTAATCAATGGCGTAGATTCAGTTTTTAAGTTCCTTTCAAAGAAACCTCTTTTCAGATCGTTCCACTAAATTTAATTTTGAATTACTACTCAAGATGACAATCGACTTTCGTTTTTATTGATTTCTAAAACTAGACAGTGTGTTTACATTGCAATTAGAAAATTAATAATTACTTATTTTGTATGCTATCTAGCAACGAAAATTGCACCATTCCACTCAAATCCCTTAATGTAATGTAATTCACTGTGAAACATTTTAATAATATTTGGGTTAATTAATACAAAGACTCATTGGATAGGTACAAAAATTATGTATCTTATTGGAATAACATTTAGCATATCATCTGATATCTCGAGATCTATATGCTCTACTACAAAATTAATTCTTTCATTACAAATTACTCATATGTTTAGATGCTGGGATAGAATATCCGATCTACTAACGTGATAAATTTATTCAACACTCTTATGCAATCTATTATTAAATTATTAAACGCTTTGTGTATAAAAATCAATTATTCCCAACATTATCCTTTTCGTTTCTTTATTATAGTAACACTATATCATTGTCGGCCTTTAGAGGGGGGGGGGGACAGGTCAGAAGGCGCCCTGGTCCTCCCACTCATCAGTACAATATTTGGAAAAGTCTTTTTGTTGTTTTAGGGCGCAAAGTGATCTTATAAAATGACCTATCCAACTTGAACGTTAATGTAAAATTATCGCGTCCTTCAGGTTTGAAAATATTACTTTGCGACCTGTAGCTCAATACAGTTACTATTAAAATTATAAAACATTTGGACTTTTGACGATAACATTTTTTAAAGGGTCGTATTTTAAAAAAAGTTTCAATCAATTTATATTTAGAAAAACTTCTTTTACTATTGAACTAATCAGCATATGTTAACTTAGCAACTGTAACTTTTCATACTTTTGAAATATCTTTCAAATGAAAGTTTAGTGTAAATAATAACGTCGATGAAGTGGTGTAATGTGATAGAAAGATTTATGTAGAATTAACCAACGGCTGTCTGTGAGAAATACGATACTATGGTTCGAGATTAAGATCTAAAGGCTACCCAACTGTACCACCAGTTAATTGATAACATCGGGGCAATGAGAATTGATGAGTTTGATATATTAACCGATAAACCATATATAGACGTATAGTAAATCTATATCTAATAAAAAAACACAGGGGCCATAAAGAGGTTAAAATTATAATCTATAATACTAATACAACAAAAAAGGAGACAAAGACGTGAAAACAGTAAGTACAAAATGACATCGTTTTAGGTGTAGCCAAGTAGGATAAACGTAGGTCATAACTAACTTTGTATACTGCATAACAAACATCTCAGCTTCATTTCCTAATGTAGTATAACAGAATGTATTTCAACGATAAATGAATAAACACTACTCTGTTTATTATCACTTTTTATTTACAAATCCTTTTGACTATAGTTTCGACAAAAAAGCTTGTCATTGTTAAACGAATAATTCAAATTTAATAATTAATTTAATAATTATTATTAGCCCTCTATCTCTATTTCTATTTAAATTAAATTGGCAATTTTTACTTATATATATTAATAGGATTATTCTTTTCTTCCCGTTTATATTGCGAAATAAATTTCTACGTTACCTAATATACAGTTCTCTATTTGTAATAATAATACAGATCAACCGAACGAACCCTGACCTGAACTGGGAGGGTGTGGTGGAAGGCGGCGATGGTGGCGGCAACGGCGCGACGGCAGCGGCGGCGGTCTCGCCTCGATGCAGGCGACTGATAAGAGCGGGGCCTGGCGTTATCACTGCTCATCAATCAGTCAGTTACTGATAAACAAACTCCGCTTGAACGCTGGGGCCGCTTATCAGCGCCGACAGTTTCAATCTATAAAGTCTGCTCGCTGGCTGGCTGCATGGTCGGTCGGTCGGTCGGTCGGTCGACTGACAAGCCTGGGTTCTGGGGTCCTTTCTCGGTGGCTTCGTCTCATTCGCTCGAAATTGCCTTTTTCTCTTCTTTTCGTCAAATAATACACGCTCGCAAACGACAAAACAAAACGCCAATTATTTCTTTTCGTTTTTAATTTAATTCCGGACTAATAAATCGTAAGAAGTAATATCCAGCTCAAGTTGACAAAATGGTGGAATCCTTAATTGTCATTTCGATAAAAAGATTTCTACAATATAAGCACGATGCTTTGGTTAATCTAGTGAATATCCTTATTTGAAAAGGACTTTGTTAAACATTATTGGATTCGACAATAAGTAGCAATTTTTATTGATGGTGTTTCACTACACCAGCTGTCTCTCCCTAACAACCACTCATCCGCTCCCATGATTCCTAAAAAGGAAACTGAAGAGGGCCTTACGCCCTACCCTCCGGCTTTGCACTACAGTGTAGGTCGGAGGGACTGCCCGCCCACCAGCACGACTAGCTGGTGGGAGGGAAACACCCGAAAGTTTTAAGTTTTTAGAGTAGATTGGTGGGTGATCTGTCGGAGCTGTCTATGGCGTGCTGATGAAAACCGACAAGTTCGAAATCGCGCTCTTCATCTGACACTTACGACAAAATACTGAGCAAAAACATACTTTTGACTTATTAGTTAGAAGATTGCTTCACAATAGTTCATAAACTGTTTATTAATGTATGCGAAACAAGAAGGCATTAAAATCCTTAGCCCTCGGAGTAGTTGTTTCAGTTGGTTCCATATTTATATTTATATTTGTCATATAGCCTGTAAAGGCCTTTCTGAAAACGCCCACCTGATGAGACCCGATAGGTCGAAACCGGTCGTGGGATATGCCTTTCGGTACGCTGTGCCTACTGTGTAGGACGCGTTCGAAACGTGGGATCTGTGATCCTTTAAATTTAGACGAAAAAAAGTATTTTAATGCCTTCTTTTTTGAATATGTTATATCTTCGTCTAAGAATCCATCGGAATCAACAGTATCTAACTGTAATACAATGCCGGTAGGGGTATTAGCCCTCGGAGTAGTTGTTTCTGTTGATTCCATATTTATTTTTACATGTTTATTAATGGTTCAGAATTTGTAGAGATAAGACATTAGATTTGATATTTGCAGAATTATTTTTTCTAGTTAGACTTAATTACTAAAAACTATTTTTCTTTTAAATAACTTCGAGCGTTCAAAGCAAATTTTTCCTAAATTTACGGACATTAGTAACGTGCTATTACTATTGTGTCACACGCATATGGATGTATCAGTAATTTATTGAAGCGATTTTAGTTACACTTGGATCGCGAAAAAAGTAATTACAAGAAAAAAGTTCCAACATAAAATTAAAAAACAAAATACCAATTAAAATCTGACTGCAGCGATTAAATATCTGTTTCAATTTACGTCTCGACGTCTTTTCACATTATTTTTTCTGGACCCCTCGGGACCTTTCGGTGAAACGTGACACTATCGTGGTTTTTCATTCGAAAGATGGAAACGCACATTTGAACATCAGTTATTTGAGGGCGAATTTCGAACGGCAAGCCGAGATTTTAGATAACGTTCCTCGTCACAATGAGGCCAAGACACAATACTTGCTTGATCAGAGATATGACATAGCCGGCTGGCTGTATGGTAATGTATAGGAAGAGTGCGATGTAACGATAAGATACCCGTCGCGATAACCGAGCGCTGCGAGAGATATCGCCAAATAGAATGAGATCGTATCTGGAAATGACGCAGACGGCTGATGATGCGATGCCGATGGAAGCAACTTGGAGGTTCTTTAATAAACCAACCTAACTAACTATAATAGGAACATAGGCTTTACTTTACTTTACTTAGGTTTCCTACTAGAAGATATAGAAATGTATACAAAAGGTACATGACTCTAACCATGACGTTTATTTTAAAGAAATGCATAACAATAATGAATATTGTTTATTCTGTACACTTCACAAACATATAACTAGTTAATATAAGTGATGTCTAGCGGTTGCTTATCTCATGGTGAAACATTTTTAAATAGTAAGTCTACTTTATTTGGGTAGATATGTAGACGACATTTATTTTATTTGGACAGGGACACAAAGACAATTAGATTCATTTCAAAATCACTTAAATACTTTATACAAAGACATTCAGTTTACTTTAGAAAAAGAAAAGAATGGCTCATTAAATTTCCTAGATATTACCCTTTCAAGAAATGATAACAAAATTAATTTTGATATTTATAGAAGACCAACAACCTTCACTGAAAGTATACCTCATGCAAATTCCAAACAATCAACAAACATCAAATATAGCACCTTTCATTGCTACTTACATAGACTTCTCTCTATTCCCTTAAATGAACATAACTTTCAAAAAGAAACCAATTTCTTAAAAATTTTACCAAAAAATAATGGTTACAACGAAAATATAATAGATTTACTTTTATACAAAAAACAAAAGAAATTGCTACAAAAAACTCTCTATGCCTTTCCAAATCCAAAGGATGAACAAAAAAATATCATTACATTAACTATGTTCCACAGTTATCTAATAAAATATGTAATAGATTATGAAAAATCACTAAAAATACCATTGTTGCTAATAAGTTAAATTTAAGTTTACTCGTAGTAAATAATAAAGAAAAGGTCAACATATTACATAAAAATGGTGTCTACCAAATAAATTGTAAAAATTGTGGGGCCATTTACATCGGCTAGACTGGTAGAGCTCTATAGTATAGGCTAAAAGAACATAAAAGTCAATTTTACACAAAAATAATTGCACAGGAATTTCGGACCATTGCATATCATGTAACCACCATTTAGATATTGATAATAACAAAATTTTGCATAATGTTAATAAAGGTAAAAAACTAGACCTTCTCGAAATATTCGAAATAACAAAAGCAAAATATAATAAATCTTATGGTCACTAATGACCAAATTGAATCCACGTCGTCTCTCTTCTTAAAATGTACCTTCTGATTACCTATTTAAGCACAAATTCTGCAATATACTTTTAGTATCTATTGTACTCCTATCTTTTGACAATGGCGTAATTGCCGAAACGGTATCGTTAAGTTTTAAACAATAAATTGTGAAACAAAATACCAAGTGTGTTTTATTCGACATACTATATAAATTGTTGTTCTATTCGTAAACATTTCAGTAAACTTATGAAAAATGAGCCTATTGTTAGAGCACGTTTCGGGTATTTTTGAAAGTCCGTCTATCATAAAATTAAATAGCAACAGATATTATTTTACCCTCTAGGTCAATAACTTTACCTAGACAAGACATCAACATTCATAGAAGCAAGGGGACGTTTTCATCCCCATATCATTTTTAAACAACCCATAATCTTGTTTAGCAATTTTAAGTAACGCCTACTGATCTTCAGTGTTATCAGTATTTATACCTTGGAAAAACGGCAAATTACACATTCAAACAACTCATAATCATAATCAATAAAATTCAATCATTTCATCATTCATACAACAATCTTTTAAACATTTATACAAAAAACATTTTAAAATTGCAGCATCGCAATTATTGTAAATACCAGAAATCATGGAAATAGGTGGATGGTGTGGTCAGGGAGAGAAAGATGAGACGGACGAAATGAAGACAGAGAAAGGTGAAAGATTATCTGTGGAATATTACTGCCCCAGCATTTGCCTAAATGGTCCAAGGAAACCACAGAAAACTTGGACCAGAACAGCCGGAACCCGGGTTCGAACTGGTGACCTCCCTAATGCTAAGCAATGATCTAGAGCATTAGACCACGCTTCTCAGTGTACCAACTATTTTCATTACAATAATTTCTCGGTCTCTAAATTTTTAATACTTTGAGGCCTCCCTTAAAAACATCTACGAAACCCTTTTCAATAAACCACCCTGTATATTAATTTATAAGGTTATTAATTTCAATAATTTGTTTTTGCTATATATACGTTTTCTACAATGTATCTCGTGGTTAGTCAGTACGTGGAGAAAATGATAAACGGATTTACATTTTAACTGGCTAGCGAGGAAACGAGAGCCCCTTGAATATCATTCTCATTGTCAGTATTTATTTATGTTTCCAGTTTCCGTTACAACCATCGCACAGCTTATGTTTCTGAAATAATTCTCTCACATTCAACTACCCTTTACTCATAATAACGACCATTTTATTCTAAGCAGGCAAGAACTCAATCTACGTATTGGCTTACTATTTACATCACTTCCGGTAAAACAGAACACATATCTTCTATAACACTCTCTAATATCATAAAAACATCCCTTTTATAGGTCCAAATCCATGTACATCGCGGTGATTAGAACAAAATGTGAATTTGCAATCAATAAATCATTGTGTATTGTTTAATCAAAATGCTCCTTGTAAATTTCGAAAACCTATCTGGACAGAACCCTGATTGAATCTTTACTAAGAAAGTCCAAATAACTGACCCAATATAAAAAGAACAACATATGTGATTTGTACAGATCAATTAATCCAAAAAGTGAAAGCTACAAACAGCACAATGAATTCACTTGTAATATATGTTAGAAAATCGGATATAAGCTACGCCCAAAAATTCTAGGTTAAATACGTCTAACAGTAAGTGTAATCAAGCAGAACATCAACGCTTCGAAACATTTTAGCTCCTAAAATCCAATTAATTTAGCTCTTTTGGGTTTTAGATTAGGGTATCTTAAAATTTCAATGTTTTAAGACAATTTTGGAGCCAAATTCGGAAACAACCTTGATAAATATATCGAAAATAATTACCCTGTCTTGTTCGAGGACATACTACAAAGAATTGAAAAGACAATTACAAATGAAAGTAATCATTTCGATATATTCTTCGACGGTGAACTCAAATGTGATCCCAGTTTCGAGAAATCCCAGTCTCATTATAAGCTACGCATTCAAAACCAAACAACCTAAATTAACGTCATTTCAATTTTTAAGTTAAGTGACATCAAAATCTTAATGTGCTGGTGAAATTCTTAGATATTTCACGCAGTAGTGCTCACAAAATGTCAAAAATTGGAAACTGAGGTTGACGTAACCCTTGATCAATTTGGACTATTCCGGTCTTCGTTTCCTGATTCACGTTATTGCCTGTGAATTGGTTCGCATCCAATAACTCAAAAAATGTTACCGCACCTAATTTCAATCTTAAAACGTCTGGTGCTAATTACATCAGATGCAATAAAATATAGGCCAAAAGATAATGAAGTTATATATTTTACTTTTCAAATTTAACAATTCGATTCCTAATAAATCAATGGAACATTTTATTTAGACGGTCTACTCTCTGGATTTAAAATTGTGCTCCAGTTTATTTAAGATATAATGCTCAAAATGCTTACTTTCTTTTGCTTGTGCTTTTTAAATGAGCTTTCACCGCAACCAAAAAAGTTTTTGCTATGTTATAGTAAACTCCGATTATCCACAACACATTAATTATGACCTCCCAATTTTATTTATTACTAGAGGGTGTTGTGCATACTTCTGGAAACAATAAAGATGTTAAGCATGATAAATACTACTTCGAACATTTGTTATTTATAAATCTACATTCAACCCCAAGAATTTTGAATACTTAATCAATAAATAGTCTCCTATCCTGTACTTTCAATATAGGTCCTAAAACTTTACCACAGATCTTTTATTGATTGCATTTACTAAAATTATAACATTCGAAACAAAACCTAATAAGTTGTCTATTTTGAATGTGAATTGGTTATAATAGATTTACATATAAGACCATCACCGATCGTCTGTTAACCTTACGATTATGATTACATTTTATTAATTTTAGTGAATCTCTAAATGACAATATTATTAAAGCTTCATTACTGTCCCTATTGCGGTGCTTTTTCATCAACAGATTCGTAATCATATACTAGTATGTATGTCTTCTTTCCTGAAACGGTTCATTGTCATTCAACCGACGAACCTTACACGTCATTTCTCCAAGTTAGTCGGCTCCGAGTCGCTAAGCATCATCAAGTCATCATCCAACATCCAAACGAGTATTGGGCCGAACCGTGCCGCCCGCTAACTCACCCTTTTTGTGCCGTGCAACCGCCACCATCGCCATCCACCCGCTTAGCTTACACGATACATTTATGTAAACTCATCCTATTCTAGTCGCTGCTTTTCGCCGTTATCGCTACCTTCTTCCCGAATTAGTCCTTGACAAAATATTATACAGACTATGTTGGAGCAACCGACCAAAAAGATAACATTTAGCAACTGCCTCTTTGCAAATGCATACAATTAAATTGCACTCGTGTCTTTTGCATTCTATGCTCACACTTACATTCTTACATATTTAGGAAGCGTCCCACGGTGCGGCGAAAACGAATAGAATACGTTATCGTTTATTCTAATGACATACCACCCACTTATACATACCTATATTTAAAGATTTGTTATCAATTGCACACAATCGTGTGTTTGAGTTTGCCTCATTATCAACTTGTACGTCAGTTTCGAATTTTCGCTACAGAAATAGGTAGAGGTAGTAATTCCTCGGGTAATTTTGGAGAAATCAACTATTAATTAGCTTTTCAAAAAGAGCAAATTTTCGTACACAAATGACACTGTACTTTTAATTTTTTTAATTTATAAACTCCTGAATTAATTTGTTTAGATTGTGACAAAGTATATTTAGGACAGACAGGTAGATCTTTTAAAATTCGTATTAAAGAACATTGGGCTAGTTTTACAAATAAAAAACCTGATTCTACGTATGCGGAACATTTAAAACCATAATTTTAATCAAGACTACAAAATTTTACACGTGCAAAATAAAAGTTTGAAATTAAACCTGTTAGAAGCATTAGCAATTAATAGATATTCTTGTAAAAACCTAGCATTAAACGACCAAATCGAATGTAAAAATTTACCTTTGCTAAATATATTCAATTAAATTACACCCCACACCTTAGTTGTTAGTATAAATAGCTGTAACAATTCGTAGTTTGTTTAAATCATCACACCTGTTTGCTGAAACAATTGTAGTGTTCACGAATATAATATTTTAAAACCAAGTGTATTTTTAATTCTTTAATTATGTTTTCTGTGTTTCAACAAGTGATAGCTTTCGCCATCAATTATGTATTATTCTCATCTATTTATTAAGAAACCAGAATATGGGTAACGGTTTTCAAAGCCATCTCTTTGCTTATGTTCTGAATGCTGTATTTTAAGAACTAGCCGAGGTTTCTTATTGCGTTTTTCAAGAGATATAGATTGATATCTAGTAAAGACTCTGTCCAAACCACAATGCCCTATTTTAGACGGTTTAGATTTTATGATGTTTTTCCCAACCTCTACAAAATGAATCGAGGAGCAAAAATTATTTCGAAAATTTCTACGATTTCGCCAACATTTCGTTCCGATTCTGCTGAAAAGATGTCTGTCTCCAGACTAATTTTCGAACCGTACAAGTCAAAAATGACATAAATATTATTTATAGGTCGTTGATATCGGAAGCGAGATATCTGAATTAGAAGTTTATTTATCGTTATTCATTGTACAGATAACATACAGGTCACAATTATTGACTTAAATTAAGTTAGAATTGTTTCAGCCGAACAATTGTACGAGTTATTTTTAATACTTTTAACTTAGTTGTGCTACTAATTTTATTATACCACTAAAAATAATCAACTCACCCTCGCCCTTTCTCCAATACATTTCAATTAAAATTTTCGTGGAGGTACAGCTTCTTGTAAATGTATTCAAAATCGTCTGAAAGTCTTCCACATAACCAATCGGTACCGAACTCGTTTCCTAACTACTATCTGTCAAAACCAGCGGCACGTTTTAGGTTCCTTCGGCATGGGGTAGCAACCCTCACAGGCGGCTTCATCACAGACACACACACACACATACGTAATACCGTTTTGGTTTGGGTGATGCGACAAGAACGAAGAGGCGAGAGGGCTTATAATCACCTGTTGCACTGTCAGGACGAACACCGAATAATACTGTTCAATCTCTGTCGTATTTTAGAATCAAATGACCGACGTGGGCCTTAGAAATAGAAACTTATTTATATTTGAAAAGTTGCTACTTTCTTAAAGGAACACAGTATGTTATTAAACAATTTAAAACTAAACTGGGAAGGAGGTAGATGTAACAATAGCAATCAAGATGATAGCTGTGTATTTTTATTGCTTTGGGCGAAAGTTTCATCTATCGCATATTATTGATAGTAATACAGATTAACTGATAATCGTACCTACCTATTGATAACATTGATCTCTCGATTAGATTTGTATGTCAGTTACAAACGCTACAAATTAATGCTCATCAATCAATTCAATGTCTGAAACACTCAATTTCAAATAATGTATTCACTCCTCTTGCATCCTCAAAATATAGATTGTAATTCAATTACACATGGAAAAGTTTCAATTAATTACTAATCAATTACTAATGTTTTATCTTAAAATAATACTTTAAACTTTTGTTTGTTTCATTTCCACTAACTACTCCTGCAGGTGGATGGTGTGGTTAGGGAGAGAAAGATGAGACGGACGAAATGAAAACAGAAGAGAAGTGAAAGATAAATCTGTGAAAATTGCAATTCTCGGAAGTAACTTAGGTAGCTTTTTCTATATTACAAAAAAAAACTTTTTTGTGTTTCATTCCCACCAGCTAATCGTGCTGGTGGGCGGGCAGTCCCTCCGACCTACACTGTAATGGAAAGCCGGAGGGTAGGGCGTAAGGCCCTCTTCAGCGTCCTTGCAGGAATAGTGGGAATGGTGAATGGTATGGTTAGGGAGAGAAAGATGAGACGGACGAAATGAAAACAGAAGAGAAGTGAAAGATTATCTGTGGAATAAATATTACTGCTCCAGCATATGCCTACATTATCCAAGGAAACTACAGAAAACTTGGACCAGAGAAATCGGACGCGGGTTCGAACCGGTGACCTCCCGAATGTTAAGCAATGATCTAGAGCACTAGACCACGCCGCTCGGTATTGATCGTTTGGATTTTCCTATGTATATAGTTGAACAATCCGAGATGGTAATTTCGTAGTCACATTTCTTATTTAATTTATTATTGACCAGAAGTATACTAAAATTTGAGTTATTGAAATAACCTGGTTTTACATTAAATTGTCTTAACATATTTCCTACGTTTGTACTTACATTTTCTTTCATACATTATTATTGCTTGATAAATATAATATTTGGGTTGGGGTAAATTAGTTTGTTACAAGTTCGATTTTAATTTTTTTTAAATCATTTGTTAATACCTATAGTTTTTATTGCCTTAATTTCTTTGTTATAGTTGTCTTTATTTATTTAACGAAATAATGAATAAAAACTACCTAATTTTATATTAATGGGATGATTTAAAGCAGCTGGTTTTATACAATCGGTAAACGTCTCTTTTCTGTATATCTCAATGTTAATTTTATTATTAATTATGCTAAGATCAAGATCTAAAAAGTTAAATATCCTTTTTAAAATAGCCTCAAAACATACTTGCGCCGTAATTTGGAACAATGTAATTCGAACCACTATTTCCTTCTTCCAGCTTTTCGCTAGAAATTATTGAATAATTATATTTTATTTGTAATAAAATCACACCATAGATGGTTATAATCAAACAATAACATCAACTGTGGAAGTTTAAAAAAGGAGAAAATAAGTATGAACAATTCAGCTAAATGTACATCTTTGCAATAAAAACAATAGTTGTAATTAGTTTCAGTCGCAATCAGCTAAAAACACAATGAACGGCCGTGCGGCGATAAAACATTTCAAAATGGAGTATTCGTGCTGTTTGTGTTTATCCTTATCGAACGATATCGTTCAATGAATGCCTGATCGCTGCTTATCATACCGATTACTTACTAGGGCAATAATTTCACTTTTCCCTGCCCGCCTTCCAAACACTACATCCCTCCGTTCTAAATTACAGGGCAGGTACAACCACCAATTCGAAACGATAAAAATTATTTCTATTTAAAATGTCGATTGGATAACAGAAAATACTTAAATGGTTACCTACTAAACAATATCATTTATTTATTTATTTATTTATAAGAAAATGGAATTCTTGTAGAATTCCTTTGTTGTACGTATATCCATCTATTTGGCAATTCCAGGTGGGCGGTGGGCCCGACGGAAAAGAAAACGATAGAGCGTTTGATTTGTGGTGTTATAGGAGGATGGTGAAAGTACCGTGGACACGTTATAAAACACTAACTGTTCCAAATACTCTATAAAGACAAAATGCCCAATTCATTATACTGAAGTGTTTAATTAACATGTTGGTAACACCTCAATTGGTTAATAACGCCATTTTTTTAAGGTGGATCAGTATATATTCCAAATTTCTGTAATAAAATACAAAAAAGGCTCTTTTAAAGACCTGACAGAAAGGGTACGATGTACCTGGTGAAACAAACCCAAACTTAAATGCAAGATTTGTACCTTCACTAAAGGCCTAAAATTTCTTGTCCATTTCATCTTTCTATACTAATCTAACAAGTGTGGCAAATTTGTGTTGTTCCCTTCTTAGACAATTGTCTTTAGCAAAAATAACTAAGTACATGAAATTTGAAATATCCCGACTAAACAAATTTGCCTAAATCAGAACCTGGTCAGGAATGCCTCGTGTAAGTCGATCAGAATGAAGTAAGGCATGTAAACTAGTCAGGAATGCCTGATGCCTGATGCCTGATTTGGGATTTGATGTTTTCCTGCGCAAGATTTCCTGATTTCGAATTGGAAATAGTAAGATTCTCCTGCGTTTTCAAAAACTTGATATAATTAAAAATTATAGTAATGCCTCGTTTCTATACTAATTTAGGATCGCAGAAGCCAAAATATATAGGTAATTTATGTGGAAAGCGACATATTTGACTTCGGAATAAAATTTATAAAATGTAAACCGTCTAAAATAGAGCATTGCGGTTTGGAGAAAACTCAAACTTTTTTGTGTTTCATTCCCACCATCTACTCGAGTTGGTGGGCGGGCAATCCCGTCGACCTACACCGTAGTGCATAGCCGAAGAGTAGGGCGTAAGACCCTCTTCAGCTTTCTTTCAGGAATATGGAAATGGGTGGGTGGTGTGGTTAGGGAGAGAAAGTAATCCAAAGAAACGCCGCTTGAATACGTCTCAAAAGGTGTTTGGAGAGATTCTTCGTAAGATATCAGTCTATAACTCTTAGAATGCAATCACAAAATAGGTAATGACTTTTTGAACCTTAATAGACCAAAACCGTAAAATAAGTAAATATCAATATCGATTTGGTATTGTCTTCCGTGCTGTTTTGCACTGATCCATGGAATTTTACTTTTCCAATCATTTTGCCTCCAGTATAGGAAGGGTAACCGTTCCCCAACTGTATCAGTCACGACTCTCTACCTGCTAAGTCACCACTGATAGATCACCACAAAACAGCCCTTAAGGCAACCCCGAATCGATGTACGCCTGTCGTGAAAACTATACTAGTATCAATATTATTTAAAGGATAGAAAAAAGGGTAACCAATGCTAAATACAAACAAACATATATATTAAAGTATACTTTCATTATTTATCAGTACCTATAATTCAATTTCAAGTCATAAGTCTATTTTTAGAACGCAAACAATACATAAAATCAACTTAATGAACGAAGCTTTAGAATTGTGGGGGGCTATGAACCCACTATTATGTTATGTATGCATAAAAGAGTAAACTTTTTTATTTTGTAAGACAAGCACGCGTGGAAAAAATGGTGATAGACTATCGCTATATTTTAAAAAAAGCATATTTTACAGATAAATAAAAGTACTTATTAATCTGTCATCAAAGTTATTATATATTATTATCGCATAATACATTTACCAGTGGCGTAACATATTTTCTTAAGTAATAACCAAAGCAAATTCAACGAAACTTTTGGTAAATACTACGTTTATTTACGACAATCTTCATTGTAACATAAATTAATTTTACGATTAGGTAAAGTTTAAGTTTAATACAACACCAGATGGTCACAAAAATCTATTGGGATCTACGAATCTACCTATTAATCTGAAGAACAGGATAATAATAACCTATATCTCCATCTTGATGGTTAAAACCTTTCAATTATAGTAAAATAATGTTTAGAAAAACAATAAAAACTATCATTACAATCAATTTAACCTAATACTTCAACTAAAAATAACATATTAGGGCTTATTACAAATAAAATCAGCTCTTTGTTACAAAAGTATGGTCTTAATATTGCATATAAAACAAATAATAAAAAAATAATAAAGATACAGTTGAAAAACAAAATATTCTGGAGTCTATAAACTAACTTGTGGGTCTTGCCCAAATGTATATATTGGACAAACGGGAAGGAATATTAAAAACGTACTTGTGAACACAAAAGCAGCTTTCTAAGAATAAAACAGACTCCAATTTTGCTAGCCATATCAGAGAAGAAGATCACATTTTTAACGATAACATCGTAACGAAAGTAAAAAATTGAACTTACTAGAGAAATGATCAAACAGAAGAAAATAATTCCCCATTCCTAAATCCACTTTATTTGAATAACCACCCCCAATTGCAATTGTTTTAGTCCTACGCTAATTTTATACACTTTGTTCGTTTATTAAAAACTAATTATAACAGAAATATATTTATTTTGGGAGACAAATAAATCGCGATTCTATCCAGAAAATAGCATCTATTTCATCTAAACAGTCGCCATTGATTAATAACCAAAATATAATTTTCAGAATAATTAGAAAATTCCAGGCCTCTATCCCTTGTGCGCGCCACTGATTTGTTCCTGAAACGTTCTGTATCCACCTCGGTACTAGTTGGAGAGGCACTAGTAATTTTGGCGGTAGTTATTCTAGTGTGAAGCATAGGAAATAACATGAATATCAAATGTTTGTTAATAGACCAACTTGAAATGTTGTCTTATCATCCAAAGTAAATAATAGAATGGCTAGTTATTGCTACTGGTGACTACCTTATACAGTGGCGGCGCGTGCCCTTGATTAGTATCCATATGAAAACCCAGAAAATAAATTAACAACTTACCATATTATGTAATATATATAAAGTTTGAACTATACCAACTGCTTAATTAGTTTAACCGTACACTTACAATCCCTACACAGTAATGTGCTACTATCTGTGGTTTTGTCAAAAGTAGGTTTGTAAAGCAAATCGGTGGAAATATCTCCTCTGATAATACGACATTTACACGTCTAACTAAATTAACTTAAATTTGTTCCAGTTAGCTCTGTAAATTCATTTACGATTAGTTGATTGTATGTATAACTTGCATATATTCAAAATGGTTAAAATACGAAATAATTTTACAATACATACCTAAAAGTGATAGCACGTTTTATTCTACTAAAATAGTAAAGAAATGAATGGCAACCATGGACACTTGTAATTTTATCTGAAAAACGTGATGTTATCGGTATGACACTGCCATTAAAATAAATATGATGAACTAGATTAATTATTTAAATTTATGTGTCAGTTATTAGAATGATACCGTCGCCATAATATGAAACATTTATAGAAAGATATCCTTTCATATCAAGTATTACAATACAAAGTCTACAGTTAAATGAACGAATGATAAAAGAATTGATAACGTGTTTAGTGCTGCCTGCTTCTCAAATATCAAACGAACGTGATACTTTGTTATTTGTCATTTTGTAATTTATTGGAACTATGGCGATGGTAATCTAGATACACTACACTACACTCGATCTAAATTATTAAAGTTTATAACAACATATGCGCTGATGATATATGACTCCAACAATAATCATTTATATAACTTATTTAATTCTATGTTGCCATTATTGGCGGCTTCATTGGCGTGGACTTTCGGTATTGATTAGAATTTTTGTTTTCTTACATAAAAAAGAGATATCTCAGCTCCTGCTTAATTAATTTTAAAGTACCGACAGCTGTAACTCTAATAAACGATTCTGTGGCCCAGTAAGTACGAGGAGGATGTGGTGTATGTTTCAAGTATTAAGTAAGATCAAAGAAATTTTTAGCAAATGGAGTGAAATGCAGGTTTTCATTAAGAACAATTAAACTGTGACTAGCCAAGCTCCGATAAACAAATCGACAAACGGATTAATTTTATTTACTTAAATTTATAATTTATAATTTATGTTCCAGGGTGGCTGTCATTAATTAAAACAATGTTATTAGTTCATTTGTAATGTTTCGGATTAAAACTAAATACAAAAACCCCAGATAGAAAAGAAAATAGAAAATTTGAAGAACCCCAAATATTAGACAAATAAAGCAACTAGAAAAAAGAATTATTAAACAAACGATATATATTACAAAAGAACCAAAGACAATTAATTACAGAACTGATACAGATAATCTAGGCAATATATACAATAATTTAATAAATAATAAGTAAATCTAACACAAAAAATAGTATTAACATCTTACTAACGCTTGAATATACCAAAAAATATAATCGAGCCTTCAAAAACCATACCAGGTAGAAAGTTATTGCTTTTGAGTATATCTGCAGTTTACCATCCGGAACACCATTAAGTAACTAAACTTGATCATGTAAACAGTGTGTGTCCAAATAAAATGAGTTAAAAATTGTTGGGATCAAAAATCTTCGAAAAGGTATGTCCTTTGGCACACATATAACTTTATAAACAAAATTTAGGAAATTTCCAAAACAAAAATTTTTGTAAAACAAAAAAAAATTTAGTGGAACTACATTTTTTGTATTTAGTTTTAGTCGTTACAAATGAATTAACAACATTATTTTAATTAACGACTACCACACTGGAAAATAAATTATAAATTTAACATAAACGGTCAGGAAATCAAGAATAATTTAATTTCAATGCTAAAATCAAATCAAAAAAAGAATTAAGTTCATCACCCGAGGTGTATCACTGCATAGAAACGTAATAGCTCACAAAATTCGAACAATTTTGTTATGTTTTCCCAGAATTGCTTATCGGTCCCCTGAATATCAAGACAAATAGACAAATTATTCTACGGATAGAACGGCTTAATTTTATACTAGATTAATATCTAACATATATAAGTCAGTAATAAATCCAAAAAGTAAAGATAATGTCTAAATATTGATACACAGTTAAATTTAAACTGTATAATCTGTTTGGCCTGCAAAAAATGTTGAGTCTTTTAAAAATCAATAACAAACAAGACAAAGAAAAAATATATATTTCCAATAAGACTATAATGCATTGCCAAATAATTTAATTGAGAGATATGTTATGTTTATGTGGGCAACTATAACGTATTTGGTCGCATCTACCGCCTAGTTTTAAATTCCGTATTGTGTAAGATAATTGACGAAAAACAAGTTCTTTTACAACAAAATCAGTAAAAATTTCCTTTGAACAAAACACAATAATCTAAATAAATTAAGAACATATATTAACATTATCTGAACAACGATGAGAATTTTATTTTTAATTCTTATTTGATAATATCAACTACCGACACATGTAAATAGAACTTTGAGCTTATTTGTTATTAAACTTATCAAATTGTTCGCGCAGATAACAAGAAATATTAAAATTATATGTAATTATTTATCTTCATGTATATGTGCAGATACACAAATATCTATGACTTTTACAATCTTTATTTTAAGAGAATTATCAATAACGAAGTGTTATTATAAGAACTTATCGTTTTGAAAAATTGTATAATATACCTACCTATTAAAATACAGCTACTTTAAAAATGATCTATATTATTTTCTATTTTAAATGCTGTTCGGATTTATCTTTTCATTTTTTGTTTGTAATTTATTGGCCTGGTCGGTCACGCATTTTTTACGTCTCAAAATTTTGTTGTATTGTCATGTGTATTTGCTATCCGTTTCTTTCTTTGGCTATTTATGGTTTTATAATAGTATGTATCGTATTTTTTCCCTTTTTAGTATTGCCGTCTCCCATTGTATTATTTTTTCTTTGTGTTCAAATGTGCATCTAGAGTTTAAGTTAGTTTATACATTTATTGGGGGTAATTTGTTGACCCATCGGTCCATTTCGAGGACGTAGATGATGCACCGACACATAGATTACAATGTTGCATTTTTTGTATTTACGGTTTTCCATCCTTTTTGTTTGTTTTGTTGTTTCAAGTGTCGGTGCATCGGAACCACCCCTCCTCTAGGGGCGGTTCTTAAATTCATATATAGTATAGATAACACAGATAGTTAACTTAATACAGTAAATACAGTTCGATCAGTTCAATCAATTCATTCATTCAAAAATTAGACGTTTAGGAGAGATCATCTTTAGTACATATAACATATAGCAACAATTACAGCAAGATCTCTATAAACGTAAAGTAGCAATAACATATAGTTCAATCAATCCATCATAATCAATTAATCTTCGTAAATAATTAGGCTTCACGACGTTCCATAAAATTAGTGTATATAGTTTGTAAATAGTTGGGTGTAATAAACAATTAAAACACGAAGTCCGTTTATTGCACCGATTCCCCCATAGGAATCAAAAGAAGTGGCACATCTGTGCACCGATGAAACAATTCATTTCATCATCTAATTATACAAATGCTTTGTTTTAAATGTTAATTTCTATTGTGTCTGGATAGTTATTAAGCTATTTTTTTGTTTTGAAAATACTTCAAAATGACTTTTAGTTTCCATTATAATCAATTAAATATTATTTGATGACGAACTTGAATCTGACCCCTGAAAAGCTCTTTGCAATTTCCGAGATATCCTAATCATAAAATTAAAGAAGCTCAATTTGAATTTTTGGGATTAATATATTTCAAAATCTTGATGTGCAAAGGCAATTCTGAGGCTAGATTCTAACTCAACGATAAAGGCCTTAGAAGGTATCTACTTAACAAACTAAATGTACGACGCAATTAATAAAGAACCCTTAGATAAAAAATAAAAAACCTTTTAAATATAAATGTAAATATGGAATCAACAGAAACAACTACTCCATATTTATATTTATATTTATAATATAGCCTGTAAAAGCCTTTCTGCCAGTGCCCACCTGATGAGGCCCGATAGGTCGAAACCGGTAGTGGGATATGGCTTTCGGTTCGTTGTGCCTACTCGGTAGGACGCGTTCCAAATGTAAGATCTTTGATCTTAATATTTAGACGAATAAAGATTTTAATTCCTTCTTTTTTTAATATAAAAAACCTTTTGATAATTTCCACTGCTTAATTATTCTTAACAATTGTTTTGGATTCATCAGAAGATACGTTGATACTTAAACATGTTTCTATTATTAAAACATTGTTAACTTAAGGTCCAATATAAAATATGTTGCACGTTCCACATTCTAGTTATAGTATATACCGGATTTTTTTATCTTTATTATTTTTAATATGTATACTAAGTTTGTTATTTGTTTTAAAGTCTACGTTAAAATTATTTTTATTAAGAAACCTTTTAATGTTCAATGAGGGTTTATCTAAAATGGTTATTGTTTTTATATACGTTGCTTTTTTATTTTCTAGTGGACAAACTGGCAGAGAATTTATTATACGTATAAGCGAGCATAAGATATCATACAAAAAATTACAAAGTGATTCCAGTTACGCAAGCCATCTTACAAACAAACACAAATTCAACCCAAACTTTAAATTAATCCATACTGAAGGAAAACAATTTAAACTTAATCTTCTGGAAAAGTTAAGAAATTAATAAACAAGAAAACAGTAATTTACATTTAAATGACCAAAAAGAATTAAACAACTCCGCTTTACTAAATTTTAACAACGCCTAAATATAAGAAAAATGTGTAAATAACCCATGTATCATTAATTGTATCTTTTGACAAAGCCACAATGTGAAGAAATAATTATTCAGAACAATAAAAAAGTATAGAAATAAAATAAAATAAAATTTTAATAACAACATAGAGGCAATTGTTTAGCCGCTACAGAAGATATCAAACTAGACAAGGCCTCACATAGTATTTAAATGGTTTTTTATTTTTTGTCTAATAAGAACTTTTAGTTCTTATAGATAAAAAAATGTAACAATAAAACACAAAGTTTTAAATTTCACTAATTTTTATTTAACGACATGTGTTTTTTGTCTTCTTCAAGTTAAATGAGTACATATTACTAGCTATTACTAACGGATGATTTCTTAAATAGGTATAAACTAAGAGGGGGTGTTTAATACTGTATATTTTAAAAATAACTTAAGAGGGATGAACTGTTGCATTCTAATTGGTCGTTTAACAATTTTTTTTTAAATTTATTTATTTCTAAATGTTAGGCTTAATTTATATCCTTTGTTGTTTCATATTTATCGTTAAAATTATGTCCTGATTAGTTAAGTTATACCTAACTATTCTTATGTTCTAAAATACGTATTTTAAAGGTTATACCAGTCTGTCCAATAAATACTTTAGGACATGACCCAAATAAAAATTAGTGAAATTTAAAACTTTGTATTTTATTGTTACATTTTATCATCTATATTATAGAATTTCACCAAGTAACGGTCAAAACCGTTCAATTTTAGTTCTTAATCAGAAATTTCGGTTTGGTTAGCAATTTGTCGAAAGTACCCCTATGATATGCAGATGAAAACTAATAACTTCAAAATCGCGCTACACATCTCTATTTTTTCATTTAGTTGTACTAAGTACCACATGAGATAATTCGAAAGACCAGTGTTTTTTATATGTAAAAAAACACACTTTTTGATTTTATTAACTATATACACATATTACTTAACAATAGCGAATAGTATTTAAACTTCGATAGAATATCTTACTACATTGATACAAAATCTTGTTTCTTACAATTTTAAACTACATCTGGTACCTAATATTAGGTAGAGAAGAGGAGCTTGGTGGCCGTAGTGTTAACACCCGTACTCGACCGAAAGCCTTTCTTGGAATTTGCTGATTGCCAAAAACACTTACTACTAATAAAATAAAACCATTCTAAAAATTACGAATTCTCAACAATCTGGTAATTTGGATAAATTTCTGGCCAAGAATTAAATGTTCCTTACTATTATAATTATTCAGTTTAAAGATTGCATTTTCGACGTGTTGGGGCAATTCTAAGACCAGATTCAGATTCATGCTTTGTATCTTGTGTTTTAAATATATCCTTACAGTAATTTTTCACATCTCAGATCGAACTAAAACCCAAATATATATATGTATTCAAAATAGAAGGAATTAAAATTCTTATTCGTCTAAATATTAAGATCAAAAATCTCACATTTGTAACGCATCCTACCAAGTAGGCACAACGAACCGAAAGCCATATCTCACGACCGGTTTTGACCTATCGGGTCTCATCAGGTGGGCGCTGGCAGAAGGGCCTTTACAGGCTATATTATAAACATAAATATAAATATAAATATGGAATCAACAGAAACAACTACTCCGAGGGCTAATACCCCTACCGGCATTGAATTACACTGTTGATTCCGATAGATTATTAGACGAAGATTTAACATATTCAAAAAATAAGGAATTAAAATCCTTATTCGTCTAAATATTAAGATCAAAGATCTCACATTTGGAACGCATCCTACCAAGTAGGCCCAACGAACCGAAAGCCATATCCCACGACCGGTTTCGACCTATCGATCTTAATATTTAGACGAATAAGGATTTTAATTCCTTCTTTTTTGAATGTTTTATCTTCGTCTAAGAATCCATCGGAATCAACAGTGAAATTCAATGCCGGTAGGGGTATTAGCCCTCGGAGTAGTTGTTTCTGTTGATTCCATATTTATATTTCATTTAATTTTTCTAAATATATATTCTTAAAATGAGTACAGCTAAATATTTGATAAAAAAAATGTATCTACAGATTGGTTTATAAATGAACGTGAAATAAATTATTATGTGCGTATATTTATTTATACGTATTCATTTCGTCCCGTGACATTTTCTTACAGGATTCATCGGTTCGAAATAATTCCCTCTAATAAAGATCGCAGCATCGAATCCCTTATCTCTCTTTTGCAGATTTAATATTTCATAGAGTTTCATGAAGCAGCGACGGCGAACGAATGATCGAGACAGGGCAAGCTAGCACAAGCAGTCGCCCAGCCAAAGTCAATGGCTGCTATCAGTCAGTGACATAGATAATAAAAAAATGAATCAGAAAAGGATATTCCTTACTTGAATTCTATCTGCTTTGTAATGGAAAAGTCATTTATATTTCGCGCTGAAGACTAATAAAAAAGATACGGCGCGATAAATTGTAAAGAATTTATTAATCATAATGCCCTGATAAGACACCCGCTCGACCTGCTGCTCCATTACGCTTATCGCGATATTCTTTAGCAGTCTCGTTTGCGTTACAAATAAATCGAACAACTTTTAATGAATCAATAGCGAAACTAAAAAGATTAACTCCATCCAGTTCCGTTATTTTAGGACGACATATTACTTTACTAAAAACCGAGACCAAACAAAGTTCCATTTATAATAAACTTAATTGGGTCAACTCTTACTCGATGGAAGTTCGTTTTAATTTATGATAAATCAAACAACTTGTCAAACTTCCACACTTTTTATTGTCTTAACAATGTTTCGCCACTTTGTGGTTTCATCAGAAGATATACAAGTTCTTAAACTTAAAGAAGACTAACATTACTTATATATGAAAGTACATAACTAAGGTGGGGGTGTAGGGTGTGGATTCAGTAGAGGGGAATTATTTATTTCTAATTGTTCATTACAAAAGAATGTAGGGTCACAATCTAATTACATAAAAACAAAAATTACTTCAAATTGACGATGAGTCTTGAAAAGGTGCAAAGAAAAATAAAAACAACACATGAGTAGTGGTTATCATTCGTCAAGGATTTTGATTGCATGTCCAGGTTCCGACTTACGTCAGACATATTGATAAATTCTGGTTGAAATAATTTCATATTCTGTGTCAAAATATTTAAATATCGGTTTCCAGATGTACTACTTAGGGATAGCCAAATAATTGTGTTGTTAGCATTAAAAATGCCATAATCAACTATTTCAGAATTTATCACAATTTGAACATAAATATTTTCATATACATATATAGATAAAAAAATTTGCAACGACACACGTGCTTGATAAAAAATAAATAGTATCTTATCTGTTTTTTTTTAACTGGCTATTTAAAAGAAAATATTAAGCTTTATTCACAACTTCTTTCTGAACTTAAACAGTTGTTTGTTCGCTGCATATACGGGTCAAAAAATGCACAAAAAAATGTATGGGTGTAAAACATAATTACATGAAACTAGCACTGGAAAATGATAGGTAAATTAATAAATTCCAACTTTGTTGTAAAAACTTTAAATTCCTACACAAATATTGTAGAATTTGAACGAGGAAATTTCCTAATAATATTGAGCTTCACCGTGAGTTAATCTAATCTCTCCAAGATCCTCTTTTCAGGGTCAACTTGTCAAAAGAACATGTAAAAAGTATAGAAAACTTAAAAAGATCCACAGGCATTAGCGCACATTGTTTAGACTTCAATCATAATTTAAATATAGATAATTAAAAATTATTACATTCAGTAAACAACGGCACTAGATTGACATTATTAGAACAATTGGAAATAAAAAAAGCTTTACTTCAAAAATTAAATATAACGAACGACCAGCTAGATTTTAAAAACACTCCTGTATTAGACCTGTATTTGGGTATTTCCCATTTGAACAACCCTCCGTAGATATATAAGACCTGAACATGTTTTAAATTTTAGTATTATCTTATATACTCCTGATAAAGGTGTTATCCACCGAAACATATCTAGAGTTTTTCTAATATACATTTGAAACATTTAAAAGCGTTTTTTATAATTTTTGTTTATTTCTTATTAAAATTGATGATCTTGATAGCGAACAGAACTAAAAAAGTTGGAAACTGCCAAATTTGTAATACCTAAAAACTACTACTACAGTAGACACTACAATGTGAACCAATACAATGTGTAATAAAACAGTTGCTGTTGTCAAATTATCATAAAGTTCAATTAATCAACATTTCGAAACTCACCTATCGACAGTTATCAATAGCCCAACTCCAGGCTATCATCGGGCAAAGCAGTGCAAGTACAGGATCCACGGGTCTCAGAATTTCAAGGAGAACTTCAGCCGACCATCCCCATCACAATGTTTCTTAGAGTACTTACAGAAACCACAGTTCAAATAAATACTCTTGAAGCCGAGGTATTTCAAGAATCAACTAGTACTACATGAGTTTAAAGCACTACAATAAAACACACTAATAATCCTTTATTGAAAAGTAATAAAACGTACACTTTTTCATAACCGGACAAACCGCTTGTTTTTACTTATATATATTACATCAAAAAGGCGTGTTATTGCGGTTCGGGCCGTTGTCTGCGGGTTGCTGTGATGCATGTCGTTATAATTAAACTTAATGGCTTGCCAATGCCGAACGTCCAAGACGCTTTTGCGTACCAACTTACGACGACATACTTGTAGACAAGAGACCCGGTTGTCTATTGCACATCAACATTAAGCAACATCGGCAGGCAGACGACGGGCCGCCGGTAAACGGGCTTGAGGAGTAGTAACTGAGTAAAGAAAGAAAGAAAGGTCTCGATGAAACGCGAGATGGTCGATTAAAGTACTATTCGGATTTGAACTGACAGACGTTACAATAGCGATTTGTTCGTTGCTGCTTGCGAGATAAAGTCGATTACAGTTTATGGACAACACACGTCCACTTATGCGTATTCACGGTAATCTTCGATCTAAGAACAAATTGTATCGGTCGCCGATCTCGCGCAAATGCTTGCGGTTCATTACAAAAACAAGGGCCATAGTGTGCCCGCAAACAGCACACCATTAACGTATTTTATATACCGCATGCACATGTGTAATAGTACAGTAGTTAGAGTGGTGGATATAATACGTATCGCGCTGGGCGATCTTTTACTCACTCTCGTTTCACTTGCTCCGGTTTACGTTTGAACGGATGTAGTAGAAAAATTTTGCTGCTCTTCAGACACAAACAACACCGAAACGTCTACGATTGGGAATCGGTTTTGACATGAACTGTCAAATTTGTTTAAACAACTAATGTAACATGTCATCGCAACTCTGACAAACATTTTAGATACATGTTGGTATCGAAACCTGATCCCAAAACATGTAATGATTTCTTGTAGGTATTCAGGAGAAGTTTAATCTGCAAGAGTAATTTGGACTCGAATCGTTTTTACTAAAATCCCACACACGATTGGGGTTGTCGCATTTTGTCATTCATCTTCAAATACAAAACGTTTTATTGTATTAAGTTAGGTTACTGGTGAGTGGACTATCCCACCGTCCTACACCATGGTGCAATGTGGTTGGTAGGGCGAAAAGTTCTCTTCAGCATCGTTGAGGAATCGTGGAAATTCGTCACAGTTTAAAACAAAAACGAACGTTTTTTGGTTGCAAAAAATTTTTATTGTCTCTACAATAATTATTTCAGCACACAGTTCCTTCTTCAGGTGGAAGAATTAAACTACAATCAGATCTCTTACATATACTAACTTACAATCTGAAGGATAGGGGTAAAATGTTTTAAATATTTAATAAAGGTGAATTACGAAATTCCAACTGGTCGTTCAAGATATTTCCATTTTTACACAATTTATTTATTTCCAATTTTTCTAAAAAATTAAGTTTTATTTCTTTATTTGCAAAATGTAGTACTTTGAAATTTTCATTAAATTGATGTTTTTCATCAAGTAAATGTTCTGCGTAAGAAGATTTTTTATTTTTATTGTTAAAACTGTTTAAATGTTCTTTTATTCATTCTTTAAATGATCTCCCAGTTTGTCCCACCATTGCTTTCTCACAATCTCCACAGTTACACTCCTGATTTTCTTATTTAGTTTTATCTTATCGAGTAATGGTGGTTACGGAGAATGACGAGACGGACGAAATAAAGACAAAAGAAAATTGAAAAATTATCTCTGGAATATTACTGTTCCACAAATTGCCCAAATGATCCAAAGAACAATTTGGACGAAGGTAGGTGGACCCGGAACTATGATCTAACGATTTAATCACTAGACCACGCTGCTCAAGATGTCATTCGTTTGAATCAGAACAGCCAACAGCAGCACATTATAAGAATTCAAGATGAAATATGATGATTGTTTTGCAAACTATAACATATGTTGTCTAATACAGTCTCAGACTGATTCTGGTTTTTAAGTTTTAATAATAAAATTTCAACTCTATTAAAAATACTTTCGACACTTCTAGGACAAAAGTGAACATTGAATTGGTTTAGCCCAAAAACTGACTTTAAATACAACTTCAAACGCAATATATTTTATATCTTTAGAGAAATAAGCGACATAAATTTTCCGACAAACCGATCAAAAGGAAAACCTATCAGACGCTTCAAATATGGTGATAAAAATAAAAGCCGCCAGGAACTGTTTGACCTACAGTATAGTAGAATGCAGATAATTTTCGTAAGTATGAAAACATCACTAGACCAAAGCGACCGATTCCTATCATGTCAAAGGCAGTGCCGACACCGTCAGTTCACTATAATCGGAGAATAACAGCGTTGCCAAATATATTAAACCCTTATTTTTATTAAAACATAATTTAAAAAATCAGATATAAAAATTAGTAGCTCTCAAATGGACTTCCCATAATAATGTTAACATTAGTCACTTGGCATTTTACTTTGGAAAGGGTCTAGAAAGAACATTTGGTTGTGGCAGATATTTTCATCAAAAGTATACATATTTGTCATTAAGGTAAACATTTTAATGATTTTTTATTATGTAAATTACACTTAATTTAAAACAGTCAATTGTGCGTGAACCAATTAATCGACGACATACGATACATATTCTAATCTTCGTACTGACTCAAATTACAACAGTCATATGAAGTTAGTTAAGACTTACATTAACCTCACTGAACTATACTTAAAACAATGATGCAATTCTCGGAAGTAACTTAGGTAGCTTTTTCTATATTAAAAAAAAAACTTTCTTGTGTTTCATTCCTACCAGCTACTCGTGCTGGTGGGCGGGCAGTCCCTCCAACCTAGACTGTAGTGCAAAGCCGGAGGGTAGGGCGTAAGGCCCTCTTCAGCCTCCTTGCAGGAAACGTGGGAATGGGTGGGTGGTGTGATTAAAGAGAGAATGATAAGACGGACGAAATGAAGACAAAAAAGAAGTGAAAAATTATCTTTTGAATATTACTGCTCCAGCATTTACCTAAATGATCCAAGGAAACCACAGAAAACTTGGACCAGAGCAGTTCGAACCGGTGACCTCCCGAATGCTAAGCAATAGTCTAGAGCACTAGACCACGCCGCTCGGTCGTATTACAACTAACTTCAATGTGTTATTTACTTTTTGGATTAGTTTGTACATACAAACACTACTACTTAATATTTTAACAGTAAGTAGTATGTTCTTTTAAAAAATTTACCCCTACTGAAAATTCTTCAAATATTTCATTATGTTCTTTTATATGTTAAACAAGCAGTTACTTTTAATTTCAATTACCTATAATAACCTGTCGGTGCTTCGGAACCACCCCTCCTTTGGGGGGCGGTTCTTAAATTCATGTTAATATAAGTATTTCTACATTCAAGAGAGAATCAATTCAATTCAAAATTCAAGTTCAAAATTCAAAATTCAGAAGTCAGAACTCAACATATTAGATAAAAATGTCAAACATTTAGGAGAGATATAGCACAAATCATATCAAGATTTTATTGCACCGATTCCCCATAGGAATCAAAAGAAGTGACACATCTGTGCACCGGTGAAATAATTTATTTCATCAACTAATAAACAAACCTGATAGAATTTTCACAAGTTTGACAACGCCGTCGTATACTGTGGATCACGTCCACGTCGTGTCGCGATAGAAGTTAGCTGCGGGCTTCGGAAAGGGCGTAAAGTGAACGTGTGTATGTAACAGTAAGTGTGTGTATCTATATGTGTGTCGTCCTTAAAGCTAATGCATCCCTTCCCCGGCCGCGACGTGCATATCGCACATTTGCACACCATTACCTGTCGCCCGATATCACTGCGACAGAGGCTACACCGACCAACCAACCACCCACCCATCCAGCCCACAACTTCCAAACACCCCTTGTCGACAAAGATAAGAGACCTACGAGTCCATTCAAGTTTCTTCCAAAAGCCATACCTCAAACCTACAAATACATGAATATGAATATCACGACAAGCAACATTAAAACTATCTATTAATCAGACGGTTTTCAAAATAATTAGAAGATAGAGATGGGAAGAAACAACAACACTTAAATATACATCAATAAATAAACATTAGTAGATGTTTGAACGGTGGCGACCTTGACTTGATGGAAATCCAAAATTAAGGAAACACAATAAGCATTTTTGTACAAAATGTTTTATTTAACGTTTCGTCAAACCTTGGTTTCTTCAAACATGAGTAATCACCAGCAACGATAAGTCTATTGTGACTTATATAGTTAAATAGTTTACAACTGAGGTGAAGTTATGGAACAATTGGAATAAACAAATGACTAAATAGATGGAAATAATTCTCCAATACTAGATATATATTTTAATTGTACCACAACTCGACCCCAACTGTAAACAATTTAAGTATGTAAGTTACAAGAACAGTATAACTGCTTGTTTAGTAATTTAACGAAACTACCAGACGTGGATCGCGATTTCGATCGTATTAGATCTCATCAGCATGCCATAAATAGTCTCCATAAACCATCGATCGAATCGAAGGAGTTCTTTAAAAGCAATATCTAGTTATGAGGGTATATCGTCATCTATTGATATCTGCTACTAACTAACGTATTTCATATTTTAAACAAAGGCCATACCAAGGTATCTACTTGTCCAACTGAATCGACGACACAGCTTATATACGCGACAGGTACGTAAACCAAATTAATTAGAACAATTTTAGTATAGTAATTACTGATTACTGAAGAAGCTAATGTTTGGCGAAATATATGTTTCACGTTAAATAAAACATTTATTAGATAACACACATTATACAGTTTATCCTGAAAAAGTATTCTCTTTTATTATAGACAGTATATATTATCCAAAGTTTAAAAACCTAGCAGAATTTGACAAATGATGTTCCAGCCTTTAAACTCAGACCGCTAAACTTTTTTAGTAGTTTAGAAACTGCTTACCTGCGAAGATTCGACTGGTGACATTTAATTATAGACGGAAAACTAAATTTTTAACGGTAATCCATAATTATAACCTGTATAATAAAGTGAAATAATCAATGTAAATTTAAAAAAGAAATCAACCATTTTGAAATATTATCAAGGCTAAGAAAGGAAGAAGTTCTAAGTATATTTAAAAGGTGAAATTGATTGAAAATCTAAACGCCTACAGCTTGGAAAGATAGCGGGTCCAGGTTGATGTTCAGAATATGTCAAAAATGATGCCAAATGAACTGTAAGGTGTCTCTTTATCTTTCTACAACGTCAAACAATTTCAGGTCAGAAGCTACAACGTGCCATGTCGCAGTTCCCACCGAAATTAATCTTGATATCAGAACAGAAAAATAATGTGATAGTTTTACTTATTTAATCGTCGAACAAAACATCTTGAGAAACGTTGACAAAGATAACATTAAAAATACACAAATCTTATTAGAAATGTCTAATATTATTAATGTAATAGCTACACAATTCATTATGAAAGCAAAGGTAAAAAAAAACTAGATATTTTAAAATCACTTGAAATTTTTAGATACAATAAAGTAAAAAACATAATTCTATTAAATGACCAAATTGACCTAAAGTACACACCACACTTCAAATGTATACCACAAAATGTAAACAACCACCCCCCTTCGGGGAACTGCAAATAGATATAAATATGTTATACTTAGTATTAGTTAACACTGTTGAAAATGACTTTGTAAGTTGACATATGTCCAGTAAAACAAACTTAGTGACAGTACAAAGTAATTGTGTTTTATTTATTATAATGGTTACAGATCATTTTTCCGAAATATTTCCTAAATAACGTTGAAATATACGTATATTAATACTTTGGTGGTCTTGATCAATGTAATTCGTCCTATATACCAAAGAAATCGTCAAACGCAGTTACAGACATCAAAGACACGCTAATAAATATATAATCTAAATCTAAGCCGTGAAAACCTATATACCCTATTTTACTCTAATTTTACCGTCATATTTATTGATAAGTAGAAAGTAGAACGTAGAAATAATGTAAGATCAGACCTCCGGGAGAAGCACAGCAACAATAGTAAAGTTTTTATGACAGATTCAGTAATATGTGTTGTGGTAAATTGGGGTAAGACATTTTTTAATTTTTATTAATTATGAAATGGACAAAGAAAAATTTGAGATCTCAAATGTAGAAAACAAAGTTTAAACATTCTAGAACAATATGAAATTAAAAAAGCCTTCAAAAAGAAATACAATATTACTAACGACAAATCCGAATTTAAAGATACAGTAGTTGTTGATAAATTTTTAAATCTAATTAAAACTTTTTCCTAAATACCTGTTTTTATACCTGTCTCTATACTTGTATCAAATTTATTACCTATAAATACAAATTCGTTACATTTTACTCTTAGTAAATTAGTATTGCTATTTATAAAGACCTAGTCGTTTGAAACAATTGTAGAGTGTTTTGAAAACGAAAATTGAAACATTTTATGTGTTTAATTTTATTTTAAACTATGTTTTAAAAGTTTCCCACCGTCTTTTAATTGTTAATAACATATATGTTAAACAAAATATGAGTAAAATAAACACTTGGAGGAGTTTCACTTTATTGTATTGATGATGCCCTAGCAAGGCGAAATGTACATAGAGTAATAAATAAAATAAAGTGAAACTCCTACAAGTGTTTATTTTACTCATATTTTCTTTAAATAATGTTTCACCAAGACCATGGCGAATTACTTCCGTAACATATATGTTGTTGTTATTTCTTCCTTATCTAGTTTTACTTCGTCGTTATTAAGTCCTCCGCAAATTCAAAGACAAAAAGTAGTCCAAAAGACTAAAGTTTTAAATACTGTTGTCTTCATGTGTTTATGCTCTATACTAAGCACCCAACTTTATGGTTATCACCCATTGCGATACAGGATAGTAAGAAGAATTAAAATACAATACATAATAAGTTGTGTCAATGTGTGTATATAGAGATAGGTAAGTATGAGAAAATTAATATGTATAATTTAATGAGGAAAACAAACGGTTAATAATATACGTATCCACACAATGTTGCCAGCCTATACATACGAACATACATACATTCATACATAAATACGTATATAGAACGGGTATAGCGAACATTAAAATTCTCAAGGAAAAAGCACGTTGTTCGATAAATTAGAAAGATAAGCGGGTAAAAAGTAAAACAATTCAGTAATCAAAATACGATAACATCAATCGCAGGAATATTTATAAATGCAAATTAATATAAATAAGATCGCGTTTTATCTCTCCAAGGTCGGGCATGAATATAATCGCCCGTAATAAGTTCTGTAATAGCATGTATAATTTAACAGAAGGCGTCAGATAAATCAGCTTCGATAAAGCTACTTGAAAATAAAAAAATTCAAATTTATGCCAGGGCTCTGAGACTGACCGTTACAATACGGCATACCTACCTGATGTTTATAAAGTATATTGGGCATGCACGTTCACGTCCACTCTCATAATATATCACACAAACCCTTGTTTTTAAAATACAGCAGACATTCGATAGTGTGACCAGACAAAATAGGAGTTGTTCACATTATCGAATGTTATATTTAATATAAAACATCTAGAATTATCAAAAAAAAAAAAGAGAAGGCATTGAAATCCTTGTTCGTTTAAATATTAAGGATCAAAGATCCCACATTGAATCTTTTACATAATGACTTTCTGTCTCAGAATTTTTATAATCAACAGGTCAGTAATGCCGACAGTTTCCACGGTCTTAGATATACATGCATGTTTCAAATGGGTTTCACAATTAATACATATCAGAAAACTATTTATCTTTTTTTATTTAAAAAAGGGATATTTTTGTGATTAACAATTATTTTCATATTTAATAACTCCTCTACAATATGTATTCCTTTACCTTTGGGGTTTGACCCTAAAAATATTTGGGTTAAAATATTTGTATTAAATGATACTGAAGAATGAATTAAATAGATGATCTAAATTTCCGAAATCCTCCTGGAACCATTATGTATTATTTAACATACATGTAATAAAGAGGTAAAGTTTTCTTGATTATTATATGCTAAATTGTTTCTTTAATTTGAGAAAATATCATTCTCAATTAATTGCAGACTCGTAAAGACAATACAATTATTAATTACTAACCTTTCCGTAATACCTCTGATTCCTTTTCATATTCAAGTGGGTGGGGAAGTTTGTCCAGCGTGTCACCTGAAAAACAAAAAGTGATATTTGAAATATTCGATAACCTTGGTAATAAACAATTTCTGAAATAAAAAAAATAGAAGAGAATACAGAATTTCAAAATCTTAAACGAGTAAACTGAAAACTTATTAAGAAATTCTCACGGCTTCCTTTTGATTATAGCAATCATCTGACTCCTTATTTAACATCACAATGATAAATGAGAAAAAAAAACACAGGGTGTCTTAAGATATTTATTGAGTTTATATTTTATTATTTAACGTTATTTGAAGGAAAACCTCAAAATCGTATGATTTGTTAAACTTTTACCACTGTTGCACAATTTGTTAAAATTAAATATTCAAATATCAGTACCAAGTACAATTAAAACTGTAAAACACAATTAGACAGCATAAAAATCATTTATTCTAGTAAATTACTGTTTCATGTTTAGGTTCATGTATTTTCGGTAGAATAAAAATGTTAATAAATTTCCACAAACTATTCTAGTGAATACAGCTGAAGATAGTGATAAAATAATATTATATTTTTTGTTTTATATTGTTTTCCCTCGAATGAAAAACGCTAAAATATAACATATGATAATTTCTATTGAAACTACGATGGGAAACTTTTCAAACATAGTTTAAAATAAAATTAAACACATAAAATGTCTCAATTTTCGTTTTCAAAACACTCTACAATTGTTTCAAACGACTAGGTCTTTATAAATAGCAATACTAATTTACTAAGAGTAAAATGTAACGAGTTTGTATTTATAGGTAATAAATTTGATACAAGTATAGAGACAGGTATAAAAACAGGTATTTAGGAAAAAGTTTTAATTAGATTTAAAAATTTATCAACAACTACTGTATCTTTAAATTCGGATTTGTCGTTAGTAGTATTGTATTTCTTTTTGAAGGCTTTTTTAATTTCATATTGTTCTAGAATGTTTAAACTTTGTTTTCTACATTTGAGATCTCAAATTTTTCATTGTCCATTTCATAATTAATAAAAATTAAAAAATGTCGTACCACAATTTACCACACCACTTTAAGAAAAACGCGGACACGTGTTTCGCTTTTGAGCATTTTCAACGGAATACTCAACATTGTTTTCTAAACTGTATTAACTTATGCTCGTAAATGTTTTATATTTACATATATATATTCATTGGTCATTTGCTTGTTATTAACTAGAATCTCTTTTAAATTACATTTGTTTATGGAAATTGGTTTTATACCTAACTTTCTTAGTTCTTTACAAATTTTGTTATTGCTATTGTTAGTACAATTAATGATCATAAAATTCTTTTCCTTTACTTTGTAGGTATAAAAATTGTGTAGAGTTTTTGTTTTTTTTTTTCTTTCTTACTTTCATATATAAGAAATCGAATCTTGGCTAGGCACTTGGTGAAACATCTTTAATAAGATTAAGAAATAAAACACTTGATAAACTTTTGTTTCACAGTTTTTATTTAGAACACTCTAACAATTGTTTCGGCTGCTAATACATTTGTTACATAATTTAAATAAAGGCAAACGGCTAGATCTGTATGAAATTTTATAAATTAAAAAAGCTTGCAAACATCAAGATAACGTACTAAACGACCAAACTGAATTTTGGACATCCCCACTCTTAAATTTGTTCATCTAACCCCTACATAGGTATATAAGATCGTTATTACATTTGTAAAATTATTCTTTTTGATAATGGCTTAGCAGCCGAAACAATTGTTAGAGTGTTCTAAATAAAAACTGTGAAACAAAACTGTACCAAGTGCTTTATTTCTTAATCTTATTTTCATCTTACCCTTAGTAAATAAATATTACTGGTAATAAAGATTTAGTCGATCGAAAAAATAACGGTTGTGTTTTAATAAGCAAAATTAAAACATTTAAAAGCGTATTTCATTTACTAGTTAACCATCGGTTATAACAGCTGCGTTTAAATACATTTGCTCAAGAACTTTGTATAAGGCCTTATATTTTTTTTCTGGTTTCTAGCTCCAGTGTAATAATAATAAAAGTAAGCATGCTGTTTGTAAAGATAAACATTTTTATTTATATGTTATATATTTAGTGAGTAATAGACTCCATAATGATAGTTGTCGGTCTGGCCAGTCATCAGGCGGTAAGGCATTAGTGATGTATCTGGAGGGCGATGTGATTTCTGTCTCGCCATGAGGTATAGATATCGTGGAGAAATTTGGGTCCACGGTGTCGAGATGTGCTGATAAAAACACTAAAAGGTATCAAGAACAAGACGAGCGTCGTGATAGGGCACAGTGGGGGCGCCAGGCTATAAAATTTAATTTGAGCTCCGACCGGACAAAAGACTACCGCTGCGATTCAATCAAAGTAACCTCTCTTTTTCTTTCTTTCGCTTCTCTTTACATATCAATAATTTAATAACTTTCTTATCTAATGCCGCAGCGATGACCGCTCAACTTCTGTGAACCTCTTTAATGTTATGCGGCAATTCCTTTTGGACGAGACGTCGACAGTGACGCCACGCCGTATTGAATTATGAAAGTAAAACAACTGATACTTATTGTGAGAAACGAAACTTCTTCATCAAATCGATACCAATTTTTAAACTTTCATTCGAAGATTAAGAAAATCGATCAATAGGTACACTACCTACGTTTCACCTAACCATAATAATGTATATATCTAATAAAGTTAAGTCGTTACTAATTTGTAAAGTAAATTTGCCATAATGATAGTACAATAAAGTGTTTTCAATTACAGTACAACCTCGACAATTGAATGGAGAACTTCTCTTCTTCTTAGGTTCTATAAAACAACTCTGTAATTGTAACAAGTTTCGAGGGTGTTTCAAATATAAACGGGATTGGAATGTATTTACACATGGAATATTTCATTCGTAATTACTAACGCCTCACAGGTATTTAATTATTTATTTATTAATGTACACATTTATGGTATAATAAAGTGTTTACATTTGCCTCCAATTTACATCATGGTAAACAAACTGCCTTTCTAAACAAATCTATTACAATTTACCTTCGTTTTCCTTATTTTCTCTTCAACCACTCTCATATGTTTACATAATTCCTCACATTATTCGCCTTTTAAAGTCTCCACCGTTAATTTCCACATTTTATTTTTAAAACTGTCGATTTTCCATTCCAACATAAAATCTTTTACTTTCCATTATAACACCGCTCAGGTAATTAATTACAAGATGTATTGTGCCATGAAATCATTATTATTATTAAAATCGAGTTTACGCTTATTCAAACTTTGAAAGCATGGGTGAATCCTTGGCTTTCCCCTTTTAGTTTCCTTTTCTGCTTACGCTTCTAAGGAGAGCATCCCCTGCGCATCATAGGTGGTAACGTCTTCCGCTAATAGAACGCGACTGTCAGAACTAACTAATACACAGTAATTGTGTATGTAGATAGCACTTTTAGTCTATCTATTACTCACAAAAACGAGTACCGGGAATTTCCACAAGGGTCCTGGCTTTTTTCTGCTGAGGTTTAGAATTTGTTCTTCCCAAACTCTGCAATTCGTAGAGGAAATGAAGGCCTTTATCTGCCTACCACGTTAACAGCAGGTCCTGATGAGGTATTGTTGGGCACCCGATTTCGAAAGATCATAAAGTCGTTACGAGTGTACTGTTGGGTTTGTGACACTCACTGTTCTCAATATATCCACATATATTGATTAGATTTACAAATTACAAATTAATGTGCATATTTTTTTTAAGAATTTTCTAAGATCATTAATATTTTTTTGGACATGAAAGTTTCCCATCAAAACGCCCTATCATCAAGTATTCTCGCACACACATGCGAAATGCGCAAGTATGCATGCATGCAATAACATATAAAATGCGAGCACCGGTCGACAACACGTTTGTTTCAGACGCACGGTGTAACGGAGTGGGTTCCGTAGTAGGTACTCCATACGTAGGTTCACTTTGTACAACAAGCACGTAAACAAATATAGGTATTTTCTGATAAGGTGCCGACGTATGCGAAACGAACGGCCCGTCGAAAGCTATAAACTGTGTTTCCATTAGCGAAACATAAGCATGTGTTACCGACATGCAACAACATACACTTCGGGGAGAGATGTGTTGGTTATGCTAGGTCATGAATATTCATCAAGCATCTGCAAGAGAAGAAGAAACGGTGTGTATTTAAAACATAGCATCGCATCGCACTGTGTGATGACGCTAAATCAATCAGACGGGATCGAAACGGTGAGAGCAAATGATACTCGCCGTGACTTTGGATACTGTTAATGTTCTTCCGATATTATGAAAGACAAGAGGAATTTAGCAATCTTCGATTGCCACTATGACACGATTAAAGACGCGATTTTTGCATAGATTAACCAAGCAAGCGACGGGCCTCCCTCTCTTGCAAGATAAAACGAACGATTATACCAATAATGCGTAATAACAGTTCGATACGAAAACGGTTAAAGAGAAACTTGAAAACTGAATGGCTCCAAAGAATATTATGCTTAATCTTAATTCGTATCCACTGCAAAATTGAATTCATTTTTTAAACTTAACACGGTGGCGGAGTACAACTCTTCCGAAACATACTTGAATATAAAAATGTAACGATAAAACAAAGCAGAAAAATTAATCAAAAACAACTTGACAAGTTTCGCTCCTTACGAGATTTGATCAATTCACTGGATATGTCTAAATAACAACTTCATAGGGTCATTTCGCTAAAAAAACGGTAAGTAATTTGATCAAATTCTTAAATTGTTTTAGTGAAAAGGTGAAATAAACAAATCAGGATTTGCACTTGCAATACTACATGTCATCTGTAATGTTAATTGTACCAGAAGAGGAAGCAGCTGACAGCGAAGAAAAAGCATGTTGTGTTGTTTGTAAAATGGAATCTACTGGAGCCCATTCATGCGTTATTTGTAAAAATCCAATACACGCAATACAGTAGGAGAATAATGATATGGATGATAGTTCTGTCAAATAAGGGAGGGGGTATTAAAGATCATACGGAACATACTGCAAAATAACTAAAAAGATCAGCTGAAAGGATGAAAGCTAATAAGTCTATAATTATCCTTATTTGGAGGTGAAAGGTTCAAGAAGTGTTCCTGTGAAAGTCTCAGGTACAACATAAAATAACTACATGTGCCTCTAAAAGAAATAATTTCCTTTTCATATCCTTTTTGAAAAATTTCTTTTGTTAACTCGTTTAGAATAAATAATTTATGTTTTCTATGACCATTGTCATTTAATAATGTTTGGTTTATAAATAAATACTTTTAATATATTAGAAATAATATTTCGTCAATTCACTAAATCAGTTAATTTAGGGAAACTGCAATATCAAAATGCCATCTTCCGTGAATTGTCTTCCTATCTCTGCGATATATATACCTAACAACATAAGCTGAGTGCGAAGTCTACAAACCTTAATTCTGTTTGGATGTCAAGTAAATTCATATTTCGAGCGAGGACTTTTTTAATTACTAACAGGATTTCTAGGAGAGACAACTGTTTCCTCTACTGATACAGCTGTGAAGGACAATAATATTATTTAAACTAGGTGGTGATTTAAAAAGACAGAAATATTTCAAAAAGCCTATTTTAAATACTCTTTTATTCTGGTATCAACAGCTCTACCACTTTGTTGTTCTTGTACCCTTCTTTCATCCCTAGAGGATACTTCGGGATCCGCCTCGGGCTCCAATAGGGATAAATTACTAGACTAAAAGGATTTTTTTTGTACAAAAAATACCTGACAGACTATTTTTTAACCTTTACATTTTCCATATATTCAGTAGTCGTACCGGTTATAAAAATCGTAGACTCATTTCAGAAAATTAAATCAAATCTACATCTGCGAACGTATTAAAGGTAAGAGATTAATGGTCGTTAATAAGATGTTAGTTTATAAACTCATCTCGCAATTTTTTCTCATTGTTAATACGTGGCGGCTAATTAATTATGCGGCGATTTTTATCTCGGCACTTTCACGTCGGTGTTTAAAATAGTTGTTTACTCAATTAATTCAATCGTGAGAACCCAGGCGAATATATAGGAAAAAGAAACTGTTTCACACATTCGTAATTCACTTCCTTAAAAAACACAATGCGAAAAGAAATAAATAAATGAAGCAGAACGACATTAAACAAGTTTCGCAACTCTAGAATCCGATATGAGGTTAACCGACTGTGGATTTTTCGAAATCCTCGCCCAATCTCCATGTAGAATCTCTTGTAACACATTCCGAACTGGTCGTTTTCAGACGGTGCAAGAACACCATGGTTGAGCGACCTGTTGTTGTATGTTGTATTATCCACGTCGACAGCCTTTTCAACAAACAACACTTACCGACCCCTACATCAATCTGAAACTTTAAATACTCATGTCTGATTAATGTTCAGCCTAATGCCTACCTGTAGAGTGTGGACCCAATATAATCAGATTGCAGTCATCCAAACTAATAGGTACAACTAACCAACTTAACTTATATATACGAAAATGATGCTGTTTACCACATTTTACCCACTAAATTCCCATAACCATTTTTGAAAGAAATTTGCAGGAAGATAGTTTGAAATCCTGAGATGGACATGGGGTGTGTGAGATTCAATATAGCAGATGCCCTAAAATAGCGCATTATTTTTGTTATAAAGTACGCTAATCATCATTATATCCACGTACAGTGCCCGGCACCTAAGGAGATTCAAAAGCACCATCGACAGCGATATATATTTAAATTAACCTCTACTAAAAAATTCTCAAAACATTTCGTTGCTATGATTAACTTTAGCTTTATTTATTTAAGCAGGCGCGGCTCCTCCATTAGGTTATTTGGTCATTGACCCCTTGACCCCCCAATATATTTCCTAACAAACGTATAATAATGATATATATTAAATAATATATTTTTTATTTTCATTATCTTTTAAATTTGGAAATTCCCTTTTTATGATTTGATTGTTGATTTCCATTCGTTGGCAGTTGGCATAAACCGGGCTGGCAGCCAGCAATGACCGTATTGCTTTAAACGGAGACGAGTGTCAGCCGAGTTTTCCCGATCTAATTTGTATTATGTTATAAGGCTTTCTGAAGCAGTGTAATGGCAAAATTTGGGTCAACAGCCGGGGCGAGGAAAATATCTATAATTTACGTACATGCATCAGGTTGGACTTGCAAGTACACCTCATCATTTAATTTTATAATTACACCACGTTGTGCATAACCGTGATAATTATTTTGGTGTCTACTAATATGTACCGTCCATCTTTGTTTCACAAAGGTTTCTCTTTTCAATACTTCCTCCAGAAATCTCTTTTTTTAAAGAAAACCCTCCAATTTTCACGATCTTACATAACAATTAATAATACTTATATCCAATGCAATCAAGCTTATTTATAATTGAATATCTCTTAATGAAATTACAAGATTAATCATCACTCAATCATTGCAATTTAAATTATAATTAAAAAGTAAAACGATAATGTATTTTATTCATCATAAATTCAAGGATTTTTAATACATGTATTCAGATATCCATATTACAATCACGACCGAAAAATTTAATTAAATCAAATAATGTTTGCTTTGACCACTACTATACGATTCTTGTACTATCTATATTACATGTGAGTTCAATGTGTTGTTACCATAACGTTTCTCTCTCGATAATCATAGAGTACATTACATCTTTCAATTAATGCCCATAACAAATTCTATATGTAGTATTAAACGCATTTTTAAAACTCGTAGTCCTTGATCAACAAAAAAAAAGTCGTAATGGCACTGACATCTTAAAGTAACATTACCTATTCGTATGTGACAAAAAACTGTTTGTCCATATTACTTAAACTCGTTCGTTCACCACACTAATTCACTTAAAACTCCACTATAAATTTAAAAAGAAGATATGGACAATTAATTAACAAGTCAAATAATTTATATACTTATCAGTAAAGACCGGACGTCGTTCCCAGGTGACGTCATTATCAGGGACGTATTTAGGACACTAAGCTACTGTTTCTGAAAATGTTCAGGCGTTAGGTTGTAGCGTTGGTCGCTTAAAATCCATTTAAGTTGCGACTGAAGTGTATTTAAAGTATATATAATTTTTCACAGATGGCACATGGAGGGTGGGTTCAGAAAAATCTACTTTTTTACCAATAAAAAATATTCATTATTACTGTTATGTTCGTCGGCATAAGTACGAACCTTGTATCTGCGAGAGACGTCGGCTCTACCTATATCAGCATCAATGGTTGTTAATTTTTTAAATTTTGCGCAAATAAAAATTTCAGTACCTTTTAGATAAAAACTGGCTCTGGTCAATCTCGTGAGAATTAATTAAATTATCTTACAAAGTGACTCTCCATAAAATAATTTTCAAATTAACATGTATGAAAAAATGGAAAGCTGCCTCAAACCATTTCATTTAACGTATTAAAAATTGAAATTTATATAAATAATAAGAACATATCATTATTTTTGTACTTTATCTTTTTCGCTTATTATCTAATTGTAGTTTACTTTTAGACTTACATAATTTAAACAATTAGGTAATTTTCAAAAATTAAGTAAAAAAATACTTTGAAAATTTGTTTCACTCGATTTTTTGTATTTCGCCTTCTTAAGGCATCTTCACTGCTATCTACCCACCCCTTAGATTATAAAAGACAATAATATTTATAAGAGAAATTGTACAATAGGTTGTTAGTTGAAATTAAACTCCTGAAGATGCCCTAAGAAATTGATATACGTATCGAATATAATACTAAATTATAGTGAAACATATTTTTTTACTTAATTTTTGAAGTTTAAAGATGTTTCACCAAGAGATCACAGCCCTATGATTAGTCTACAAAACAGTAATAATATCGAGTAAAATTTTGTACCTATATATTTTAGAAATACAATTTAATTCTTGAAAATAGACAACAAAATGACTAAATAAATTACATCATCAGCTACAAGATAAATGCTTCAACCTTATCGCATTAAAGATAAAACAAATCACATTTAAAAGTATAAAACAAAGTTCTAGACCTTAAACCTTCAACCTATTCCTGAGAAACATTCGATGTGAGTTATGAAACATAATCCCTACAAATAAATCAACTTTCACAATTTCGTTATTTGCAAATCGGCGCTGATAATCAACAGCAATAAGTATTATTTGTATTATCTAGCCATTAAAAGAATGTCTTCCTTAAAAACAGGAAATTAAAGCAAGGAGAGTTTTCTTTTCCCGTGGCGCATTCCGGTTAAAACCCTTTTTCCAATTTCGCTCTTAAAAACTATTACTAAGACCTCGGCGGAAAAACAAAAAAATAAAAAATGAAATTATATTTCCCTACTAAACACTTGGCTATAGCGCGAGTATATATTACACTTATCGGAATGATTAAGCACCTGCAATTTTTAGCTAAAATTTTCCACTACAATTTCACATTAATCTACAGCATTATCTTAACAACACTTTGTCTGAAACTTGGAGCACTTTTAAACTTGGAGATTGTATCAGTTTTTTATCGTTTGTCTAGACGACAGAAAGCCTTTAATAATTGTTACGGTCATTAGCTAAACGATTTCATATCTTGTATTAAAAGAATGATATTCGTTTTGTATTTGCTGATAAACCATTATGTAAAATTACGCCTGCGTCAACAGATTATTATCGTATCAAATTTCTCTCCTTCCAATTTATAAAATTTTGTTCAAAAACTTAAAAAGTTATGTCATACGTTAGCTCAAACAACAAAATATCACTGCTCAAAAATGTTTTTATCGTAATGTCTAAGTTTAATTGCGGAAAATCGACATAGCTACAAAAAACTATAACTAGTCTTGTCTTAACTTATTTGGTAAACAACGAAAGCGAAACTTTTATTGAATGTTCATTTTTTCCTAACCAAAAGCCACATGTAAAGTACAGACGTTTATGAAAATGTATACAGGTAAAACTCATTCGATACAGCTCTTTTAGTAGAAACAAAATTGTGTATCTTTCTTTGCTTTAAAAAATACCTCCTATCCTCTAAGCATTTTAAAAAGTTTAAATTTAAATTTATAAATGAATATTCAAAAAAATGAGGCATTAAAATCCCACATTTCGAACGCGTCCTACACAGTAGGCACAGCGTACGGAAAGCCAATCCCACGACCGGTTGCGACCGATAGGTGAAAGATCTGTGATCCTTCAAATTTAGACGAAAAAGGATTTTAATGCATCCTTTTGTTTAATATGTTATATCCTCGTCTAATAATCGTTCGGAGTCAACAATGTAATTCAATGCCGGTAGGGGTATTAGCCCTCGGAGTAGTTGTTTCTGTTGATTCCATATTTTAAATGAATATTAAAAATATTATGTGATATATGTTAGTATAAAACATTTTATATAACATAATATTTTAATTGTTTCCAGTTTATCTAAAAATTGATTGTTTATAAAAAAAATGATAGTCGCTAGCAAATTATCGTTACTTTAACCCAATGTTTATTTTTTATTTAATCAACAGCAAAAGCAGCTCGTGGAGAGATAAAAATAGTTGTATGAACAACTAATCAGCAACGATAAAAACGAAAATGTAAAATTTTTTAAGTGTGGAACAAACTTTTTGTACACTTAATCAATTAATTCATATTAACATCATCTGGATTTGCATAAAGAAACAGAACAAATTGATTGCGTTTTCAAAATTTTTGGTTCATTTTAATAACCAGTGTCCGATTTTCGATGTTTTTCCTTCAAATATTCATTCACGATCAATTATATTTAGATATAATAAAAACCAGACAGCAATTAAGATGACGATTAAAAAGTTCTAATTTCTTTCATGAGATAATATCACAGTAGACTAAACAATTCAGATAATTCTAGGACATCGCGCGTTTATATTACATTTAGAGGAATTTTATCCGATGAAATTTAGATTAATCAAAATAAAAAACACCCGACATAATCAATTACAAACATTTACATATGCAATAAACACTTATGTGTTTCCCATAGAAAATAGGAATAACAATTGAAAGTAACAAATCAAATTAATACAAACATTAAAAATAATTCAATAAAAACCAAAATAGGTCTTTATTATTATTACAAAAGTCTTAAATTAAATATTTCATTTTATTTTCATACGTAGGTAACTGTTTACTGAATTATTTTACAAGAAAAATAATTAAAATTAAAATTTAAATCAAATAAACATGGAAATTCCACTTAAAACTTTATTAAAAAACTCGATATGCATTTCGCCTTATAAGGGCATCTTCAGGAGTAAAATTAGAAAAAGCTAAAAAAGAAAATAAAAATATCACCAACGAGCAACTAGATTTTGGTAACAATCCCCTATTGGACCCAAACATTGTTCAACCCCCAGCCTCTTAGGATGCACTATAAATTAATTTATTTGCTGTTTGTTATTTAATATAGTTTTGTTACTCTTGAAGATGCCCTTATAAGGCGAAATACGTATCAAGTTTTTTAAAAAAGTTTTAAGTGAAATTCTCAAGTTTGTTTTAAATTTTAATTTTAATTTTGAATTACGTTTCACCAAGTGATAACGGCAGATACCCTTAAGTTATTCAGAAAAATTTGTTTCAATGGAATAAATAAATAAATAAATAATGCAATGATGATTGTGGTCCCAACATTTCGAAACTGTTAATAGGTATACCTTAACAGGTAGCTGAAACCGAAAACATTTTTCATTCTATTTTTTGTTCATTCGCACCACGAGCAAAACAAAATCCGTTACAGAGAAGGGACAGCTTTTAATTCTGCGCCTTTTGTCGGTTTCGTAGCTGGGATGGATGCGAGATCCGAAATCATTTCCGTTCACTAATAATATTATGAGTTGACAAAACGCTCGCGATTTAAATTGAGGAGAGCAGTTGACAGTCAGTCGAGAGGGTACGGCACAACGAACGACCGAACCAGAGAGTAAACCAAAGCATCAGAGACACCACCACCACCACCACCACCACGTTGCGTTGTCTGGTTCATCATTAATCAGACTCCCAGACAGCGGGATATTACATCTCTTGCAGATGCTTCTACTCCTTCCGTCGACAGATTGTTAACGAAATGGGAACGAATCTGCATATTTATACACAATAATCGAGCAGCGCGTTGTAACGTTTATAAATGATCAACATGCATTGTAGGATTACTAAATTCAACCACGCCGCTTCGTCGGAACCGACTCCGTTGTTACGCCTTCTCTCGCTACCTACCACCCCCTACTTTACATCATCTACTACGAACAACACCTAATTTTGTCAGATGTTACCACCTCAACTGCGACCAGTAGCTGCTCAAACTTTCTACCTATTATAATAAATCCAAAGGATGAGCCAATATTCACATTCCTTAAAACTACGACGTCCTACATCCCGAACTATTTGCGAACAATAATCTAATCTCTAGGGCTTCCTTTGTCAGTCTTTACTTGTACTTCTAAATATGTCTCTAATTGGTGCCCAATAGAGGTAGACAATACGATTTCTTCTGATGAATCGAATCAAACGATTCAATTTCGTAAAAGGAATCGATTCTCACGTTTCGTTCATTTTAACGACAATGACAAGGATTTAACATTATAGAAATCGTAAGTGCTAATAATCGTATTATGCACGTGTCATTATGACGATCTACACCATAAGCAATGAATCGATTCATGCGTTTATTTTTTAAGAGTCGTTCAATCATTGTCCGGCTCTAGTATAGAGTGAGTGCATCATTAAACTTTCCAGAGTAAAACTACGCTTAAATAATATAATGATAAAGGTGAGAAAATTGGAAAAATGTTTCGGATGTTTCTTCTAATTCGGCCAATAGTACTTGTTATCCTTGTCATTTATCATAAAGAATGTTAATTTTATAGAAAGATTACTTCATTTCTTCCGACTCATGGTAGACAATTATAATGGAAGTGTCTTACTCGCATTTGTTCGTAATATTCTTTTTACATAATGACCACTGAGCAGTCTGTATTTGCCACTAATTGCGAGTTCATTAATTAATTATTAGTCATATCCTTTTCGATTAAGTATATCGACTTGTACAATATAGTAACATTATTTAAATATTGCGCGGAGACCAATTATGCAACCAGATCGTCACATTTTCTATCTTTGAATCTCATCCAACTGTAGATATTTTAACATCTGGTGATATCTTACAACACCATTCTTTTGTCCACAGATGAGATGTATACTCATGTCACGAACTGTGCTTGCGGTTTGTGTTGATTCGGTCCTGGTTAACAACACCTTCCTGGAAAAGATAGTGGATGTTCTCGGCCTTTCTAGATACGTCTGGAATATTTTAGCAACGATCAATAAAAAGACAATAGTAACACGGGAAGGTTATAGAAAGTTCTAGAAGGAATGCTGAAAACTATAAAAGCGAGTGTACTGGGTGAACCGAGTCAGTTTTGTTTACATCGTGAGTTGACAGGAACAATAGTCATAGAGTGGCGGCAGTGGAACGCGAGTATAAGTAGTGGCGAAGAATACGGCGACGGGAGATTTTTAATAGATTTACTAGTGTGAAAAATTGTGTAGACTTGTGTTAATCAGAAATGTGGTTAATTTAATTATTAGTTGTTAATAAATTTCGTTGTTTTCGTTCGTTTAATTGTGTTTTCGTGACACTAACATAAGCGTTCGGTTTTCCTTTTTGAATTATGAAATCCCAAAAAGACGCTACTGATTTTATTCCGGTGTATATATCCGTATCTGGTTTAATATACATATTTGCTTTTCTCCGTAACTGTCACTCTAGTGGTTCCCCTTTCCTCATTTCGAACCGCACCGCTAAATATGCAAAACAGTTACCACTATATAATCTTGACGTTGCGCCGAAGAATGTTACAAGAAAATTAAACTTCTTAATTTTGTTGTGCGTACCCACGGTACTACTCTCCTAATGACATAATGAAAACATACATTTCACGAACGTCTTGAACCTGTATAATCTTGCAAATTTGCAAAAGCTTAATTAAATCTAGACGCATAAAGAAAATTCACACACGTTAAAATTCCGACGTATTTGTCAGAATGTGAGTTTATGAGCCTTCGTCAAAGTAACTTCAAACAGGATAATTTCTGCTTATAACCAACCATCAGATAATTTGCGTACGTTTCTCATATGCACGAGAAGTCGCAGTTAATACAACAGCAACAATATTATCATTAACTGTACAGGATGTTCTGTAATTAATGGTATGAACGACTAGAATTAAAAGCGTAATCATAATAATTTCGGTTTACTTGTTTGTAAACATATCGTATTATGTTGAACATATTTTATGTGACTCATCACGTCAAAATATTGCGGACAAAAACCATGTTTTCAGTTTCTGTAGAATATTATCATCGCTTGATTTTTTATCCCCGTTAAAAAAATTATTTTAAAAGAAGAACGAAAACAAACCACCCTGCGCCGCTACATTTTCATTACGCTTCTTTCAGGGTTTTATTATGGACGTAGCCGAAGGTGCCACCAAATTATACATGACCAAAAAAGGTACAACCGATTGTGCCACTAACACCTAATAGGTAGAAATTATTCTGAGAAAGGAAAATACTTTATTAATATTTTATTAATAAGGTATTATAGATATATACTTATATGTTACATATATCAGTCAACAATTTTTTCAATGTAAATATGATACACATTTTATACAGTCGATGTTCGATATTTTGTTTTTATATTTTTCACACAATTCCATGATAGTTTTCACATTACTTCATACGGAGGCATCCTTAAATTTGAAAGGTATATATATATATTTATTTCTCATGTATGCTCAATGAGCCTTTACATTCTGTCCTTATACATTCTAACTGTCTTAAACTACTTACATACTATGTTACAACGTTTTAACTTAACACTATTCATTACTCTCTCTCATTTTTTCTTCACTTACCCTTAAATACTCACATACTTCCTCGCACACTTCTCCTCTCAGCATTTCTATTATTAGTCCCCCCAATTCCTGTTCACACCTGTCACCTCTCCATACTCTCATAAACTCTTTAACTCTCTCACCCTGACTTTGTATGGCTACTCCACAACAAAGTAAGTGGGCTAAAGTTTCCTCAGAGCCTCCGCATAGCCTACATTCCCAGTCCTTATATCCTTTCTTATTCGCTCTCCCTATATTCCCGCATCTAATTTTCGCCCACATTTCCTTATCGTCTTTCTTTTTATTTGCTTTGTTTAAATATTCCGCCCCTCCGTTACCTGGCATTAGTTCTTTATACATTTGATTGTAGGATGAATTTGTAATTGCCTCCCACTCTTCCTCCAACTTTTTCTCCCACCACATATTTAACCCTTCTCTACATCTATTATAAATTTCTTCCCCACTCTTTCCCTCCCAAATCATTTTACACACATCCGTTACACCCATCTCAGCAAACATTTCCCACACCGCTTTTCCCCATTTTGATGCATTTTTGTTTATTACACCTCTCATTTCCTCGATTAGACACACTTTAGGCCATCTTCCCTCACCCATCCCTACAATCTCTTTTAAGTACCTGCAAATTCGTTCCCTAATTGTGTACTCTATATCTTCTACACCTAACTCGTTCCTCCAAATATATTTTGGCGTGTTTTTTGCTACACCCAAAGCCATCTTACAATATCTTCCTTGAACCTTACCTAATCTATCCAACTTTCCCCATCCCCATACCTCTACCCCATATAGTGCCACCGCTCTCACTAGCGAGTTCATTAAGTAAACCCGGTCGTCTCGTAGATCCCTACCAGCTCTTTTTGCGACCCCCCAAGTGGCATTTGCCGCTTTTTGTGCCTTCCCTGCAAGTCTTCTTACATGACCCTCAGTGCTATTTTTTGTAGAGAACCAATATCCCAGGTATTTGAATTCGTTAACTACCTCAATTTCCTCACCCTTAAATTTCCACTTTTCATCTTTCTTTCTTTTTCCCCCATTCCTAAACACCATCACCTTTGTCTTTCTCGTATTAACTGTCAATTTATTTCTGTCAACATACTTTTCTAATGACCCCAGCATGGACTCTAACTCTTTGGCACTCTCTGCAACAATTGCTATATCGTCCGCATATTTTAGGGCCCACACTTTTACTTTGCCACACACCGTTCCACCCTCTTCCCTTTTCATCCAGACATCATCGAGATCGTCGATGAAAATATTGAAAAGTATAGCACTTAAGGCGCATCCCTGTCTTACCCCTACGTCGGTAACAAACTCCCTTGTTAGTCTCCCATTTACTTGCACGTCTGCACTCGTTCGACGATAAATTTCCCTAATTAGTGCGTGCATTCTACCTTTAATTCCAACATTCCATATCTTCTTAAGTAATAATTCTCTGTCTATTGAGTCAAAAGCAGCTTTAAAATCTATAAACCCTACATACAATTTACCTCTTTTCCTTTTTAATCTACCATTTATTAATGCATTAAGTACGAAAATGTGATCTCTAGTTCCCCTCTTTTTTCTAAATCCTGCTTGACTCTCCTTTAATACATTTTCTTCCTCTAACCATTTACTTATTCTTTCTGCCATTATACTAGTCAAAATTTTGTATCCTACATCTAACAGTGACACCCCTCTATAATTTTCTGTTTTATTTTCATCGCCATCTTTGTAGATTGGTACTATCCTAGCTTTCTCCCATCCTACCGCAATCTTTTCTTCCGTCCATATTCGATTAAGTGCTATTTTTAACCATTCTAAAGCTTTATTACTTAGCACCTTTATACATTCTATCGGTATCCCGTCCTCCCCTGTTGCCTTACCATTTGACATTCTACTCAAAGTCCTTACTATTTCAGACATTTTGATTTCCTCGTCGAAACTTTCTACATGGTTCTCAAAATTCAACCCGCCCTTGTTAAGAGCCCTACTCACAGCTTGTTGTTGCTTGCTGCATAATAAATACCTAAAGTGTTCAATCCATTGTTCATTGGTTATTTGCTCTGAAACACAAACCCTTTTCTTTACCCTAAACTTACTAATTGCTTTCCACCAGTCACATATCCCTTTTGCCTTATCAATTTCCCCCCATGCTTCATCTTTCTTCTGTTGACTTTCTTCTTTTTCGAGTTTTTTTAGCCTATTCCTACAATTCCTCAATGCCTCCTTTTTCTCTTGACATCTTTCGCTCAGCCAAGCTTTTAAAAGTCCCCACATTTCTTTTTTAAGCTGCTGGCAATTTTCAGAAAACCTTATAGTATTACCTCCCTCAAAGTTTGATCTTTTTCCTATCCACTTTGTCATCCCTATCTCTCTCGCAACTTCCCATATCGTTTTTGCAATTTTTTCCCAAGTTATTTCGTTCCCTTCCCCTTCGTTTTCGACCCTATCTGTCATTATGACTTGGAACCTCTCTGCTTTATTTTTGTCCCATATTATCTTTTCTTTTGTTAACACACATTCTTCGTGTCTTACTCTACCCGTTATCTCGCCATTATTACTATTCAAATTAAAAGAGAATGCCACCGGCAAGTGATCAGATTCTACCCTATCAATTATTTCCATAGAGCCCATAAACGAATCATATCCCCTATCAACCATGAGCACCAAATCTAATACCGACCCAGTAAATGTATTATCGCCCCCTACATATGTTATTCTTCCCAGTTCATCTCCCTTCGCTCTTCCATTTAATAATATTAGGCCCATTTCCTCTGCTAACTTTATTAATTTTTTTCCATTCTCGTTTATCTCACTATCTTGTGATTCTCTGTACTTGAAATTTGCTGCCATTTCATCCATAATATTACACATTTGCTCGTTTCCAACCCTGGCATTCATATCGCCACATACAAAAATTACCTCGTATTCTCCCATTACTTCCTCTATAGCTAATCTTAGTTTTACCTCTACAGCGCTCATTGGCATATTCACATACACTGTAATTATGCAAACTTTCTCTTCACATTTGACTATCAAACCATACTCCCACTCACTCACTCTCCATTTGCCCTCTAGCCCTTTCCTAATTCCTACTATTTGTCCACCAGCTAATCTACCTTTCTTACTATCACCTGTTTTTTTAATTGCACTTTTTATCCAATACTTATAATTTCTACTTAAGTTTTCCAACGCTCTTATTGCACTCTTTGCATCCACCCATGTTTCCTGCAGTATTATTATATCATATTTCTCTAAAAACTGTATAATCTCTCTAAACTTCTTCGTACCGTGAATGTTCCACACCACTGCTTTACACTCACTATCCTTTTTATTACTCAGTAACTCTTTCCCCACGAAAGGGCTGTTTTTCCAACTCTGCTGTTTTTTCATTAAATTTCCATGTCTCTCCATTTATAATTATCCTTAAATATCCAACCCACACTCTTGCTTCTTTTTCTCTTTCTCTCTTCGCTAGCATTCTTAACCATTTCTGTATCTCTATCTCCCTTCTTGTGTGATCATCATCGATCCAGATGTTTGTACCGTTAAGTCTTTTTTTACTCTGCACTGCCTTCATTTTTTCCTCAAAATTTACAAATTCTACATTCACAAAATTGTCCCTTCCATATACTAATCTATAGCTATTTTCATTTACATTTAAACATTCCGTGGCTCTTTTTAATAATTCCTCCTTACTAAAGGTTTCTTCAGTTCCAAGATATCTTATTATCACATTCTTCCTTCTTCTTTTCCTTTCTTCCCTTTCGTATCTCCAGTGTTCTTCTAAAATCCCCACTGGGGCATCCATCTCTTGCGATGCACCTTCTCTACCTTGACGTGTCGTAGCCTGTTCTTTTCTTCCTATTTTATCATTTTTCTGAGAATTTCCTTCATTATTTCCTCTATTTCTACTCTGCCTTTTTTCCCCTTTTTGAATAATATTTCTATAGGACCCTATCTTGTCCTCTTTCTGTTTTCTTTCTAGCCACTGTACCTTCTCTCTCAACTCCTCATTTTCTCTTAATAGTTTTGTTCTTTCTTCTCTCTCATTATCTTTATTCTCTGCTTCTTTTTTAATCTCCAATATTACTTCAATAATCTTGCCAATATCTTAAATTTGAAAGGTATTTTTAAACATTGAATCTTGACATAAGTGTCAATTTGAAATTCTTTTAACTTCTCGACAAATATATATATTGATGGATGAGCTGTGTAAAAAGATTCGTTAAATTTTGAGCGTTTGTCGTTTTCGTAACACAAGGACCACACTCCTTACCACTACCTTATCAGATAGGCGAGCACCCTTTTCTCTGGCGGCAAGATTGGTTGTTTACTTTTAAAACCCCATTTTTGTAGCAGGTACAAATAGATCTTTATTTTTAATGGCAACTTCGGTCCCACCGTTTATTATTACTACTATAGTACTATACCAGTAGAGGTGAGTAATACGATTCTTTCTAAGGAATCGATTCAAATGATTCAATTTCATAAAAGGAATAGATTCTAACGATTCGTTCATTTTAACGAATTGCACCGTAAGCATGAATCGATTGTTGCGATTCTTTTCTTAAAAATCGTTCAACCATTGCACTTCTCTGGTATATATCGCATCATTAAACATTCTAAAGTCAAAATACGCTTAAATAAAGTCATAATGATAAAATGTTTCGGATCTATCTAATTCGTACTCCCTTTTTATTTATCATAATGAATTTTAATGTTATGGAAGGATTAATTCATTCCTTTAGACGTATAATAGACAACTATAATAAAGTAACTTTTTACTAATAAGCTTTAGTATCATATAACGCTATGGACGTGTCTTAGTCTCGTTTGTTCGTAATATTATTTTTATGCAATGACTATCGATGGGTAAATTAAGCTAATTTTAAAGACTAATAATTTAACCTTTGCACCACCATAGAATCTACGGTGTCAGAATCCTTTTAATGGAAACTTTCTTAATATCAAATTTTCAAACATAAACTACTTAACAAATTACCGGAATATTTTTATAATCCTTATTTAGGTTATTTATCATAATAGGTTGAAAATCCAAACTCAAATTTTAAAAGTAACGGTTCACACATACACTTTCTACCAATATGTTGTAAACCCGATCGCCACAGATGAAACACTTTTATTACGTTGTCAGTGAACTAAATGAGAAAATTAATAACCTAAACAAAATAACAAACAGCCAATAAGTTTAAAAGTAATTTATGAGTAAAACGAAGGGCAAGAAAAGATTAAAATCTAAGGGTAATTTTAATTGAAACTGATTCTTTTATACTTCCATAAACTTTACGTTCGTGTTACATTGCACATACATAATTAGAGGCAAAATAAACAAGTTTATGGCATTTGAAGGGCTTTGAGAGTAAAAAAAAAAGTCAATTTTCAATACTATAAATAAACAGAGAAGACTTCTAATATATGGATTTATTAACATGTTACCAAATCCCAACTTAACTGTTAGTCTATTGTAGTAGTTTGGGAATCGCAGGATTGATGTGTGGTGGTGATTAGGGAGTGAAACACTATCTGTGGAGTATTACACGAAATAAGGTAACAATAGAATAAAACCAGTGTCCCCTTGAATGCTAATCTATAATATAACCAATAATAGACCACACAGCGCCGCTACGAGAATTGAAGACATTCAATTTTGAACTGGTGTAGTCCTGATTCGGGTCTAAAGGGCGTCGTTCAGAGGTCCTTCCATCTTCGATGCTGGATGTAGACTGTCTATACCAGATCATCATCTGGCCGCGAAAGCCTTAACCAATTTGTCATTCAATTCTACCATATATTAATAAATTACAGTTTTTTAATATTAAGTAACTAGCAAAAGGTAAGTATGTCACCATTTGTAAATATTTACTGATAAGTAACTGTAGTACCTATGTCATAACTTTGATACTAATCAACTTGCTCACTTGGACCATCTTCACTTTGGTCAGTGCTTTACCAAAACCACCTGTGGTGTTACACAAAATCAAAATGGACTTCCATCGAACTGAACTAAATACAACATTAAAACCCAAAATTTCTAGATTTTTATAAAATGCTAACCAAGAACGTAATGTTCGTGATTAAAGTTTCTTTTTAATCCCTTTAAGGGTATAGAAAGGAATGAGGTCCACTGACAAAGAACCTGCTTATTAATTTTATCCCCGTCTCATATAGTGATATTTTCATTTAAGTACCTATCTAATGGTTAAACCTAATTTAGTGATAATAATAAACTCGGAACTGATTGAAATTTTAAAGGCATTTACACAAGCCAAAATGCAAAATGACAGGAAATATATAAAAATCACGCACAAGCCGTTGAATATTTTCCACATTATGGTAATTTTAATGACGGGGTTTTCGAAACGAAAATAAATAATAAGGTAAGGTAATAATTCGCGTGTATATAAACGGACATAACCACACATAATCTTATTTGCATATTTCGATAACCGATAGGCAAATGCGTCGTAAGAAATATACATACATATATATGTATTTACAATCTACAATCTAAATAATTTACACCTTTTTGTAAACGACTTTTACACACACACGTCCATAAGGAGTTAGTTGGATTTTATTTAAAAGCGGCAAAGATGTCTGCAGTCTGGAGATATGATTTGATAGGTGGTACAACGACGGTAGGAATTTAATCTCCGTCCTTAATGGCATAAATTATTTACCGCGATAAGTAAGTAGGTAGGTAAAATTGTTCCTTAATCTTGACTCTTAATAACAAATTTTTATCTAACTTGGAATTGCCGCGCGCAATGCTTGTTGTACACACACACACACATGTTTATCATATACGTACAAGCCGGCTATTCTAAACTGGCCAGTGATATTTCCACGCCCATGGATGCGCAATGATTAACAGAAATGGTATCTTCTTAATGTTGGAATGTCGAAAAATCTGACTGGAAAAATACACATTTTTAAAGAAACAGCTGCAAAAAAATTAGCAAAATGTAACTAACTATGACTATTAACTTCACTAATTAAAGGTTACAATCAATTTTGGAAATACAACGCTGCCGGAAAATTCAGGTACAAAGTAAATGCCGGAGACCAAACAACATACGTCAGATACCTCTGTATTTATTTATTTATTAAAATTAGGAATAGTATAAGTAGTAGTAATATGAATTGAAATACACTGGCCAGTAAAATATAAGCGCCCCTTAAAATATTAATTGGCGGCATCTTTCAGCTCTTTTGTATTTCTTCTACGTAAGCTGTAAGATTCTGAGAGACCACGTTATGTTGGTCAACTAGTACATGGTACTTTTTACGTGTATGTGTATGCGTAAATCCGATCGTTTCCATATCTGTGTCCGGACTTGTTTTAATTTATTGCCAGCATTAAACAATATCGCCACAAATGGACTACAGATCTTTCTCGAATATCTTTTAAGTGTTCACATGTAACGTTTTAGAAATTAAGTAAATATGTCAGCGACACGGTTATCGCTTGTCATATCCTTATGCACGTAATTAACCAGCAGCCAACACCGTCTAATATATAAAACCATTCGTAAAAACATTAATTTAATGGTTTACATTAAACATTAAACTTCGGTACACCCATTCGTTCCACTTTGAAGTTGCTTAAAACTAATGATGGTGAAATAGAACAAAGGAGACGTGGTACAATCAATAAAGTAAAGTAAAATGAAATTGGAAACTCACCCACCCCTAATACCACACACTATTCAATAAACGGACACGTTTTTCGCCCACTTGTATCAACGCGTTAATAATGCCCACAGTAGAAGTGGGCGAAACACGTGTCCGTTTATTAAACAGTGTATGGTATTAGGGGCGAGTCTCCAATTTCATTTTACTTTACTTCTAATAATGGTAACCAAATATACAAATTTTTATTTATCAAAACTGCCATCGATTTCTAATAATGTTAGTTAAATCAAATTTCAAATACGATGTAACCATCGACAAATGCGAAATCTGAATAGTTCTTCTTTCTTTGTGATTCGGAATAGTTATTGGACCGATTCCGATTCTTTTATTGATAAGAGTCTAGCGAGAATCAGTATTAGAAATAAAATTCGAAGAAGAACTGCAATATATCTAATTAAATACAACTTTTTAAAACTTTATTAATGCAGATAAATAATTGGTTATATATTCAAAAAAGAAGGAATTAAACTCCTTATTCGTCTAAATTTTAAGATCAAAGATCTCACATTTTGAACGCATCCTACCACGTAGGCACAACGAACCGAAAGCCACATCCCACGACCGGTTTCGACCTATCGGGTCTCATCAGGTGGGCGCTGGCAGAAAGGCCTTTACAGGCTATATTATAAATATAAATATAAAAATATGGAATATTGTAACAAACCAATTGAACGGAAAGTTTTGGTACATTTTCTGAGCTTCAAATTGTGGAAGAATTAAAAATTTCAGCATAATAATTTTGAAAGCTTTAACAATAGTTTAATTAACTATGATAGTACTGAACTTAAAGTGAGAGATAATGGCGATAGCTAGGTACTAATAATAACAAACTCGATAGATGAATAAAAATAGTTTTTTGCAATTGTCAAGGGCAGGAACGCTTGACTCACATTAAATTCGCACAAATGAATATTATGCACAAACATTGTTGTTTTCTGTTAACTGTACTGATAAGAAAACTGATAAAGAACTAAACACGCTTCCGATTTAAATATTCATGACAAAACACTACAGAAAAAAACTGTATACATTGTTAAATATTTCCGAGAATTTGCAACTTATAACTCATTTGGTAACGTAACTGCTTGTTTTAAATTACGAGGGTAAATCAAATATAAACGGTAATTTTGTAAAATAAATTTAATGATTAATGGTACACACAAATTTAACATTTTTCAATGCAGTGCTATACACATTTTTGCAACCGATTTGGAAGCTTGAATATTCCTTCTTCATAAAAATCTTGAGGGCGAGTTGTCAGCCAATTGCACACATACTCTTCTACTTCTTCATTGCTTTCAAATCTTTTGCCTCCAAGTGATTCTTTCAAGGGGGCGAACAAAAAATAATCACAGGGTGACAAGTCAGGGCTATAATGGGGATTATAGAGGCTCGAGGGTTTCCCAGCCCATTTCTTCAAATTTATTCCTTGTCAAAACTGCGATGTGTGGCCTGGCGTTGTCATGAAGAAAACCCTTGGCTTTGACAGTGCACCCTTCATCCTTCATTCTTTCTTCGCCATTCCTTACTTGCCATTTTTGATTCAGGAATGTAGTGGTGAACCCACGTCTCATCACAAATGACGATACGCCTAAAAACAAAAACTCCCCTTCTTGTCGAAATGTATTCAGAAGTCTTTCACTGATCTCCGACATGATTGATGGATTCGAACCTTCGAACCCAGCGAGCACTAATTTTTCTAAAGCCAAGTTCATCAGTGATGATGAATTGAACACTCCCATTGCTGATACCCACTTCTGATGAGATTTGTTCAATAGTTAACAGGCTTTTGGTGATCACCTTCAATAAGCTCTAGAACAGCACGGATGTTGTCATTTGTGAGACTTCTTCTTCTTGGGTCGACTTGTCGATCATAACTTTCATTTTCGACACGTTCTCACCCATCCCTGAATTCTTTGTTCTCTGACCCACGTATATACACGATACTGAGACAGTGTAGCATGTAGCATCCCCAAACTGTGCCTTCAAAGTACCTGATCATTACAACATCTAACTAAAGAACGAAACTAACTAACGCGCCTACTTTAGATTGTTGTCATTTGATCGGAATTTTTAATTAAAAATTAACGTATTGAATTGTAAATATATGACTGCCATAGTAAAATGGTATGCACCAGAGATAACTGGTTTGTATTAAGGGATTAGATCAAGTTAGGGTATGGAGCATTGCCATAATTAAAATGTAAATGCCATGCACTATGCATTATCGACAACGGTACCTTACCGGTCAAATTTGGACGGGTTTAACTAGTCAATTATGTAATAATACTCAAACTATAATAAGATTATTACCTTTTTGCATATCTTTAAATGAATTTTTGAAAATTTTCTTCTGAAACAAAGCTTGTTCATGATTTTATAAAAAAATTCCTTTAAGAAATTTTCCTAACAATATTCTGAAATGTCTCACATTTTTTCGTGGCTTTTTAGAATAAACATTTACTGCGAATGTTCTGCTATTGAACAATAAATACATATAATATGCTCGTTATCTACAAGAATCAAATTCACGTAATAAAAAAATCTTCGTAATTATGTGGAACCATTAAAAACAAATTTTAGGTTTTCTTAATGTTATTGTCAATTAAGTAATCGCTAGATTTGCTCAGATATCTTGCATCTCTTAATTATATTTACTAACATCAGATGTAATAATATCTAAAGTATTTGAGATTATGATTATGTACTTACAATATATCTAATAGATAATAATTTGTGAATAATTAAGACTATCAATTATTTTAATTTTAAATACATTTGAAATTAAAGGTCGCGCGGACCAGTATAGTTCGCAGCGGACTGAAAATGGCTGACGAGATAAAAAACTAACAGAGTATGTAATTTGTTAAATTGTTCTCGAGACAACATAATCGTTTATCATTTATTATTATTTCATGCATTCACATTAGGGTGGGTAATGATTGAACGAATCGTTCATTTGAACGACTCTTAAAAATGAATAGCATGAATCGATTTACTGCTTACGGCGTAGCTCGTTCAAATGGATCGTCATGGTGAATCATGGAGCAATACAGCAGAAGGTCCTTAAACCATCATCATTTAAATAAACGAATCGTAAGAATCGATTCACTAAAAAGAATCGTATGCCCACCTCTAACTCGCTTTATTTTTCGTCTTTCTTGATTCATAGCAAACAGAAGAAGTGGTTCTTCTTCATCAGAGGAATTGCTAGCCATGTTGAATTGAAAGCAAGAAAAGACGAATTCAAGAAGGAATGATCTGAAGATTTCATATAATACAGAGTGTTGATAACGACTTGTTCGCACTCTGTCAAACCACCCTAATTAAGGATAAATTTCGCCAAAACTACTAAATTTTTAAACTAAAACGTTAATCAAAGTGAAAAGAAGAAAAACAAATAAGTTTCACGAAATTTCTATTGTCTCGACAATATTGTATCTACAAAATACAAAAGATTACTAAATATGTAAAATGCGTTCAAACAATTTATACTGTTTAATTACAAGAAACGTGGTGGGGAGGAAAGTTATAATTTATACAAAAACAAAGGGGAATTATGGGATACTAATTCTAGTTGGTTATTTACAAGATTACATTTATTATGAACAGCTTTTCTTATTTCTAACTTTTCAAGGAGAGACAGTTTCCAGCTTTTTGGGATGTTACAATGTAAAATTTTTATCTTATCCAAGTCTAGATGATGATTATTAGTAATGCGATGTTCAGCAAAACCACATTTGCTATCCTTTTTGTTAATGGCGTTATTATGTTCGGAAACGCGTTTTTTAATAGACCTGCCACTCTGTCCAATATAAATGGCATTGCACGAATTACAACCTAAACGATAATCACCACTTTTTTTCTAAGGGATCAATGGTTTTATTTTTACATAATATAGGTTTTAAATTAACTGGACTATTTTCTATGATTTTACAATTAAAAGAATTCTCTAGTTTGTATTTGAATCTATGATTAATATTTTGAACAAATTTTACACTACCAAACTTAGGGATAGTTTTATCAATTACGACGTTGTTATATAATAATTTATTAGCTTGACTTTTCGTTTTTTTTTTTGCTAACATCTTATCTATTAAGTTAGAATGATAACCATTGGAAACCGTTGTGTATTTAATAATATCTAATTCATTGTTAAAATCTGAAGGGGAAAGAGTTATAGAAGTTAGCCTGTGTAGTAAACAATGAAATACTGCATACTTGGTTTGAAAAGGGTGATACGAAACACATGGAATGATAGTATCTGTAGTGGTAGGTTTTCTATAGATGCTGAATTGGAATTTATTTGAAACTTTAGATCTAAAAAGTTTAGACCATGATTTTGTTCCTTTTCAATGGTGAATGTAATAGAGTTATCTAAACTGTTTAAACATGCTAAGAAATTATTTAATTGACGTTCTGTACCTTTCCACATAACGAAACCAAAGATGTATATTATTAATTAAGGGGTTTTTCAAATTGAATAAACGTTCTTCGAAATGAGACATAAATAATTCTTGTAATTTAATAGTATAAATTGTTTGAACACATTTTACATATTTAGTAATCTTTTGTATTCTCTAGATAATGGTCGAATCGACCGAAACAATATCGTCGAGACAATAAAAATTTGGTGAAACTTATTTGTTCTTCTTCTTTTCTCTTTGATTTGAAATGTTTCACAAAAAGTGCACTATTCAAAGTTTAAGTTTTATTAAAACGTTAATACTTTAAAGACTTTGTTTTTCCAAAACATAAACGTAAGATTTACCAAAAATGAGATAAAAAGTAAATCGATATATTTTTGGAAATGGTGACTCAACCAGAAATTTTAACATACTAATTATAAGTAAATGACGAAAGGGCTTTTTCTTTGGCGCTTAATTAAAATTTGAGAAAAAAATTGTGTATACCAGATTATCCTCTGTCAATTTGCGTTTTTTAACCGATGTGACAAATAAAAAAGAACCTACGTTTTTCTTCGGTTCACTAATTAAATTGAACGCAACAAAACATAATGATGTTAACATTAACATACACCTCTTTAACGCCAACTTGATGGCTATCAATATAAAAGAACGTCTGTCAAGTATGCGTTTGCAACTTGTTTTCCATATTTCAACTTATCGTATCGCGGTAAGCCTTGCGTGAAATACAACGCGGTTATAACTAACCATAGAAAAAAAGGCTGATGTTAAGTAGTAGAAAATACAAATAAAATTACTATTTCTGTGTATGTATGTTATATGTACTTACAAGTCTATGTACGTATGTATGTATATCTATCTATATGTGAGGAGAGCAGCTGTACTGTACGATTGTTAGCTGTTCGTTTTTCGCAGTATTAATTTAGATTGTTATCGTTAGAGTTTTAATTCATCATAACTCTATAAGGCTTATCTATCTATGTTTTACGACTGTTGGAGGCGGCACGCCTACATCTTTCTTAGATTGGTTGTTTTGATACGATAGCAGTAACAGCCGCCATTACAATAAACACAACTGTTATTAATGCCGAAAAACGCTTTTTCCTATCTTTGCCAGACGACTCGGTATTCTATACAAGACGTTATTGGCGCCAGCAGAAAACGAATCGCACATATCATGTTCAAAAAGAGAATACACACTTTTGCCCCCTTTTCGTGTATCTACATTAACCACTTTTTTTTTCGGGCAATTTAAAATCCAACTGTGTTTTTATGTTTAATAGGTATGATAAGGCGACATACAGAAGACTATAAAACATTTAAGAAGATATTAACAATCAATCTAATCCATCTACTACCATACCACACACATAATGTATTGAAGGAATCGTATGCATAAACGACTTCCTCCATTTACATGTTCAATGTTTTTAACAACACTGGATATCGAAAATCGTCCTGGCCTTGCTCATTCTTAGTCCATAGTCTTCCCGACCCTTACTGAAACTCTTATCCGACTTGAAGAGGGCTGTTTTCTTTAGTGAGTCATCTCTGAGAACAGCTCTCAACGTCTCATCAGTTTCCTGAAAAGTATTCTCAGGTTTCACCAATGATTTGGACAGTCCGCATGGTTACCTATAATCTTAACCCATTTTTACAGGTTTGGTATGCATATTTATTGGATAGATATATAAAAACAATTTGGATATGTGGCGTTACATGCCTCAACATTTCTTAATATTTGTTTCGTTTCTGTAGTTCTTCTTTTTATCAATCATATTAAACGGTTTTCTTCAATCTTTTGTTTCTAGTTTTCTAGATTTATTTCTTATTTCTAGCAGAAAAATACGCTGTTACAGTATGTTTTTTAGTAAGTTAACTTTCAGAATTTTGTTTATCAATCATTCCTGTCTTTTTCTCGTCTTTTTATGACATTTAAATGGTCACATTATTTAAGAAGATGAAACAGATTGAAGTCGTAAAAATTTCCGCCTTTTATGTTCTCTTCGTACAACTTCAGAAGTAGCGTAAGTTACCGAATGTATTATATCAGCATATCCTTAATTTAATCAACAAGTGGATCTTAATGTCCTCGTCCATGGCCGACCTAGCTCACTGAACATACTTCAGTTTTAATTACAACAATTTTCATTATTATCGACAAAACTCATAAAATAATTATTCTTCAAGAATTTTCATTTATACCTATTCTAGTACGACGGTTGTTATTTATATTTTGAGCCTAATAATGAAAAGAACAAAAGCAATTTATTATAGAAAATGGCTTTATTCTTTTTTAAATTATTCTCCACTTCTGCATGCTCTTGAACAAATTTTCGTAACACTTTTTCCACTTCGATTGAGGACCTCGAAAACGTGGCTTTTGAATGCAGCAACGGCTGCTTCAGACGCCAAAAATCGTTGGCCACGCAATATATTTTTGATATTCGGGAATAAGAAAAAGTCATTTGGTGACAAATCGGGACTGTACGGAGCATGACCCATCAATTCGACTTTTTGGCCAGTCAAATAATCAAATAGGTGATTATTTCATCCGATGTGTGAGAGCTTCCATTGTCATGATGAAGAATGCATTTCTGTGCACCTATTGCACGAGCATCATTCAGCGCTTCTGTCAAATTACGCAGGATCCAACGCGAACAAATCTTTTTCATAGCTAAATGTTCTTATTGATACCCGTCATACTAATCCCCAAGGATGACTCAATCTCACGATAAGTCACATAATGATCTTGCAATATCAGTTCGCGCACAGAATTAATGTTTTCTGACACAATAACCAACAACTGATTTTGGACGATCTTCACGATTTTCGTCCCTGAGCGAACTGCGGCCACAATTAAATTCGGTTCACAGTAGCCAAGGGTGGGGCTTCATCGCCAAAAGTCGAATGAAGTTGATCGATTGACCCTGATCTTGATAATCCACGGACGAAAAAGTTCACGAGTTATTTCCATTTTTTCGCCATAAACAACACAAGTTGTGCTCAAATGACAAAACATTCTGAAGAAGATTATGGTTAAAAAGGTCAAACTTTCAATTAGAAACGTGAGATGTCGCCTGTAAACACTTAGTATTGCCAAAGCTCAAAATATAAAATAGCTACCCTCGTACACACTGTAAGTTTCGTCAAGCGAAACCTCGATTGTCGAGTATGTAGCAGGGCTGACACGATGTCAATGCGGTATTTTGTTACGCTACAGTCGGTTGTTTAGAATTCCATCACAAAGGTGTATACCAAAATTCAGCTAATTCTAATATTTTTAGAGATTAGCAATTGTTATGACTAAAAGCTAGCAGAAAAATGGAGTACTGTACATATTTTTTTCGGATCGACGAGTTATTATTGTTCATAGTCAGTAAGCCTTAAACTGTTCCAACTGGTATGCATTATAAACCATAACGACTAATTGACATATATTCATGTACATAATATAAAATCTAAAAGTTTACATCAAACAAACGGTAGATAAATAATAAATTACACATTTATCTACAAATCAAAACTCTATAACAATTGTCATTTCAATGACAATAATTCAGAGTACAATACCAACTTAATGAATGTTCTGTATCACGTTTTCCAGTTCATTTTTTATTAGTATGTATTATTATTATTATTGGAGGTCGATAGGAAATTATTTCTAATTGAATTAAATCAAATTTCAACTTTTAATTGAGTTGACAACATGTCAAACCGTTTCTTTTTGCGTAAAAGCAAAAAACAAAAAAAAAAACGAACACGTGTTTATATTTTTTAACACACTTTACTACTTACTACTTGGTACACAACAACAGCCAATGGGTTCGTGTTCGCCGTATAAACACGCAACCGAGCAAAAGCCGAAGAATGTGTCATTGAGCTGCCGCAACAACTTGTTGCTTGTCACCATTATACACAATAATACCTGGGTAATGGTAATCGCTACCTCTATAGATGAATTTCATCTCTATCTACATCCGAAATAACAACTGTAACAGCAGAGCAAATAGACTGATCTAAATATACAAAATAAAATGAATATATATATATTATATATAGACAGACACCTATTACAATTTAATAGACACGATACTTTTTTGAGGGTTGTATAAAATGCTCATTAAAATAGGGTGGAACTTACTTTCCATATTATTGCTTACACTTTTGCACGACGTTAAATTGAAAAATTAAAAGCGAAACGAACCCTGAGGACACTGGCGTCTCCCTAATCAGAACAAGTGGGCAATAGCACCCCCTTAAATTTTTAAACAAAACAAACCAAGTGACAACTGAGTGGGAAAAGTAAAAATACTGTTAGGTATCATGGTTTACGATCGCCGCTGCTTAGATAAGCAAAGACAGATTGTTGTATCTCAAGCAATAACTTATATACGAGATCGAAAGTTGCTACAACGGCCAAACTACCAACGCTTCTGAGGATGTCAGCCGGAGCCGCTGACGAAACGTCAGGCAACCAAAAAGCCTATAGACCACGGCCCACAAACCCGGAAATCATTTTAATTCGCTTTATATTATTTATTAAATTTGAAGTTTATCAGAGTGACAAAAGAAAGAATAACACCACATTGTACTGTATCATACTAAAGTTAAATAAAGTTTGTCATGTAAGTAATAATTTCATATAAAATTTGAAATTAATGATATTCGGCTGTTAGACCTTATTCCTTCGTGCAAAATATCAAGATTCTGAGTCAATGGGAAGTAACTTATATGAAATTATGGTAATGCAAGACCTTATTAAAAATTATTATATTTATTTACTTAATTGATAGAAATCTGTTTACGTAAATAATTCTTGAATTATTTTGAACGTACTTAAAAATAAATATATATGTATGTACAATGTACATATGTTACGTACGTCCATACAAACCTACGCAAGGTCTTTTCCTTTACTACAAAAAGATTATGAAAAATATACGATAACTTAGAGTAATATATTTTGAAACACAGAGAACGGTCTCGTTGTTGTGTGTGATGGTCGTATTATCTCTAAGCGGCATCTTAATGTTTTAACACGAAATTTTTGAGCTGAAGTAACCATATTTGCTTCAAACACATTTAATCTCGATGTCGTCGACCGAACCTTAATCACATGTCCATCGTGTAATAGAGACGATAAGAAGTAAACATTTTATTTTGAAGCTATTAAGAAATGCTGACAAGTCTATCAAAATCCACACATTATTTTATTATTTGTGTCAAAGAATTGTTCATTCTTATTATTATACAAAAGCATTCATAGTCTCTTATGTAATATTCAAATATGTACCTACGTATAGGTATATGTAAACGTACACACTAGCAACATTACATGGATAATAAATAATGTTCATTCGTTTTTTATTAATGAATACATCAGGTAAGTAGAAATTCAATTTTATTGGATACCAAAACAACGCCTTACCAGCTTGTTAAAACTCATTTTGAATCGATCGATTTGTTTAAGTAGTTGTTGGTAATCGTAATTATCAATTAATTTTGAATAATTAAAAAGAAACTCACCCTAATTACCACTAAAACTGGTTTAAGCGGACTCGTGTTTTTCTAGTTGATAAAGACCACACAAGAAGTGTGCGAAACACGGGTCCGCTCCTTAATAAAACAGTTTTAGTGGTAAGCCTCTTTTAAATTATATACTATAATATAAAATGCTACAGTGTCCAATTTCTACTACAATTAGTATTGAAAATATAAAATATGTTAACCGCTAATAGGGTGGACTTTTCCATGAATACTTATTACATTCAAATCCCTCTATGATAACTCTTAGTATTTAACTTAAGGGTATCTGCCGTTATCACTTGATGAAACATGATTCAAATTTAAAACTTAAAATTTAAATCAAACAAAATTGGGAATTTCACTTAAAACATTATTAAAAAACTCGGTACTTATTTCGCTTATAAAGGCATCTTCAGGAGTAACAAAAATATACTAAGTAACAAACAGCAAATGAATTAATCTATAGTACATCCTAAGAGGGTGGGGATTGAACAATGTTTGAGTGCAATAGGGGATTGTTGCCAAAATCTAGCTGCTCGTTGCTGATATTTTTATTTTATTTTTTAACTTTTTCTATTTCCAAAATTTCATACATATCTAGTATTGGACCTCCTTTTAAATGAGGTATGAAATTTTAGAAATAAAAAAATCTAAAAAATAAAATAAAAATATACCAACGAGCAACTAGATTTTGGTAACAATCGCCTATTGGACCCAAATATTGTTCAATACCCACCCTCTTTGGATGTAATATAAATTAATTTATTTGCTGTTTGTTACTCCTGAAGATGCCCTTATAAGGCGAAATACGTATCGAGTTTTTAAATAAAGTGTTAAGTGAAATTCCTTTGCTTGTTTGATTTAAATTTTAAGTTTTAATCTTATTATTTCACTGGAAACAACCCCTAACTAGCTACTCCAAATTAGGACGAATTATTACAGACTGTTATCTATGATTTAAGGAGAGGAGATATCAGCACCAGCAATATTGTCACTAGAACTACCGATGTTAAATATATCTATACCTAGTTTTATCACACCCGTCAAATGGACGGATTTTTGATTATGGCTTTCATTGTAACTTTTGACTTAGTTTAACTAAATAAATGAATACAAGTTAGCAATAACAACGACTATATTCACTGGAGAGTTCTTCGGATAATTGAGACAAAAACTGTTTTCTAGTTATATTTTCATCACAAATCTCTTTATATAAAATCCACGCATTGATTGCTACCAAGTTCAAAATATTATAAAATACCTGCAAAGGCCATTTACGTGAGTCTGCTATATTTGCGGGCCAATTGATCAACTACATCAACTCCAAACTTAGTTTTATTGTAATAAGAGACAGTTTCAGAAATTTGTTTTCGATTAGAAGCGATGTAACGAATGTAAATATCTATTGATGTCCATCATTGCATAGATGATACATTATTTTATTATTATTATAAACTTTGAAACTGCTAAAGCCGTCAAATTGACGAATCTTGGTATAAATAGGTATAGGTCATACTGACTATGGAAATTAAAGTCGGTGAAGGGAAATTGAATAGTAATAATTAACTGTGTTGAAGTTTGTTTGCCCAAAGGTTGGTTATATTTTTTAGTTATTACGGGAACCTTAAACAACTTCTTTATTCACATCATATTTATTGAACAAAAACAAGTAAAGTTAAGTTATAATTTTAACAACAACTTTTTTCGTAACCTTTTTCTTTTTTCATAGATAACTCAACCACTTATGTAAAATACTAACTCATAGATGCATTACAATACAACTAGATACATTCACCTTAAAATTCAAGAGAACATTTATATAATATAAATGCTCAATACTTAACAAACTATTCTTATATTTTAATAAAGTCGTAAAATTGTAAAACAATTACATAAATTATATCAAATTTTTAAGGATGAAATTTGAAATGACGGTCTTGGTAGTTCTAGTGTTATATAGCTAGCTGAATGTTTGTTTGGTTAGCTCGTGAAGTAGCGAATTATTCGTAACGTAATGGCTGCGACATATATATTTATATTAAAATAGTCGCAATGGATACGATACAGGTATCGTATGCAACATACAACATACACATACACATACACAAACAAACACAAACAGGTAAACGTTGTATGAATGCACCAATAAATCAGGCACGTAACGAGACGCACGTCCGCACTGCCTTCGCGAGGTGTGACTCCGCCCATGCAGCACGACTGGGATCAATTTCCCGCCTTGCCACATCAACTTCTTCGTATGGGATATCACTGATCGGATGGACGGATAACACAGTAGTGGAACAATAAAAATATTTGTTAAACAGGCATCGGCTGATGCGAGTGCCGCGCACTGACTTCGCCGCAACCCGACCAACCATAAATCCATCGATCCATCCATCCGTTCGACCAACCAACCATCGTCCATCAGCACGAAGAATCCATGAACGCAAAGTCAACTTTCTCAGGCCTTTTTATGCCAGCTACTTGTCAATCACTTTATTAACTTTATCGCAAACCCATAATACTTATGGTCGTGTATAGTATCTATCTACCTATCTACTACATGTACGTACGAAGGTACTTAACTTATGAGAGTACTTTACCTTATACCAATAATATCTACCTAGTTACACAAACCATCCTCTTACACGTCTGTTATTAGAGAAATTAAACAATTTGCCGGTCGAATGATTTGAATAACGAGATCTCCGGACGGAACAGAACCAACCAACCACGCTGTCTAAACTTTCTTTCCGCAACAAATGATAATTTAATGGAATGTTTTTCAACATTTTACTCAAAGCACGCAGTCAGTTAACAAAATATAGATAAAACCCAACGAATATTAAAAGCATAGATAAAGATGTGAAAATTAATGTTTATACCACCTAAGAAATAATAATTCTGAGAAATCTACAGTTGCTTTTCAAGCTGTATGTACCCAATGGACATCCATCCATCGACCATAATATTGAACTATTAAAGCAATGTAAAAATTACCTGGATCTCAGAATTTATTAATGTATGTATATTCAAAAGTTGAGGAAATCCCTTATGAATTTGCCGTTTAATAACAACCCATTATTCAATGTACTATCTGTAAATATTAGATATAAATAAGACTAAATCTTGTTTTTAATATAAGTTACTATTTACCACTACTACTTCGTAGTATTGTCGTTACTAATAAAATATTTTTTATAGTGTTATAAGGCTTTTTATTTCTGCTTTTTATTAATAGCATACCTTAGTAGTATTTATCCCTAATACCGGCCCATATCACCAAATTAAAGTTTTGCTGATCGTTGAATTGATAATAGTAACAATACAATGTTTCAGAACTAATTTGGTAAATTTGAGACTATAAGACAAATTCAGTAGAATGTGTTAATGTTTTATCGATATCCAATAGGAAGCAGAACTACACGAACCAAATTTTTGGGTGTTTCATTCGCACCAGCTACTAATACTCCGACCTTCGACTTACACTCTACGCCCTCTTCAGTTTCCTTTTAGGAATCGTGGGAACAGATGATGGGTGGTGGTTAGGATGAGGCAGAGGCGAAGTGAAGGATTATCTGTAATATATTACTGTTCCAGCATTTGTCTAAATTATCCAAAGAAACTACAGAAAAATTGGACCAGCAAGGCGGACGAGGACACACCTACTGTTAAGCTATATACTTACTAACAAGGTACAGTGCCCGGCACCTAAGGAGATTCAAAAGCCATAAATCATCGGATGCGCACTACCAAAGCTTAGCCCCTTCAGGGCGGGGATAATCGACCGGTAGGCAGAATGATAACTGTTCAGCAAGGTTCAATAGCGTAATGGCAAATAGTTGCAAATTAACAGAGTAGAGAAGGGATTATTAGGGTAAGTAAATCAGTTGAATGAATTCACTTGTGTTCCGCGTTCAGTACTTTTTCTCTCAGTGATACGCGCCGCTGAACTACAAGTTGACGTTTCGGTCCAGCTGTATTCTTATTGGCTCTTTCATTTATTGCTATGCTAAAAGTCTCCGCCTACCTACCTGTCAATCTGACCGTCGCTGAATCTCCTTAGGTGCCGGTCACTGTACCATGGTTGACCGCGTACTGAGGAATTCACTAAAGAGTTCCGAGACTACGCAATATCAAGTCGAACGTGAGTCTTTTTCGGTTTGGTTCAAGACAACTCTAGTGTCATTAATAAGATCGGCTATATCTGCGTTATCTGATAGAAACTTGTTTAGCACTTTAAACTTTTAAATAAAACATAAGTTTAATTTCCACATAAAATGCATGTTTGTTATATTTGATTTTTATTGTTCCTTTTAGTGTCTTTTAGGAAAAGTGCAGTAAAGGTATTTTGTGCGTAAATAGGTAATTATTAAAAGGTGGAAAACTCCATTAAACCTCCATTAACTAACAACATCTATTCAATTTATTAATCTATTATAAATAAGAGGAGCGGCGCGACAAAATTATAGAGAAGTATTTTTAATTCGTTCCAACTGTTCTAAAAATATCGAAAATTTCAACGTTTATTAGTATTACTCATAGCTATCTAGATCTACGGAAAATATAAATCAAAAGAAAAATTGAAAATATCTATAGAAATGACAAAGCACACCCACACAATACAGCCGGCTGACTTCACCGACAGCTTCAAGCAATTTGAACGATAAGAAGTGTTAAATTTTGTTTAGTTATCAGTCAACATGTTTTATGAGACAAAATAATTCATCTGCAAAACGTCAACCGTGTATATTTGCTAGTATATGAGATTCCATTTTAGACTTATACAAAAGATTCGTCTTATGCCTACCACTAGACATTATTTATTAAAAGTATTATCAATACAACCCCATACTTAGTACTTAGTACTTAGTAAATAAATCTGCGACAAGCCTCTTTTAAATTAAAAATTGTTTAGTTATCAAAGTTTCAAAACTTACATTAGAAATCTTGAATCAAAATTAAAAGGGTAATTATATAATTAAATTTCACTACCTCGTATTTTGTGTACCAAGTTTGAGTTCCGGAAAATTCTAACATTTTAACTTTTTTAAGTTACGTTTACTTTCCTTTTTGACGAAAATTTCGATTAAATTAACAATATTAGTAAGCACCAAATAATTTAAAAAATGTAGTACCCTATGGTAATAAACTTTTTAAAACCAAAAACAATTTTGGGTCTTTACTTGTAGTTTTATTCTATCAATTTTAGCACACTACAGTTGTACAGTCATAATTGTAAATAAATTTAGAAACTCGTATATTTTTGAAGCACGGATTTGTATTAGAGATTGGCAACGACTGAACTAATCATTCACTTTAACGACTCATAAAGATTACCACCACAGCACTCCGTGCACCCCATAAGCTACTCAAACTCAAATAATCAAACAAATCGTGAGAATCGATTCCTTTTATGAAATTAAATCGATTCACTAGAAAAAATCGTATTGCCCACCTCTTATCTGTATAGGTGTGAAACATAAAAGTTGGGCGTGGTGGAAAAGAAAAAATTAGAAGCGTTTGAGATGTGATGTTATAGGCCTCTGATGAATATACCATGGATATAAAAGGTTAAAAATGAGGAGTTATTATACAGAGCAGGAGAACAGAGGGCGCTATATAATGGTAGAACATCTTCTTAGACGTAACCAAGCGGCGTGGTCTAGTGCTTTAGATTGTTGCTTAGCATTCGGGAGGTCACCGGTTCGAACCTGGGTGCGGCTGCTCTGGTCCAAGTTTTCTGTGGCTTCCTTGGATCATTTAGACAAATGCTGGGGCAGTAATATTCCACAGATAATCTTTCACTTCTCTTCTGTTTTCATTTCGTCCATCTCATCTTTCTCTCCCTAACCACCACCACCCACCCAATTTTTTTTTATAAGATCTGAAGGGCTAGTTAAATACATATTAAAAGCAGAAACGGAAGTATAGAAAGACAGACGTAGGCCTAGAGAAATGCTAAAATGGCTCATGACAGGAAGAAGTGTAGGGGAGTGTCCAACCAGTTTGCTGACTGACGACCCTATCTATGATATGATATTGAAATAAGATGGTGATTAATTAAAAAACCAATTTCATAATTACTGAAATAGAACAAAAACAATATCAATCAGATCATTATAAATATCAATCAGATCATTATAAATATCAATCAGATCATTATAAAGCCAATGAAATGTAGAACTGTTGCAATTTTTCTTGGTCCTTTAAGGTCGTTGTTGGAAAATATCAAATGGATTTAAAGTAAATAAATACGAGCCCGCATATAAAACAAAAGTTTTAAATCGTGTATTATTTTACGCGGATTATGTGGCAGAATCGCAATAATTGCATCTGAAGAGAGAAGTCGTCTATTTGTAGCGCAAACAGCTGAATGTATGCATTGCCTTGTTCTGTTGGTTTGTGATATGTGGGTACCGGTTACCCGTAGTCTTGCTATTGTTTTTATTAGATAGTGGCCCATCTGGGCCGCGTTGCGATCTGTTCGAACGTGTTCGTCGTTCTGTATATAAGTCCGTTCGGTTGTTCGTGCTTGGCGCACCTCGGTCTTATCGGTTGCGATCTTTGTGCGCCTAGATGGGTGGTTTGGCAGGGGACGCGCGGCGGTACGAGCGGGCCTCCGCGCCGTATTCAATATTTTTATCAGATTTGTGTATTCTCACGTTCTCTCCGGCTTGAAGCTGAATGTGCGATAACTCGACGTTTCGTCCTTATCTTCTTGCAGTTTGTTTGTTGAAATTAATTCGAGACTGAGCCGGGAGATCGCTCATTAATCAGGTCTCCGCGCGACGTCGAGTCAACTTACGTCTGAATGAGCGACGATAATCAAATTACGCACCTGCAGGGACGATACACTTCCGTAACAGACAACAAAAAAAGAAATATACTTGAGTTTCTTTAAAATTTATTACATCGGTACTGTTGAAGCGGCTTCTATAAGCGAAGATTGTGCTTTATAAAATCAAAGTGTTCACTGCAAATGCTATAAAAGTTTCCCTGATTTATTACCGAATATTTAAAGTGTTCTAATTTCTCGTTTCTTCACCTGAGATGTTTCGTAAAATTCGCATTAGAGCCTTCTATTATATTATAATATCGAAGTTCCAATGACTTACTGTTTCATACAAAATAATGTAACAAAATTAAAACACACAACGTAAAATTACAAAATATTTATGATCGTATATGCCAAATCCTATTGGCCATATTCACAAAAATTAGCGTCATTCCATTCAATGGTTGCTTAATGTTCATTTATCTAAAGAAATCTTCAATACAGAATTAAACAAAATCTATACAATAGCAGAAAATAATGGTTACTGCAAAAATTTAATTACAGGACTTCTAAATAAAAAAATTAATTAAAAAAAAACATTAAATCTGGTTTACCCACATAATAAACAGAATAAATACAAATCATTTACCTCACTCACATTTTTTGACAATATTTCTAAAAGAGTTGGGAAAATATTAGAAACAGACAGTGAAAGTCTAGTTACATATAAAACAAATATTTCTTTAGGAAACAAAATTAGAAACAACAAAGATAAAACAGATAAAAACTCAAAATCAGGAGTTTACAAGTTAAAATGTGGATATTCCGAAAAGGTCTACATTGGACAGACGGGTAGATCTTTTCAAGAAAGAATAAACGAACACCTCGAAGCTTACCAACAACAGAAGACACACTCCACCTATGCAGAACACCTTATATCAGAAAATCATCATTTCGACAAAAAATTTTGAAATTCTTCACACTATTAATAAAGGTCAAAAATTAAATTCTTTGAGATATTAGAAATTAACAAACATAACAAAAGTAACATTATCTTAAATGATCAAATAGTTAGTAACACACCCTTACTTAATCTTAACTGTAAATATAAACATACCCCACCCTAGATTTAGTACCTATATAGACATTAATAAAATAAAAATGGAAACTACAATTTTCTTCTATAACACATTCAGTTAGTACTGTTTATTGACTAAACTTATATATTGATAAATATGACGCAAGGTGATATTTCAAAGAAATTTAAATAGTTTTCATTTTATAAATTTATAATATAATATTTGTGTATCATATTGTCTATTCTCAAAATTAAGAATTTCTTTTGTTTCTAAACAGCTTTGATTTGATGATCCTAATGACTAAACACCTTCAGGTTTTTTCAGAAAGAAAAATTATTATTATAGTTGAATGTATGCAACTAAATTTATTAGTACAACGAAATTTAAACAGTAACAACTACCCTACTTATGAACTTTTATTGTAAATTACTACATTTTGCCTTCATCAAGTACCTAACCACTTAACAAAAATTGTCACCGAACTTTAATTACATTTGTCAATCAATTTTTATACACTCTACTCTTATGTTATTATTGTACAAGGTCCTTTGATGACATGTGCTCCTGATGATGGTAAAGATATGAATCTAAGCTCGTTTTTAGAAGATTTCCAACATAAATGCGCAGGTATTTACACAAACAAGATCACGAAGAAAGATGTGCTTACGCCTAAATTATATCGCTAAACTGTTGTATTATTCAAAAACATGGTTTTACTTGTCCAAGCCTTTATGTCCATATTCGGGACTAAGCGAGATGTGAACAATAGTAGTTTTCTTGGTTTCGCAACAGAAAGACAACCATCGACAATTTCAGAAAGCGTCTCGAGTGGATAAACATTTACATACGTTTTAATGTTCAAAATTAATATGTGCAATACATTCGTATATTACTTTACCGTTGATTCGTCCTGTGGCAAAGATGTTTAAATTAATGGTCAGTAAAGAAGACTATGTTATATATAAAAGAATCTCTTATCGTATTTCTCGTAATCTGCTAGATTATCACCTATTTGTCCCTGCGACCTACACTATAGTGCAAAGCCGGAGGGTAGAGCGTAAGGCCCTCTTCAACCATCTTGCAGGAATAGTGGGAATGAGTGGGTGGTGTGGTTAGGGAGAGAAAGAGGAGACGGACGAAAAGAAGACAGAAGAGAAGTGAAAGATTATCTGTGGAATATTACTGCCCCAGTATTTGACTAAATGATCCAAGGAAACCACAGAAAACTTGGACCAGAGCAGCTGAATCCGGATTCAAACCGGTGCTAAGCAATGATCTAGAGCACTAAACCACGCTACTCGGTGTCCAACTGGATCACCTTTTCTGTTTTAACTTTTAATCTTCCTTACCGCACTTGTCTGTCTTTGTTTCCTGCATACACCCACCATAATTTATGACCTCACCTACAGTTCCTATATTCTTCTCAATACCCAGCTATATTCTAACCATCTCTGTCCTTATTTCGCCACCTCTACCGTTCTCTATTTCTTCCGCTTCTTACTACCCTTAAGTTAAAAACTTTTTTTGTGTTCCATTTCCACCAGCTACTCGTGCTGGTGGGCGGGCAGTTCCTCCGCCCTACATTGTAGTGCAAAACCGGAGAATAGGGCGTAAGGCCCTCTTCAGCCTCCTTGCAGGAATCGAAGACAGAAGAGAAATGAAAGATTATCTGTGGAATATTACTGCCCCGGCATTTGCCTGAGTGATCCAAGGAAACCACAGAAAACTTGGACCAGTTAGTTAGCCCAATTCACCACACCGCATCAATTCACCGCACCATGCTCGTTATATATTATAGATATTGTAAATAGTTCTTTAATGGACGTATTAACAATTCTGTAATTCTTTAATAAACAAATACCTGCAAAACTTTAATTAGGATTGTCAGGAAGTTTGACGTGATATACCACAGAACATCAAAGTCCGCTCCAATTTATCGTTACGTTTATCCGCCTCTGCGAAAGCATCGGCGTTTTTTGCGCAAAAGTCCTGCCTGCTCCTTGCGGATTGCCGTTATATAAAAATACGCATTCGTACGTATAAATAAATCCTTTTTAAGCGATTAAGTCGGCTGTTTATCTTGTCGCCCAGTTTGTACTGAACACATGGCGTACAGTAAACTGGGCACGAACAGTCACAAATCTTCCAGGTGGTGATAAATACCTGAGGACAGGCGAATACAAATCGAGAGGCAACTGAATCAGTTAACAGGTGCTCGGTTGTTGTATAGTGTCGTTTATGTTATTCCTCGCCTAAAACAACAGCAACGGCCTGCCTATCTCTGAACGACAAACGGTACAATACATAACACTTTTGTACATACGTCGATCGATTCGGCCGCTGTCGACGCTGCTAATGTACCGGTAAATTTCGGTAATTGATCGGTTTCGATGTAAATTACAAAATTTCGCAGAGAAATAACAAAAAATATGCAATACACTTTGTTGATAAGTTCGGAAGTCGTTCACCAGTTTCAGGCTAATTTGAGTAAATCGTACAGAACGCTTATAATACTGTGGGGACATATGTCGTCCCACTATCTTATTTTTCATATTCATTTTTGAAAATTGTTTTGTATAAATTCTATGTATTGAATTAGCAGATACTTGATGGATGTCTAACATATTGAAATAAATACACAGTTTATAACTTCCACAATTTATTAAATAAACTTAACACGTGTTTCGCCAACACTGTGGCTTCTTCAGAAGTACAAAATTTACTTAAAACTACCTAAGAGTAGATGTCTATAAATAGGGTGGTGCATCCTTATTAGAGTGAGGGAAAATATTTAATAGTGGTGAGGGGTTTATATCTACTTGGTCATTAAGTAATATGTCTGTATTAAACTTTTATTTTCAATGTATAAAATTTTTAGATCTAAATTAAATACTTATTATGGTTATCTTCTAATACATGTTTGGCACAGTTAGAATCGGTTTTTTTGTTTCTATATGATCTAAAATGTTCGTTCAGACGAATTCTACAATTTCTTCCCGTCTGACCTATATAAATTTTTGAACAAGAACCGCAATTGAGTTGATATATGCCTGGTTTTGATAATTTCTCTCCTTTGTCTTAATTATTCTTTAATGTATGCTAAGGTTATTATTCGTTTTGTATGATACATTTATATTGTTGTCTCTGAGAAATTTATTGATTGTTAGTGATGGTTTCCCTATATATGTTAAAAGTTTGAATTTTTTATTTGTGTTATCTTTAGTTTTAAGTAAATTTTGTACTTATGAAGAAGCCACAGTGTTGGCGAAATACGTGTTAAGTTTATTTAATAAATTGTGGAAGTTATCAACTGTGTATTTATTTCTATGTAAATATTTTGTATAAAGTTACTAACACCCTTGAACATACCTTTTCTACAAACTTGCTTTCTACTGTCTTACCTTTTTCAATTCTCAGAAACAACTTTTGTTTCTTTCATTCACAAACACAAACAAATCAAAATTTCTATTCTTTCGTTGCCGATCGACTGTAACAGTCAATCATAAAAAGTACCTTTACCCGATCCCTAATAAAACAACCGCTTCTTGTCTCGATACCCTCTATATTTTTTAATGATATAACATTCACTGCTTGCATGCTAACTTTCTATTATATTGAATTAACACTTCTTCACCGACCGCGATAAATATAACCATTGTGCACATTTTTTATTCAACAGTCAATTCAATTCAAATCATCCTTTTATTTTATTTTTTCAATATTAACAGTTCTGTAAATAAACCACATAAATCAACATTCATCAGTTTTCATCAATTCAACGTATTAAATCATCCGCAACACCTCAACGTAATTACCTGCCGTTATAACGTACCAAATGAGTAAGTCCCAACAGAACCTTACGCATATTTTTTTTTATATCATACTCCTGATAATGATAATTGATGTAAAGAATCAAAATTCCCTGGTTTTTCCTGTATAATAAGGAAATAAAGTAAGCAATACGGAAAATCGGCTGTTGAACAAATAAATTACAAGAGAAAGAATTGTATTTACAGTTTTAATAACAAAATACAGATCTGTTCTTGTTTTCTCATTACCACAGTAAGACAGTTGCTTTTTAGTAAATATACTCATAAAAACGAAATAATCTGTCATTTCCTTTTTGATTGTATTATAAGTAGATATAGATACATATTATTATTAACAATTACTAAAAACATTAAGTGTAGCGTGTACTTTCACACTGTTTAATGAATTTATGAATGAAAATACCCTTCGATATGTAATAACCGAGTTTTGTATACACTTAAATTAACATATAGTGATGCGTAAAAACAGTTTGATACTAATCGAGAAAAAGCTGATTCATCAACACAAGACTCAAGATGGAAGATGAATTGAAAAAGGCAAAGATTAAACCTGGAAGGAATGCTTATTTGTTAACAAAAATAATCTTTAAAAACAACAGTGTACGAGTGCTACTATATTATCTTAACATAATAAGTATAAATAATTATATGTTTTACTAACAAAAGAGGTGCTGCAGAGCTGCATGATTACCACCAGAAAAAGATATTTACGTATTTTTGCGTCCTAATTACTACAATTAATTAATATAATAATTTAGTGTATCTACACTAAGTACGTTGTCTTTTATTGGCGACTAGTAAACCAAATGAACGTTCTGCGTCATTGGCCGAGAGCGTCGCGGTATACTTAACTGGACGACAAGATTGGATCTGAAATCCAATGCAGCGCAAGATATTCGTTTAAATTGGATCCTTTACGCTAGCAAACGTACCCACCACTCCATACTACAGAAACAGTTGCTAGCATAAAGCAGCGAATTAAACGGGTAAAACTGTGCTGCACTCGAGCCAATTATCGAGGTCAATTAAGGTACATTTCTCAGTCGACGTTGGCCAGCGCAGATAACATTATTAATTATGTGTTTATCGCTATCAATAATTAGTTTTAGAATGGTACACAAATACTCATGATTCTAACTTTGATAACAATAACACAATGAAAGAAGGAAGAAAATATATACGCGTTTTTAAATCAAACTCCTAAACACTAGCCTATGGCCCCACCGCTTTTAAAGGTCTACATAAGACAATTAATGAAAGCGTTATTGATTCAAACGCTAAGAAAAATTCGTTTCCAGAACTTTTCATAATAATTTAAGATAAATACCATTAAGTACACCATTATGTAAATTTGCTAAGATGGTTGGTAAAATTAAAAGTGGCGGCGCCATTGATTAACTATCAAAAATTTATTGGATAAGAACATGATTCGAAGGAAATTTGAAATTATTATTTCATCATTTCTAGTTGCCGAAATGAGGTGTCACAACCAAAAGCGGCAGAAGGCGGTGCGCTGCTTTACCAGCTGATACAATGTAGAATCTTTAAAATCGGCGGCAGTGGCAGCGACGGCACAATAAATGAGAATGTGACAAATAATGTCGCTGACGGGGACAGGAAACATCATAAACTACGAGTGTTGTATATCAAACGGGGCCATTAATCTTGTCGACACTAGCGCCAAGAGCGGGCGTCCGTCGCGGCGGGGGTGCCGAGAACTAGTCGTGCGAACTGCATATTGAGCTTATAATAATACTAATAATAGTACTCGACGCTACTACGGTATACATTGTGTGTATCTGTGTGTGTGTGTGTTTAGCGAACGGGCCGCGCGTTATAACAGCTAAATGCAACGTACATATAACGGGAGTTTAAGATACGGACCCGAACGTTGTGATTTATTGTCCTCGCAAACGCAGTTAACCTAAAGGGTCCTCGCCAACATCAGTCAACCGGCGCGACGTACGGCCGCACTAGCCTATAATGCCTAATCATTTGAAATACGACGAAAACGACGACGACAGCGACGGACCAAATGCTCGCATTTTGACTACGAATATCACCATTTCATCACTACATATAATAATGTGCTACAATAGGCAGGTTCATAAATTAAATCGGTGGAGCTATATCCTCTCATGATATCACAATATATAATATATATAAAAGATTTGGGTCGAATAAAGAAGTCATCGTGGAAACAAACGCTTATTTTGGGGGCATTGAGAAATCTTATTATTTAGAAAGAAGATATTAAATAGAAACACGATGGACTAAATGTATCGAGCTAAAAGTAGATTACGTAGAAAAATAAAATTATTTTTTAGCAAAAAACTGATGTTTTCCTTTAAAAGTCACGAACTTATCAAACCACCCTCGTAGACACGCAAATCATTTGGTCAATTTATAGAAATTACCAAATCTGGATCGCGATTTCGAACTTATTAGTTCTCATCAGCACACCATAGATAGCTTCGATAAATATATAAACGTCGGTAGTACTTTCTTACAGCCTATTGCATTTATTTTGTGCCACGATAAAGCGCGAGAACTTTAATTGAAATAACGATGTGACATTTAAAACAAATACCCTTTATCGCACATGAATTACTTTATTAGGCACCTACTATGGTACATTAATTATTGAATTGTTCCACTTAATCTCTCTAATATGATAATATGAGATGTGATTTATTTGAAATAGTTCAATTAAAACGCAAATGCTAAATGCTACTATACTACATAACAGGCTCATTTCCACCGTGGTCGAATCAAGATGAGTTATCCCATTAAAGTATTGTTACAAATTATAATAATTTAATGAATTGTTATTACATATGTGAATCTGTAGAATCATTTTATAATGTTATTGTTTACTTACGAGAGATAATTAGTACGTATGTAATTTTCATATAGATACGTGATGCTTATTAAAATACAAAAATTTGTTCGAATCAAGTGCGCTAATTCTTTATTGTTAATGTGCCACATTAAAACGGAAGTACTGTAATTTTTGGTCTCTTTCGAACAGTATGTAAATTGCTACGGCTTATAAAATGTATAATTAATTGCTTTGTATCTTGGGAATTATCGGTTAGATCATGCTAGAATTTTATATTCGAAGGGCGATAGGTGTAAAGCAAATATCATAACATTCTAATCGCCCGAGTTAATAAAACATGAAACAAATTAAGAAACGAAACAACATTTTGTTCTCGGTCAAAAATATCAGATGTGCATCGCAATTTTGATTTTATTAGATCTCAACAGTACAGCATACATAGCATCAATAAATTACTGATTTTTTTTTGTTTAGATTTAACTCGAGGTGGGAAAACCTTACATAGGCACCCCCTGAAGGGGGATAGTGTCAGATTCTTACTGACTAAAAACCCACCAGTAAGAATCTGACACTACCCCCCTTCAGGGGTGCCTACGTAAGGTTTTCAAAATCAGTAATTTATTGATGCTACGTACTTACAGTGCTTTACACCTATCGCCCTTTGAATATAAAATTCTAGCATGATCTAACCGATAATTCCCAAGATACAAGGCAATTATACATTTTATAAATTACTGACCAAACCGAAGCTGTTCCATAAAAGGAAGTCTATTTAATATCGTATTAAAGGCAGTATTTCGCCATCTCGTTTCAAGATCTTCAACTTTTCGAAACAACTAAGTTTATTACCATGCCATACGAACTAAGATTTAGTTAAGGATTCGATGGTATTTAAGTAATAACCTACAGTTCTAATTTTAACACTCTTCAAACCCTTCTTGATAACCCTAAGGATAAAATTCCTTTTTTAGAAAAGTCAGAGATATATGAAATTGATTGTAAAAACTGTAATAAGAAATATGTTAGACAAACCAAATGCTCTTTTCAAGTTAGGTTCAAAGAGCATTTAGCTCACGGTAGGTTTGATAAAACAGGGAAATTTATTGTTGCCCAACATATTCTTACTGAAAATTATAGTATCAGTATTGGCAATCTAAAATTAGTTAAGGAAATTAAAAATAATTACCTACCCGATAGTTTTAAAAGTAGGTATATTTATAAAAATAACTTAAGCTATCTTAACAGTTACAAAAGTCCTATTCATAATTCTCCGCTATTTAGTTTAACTTAATTTGATTAGTTATTGTTTTGTAAGGTCCACTGAACATTGCAGTTTAGACTACGAAGATATCTACTCGACAAACTAAAATTAATCGATGCTCCCAATAGTGCATTAATGAGATCTAATAAGATCGAAATCGCAATCCACATCTTCTGCTAACTTCGATACATTTTTGACTAAAAACTAAATGTCGTCGTAGATTTAGTTTCTTATCGAGATTTCTTCGTGAAACCCAGTCAAAAAAATTAGACTATGTTTCAAAAAGTTTTTATTTAACTTATATATACTTATGTAACAAATACAATTCGTACAAAAAATAGTCAACTCAAGTAAGACCAAGGAACTTCATTAGCTGGTTATAATTATGAAATTCCACTTTCATATAGGTACTTAAGTAAAAATTAAAAAAGCAATCAAAGCAAGAAATACCAACTGATTTGTGATAATTTTTAACGTCACAGTTACTGAAATTTTCTTTTTCTTTTCGTCGTAACGATAAGATAAATGAAATACCAAATGTAAATCTGTCGAGAATAAGTTATCATTGAAAAGAAAATTTACGTATTTTGCATTATTCAAAAAAGAAGGAATTAAAATCCTTATTCGTCTAAATATTAAGATCAAAGATCTCTCATTTCGAACGCGTCCTACCAAGTAGGCACAACGAACCGATAGCCATATCCCACGATAAAAATCCAACGGAATCAACAGTGTAATTCAATGCCGGTAGGGGTATTAGCCCTCGGAGTAGTTGTTTCTGTTGATTCCATATTTATATTTATATTTATTTTACATTATTCTGAATGGTGAACTTTGTTTAAGAAGAGATGTTTACTAAGAGTTATTTACAAAGTTTGAATTTTTACTCTGCCAGTGATATTATCACAAATAATGCTGAAGACTTAATAAACTATTATGCTTATGATTTCGAAGAATCATTAATTAAGGGGACAATTCACTTCTGTGGTTATGCTTATATTAACTCTTACAATACAGAATGTCCATGAAAACCAGATATCTTCGTGAAACCCAGTCAAACATGAAATACCACAGTTAGCAATAAATATCAACAGATGGCGACTTACTGACTTTAATACGATATTGAAACAAATTTGCTGCAGTTTACATGATGGTATGGATACAAAAGCTATGTGATTAGGTTTATACACTATGCATATATTAATAATTGTACGAAGTGAGTTGTAGCGTATTATTTTTTAAAGAAAGTCATTTAGGGAACTGTTCCAAAGAAGCATTATGCATGAATTTATCAAAAGTCGACGTGCGTTTTAGTCGCAATGCATCCTGCATTTTACGTGCATTATGTTGGTGCAATTGAATGCATAAACGCGTTTGTTCTCTTATCGCAACGGAAAACAGATATCAGTGATATGAAAGGAGAACACGTAGGAAGGTGCATTGTCATTTAAAGCAACAACTGTCACACTTCGCCATAAACGAACGTGAACCATATGCTTCTACACACACACACACACATACCTACATTTATTATACACTCGTGTATCTAAAATCTATTATATTGTATAAATATTCAATCATCTATTTATGTATACTGTAATCAAAATAAATATTAACGATAGTGCTTTATTATTACAAATTATTCTATCAGAAACTACTCCAATATAAATATTTTACAATATAGAAGTGTCCAACGTTATAATTTTTATTGATTAATAATTTTAGATTTTCTCGGTGATTAGTAGTCGATTCTACTTCCATTGGCTTTTATTTTGTGCCAATGTTTCGTAAGTTTCGCAGTTCACTTCTTCAGGGCAGATCTGAATTTATAAATAGTAGTATAAGTGTATTTTAATAAAATACTTTGCAATAATTCACTAACTTTTATTGAAATTTTTTGATAATTGTTTTTGCCGAAAGCCATTATCAAAAGTAAGGGTTAGTATTTTTTAATCCTTTACTCTTGACAATGTTCTTTAGTCGAACAATTGTCAGAATTTTTCAATAAAAGTTAGTAAAATATAGCAAAGCGTTTTATTAAAATCCAAAATATTTTCTTTTCTTATAATACAAGTGTTCTGTATTGGTTATGATTATTATATATACAGTAGACCAAACTGATTTCGGTTAATCCCAGTTTTTTTTTTTATAAAATAGAAGTTTAGATTACATATTTCATTGCAGATTGGCTTAGAAGCACTTATGAAATTTGCTATTATCACATATTTATTAAAAGAAAAGATAGAACAAATGGTTTAATTATCAATTCAATTAAACCGCAATGAAATCCCAGACGTTTTTCGAGGATTACCAGACGCGTTAAGAACACTACTTATCGTATCGATGTGGTGTTGTATTCCGGGCTTTTTGGCCTGAAGATGTCATCAGCGAAGTTCGGCGAAACGTCTGGAAGAATCAAATTCCACGGACCACGGCCAAAAATCCCGGAATACAACACCACATCGATATACGCCGGCCGTGAAAGCCTAAGAACTACTTATCGTATGTTTCGTATAATACGAATTTTCCGTTAATAATCTGGATTGTACTATATATATATAGGAAAAATTTTAGTAATCCATTTCCGGTTATACCAAAAAAAGCCTAACGTTTCATTTTTAAAATAAAACAATAAACCAAAATCTTAGAAAATTTTTAGGAAATTAGTTTTCGACTTTAAAAGCTGTTATCTTGGAATCTTGCTCCCTACGTGGTCCCTTGGTTGGAGGTGATCATCTGTTTGACCCAACAATAATTCCTAAGAATGTCTAGCTCTGTTACCGGCGAAACATTGGAAAAATAGCTCCAACTAAGGATCCACATTAGAAGGAGGATTTCAAAACCCGGGAAGCCTAACGCCATCTCCTCGATTACGAAACCTTGGAGATTTGTCTTCATTAGGTACCTATTAAAGATTACTAATCAAGTAACAGTAACACAATGGATATTGATTCCACTTATTCGGAAACTCAAGACTAAATTTTCCGTTAGATAAAAGGAACTACAAATAATATATAGGTAGGAATAAGTACATCATCTAAATAAAAATAATAATATTATTACGAGAGCAAAAATAATACTACATAATAATAATAAGTAAATTATAGTCGTAGCATAATCGATGGCATGTCGATAAAGAGTCTTTAAAAAGCAATGACAGCTTTATAACCTGTTGAATACTTCTGTTCCATACTATGGCAATTTGCACGTTGTCGAAGTGTGGTTGTTATAATAAAACTCAGTGCCTTTTCACCGAATACAATTTCACTATCGTGTGGCATTGTTTTCTCAACCTGCGCGGCACCTGGACAACCAACATGTTCATGTCCAAGAAGCGTAGGCTATAGAAGTCAACGGGCACACACATACACAAATAAATCTGTGTATATAAATATATACAAATATATATACCAACAGGTACCAACTACCTACGATCTGATACGACTGCGCATGTATTATTTATTTATTTCGTCTTATCTGGTATCGGTTGTCACCCGTTTTTAAACTGGCTACCCACCACCACAACCACAACCATCGACACAGCACCAGATACCACCGATACCATGGTACACCGTAACAACTACTATTCTAGATCACCCAGAAAAAAAATCCACACGCAGCGCAGTCACAAACGTATTATGGGAAATGGTTGTTTGAAATTGAGAATTGGACACTAATGTCGATCCATTTTCAGTTGAAATTTAAATTGTGTCACAAAAAATTAGACTATGTTTCAAAAAGTTTTTATTTATATATACTTATGTAACAAATACAACTTGTACAAAAAATAGTCAACTCAAGTAAGATCAAGGAACATCATTAGCTGGTTATAATTATATTTCGCATTGCCGTTCTCGAATTACATTATTACACTTGTAGTACCAATTTTTAGTGAGCTCCTAGGTGCACGATTTTTGAAGAGAACTGTATGTCCCACCGGTTCCACTCCAGTTCCTTAGCCAGATCTCTATTGGAGTCATTACAATTTTTCGTGCGCTCCTTACAGGTTGCTGGAAGTGCAGTGCAGTGATAGTGGGTGTTTGGTTAAGTTTTGATTTTTAAGTTAAAAATGTCAAATAAGAAACGAAAGCTGAAACAACTTTTAACTGAGCTATTGAACAGCACAAGTAAGTTTTTTCCAGTTTTTTCAGGTATCAACTTTTTCAACAAGGTTCTAAGACTCAGGGTCGCGCCCTGTAAAACGTAATTTTTACGTTTCTTAATCAGACTTCCTTATGGAATCTGTTCGTTTTAAACAAAATATTCCCTATGGAATATTTTCGTTAGTGTTTTCAGTCTCTACTGAAACATTGTTAGCCTGTTATTCAGGGTCGCTACCTGTATCTCAGATTTCCTTATGGAATCTGTTTCTCAAAAATATTCCTTATGGAATATTTTACAGGCAGTTGTTCAGGGTCGCACCCTGTACAACGTACTTTACGCCTTTTTTGATCAGATTTCTCAATGAAATCTGTTTTCATATATACATGTATATTCCTTATGGAATATTTTACAAGGCCGTTCTTCAGGATCGCTACCTGTAAAACGTATTTTTACGTTTTTTGATCAGACTTCCTTATGGAATCTGTTCGTTTTAAACAAAATATTCCCTATGGAATATTTTCGTTAGTGTTTTCAGTCTCTACTGAAACATTGTTAGCCTGTTATTCAGGGTCGCTACCTGTATCTCAGATTTCCTTATGGAATCTGTTTCTCAAAAATATTCCTTATGGAATATTATACAGGCAGTTGTTCAGGGTCGCACCCTGTACAACGTACTTTACGCCTTTTTTGATCAGATTTCTCAATGAAATCTGTTTTCAAATATACATGTATATTCCTTATGGAATATTTTACAAGGCCGTTCTTCAGGATCGCTACCTGTAAAACGTATTTTTACGTTTTTTGATCAGATTTCCTGATGGATTCTGTTCAACAATATTTCCTTTGGGATTTTTTTTTATACAGCTTTTATGCTGAATTATGTAACCTTGGTTACTACGATCGCAACTTGTTTATATAACGAGGCGTCTAGTCGCTGAAGTGTTTATAAACATGTGCCCTGTTTATACTGATTACGCTACAAGATCGAACAGTGATCAAATTATACAGTCACTAACAAAAATCATTGAGACGTTTGTTCGTCTTATTTAGAGTGCAAACAGTCCTGTTTTTCCGCATGATGTTTCTTACCTCTGGAACATCTTCAACATTGTTTTGCATTTTCTTTCAGATGAATCAGATTCTGAAATTTCCCGAACAAATAGTGATGATGAGGACGTTGAGATGAACTATCCTCTCGCTGACTTGGCATCATCATCTCAATCCTCTCAAAAACAACTTTCAACGGAAAAAGAGGGACCAGAAGTCCATCCGGACATTTCCGATCTTTTATCTTCCTTCCTTACCAAAGGATTAGATAAAGAAATACGCAAACAAACTATTGAAAAATATCCTCCTTTAAAAGGCTGTACCGCTTTAAAGCCACCTGCTTTAAACCCAGAGATAAAGTCATGCATAAATTCAGCCACTTTGAAACAAGATGAATTTTTAACAAAACTACAGAGTCGAGTAGCCGCAGTTTTAAGCTCCCTGGCTATTCAATTTAATAATACGTACGATTCTTCACAAAACCCATCTGAATCAGATCACCAGGAACTAGAAAAACTAGCTGATCCGATTAGGTTTATTGCGGATGTATTTTACTCGCTATCAATTCATCGACGTTTTTTAATTGTGCCTTCTTTGGATAGCTCTGTTAAAGAAGCTTTGGAAAACTGTCAGATTGACTCCCTCCTGTTTGGGAATAAATTCCTGGAAAATCTAAAAATATCTAAGAGGCTAAGAAGTTTGGCGCTTCCCTCAAAAGGAAATTCGTTTCCACAAGACCAAAACAACCCATCCACACCAAACCTGCTTCATCTGTCAGTATTCAGACATCCAATACATCTGTAAGACGAAGACCTAATTTTTTAGCCTCACGTCGGCTCCCTCAGAAAGGCCGATACAGAAAAGAAGAGGGGGGAGGTCCAAGGAAGCACCAGTACCACCACTAATCCAGGTACCCCAAAAATATGCTGGTCAATTATATAAACATTTAGACAAGTGGTCACAAATTACAAGGGATTGTTTTTTCACGACCATAGATCTTAAAGACGCATACTTTCTTGTGCCAATCCGTAAGAACTTCAAAAGATATCTAACGTTTCAGTTTAAAAACAAGTTTTATAACTTCAACTGCCTTCCATTCGGACGATGTACAGCACCTTTTGTTTTCACAAAGCTCCTAAAACCAGTATTAAGATACTATAGAACAAATGGCATTATTTGTGTAATTTACCTGGATGACATACTTATAATAAGCAAAACTAAAACAGAAGCAATAACGGAATCCCTATTCGCTAAAACCTTTTTAGAATCACTCGGATTCATTATAAAAAAAAAAAAAAAAGTCCACTAGTACCTGCGCAACAGTACACATTTTTAGGATTTAGGTTCAATTCTAGACTTCTATTAATGTCATTACCAGAAGAAAAAAAGGCTAGCATTCTGGAAGACATTTTTAAAATTTTACTGAGAAATAGTATTTCCATACAGAACTGTGCGCGGTTAATAGGGAAATTAGTAGCGGCGTGCCCAACATTATTATATGGCTGGGTCTACCTAAAGGTTTTAGAACGAAACAAATACTTAGCCTTAAAAAGCAAAAATCAAAATTACAAAAGAAAAATTAACATTTCAGAATCCATGAAAACTGATCTAAAATGGTGGGTTCAGTCCATATCCAATAACAAAGGTGTATGCATATCACCAAACAGAGACTTTGCTTTAGAATTTTTTTCGGACGCCTCCCCATTCGCATGGGGGGCATTTTGTAACAGTAAATCAACTCACGGATTCTGGAACAAATCGCAATCTTCCCACCATATAAATTATTTAGAGTTACTAGCAGCCTTTAATGGTATCAAATCATTTGCAAATAATATCACTAATGCCTTTATACTTGTACGTATCGACAACACTACAGCAATATCCTGTATTAACCGCATGGGCAGTGTTCGTTTTAATAATTTAAACAAGATTTCCAGAAATCTGTGGAAATGGTGCGAATCTCGTAACCTATTTGTTGTAGCATCATATATTAATACTAAAGACAATATTTTAGCTGATAAAGAGTCGCGGCCAGTCAGTATTGAGACAGAATATGAGTTATCTAAAGAGGCCTTTCAAACAATTTGCTCCCAGTTTGGTACACCTACCATAAATTTTTTTGCAACCAAATTAAACACAAAATGCAAAAGGTATATTCCTGGAAACCTGACCCGGATTCCCTTACAGTTGATGCATTCACTGTGTCTTGGGAAGGAGCATTTTTTTATGCTTTTCCGCCATTCTGCTTAATCATTAAGTGTTTGCGGAAAATCATTAACGACAAAGCTAAGGGAATTTTGGTGGTACCACTCTGGGTCGCTCAACCATGGTATTCCATGTTTCAAAAGCTTTTAATAAGGAAATCTATTCTGTTACAACCAAGTAAAACATTGCTTCTCTCCCCTTTCAGACATAAACATCCTTTATGGAAACACCTTACCCTGGAGGCAGGAGTTTTGTCAGGAAATCATTTATCCATAGAGGAGTTCCATCTGTAGCAATTTCACATATAATATCCTCAATTGCAGAATCCACATTAATCCAATATAACAGTTATTTTCAAAAATGGTGGAACTTTTGTCGATCCAAATTTCAAAATCAATACGATTACTCACTAGACAGGACAATTTCCTTTTTAACTCAACAATTCAATTTTGGCGCTTCTTATGCAACGATAAATTCTCAATATTCTACACTATCATTTGTTTTTTCAATTGAGGACAAAGACAAAATGATTTATAAACGTTTTCTAAAAGGAACTTACAGACAAAAACCTCCGACACCAAAATATCAGACAACATGGGACCCTTCTATTGTTCTCACATATTTGTCATCGCTTTATCCTTTGTTAGATGTTCCCATATCTAAATTAACCATTAAACTCGTCACACTATTAGCATTAATTACAGGACATAGAATGCAAACACTGTCGAAGATAAGACTCACCAATATCAATACTTTCGATAATCGACTCGAAATCAAAATACCGGATCTAATAAAAACATCAAAATGCAAAAATTTCCAACCGCTGCTAATCATACCGTATTTTCATGAAACACCAGAATTGTGTTTGGCCTCAGTAATCAATGTTTATATAGAACGAACTCGAGCTATTAGATCCAAAGATACAGACCTGCTAATATTAACTTACAAAAAACCCTTTCATCCAGCCTCCACTCGACGCATAAGTAAATGGATAAAAATGGCGCTTAGAGAAAGCGGAGTGGACATTTCCGTTTTTTCTAGTTATAGTACACGTCATGCTGCTACTTCGGCAGCCCACAGGGCTGGTGTATCAATCGAAACAATCAGACAAGCTGCAGGCTGGACAGATAAAAGTCACATGTTTACTAAATTCTATAATCGTCCTTTATGCTCAAATCCGACCACTTTTGCTAAAGGAGTAATAGGTGACTTATCTAAACATTAAGATAAACACAATTGTATTGTTATTCTAACTTTTTATTATTATTATTTTTTTATGTATGTTACTTTCATATATAACCTATTAAGCGTTCTATTTTTTTTGATAAATAAACTTTGTCAGCAGACCTGGATCGTTTATTCCTAAGCTTTAAACATCTACAAGTGTAATAATGTAATTCGAGAACGGCAATGCGAAATATAATTAAAAGATCAATTGACTTACCTTAAGGAAAATTGATCGGAATTATATGAGCATTGCCGTTCGAAGAATTACATCCCACCCGTAACCCCACCCTAACGATCCAGATTTTCTTTTTTCTTGACAAAATTGTAATGACTCCAATAGAGATCTGGCTAAGGAACTGGAGTGGAACCGGTGGGACATACAGTTCTCTTCAAAAATCGTGCACCTAGGAGCTCACTAAAAATTGGTACTACAAGTGTAATAATGTAATTCTTCGAACGGCAATGCTCATATAATTCCGATCAATTTTCCTTAAGGTAAGTCAATTGATCTTTTAATTATGAAATTCCACTTTCATATAGGTACTTAAGTAAAAATTAAAAAAGCAATCAAAGCAAAAAATACCAACTGATTTGTGATAATTTTTAACGTCACAGTTACTGAAATTTTCTTTTTCTTTTCGTCGTAACGATAAGATAAATGAAATACAAAATGTAAATCTGTCGAGAATAAGTTATCATTGTAAGGAACATTTACATATTTTGCATTATTCAAAAAAGAAGGAATTAAAATCCTTATTCGTCTAAATATTAAGATCAAAGCCGTATTCCACGATAAAAATCCAACGGAATCAACAGTGTAATTCAATGCCGGTAGGGGTATTAGCCCTCGGAGTAGTTGTTTCTGTTGATTCCATATTTATATTTATATTTATTTTACATTATTCTGAATGGTGAACTTTGTTTAAGAAGAGATGTTTACTAAGAGTTTTTTACAAAGTTTGAATTTTTACTCTTCCTAGTGATATTATCACAAATAATGCTGAAGACTTAATGAACTATTATGCTTATGATTTCGAAGAATCATTAATTAAGGGGACAATTCACTTCTGTGCTTGTGCTTATATTAACTCTTACAATACAGAAAGTCCATGACAACTTCTAAAATTTATTTCAAAAAAAGAAAGTATTAAAATCCTTTTTCGTCTAATTACAAAGGATCACAGATCCTTTTCACCACTACTAAATGTTATTAATCCTAGGTAATATTCTTTATCCCTCCCCCTTGCTTTTTTCGATTTAATTCTTCCACTTGAAGAAGCCACGGTGTGGCGAAATGATCATTGTGGTCGATAAATCATTTTGTAGCTTAAAACTTGGTGTTTTATTTCTATTTGTGAATAATTTAATGATTTAGAAACATTTTTAGTGTTGAGAATTGTTTTCCTTTCATCGTATTTCTATCGGCTTGGGCGACCTAAATCCGGCCCTGAGTACCTTGCTATAGTTTATACTTCCATGAAGTTATTGTATGAGAAACTAATTATTATTACCCCAACGCAAACTGAATTTATAGCATGATACATCCTATGAGGTTTGTACAAAAAAAAACACCTATGTTATGTATCGTATGTACCTACATAGGTACTTTTTGTATATCGTAAGTTGTTGGGGAATTTGTAATTGAATAAGGAATAAATTTTATCTGAAAATTCCCGTTTAACAACAACCGCAATAAATAAAATCCATCAACATAAATTTTAAAGTTAACTTTCACTGCGATGTCTATCAGAGAAGCTGATTGTGAGGCCAAAGGCCATTATGTGCTTGATTGTAGATAAGGTTTTATAAATACAAAGCCATGATTTATCAGAAATGAGATAAGCTGTAAAGTAAAATACCATATCACCAGGAATTATCACAGAAAATACCAATTACATACATATGTATGTATGTAAAGAAAAAATGTGTTTGTTTTACACATGCATTTCTATATAACTCTGATGTAGGTACATATAACATGAAGGACACTTTTAATGTGTCAGCAAGCAGCAGCCATCGACATCGTGCATAAATTTCTACATTTATTAGGTGTTTATTAATAATTACTTTTTTAATATTCTGCTTTGAAAAAAAGCAGAAACACGCTAAGTAAGAAGAAGTATGAACATAATTAATTCGAGCTATAGTATTATTATTAATTTTCAAAATTCAGAGTTATATGAAACTGAATTGTCTTATTTTGATCGACGACTCCGACTCCGTATAGAAATGGCCAAGGGTACCGAAGCTAATTAATCAAAAATAATAGTATTCTAAAGACGACATTGGTTTGTCGGGATTATCTCTGGGCTTACAAGTCGGTTTTTAGTACATTCTGATCGATTTAATTTTTCTTTTGTGCAATAATTATACCTAACCAAAGACGAATTAAAACACTATATTTTAGCACGGAAAAACCAACAGTCTACTATAGGGTATCTAGAGTAACCATCATCCCACTCCTTATCGTGATCCAATCTTCGCATTTTTTTAAAACTAACTAACCCTTAATGTCTCAGAAGATGACCAACCCATTTCTCCTTTTCCTTATTGACTTCTATAGCGCCCTCTGTCTTCTACTTTTTCCAAATATCTCTTCATTTATAATCAGTTGTTTCATCATCTTCCTATAACGCCACATCTCAACCCGTTTTTCTTTTCTTTTCTTTTCAATTTCGCGCACTGTTCAGGTTTCGCACCCGTACAGAGCCGTACTCCAAATATAAACCTTTGATTTTCTTTTTTGAATTTGTAAAGTAATTTATTTATTCCTGAGAGTTATCTGACTTCCTAAACATCGAAAATCCGTGATTTCATCTACTTTTCCGCTTCCAATACTTATATTATTTCAACCCTACTTTCAAATCCCTTATCTACCAATATTTTTTATTTTATTTTTATTTATTTTAACTCCATAATGCTCTTCTATCAATATCGTTTCCATCTCCTGCTTGCTAGATGTTAATACAGCTACATCATCTGCAAATCTAAGCATAATACTCTTTCGCCCCTGTATATCTATACCGAAAATTGTCCTGTCTTTATTAATATTAATCGCATCTTCGATGTATAGACTAAAAAGTAGCTGCGACAATGTGCATCTTTGTCTAACACCCTTTCTAATATTTACTTCTTTCTCTAAGCTGTTGCTCTAATTCTAAAACTGCCTGTTGCACATTATACAAGCTATAACATATATCACTCTTATTCTATCGCTGTATTTCATCCCTAAATTTTTAATTATTTTTAGCATCATTTTCCATTTAACATTATCTAAAGGGTCAATAAAATAAATAATAATAATAGATAACAAGTTAATACACCTAATAATTTGAGTACCAAAACTTTGGGAATATTTCACAAATTTTATTTCAACACCTCTTTACGAAGTAAAATGTTAAATCTACCTATTTGAAACACTCGAAATCAAAAAATCCCAGAAAAATAATTTGAATCTGGTAAATAACCAAACAGAGTTGAACACTAACAATTCGCCGCTGCTACTAATGCCATAGTTCCCCAATTAATTGTTTTGTTTCATTAATTCAATTATAAAATTTCTATCTTTTCCACATTTTCATTTTGTTCGCATTTTAAGACAGGAAATGCCAGGTGAATAGATAGAATAGACACAACAAAGAGATGTTTTACATTTTCTGCCATCTAGTTTGTACAAAAACAATTCCTTAATTTGCTTATTTTTTGAATATCAAACTAAATAATTTATTTATTTATAAAAGTAACCTAAAATATAGACAACTAAATGTAAATACCTTATCAGATTGCAGCTCCTTAATTTCATTATTTATTATTATAGATAATTATATATTTCCGGTGTAGTAATTAAAAGATTTTTACTTATAATTCAAAGCTTACCACTCACAGTAACTTACAAAACTGAATAAGTTTCCGCTTCGATCGAAATCTTACGTTACTGTTTCTGTGCCTGCCTATTAATTATTCTAATGACCACAAAAACTCTACACTCAAAAATAAACAGTTAATTTAATTTACATTTAAGTAATTTGTTTTTAAATCTCCCACTGTTTTATTTGAGCAAAGAATAGACTCAAATTTTGTATCAAAAACAATTCCAGTTGATAAATATATTACCTCACATAATTAAACTCCAAAAGTTTCATATTACCTACTGATGATTTGAATGTTAATAAAACATTAAATGTACAACAATGATATGTTAAATGATTTAATATGAATGACTACCAACTAACTAAAGCAAATGTCTAATTAAACGAAGTCTAAGATCTCTCACGTAACCAAAATCTTGTAAAGAACCAGTTAGAGTTAAGTTTCATCGATTACCCATTTTATATATAGAGTTGTGTTACTTTTGTGTTCCATAATACTTGCACCCCACAAAGTGTAAACCCAAACATGGTGAAGTTGCTAGGTGCCACATTTATTTAAAACGAGACAGGGCACAGGGTAACGTATTAGAGACTAAAACTTTCCTAAATAAAAATTTGTTCAGAAATTTACGATAAAACCACCAACATACATTCAAACATCCCAACCCAATACGGAAGATTCTTTTCTAAAGTTGCTTAAAACTAATAATCTAGTAAAAAAAAATTCATTTAAGGATTGTTTACTATAAAGTACCAGTACTGCTTAAAAAAATAAAACCAAAATATTGATATGCAAGAGAGGTAACGACAATAGGGTTAGAGGTAATTTAAAAATTACACAACACACAATCTCTGGTCATCAATTTTGCTCTATTAACTATACCAATAACATCAGTTACAAGTTTAAAAACAAATTAAGAAAATTCAACCTTACAGCCATAGAAACCAACAATAAAAATCTAAGAACCTTAGTAGTCAAAAATAAACCAACACAACCACTGGAATTAAAAAGCAGAGTCTATCAAAACTTATTGCAATGATTGTAATGTAATTTACATTGGAAAAAGTGGGAGAGCTATTGAAACTCGATTAAAGGAACATCAATACAGTAAAAAACTTTAAAAAACAGGATTAGCGGAACTTTGTATCAGTTTCAGCCATTCTTTCATTTAAACAAATTCAAAAATATTACATTTCAATATAAATGATAATAGAAGACTATCTCTGCTTGAAAACGTGGAAATTAAAAAAGCTTTGTACAAAAATTTAAACTTAGTCAATAAACAGACATAATATGTCGACATTAGTTTTAAGATTTAGTATAATTACTCTTGATAATAATCGCAGTCCGATCGAAACAATATTGTCGAAAATAAATATTGGTGAAATATTATTCGTTGTTTTTCCACATTTTTTATTTAATTTAAACATGTTTCACAAACGTTGCACTATTGAATCATTTATTTTAAAGTCAGAGGCGTTTGAAATGTGGTATTATAAGGGGAAGATGAAAATAGCGTCGACAGAAGAGGTTATAAATGAGAAGGTATTGGGAAATGTAGGAGAACAGTCAATAAGAAAAATGAAAGGTAGGATATGGTAGGGCACCTTTTCAGACATGAACGGTTAGTTAGATATGTTACATTTCGCCAAGATTGGCTCCGAACATGAAGAACTGGAGGTGCGTGTCCAAACAGTCTTGTGATTATCTCTAATTATTATTTATTATGATAGAAAACAACTAACATTTGCTTGATTAACTATTTAAAAAATAGTTAATTTAAAGGAAACAGAAAAAGAAAAGAAATGTTTCAACAAAACTAAGAAGATTGCAATAAACAACGGTTACAAATTAGAATTAATTGAAAACCTACTTCATAAAAAACTCCGCCAAAAAACTCGTGCAGAAATTTTCCACAATCCCCCAAAAACAAAAGCAACGTACTTCTGTGCCTTAAAATTCATCAAAACCATTAGTAATAAAATTAAAAATAAATTGAAACATTTTAATATACACGCCATCGAAATAAATAAAAATAACCTTAAATCGATATTGGTTAACAATAAACTAGAAATAGACAAACAAAAAAGAAGTGGGATCTACCAAATAAATTGCGAACATTGTAATGCCATTTACATAGGTCAGAGTGGTCGTTCTATTAAAACACGTTTAAAAGAACATTTGGATAGCGTAAAAAACAAAAAATACACACATACAACAGGCCTAGCAGAACATTGTACCACAAACAACCATAACATAGATACTAGTAACGTAAAACTACTACATACTCAATCAAAAGATAAAAAACTAGCGCTGCTAGAATATCTGGAAATACAAAATGCCATCCTGAATTGTAAAAATTTAGTTAATAATCAAAAAGAAATAAATATACACAACACACCATTAATAATCACACAACTCTAATTGTTTTTGTTTACCCCCACTTTATAATTTATCTATGCATAAAAGCCCATGTTTAACATCTTAGCCTTAGTTACTATTGTACTCTTGAAAATGACCTTTTAGAGGTCGAAACAATTGTCGAGAAATAAACAGTTTTTTTGAAACATTTCTTTTCTTTTTCTGTTTCCTTTATTAAAAATGTTTCATTGTGAATACACCAGTGAAAGTTTAAATATAGTTAAGTTAATGGTTCTGACTGTATTTAAGCAAGTATTTCGAAAATACAGACCACACACCTATATTTTACTCAGATTCTAAGACATTTCTATTTTTATTTATAAATTTCTCTTCAATACAAACGAATAGAGAATCTCACAGGGTAAGTACTATTCCTGTATAATCTGCGCAATCCGCTAACTAGGATTGATATGTTCATGTTGAAAAATAAGTGTGACAACCCTTTAACCAGAATCTCTGATCTGAATAAAATGGCTACCATTATTGCTATGTGTGTTGATGTTCGTTCTCAGTTCCTCTCACAACAGTTACCTACAACATGTTTCGAGATTTTCGCGATTTGTTTTCAAGTGTCATTTTTGAAGTGCCGATTAATTCGTCAACTAAAGCGGGCCGATCAAAGCAACTTAACGATTGGTTCCGCCATTATGTTGACCAACCAATCCGAATGGCCAGACTGTGTTTCTAGAGATTCATTCCACTTTTAACGGAACTCTAACGCTATCTAACCGTATTTTGTGATACTTTAAGGGCGTAGTGTGTTATTTAACTCATTAGATGGCGGTCCAGATCCATGAGGAAATAAAACGTTAAGGAACAATTCAGTAACTAGGTAAGTACTTCGTTTTTCAATAGATGTTTATTATAAATAAATAATAAACAGTAAAAAAACACACTTGGAAGTTTCACTTAATTTTTAATTTTCTCTATACGTATTTCGCCTTTTTAGGGCATCATCAGGAGATTGATTACAGAGTTTAAAAGTAAATTTTTTATTTTTATTTATTTATATTAAACATGTTTCACCAAGTGATGACGGTAAATACATTCAACGTAATAGATGTTTATTGATAATAATAGAAGGCAAAATTGTCCACTCCATTCAAACCCTAGGTCAAAAAAAAAACATTTTTTGTCATTTTCCTGTAGTATTACCCCCCCCCCTCCTCGGCACATTGCCATGAAAGTTTTTTGAAGGTATGTTTAAAAATATTCATAAATGTTTGAATAAGTTATTAATTATTTTATGGCAAGGTATACTGACTAGACTAACTGGCTAGTCTGGAAATCTCAACATTAATTAAGATTCATATAAATTAATCAGAATATTATAAGGGTCTGTAGTCATAACCTGGGGGCAGTCGAATCGAATAGAAATAAATTATTTCACTATAATTATGCATATAGATAGACAGATACACATATCGAAATACATATATTATATAAACATGTACGTGGGAGATGTGGGAGACTTTAAAATCGGTCGATACACATATATCTACTATCTATCTAATAAGTAAAGTATAAGCCTGAAAGATTGAACCTCAGCAGCATGAATTCATTAGGCGCACATATTTCTACGAAGCACTATTTGAGTCAGAGATTGTACGGTTGGTTATCTTATGAAAAGCCTTATCGTAACGACAAAGTCAAAAGCACCATTAATATCTCCCGGAATAAACAACATAAAGACAAAAATACGATAAATCTAAAAGCCAGGCATACATAAGATGATAAAAATACCTACGCATCAGGCGATTTCTGATAGCGCTTTGCATTTTAAGTTAAAACCTTTCAACGACGCTTTCTAAAATGTGTATATATTTAATATATACACCTATCTATACATACAAACATCATATATGTTTATGTACACATTATTCCATTTTACTTCTTACTTTTTTATTCCTAAATAACTCAAAAATAGCTGAAAACAAAGTATTCAGATCATCGGTTTAGTTAGGTTAGGTTAGGTTAACCCAAGCGGAATTTCATCATAAACTTTGACCGGGCAAAACTGTAAATTTAAACTGTTGATTTATTTGATAGAAAAGTATCCAAGCAGGACATACACAAACACATACATGGACATATAAATACAATTTAAGCAAAAGCCTACTCACTTTTTAAAGGCTTTGGGTTGCTTTGTTTCCGCCGGGACATAGTTCGGCTCCAGTTTTATTTTTTGAACAACACCTCTGCCAAAGCTAGACGACACAAGTTTTCTTTTTTACATGACAAAACAAACACAAAAATACACAACTGGACAACACTGTGGCGCACAAACAAGAAAGAAAAAACGGGAGAGTCGTTGAAATGTAAATGAAATAAAAATAAAAAAACGAGAGCGGTTACTTTTTGCAAATGTTAATGTCGGTGCGGACCCATGTCATGCTTGACAGTTGCGTAAATAATTGTACACGTGATTTCGACAAGTTCGACAACGTTAACCGTACACCTACAACGAACAGCGAGAGACTATTGTCGCTCCCGCGACTTGGCCGCGGCTTACTCCAATGGTAAGTTGTTGCTTTCAGTGGTGGAAACAAAAGGCGCGCGCGCAATAAAACAACCGACCATCGGTTATAAACTGTTGTATTATTATTATTATTATTATTGTTATTGTATTAGATTTTGTTGTTTGTTTTAGCCTCCGGATACTAGTGTTTTCGTGTGAACTTTGTATAAATAAATGCTTATCGCTACAAACTTAACTTATCGCACTCTATTTAAACATGCATTCGTTCTTAACTTGATTGCTGCATTATCAGGCCAGCAATGAAAATAACTTGCAGACGATAAAGTTCCGTCATATAAATACGTAAAATTGTTTTTAAATCGGTCTAACCACCGCAACAACGTTGTTGAAGTAAAGAATGTTACAACAGCACTTAAACATACGAACACGTATTGTCTCACAGTCCAATCTCGAAATTTCCAAATAAAATTAGACTGATAAGGATCATTTTTGTAATATTTTTTTACCACAGGGTCAAATCCAAGAAGGCGTGATAGAGACTCCCAAAAATCCGATAACCCTAAACTACTGTTTGTTTTTTGCTGGTGGGCAGGAAGTTCCTCCGACCTACACTGTAGTGTAAAGCCGGAGTGTAGGGCGTAATGCCCTCTTCGGCTTCCTTTCACGACTCGTGGGAATGGATGGGTGGTGTGGGTAGGGAGAGAAAGATGAGACGGCGAAACGAAGACAGAAGAGAAGTGAAAGATTATCTGTGGAATATTACTGCTCCAGCATTTGCCTAAGTGATCCAGGGAAACCACAGAAAACCAATGTTTCCAATTTCTTTAGAAGACGCGATTAGTAGCATAACTAGTCTTTAAAAGATCAAATAAGCAGATAAACCATTAGTCAATAACCAATCAGACGATTTGAAAGCAACAACTATTGAATTTATAATCTAATTCGGTTCGGTAATAAACCGTAGTTTTAATTAATTGAAGATATTAAGTAAATAAAGTTATTAAACGTCAATTTTTGTTAATTTATCACTTTCTCGCCATCCGATAGAAACAACAATTAATAGTTTCAATTTATTGTTGATTGTTGAATTCGTCACTTGTTGAAACATATTCATAATGAAAAAATAACAGAAAAATGTTTCAAGAACTTTTATTAAACACTTTGCTACATATGTTTCGCTATACAATAGCTTCTTCAGGCGAAGAATATACTAACTAGGTCTAACATACAAATATATATACTAAAATTATCGAAAACAATTAGGTGGTACTGGGGTTATACGTTTAAATTTAACAATGGAGAATTTGAGACTTCTGTTTGATTATTTAAAATTATATTGCATTTTTACCTATTTATTTCCAGTTGTTCTAAAATATTTAATTTAGTCCCTTTATTTTGAATATGTAATATTTTAAATTCTTTATTAAAGTTATGTCCACTATTTATGAGATGTTCTGCGTACGTTGAATCTGTTTTTTTGTTTAAAAAACTTTTGTAGTGTTCAGAAACGCGTTCATCAAATGTTCTACCTGTCTGTCCTACATACACCTTTCCACAATTTAGCAAGTAAACTCCCTAAATAACACCTTTATTAAGAATAAATTTACCGAGTGTGTTATTAGTTATAAACTAAAATATTACATATTCAAAATAAAGGGACTAAATTAAATCTTTTAGAACAACTGGAAATAAATAGGTATAATAAACGCAATATTATTTTAAATGATCAAACAGAAGTCTCAAATTCTCCATTGTTAAATTTAAACGTATAACCCGAGTACCACCTAATTGTTTTCGATAATTTTAGTATAAATACTTATATGTTAGACCTAGTTAGTATATTCTTCGCCTGAAGAAGCTATTGTGTAACGAAACATATGTAGCACAGTGTTTAATAAAAGTACTTGAAACATTTTTCTGTTATTTTTTCCATTTATTTTTTCATCGAATAGACGAACGTCAGAGTCACTATTTTGTTTTTCCAATAATATTTTCAACAATCTTCCTAGAAAATTTACTTAACTGTTTCCTCTACAGCTAGGTTCCTTCTGGAGGAACATTAACTAACTTTTTGTTGCCTGATCTTTCTCGTTATTACAATGAGTAGAAACCTTTGGACAACATACGCAAACTTTTAGTTTCCATTCAAGTAACTAAAATTACCAGCGCGAGATCGCAACTTACAATTACTTACAATTTTTCAAATATTGAATTGTATCGGCATTTACTTTATGGAACTTCATTATCATGGATATTTTGTCACAAATAAAACAAATACAGTTCAACTTTAAATCGCTTTTATTCTTTACAATTGTTTCACTTAAACATAAGCATCTTCAGAAGAATTGAAGAAATTGTGAACAATTAATACTTCTTCTAAAGATGCTTATGTTTAAGTGAAACAATTGTAAAGAATAAGAGCAATTTAAAGTGGAACTGTAGGTAATTGTTCTATTTGTGCCAAAATATCCATGATTACTGTTACAAGTACCGGGTTAAGCCAAAACACAAGCCCTCAGAAATGGAAACAGTACGATGTCATGCAGCTAATACTGAGTGTACTAAAGAACGATGATTTACATGCGAAAAGGATAGTTAATGGTAATGTCTGTATGAATGTCTAGCACCTGTATGGAATGGATGTTGACTCAAGTTGCTCTCAGAACTACAAAGGAGAAGAGAATACAAATAATAGACGAGCTATTTTAACTTACTGTATCATATGTTTTCACCGTAGTAGTAACACGCATTTTGTTTTGAAGTTTAGCACTCAAAACTGAAAACAGCGACAAGTAGAAACAGTCGATATTTGTTACCGAAACATAAGGAAGTATTTAAGAACTATGTGAAGCATTTTCGGGAACAAGCAACAGCAACGCTAAAGTTCCTCAATGTTTCTCTAATAGAAACGTAGCATTACCGAGTTTCAAATCGATCTTTCAGGTTTCAGTCGTGTCAGTTTAAGTTTTTTTGCCGACGTTTTTTAGCTTTACAGTTGACTTCTTCCGATAGGCGGACCTGGAACTTCAAAGCTCACGAAATGTCGGCAGAAGTCATGAATGACTACTGATCGTCCTGAACTCTAAAAATTATGAAGTTTCTAATTTCTACGTTTAATAATTTTCGAGAAAAACGCCTGCGAAAGACGAACAGTTGGCTACACAGTTGCTTTTGAAGAAACCAAAAACTAAACTGAAACATTCATTAGATACTGAAATTAATAATACTAGGTATAATAATTATTTTATTAAACTTTAACTCACATTGTATGACGGTGCAGAATACAGACTCTATAGTCTATACGAGGGTTGCTATTTATATTTTGAGCCTTAGAAAAATTTAGTGTTTACAGGCGCCATCTGATGTTTCTAATTGAATGTTTTACCTTTTTAACCATAACCTTCTTCAGAACGTTTTGTCATTTTGAGCACAACTTGTGTTGTTTACGTACAGTGACATGAAAATTTTGTCCCGACGTGGATCATCAAGACAGGAGTGCATCGAACAACTAACTTATTTCGACTTTTGGCCATGAAGCCCCATCCTTGGCCACTATGAAACACTGGTATAACGAATTTAATCGTGGCTGTAGTTCGCTCAGGGACGAAAATCGTGAAGATCGTCCAAAATCAGTTGTTGGTTATTGTGTCAGAAAACATTGATTCTGTGCGCGAACTGATATTGCAAGATGTGACTTATCGTGATTTAGCTTTGAAATAGGTTTGTTCGCGCATAATTTGACAGAAACTCATAAAGAATGCTCAAGAAATACAATCGCGGTGCATCAAAAGCTGTGTATAACATCTACACAGGTGACGAATCTTGGATCTATGCACATGAGTCCGAAATAAAACAGCAATCCACCCTATGGGTCTTCCAAGACGAGCCAAATCCGACAAAAATCATTCGTGCACGAAGCATTTCGAAGCAAATAATCGCCTGTTTCTTCAACGGCAACCGTGCCGTTAGGGTAACGTAGAACAGTGAATTCTGATCAGAATGGTACACAACCATTTATTTGCTGGAAATGCTTAATCAAATAAAAAGAAGCGGCAGGGAAGGATTATTCTTCATCATGACAATACAAACTCTCACACATCGGCTGAAACAACCACCTATTTGACAATTTGACTGGCCAAAACGTCGCATTGATGGATCATGCTCCGTACAGCACTGATTTGTCACCAAATGACTTCTTCTTAATGCGTTGTTGGTTTCCAGGTATTGCCGTGTCTGATCGGTTTCCATACTTGACGTTTCGCCGATCATACTGCCGACTTCTTCAGTAGTTACTCTGAGGCAGTATGATCGGCGAAACGTCAAGTCAGACACGGCAATATCCGGAAACCAACAACGCATTAAACGACGGCCGTGAAAGCCTACATTATAAGACTTCTTCTTATTCCCGCATATCAAAAATAAATTGCGTGGCCAACGTTTTTCGGCGCCTGAAGCAGCCACTCATGCAATCAAGAACCATGTTTTGGAGGTACATAAATCGGAGTAACAAAAGTGTTACGAAAACTGGTTCGAGTGCATGTAAAGGTATATTGATCATAATGGAGAATGCTTCGAAAAACAATAAAGCCGTTTTCTATAATAAATTGCTTTTGTTCTTTTCATTATTAGGCTCAAAATATAAATAGCAACCCTCGTACCATAGAGATACAAATAGGTATATGGGCTGTGAAATATGTAGAGCTGTGGTGGCGCTATCTTAACCGACAGTCGAACTTCATTTATCAACGCCTCCGCATTTGGGCCGGTTCTCCATAGGCACACACACACACACACACACACTCGAAATAAAAAACATAAAGAGAGAGAGAACATTAGCATTGCAAATGTGCAACTGCTTGACAGCTGATAATTAAGACATTGCTTTCTTATAGGTATGTATTATGTATCTGTATCACACACACATACATACATACATACATGTACACGCACACGTGTAAACAGTATATCTGTACGTATCAGTCAGTTAATACAATATGAAACATACTTTTCTGACCATGAAAATTATTACTTAAGCTGTTCAGTGACGGCTAATGGTATAGGCAGAAGAATATAGAGTAAGTTTAAAAAAAGTAAAAAGCTCCAAGTGGATAAATATTTTTTATTTTAACGTTTAATTAGCTGTCTTCTTTAATAAAGAGTCCTAACAAATTATTATTACATGTCCTCGTGACAATTGCTTCACCAGTTTGGCTTCTTCTGAAAGATTTGAGTTTCTTACTAGATTTCTTAAAAAACATTTTTTTTACGTATTTCACTCTCACCAGCTACTAATGCTGGTGTAAAATTTGAGGATCGAGCGGAAGAATCTAGGAATGGGTGGGTGGTAGTTAGAGACAAATAGTTATGAATGCTCTAGTTTCAGAGAAATGCGAAAAACCAGTCTTCGGACTAACAAGTCTATAATGATGATTACTGCCCCAGCATTTGCCTGAATAATCCAAGAAAATCAGAGAAAAAGTTGGACCAGTCCAGGCGCAAGCCTGAATGTTTAGCTATGATCTAGGCCTCTAGATCACACCGCATGATAATTTCTTATGACTAACGTGTTTCCTTAAATACTACTATATTCGAAGGTGACATAGAAACAAGTTAAAAGTTCCCTATACTTTTGGGTTGTAATCCTTTGAACTCAAACGAAATAGAACTAGCCAAAGTTTGGCGAAACAATTGTTGCAGAAACAGTTAAAATTGATACTTTGTTCAGACCATCCTACGAGGTATTTTTTTATCACGATCAGTCCATATTTTCTCAGCTTATTAGTTGGAGCATCACCCCCATCCACTGCATCTTTATTATGACATTAAACCCGATTTTGACCTTAGTTTATCTGACCTAGGGTTGCCTGTTCGAATAGAATATACAGCCCTTTAAACAGTCGTTAAAGTCGATTTACAAAATGGCCTTCAAAACTAAGTTTAAGCGATGTGTCCTAAGCGGTTCTTTTAATTTTGAGTAACCAGTCTGGCAGAGATAAATCAGGCAATATGAGTATTCAGAAATCATTGTCAGAGACCTTAATACGACGCTCTTTTTCGAAAAAATGAATTTTTGTGGAACCAAACGAGGTGAGACGCATTTGAGGACCAAATGGTCTTTCAAAATCGGTTATATAAACCCAAACTATATTTATTTTATATCAAGAAAATCTGTAATTATCAATCGACTATTTTTGAACATTAAATCCTTAACTTCTCTGGCGTAATGTTCACGAAGGACGGCCAGGATGTTCAGCGTCCCCTTTGAATAACTTATACCAATCAAAAACAGTCGCTCTAGACAGTGCATTGTCACCAAATATATTTTCCAATATTTCCTACGTTTGTTGAATACTTTGGTAATAATATAGATGAGGCATTCACTTTTTGTAACTCCATATTAAATAAAGTAAAACAAGACTAAACGGTTACAAAACTTTTTTATTGTAAATCCACAATAATTATTTCGCCACATTGTGGCTTCTTCAGGTTAAAGAAATATAAACTTAAATTTAACAGCAATTGTCTTGTATACTATATTGTGGAAAAAGAATTACAACAGACAAATAAAAAGTTTCACGAATAATACAATCTCCTTTAAAACTACTACCCTAGGAAACTATATTAAAAACAATATGGATAGCACTAATAAATTAAATAAATCGGGAATATACCAATTGAAATGTGGAAGTTGCGAAATGGCTTACATTTGGCAGACAGGTAGATCATTTACAGAAAGAATTAATGAATACAAGAAAAGTTTTGAAAACAATAAAACCACCTTTACATATGCCGAACATCTTATTGAAAATAAACATAATTTTAACGACGATTTTAAAATCCTACACTTTGCAAATAAAAGTAAAAAACTAAACTTATTAGAGAGCCTCGAGATAAATAAACTCAATAAAAAAGGTTTGATTTTAAATGATCAATTAGAATTAAACAATTCATCTCTATTAAATATTTTTTAAACATTTGTTTAAACAGAATTTCTTCTTTTATTTTGTAAATATAATTTTATTTTAATACATCACTCTGTAAGTTTAAAACTAAAAAATAATAAACAATATTTTTCATTTTTTTCATTCTTTTCACATTTGTTAAAATAAACTTAATGTATTATTAGTTGTATATTAGTATTGTACATTAGTAGGTAAAAAACACCCCACCTTCTTCTTTTTCCACAATATAGTATATAAGACAATTGATGTTAAATTTAAGTTTATATTTCTTCCGCCTGAAGAAGCCACAGTATGGCGAAATAATTATTGTGGATTTATAATAAAAAAGTTTTGTAACCGTTTACTCTTGTTTCACTTTATTTGACTACTTTGGTGGTAAACAGACTAATTTGTTATATTTTTCTACTCGATTACTCGACACGATATGGGTATGAAGGTATTATAAAAACGGCGTGAATTTCGGGACTTCCCACTACGCTTATTTAAATTTAAGATACCCTAAAAAACCCACAACACGAAAAACAGAAGGGCTAGAACCCCTGATCTGGATCTGATTGTTCTTAGCCTAATCCATTAATTCTAACAAAATTATTCTTTACAACAGCTGCCAAAATTTGTTAAATAACTTTAGAATTATGGTTAAAAAGACGTCGATATTGAAACAAACAGCAGTTTACAATCATCCGGAAGTAATAAACCGCAAAGTCTATTATGTAGTTCTTAAATTTTATGACACAAACTCACATACAAACGTCTTACAGCGACTTTCATTTATGTGTGTATTAAGTACGATAGATGTAATAACTAGATACATATAAAACCATTAAAAATATATATGTCTTTAATGTAATTCTTAATAAAGGCTCGTTATAACTTGTTACAACGATTTCCGACCTTCGTTTTTCCTATTAATGCACTGATAAGCAAAATCCGCTTAATACCCAGCAAATCTTTATCAATATATAAAAAAACTGGACACAAAAACTCAAACCTTTTGAAAATAAGTGATATCGTTACACAAGTTCAGTGAGGTGAAGATCTAGAAACGGTTAAATCCATTTCTATTAAATATGATTAGTTCAACTTACAAAAGCATTTGACAACTGAATTTTAAGAACAAAAATAAGTTCTTGGTCAAGTAATTTTTTTTATTAATAGCAGCAAAAGAAGGTAGATGGCGACGTACTGTCACATCAACGTTTTATTTAAATCAACTGAATTTTATGATAAAAAAGACACAAAAAGTTTAATTACAAATTATTTCGCCACATCGCATCGTGGTTTGTTTAGGTGGAAGCAAAAAGAACCTTCTACCACAGAGTGAACCGGATGACTGTACCTTACGATTAATAAATAAATAAAGAGACATAACATTTCAATTTTTTATCCGTAATTTTTACAATTATTTGGTGGAAGTGCCGGAACTTATTTGTATTTACATGGTATTGTACAATAACACTTTGGTTTGTTTGTCTTATTTTTATTTACTTTAAATTCCCTTTTTTCTATATTACTTGTTTTTATACTTACTGTAATAACAATAAAAGCCAGTTAAGGGGTAAAAAAGCATTTTTTTTATAAACATGAGTAATTTTGACATTATCATTTTTACCAAATTTATAATCACTAACCAAAAGGAATTGCCAACAGCAAAATCTCCTCTTAACATTAGTAATTTATAATATATGTTTTTTCCCCTTAATATCTCATCCTTTAGTAGTTGTAATGATTTAGTTTTAGTATAGTTTGTACATTTTGATAATGACCTATATGTAGGTCGCAACATATATGTCAGAAGTAATAATAAATTTGTGAAACCTTTTTATTTTTTTAATCAGTTGACAAATTTTATTATGGCAAACCACAAATTAACGTCTCATCGTTATGAATGTGGTACATGTATATATTAATTAATAAACAACATACGTTAAAAAAACAATTAAATGTGGTGACAAATAGAAATAAAAATATAAATATAAATATAGAATCAGCAGAATCAACTACCCCGAGGGGTAATACCCCTGTCGGAAACAACAGTGTAATTCAATGTCGGTAGGGGTATTAGCCCTCGGAGTAGTTGTTTCTGTTGATTCTATATTTATAAACCCGATAAGACGAAACCGGTCGTGGGATATGGCTTTCCGTACGCTGTGCCTACTGTGTAGGACGCGTTCGAAATGTGGGATCTGTGCACCTTGAAATTTACACGAAAAAGGATTTTAATACCTTCTTTTTTAAATATGAAAAATAGAAGTTATATTGGTCAGTGCTCAAAATATAGCATTCAGAAAATAAGCAAAAAGGGTTCAATCGTTACCCATTTTGATTCGTTTACAGAGGCATTGTGGCGAAAACTAAATAACAATTTAGATAATCCTTTAAAATTGTTTTAAAGACATAACTATCTACATATACTTTGCAAGGCAAAAGGTTAGGTCCTGGCTAGGAAAACATAACTAATCAGTTTCACATCAGGCATTCCTAACTAGTTCTTCACTATTCATCTGCCTTACCTGTCTTACTTCATCCTGATCGGACACGCGAGGTATGCCTGACCAGGTCCTGATTGTATACAGATAAACTTTTCTAGTCAGGTACTTAATATCTGCACAATATCCACTGAATTAATTATATTAAGCTTACACGACGGTTGGTAATCATTGTATTGGGTACCAATAATCTTTAGGGCTGCAGTACTGTGGATTTTATTATTTTGTGCAAACATTTCGGGAGGTTTGTAGTTCACTTCGTTAGGGCAGACCTGAACTGACAAGGGCATCATTACATATATGGTCAGCCTTGGTAGAAAATTTTCATGCCTCTGAAATTATAAATCATTTTTCACGTATATGTAAGTTTACAATAAGTTGATAACCCTATACTCTAGAATTAGATTTAAATTGGAAAAAACCATAAAGACGCCCCTTTTATAAATGATTCATCTTCTGAAACGCCACTGAAATAGTACAATTTTCACCTACTGATGTAGGTACTACATTCATGCAATGAATACCTTCACTGTTATAAGTTGGTGCGCTAGATATGACCATGAACAGTCGCCATTAGTCGTATTGTCATTTTTCGCTTATCTGTTAATCAACCGAACGTAAACATGCTTGTCTGCTACATTTTTATTTTGACAAAAGAATTTCAAGCTACGATATATAACTGATATCAATAAATCTGCATATTTATTCATACCTGTTGAACGTTAAAAATAATTGGTACACGCGGTACAATTTGAATATACGCCCACTCACAATCACAGAACATGATTAACTAAAATACCTTTTGATAACGAACATTATATTAATATATACCTACCTATATTGAAACACCTCAATTTTCTTAAAACAAAAATTGAATTTCAATTGAATTTGTCGTTGGCAACTTTTGAAACATCGTTTAAAATAGTGCTTAAATTAGTAATGATTATTTACTAAGGGGAAGATAAAAAAAACTTTTTTGTGTTTCATTCCCACCAGCTAGTCGTGCTGGTGGGCAGGCAGTCCCTCCTACCTACACTGTAGTGCAAAGCCGGAGGGTAGGGCGTAAGACTTCTTCAGCTTCCTATCAAGAATGGGTGGGTGGTTTGGCTAGGGAGAGAAAGATGAGACGGACGAAATGAATATAGAAGGGAAGTGAAAGATTATCTGTGGAATATTACTGCTCTAGAATTTGCCGAGGTGATCCAGGGAAACTACAGAAAACTTGGACCAGAGCAGCCGGACCCGGATACGAACCCGAATGCCAAGCAATAATATAGAGCGCTAGACGACGCCGCTTGTTAGTATTTATAGGTAAGTAGGTAAATTTTTTACAAGTATAGGCAAGTACAAATCCAGGTGTTAAGGAAAAAACATTAATTAGCTTATGGTTCTCAGATATTCGTAAATAACGGGCGTATCTTTGAATTCGGATTTGTCGTTTGTAATGTTGCCTTTCTTTTTAAATGCTTTTTTCATTTCAAATTGTTCTAAAATGTTTAGACAAATTTACCTACTTACCTATAAATACTAACCATTTACATATTCCCTTTAGTAAATAACCATTAATTTTGAACAACATCTACTTGGACGAAATACGTATAAAGTGTTTAATAAAATAATAATAAAGTGAAACATTTAAAAGCGTTTTCTTTTTATGTGTTTAAAAATTGAATTGTCTAGATGAAATTTTCACTATTTATTATAAGTAAACCCAACTGCTAACAGAAAAACACAACTTCGTCTTGTGAAAGAATACACTTGTGTTCTTCCACCTGTAGAAACCACAGCGTGGAGGATCAATTTGTGGATAATTAATAAACAGTTTTCGTAACAAACCCTGTGTTGTACTTTTCTGTTAAAAATTGAATTATTACACAACATAGAACCACAAAATTTTGGACTTAATGAAGTAGTTTTAATAAATTCTACGGCTCATTTGATTGAAGTAAATAAGAGTAATGTTGAATTTTTCATCCTGTTTATTGGGAAAATATTTAGTTATACAAAAATGAATAAATATATACGTATCAACAGAATAATCTAGCTATTAACAGAATGATTGGTTCTTAGCTTTTAAGTTTGTAATGTATCAACTTGTGTGAAATGCCAGAAGGGCGGTTTGTCTTTCTTTGTTTTGAGTGACATAGGAATAAGAATGTTTGTATTATAAAAAGGGACCTAGTTGATCAGAATAATATTGTCATATTGTTTTCTTATAAGAAAATGGTATATTTAAAATATAATAACATTTTAGTTCAGTTTGTTAACTGCAGGCTCTCGGAATAGTCCTAAAAATTTCAAATAAAGAAATTATTTTCTGTTAAAAAATCTACTTGGTTTCAATAAATTAATTGATTCAGCCATTACATTATGGAAAATCATGATTCAAACAAAATAAATAAAATAAAATTTGAGGTTCAATTTTCCACTGATTTATTTAGCAACTTAACAATTGTTTCGCCCAACATGGACATCTTCAGAAGACATAATTATTAATCATTTATTACTCTTTATTCATTATGTCGTCTGAAGATGCCCATGTTGGGTGAAACAATTGTTAAGTTGTTAAATAAATCAGTGGATAATTGAACCTCGAACTTTATTTTATTTTGTTTGAATCTACTTGGTGTTGTTTGATTTTTTGGCATACGCAACCCAAAATCCCAACAAGTGATGCATCCCAATGGGTGAACAAAGAAAAAGAAATTCAGTGGAATAGAATTCTCTGAATATCATGTTGGTATGTACCGACTAGAATTTACTTTGGGCACAGCCCACCCCTTCAGGGGTCCTGACATATTCTCGTCGAGCAGCATTGCGGTTTGAAGTGAATCTTCACTAGATATGAGACATTGGCCAGTACTTAAAATACGGCATTCAAAAAAATAATGTCTTTTAGAAGACTTAATATGAATTTACCCACTGTAGGATTTTTCAGAAATTGGTATTCATGAAGCAGTAATAATAATAATCGTTAGAGAAACCTTTTTGAAAATAATGAGCCCAACTGGAACTTTTTAAAACTAGTTCTTTGAGATATAATAATTTTATCCGTAGCATAAGCCGCTTATAATCAATAAATAAATAAATATACCTCAGCAAAAAATTAACTATTTTTTTTTTGAAGCATCTACAAGAATCCAGAAAAGAATATTACGATCATTGATTTCCTTTTTCGTCTTTGATAAAAATTTTATTTTTACTTTTGATGCATATTTTTCGAGAAATCCAGAAAAACAATTTGACGAGGCGTGTAAAAATATTGCTATTCATTGTGCTTTTAAGGGATTTTAAAAGCTTAATGGTATTATATTAGCTAACCTGTACATACAGTAAGTATTTTCCAGAAAATTAGAAAATTCTAACAATAAAAGAAAAAAATTAGGGATTAAATTTTTATATGTCGAATTTAGAATATAGTAATTATGGTTTTAGTATTTACTATGTTTATGAAAATCTTATCTTTTTTTTTTAATGGACTGTTTAAAATAAACATTTTCTAAATCTGAAACTGTCTCATTAAGGCAATAAAAATTCATTTGTTTCTTATTTCTTTCGTAACTGAATAAAAAATTATTTGTTTCACACGGATGCTCCTTAAAAAGTCAATAAGATAATTATGGAGATACATATAAATTTAATATTGTCTTTATTGTTTTTAAACGATAGATATTGCTAATATAATATTATCATTTTTATTTATAATCATATCATGACTGAATAGTGATAGATTAACTATTAAGGAATGCGCATTATATTAGTATCATTTCATATAATGATAGATAATGATATTAAGTTGTTAAAGTAGTATGTATGATAATCTTTTATTAATTATTTAAAAGGCAAAACCATTTGTCAGATATTAAATACAATAGCAAAAATAATCTATTAAAAAGAAGCATTTGATAAAGATACACTATTTCAATACCTATATAAATAATTAAACTTTTACAAACATTTTTTTAATTTATTTTAGTGCTAACCAATAACATATAAATAGTAACAAATAGATTAAATTAAATACAAAACTTCACCACGGTGTTAAGATGAAATCACCGTGTATATTTCTAATTTATATAATACCTTTGCTGCCATCTGTTCTTTGCTTTCCAATATAATAATTACATCAACATATTTGTTTTTTAAAACCGATTTGCTGATTTTTCTATAGACAACCCAATATTCTGTTTTTATTATTATTAATAAGCACAATAAAAGAGAGGACGATAACTAAACATACTTCTGTCCTGAAGAGGATGCCAGCTATATTCGTATGTTATGTAAAATTAGTAATAAACGAAAAACATATCAGGCAACCCAAAATACGTAACCGCAACACGACAAATCAACATAACTTTCAGTTAGTTACTTTTTTAGTACATTATATCTTACGAATACTAGCACGTACAATATGTACTATAAAATAGTGCGTATGTTACTAAAAATATAGTTCTCAATGTTAAAACTAATATCTTTATGTTAAAACGAAATTTGAAACTAAAATGGCTATTATTAAACACCATTTATTAACGTTACTGTGAACTATGTGATAGGATAGCATAAGCTAATAATAGCTGCTCATCCTAAGTATAAAAACAAGGAAATAAATTGTTAAATCGTCAAAGTTCACAGTCTTGATAGCGCTTTTAAAAAATTAGTAAAGTATCCTACTAAAATAGTTTTCGTTAGAGCAATAAGTCAATAACATACTTTCTTAACAAAGTTATTAGACTCAACATTTTTTAAATAAAGGGAGGTTTATTTAAATACGTACGCCCAAATTAAAAAACACCTTCACAATATTGTTTACGTATTATAACTACTTTTTCTCAAGGTAGCTATTTATCGTAAACATAGGTATTAGTCGTTGGCTCAAATAAAATGATAACATGGCAATATTAACTCGTTATATATGTACCTTGCTATTTCGATTTTGATACGAATACCTATTATTCTCTCCTGATAATAAATAAAGATTGTAAAAGGTATTTTTTATTAAACAGAGAATATATTGTTTGATGTAAGCTTCTTCATTTTTGGTGTAAACAAAATTGATAGTTTATACATATTTGCGTACAATGGTAACGAATTGTAAAAGTATGGAAAAAAAACGAGTTTACATTCTCCCATTTAGCAATTAAACACACACCTTCTTTCGGATCGATGTTGTTTATATTCGTTGTATGACTGTGCGATCGGAATGACGGGGCTTGGCGATGACGTATCACTGCTTGGACACGCTCCGTGACGTAAGCATCACGGTCGCAGCCGCAGCTATCAGCCCCTGTACACGTGAACGACACGAGAGTGATCACGCGTTGACCGAGTGACTGTTTCGATTCGATTGGTGCGCGCAGACGAGCCCCCAGCTATCATTGGACGGTTCGTGGGAGAGATGCGACCACGTACCCCATGCGGTAGCAATAACATCAAGAGCGCCAGTTTACAAAGATTTCATTCTTCACTAAATTTTGTGTCGAAAAGTCGTGCAAAAGAAGAACAAAAAAATGAACAGTCAATCGACAATTCACCTACTACTTTCACCACCATCTACACCACCTCCTTCAGATGTAAGTATTTTTGTCCTTTTTTTAACATTAATCTAATTTGAGTGCACCTACGAAAAAGAATGGTTTTGTTAATTGTTTCGTTTTTGTTTTTCCAGTCTGAAGAGTCAAATAAAGAAGTGGTCCTTCAAACGGATGGCCTTAAGAAAAGACATTTACCAGCTCCGGGAACTATCACACCCCAGACCTCAGATTCAGAATGTGACGAATTGGATTTTCCCCTGAAGAAACGGGTCTGCAGATGGGAAAATGAGTTGACACCGACACCAATACCATCGGTGATAAGCACACCGCCTCCCGAACAAACTCGCACATTTTCCGTAATAATGAAAGCGAACAAAGACGGAACATGCTCACCAACTCCTCTGAGGACCCTCACAGAAGAGCCCAATATCCTCAAAATGCTTAAATTTAAAATGGGAAATCGAAAAGAACAAGTGTTCGTAAATACCAAAGACAAATGTAGGAACAATACCACCCCTTGCAGTCCACTGCCCTTATCAAACTTGGTAGATTTGTCTAACAGTCAGAAAATGTCGATCGTCCCATCATCTCCAAAACCAGCTCAAAAGTTACCAGCCCTACCACTGCCTCCGTTAGCTCCAAAACTTCACCCTTCTGCCAATCAACAACCTACCAGGGCTGTTTTCGTCTCGGCTGACGGTTCCACACTGATACCGGCCCAGTTCGTTTTCGTCGCACCCCAACAACCTGCCCCTGTACAACCGGAACGTCGAAGGGTCTACGAATGCCCTTACGAAGGCTGCGGCAAGAACTATTTCAAATCGTCGCACCTGAAAGCTCACAATCGTACGCATACGGGCGAGAGGCCCTTTGTGTGTCAGTGGGAGCAGTGCGGAAGGCGATTTTCACGTTCAGACGAACTTTCGAGGCACAAAAGGACGCATACTGGCGAAAAAAAGTTCAAATGTGAAGTTTGTCAGAGGCGATTTATGAGGTCAGATCATCTGGCGAAACACGTGAAACGGCATATCAAAGATAAAACTCAGCAGCAGCAGCAGCAGGTCACTGCTGCTTCTGTTCCCTCGAAAAACGGAATTTCCAGCGCATCTCTTAGGCCGCTGCAACCAGCTCTATCTTTAACTGCCGCGTAAATATCTAAATATAGACTTACTTACTTACATGTTAATAATCTAACAAACTGAGGAGGGTCATACCTACATATTAAATAATTATAACGTTATTCTCTACATAAATATTTTGTGATAAATTGTAGAACATTCCAAATTGCCCTCTGCTTGTCTGTGATTTATTTCTAGTGTAATAATCGTCGTATTTATTTTACCACCTAGTAACTTTTATGCTGTTTTTGTATAATGGCGTTTATTGTACAAATATCAACGTTTTTATTTTTTAATATAAAATCATTGAAAATCTAAATGCAACTTGTTTTATTCATCTTCTCGTTGTAATATCAAATATATTATTTTCAACGTCGAAAAAAATTTTGTTTACTACAGTCCCAAAGCTCCAAGAACATTCAAGGTAGAATCGAGTCGTAAACAAACAAATCGGCTGCGTATTTCAGCAATACGATTGTGTGTGTGAGCGTGTATAAATTATTATTATGTATAACAGCATATGTGAGGGTTCTTTGCCATATAGGTACATACCTATTTATTGTAAATATAAATATGTATACGTGTTCGTTGAAGAGAGATTCCCGAGTGTTACATCGACTGTGCTCGTTCGCTGCTGTTGATATAATTTAGATAGTGAAAGAATGTAAACAAACATGTACATATGTATATTTACATTTAAAAACATTGTCGAAAAATGGCCTTTAATTAGGACTGATTTGAAGTGTTTATCCGTTTTTTTTTTTGGTAGAAATAGTGCGTATTGGAATAATACTTCAGATAAGAAAGTTCTTGTAGCTACTAACCTGCTGTAATAGCCTCACCGGAGATACGTGACTCCAAGCATATACATAATGTTGTTTTGTTCATGATAATTTACCTGAAACAACCTTTCCAAGATTCAGAAATTCATAATTACATAATAAAATAATCACGGTCAGGTTTTTGAATATAATTAAAAATAAAATATTAGAAATATGACGGATTTGATAAAATACTGCGTAAAATATCTGTCTAACCAAACAAAAGCATTTTCAAAAAAGAAGGAATTAAAATCCTTATTCGTCTAAATTTTAAGATCAAAGATCTCATATTTTGAACGCGTACTAACAAGTAGGCACAACGAACCGAAAGCCACATCCTACGACCGGTTTCGACGTATCGGGTCCCATCAGGTGGGCGCTGGCTATATTATAAATATAAATATGGAATCAACAGAAACAACTACTCCGAGGGCTAATACCCGTACCGGCATTGAATTACACTGTAATTACATATTTATATTTAAAAGCATTTTATTTCACCAAACCTACAAAATTTTACAAATGAAATGATTTTTTTACAATTAATTAGTGAAGTGAGTACAAAAACACCTTTTGGGATATTTCATAAAACTTTATTGAACTTTCCTGTATCCTTCGATAATGGCCTAATAGCCGAAACGTACGTCAGGAAAGTTTAATAAAGTTTTGTAAAATATCCCAAAAGGTGTTTTTGTACTCACTTCACTAATTAATTGTAAAAACTGTTTCACAGTGAATGCACCACAAACAGCATGAACACAATGAAATTAAATGTAACTGTGTAATTCAATGCCGGTAGGGGTATTAGCCCTCGGAGTAGTTGTTTCTGTTGATTCCATATTTATATTTATATGTATAATGAAATTAATGTCTGACACACTGATTGGAAAGTATTACTTTCCTTATATCGCACGTATGTTATATATATAATAAAGAAACTTTCATCCGCAAAGAAAGTTTTCCTTTTTGGTTGTTATACCTACCTATGAATTGTGATCATTTCATTTTGATTATTGTCAGGGAGAATAATAAAGAAGACTGTGATAGATAAATTAATTAGAAAAGGGGCTAAAACCCTCCCTGAAATTTCAAAATCGCTAGCCAATTTGTGCTTTTCAGTGAGAAAATTTCCATTATTATAAATGATTTTTTTTTATTGTTAGCAAGCTCATTATTCTTCAGTTGTGTGTTTATTTAAAAGAAAAAATCTTGGTTATGGGACTGTCCTTAGTTAGTTGGGGGTAATTAAGGGGCAGGTAAACCTCTTTTAGTCTTGTGGCGTTTATTGCCACATTCCGCATATAAATTAATGTGTCAATTTTTACATTTTTTCTATATTCTGTAAATATGTTTTTTTTTTGATATTCCTTATCTAATTTTATGTAATTCTATTTCGTTCATTTTTTTCGAATGTTTAATTCTTCACATTTTTGTTTTTTGAATTTATAACTTCACAAGGTAAATCGTTTCACCCTTTTAATCACAAAATAGCAGCTTTCAATTCAATGTTACATAGACTAGTTTATCTTCCCTTAAACAAAAACAATTTTGATACTGAACAGAATATTTCACATTGATGTAAACAACGGTTACCCAGTTAGCTTAATACAAACTTTATTAAACAAGAAACTCCATAAAAAAAACATTAAATCTTATCTACCCTGTTAATCCTTCAAATTCAAATAAGTATTGCTCTATCAGATACTTAGGAGATATTTCTTTAAAATTAAGACGTATACTGTTTAAATCACATAATCTAGTTACTTCTTTCAAAACCAATAATATATTATCTAAATTTATTAAACATAACAAAGGTAATACTGATAAATCTTCAAAATCTGGAGTTTTTTTGCTTGAATGTGGTGACTGTAACCAAGTCTACGTAGGACAAACTGGAAGATCTTTCATGCATAGGGTTCGTGAACACAAACGTAGCTACACCAATGAAAAAAAACGGATTCTACCTACGCCGAACTTTTGTTGCTAGATAATCGAATATAAATTTGTAACAAATTATAACATTCTATGTAAAACTTCTCCCGAAGATGCCCTAATAGGGTTAAACAATTGTAGAGAAAAATAAAATTATAGTGGAAATTGTGTTTTATTAATTTAAAATTTCAACAAATAAACAATGTCAATACGATCCTGTTTATCTAAATGTATTTAAGGAAAATATGCACAACTGTCTGCTCGCCAAATTGTGCCAAAATTCTTCTGTAAACTGACCGCGGGCAATGTTGTCTTTTCTTTGTTATTATTTTAGTCGTCTTGTTTATAAAAATCACCCTCGCAACAAGATTCCGATCGTTAACATTTATCATTTCCAAATTCCCTTGGAAGGCGTGAACATGAACTCCAATTTGGGGGGTGTAACTGTTATCAAAAATACTTTTTCGCCACCCGATTAATTAAATTAAAATTATGTGTCGACAAACACATAGAAAAACTATTGTCTGATGTCTAGTTAAGTAGAAGACAGACGAAGTTCAAATAATGTTCAAATTGTGGGAAATTTTCAGTAACAGAGTTTCGTTATAAAGGATTTCCACTATTTTACTTATTATTAAAATAATTAAATTATTAAAACATTTTAGTTGGTCTCGTGATGTAGCTACACGTCCAAATTTTAATAATCAATAAAAATATTTTGAAGAAATGAACCATGATGATTAAGTTAAATAACATGATAAGGATATCTACATTTTTTCTGAAAAATTAAATCACAATTAAATTAAAATATAATATGTTTGAGCCTTTAATATATATATATTATATACATACAGCAATACGTAAATTCTTGATTCTTTGGAAAATTATTAGAGTGTTGCTTCATTTTGACTTTATTACGTAAATATCTAAATCGGATTATGTTTTATTTTTATAAATGAATAAATTTTTCAGATTCTCCCGTTAGTATTTGTTATTTACGGATAGTTTAATCAGTCCTGATAAACTCTAAATAACGTCATTAGCAAATGCGATAACATACTATGGCCTGTAACTATGGTATCTAATGCATACAATATATATTTATTTATAAACGTATGCATTTCTTAATAGAAAAGTTTTCCGAATAATTTCAATGCTTCACAAAATTAATTAGGTACTTATAAACTATATGATCGGTCACTGATACCAACTTATTGTTTATTTTTTATATAAATGAGCATGAATCAATAATCTCTTTAGGCCTTCTTGGGGATACATTAAAACAGTTTTAATGTCGTGAACTTGTTGTTCAAGAATACCATAAATGCAGTTCCATGGATAAACTATACCAAAATTTTAACTTAGACAAATCTACGATGGTAGACATACAAATATTCGGAGGAAATTGTAACTGTTAACTTCAAAGGTAAAAGTCGTGGTACTGGCTATCCAGAACTAGTTCGTTCCTCTTAGAGACTAACGATAGTTAGTGAATGTATACAAAATTTCAAGAAGGATTAAGCAATTTCCTTTTAGAACTAAATGTTTCGCAAAAATGTTGTGGAAAATATATGTACCTATGACCTTTTAACTAGTGTGTTACTCTTAAAATTAGTCAGGAAAGCATATAAGACTTACATCGTAATTGGAGCAAACACTATTAAGATAAATTAATCTATTTTTATAAATAAACATGCTCTCAAAGCTAATTAGTAAGTAATTATATTTAATTTCCTTAACTAATTTAAGGTTGTCAATATCGATCGTATGATTTTCAGTAAGAATATGTTGAGCAACTTTAGATTTTTCAGTTCTACCAAATTTAGCGTGAGCTAAATGCTCTTTAAACCTGGCCAGAAGAGAGCGTCTAGTCTGACCAACATATTTCTTATTGCAATAATTACAATCAATTTCATATATCCCCAACCTTTCTATAAAAGGAATTTTGGCCTTAGTTAACAACCTTTAAGGAATCAGACTGTAAGATGGGACGTCACAATTCAAAAAGAATGCGGTGATCTTCAAACTATTACAGTTACTGAGTAATTCGTTTTATAATTATGCATTATCTGCTAAACAAATTTCTGTGCATACATTTCATAATATCCGTAGTGTCCGAATATGTAGGTCTTAGAATTCGTAATTACTAATTAATCGATTTGATTCAATTTACTAATTGTGCAAATTTGACAAGAAATATATATAAGATAATTAAATAGGTATTAGTAAATGTTTATTAATATACTAATAACTGATAATTCTTAATAATTACCACACTTAATAAAAAATTATTGAGGTTTATTATTTAATTTTTTACGTCAAAATTTAAACTCAAAGTCTCACGATACACCACGCGATGATGAGGTAGCCGAAAAAAACTTTTTTAGTCTCAGATCTTGGTTATTTTTAATAAAGCAATTTTTTTGTATACCTTTACACACATATAGGTACGTCAATCGGAATTTCTATCCGAACTACATTAAAAATATCAAACACCTACGTAGCGTAAGTTTAAAACTATTATACCTACAGTCTACAGCAGAATCTGTGACTATACCTACAGACAGACGTCATGGCAATTAACAGTACACCAATTTCTTTCAATTATTTTTTTCATTTTTGCAGTGGCTTTTCGTTACATTTACAGAAGCTGTACTTAATTTTATTCCATATTGTAGTTTGATAATGGATATTTACATTTTTTTAAAATACGGTAAAGATAAAAGTCTTATGGAATATTACTTTTTTTCTGTTATACGTATCACTTAATAAAACAGTAATATTTATTTTATAGTACCTACAAGCAAAAATATCTGATAACTTTTACTCCCGGATAAAAAATTTTGAGAAATTTAATCCACTTCATATTGCGTTATTATTAAACATTTGCACCGCGGCCAATTTTACTAGAAAACTACAGTTGGTACCTACTGTAATCATTACATTAGAAATATATATATCCTAATTGGGGTCGAGCTTTCGTGGCCATCGTTAATGTAGCCGTGGTTTTTCGGGCTTTCAAGGTTTATCCTCAACGTTTCGTCGCCACGCACGGACGACATCTTCAGAAGACAGTAGCAGCCACAACAGCAGCAAAATCTCCTGAAGATGTGATCCGCATGTGGTGACGAAACGTTTATATATAGCCTAACTTGTAACTAACGCATTAATTAATGGTGTTAAATTAAAAATACACAATATAAACAAATCTTTTATATGTAAACTGGTTGACTAACTATTAATTATTAAAGTGTTATTTCAATAGAAATTTCATAAATGGTACCCTTAATAAAACCCTTTTGTTTTAAACTAATTATAAATTAACTAATCTAAAATTAAATGTCACTATTGCGGAAAATTTAATATGTCATTGAATGTCAATAAACAAAACAGTATGAATACATAATTTTGTTTATTGACGTGTTTTTACAGATAAATGTATAATATGTAAATGCGTTACTCTTTTCACACCACAGCAAACAAATTACGTCGCGTCATTGCTAGGTCAAATTATAGAAAACTTCCGCAAATATACATGCCCATATGCATATAACATCATTAAAAAGAGAATGATAACATTGTGTAGCATAGAATCGAAGACGTTTGTATATTACTTTAATTACCACAAACTAGATATGAAGCTTATTACACTTATTATTGTAATATAGATGTGCCTTTCACTTTATGTAACTCCATATTAAATAAAGTAAAACAAGAATCAACGGTTCTTCAGGTGGAAGAAATATAAACTTAATTTTTTTTTGTTTAAATTTAACTCGAGGTGGGAAAACGTTACATAGGCACCCCCTGAAAGGGGGTAGTGTCAGATTGTTACTGACTAAAAACCCACCTCGAGTGGGGATTAACAAACCGAAGGTATTAACATTCCCAGGGTAGATACGGTTGGGATAGGGAAGTGAATTGAGGAGAGGGCAGAGTTGTGGGGGGGGGGGTTCAAAGAGTCGGTGGCCCACCTCTGATGTGAAGGGCTGAGCGAATAAGGGCGGCTCAGAAGGTGAAAAGGCCTTCTAAAGCGGTCGTTCGGGTTTGGAGCGTAGTTGAAGAGTGTCGAGATGGTGGGGTTTGGATGGCCTGACACGGAGGCCCGAAGGTTTGCCGCGTATGTATTTGCAGCGTCGAGGAGAGAAGGTAAACTGGTTTCTTTCAGAATTTGGATGTTTCTGACGAACCAGGGGTAGTTTAATGCGGAACGGAGAATCCGCATGTAGGTGCCTTGAAGGAGTTGTAGGCGGTGGGGAGGGGCACAGCACCCGACGGGAATGGCGTAGGAGCACGGATTTTGGTTTGTTGGGAGATGGAGTTATTCCGGAAGAAAGACCTGAGTGCAATGTATGCGCGGGTGGCCAGGATATGTCGCCTCCAGTTTAGGGTTCTGTCGAAGAGAACGCCCCGGTTGGTGATGGAGTTGGTACATTTGACGGGACGGTTGTTGACGATTATGGCGGGGGGTTTCAGGGTTTTTGCGTGAGAAGAAAATTGCTTCCGATTTGGTCTCATTGATGGAAAATTTCCATCTCCGATACCAGTTTAGGAGCAGGGGCAGAAAAACTTAAATTTAACAGCAATTGTCTTATATACTATATTGTGGAAAAAGATGAAAGTGGGGGGTTTTTACCTATCAATGTACAATACTAATATACAACTAATAATACATTAAGTTTATTTTAACAAATATGAAAAGAATGATAAAATAAAAAATATTCTTTATTATTTTTTAGTTTTAAAGTTACAGAGTGATGTATTAAAATAAAATTAGATTTACAATATAAAAGAAGAAATTCTGTTCAAACAAATGTTTAAAAAATATTTAATAGAGGTAAATTGTTTAATTCTAATTGATCATTTAAAATCAAACCTTTTTTATTGAGTTTATTTATATCGAGGCTCTCTAATAAGTTTAGTTTTTTACTTTTATTTGCAAAGTGTAGGATTTTAAAATCGTCAAAATTATGTTATTTTCAATAAGATGTTCGGCATATGTAGAGGTGGTTTTAATGTTTTCAAAACTTTTCTTGTGTTCTTTAATTTTTTCTGTAAAGGATCTACCTCTCTGTCAAATGTAAACTATTTTGCAACTTCCACATTTCAATTGGTATATTCCCGATTTATTTAATTTATTAGTGCTATCCTTATTGTTTTTAATATAATTTCCTAGGGTATTGTTAGTTTTAATTATATATATTATATATTAACTTATTATTGTTTAATCGTTATTTGCTTTATTTCTAATTTTCATTTATGTATAATATTTATCTGGCATGCAACTATTTATAGAATTAGGAATTTCTCAAAAGATAGAAAGGTCCTTTATATACCAATAGTAAATACCTATCCTTTCTATGTATTGAGTTTTTGTACTACTTAAAAAAACAGGTTCATTTTTCGTGGAAATAATGTTGATTTAATGCTTTTTAATCCTCTATTCCGTTAATCAACATATTATTTCGCACAAGCTTTTAATGCATTATTAATCTTTCGATAGAACAGTTTTTGTGATAGAATAAAATTCTTTACCTTATTTACCTTGATGACACTTGTTTGTAAATTAAATTTTAATAACTGAAGCTACTTCAGAAAATTAATCATTTTTAGTTGCATTGGTAAAATATTGAAGATGTCAACATGTTCAGAATACCTCCAAATCATTAAAATATTATATAAATCTGGCAATGAAGTTTTACATCCTCTAATATTTTCACCAACTAGGTACCTATAGATAAATATGTGATTTATAAACATTTAAAATATATTTTCTCATAAAATAAAATAATTAATAAAATTCAAATTATCAGTTTTGACAAATTTAAATTGGCGAAACGGTTGATACTGTCAATTTTGTAAATCATTTATCAGCTCAGCTTATTGTATTATACAATGAATGAGCGATATGTGTTGTTGTTTTTAAATTTTCGTGGAATTTTGTCGAGCTAGAAATCGATTTGTACATGTTTCATCAATTAGAGGCAATTACTAATTATTTTGAAAAAGCTAGGATTGTAAGACACCTTCTTAGACATCAAAGGGATTGGTTAGAGACATATTAGAAGCAGAAATTGGAGAAAAGAGGAGCAGCGGAAGATCTAGAGTTCGCAAATGTTTTCCGTAATTTTTTTATTAAGATGTTATATTTACGCACTTTTTATGCAGATAATAGCGACAGCTCGAAGTATTTTTAATTAAATAAATTGCTCAAGAATTGCCAGAAAAATGTTTGCTCGATCAAAATAAACGTTAAATTAATGGCATGGCATCGTGTGTTGTTATTCGTCTATGAATACAATTTATATTTGAACTCGGCGAGATTCCCGGTGCAAAGTACACTAGGTCTCACTCTCTCTGTGCGTTGTGTTTGTTGGCTCTGTGCCACCTACTAGCTCGCTGGGGTCGCAACTTCCTGAATGACAAGTCGACAAGGAAAACCTTTGGACCCATTGGAATTGCTTCGTTTAAATATAAATTTGTTTTGTACAACTTCTAGATCTAAATATGAAGATGATCATTAAAATTACATTACAATCAATAAAGTGCAAGGTTTATTATACTATAAGTATAATTTCGTTTATATGAAAATTTAAAGACGTGTATAATGTATTATTTAAATATTTTACCACAGTTTTGTATCTCATATACCGATAATACAGGAGGCATCATAAATTAATGGGGTGGAACAAAACGTAATTAATTATAATACAAAAATATTGAATTATATTAATGTCAGAACTTATTGCGCATGGTTATTGTCTACGTTTATATATTTTTTCGGTTGATATTGAAATTTTGTGAATATTATTCCGACTTTTGTTCATCATTTAACATTTATTTATTTATTTATTTTACGAACTTGTTTACAAGTAAAAAGAATCTATTAAAGATCATTTTATCCATACAACGGGAAATGAAAATTTTGAGTATTTAAACTTTACATTATTAAACTTTACCCTCTCCCAATCGCTCATTAACCACTACTTATAGACAATTAATTTTAAGTAGATGTAAGTATAAACTGTACTTCTGAAGAAGACACAGTGTGTCGAGACATGTGTTAAGTGTATTAAATGAATTGTGGAAGTCATAACTGTGTTTTTGTTTCCAATTCGATATGTTAGACTTCCATCAAGCATCCGTTAATTCAATAAAAATATTTAAACAAAGGTGCTTCATTAGTCATTCAAATGAACTTTGTTCGTTGTAACAAACATTCGTGTTGATAATAGTTTATTAGAAAGTCAATATGTCCGCTAATTTTGCAACGCATTGTTGGAAAAACAATAAATAATTATGGAATTTCTACGTCGCACTTTGTCCAATTGTCAATTAAATAATTGTGTATTACGTATTAGAAAAAAGGGATAAACTAAACTTAATAGAAAATGTTATTCTGACATAATCATTATGTGAAATGAATGAAATGTGTTTATCAAATAGAACTAGTAAAAAACTATCAAGATAAAATAATAGTCTATTCAAAAAAGAAGGAATTAAAATCCTTATTCGTCTAAATATTTGGAACGCGTCCTACCAAGTAGGCACAACGAACCGAAAGCCATATCCCATGACCGGTTTCGACCTATCGGGTCTAATCAGGTGGGTGCTGGCAGAAAGGCCTTTACAGGCTATATTATAAATATCAATATTAATTTGTAACAGAAACAACTACTCCGAGAGCTAATACCCCTACCGGCATTGAATTACACTGTTGATTCCGATGTATTCTTAGACGAAGATATAACATATTCAAAAAAGAAGGAATTAAAATCTTTATTCGTCTAAACATTAAGATCAAAGATCTCGCATTTGGAACGCGTCCTACCAAGTAGACACAACGAACCGAAAGCCCTATCCCATGACCGGCTTCGGCCTATAATTTATATTTATCATATAGATAAAAAATAAAATAAAGTCCTTTCTGCCAGCGCCCACCTGATGAGACCCGATAGGTCGGAACCGGTCGTGGGATATGGCTTTCGGTTCGTTGTGTACTTGGTAGGACGCGTTCCAAATGTGAAATCTTTGATCTTAATATTTAGACGAATAAGGATTTTAATGCCTTCTTTCTTTTTTGAATATGTTATATCTTAGTCTAAGAATCCATCGGAATCAACAGTGTAATTCAATGCCGGTAGGGGTATTAGCCCTCGGAGTAATTGTTTCTGTTGATTACAAATTAATATTTAAAATAATAGTCTTTCTCACATAGATTTTTTTTTAAAATAATTATTATGTGGTGTTCTTGAAATGGTTAATAGAAATAGAAAAATCTAGATGTATCCAAGTTTTCATACTAATGCATTTTCAGTAATTGACTCACGTTTGGTGAATAATTATTACAAATAACGAATATACTCAAGGTCAAATGCATCATACGAGCAGTAAAAATGAAAAAACAAAACATTGAACAGTTCGATAAATCTATGCATGTAATAACATAAATTTCTTTTTTATGTGTTTCTGTACAAGTCATGTAGCTTTCGCACTTATTGCTTTTTAAATTATTTGTGAATTGTTTCAATATTCTCTCATATTTTTGCATGTGATATAAGATTCTTGATACTGAAGTTCTATTAAGTACTTCACGATTTTTAATTGTTCAAAAATACAACTAACGATACAATTCTTTTGCCTCAGGTTTTTTTTTAACTTCGTTTGAAGCACGCAATACCCACCCAAATGGAAAAATCACAGATTATCATGTTTTGTTAAAAGAAATAAAAATATAAAACAGCAGCAGGTACAATTTATGAAAGTAATTAGAATCATTTTCATGGAACATTAAAACTACGTAAAAAGATGGATTTTTTTAAAAATTAATTACGTTTAAAATCCGTTTTAATAATTTTGATGATTGGAAAGGTTGATAAGTCATACAATACAATTTCGGATAGGTCGTTGTTTTAATACGTTTATATTGTGTACATATATGTGTATGTATTTTGTAAAGTTTACCGAGTTAGTTATTGTTATCATTATCATTATCAATCACGAAAATGAACTTGCCTTGCCATAATGGAGGCACTCATACACACATGCAATCCGTTGGTGGTATGTATTCTATTTTTATCAGTAGGACGAAGGCCAAAAAATTTCCCATCGAAATTGTGACGTCAGAAAAATAGCACGCCTCAAAAACGTGAAGGGTTATTAACGTATTCCGTTTTGTTTGATATTAAATTCACTTTCACACAATTATAATCAGTCAAGTGGTGTTTATAGGAATGGAATAAAAAAAAAAATTGACAAACATATTGACGCCTTCGATAAATAAAATTCTATCACAAATATTTCTCTTAAGGAGGTTCGGTAGTTACACTGTTAAACAAAAATAGTTTTACGCAAAAAATAAGTAAATAACTAATGTATGAGACACATCTGCAAAAATAAATTAAAAATCAGATAGCATTTTTAAGAGTTCGCGATTTTAGAAAATGGTGAAACTTTTTTATTTTTAAATAAAAATAAACAAATAGCTTATATTTTACAAACAGTTTTTATTTTAAATCAGATTGATGGCAATCGTAATTAATATCTTTTTTTCTTAATTAAAAACGTGTGTATTGACAAAATGAAGAAACCTCAATAATGTAGTGATAGTATCTACACTTAGTTGGTGGAAATTCATGATATAGAAGAATTTTATTTGTTCTTAACAATTGTTTCGCCACTTTGAGACTTCATCAGAATACACAATGATATATTTAAAATTAAATGTAACTGTTGATTTTGTTTATAAACTTTTAACTCTGATAGGGATGAAGGATTTGGCGAAATAGTTTACTAATACATGATTGTTTTTATGTTTGTTTATTTCTAAACTTTCAAGAAGATTTTAATACTGTGTTATTTTGTTCTGAATTCCAATAATATAATAAACTACTTATAATTAAACAAATAGTTTAAACGAATTCAATATAACAGAAAAAAAATGTAAATATTATTGAACATTTATTTTATTTTTAGATAAATCGAATTGAATGCTATATAATATTTCTTAGAACATCGTGTATAAAACAATGGCTGCATGTTTTTATTTTTTTCACAGTGCATCAATAATTATACCTTCGAGTTTTAAATCTCGCTGCTAAAAATCATTGAAATCATGACGTTAATGCAATTTTAAGTGTGCACATGTCGTGGGAGGGTACGACACGTTACGTATTTATACAAATTGATGAAAGAATCACGTAGCACAGGCAGGCAGCATGACCTTACTTAAGTATGTAAATTTTTATCGCTCTAACAACATAGAATAATGTATTGTATGCTACTGAATATTACGTACATATTTATTTGAGACCAAGCTATTAAAAATTAACAATTTTTTAATTCTCTAACTGAAATGTTGAATTACGTTTTGTATTCAAACTTAGAACAATCAGTAGGGCAATGCGTGCTTTCTGATAAGCTAGTACGTAACCCACGAGTTCTTCAGGTTTTTACACCTATTATGGACGAAAATTGAAGTATTTTTTTAATTATTTTGCTCTTCCCCAGATTACAAGTACTATAAGTTTTACTTTTTTCAAAAAATGTACCTATTGTAAACTTTTTTAATGTATTTATGCATATACATATGTTTTAATTGTAATTTATGGTAGGTAACTAAAATTAATTAATGCTAATAATTTCCTTGTCTGTGAAAGTATATTAAAAATAAAACCAGCTACTGAGAGTCGGACTCGCGCACGAAGGGTTCCGTATCATTAAGGGCCCCCCTTAAATATTTATTTTATTCTGTTTTTAGTATTTGTTGTTATAGCGGCAATAGAAATACACCTTCTGTGGAAATTTTAACTTTCTAATTATCACGGTTCATGAAATACAGCCTGGTGGCAAACGGACAATGGAGTCTTAGTAATAGGGTCCCTTTGGGTACGGAACCCTAAAAATCACAATGTAGAAACACAAAAAATACAAATCCATTTAAATATAATATATTCTATGTTCTATTATTAACATCTAACTACGAATAATAATTGATAATAAAATTTAATTAGTATACTTTAACTTTATTAACGTTCATATTTCATTCAACTTTGTGTCTCTTTAAAAACCTTCAAATGTTATCATTAATTATATGTATATATTACTGCAAATTAACAAATAAAAATAGACGAATGTTGAACAAGTGTCAATAATTAGCTTCATACGTCCATCGTAAATACTGTTTACTTTTTATTTGTTTACTAGTATTTAGCAGTTTCAATAGTAGTATTTTTAACATTAAGATCACATGTTTAATATTGTCTTAGTAACAATACAACTAAAATATTTAATTATCTTTTATCAGTAATTAGCCTCACACGTATATGGGTATTGAACTGATAACCAAAATATTTTAAAACGGGTTATTATGATACAGGTATTAGTTTACTAAAATAGCAATTTTTTACTGCTTAGTGAGTTTATTAATATAATTATACCTTTTGTATTTGTTTATTACGCAAACTATAAAAACAGTTATATGTATTACAAATAGCAGATAGTAGAGAAAGGTTATTGTTATTAGATAGTCTAACAACAACAAACTTAGCACTTACCTATTAGATCAAGCATTTAAATTTATAGTTGAAACAAACAATTTCTGAAAATATTTGCATAGAACACTATTAACACATCACAAATTAAAATTCGACCTAGATCATTAATTTTAATTAATCACTTTTCATAATTTCACCGGTTTCCAGACGCGTATACAGTCCACTTCTCCGGAACAGATTATACATCATTCATAATACCTTATCATTTAGTTTTATAAAAAGTTTATAAGGTTGTCCAATAACTTACGATTGAGAGACTTCGTATAGGCAGAAAAAATTACCGATTGATAATTGAAAAGTAAACGAAAATGTACATATATAATAGAGCTATTGTTTTCGAGATATTGTTATTATACATTTCCATAAGAGCAAATTGTTTAATTGAAGTTTATTTTAAAAGTTGCAATTTTGAAATAAAGAAATTATAACATCTAAAAATATTGCTTGAATAGTATTCTCAGTTGGTTTTTTGTGAAACATTTTATAAATAAAGAAAAGAAATGAATACACACTTGAGTGTGAAACAAAAAAGCAGTCTTATTTATTAAAAAAATATATTGCAGTAATATAACAAGCTTTGCAATTCTCTGCAGAAGAGTATATCTTTGTTCAAGGAAGTTAACAGAAAATACGCATATATGTATAGATAGGTAGACAGACAGACAGACCAAGACTAGCTTATATTACTCCTGACAATTCCATCTTCATGTGAGTAAAGTCCCATCGACATCAGTTAAACCGTTTCAAAAATTATCCCGTACAAATAGACAAAAAAAATTGTAAATGTCGTATAAGAAATTGATTCGAAAAATTATTAATTTATTTAAGTCACATTGTTTTATTTTATATGGAAATTATTTTCACAATAGTTATTTGCAAGTTAATTAAAAATCTTTTTTAAAAGTGGAATATCAATTTCAACAGTTGTAACAATTGACTATTAATAGAAAATAATATGTGTACTTAATAAATATTTAGCATGATAGCATATTACTTAATCATTAAATAAAAAAGTAAAAAATAAGTAATAATACAATTTATTTTGCAAATTATTAAACAATAGTATTAATATACATGCATATATAAATTAGATTAAAAGGCATATTTTATTATCACATTTAAAAAGCTATAGTACATAATAATAAAATGAATTGAAAATAACAGGAAGTTGTAACATTCATAATTTATTTGAATCACATTACATGTGTTTCAGCACCCTCTCATTTATCAGAAGTACAATTTATAGACAATTAAAATTAAAAATAATTAAATAAATTGTGGTAGTTACAACTTTGTGTTTTTGTTTTCAATTCCGTATGTTAGATTTACATCAGGTATCGCATAATTTTATAAAAATGTTTTACGAGAAAAATAAAAATAAATTGGAATATAAAAGACACTTAAGTTCAAATAAACCTACCACTTGAGAATAAACTTCAATTTTAAAAATTATGAAACTCATTATAAATGCCTTCATTTTAGATTAGATCTTTAAACTACAAGATAATAAAACAAGAAATTATTAAAGCTGATTTTGGTATTATTTTTAAGGAATGATTACACATAATAAAAAAAATGGTTATTATTAGAAAAAGTAGATCTAGAATTTAAAACTATTACCTCTTTCTTGCTTCTATTTCAACAGCCGAAGAAAAGCACCAAATAATTTTAATAATGGCCTGCCTACATAATTCTAGTCGCTGAATGCAGTAAACAATTCCAGAAATGGACTCCAGTTAGAAGCCGTCTTTGTGGAAAAAAATATATACATATGTACAGAGTGTAATGATTTTAAAAAGAAAGGCGTTGTTAAAAACGAAAATAGACATCCAGCTGGTTTGATCGCTGGACTGGACTTTTACTGGAATAATTTAAACAGGCCTTAAAACATAAATATTCTATTACTCTATTTAGTATACAGGTAATTGAAAAATATATTTCTAGCTTTTCTTATAACATAGCAATATGTACATTTTACACTGATGCAAATCGTTTTCTGTTGTTTTTTTTGTTAATTGACGAAGTAATGAAGAAAAAACTATATGGCTGTACTTTCCATTGTATTTTATACTCTAATTAAGGCTGTCAATAACAAGCCATCGTTCTGATGTCTGTTCAACTTCTCTGGTAAGAATTGGATCTCTAATACGAATACGTACTTCTAACTTGCCTCCTACTTTTTTCCTTCCCTCTAACAACTGAAAGGTAAATATGTTAAAATAAACGGCGGTTAAAAAATATCCACAAGGCAATTCAATAAAAACAAAGAATTTAAGTAATTAAAATATGCACATTAAGTGAAAATAAGGTAAAAAAGAAAAAATATGTACATGAAGGCTAGGCTTTAAAATTACCACCCTTTCCTACTTGTAAATCAGTAATACTCCGTGCATATTATTTTGGCCTATCCTCATTGGTTTTTTTTAACAAAATACTTACATCAAAACTGTCGTGAATTTCACACTGTGTTTCCAAAGGTTGAAGTTTAACGGTAACACTGCCAAGAAGGGTATCTCCGCGAAAGAGCCCTCTGAAACAACCAAAAATATTGCTAGCAGAACAGCTAGCGAGAAAGAAATAAAGGCAATGACTTACAAATATTTTGATTTTTAACAGAGATCACAAATTAAATTAATTAAAATACAAATATTTATAGAAATGATTTTTGATACAGAAAAAAAGTATAAAGGAAAATAAAATAAATATAGGAATTAAAAAATGAAAAAGAACTTACTTAATAAAATTATGATATTCAATAGAAATGTGCAAATAACACTTGTGTGACCTTACCCTTTAGAAAAAACTTCAAATTTAATACCGTGTCTTTTAAAAACTCTTTGACAAGGTCTTGCTTTTCTTTGTATGGGTAACCAAAATATCATATTATATTCTGGATTGTTTGTGTTTTTCACAACACCAGTTTTGTTTTTTACTGGTTCCTCCTATAAAATAGAAAACGCCTTTTTAATCAAATTCATTCGTAGATTTAGAAAACGAAACCTTACTTGGGGCCAAGGAAATTCAAATCTAACATATGTGTCAATTTCACTGGGATTACTGCAATTATAATTCACTCCCCTAACTATAGTCAGCTCCAAATCGTTGTCGTTTAATTCCGTGAACGTTTTCACGATAGAAAACTGTTTAGTTTCATAGTGGAATTTCGGTACTTGAGATTTTTCGTTGAGAGCTGTTTTTCTCGCAAGTCGAAGAGTGTCTAAATCTTTACTTACACTTAAAGCTAAATTTTCAAAACGATTAGCGCCTGCGACGTCTCCAATTGCCTTATTATGATCTCTTGTTTCTACACACATTTTTATTTGTTTAACAAGTTGCTGTTCCAACCTTCCTAACACATCTAAAGTTCCTTGATCATCTTCAGTACATTCCTCAGCCATAACAATCTCAACTCTACAACAATTATAATGATAGAATCTTAATACAAAGTAATAATTGTAAGTGACTGGTTTATAAAATATAGTCAGGAGATTTTTGAAGGGTAGCCCAGTAAAACTCACTCATCCTCCAGATGTGCTTTTTCTGTAGGTGGAAGTGGTAAAGAAGCAAAATCGACAGGAAGGCCTCCCTCAGCTGCTTCTATAAGAGGATCAAATCCTTTGGCTGTACGCAAAAATTCTTTGGCCTCTGCTATTTCTCCTTTTTGTTTTGCTTTTAAAGCTGCAAGTTTAAACTGCTTCTGTCTTTGTAATAACTGAGCCAGTTGTTTGTCTGCTTGTGTTGTTGTTTTATGGTTTCCTGCAGAAATACATTTTAGAAATTATTAATATACTACAAACTGTTGATGCTTACCTGAGATTCTTGTAGCTGGTATAGGTTTTGGTTTGCTACCAGATTCTTCACCTTTTGGTTTCACTGGTGGAGATGGAGCTGCAGTTGTTTCAGATGGTTTAGGTCTCTCTCCATAGTCTGTTTGTAAAGCTGCATAGCCTGGAGGTGTAGGTAATTCATCCAATGGGATTGGTTTTCCATTTTTATGTAATTTAATTGCATCCTCGTATTGTTTGACGATTCTACCCATACGTCTTACCTTACTGGCGTTTCCTTCTTCTTTAGCCTTTTCTACTTGTTTCTGGTATACTTCTAATCGTTGTTGTAAGTCTTCCAAAAGGGAACTGGCTGATAGCAGAGTAGGTTCGGGAATATCATCTGGTACATTTATTTCCCCAAGATCATCACTGCCACTTTGGGTTTTATTTTCTTCCAAAATAGTTTCAGAAGGAGTAGGTGGCCCTGGCATTTGAGATAAATCCACTTCCTGGCCTTCTTCAACTGCCTTAATAACTATTTCAAATTGTTTTGCCACCTTTATGTAGTTGATTGCATTCTGATTATCTCCAGATTTTTTAGCTTTCAAAGCAGCCATTTTATATTCTGTTTTTCTGGTATTCAACATTTTTAAAAGTTCTTCATTTACTGGTTTTAATATACTTGCAGAATCACTTTCAACTGGTGCAGAAACTGGGCTAGATGGCTCATCATGAGACATAGGAGTACCTATTGATAAAGGTGGTGGTGGTGCTGATCTATTTGGTTGCAACTGGCTATTATTTTCATCTGTGTGTGTATGAGGTTTTGTGCTTACTTCTGGAGGAATATCTTCTTCAGGAATTGTTTTTCCTTGTTTAACTTGCTTTATAAGGTCTTGTAATTGTTTTATTCCTCTACTAAAGCGCCTCATACGACTAGTTTCACCTGTAGTTTTTGCATTTTGTTCAGCAACTTTATACATTTCTAGACGTGACTCCAGAAGTTTTTGGATATCAGTAGTAACAGAAGAAGATTCAGAAGGAACTGGAGTCGACTGTACATTCTCACTGACACCTGTTCAACAAAAGTGTGTAATAAATCATTAATACTATAATTTTGCAAAGATCACCTGTAATTTCATTTAATTCACTAAGTAGCTCTGGATCGTTTTCATCCACAGATTCATCATCTGCTGAATCATCTTTAAATTCGGACTCGGTTTTGCCAATATTAGTAACATCTCTTGATGTTTTTGCATATGAAGATCTAGCATCAGAGGAACCACTATCGCCAGTTAAAGCAAGTAATTCCGCTTCTAAATCACTATCCGTTTCATTAAAATGCATATTTTCATCCATATTTCCGTCCACTGATAAATTAGTAGGTACATCAAATAATCCAAACTAAAAACACAAGTATTACATCCACATTTAATTTAATTTTTAGTAGAAAAGAAATATACCTGAGACAAATTACCACTACGATCCCCTTTCCGATTCGGTTTTGATCGTTCTGGTCTTTTCTTACCAAACATTTTTTGGTGTAATATTATGAGTAATAAAAATCATACATGGACGGCAAAAGTGTCTGTTAATTAAAAAGCAGCTTTGATTATCAGCTGATGACTATTGTCAAATAAACTGAATAGACGACTTGTAATCACCTGTGATAGTCATTCGTAACTTGTAACGTCAAATGTCACATTGATGACATGTTTCAAGGTTCTTGCCAATGGTGTATCGTTTTTCTTCAATTTTATTTTGAAAATTAATTTTTTGTAAAGTTGATTTCAAGAATCGTTATTTAATAGTACACACGCTGTATTTAACTACATCAAAAACCTCAATTTTATAACAATGGTTTTAACTTAAACTAATTATCAATGATTATAAACCTGTAACCATTTCCCTTTTCTATTGTTGTTGATGGCAATTGTGGATCACTGCCAATCATTGCAGTGGATGTTGAGTCTTTGGCACTTACGTTTGTGTATTGTTGAGAGTATCAATTCAATTATTACAGTAACTGAAAATATCGGTCAATACGTTCATAATATTTGTGTGGGTGGGTTTTGTAATATTACAGTGAAAAATTGAAGAAATTAATTTTTATGTAAAAATATTCTTGAAATATCCATTTAAAGAAAAATGGCCGACGATTCTTGGCGTACTGCTGCTTTCAGACAAAGTATTGTCTCAAAAATGTAAATTTTTTTTTTATTGTTTTAATTTGCTTTATATATCCTCAAAAATTACAGAGATGAAGTTATACGCCAGTCTGGAATGCCTACATCAAGGAATAGTGTAGAAATGGAAAGTCATGTTTTTCAAAAAGCAAAAACTAGAGAAGAATATTTGGGTTTTGTGGCCCGATTAATTTTACATGTTAGAGAAATGAGTAAGTGATTTCTATTTGTAATTTATTTGTATATTCAATAATGACAGTTAAAAAAAAATTGAAATCATTAGATACAAAAAAGGGAGCTGCTAACATGTCTGGACCAGGAGGGGGCCAACCTGGTGCAGGTATGCCTGATCCTATAAACGCTCTTCAAAATTTAGCCAGCCAAGGTTCACGCAACAATCAAATGATGGGAATGGGTGGACCACAAGGAGGACATTTAGGAGGTCCTCAACAAATGCCTCCAATTTCTGCTTCTAATTTGTTACAAACCTTAAATAGAGGACCAGGGCAGAATTTAAACAATTTGCCTGGTAATATGCAGCCAAGGCCCCCAATGATGATGAGTCCAAATGGAGGTCCTATTCCGGGACAAATGGGAAATCAAATGGGTGGACAAATTGGAAATCAAATTTCTGGACAAATGCAAAATACAACAATGAACCAAATGACAGGTCAGTTTTGTTAATTTTATAAATTAACAGTAATTGTCCATTATTAATATTAACGTATAGGGCATAAATTTCATAAGACTATTTATTCTTTTATTTTTTACAGGACAGTTAACAAGTCAACTGCAAGGACACTTGGCCAATCAAATGCCAACTCAAGTTGCAAATCAGATGGGCAACCAGTTAACAAATCAGATGACAAGTCAGTTGCAGAACCAATTAAATGCTGGTATTCAGGGTCCAATTTCTAATACCAATCAGCTTCCAAATCAGTTGCAAAACCAAATAGGTGGACCATTATCCAATCAAATGTTGGGACAATTACACCAAATTCAACAACGAAAACAAGGTGACAGTATGATGATGAATGTACCAAATGCTGCTTTCCCTAGAAATCAACCATCCAGTCAATTTGTAAGACAAAGCCCTTCTCCTTCTGTTCAATCTCCTGCTGGATTGGGAGGTCCTCCTTTAACAAATCAGATGGTTGCATCACCAGCTCTTGCTCCTTCACCTAACTCTCAGTTGAACCTTGGTGCTCAAAGGTCTGTTGGAATGGCTCCCAGCCCTAGCAGTTCCTTAAATACACCTGGACAACCTGGACAAAGTCCTATGGGAATGCAAGAGGAACAGATATACAGAGAAAAAATACGACAGCTAAGCATTTACATTGACCCATTAAGGAAGATGATTGCCAAAATGGGCAATGATGGTAAGCATAGACTATCATTGTTTTTATTTACTTTTTTATTATATCGTTGTTATAAATGAATTGTTATCATATTTTTTATTTTCTTTTATTTTTATTTGTTGCAAAAATGTAGTGGAAAGATCTTCTATATTTATAGACGTTGAAAAGATGAGCAAGATGAAAAAGCTTCTAGAAATTCTTACAAATCCAACACAGAGAGTGCCCCTGGAAACCTTATTGAAATGTGAGGTTGTTTTGGAAAAACAGGATTTCAGAAAATATGATGGTAGTGTCCCACCTCCAACAACAACAACAACAATGGGTCTTACATTTAAGGAACACCATGCCTTTAATCCACTTTTGGAAGCTGTAAGCAATAATTTGCAATCTCCCGTTATCAATCATACATTACAAAGAACTTTTGGTCCTACTTTGGAGGCTCTCTTTGGTCCCGAAATAAAGTAAGTATAAGATTGAAACCTTGAAGTGTTTAACCGTTTGATTTTTTTTCTAAGATTGGTACCTCCACTTAAACGGAAAAGAGTTGAAGAGCCTTCCAGTGACATTCCGGATGTATTGCAAGGAGAAATCGCCCGTTTAGATCAAAGGTTCAAAGTTTCTCTAGATCTTAGTCAGCAACCTGGCTCCAAAACTATTCAGCTCCTTTGTTGGCTAGATGATAAGCATTTACCGTGCGTTCCTCCAGTTTCTTTGACGGTTCCTGAAGATTACCCAAAAAGTTCTCCCAAATGCCATATGGCGTCCCACGAATATAATGCTACGAAATTTTTGTCTGCAGTTCAAGAAGCTTTACTAGCAAGAATTAAGAAATTGCCTAAACATTTTTCTGTTTCTCAGTTACTAGATACCTGGGAAATGAGTGTGAGGCAGGCCTCTGCCCCTTCCTATACTCAAATATCTACTACAACCCTCCTAATGGGACTATAATTGTGTAATCAAGTTTATTTAATATCTTACTATGTAATTTTTTTCTGTGTATCAAATTAAAATAAAATATAATCTCTGCAAAGAAAAAACTTTTTACTATTAACTTGTGATTCTGGCTTAATGTATAAAATTAAATTAAAATATATTAGTGGTATTTGTTTAAAATCTCTTTTATTGTTACTAATTATAATTTTTTTCTTACATTTCTTACTTATATTTTACTAAATTTATAAAAGTAAGAAAACTGGTCCGATGTACAAAGCAGGTTCAAAAATTATTGATACCTTACCAATAAGCTAAACTTACACATGTGTACAAAACAATGTTAATTACTTATGAGACCAAGGTAATCATCCATGAGAGTTCCAATTGCAAACTGAAAAAAAGAGAAAATTATAAATTTCCAAAATTATATACAAAACATACAATTCCTGTTGCATCCACTCTTGTTCCAACAATTTTTAATCTAATTTCTCCTTCAGCATGTATAACTACATCTTCATCTTTAGTTTTATAGCATTGAGGATTTACATTAGGACAAAATTCCATTTCAGCAGGAATAGACTTAACAAAAAAATATATAAATAATTTCAATAAAACTATTTGAAATTCTACTTACATGATGTGATATAAAACATGAGAGTGGTCCAATTTCAGCAAAAATTCCAACCTGTAAAAGTTATAAATAAGGCATACATTTTCATCAAATAAATTAGCAAAGCATACCTTATTAACTTGTCTAACAACTGCATCCAAAACTTCACCTTTAAAAGGTCGAAAAACGATAGCTTTATATTTTACAGGATATACAACAAATCCTTGCCCAGGTAATATTAATCCAGCTCCAATGTTATCAATTGTCGTTACTGCTATCACAAATCCGTACCTAAACATTAGTTAAAATAAAATTATTTAATTACTAAAATTATGGAATGTATAGAAACTTACTTGCCGGTACATGTTCCTTCCACTTCTGTATACAATTTAGTTTTTACTTTTTCCAGTAACTGTGGACCAAAATATTGAGGATGAAGCAGTATTTCGTGCTCTAATGATATCTACAAATATATTTAGAAACAACCATATTTCTGTTATTCATAAGAACTTACGTGATAAAACATATTATTGAAATTAGTTTGACTAAAGTGAATATCGACCAGCAATTTAAGCAATCTGATAAATTGTTTCGTTTCTCATTATTTAAATGTTTTATTGGTTAATGGTCGTCATTTATTGTGAGGTTAAACACTTTCATAACAAAATCAATAGGTTATGTTGTTCTTTACAAAAGATATAAAGAGGTTGGTTGTTGTGTCGAGTTTTCCAAATTAATAGACTAGACCAGCATGAACTCTTCAGAAAATATATTAATTCAATCAAAGGATCCCCTGATTTTCAATAAACCAGAAACTTTCACTGAACTTGCCGGTTATCAATTCAGATCATTTGAGAGTTTTTGCAAACGGGATAGAATTAATACTTCTGAACCTGAAAAAGTGACTTTACCAACTTATACAGATAATGAAGGTATAATATAATGTGTTAATTTGTTCATGTTGATTGGAATAGTTGATAGCTTTATGGATTTATCTAAAATTGTGTTACTGTTTTAGATTGTCTACTTAACTGTGAAGAATTAGACGATGGTTATGAAATAAAAATAACAAAGTCTGGTAAATTTTTGACAGATATCCATGCAGCAAGGTGGGCATTCATTAAAAATTCTGTTTTATATACATTAAACACATTAACTTTTTTTCAGCTATTTCATTCCTTTTATAGTTGGGACTAATGGTTTAAGAAAGAAAGAAATAGAGATGTCTACAGCAACTAAACTTAGAATACCAAAACATCCTCAGAATAACATATTAATTACAGGAAACAATGAAAGAGCTGTTGCCTATGGAAGGAATAGAATACACATGATAATCCTTGCTCAAAGAGAAAAGCATCAAATGACACATTTTATATCTATTCCAGTGTTTTCTGACAATATTAAAGAAAACTTTGAAACATTTCGAGTGAGAATTTCTGTTGTTAATCTCTTATTTGATGCTTGTGTTTATTTGTTGATTTGTAGCATAACGTACTAAATGGGCCGATTAGTAGAGGAATACATCCTTCTATATTTCAAAAACCTGAGAAGCTTCATTTAACTATTTCTCCTCTTGTACTCTTAGATGATATTGAGATTGATTGGGCAATTAGCGCTTTGAATGAATGTAAAAATGAAGTTGTAAAGTCAGTATTTATATTTGATTTTTTCAATTATGTAATTGTTTTTATGTCTGTAGACGTTTGATGGAAACTATTGATCCTCCTTTGTATATTAAAATGGAAGGAGTTGAGATAATGAATGATGATCCTACTGATGTTGATATCCTTTTTGGAAAAGTGACAGTTATTCCTAAAAGATACCAATCAGTCCTTCAAACTCTAGCAAATAACATTACTACATTCTTTTACCTTAAAGGTGATTTGTTTTTGTACTTTTATTGTTCTGTTTCTTATTTAAATTTAAAATATTTTAGGCTTGATAAAGAAGCGATATGGGGATGTAAAATTACATGTGACTTTGATGAACAGTTTGTACCGAAAAAAGGGCTTCAGACAACAAGAAGAAGATGGTGTAAGAGAGTCTTTCGATGCAACATACATTTTGGAAAAGTACAGAGATTATTATTTTGGTATAGTGGAACTTGATTTTATTCACCTTTCTGTTCGATTTGGTACAACTCATAATAGCGAAAATTGTTATTATGAGGCACTGACCAGTATTCCATTATATTAGATTTGTGTATTAAGTTTGTTTACTTTTTTTTCATTCAAGGAATAATATAATTAATTTTCAAATTAAAATTATGCAGCATAACAGTACACTTTTAGTTTTATTTAAAAATTACTATTAGAAAGTCATTATATTAGGTCTTATATGTATAAAAGTGATGTATATTTTAGTTATTACTTCTTTTTTAAAGAAAAGGTATTATATATTTCTGGTAGTGTCATTATTATATCATGACACTAGTTTTAACATATTTCAAGGGTTAGTATATGTTTGTGTGTTCATTTTCTAAACGTGTTAATTTTATACTGCATGTTATGTATTTAAAATTCCCAGTGGAGTGATAACAATGAATTTAAATCCTCCTTAAGATTACATTTAAGTAGAGATAAATAATATTTTCATATTTATTTTGCTAATCGTTGATATTTTAAATATGAACCTAAAGTTCCATTTCTCCAGTTCAGAATATATTTACATCTATACACATTGTCATTATTTCTTTACGTTTGACGAAATATTCCTATCCAATCTATTAGAAGACTTTTTATATTGTAGTTATTTTAACAACCTGTTTGCTTATCGCGGTTGACGAGGATGATTTATTGTTAATTAACAGTGCTGTTAATTTGCTTTTTTTACATATAATTTAATGCTCAGAGTATTTTCAATATAACATGGATGTAAAACATGGAATTTCTGCAACTAATAATATTGTTTATTACAAGGCTCAAAAGTACAATTCGTTCAATGAGATCAATGACGGTGAGTTTTTATCTGTGTTATTACAATTTTAATTATATTGTTAATGTTATAAGATAAGAAACGTTTAATCGTCTTTTGTAACAGCCAGGAACATTTTCAAATATACATAAATAACTCTTTCGATAAATACAAGAAAAAATAAATTAAATGCAAAAACGTTTAATATTAATAAAAAAATATTTAACTAACTATGTATATTTTTTATTCAAAATTCAATTTAAACATAATGTTACGACACAGTGTAATCTTTGTTTACTTAAGATAATTATTATTTACATGCATCATTTTATGTGTGAACTTGGTAAACAGAAATTTTCTTTTGGATGACGGACAATTTATTTTGTTGTTTATGAATAGTAATATAATAATATATTTGCCTGTCTATACAGATTTTTAAATGTGCAATACCCTTTAATCGATGTATTATACTTAACGATAATGTTAATGGCTAGAAACAAATCAAATAGTTTGTGTCTTTGTCATGTTTGTTGAGATTGATATGATATTGCAGAGTATTTTTTATTTGTATTTTAAATTATCAGTTAATACAAAATAGTAAATGTAATAGCAATTGATGGTATATACTCAGTATATAAGGTAATCGACTCATAAAATTCATTACCCTATCTATATTTCATTAAACATCATTTTTTTCTTTTTTTATACCTGTGTAAGCATCAAAAGCAAAATATATGAATGTATAAATATAGTTTTAAAGAGTCTACTCACATTTTTCTCCATCTGGTTCTATTTGGTCTCCGTAAATTTTATATTTATAGAATTATCATCAACCTATAAAAATGTTTTTATCTTAATATATGTATATAAATGTTTTAAATTATCAATAAAAGAATCGTTATTCTGTGATTGCAATTCCTTTTATTAACACAACGTTAAAGTTGCTCACTGTTTAAAATAATATAATTTGTGACTATAAATTTTGTACATATGGTGTGGATTTATATTAAGCAATCTTGAAAATAGGTCAATTCCACGTTGTAGTTTGCGAATAGAAATACAACGAAAATTTAATGGGTGATAATTTGTGTGTTTACCGTTTATCAAGGTACAACTATACATTTACTAAAGAAACTATCCAATAATATTTATTTTTTAAATTAACTGTTTAATTTTTTAGGAATCGGGAAGATGCATGGTGCAAAAAGGGTGGTAATATTTTTTTTAATGATAATGGTGACCCCAACATTTTTAATAATATTACCTTTATACCTCCGTCATCATGTTTTCGCAAATGTTGCGTACATTGTAACAGAATCGGACATAGTCGAAGTAGTTGATGGAATATCTTCGGTTTTTTGCGAGTCACAAACCCTTAAAATGAACGGAAGTTTTAATGCGTTTCAGTTATCTGATGTACCGAAGATAAACACCACCAGACGTAAACACATTAGATTAAAAAAGTCTATGACATTACCTGATGATACATTCGAATATTGGGGTTTTCATTTACTTAAGGGGGGTACTGTTAAGTTAAAATTATGTTCACGATATGAAGGATCAAGAATTTTAGTTGTAAGAGGCGAAAGAAACTTGAAAACTTGCCATTTACTTGATAGACAGATCAAGAAATTTGGGGCACAATTTGACACTGAGCATAAACAAGTTAAAATTACTTTGGAAGCTAAACAAGAAATGCCTTTCAATGATAGCCAATCTTTGCTGGAGTCTGCTGATCTAGGGGTAGAAGACAAAAGTAATACTGACGTTGAACTGTTTCTTAAACATAAGTTGAGCAAATACAAGAAAGTTAACAGTTCAGATGAATATGGAGTTGAAAATGTTTCAAAGAGAAATTCTTTGCAAGAAATTCAACAGGAGCTCTATAAACTTCAACAAGAGCTTCGGTCAGACGAAAAGATAGATTTACTTGTAAGAAAAACTAAAAGAGACTTGGAAAGACACATTTTGGATGCAAAAATTCAACATGGTGGAAATGCTATAAACTACACCGATGGCGATAATGAAGATAGTGCGTCTAGTTTTGAAGCGGAATTATTATTTTGTTATAATGGACACATTCTTTTAACTGAGGGATTCCCTCCATCTCACCTTTGTACTGACGTTCATTACCTCGAAAATGGGGAACATTTGCAAACGATACATAACGTTGCTTCGGACGGTTATTATCATTATATTTTTTATTCGGATAATGACTATGTAAGTAACGATATTCATGTGATTTTTGATATTTACAAACCAACATTTCAATATTCCAATGTCAGTGAAGAAAAGAAATCTATGAACCAGAAAGAATGTACTTTTAGTGTGCCTTTTCTGTCATATCAGATTGTGATTGTGGAGGTACCTACAAAAGATGGTATTGAATTAGGAAATGAAGTTTTTTTATTAGTTAGCACCTGTCATCCTAGGATGGCTGTTTATATGATTTTTCCAATGTTAATAACGATTCTAGTACTTGGCTGTGCATACTTGTGATATAATTTGTAATCAGTTATATGTATATTATTTTTAGTTCAAATCATTTCTAAATACTTACATTAAGTGATTTTTTTTTAATGTTAGTTTTATATGTATAAAATCAAACGTATTCTTTCTCGTTGTATTTTATTTATCGTTTACAAAAGGAAAAGTCGAAAATATAAAAATGTTGAAAATAATAAAGTTTGTTATATGGAAGTACAAATCATTAGGATTCTGGTTTTTGTCATTTAGCTACGGAACCCTAAAAAGGATCATATTCCTTAAGGATGAACCGATAAAACACAGTTTAAGTTTTGTACGGTAAAATAAAACACAAATTGTTTATTTTTTGTTTACGTTAAACTACTGTCTATATAGTTAATTAAAGTTTTATTTCACAATATTATATAAACAAATTCAAATTGACTGTTTGATAATTGATTATTTGTATTTGTTTGTCTTGATTTAGTGAATTTTTCGTTTTTAAGAAAAATTCAAGTGTCAAAATACTCGCAAAGCATATTTCAATTTCCCGCCTTTTTAACTAACGAGTCACATCCGTTCAAGGAATTTCTGCAGTTTTAAATTTACATTTATAGTTATACACTTCTGCCGGTCATTCGAGAATTTATCTACCTCATAAAATTATTTATCAATCAAAGTGCATAATCCACTAAGTACAGTAACGTCAATTTTGAATAATAAAAAGTTTCCAAATTTGAACATCGACGTAGGGGAAGTATAGCACCTTGCGGACAATCTTGGAAGTCTTTTCTGCTAGCAAAACGCTTGTTAAACATGTCGCTTAGTTCTGAACGAAGGTAAGTTCGTTTTCATTGCTAACATATTAATATTTTTACATAATTTTATTTGAGATTATAAGAAGTTCTCTTGTTATAAATGTTATCTTCAATTTTAGTTAATCGTAATGTGTACTTGTAACAGAAAATAGTTTCGGCATGTTCATAGGAGCAGCTCATGCCAACATGGCGTTGATCAAATCAAGAAATTTCTTTTGGAATAGTTATAAGAATAATCAAAATTATTTCGGACTTGTATATATCGGTTGTGTGTTAAAAATAGTTTGTACAACAAATCGTTACTTGAAATTGCATCTTTGATAATTTGACAGATGATAGATTTTGCAAAATGATGGTTATTTCTAGTTGCTCCCACGTGAATATAACCGTGAAGTTTATAAGCTTATATAACAGCTTTATAAGTTTTACTTGCACTTAAATCAATGATCTACTTTTACGTTTAGTTTATAAGAGTAATTTTTAATAAGATGCATTTATTTCAATAACACAGAAATAGAAAATGACATATGTTAAAATGACCTCAGTGTTTCAGCATCTCCATTGTTTTAATTGTTTTTGAATGTATTCTGTTTTCTTCAATTTTAAGCATTGTGCTGGTGTTACTTTTAGGAATGATGAGTGGAGTGGGGAGAAGAATGGTCCTGAGAAGGAGCCTCCAAGCTACGATGGCCCACCAGGTATGGACCCTGATGGTGTCATTGAATCCAACTGGGAAGAAGTGGTTGACAATTTTGATGATATGAATTTAAAAGAAGAACTTTTAAGAGGAATTTATGCTTATGGTTTTGAAAAGCCTTCTGCTATTCAACAAAGAGCTATTATGCCATGTGTTAAGGGCCATGATGTGATAGCACAAGCACAATCGGGGACAGGAAAAACAGCTACTTTTTCAATATCTATTCTACAGCAAATAGACACTTCTCTGAGGGAGTGCCAAGCATTAATTTTAGCCCCAACACGTGAATTGGCCCAACAAATCCAAAAAGTTGTTATAGCATTGGGTGATTTTATGTCTGCTCAGTGTCATGCATGCATTGGTGGTACCAATGTTAGAGAAGACATGAGGAAGTTAGAACATGGTGTTCATGTGGTAGTGGGTACTCCTGGCAGAGTGTATGATATGATTAGTCGAAGAGCTTTACGTACTCAATTCATCAAGATGTTTGTTTTGGATGAAGCTGATGAAATGTTGTCAAGAGGTTTCAAAGATCAAATTCATGACGTATTCAAAATGTTAAATGCTGATGTTCAGGTAAATTTTCCTTTCTTTTATTTTAATGAAATAATTAAATGTAATGTGTTCTATTTATGTTTATATTGTATGCAGGTTATTTTACTGTCAGCCACAATGCCGTCAGACGTATTGGATGTAACAAAGTCGTTTATGAGGAATCCTATCCGTATTCTAGTTAAAAAAGAAGAATTAACACTGGAGGGTATTAAACAGTTTTATGTTTTTGTGGAAAGGGAAGACTGGAAGTTGGAGACACTCTGTGATCTGTATGACACATTGTCCATTACTCAGGCTGTTATTTTTTGCAATACAAGGCGCAAGGTTGATTGGTTGACTGAGAACATGCACAAAAGAGACTTCACTGTTTCGGCCATGCATGGAGATATGGAACAACGAGAGAGAGATGTCATCATGAGGCAGTTTCGTACTGGTTCCTCTAGGGTTCTCATTACGACTGACCTGTTAGCTCGTGGTATTGATGTACAACAGGTGTCCCTTGTAATTAACTATGATTTGCCTTCAAATAGAGAAAATTATATACACAGGTAATTTTATAAATCTCTTTGAATTTACTATTTTACATTCAAATATTTACTTCTGAAAATAATTAAATAAGCAAAAGTGGTAATTACTTATTATATTATATTTTTGGTTTAAAATAGGGGTTTACAGTTAAAATTTTGACTGATTAAATTCGAGCAAAACAAGAGTACAACAATTACTGCTTATGTATTTTGACAAAGTAGTGATATATGTTTAATTTTAATAGTTTTAGTTAAACTCTAAATAGTGAGTCATTTTAAAGAGGTCTTCCAAATGTGGCTAGTGTTGAAATACAATTCACATTTTTTTAATTTAATTAGTACAATTGTAATTTCCATGTTTTGGAAATTACATGTATTTAATTTTACAATAAACCCTGCCAAACATCGTCTCTATTTTTTAATTTGTTTGCAGAATTGGACGTGGTGGTCGTTTTGGTAGAAAAGGTGTCGCCATCAATTTCGTGACGGATGTCGATAAGCGTACTCTAAAAGATATCGAACAATTTTACAACACTCATGTGGACGAGATGCCAATGAATGTGGCGGACCTGATTTAAGCGACGCCGCCCCCGCCCCGTCCGCTGCATCAGCTGTACCGTCGCCGTTGTCGTCGTTCACTCGTTGCGGTGGTCGTCTAGAGTTTTTTGTAATTATATGGTGTGAGTATCTCAGCTGGCCGAGCAAAAAAAAAATAAAACAGTCTATACAATAATATATATTAAAATATATTTATATACTTTGCGACTTATGCGAGCGAGCGTATTCTGTTGGTTGTCGGTGTGCGTATGTGTATTCGCGCGCGCGCGCGTCCGCGACAGTCGGGTTGTCTGTTAATTAGGCGTCCGAGTTGCTCCTCCTATAATCTTAAATTAATAATAATAATTATTAATAACAATAATACATACATAATATAAAAGGAAAAACATTTTTTAAGTGTGCAGTTTATAACATAAATACGGTTCCGTTTCAAATCGATCTTCTGTGTTGTAATTAATTGATTAATTAATTAATTAATTATTATTTAGAAGTAGTAGTGGTTTGTATTGATAGCAGCGTAACTTATAAAAAGGCTGGCGGCGCTTTGCGCAGGTAAAGGGGCCCTTCGATGGAGACGGCGACGTCTTTGTCGACGTGCCCCCCTTCGTGTTGCGTCTCTCGCCTTGCAGCATGTCTTTGTTCATCTCCATAACGGTCTGATTGGCTTTTGGAAAGGTTTTATCAATCACAAAAGATCCAAACGAAAAACAACACAATAATAATGTTATTCCATTTGTTTAGGATTATCTCCGTTTTGTATGTCAATGGTTAATTATTGCCAATAAAAGTGGTGACAAGTAGTGTTGTGTTTTATTTTCGGCCAAACTACGCAACACTGTTAATCATTTTAAATTTTCCTCATTTGCTTGGGTTTAATTGAATTTTTAAAATTATTTTAATAAGTTCGTTTTTATTACAATATTTTTAAACGGTAAAAACTGCTTAAATGAGACTTACTGATAAAAAGTGTAAAACTGTCTAATTTTTATCACCAACATTTGTTTTTATATTTTAGATTTTAATTTGGGTTCTTAATGCATATTAGTTTTTGTTTTCGACAAAATATGTTTGATGCTCACCTACCTGTATGTTTATTATACAATTTAACCAGAAGTTTAGTTTTTCTTACGAGGTGGTTATTGAATTTATTCATTATCTTAAGTTAATACTTTTATTTACTTGGACATTATCTGTTTTACATTTTGTCTGTTCATACTTTTAGTGAATTATTTTTGTTTTCAGTAATATCGGGATTTGCAGAAAAATAGTTAATTTTTCTATCTTACTAATTTGTTATAAAAGTCTTATTTATTTATTAATATTTTAGTTATACTTTCTATTTTTATATTATGTAATTCAATGTTACAATGTTCAACTTATAAAATTTGATTTTTTTACATTTAAGTTGTTTTTATAGCTCGGACCATGTTTTCAAAACAAAAAATTTTTTTCAAGAAGCAAAACCCTGTGAATTGGTAAAGTTAATGTTCTTTTACTTTTTCTTCCAGGCTGACACAACACCGAAGCAGGATGTTCCATAAACCATTCAACAGCGGTTTTGCTTCTTTTTTAACTAAAAAATTACATTCTAAGTTCAAAATGTACTGTAATATACACCACATTAAGTTATGTTGTCCAGTTTTTACACTTTGATCTATAAATAAACGAAAATGTTGCCGTAATGATTTGTTTTTTAAATGAAAACGTTTTAAGTATTTCAGTTTTGTAATATTTTTAACGTATGAGCGTTACGTTTTAGTTTTCTTAATAGGTTATAGGTAAATTAGTTTTTAACAATGTTCTCTAATTATCATCTTTATACTTTTTAAATAAGTAAATGCGCTGTTTATTTTATTTTTTTTAATCGTTCAACTGTAAATTTGTGTAGATTATTAACTTTTACAAAATAAAGTGTAGTATGATCAGACGAATTTCTTTAATCAAATACAAATCCAAAAAAAGAAAATAGTTTAAAGAATAAAAGCTAAATTGAGAATTAGATGTTGCTAGTTAACAGGAAAAATATTTAATCATTAAAATAAATATATAAATGACATTTAAAATAAACATGAGTGATTATTTTTAATAAACGACCACTTATTCTAATAAAACTACACTAGTGAACGTATTTTTATTACTAATAAAATTAATTATAGATGTTTTGTAAGATGCAGACAGAACAAATAACAAATTGAAACTTATTTGTATAGATATTGTGATTCATGCGGTTGCGGTTACTTAAATTTAAATTTGCCGCATCTGATAGGGATTTTGTTACGTTGGATTATTTTCACACCAGAGCATCTGCGCAGTGGTCGATGAGTATATTTCCGCTGTGAACAAGGCCTCCTCGACGACACTCGGCTGTGGTTTGTCGTTCAGTGAAACAAGGATTTTGAGTAGTGCTAGATTTCGTGTTTTCGGTGGGAACCAATTAATTATTTATTAGCAAAATGAGCTGGCAGGATTATGTAGACAAGCAATTACTTGCTTCCCGTTGTGTAACAAAGGCGGCGATCGCAGGACACGATGGAAATATATGGGCAAAATCTGACAATTTTGATGTGAGTACACTATTAATTTTGCTTTGTACCTTTTCTTCGCGACAATCACATGAATGAAAGTATGATTAGGGTGGATGCCTTTAATCAATCATTTACAGTCGTAACCATTATCAGAAACAATGACAGTTGAGGGCTTGGCCCTTTTCTGTCTATTGCTTTTTTTTCAAATATATATGTATACGTGAAAGCCGGTATCATTAGACAAAGAAATTGATAAGCCAGTATCTTTTTGTCATAGTTCAGTCTTTATTAAAATGTTCATCGTAATAAATCCCGTTACAATTTAAGAAAAAATCTTAAAATAGCCGGTTCCTCTACAAGATGGCCGACGTTGACAGTCGACGTGTAGATAGGTGTCCACGTTTATGGTTTTGTTCTAAAAACAAGAAGACAGAAACGAGGTCCGCTTTTGTTAGAACGTGACTCATCATTGTTCCCATTTAAACATATCGTTCATTTTCTACTATTGCTTCAAAACGCGGTTGCAATTTTTTTTTTATAAATGAAGACAATCCGAAATAGCAATCTTTTGTTGCTAACCTACATAGTTGAGATTAGGTTTCATTGAAATAAACAGTATCACGTCACCGTGAATTAATTAATTATTCAGCTTTAATGCGAAACTTAAATACTCCTTGCAATTTTACAGTAATTGCTTTGTTTTATGAAGACATTATTAGAATAGGTATATTTTGCAATTGGAATTTTCTGAACCGGTTTACTGTACATATAAATTCAATCTTTGTGAGTACGGTTTAACTTAGAAAACTGGCAAAGCCATTCGTATGTCCGTAGTTGGATGCAGGTGATTATTTTTAGAACAAAAATATCTGACGTTTCTACAGGAATGTTTGCTTATTTTGACCCTTTTCGTTTCTGGTTTAAAATGACGAAAATTTATGTTCCCTCAATCTCAGCAAGTAGTGACCCCGTCTGTACAAAAGGCGATCGTATTTATTGAATAACATTGAAACAAGTTATTGAACTTATTATTCTTTATCAAACTGTCTGCTATTATAAATTTGATTTTGAAAGGTGCTGAATAGGCAAATATTTAAACAGTGAGGATTTTTGTACATATATCCATGCAATTGGTTTATTTTCAGTTTTGTATGCTAAATTGTTGTTATCATGCATAGTATCGTTACAAGTTTTATCTGGATTAAGTACAACTGATAAAAGTTAGAATTACAAGTTGATAAATTAATCACAAAGTTATTTTGCACGTACATGTACAATATATTCATTTTCAGTAAAGTAAATTTCCAGTATCAAATTCGTAATATTTCAAAATAATGGGTGACTAACGTTTTTCATACTGCTTATACATCAATATAATATTTTATAGTGAAAAACATTCAATTCGATCGAAAAGTCCAAAGTTCACTGCGTTTTTTTTTTTATTTAAGAAAAAAACATTTTCATCTTGAAGCATTATACGGCTGTTTAAGGTACAAGTTAGAGAGCTTTTTTACTTAGTCAAATGTAACATTTTTTCCTGGCACTTTGTTTCTAATGATTCTTAATTGTACCTATTTCATTTATGTTTCTAATGATTCTTAATTGTACCTATTTCATTTACCTTTGTAAAACAACGGAAGTTCAAAGGGGGCAAAACATGACTATTGTTTTAATTTACGATTACTCAAATTTAGGTGCAAGAAACTATATTATATTAATTTCTCACTATTCAATTGATTTTTTTTGTGTGGGACAAAGTTCAAAGTTCTCATGATTTTTTATAAATAGTGCAGATACGGAAATACTATTACAAGTTTACTTCATTTTCAATGTGATACGTATGGGTTATTTTAATTAGTAAAAAACTTTTGTAAAAGGGTTCGTCATTAAAAGAGGGTAGCAAGTTACCCTGAAAGTAATTCGCAGTGTCTAATCAGGCAAGTCTGGAAACAGTTCACTGTTCTGTGTTCACAAAGGATCATCCCTTTTCATCTTTTCTTTCCATTTAGCTAAATAGTCGGTAGGGCGGTTTGATAAAGGAATTGCTCCTTTATTAGTGCACTAATAATGTATTTGACTAGACTGAAAAAAAAAAAAAACGATTTACATAACGTTTTCTAGTCATGTGTCAAAATATAAGTTAATGGGAGTTTTCATTAAAGATTCTATTTATCTCAACTCAATTTGCAAATAGGTAAATATTAGTACATAATGTTGTAAGTTCAGTTTGATTTCTTGTAATGTCGGTAATGTATATAAGTATATATTTTGTTTCTTTTTGACGATAAGAGCATTAGCGTAGCTGGAGAGTTTTCCTAGGGGGACAGTGGGTAAGCTGATTAGCTACCGTGACATTTTCAATAATGCTTGATAAACGGGAGTTTTGGGGGTCATAAAATATTTTTGAGTCCTTTTATCAAGATAAAAAGTATGAAAACATTATATTTCTTCAATACTGTAGATTTTTCGAGGGTGGACAAGAATTTTGTAAGATGAGTAGTGTTCATTTTTACTCCCCCTAGGCCCGGGACTTTTCAGCCCATGTGTTATGTATCTTACTTTAAAAAATCTGATTTCATTAGTCTGGTTTTGAAATTAGGATTTCACGAAAATTTTTTCAATTCACGATAGTCGTACCCTCGAAAAAGACCACACTACTATGGCGGGTCAAAAACAATAAACATAACGAGGGTAATCATTTTTTATGTATTAATTGTTCAAAGACGAAGTCGAATTGCAACATAATCTAATCACAAATCCAAATTAGCAATATTTGGATTTTGGAGTTAAAATCTTTCTAAATCTGGATGAGCTGGGGGCAATAATGAGTCCAGATTCTAATTCTAATTTTTTTATTTCATGTAGTAATCCTCAAAAATTCATTCCATGATTTTCTTGACCTGTGTAAATTATAAACTAATTACTCTTAAGCTTTACGATAACACAACTGGATGTAACCCTCAGGATGTTACTCTTGGTTTATTCACATATGGACTTAATTATTTTTTTGGAAGAAAAATACAGTACCACGTGTAGCCCTGTACATTTGTGTGCATTTTACAACAGTTGTGCGATCAAGAGATCGGACCGTGGAACAACGGTCAGTAGAGTATGAAACGATCTTCCTCCATGTGTCATAATCGAGATATAGGATAGGACGCCTATTATAATTATACCGTTTAGTCTATTGTCGTAAGAACGATGTTCATCTACTTTAAAATTGCTTGCCTTTATTACATTGTATATCGGTGAAGTGTTCGTTTTATAATGCATAGCCATCTGACAGGCAAATTGCAGAAGGAAAATTACAAGCTGGTTTGTTGCTCAAAACAAAAAAAAGAACATTTGCTCTGTCTAAAAGGTGTGCTACAACTTTCTGAAACGTTAAATATAAAAATTTACAACTTCCAGACGATTATTTATTTATAAAAATATCTGAAACATTTAATTAATTTAAATTGATTTTCCTTTCCGTCAGAACTGCCTCTAAAATAAGGTAATTAATTTTAACTAAAATTTAAATTTACGTTAGTGAAATTTTGTATGCAAGGATCTATTTCACTTTCTATGAAGTATTCCATTTTTTATCTAAACTGAATTGAATAAATAAATACGACGTTAATTGTTTTACTAAATTTAATAAAGATTTCTCTTACAATATTGTTTCGGTCGACCATTCCCAAACAGTTACCTATTCGAAATTTCATTGTTTGTAATATCCACTCTTTTTAATGGACTTGGTTTCGTTTCTGTAAGTTTATTTGTTTTCACGAGATATAGTCGAAAATGTCCATATAGTGAAGTATTCTTTCCCATGCTTTTCTTATTAAAAACAAAAGTCGAATGAGCCACCAGTAAATATCAATATCATGGTCTCTTCATGTAGTTCTTCTCGTGTGATCTTGCAACTATTAATCCTGTTTAAAAGAAAAAAATAATTTTTGAATCATTCTGATATTTCCAAACAAACTATTTTAAATTTTCTTAAAAATCTTGTAGGTGGGGTTTTAATTAATGAGTACTTAGCATAAGAATACGGACAACAAAATTATGTAAAAGACCAAAATCCATTTGTCGTTGTATGAACGTACAGGTGATTAATGGAATATATTTTTTTACTGCTTGTTCTGAATTATTATCAATTGTCTTTTTGATTATCTTTTAATGATGCTGTGAGTGTATTTTGGTTCTATTGAATTTCTAAAGTTGGAGGTACATTAATTTAGTTTATTGTATTAAAAAAATTAATAATTCCATAAACAATGAGTCACGTGTTATTTTAATTTTATGGGCAACCGTATGATTGAAATGCGATGCTGCATTATTAATATGCATAGGTGATACATCTATTGTGTATGTATGTATTGTAATTGTAATGGAATCCCATTCTTTGCCATTTATGAAATATATATTTACGGACACCATGCTTACAGGTATATTAGTTTTATATAGTTTATGAACGTCTATGATATACGTGAGTATGTATGTATTTATGTGTGTCAGTAAAATGTTTTATTTATTTATTATAACCAATTCTGATTCGCTCCTGTTACTTCGATACGCGACTAACATTAAGAACATTTGTTTTTGTGAATATTTTGTCACAAATAAAACAGTTCCACTTTAAATTATTTTATTTTTAAATCGTTCGCCTCCTAGTGATTCTTTGAGGAGTCCAAACATGTGGAAATCACAAGGGGATAGGTCTGGGCTATATGGAGGGTGTTCCAGCTGAGTCTAATGCATTTCACCGATTTGGGCCTGCGTCTTCCTTTTCAAAATTTCACCTGGTTTCACGTTTTCACGTTTAAGAAACTTAATAATAATTCGTTGCGTAACGCTGCTATGCACCTCTTTCTCACTCATTATGATAACTATTAATGCCCGAATGCGCCTTGAACAACTATCTATACAACTATAAAAATGCTTGTTTATATTTGATCCACCCTCGTAGTTATTTGTGACAAAATATCCATGATAATGAAGTTCCATAAAGTAGATGCCGATACAATTCAATATTTGAAGAACATTTTTGTTTGGGAAGCTTCAAACTATTCGAAGGATTACTTTGTATCAACAAATATTTCTCGATAAAAGTTTATCAGTTGTATGTGTAATTTGTAGAACGATTTTTAGTACTAATAACAGTATTTAAAGTATTTTTTCTACTTCTGCAAATGTCACAAATAATTTGTCGGATATTATAAATACTGTTAAAGTAATATGTAGCTTTGGTATCACGTTTCTCGTTGTAAGTCTATTTCGGAAATGTATTAGAAGCTATGACATTAATCTTTTTGTATTTGCAAATTTAGGTTCGTTGGGATTCGTATTTTTAAATTAGAATGGCCTGTTTGTTATTAAATAATAAAAATAAACTGGTACGATTAAATTTTTATATTAATACAAGATGACAATTGCATTATTACAATATTTATAAGGCTTTATTTGATATTTTATAAAGTGGGTATTGAATTGCATATTTACGATTAAGTAACCGCTCTTTTTCTCCTCCACATTAGACTATTTGAATATTTAAACAATTAATCTCAGTTTTAATACACTATGTATTATTACTTTTTATTATTCCATTGTTTAAAATGTTAGGTACATTTTTTATTCACAAAAACTCGTTTAAAAAACTCTGCGACATTGACTCTGGATATTTTGACTTTTGCAGGGTACACAACTAAACAAATATAAAAGAAGTGTTGAGTGTTACGTTATTTTAAATTTCACATGTATTGTTTAAAGTTATTTTTAACATACATTAATTATATGTACCAACAGTTTTTTTTGGATCTCCTCGTTGATATTGTATCTACAAATAGTAAAAAAAGGTTCGAGTAAAGGTGAATAACCGAATTCTACTAGAAAATGTTACTTAACTATTACGCTATTAATTTGTATCGAATTAGAAAGTCATTGCAAATAGCAAGTCGAATTAAACAATTTGATTTTTTTCTGCGAGTTCTTCGTGAAATTAGTTTCTCTTTTATTTCTTGGATATTTCGTTGTCAATATTTATAATGTGAACTCACTTTAAATTAATATTTAAAACATTTCTTAATGAAAAGAATCTTCTTTGTTTATATATTTTGACCTTTGAAGGATAATGAAAGATGATAATACCACCTCTTGTTAATTTGTATTGTAATAAGAGCTGTTGCTATGTAGGATTAAAAATAATAAAATAATGTATTTTGATTTGGATAAGTGAGTAACAAACAAAAAAAATAAATAAATAGGAGTAATCTCATTGTTTATGATGCGTTGGTGTATTATTAATTTTATCCAATTTTTCAAACGTCCAATTGTATTGAACTATTTTTTATTTGCGATTTTACAAATGCATTTTAAAAAGTATTACGGTTTTGTAATATGTTCTGTGAATATTAATCATAAATGTACATACGTTTCACTATATTTTATTTTTAGCTTGAAACGTTTTTATTATAAGAAATTTTGTGACAAGATATTTTACTGTCTTATCGGTGTTATCAGCTCAGTTTATCTATTACTTACGGATTAATTAAAAGATATTTTATTGCAAGTTTAGTTTTTTTCCCTGTGTTGCAAGTTTATTTATTTAGTACTTCGTAGAATCGGCAGTTTCATACTTTTTCTTTCAATTAGTCATTTTATATTTCATGAAAATAATGCAAGGTTAGTTTCATTCGACACATTTTATTATAATTAAAAATAAAATATGTATTTGCCACGTCCATTTAGATTTTTTTTAGATAGGAAAATGAAATAAGATAATGCTGAAAATAGTCGTTTTCTAAAAGTTGTAGTTTTAATAATGGATTACCGTATTGTCAGTAACAGAGACACGCATTTAAAAGTTCGTTGTTCTGGAAAATATGTGTTTATGTTTGGAATTCTTCAGCTTTGTTAGTAACAGAAACCGCGTGTGACTTCTGGCGTTTACGAGCCTAATTAAGCTTGATAAGCGGTCAAATAATTATTTTATTGGGTATCGGAACGAGACGGACTGCATGCAATGAGTTATTTTAGGAAAATGATATAGATATTTTTGATGACACAAAAATACAATATGCGTATTACAGAATGTCTGTTTTTGATACAGGATTGTTGTGGAAAATTATGGGACGATTGCGTTTTCATTAGAAAATTCTGGAATTGTTTACGTCGGAGGGGCAATGGGGTGCGGGCGGAGGTGAAAAATCGAATATTAAAAAGAAACTAGAGTAACCAATATTCCATTTTTTTTACAAAAAATATACAATTCCAAAAAAAATTACTACATAGAAAAAGTATTAAAAATATAAAACGCTCGATCCGCTAAGCTTCGTTATAGAAAGGTTACACTGTATATTCGTACTTACATTGTTGCTTGACGATAGTATAATAATTACTAAGCAATTAGTCGTCTCACAGATATTCAGTAATTAATTAGTAGTCGCCGATTTTTGTAAAATTATAAACAACATTTGTTTATGACTACATCAAAAGAAAAATTACATCAAGACCAATTAAAAAATGCAGATTATTGAAGAATCACAAATAAACATGGTACAAATAATTAAGATTATCTGTTTAATGAGGCTGTTTTTATCGAACCATTTTTTTTTTTCTGATTACTGAATGAAGTGTAACTCGCCCATGATATATTAATATCGTCTAAAGTCTATTAAATTATAAAGTAAAATGAAATCGAACATTCCCATCGAATTAACTTATTTGCCATTTTAAAGAATTGAATTTCAATGAAACTAAATAATAAATATGTACATACGTATTTTAATGTTTAACGAACAGTTATCTCTTTTGCAATTCGAAACGGACGTTGATAAGAATGTTGAAGATGAAATTTAAACTTTGAATTAATCATCAGATACGATTACAATTGGAATTAAAAATCAACATTTGTTTGAATTGCAAAGTGTTCCGAATAAATGTAAGCAAAATTGAATCGATGAAACCTTCAAATATTGTAACTCCATAATCACATTTAATAAAACACAGATAAGTTACAGAAAGTTTTTATTGATACCACAATAATATTTCGACATACAATGCCTTCTTCAGGTGATGAAGTAATCTAAACATAAACTTAAATACTAAATTATAAAGGTGGGTGTGAAAAGTTTAAATGTTTAGTAGAGGAGAATTGTTCAAATCTGTATGGTCATTTAAAATTAACCCTAATTTATTTAATTTTGTTATTTCCATAGTTTCTAGTAAGTTCAATTTAATACCTTTAGCTTCAGTATGTAGTATCTTAATGTTATCATTAAAGTTGTGTGAGTTACAAACTAGGTGATTAGCATAAGTAGACTGACTGAATGTTTTTTTTTTCAAAACATTTCTTGTGTTCTTTTATACGATCTTTAAAAGCTCTTCCAGTTTGTCCAATGTAAGATTTGTTGCAATTACCGCAATCTAACTTATAAATTCCAGATTTATTTTCTTTTTTTTTTTTGGTGGGGTTTTTGAAGCTAAAGGTATTAAATTGAACTTACTAGAAACTATGGAATAAATAAATTTAATAAATTAGGGTTAATTTTAAATGACCATACAGATTTGAACAATTCTCCTCTTCTAAACATTTAAACTTTTCACTTCACCACCTGAAGAAGACATTGTATGTCGAAATAATCAATAAAAACTTTCTGTAACTCATCGGTGTTTTATTAAATGAAATGTAAGCAACTTTTTCAAAGTTTATATATTACTTATTTAGAAACTAGCTCAGTTTGTTGTTGCTTTACCCGGATTCTCGAGGACGGTATAATTTTTTTCATAAGCTAAAAAAGTTTGCCATTTAAATGGCATTTATCCAATTAGCTACCAGAGTGAAGCAGAAAGTATTTAAAAAAGAAATTGTTCCACTTATTTAACTGTGTCCACTAATTATCCGAAGAAAAGTTACATGCATTTTTTGCCTTGGTAGTTACCCGACGTTGCGTGAACTGCAGATAATTAACTAATGAAAATAAAATTCATTTCGCTTTCACGGCACACGAGAGTTTCACGCATACATTACACGCTTCTTGTACGTGTAAACTGGATGTTTATCATCCTATTGACAACGTTGTTTGCACACAGTTGTTGCGTGTAATTGTCTTTGTCGAAGGATATTTGGAAAAATTTCGACTGCAAGAAAAGTACAGTACCCGGCTTGTAAGGAGATTCAGCAACGGTCAGATTGACAGATAGGTAGGTAGGCGGAGACTTTTAAATGAAAGAGCCAATAAGAATACAGCTGGACCGAAACGTCAACTTGTAGTTCAGCGGCGCGTATCACTGAGTGAAAATGTACTGAACACGGAACACAAGTGAATTCATTCAACTGATTTACTTACCCTAATGGGTTTTAATCATGTATGCGAAGTGAACAATTAATATTTCACGATCATCATGAACATAAGGAGAAAATCACGGTTATAAGTACCTAATTATATAAATCTAGGAATAATAACTAATTTAAAGATTATTAGGTATGATGTACGCTACTGAACTTTGCTGAGCAGTTATCATTCTGCCTACCGGTCGATTAACCCCGCCCTAAAGGGGTTAAACTTTGCCACTGCGCATCCGATGATTTATGGCTTTTGAATCTCCTTACAAGCCGGGCACTGTATCTACCTATATTTTGGAAGGAGCCTTTATTGCGTTATGTCACAGTTGTTTTAATTATTACTTATAATCTCTACTTATTACATATTTGTATGAATGTTCACCTTGGTTGTTTGTCAAAAACAATATTCGAATTTTTAGAGACTTACTAGAAGCAGAAACAGGAGTAAAAAGGCGGCAGAGATTAGATAAGATTACTGTTTGTAAATAGTTAAGGATTTGGGTTGTTCTAATCTTTGGGACATTTTAGAATAAGAGGTGGGTGATGGGTTTAGTTTGTCTTTTAGAGATTCAGAACTCTAAATCAAGTTAAAAATACTGATGTGTTGATGTAAATGTGGTGATTGTGGTGATAAGGTCATTATTTATTTCAAATCATTAGAATTAATTGTCCAAGGATTTCGACGAGTTACTAGGTGCCTACTTGCCAATATGACATACTTATGGTACAGATATATCCTTTTTTTGAATATATCTATGCGCTGTTTTTAATCTTTGACAAAAAAAGAGGGATTACTTAAGTTCTGTTCGTCAGTTTGTAGAATTGTAGTTTTAAAACGGATGAACCAATTTCGGTGTTATTGTTTTTGTTTACCCTTAGTCACGCGCGATGGTAACTGGTTAGGACGACTTTTTAAAACTTCTTTGATTCCTTTTTCTTTTTTTTTTTACCTGAAATTAATAATTGACATTATATCGAAACCGTATGTTCACTTTCTAAATTGTTGTTACTGAACAACAACTGGATGCATTGTTGTTTGTACAATGTGCACACATATTAACTGAGTCAATGTCATTAAACAGATGTTCTAGATTTAAAGGAATACCTTGTCTCGTATTTCTACAGCATATAAAAATATAGTCGTAAAGTTGAGGTCGATTACCAACTGATGTGATGTCAACTTGTTTTACGTGTCAAGGAAAGGTTGTGAGGTACCTTTAACCTACCTACGACGAATGGTAAATAATAATGATATCCATATTTTAATCGAGATTTCGAATGTAATATGAATATGTTAATTCCAAATTTAACATAGAAACAATATTAGGAATATAAAGAAAATGATATCAAATTTCGTATTATCTAACACCATCCTATATGATGTAAAGACGTAATATAAAATTGTGGAGAGTTCTTTTAAAATTTAAGGTAGAAATTCAGGTTGTCTGGGGTCCTGTAGTATCGGGGTCCAAATAAAAAACGTATTATTTTGACTGAAGTATGTTACAAATTTCCATGCATAATTTAATATTTATATTTTATTTTGATTTTCCTATTGATGTACGCATATGGAATTAGAAATATATACAATATCATCCTGTAATGGTATACTGATAATAAAATGTTTATTTATGTTGTGACGTTGATTTTTTAGAAGTTTTTTGTTTAGAAAAAAACTTGGGCTTCCACTGAAAAAATTATCTGGGGCCCCCATTTTTGTAGTTTGTTTATGAATTAATTGTTTTTATTAATTGTAACACAATTGATTGTAACTTGTACAAAAACAATTTGATAAACCAAAAACATTCACATATTGAATCGGTAGCGTCTTTGATGATTAAATTATATAAAGCAGTTTGAAATAGATAAAAACTATTTTGTATAGTTTAGTACAAAAAGTTATTGCAGTGCCGTGTCGTATAAAAGTTTTTCTCAAATGAAACCGTTTTGCTTAAAAATTTATTTGTATTTAACTGTCTTTTTATTTTTTAGCGTATATTTTCTATTATCATCAAAACGTCTATGTAATACATTTGTAAAAATTAAGTTTCATTATCATTTTGCTTAACATTTGTCGTGCCTGCTCAAACTGATACTGTCTGTAAAACGAATGAAAAATCGTTTAATGATTCTATATAATCGACCAGTTTATGAATCATATGCGAAAGGATTCATCATTCCAGAAAAATCACAAAAAATTTTTATTTAGGGTTCTACAACCACAGATCGACTTTTGTCATGAAATTATTTTACTTTATTTTATATTTAGTAATTGAAGTCGTCCATCGATAGTAACTATTAATAATGAAATATTTGAAGAATTTTTAGTAGGGGTAAATTTTTAAATACATTAATGCGATATTAATTATTGAATTAATTTATACCCTTGCTTAGTGGCGAGGACATGACAACAGTAACAAATTTTTCCTTATTAATGTGAGGTAATTTGTAGTGGGTATAAATTAATTCAATAATTAATATTGCATTAATGTATTTGATAAATAATATTATTGATGGGTAAAATGTACGTATGTACATGTACATGGTGTTTGATTGTCTAAATTAAAGATAGGTTTAATAGTTAAATTGGTAGTATTGCAACTATTCTACGGAATCATAATCGAACAGCACAGAGTTGCCTAGTTGTAAGCAATAATAAAAAAGGTTAAAGATATTGAGTTGAGTAACCGCAAAGGATTAAAGATTAATGCTCTCATGTCAAGAAACCTGTTGATTCCTGTCATTTACAACTTTGGAAGTAACGATTGGTATGCAGTTTCACTTTGTTGTTTTATTCTTCAATAAAATGTAAATATATCGGATCGTGTCAGAATGTCATATTAAAATTTCGAGACCATGAAACGATTAATAAGTTTTGCAATCTATTTTACCTTACCCCAAACCCAACTCGCAATGTAACTGACCTACTCGTTGGGATACAATCCGCCTAAAGGTTAGTTGTCTAGTTATCTAGTTATCTAGCCCCATCTGATTGTTAGCATTTTTTACACAGTATGGTGTCTTTATTAAATGATGGTGGAAGTCTTTTCACGAATGACTCACCGAGAATGACGTTATGATTGTTATTCACTGTTGATGTCCTTACATCTGTGTTACAACTCCCTGAGTTTGACTTTTCGTTTTTCTTATTTTGCTTTCGAACATTAACAGATGTTTCTTGACTTTTTTATATTGTCAAGTTGCGGAAAAGGATTTTTGTAGCTGATGTAGGGGCATAGGTAGGGTGGTGTGCAGTAGACGTACATACATAATCCAATTATGTGTTTTTATTACAAAAACATAACGTGATGTGTAATTTAATATACAAGAATATATTTTACATGTGTGCGTGTATGACTATATTTGTTATGTGTCCCATGCTGAGTTGCTGCTACGTTCTAAATTTATAAAGAGATAGAAGAGACCGTTTTTTGTTATGGGCTGAAATACTAAATGATGGTTTAGTTAGTCCTAATTACCAAAAGATAATTGAATTAAATGACTTTAATGTTATGAGTGGTAGGGTGATTGTAAAATATATTGAATAAAATGATAAAAACGCAAAATGGTTGTTTTACACTTTTTTATTTACAGAATCTCTGACAATATTGTTTTTTAATTTTATTTTATCGTAATGGTACGATTCTTCTTTTATTTCCGTTTTAGATCATCACAATAGAATTTTTGTGTCAAGATATTGATTCAAGTTGCTGGTGTTTAAATTAAGCAATCCTCTACGTTTAATAATTGATTACGTAAATACCACGAATTTAGTACAGAATATCTCAATGAAAAATGATCCTATTTTGACGTTAGCAAAGGGAAATAATACAATGAGAAAGTATGTTTATATTTTAATGGTAAAATTGCCTGAAAACAACACTGAACCTTGAAAATACCTTTTTCGCAATTGCAATTCTTGAATCGATGAAGTCTTCAAATATTGTAACTTCATAATCACATTTAATAAAACACAGAAAGTTTTCATTGATACCACAATAATATTATTTCGCATACAATGTCTTCTTCAGGTGGTGAAGTAATCTAAACTTAAACTAATTACAAGTCGACTTAAATACTAAATTATAAGGGTGGGTGTGAAAAGTTTAAATGTTTAGTAGAGGAGAATTGTTCAAATCTGTATGGTCATTTAAAATTAATCCTAATTTATTTAATTTATTTATTTCCATAGTTTCTAGTAAGTTCAATTTAATACCTTTAGCTTCAGTATGTAGTATCTTAAAGTTATCATTAAAGTTGTGTGAGTTACAAACTAGGTGATTAGCATAAGTAGACTGACTGAACATTTTTTTTTTTTCAAAACATTTCTTGTGTTCTTTTATACGATCTTTAAAAGCTCTTCCAGTCTGTCCAATGTAAGATTTGTTGCAATTACCGCAATCTAACTTATAAATTCCAGATTTATTTTCTTTTTTTTGGTGGGGTCTTTGAAGCTAAAGGTATTAAATTGAACTTACTAGAAACTATGGAAATAAATTAGGAGTAATTTTAAAACATATTTGAGCAATTCTCCTCTACTAAACATTTAAACTTTTAACCCCCATCCTTATAATTTAGTATTTACGTCGACTTGTAATTAGTTTAAGTTTAGATTACTTCACCACCTGAAGAAGACATTGTATGTCGAAATAATATTATAGTGGTATCAATAAAAACTTTCTGTAACTCATCTGTGTTTTATTAAGTTGTAGAGTTAATTCCTATTTATGTGAACATTTAAAAGCAAGTGTGTTTTTGTATTTATTTATATAGAAATATTTATATTAAAGAGGAGGGGCGGAGGGTAATACCTACCCGATTTTGTTTTAATTATCTAGGTTGTCATACCATGTCATGTTTCCTCTTTATTTCTAATAAAAATTAAGACATGATTGTTAGAAAAAAACAATGGAACATACCACAAGGAAGGAAGGCAACTTTATATAAATTGTTTCATCTTTTTAAATTTCTTTTTATATTGGTATTGATTAGGTTTTTGTATTGTTCTAGGTGACGAAAGAAGAATTAGCAAAACTTGTCCAGGGTTTCGAGAAAGAAGACATCCTCACGTCATCAGGTGTAACCATAGCCGGCAAACGATACATATACTTATCAGGTACAGATCGTGTCATAAGAGCAAAATTGGGCAAAGTAGGGGTACATTGTATGAAAACAACACAAGGTAAATAAACTATATACATATATAATATATAGATACGTTTGTTATACATAATTGGTTTTTGCGTTGACTAACTAAACTCTAGCTAAGTTACTAAAACTATTGAAAGTAGAAATTTGAAACTTGACGAAATATTGACCAGTATATTTTTTAATTTTTGTTAATTGAAAAATTATTTTGGAAAACTTAAGAGGAAGCAAGTTACTTAATTAAATTAACATTAGTTTATAATGGGACGTATTACTTGAAAAGTCTAGAACAAAAAATTAAAAATTGGGCAATTATGTAGGCAAATTAGGTACATAAATACATTTATGATTAGGTTCGTTCAGTACTATTGGTATTAGTGTAAGACAATTTTTCGAATTTATTCTTGTCGAAATCGCTAAAAATCCTTTCAGGTACACCAATATGGGATTGTATAGATAACATAAAAAATTATCGATAAATATAATAAAATATGGGAAAATAAAATAAAAAACTCTTTTTCGATCCCTTATATTTGGCGTCGCCTAGCCAAATATCCTTTTGGGTACTCTCATGTGGTACTCCTGCGAATATAGCACCGTTTTCTTGGAAAACTGAAGTATCTCCGGCGTTCTGTGTATTACGAATAGAGTTATAGTGTTATTGATAAGAAAATTAAATTGTTCTGTGCACAAGTAAATAATAAACAAAAAATAGTTCCGGTGTTCCAAGTTTGTACTAGAGATAATAGGGATTTCAAAATTAATATTTAATGAAAATTAGCAGGAGTTCTGAGTAGCGTAGTATGAATTGTAGCCCCCTATAGTTACTTACAAAAATTTCAATTTTATATTTTGGATTAAAACTTTTTTTAACTTTTCGTGAAAATACCTTTATTCATGAAGTTTTCATTTTTTCATACCTACTTGTCTAAAAAAAAATAATATTTTTGTATGTATCTATGTACATTGCTGTAGGTATGTTGTATAACAAAAATCATGTTTCAATTTAACAATAAATAAATAAATTATTTTATCGAAATTGATCGATTGTTCGATGACAAAATATTTATATGTTTGGTGTTTATATAACATACTTTATCAGTTTTGACTTCGAACGATGTCTATTCGTACCAAAAGTACTTACATACAATGCTGAGGAATGTATGAATCGAATGTTGCATTTTATGAAGGAATTTTATATGTTAAAATTTTTATCGTCTTTGTCATTTGTGTGATAAACGTGCATGTCGATCTTTTTTTGTGCATGCGATAAAAAAGCAGCCGAAATGTGAGGACAATTCCAAGGCCAAGTTCAGAGCTATTTAAATTAAAAGCCATTGCACTTTACACATTGGAAGCTCTAATCGAGCGAGTGGTCGGTCTCTTGTTGTGAGCTGACATAAAATCCATAGCGTGTATGAGTCTAGAAAAGTTACGTAATTTTATCCCAAATATTCTACTGTTGCTTAGCAAGTTTCTCTCTCTCGGTAATTGATTCCTTTAATAGGTAGGTACATACAATGCAAATCAATCCGCAAATTTAAATACAGAACAAATTAAATTAAAATCTCGTTTATGTTAATGACGAATTGATTTTTTCAACACTTAGTTGCTTTTGTTCATTGAAAGCGTGATACTCCACTCATTTCAAATTTAAACGGTTTTTGATTGAATAATTTTTATTCAATAATTGGCATTAATAATTTCCTTCAAATTTTTATCTACACTAAAGTCCGGTTATAATGAAATTCGATCACTATACCCGACAATTTTCTGGCAGAGTTTCATTCAATCAAAAATTGATGGCAGGCAATATGGATGATTTCAAAAAAGTTACTGTGACGTTCCAAAAGTTTTCTTTTTAGTTTTCGTGAAAATTAAAATAAATACATATATATTAGGTACAATATATAAACGTTATTTTCGAAATCTTAAATATTTCCATTTTTGTAATAGTCACGTTTTCATGTTAATTGTTTTAAAACGAAACGTTTACAATTGCATTGACAATTCTGTTTTGTTACTAAAGTGTTGTATTGCTTATCTTGTTTCCTTTTATTGAAACACTACTTCAATTATTATCAACATACAAGCAATTTTCAGAATTTGTCAAACCCATTTGTGTTTTTAAATGTTGTCTTTAGTTCTAGAAATTGTAACGAGGAAATTAATTGCTGTTAGTAATTTTATGCGAAAACTTTCATGTTATTTTATATGTTGGTATGAGCGAACGAAATTGTGTACTGTGTATAATAGGGTGTCCAATAAATTAAAGTGATTTTCCGGGCTCGATGGCCGTGGTCTAAAGCCTTGTTTTTTGTCTGACGTTTTGTCAGCAACTGCGGCTGACATCTTCAGAGGTTTGAGGTCGTCGAACTAGAACTTCCTGTCTCGAAGTTTACTTCTCGCTGGCTGTTACACACGATAGCATGCCTCTGAAGATGTCAGCAGCAGTCACTGACAAAACGTCAGGCAGAAAACAGGCCTTTAGATCACGGCCATTAAGTCCGGACAATCATTCTTATAAGGGTGTCCAATAGTTGGAAAGTTAGGGAAAAGTTGGGAAAGCTCAAGGTGGTGGGCGAGGGGCAGTCAATGAAATCGGAGAATTCAATTGAATATATGTAATAAATAAGTATGAAAACCAAATACATTAAATTTAAAGCTATTTAAATTAGATAAAATATTATGTTTTTCATTAATTTTTGAATACTGAAAAAATCTTTAAAACGGATATGGTTGATCAGGGAAATTTGGCGACATGGTTAGGGAATGTTAGGGAAATTTTTCTAGCATATAAATAACTCATGTTGATATCAGAATACCTAAAAAGGAGATTTAAAAATTGAAGTACGAGGTATGGAATTTATTTTGGCAAAATTTCAAAATTCGTTGCCAGTTCCTAAACCCTACAAGTTATGTGTGTGTCTTACTTTAATGTGATCGAGTTCCACGCTATGTCCTACGAAAATAATGTTGAGTGATGCGGACGTTGTACACTCGAATAAATATAGAAATTGACACAATTATGTGACAAAATAACAAACACTTTTATGTTGTCATTCGGGGCAGCGTCTATCAAAACAATTTTTTTACCGCTGTCCGGTTATTTTTGTGACACACCGAAAGTTTTTTAACTCTTCTGGTGTTTGAAAAAATAAAAAAAATAAAACACATTTCAATGTTCACTTATAATAATGTATGTATTATACTATTTGTACATATAATAAAATAAAAAATTGTAATCATTATCAGATGGCTACCAATGAATGCCCACTGGTCTTGGAAAGGGTGTGAAGTGTTGTTTATGAAATGATTATTAGTTTGATTTTGATGAGTGCAAAATATTGAGGAAACCGACGGTGAAGAAGTTGCTGTCGTGTCTCCATTTTCAAGATGCGAACAAATTTTTACATAGAATTGCAGCACCAGTAATTTTTTCTATGATAATATCGTAAGAACGGGGATAGGAAAAATAAAGTTAGTTTTTGAGTAATAACAAAATTTTCCATTTCATCAACATTTCTTGGTTTCGTTAAGAAATTTTCTGCATAATTTTAGGTAAAATTGATGTCTCTAAAACAACTTTTTCACATCTTTTCTTTCATTTATATTTACAGAAATTGAGGGGAATAATCATAGCTAGTTAATCTTTTTAATTACATACTTTTAATTGCCTACTGTAAATAAAAAATAATTTTTACTTTAAACACACACACACACACACACACACACACACACACACTACACTTGTTTTATATTTCCCAAAACTTATCATCTTTATTTTTGCTAACGTGATATCTCTAGGACAAACTTGCGACGATTACGTAAGCGGCATATCAATCCGGGTTTTTTCCAGAATTAATCATTTATTGCAGGAAATTGTTTGGTTTTATCAGGATTCCATAATTTAAAAAAATGGAGTACACGCCGGTTGTGATGAGCGTTATTTTAAGTATCGTCTAACAAAACTAATTAAAGTTCAGAGCCGCAAAAATAACAAAAATAAAAAAATGTTGAGTAACAGGGTGTGATCCGATCTTGAAAACTTGTCAGAAAATAAAAATAAAATAAAATTCGAGGTTCAATTTTCCACTGATTTATTTAACAATAGTGATTATGTCTTCTGAAGATGCCCATGTTGGGTGAAACAATTGTTAAGTTGTTAAATAAATTAGTGGAAAATTGAATCTCGAATTTTATTTTATTGATTTTTTGTTTGTATCCCGATTTTCCATTATGTAATGGCTGAATCAATTAATTGTCAAACAATATCTTTATTTTCTAGAAAAAAGTTGTAAATATCAAAAATGTACTGTTATCGTTGGTTTATTAATTAAAAAAAAAAAAAAATGAAAATTTTATGTATATATGAGGGCTAGTACCCTTTCGTGGTTAGTATTTAATAATTTATTGCCCTTCCAAATTGCCATTATGTATATAGATAGATTGTTTTTAAGTAATAGAGAATTATTTTCATGTTTTTATTTATTTTGCATAATTGAGTTTTGCTTTCTTTTGTTGCAGCCGTTGTGGTATCCCTATACGAAGATCCCATTCAGCCCCAACAGGCTGCTTCAGTTGTAGAAAAATTAGGGGATTACCTAATTACCTGCGGTTACTAGAGGTAAGTAGATCTGCTCTTTTTTTTTTATAAATGTATTATTATTTTCTTGTGATATTTTTTAACTTTTAACAAATGCACATACATAGTATTTTTTTTGCATTTTGTAAAAAAATATATATAGTCCGAGGTTAATTAATTGAAAAACAAAAAAAAAAACTGCTCTTTTTTCATAAAATTTGAAATTAAGCGGGATATTATTGATTTCAGATAGCGTGAATAGCTGCGTTACACATCAACCCTGCAGCGTTTACAAGCAACCGAAATTTGATTTTTTAATTAACAGCGAAAAGAAGCAATGTGTATAACGAGTGTATCAGTATATAAAAGTTGTTCAATGTGAAGACAGCAGCACGTTGAATGTCTTTCATAAACTTTTATTATATGCATTATTATATCGTTTTGGTAATTGCAGTGGTTTATTTTATAAGCATCGACCCCCTGTTTCAATTGTTTTAAAGTGTAATTTATCTTTAGAAAAATTATTCGTACAATACTGCAATCATTATAATTATTTTTATTATTATCATTGTATTTAATTAATTATTAATTTAATTATTGTGCTTATAAAATAGCCTACGTTCCTCATCGTAATTATTTAGACTGTGGTCTCATGTTTACATTGTTTTTAGGACTCTTTCTAAGTTACTTTTCTTTTTGTCTATTGTGCGATGCCATGCCCTTTCAGGCAAGTTTTTTTTTTAATGTAAAAAGCAACCGGCCGAAGGGACATGTCGTACGTACTTTACATACAGCAAGTTAAAATAATAAAATTCAGCATTTCATGTAAGCTTTTCCTATACAACATTGCTATAATAATCTAAATATTTGATACTGAAAAACTTAAAGTTAGGATTTTTTAAATAAAAATCTCTAGTCCCGCTATTTTTTTATTTTCCTTTTCCTACTAAAACAGTTGGCAAAATTTTTCATTGCGAAAACGATTTTGATTTGTCGAAATAAATAAAAAAAGGAAATGAGGATTTCTTATTAAGTAAATAAAAAGAAAAGAAAATCGTGGGTAGTTGTAAGTATCGTTATTGGTAAGGGTTTTGATAACTTTTTTAGAATTTGCAACTACCAGTAATTTAGTTTTTGTCGTAATTTTCATTTTTGCTTCTTCATATCTATTAATTATTAACAAACAGAGAAAAATGCTGATCAGAACTAAATCACTTTTGTTGCTCTCTCAAAACAATAAAATTGGAAAATTAATAAATATATATTTTTTATTGGTGTTGTGATATTTTAATTTTTATTTGCATTGCCAAGGCATCGTTTCGTTCCATATATTTGAAATGGACGAATTGTTTTAATAAAAAAAATTGCTGTGTGATCTTTGTTGTTTTGTTTCTTCAAAATTAATTAATTTTGCAGAAGCAATACGCAAATTCAAAATTGTTGCGAGCCACTTTTGTCATTACGTGTCCCCCCACGAATTTTTTATTTTTGTGGGGGGGAAACATTTTACATATTAACGTTTAAGTAGCTTTGTAAAATTTATTCTATTATTTGCAGAAAAATTGTGTCTATAAAAAAAAACTTAATAAATTTGTATTATAAATTATCGATGTTTCACTTAATGTTCGTTACTACTACTAATTCTTTTGTTTCATTTATTATGACTACAATAATTGCTGCAGATTTAACTCGACACGATATCATTATCGGTGCAACATGAAAATAAATTAAAATCCCTTTTAGAGGTAAGATATACATAAATGGTGCTTTTTATTTTTCCATTTGTGGATATTAAATAAGGAAAAAAACAATAAACTTAATTTAAAAACCGGTACGTATATAATTTTTGGTTAATAGGCACACCGGTAAAATCAGAACAAAACGTTCATTTTATTGTTGCATCTAATAATATTTAATTGGAAAAACATTATTCCCTTGATTATATTCAATTTTGAACAATATCTCGAATTTTATTCATGGTTAAGCAGGTAACGACGTTATTACCTACACTAGAAAGTATTTAATTAAAAATGTTAATTGCACGTAGGCAACACATCATACGTTAATAAAATACCAACATAAAATCTTTGTCGTTAATTATTACTGTAAATGGTGTAAACAAATCAGGGTCATAAACTTAAAAGAACAAAATAATTTGGAAGTTGCCGTAACTTTAAGAAAATATTTACAGAAAATTAAATTTTGACACCACTGATTTTGCTGTATAAGATAAACTGTAAATAGGATTTAGTTAATTATATTTTATTAAAGCGAACAACAGTAAATTGAAGCAATTTTAACTATTATTTATAATTTTAATGTTATTCACCCGATGCAGAATATGTTGTTATATAGCCACTACCATCTAGTAACTTCTAGTGACTTTTCTGGGGGATACCTCCTTACACTCATGTTATCCGGCTACCAAAATCGAGAAGTTTAAATTTTGTCTTTCGAAGTGGACTTTAAATTTTTTGGCAAAAGGTGTAAAATGGGTTGCCTATATTCATTAAATTTTGGCTTTCCAAGTGGACTTTAAATTTTGTGGCAAAAGGTGTAAAATGGGTTGCCTATATTCAGAAAAAACAATTTTACGGCAACTAATTAATAATTATGATAATTAAGGGGCTGTTATAGTATTTTTTGCTGTCTTTGTGGGTCGCATTTATTACTAGTCAGGTGACCTTGACAGTGCCCTTGAGATAGGTTCAATGGTGCCGTAAAATTTCTTTTAAGGGTAGTTTGTCTTAATGACATGCTTTAATTGTATTAATTAATTTGTATTAATTTATTGTTTAAAAGCACTTTTTTGATTGATTATATTTTTTGCTATTTATTTTATTGTAAGTAATTGTTTCGATGAAATAGGTGGAACAGGGGTAAAGGAAGAAGAAAAAAAAACAGAATAAATATCGTACAGAAGCTGTATAATTTATTTACATATTGTTTTTAATGACTGGTTACACAAAATTCTTGCACAAAGACACACATCTTTCTCTGAGAACTATACGTATGGGAGCACATATATTATTTTCATTAATAAATAAAAATAAAAGAAAAAAGAATATTTTATACAAAAATGCGGCTATTTGCCTATATATATATCATACATCCGATGAAAATGCAATGAAGGGTAGTTCTTATATATAAAATATAAAACAAAGAAGAAAAATCTACAAACAACTCGCTGTTTTCACAAAAGTATGAATTACATATTATGCAACAATCATCTACTAATACAATAATATATTATCTATTAGCGTACTCTTCCCTTGAGGTCTATTTATTATAATATAACAAATATGAAAAATTGGGGCACTTTTTGTGAATATATAATAATAGGTGTAGAGTGATTCGTTTTCGAGAAGTTTAATGTTTTATTTAATGGTACAGAAACAGGGAAAATTCTTCCATTTAGTCAAATGTTAATATTTAAACTAATTTTTAGTGATTTCTTTGTTTGTTTGTTTAAAAAGTAGGTACGTAAACATTGGAATCAAATATTCAAGTATTTGTTTTTTAATTAATGCCATGTATTATAATTTTTAAATCAATACCGTTGTGGTCTAGACAGCGTTTTTCAAACTGTTTAGTTCACAACCCCCTTATTTACCTTTAATTTAATTTAATTACCTTGAAACACTAATAATTTTGATTAATAGTAGATTTACTCTTAGTGTCAATGAAAATTAATAACTTTTCTTTGGTACAACTTGGCACAAAATATTATATGTATATGTTTCGACAATAATTTAACTTACTTATGAGTTTGCAAATCAAAATTCAAATTAAGTTTAGTGTGAAGGATGAGCCTGTATATTTTTAAGCATTGTTTTTCTACAAACCACCCTCCCCCCCCCGCCCCGAATATTATTCGCGACCCCCACTTTGAGAATCACTGGTCTATAATTGATTAAGCAAGAAGTAGTGAAACATTTCGTATAACATAAATGTATTTTTTGAAAATATTTTTTAATTTTACGGTCGGTGTTTTCGGTACTACAAGAAGAATTTTCCCGGCTTTTGGACCGTGGTAAAAAAGCTCGGAATATTCTGGTTTATCATCATAATTTAAAAATCTATTTGTCGTAATTGGAAAAAACAATTACTATTTCGTATTTTCTTCGAATATAAACTTATCACTGTCAGCAGCTAGTTTATCATGGCATTATTTATTTGTGTGACTCAATATAAATATGTATGCAATTTAAAAATGGTCGACAAATGAATCACCCTATTTATTAATATATGCTATGAATACGTGAGTAACAATACTGATGTGTCTGTCTACACTTTAATGCTTGTAAAATCCGAATTGTAGTCTGCATGATTAAAACCATTACTTACTTATAAAGTGGCATAATTTTAATAAAGTATCAATCAGAAAATTTCAAAAACTTGCTCTTAATTGATACTTTTAAAGGTGGTAATACTTTTTTAAAATTACGACTATTGTAACGTTTCATGCAATTTTTAAATGTATGTAGGTACAAAATACAGGGTGTATAATATGGGATTGGTTGCCATATTTTATATTTTTCAGATTTTTTTCTTTGTATATGATGAATAGCTACCATATATGTAAGTATGTATGTGATACAAATTTGCAAAAAATTCTAGAAACGGATTATTAATATTTACATTTTCTAAATAAGACATTTATAGTACAGTAGGTAGATGAGGTAAATACGAAAAACGCGTCTACTTGCAATTTTATTATAAACTGAGATTTTTGTTAAAGAGAGACCAGGTATATAAAAAAAAATATTATAGAAAATACAAAAAAGTATATATGGAGTTATTTAGTGCTGTAGATTACTTTCTAGTACTAATTATCATTGTGATGCCAAAGAAATCTAAAGCAATTTTCAGACGGATTTAAAATTTGAAAGTCTTTTAGCGTGTTACAAAAATATTCGGATATTTCTTTGGCAGTGACATGTGCGTTTTATAAATTATTTACTGTAATAAACAGTATCTTGCAGTTAAATTCGTGATTATTCTTGCTATTCAAGTTTTATTGTTATGGTAAGGTAAAATTCTGAATTTTCGTAAAAATATCATCCCGATTTTTGGTTTTATCCTTTTACCCAGAAACGTATTTTAACAGTATTAGCAACAGAAACAATTGAATTATTAAAAATAAATGTTTATGGTTCTTTATAACAAATGGGATATTAAAGCCCGGGTTGAACCAATAAATTGAGAAGAATAATGACGATATAGACGACAATGTGTGCAAAACGTTGGCTTCTATTCAACGCCTGTCATTATATTTATTCAAAGGGTAAGGTTTTGGCTTTACGTTTAGACCTCGGAAGTTTATGTTACAAATTTATTTTTTTTCAAAATTTAACTAAGAAGTTAATAACCACTATTAATTAATTAATAAAATTTAACTCACGAAGACTGGAAACTTAGTTACCGAAAAGTACTTCGTGTCGAGTTTTCACACTTTAACCCGTTTCTGTATTTGTATATTTAATTACATAATAAAATAAAACAGCATTGCCTTTTCGAAAACAATTTACTTTTTTCGAAGGTTGTTGCTAAAATTGTTGCTTTTGGATTGGAATGTACCACGATAATATATTTTTTTGAAAATTCAAAACTCTGTATTAATGTTATATTTGGTTCTTTTTCTTTATTATTATTTTTCCTTTTTCATAGAACCTTAACCCTGATCTCTCGCATTTTATAGTTATGTATCCATCACTGTTACAACCACATTGGGAATCATTTATACCCGAACATACAATCTGAATAAATAACATTACCGTTTGCTACAAAAGCGAGTGTCTAGAAGTCAGATTTACCTATTGGCATTTTCTCCTCGGAGGAACCCTAAATCGAATTAGTAGTTCATTTTTGCTAACGATTTTCTTCGAGGGAATAATGTCGAGACTTCTTCCAAAAACTTCGGAAAAATCCTTTTTTCTTTTGACCTTCCTCAACTGAAATAAAAAAGCTCAGTAAGTACGTTTAGTAATAAATATTAACAAATAGCTACACTTCAGGGTGTTCTATAACGATTCCCTATAAAAATATGGAGGGTACCAAGAAAAATAATATCGGTGAGAAATAATATTTCACGTAAAACAATAAAGATACAATGTATCGAAACAATTATTGTTCTAAATATAAATATAAATATGGAATCAACAGAAACAACTACTCCAAGGGCTAATACCCCTACAGGCATTGAATTACACTGTTGATTCCGATGTATTCTTAGACGAAGATATAACATATTCAAAAAAATTATTCGTCTAAATAATAAGATCAAAGATCTCACATTTGGAACGCGTCCTACCAAGTAGGCACAACGAACCGATAGCCATATCCACGACTGGTTTCGACCTATCGAATCTTATCAGGTGGGCGCTGGCAGAAAGTATAAGGATTTTAATTCCTTCTTTTTTGAATATGTTATATCTTCGTCTAAGAATACATCGGAATCAACAGTGTAATTCAATCTCGGTAGGGGTATTAGCCCTCGGAGTAGTTGTTCCTGTTGATTTCAATTTATATTTATAATATAACCTGTAAAGACCTTTCTGCCAGCGGCCACCTGATGAGATCCGATAGGTCGAAACCGGTCGTGGGATATGGCTATCGGTTCGTAGTGCCTACTTGGTAGGACGCGTTCCAAATGCGAGATCTTTGATCTTATTATTTAGACGAATAAGGATTTTAATTCCTTCTTTTTTGAATAAATTATTGTTCTTTTTAAATAAAGTTATGTAACTTTTATTGTATTTTTTACGTGGAACAAAGACAAGTTAAAACAGTATCGTAATAATAATGTCTTTCCGGAGGTTCCTCAAAGAAAACGTAACAAGTATCTTTACCCAATCTTACAATGAAACAAAATGAGTGAGTAGAAAACAAACTCACCTATAAGGGTGTGGTTCTGTTGAAGATACAAGGAATACAAACCAAAACTGAATTTAAAAAGTAAATGTACTGAACTAGGTGTGATTAAAAAATATTATTGTTTGGTTCACCACTAAGTTTAATTAAAAAATAATGTACGACCTCACAGTTCTATAAAGTTTCGCAAAAGCTTGTCTGTTTTAATCAAAATATATCACCAAATTGATTAACAAAAAATTTTTTTGTCGTTTTCGTTTTAGTAAGGGGGACCCCTTCGTGTTCAAATTTGATATTAGTTTTATTAATATGTTTATAACAAATTATGTAAGTGACACACCCTATATACTATAAAACTAATAAAAATCAGTAGGAAACAACGAGTATTAACATGGTTAGCATACAAATGAACATGGTACATCCGGTAAAAGAATTCTGCACCTCGATTTAAACCAACAAATGTAGAAACTTATAAAGTCGTTGAGAATTGCTTTTTAATAATACATGTTAAGTTAACGTTTTACACGTATTTGGGATGTAACAAATACTGTAGAAATTATATTGTTTATTAAGGATAAATGAATAAACACTACTTTTTTATTTACAAATCCTTTTGACTATAGTTTCTACAAATAGCTTGTCATTGTCAAACAAATGATTCAAGTTGAATTAATATAAACAGATGTACAATACTGTTTATATGTATTTTGGAAATACCATTAATTATTAAATGTACTGAATAATACTGAGTGGTACAAATCTACCTGGTCGTTTAACAGATTATTTTCGGAAATTTTTGATGCTTTATATACTTCTAAGGATTCTAAAATATTAAGTTTAAACCCTTTATTTACATTATGAATAATTTTAAGATTTTCTATAGTAGGAAACTGATGGCCTGTTTTAATAATTAATGGTATTTCCAAAATATATATAAAACATCACTGTACATCTGTTTATATTCATTCAATTTGAATCATTTGTTTGACAATGACAAGCTATTTGTCGAAAGGATTTGTAAATAAAAAAGTGATAATAAACAAAGTAGTGTTTATTCATTTATCGTTAAGATGAATTATCACAAAGTAAAGACTGAATCAATCCAATTTTTATATTGTTTATTGTTAATAACTCATTCTCAATGTACGGATTCTAATACAACAAAATATTGAAGTTTTGCAGTCATTAAAATAAAAAGTAAATAACATTTATAGGTATCCAGTCTTTGTTATTTCGTGAAAATCTGTTAAGAAATAACGATTTGAAGACTTATATGTAACGAATCAGGATTTGGATTATGGGACATCTTATTGTATGCTGAACAAAAATGGGACTTATGCTTTCAAGACTTAGTAGTATTCATTGATTTGGCCTTGACTTTGCCATCGACCTGTTTCTAAAGTATATAATTATGTACATATTTTCTGTTGCTAATAATTTTTGTCCACAATGAATAATCGCATTTGTAAAAGCGAGAGTTATAAGAGAACCAAAATGTCCCAAAATACATTAACAAAATACGATTTCATTAAAAAAAGAAATAATGAAACAATAAAATTGTATTTATGTTTCCAAAAGTTTATTAAATAACTCTACAGCTGTTTTGACAAGCGATGCCTTCTTCAAGAGTATAACTTAATAATAAAGTTTAAATTATGCAAACAGTCTTAAATAGGTACAATATTCTATTGAACGTATACGTACAGATGTATAATTAGCGTTAAAACCTAATTAAGCTGATTACTTGAAAAGCCCAGGTAAGTATCTAGTATTAGGTATTTCTTAAGATCTGTTTGTATGTTAGTGTGTTTTGTTTGTATTTATAAGCTTTTTTGATTTCAATTTCTTCCAATAGATTATGTCTATTACCTTTAATATAATTGATTGATTGATTCTACTTTTACTTGTTGGAAGTTCATTTTAATTTATAATAAATAAAACACTTATCAAACTTCCACACTTTTTATTATCTTAACAATCTTTTCACTACTTTGTGGCAGAAACTTGTGTATCTTCTGATGAAGCCACAAGGTAGCGAAACAATTGTTAAGATAATAAAAAGTGTGGAAGTTTGACAAGTGTTTCATTTATTATAAATCTTTTACCTTTCTTTTCTTCATGTATTAATTTAACATATTATGTATGTTTGTATTCAATACAATGGGTGCTGAAGTGTGTGTTTTTTACTATCTTTATTGTCTTTTTGATGTTCTTTTAGTCTTGCAGCTAGTTACATACCAGTTTGACCTAAATAAAAGGCACTACAATCTAAGAAATTGATTATAGATAAACTATTCTTGTTTGTAATGGGTTGTGTTTGTTTGTTATTAATTAATAATCTGCCTAAATGACATTTGTTGACTGAAATAGTTTTATGTCCCAACCGGTTTAATTTTTTACAAATTGTATTACTTAATTTTAGGAACGTAATTAATAAAATTAAAATTGCTACTTTCTTTATAAACGACAATAATCGAATATAATCTTTTTCATTCTCTTAAGAATTCCGTCTACTTACTATATTAGGGTTATATATAATTTTTTGTAATTTTCAACGTCTAGTGGATACTTCAATAACCTATGAACATAATTATGACTTCTTACGTTTGATTAGACTTACAGTTTATTATAGTGTCTGTACCAGTCTGTTTTATAAAAATGTTGAATTCTAATTTACTGTTAACAATTTTCGCATTCAAAACTGAGTAATTCCAACCCTTATCAGTATATAACTCTATTGTGAACTTTATTCTATTATCAATACTATTTATGTGTATTAAAAATTGATCCAGTTGACGCTGTGTCTCTAACCATATGCTAAACATATTAATTATGTATCTAATCCATAACAGTTTTTTATTTTTATATACATTCCCATCATTAAGAAAATTACTTTCAAAAATGCATTTGAAAATATCAGCTAACAAAGGTGAAATAGGGGAGCCCATATATTGACTATCTACTTGTTTGTAAAAATTGTTATCAAATTTGAAATAATTTTGGTTTAAACATGTATCCATGTATTTCAACACATAATAAACATTCTATTCTTTAAGAACTCGTAAGCAGTAAATTTTTCAATTGGCATGCTATTGATTAATACTGTCAAATGTTAATATAATCGTGATCGGTATTCTCAAGTATTACTGTATTAAAATCTTTATTCGTCTAACTATTAAGGATCACAGAACCCACATTGGGAACGCGTCCTACCAAGTAGGCACAGCGAACCGAAAGCCATATCCCACGACCAGTTTCGACCTATTGGGTCTTACGCGTTCCAAATGTGGGATCTGTGATCCTTAATAGTTAGACGAATAAGGATTTTAAAACCTTTTTTTTGGATATCTTTTGTATCTTCGTCTAACAATCTTCCCGAACCAACAGTGTAATTCAATGCCGGAAGGGTATTAGCCCTCGGAGTAGTTGTTTCTGTTGATTCCATATTTATGTTACTATATTATTGGCTTCTCATAATTAACAATATTATAGGTAGATTGTAGATTTTATGATTAAAATTTTCAAATCAACAATTACAATGCTCCCCACTTTTATCTTCAATTGCAAACATTACTCTGCTGAATAAACATATGCATATTATTCTTCTTGGTAGACGTATTCCTGCGATAATGTATCATATTTATCAGGAATTCAACGTAAAAGTTTTTTAATTTTATTTATTTGGATTACATTCTGTGTAATGTACTATTTTAGAAAAAGTAAGTAGGCACTTAGATCTGGGAATTATAATCAAATTGTGTTTGCCTGAAAGCAGTGGTTTTTATATCTAAATATATTTTCCGATAAGTTCAGGATTTAAAATAGAAAATCACAGAGACGAAAATAAACGAATTTTTGTAAATGTAACAGCTGCTGAAAAGCGGCTACTAAACGAACTAAAAATAAAGCTTTCCAAAATAGAGGTAAAAAATGTTGAAATATCTACATTTTTTAATTTGTTTGCACATAACTTTTATGATGCAATTAATTAAATATAATAGTATGGCATTCCAGATTTCTTTGAAACCAACGAATGAACGCATGAAAAAACTTTGAAATTATTATTTTATTAGCAATATTCAATATTCTAACGTAAACCTTCGTTGTAAAAAGTAAACCTTTGCGATAGGTCGATCGTATCATCTTTTTATCACTATAATTATATTTAAATATCAATTAACAAAGTTTCATTCGGGTATATTCGCCGCTGCTTTGTTTTAAAGAACTATTGTTCTTCAATATTTTATTCCTTCTCGGTTACGGGGCTCTACGAGTGGGGTCATTGATCATTGTTAGCCTAAAGCCCTAAACGGTGATTCTTTCAAGCAAAACAAAACTGTTTATTAGTTGTAGGATTGCTCCGTTTTATATGGTTTCGATTTAACATTATTTACCTTACGAATTTATGCTAACGCTTATTGTTTGTATGTACTTTTATTTATTTTTTACTCTCTATTTCCTTAACACAGGAAAACCTACTTATAACTAATTAAATTTATTTGTTATACAATGGCATGATGGTACTGGTTAAGTGGTACAAACAAATTAACTATCGATTTCTGTATTAAATGTAAAAGACTATTAAAAAAATAAAAAACTGTAGACTTCGTTTTAATGACATAAATTTAATAGGTATTCACGAAAACATTTGCAAAATCAATTTTCATGATTATGTTAGTTTATGCTTAAAATAGTTGGGGACAGTCAGTGAAATGGAAGGGTCATCTGGAAAGTTAAGGAATTTTAACTGAATATTTAATAAAAAGTGCGGAATTTAATTTAAAGGTGTGAAAACCAAATACATTAAAGCTATTTAAACCACATAACTTGTTAATCTACGCTTTTTAAATCCAATGACTACAATGAAGTGTTTATGTAAAATGATTAACAAAGATATACGAAAGCCAAATATATTACATCCAAGCTGTTCAAATGTTATAACTTTTTTTGCAAAAATATATATTTTTTTAACTGTTACTTTATTTTATGTGAAAGAAGCCTTAATTTATGTATTTCGATGTCATATTAAACTATTGGGTTCGTGTAATAATACGGTTTTTACATGGACTTCATGGAATATTTCAAGTGGAGAAATGATAAATTAGAATACTCATTGTGAAATATAAAAAAATACATTAAGTTTATGAAATTCTTAATTTATTTTAAGTAAAACTGAAAGAAATTTTCAAAATGGTCAGGGAAGTTTGGTGAAATGATCAGGGAAAGTCAGGAAAACTTTTCTAGCATTTACCCTGATAATGAAACGAATTGATGATATCAATACAAATTAAGATCCGATAGGTTTAGAAACTGTAAGAAAAGTTTGATATTCGTATTTTAGAGTGCAGAATACGGATGTATGTGGTTATGATATCGCTTGCAAAAAGACAAAAACTACAAAAAAGATTAAGATGATATCGGTTGTTAGTTTTGGTAGACCTACTTTTTTAAGAAAATATTTTTGTACAACAGATAAAATTGGCATAATGGAATAAAGAAAATACTATACAAATGTGAGTGTGATGTATGAGGGCCGATGATGTTTGGGTGTTCGATATTTTGGCGGTATCCCGCCGAAGGTTCTTTTGGTTAAATATGATAAAATGGACTGCTTTTCCTAATATACACTTTATTATACACTATTTACACTTATTTGATTTTGTTGTTTTGATTGATTTGGATATAATTATGAGGTTGATTTGAATTGAATAGAATGTAATGTAGTTTGATTGAATCTACAAGTGGAATTCTCTGTGATTTTTGCTTATTTCTACTTAAATAGTGTGAAAAAATAGACAACGCCCCAAAGTGAAAAATATCCCCCTCTTGAAGCTAAACACCCCCAAGCGTAATTCACAAAACCGTTGGTGGTGTTCTCAAGGCTGATGACCGATGCGTAAAGTATTTACAAGGGGTATCATAAAGGTGCCAGAGTCTATTTTTGGAATTTTTTTAACGTATTTACAATTGATGGGCACAAAAGATGCCTATATACAAAGAGAATAATAAATACCTAGAAACTAAACTTAACAGATGTATATATATAAAAACAGACAAAATATTTTTAATATTTACAGGCACTTAACAGATGGTTCATTGTTAATTTTTGTGTTTCAAAATTAACAGTTTGTATTATGGTCCCTTTGGAAACTAAAAAATACTGAGACATGATTTTATTGTCTCGCAACATTTACAAACCTCTCAATTTGCGTGAATTATTTTAGACTAGTCGAATTCGTCCAAATTTGAATGCATATGCACCGTTGTAGGTAGTGCATAACACTTACAATATTCTAGCAAATGGCTACTTTTAATGTCATAATCTAACCTAAGCCCCTGGTGCATACCACTTAACCGTTAATACTAATGTTTGTTAGTTAAATCAGCTTATACAATATATGTCATGTGGCTCCGATAGGACTGAGTTAGAAAACTAGTCAAGTTCGCATGGCACACGACAAAAACCATTAAACACTCTGTATAACACGCTTTCATGGGTCATAATCAAAATTTGACATCAAATAGATCAATAATATGATCTAATACACTCAACATGAGATAGAGTAGCAGCGAAAGTGTTTTAAAGGTAGGGAAAGGTACCTTTTAAAATTTGAACATTCAGAAACCGCTTAGAGACACTTCAATTTTTCTAACATATGTCACTTCTGCTCATGCCTTTTCTTAATACAGAAAAACTCTAGCTAACTCTAGTACAATTGATCAAATTTATTTGTTAGACAAAGGCATGGTTTACGACAATGTTGATAAGTGGCTTAACAAACAAATTGATTATTATATAAAATGGCCATCGTAGCCTGCCTGCCTGCTATTGCGAATTCTTCAATCCGGGTTCCTACAGTTTAACATACGTTTCCTGCAGACTAAGTTATTGATCGACCTCGAGTGCGGTGAAAAACCATGCGGAGACAAGCCAATGTCCTCTCGAGTTGATGCTGATCGCCACAAAGAGATGAATGATCACTTTTTTTGTTAAATGACATTTTACGTTAATAAAAATCATTTCGATTGTAATTTACGAATATTTACTTTTTGTACGTAACAATTTAATATCAAGTTGTTATTATTAAATTATTATTTTTATTGATAGATATCATGAAGTATAGTCTTTAGGATGCTAAAACTTATCAAAACGTGAAATGAAAAGTCCAGGCCCGTATTTCAAAATATTAGGTTGATGATGTCACCTCGGAAACAAAAAGGTCCAATTTTAAATTCAAAAATACCGTGTTGTAGAGCAAAAAGTTATAAAACTTTGAAATTAAAATTGTTTCTCTAAAATTCATAGTTGTCAAAATATTTGACAAAAGAATTTTGAGTGTTTTTTACAAATTACCCTGTATTTCCAAATCTCATACTTCAAAAAAGCATGATTTCTCTACTACCTATAACCGTTCTTGTAACTCTTCAAATAATATAGATGCCAGTAAATGCCTAGTAGGAAAAATGTTGTGGTGGTATTACACCACTTCTAAGCTTGCCTAAACAACGAAACATGTTTTCCTTTTTTAAGTATCGAGTATTTGTATATTGGATGCGGTCTACAGTTACTTGGTTGAAATATTGCACTAATTAGAAAATAATAAACTAAAACTGTCTTTTCTAGAAATTTTAGAAATTAATAAATTTAAAAATAGCGATATTCTAATAAACGAACAAATAGAATTAAGTAGTTCCCCACTACTAAATTTTTCCCTCTACCCCTTCCCTGACTAGCATATAAGCCAATTTGTTTTTAAATTAATTTAAGTTCAAATATAACTTCCGAAGGAACCAAAGTTTACGAAACAATTGTCATGTGATAATTAAATCTGTTGAAATTTATAAAACAGTGTTTTATTCAAAATTCGTTAGTATCGAGTATTTATTAATAAATATGAGATCGGCCTAGTTTTGTTAGGTTACTCGATTATTAAGAAGAATTCGAGATATATTTTTTCTTAATTATATTGTTGGAACACTCTGTACATTATGTGGTTCAAAACAACGACTTTTAATTTTTTTAATAATTACATGTTTAATGTATTTGTAGGAAAAAGAAATAAGACGCCTGTTATAATTTAAGTCCTTAACATATTTGGTGGTTCTTGAACGCAATTTCCAATTTTACATTTAATTAACATGGGAAAATAGTGTTACTTATGAATTGAATTTTGAATCTTAACAACAGGGCAATGTTCGACAAACATTTCTATAGGTAGGTAATTCAATGCTCTACCAAAAAGAATCTTTCTATAATATTTTGATAACTTAAGTTACTCAAAGTTAAAGTTGAATTGATGTAAAAATTCATTTTTTTTTTCGAGATTAACAACGAAACCATTAGACTTATTGCAAAATATTTTAGGTCTATTTTCATAAAGCACTTCAACCGATGAATTTTTTACATTACTCCAACTTTCACCCTGAATAACTTTTGGAATGGTTGAGTTGGCAAAAAATTAGAAGTGATCGTTTTACGTACAGCATTAAATTCCATATAAAAAAAATATGTATCGCACATTTATGTATTATATACATTGCGCCGCTTTGGGGCTACAAAATTCAGAAAAACTAAAACAAATTTTGCATGGAAATGGAAAATTGCGTTGCGGAACCACTAAACATGTAACTTTAATAAATAAAATAAATAAAGTCGATTTTTTGAACCAGTTTAGTATAGGTACATATTAAAATTTCTATTGTAATATGAATTAAATAATTGTAATGTCATGTGTTACACTATCTCCGATTTATCTACAGACTTTTCTAAAAATACTGCCATATAATATACCATATTGTAGAACGTGTGGGTAGAAAAGATAAGATGGTTATAAGAGTCGAACAAACAACGTTATTATCGCAGATCGTAGCAAATAAATAGGGTCACCGAAGGTCAGAGCAGGTAACGAACATGTTTGTGTAGAATACGTATTATATCAACAGTTCTGATGCTTTTTAAAAGTATGTTTTAAAATACCGTACCATTGAATTTAGTACATTTCACGGTCTACGTAATAACTTGTGATAGGTATATTAATTAAGGAAAAATATTATAACATTATTAATTGGATATATTTGAGCGTTATTTGATGAAGATCCATTATTATTATGAAATAACAAAACTACGATTTTTACAAACTTTTATTAAACGCAGTTACAATTGTTTCGGCAAACATTGGCTTCGTCAGTAGTACAAAATCTACTTAAAACTACCTAAGATTAGATGTCTATAAATAGGGTGGTGCATCTTCATTAGAGTGAGGGAAAAGATTTAATAGTGGTGAGTCTGGTGTCTGTATTACATTATACAATGAATAATAAAGACAAAGTAGAGAAATTATCAAAATCAGGCATATATCAACTCAATTGCGGTTCTTGTTCAAAAATTTGTATAGGTCAGACGGGAAGAAATTTTAGAATTAGTTTGAACGAACATTTAAGATCATATAGAAACAAAAAAACCGATTCTAACTATGCCAAACATGTGTTAGAAGATAACCATATATTTAATTTAGATTAAAAATTTTACACATTAAAAAAAAATTTAAAACTTACACTACTAGAATCTAAAGAAATTAACAAATATAAAAATACAGACATATTACTTAATGACCAAGTAGATATAAACCCCTCACCACTATTAAATCTTTTCCCTCACTCTAATGAAGATGCACCACCCTATTTATAAACATCTACTCTTAAGTAATTTTAAATAGATTTTGTACTTCTGAAGAAGCCACAGTGTAGGCGAAACACGTGTTAAGTTTATTTAATAAATTGTGGAAGTTATCAACTGTGTATTTACTTCATTTTGTCAGACTTCCATCAAGTATCCGCTAATTAAATACAATTATACTCTCTCTTTTCTACATGCAAAATATCAAAACTGTTATTAAATAAATGATCTTCTTCTGTAATATGATTAGCATATGTAAATAAAATGCAGATTCTACAGGTTCTCTGTCTTCTCAATTTGTTCTAATAACACCACCACCCTTAGTATTAATTCTATATAAACACCTACGTTGTAACATATATTATCTTCAATTATAAAATAAGATGAGTAGAAGAAAAACATTGGGTTTCGTTGCAGTAAATATTTATTAAAAACTTGACAAATTTGTTTCCGCCTTTTCTCAAGAGAGAAATTCTACTACTAATTTTAAAATTAAAACTGTTTACGATGATGTTTATATAGTGCTATTGGGTATTATTAAGGGGTGGTTAGGTACTGGCAAAATCCGACAATAACGGTGAATTTACTGTGTTTTTATATACATTCAATCAATTTTATATATTATCTTCAGTAGGAAGTACTCTAATGTTTGGCGAAACAATTGTTACTGTGTTTTATAAATGTTTGTGCAGATCTTGTTATTTTAACATTATTAATCCTCTAATAATCGATTTTGATATCCACAATACCTCTATTTCTAAATTTAGAAACATGCTTACGAATTTACTTTAGTTATAAGTTTATCACTACTTATTTAGATTATAATGCTTTTACAAAAATTATTAAAACTGTAATGTATTGTAATTTTATTGTAAATAAATAAATGGATGGAATGTTTTGTTGGGGTACATCAGATTAAGTATTTTATTACTAATATAAATATACTTTTGGAGTAAAGTATTAAAAAAGAAATTCTAATCTTTGATTTCTTAAGATAATATTATTTAACAAAATATTTATACCCTTGAATTACATAATACATGCAAACGATGGAAAAAGCTCAAAAACTTGTTCCATAAATTTTCAAAATTTGGCGTCTTTCGCAGTTTATGCCCCTGATATCGACGTATAATTTTTAATTTATTTGTGGACGAATTGTCCTCAATATCTACTTTTGTATATGTGAATTATATTTTATAATAATAATTCACCTGTCTTTATAGGATTTTCGCAAAACATAAATTACCAATAAAATAATTAAGAAGCAAAGATTTTATTATTTTTACTACTACTAATTAATTAGAGCAATTGTGTCACCATTAAGGCATTAATAATTAAAAAATTAACTTACCACTTGCCGATTCATGCAACTTCATATTTGTGAGATCCTTTTCTTTTTTCGATTCTTTTCCAGCATTTCCTGAAACAAAGATAAAAAAATACTAAAATGTAACACAATGTTTGTTATATGAATATTTTGCAAATATTTAAAGTATTTTCCGAAAAAGAAGTTAATTTAAATAACGTATCAATACTAACAGATAGAGCTATCTAGTGTTAATACGAGAGAATTTTAAAAGCTATTTTAGTTATAGTCAGCCATCTAGGAGAAAAGTCTGCAACTACTGGAAAATTTATCGAACGCGAGAAAATTTTCCACGAGGAAACTTTTCCACTTTTCTATCAAAGCAGAGATGGCGCTTGTGGCAGAAATTGTGATAAAATTCATTTAACCCAGAAACTTTTGAATAAAGCAGTAAATACAGAATAATAAATTGATAAAAATAACAATACAAATAACATTTCGAAATAAAATAACTCTTACAGTAAAAGCTTTCAAATTTTACTTTCAATAAAATCTGGGAAGGTTTTCACTTTTACAACTCTCAACAACATTTTTAAAAGCACAAAGTTTATCTACAAATATTTGCAGTAATAAACAATAATTATTATTAAGAGTAACTATTAATTAATTTGTGACGAAATAAAGTAATTGTGGGTTACTAATAAATATTTGTAATAAAGTTTTTTTTGTTTTCGTGTTTTTGAAATTCTGCTATAAATATTTGTCTTGTTTGGCATTGTAAAGTAAGTATAATTAATATATAAATGGTTAATTTTTGTTTCGTTTTTTAGCTTAATCTAAGTATGCCTTTGTCGACTCAAATTAAAATGCAAATCAAAGTTATTAAATATTTGTCCGATTACTTTTTTGAATTATAATAAATTAATCTTAATCTTACCTTTTTTAATTAATAAACTCGTTACCCTTCTAAGGGCATCCCTAGGCGATCTTTGGAAAAACTTGGGAGTGAGATTAGGCGGAAGTGTCAGAGGTTTTCTGTTGGAGTCCCAAGGATTGTGTCCAGGTGCCAAGCGATCCAAATGTTCAATCGACGCTGGTCTAGTCGCTCTCTGTTTTGGGTACCATCCTCTTCCTGGTCCCCCTGCCAATCGTAATAGTTCTGCCCCTACTATGGCTTGTTCAAGACCAGAGTTACGTCTGTATCCTCCAGTGGACATGTTACCAATAGTACTTAAACTACCCATGGTACTACTTTGTCTGGGGGCAAGTCTTCCACTATGTGGAGGAATATCGGGCGCCTTTCTATGAGGCGTCCTTGGAATATCACAACCTCTTGCGAAAATTGGGGTTTCTGGCAGACTACATGAAGTTTGTAAATGATGTTCTTCTTGTGGACTGTGCGAAGACCTCTTTTGGTAGGTCTTCCTCTTAGTGCCTTGCATTTCAGTTGGCAGTGTGCGTCTTTCTGGAAGGAAGTTTCTGTTGGACGTATTCGATGAGTAATTGCGTCTTCCTCTGCTAAATCCAGCGTCCATTGAACGAGTTTTCAAACTGTTCGAACTTTGGTCTCTGTGGGGAGGCACTGCCGGTGCTTCAGATGTGGAAGGTAAGGTTTCAGATTTTTGTTTGTTTTTAAACGGTTGAACTATCTCTGAGTATTCGTCGTCGTCTTCTTCAACGGGCGATGGTGGAAGTGGTGGAAAGTCGTGTTGGAAAGAGTCGGTTCTAGGCGAAAAATCTACCGACGACGAGTTTTTCAACGGATAAGAGGTCTTCTCTTTGTGAGCTATTAACATCTCTTTAGCACTTTCAGACTTTTGAATGCTTCGTTTTGGATAATGTTGAACATTACCGCTTTCAATTAACAATTTTCGGTAGTATTCCTCATTGTAATTGTTGTGATTTTGATTGTCATTGGTACGTCTTAGACTATCAATGGACTTTTTGTCTCCGGGTACACCGTTAAGTTGAATAATGTACTTATCGTTTTGAACAATACTCGATACTTGAATGTCCCGACGTTCTAAGAGTTCACTAATATTCTGTTCAATTTTCCTGAGCGGCGACACCTCAGTGCTCGACTTATTTGGACTTTCGACATCTTCTTCTTCTTCCACTGTAACAGCGAGTTCTCTTTTTGGAGTACTTTCTTCGGCATTCAAACTGGGCAACGATACCACTCGAACTATTGGCGATGTGGGTGACAGAAATTCCGAAGTTGTTTCGACCGTGGGTTCCGTACAAGTTTCCACTGTGCTTTCCTTAATAAACGATTTAATATTATCAAAAGTAGTACTGTGTTTCTTGAAGTCGCTTCCGTGTCGACTAAGAGGAGTACTGGACCGAGAATTCGGAGGTTCAGCACTCAATCGGGAAGAGGAACTGGTATATTCTTGACTCGGGGGTCTGGAGTTATTCAAATCTAAACTTAGTCTAGACTTGGGAGAACTTAGTCGTGAATGAGGTGTGCTAAGATCTATGCTGTATCTCGAATTTGGAGTGTTTAATTCCCTGCTTAGGCGAGCATTCAAATCTACGCTGAATCTAGAGGCTGGGATACTCAGATCCGAGCTTAATCGAGAATTCAGAGATGAATTAGAGTTAAGACTGCCATTAACGTTATTGAGAGATTTTCTATCATTTTTGCCTCGTCTAATAATATACGTGCTAGTGCCACTTATGTTAGCACTGTTCAGTTCTGGAGGTAGTACTATATGATCGTCAGAGTCAGAAAAAGGTGACGCCATTTCTTCTTCAGTACTGTATGGGGGAGGATCTGGCCAATCGTCTAGTTCCTTCAATCTGCTAGGTATTGAGCTTGTGCTGGAATGTGAGCCAGATTTTCTTCTCCTTCTTCCCACTACTTTTGTACTTCCTGGTGTCATAAGACTTTCATCGTCCAATGGTACTTCCCATGCTATACTGCTACGTTTGTTTGTATAAGTCGGAGGTGGTGGTAGGGTTTCTTCGAGGGAGTCGTCGGAAAATCGTTCATCATCTGCAAGTTCACTCAACGGTCTTAGTGCGGATTCGTCCAGGTCACTTGAGAGATTATCTTCACTACCATGACGACGTACCTCCCTGTGACGTTCAATGGCTGTAGGCACAGTTCGTGGAGGAACTCTCGTGGGCGAAGATACGGCGTAAACGCCATGAGAAAATGGTAAACTACCATAACGACAACCCGTTGGTGCCGGTTGAGGACTTCTGGAAGAGTAGTTTGCTCTTTCCCAACCATAAGGTCGTTGGTGACGGGTTTTCGGCTGGAAAAAAGCCAGTGTTAAAATAGCGGAAATATTTCAAAGATATAATATTACCAATGTTGTTTGGGTTGCGATATGTTTTGATTCTGAAGAGGTGCTACTATCACTGGATGCTATTTTGCTGTTTTGAAACGATTGAGGAGGAGGAATTGTATTCTCGTCTCTTGGAAAAATCTGAGTGAGTGGAAATGCCCTTGGATTACTACCAATTTTCTTAATAGGAGATACCCTGAAAGAAACGATTTGAAATGAATATCTTTTGTTGGTAATGTTGAAGAATAACAAATATTACTTTGGAAGTAAAGTAGAAATTAATCTTTCCGCTTCTTCCGGAGGAGGTGGGAAATCATTCAGGTCTCCAGGTGGCATGGAGTTTTCTTGATGTGCAGGAACTTCTGTCAAAGGCTTGAAGGCGAGAGAAAATTTCGCTTTCCTCCCGTTCATGCTCATATAACCATCGTCTTCTGATTGATGACCTAGAGATGGACTTTCGTCATCTGGAGTTGACGATACATTTCCCGGTTCATTACAGCTTGGATTTACATGAGCCGAAACCTAACATAATATAAGATTCATCGTAACAAATTAAAAATTAAATAAAGTAAATAAAATTGAATATGTGTATTTTGAGTAACAAACAAACACTCGGTTACGTTTCACGAAAAATTTATTTATTCTTCTCTACAATATTGTTTCAACCCTTGCGGGTCATTATCAAGAGATGTCAATAATGTAACAGACTTATATAAACGGATGACAATAAGTAATGGGACAAATAAACTGCAGGTAGTGGTTATCTATTTGGAAGGTCCAATAACAGCGAAAAATCCAAAGTGAACATTTCAATTTGATTATTTACAATATTTTGTTTATTACAATGGCTTTCTTAATTTATAACGATTCGAGCAAACTCAATTTACGACCTTTTTGTGCAGAATGTAAAAGTTCAATCGAATTAGTGTCTAAATTATGTTTGAAATTTAATTGTAAGGAATGTTGAGCTATTCCTGTATTATTCTTTTTATTCCGTATGGAAAGCACATGTTCTTTAAGCCGAGTTTTTATGGCTCTACGTGTCTGTCCTTATTACACATATTCAATTTTATTTAAAATGTTTCACAAAATTTTATTTAAAATGTTTCACAAAAAATGCGATACTCAATCAACTTTAAAGTAAATAAATTGAACTTTTATTTTACATAATGTGTATGTACAACCATTAAAAAAGATTTAGGTTATGAAACGTTATTTTAAAAGAATAGGCTTTCACTTTTTGTCATGAAAAAAACATGCACGGTATAGATTCTAATAATTTTATCTGTTTATTCAAAAAAGAGCGGGTAATTTTTAAAAATCCTTTACCTACATTTTGGATTTGATTGGCATTTTCCACATCATCGAATTCTGAAAGCACACGATCTAGAAGCTCAATTGATCTTTGAACATCGTCAGCTCCGCTGAAACAAATGAATAATTCATGTTAAAAATAACAATATTAAAATATTTGAATACTTTACATGCTTCAGAATTTTACATTTCAAATGTACATAAAATGTATAAAGTATATGGAGCGCATGAATTCACTTTGTACCCAAACCAAAGAAAGGAAAAGTAATTTGACTTTCAGAATTATTTTTATCAGCAGTTTTCCGCTTATTTTGAAAACGAGTAATATTTTGTAAAGAAATAAAGAACAACATTCTATTGTAGTATTTTTCATTAAAAAATGCTGTTGAAACAGGATAATTAATTTTATACTCAATAAATGATATCATAAAAACCGATTTAACCATATAAATAATAATAAACACGAATTCAATACAAACGATAATTTAAAAATTTTACATTGCTCAAATAAAGGGAAAAAATTAGACATACTAGAATCTTTTGAGATCAAAAAGCAGATAAACCAAAATAAAGAATTAACTTTAAATGAAATAGAAAACGTTTATGAATCCACAATACTAAATAAAATAGCAGAATGTACCCCCTCCAATTAACCCTAAGACTAGTATAAATTTAGAATAGTTATCTAACGTAACCAGTTGTCTTCTGAAGATGCCCTTGTAGGGTGAAACAATAGTCAAGATTGAAAATAAACAGTGGAAAAATCAAATTGAGTTTTATTTAGCGTTTCCTACACAAATTGATGTCATAATTATGGCACTATCGAAATAAACAAAGATTTATTGTAACGAAGGAAAGTGTTACACATAAAACATTTTTCGAGTTTAAGCAACTCAAAAATAGTCAGAATTAGTACGTACGACTTAACTATTCTTAAAATTCGTTAATTAGTAGAAACGTAGCAGTAAGGGTCTCATTTCCTTTTTTCTTTCCCTCTAACGATTTGTCGAGAACGAAGATGTTTTGAAATGAATGCAATTCTTTCATTGATACAGAAATGTTGTTGGCGACGATACAAAGTTAAGTTTTGTCGCTAGGGAGAAAGGGTGGTTTCGGTTTCTTCGTCTTCTTTGCGGTCTTCGTTTTCCATCCAGTGCTAATGAAGTTCGGTCCTTCCGGCAAACGTTCTTTATTCACTTCATGCAATTACGTCTCTGTCGGTCTGTCTGTCTATACCGTTTACATGCCGAAAGAAAGAGAACAAAAAACACAAAGGGCTGGTTCTATATACACGTAGTAGTATGAATTAGAATCGTAGGATTTTGTCGGATTTTGTGACAGAAAGAAATACTAGTCGGCTATACAATATAAATAACGTGAAGAATGTGTAGCCTCAATAAGTACATATATAAAGTTGAATACAGATATTCACGAGAAAAAGATAACAGTAACAAGTCCATTAAAAAAAGTTTTCGTTCGCGAAAAAAATACCCTTTCACGAATTTTGTAGGGACTACTGTTACATATATGAATCATAAAACAATATTTGTTTTAAGAACAAAATACACAATATGTATGGGAAATGTCAGGTATGTTAGTTTTTCAGTTGAAAATATAGGGAACAATATTTTACAAAACAGGGCAACAGACTTAGTAATCGATTTCTTAGTCAAATAGCCTCTTTCGAATTTTTAAATGTGCCTAAAACGATTATGAAGATGCGAATTTTTCTTAAATTAGCAAAAAAGATGACTTAAAACAAACTGCAACTTTTTTGAAAATTGGATAGATGAGGGCTTCAGCTCTTGCAACATCATGATAATCACAGTTTTAAACAAAAACACACGTTTTTTGGTTGCAAAAAATTTTTATTGTCTCCACAATAATTACTTCAGCACACCGTGCCTTCTTCATTTGGGAGTATTTTACAAACTAAATTACATTCAGAACTCTTATATATACTAACTTATAATCTGAAGGGCAGGGGTAAAATGTTTTAAATATTTAATAAAGGTGAATTACAAAATTCCAGCTGGTCGTTCAAGATATTTCCATTTTTACACAATTTATTTATTTCTAATTTTTCTAAAAAATTAAGTTTTATTCTTTTATTTGCAAAATGTAGTACTTTAAAATTTTCATTGAATTGATGTTTTTCATCAAGTAAATGATCTGCGTAAGAAGATTTTTTTTTATTGTTAAAACTATTTAAATGTTCTTTTATTCTTTATTTAAAAGATCTCCCAGTTTGTCCCACACATGCTTTCTCACAATCTCCACAGTTAAGTAGATACACTCCTGATTTTTCTTCTTTTTTAGTTTTATCTTTATTGGTTTTTAAAAAAATTAGAAATATAATGGCTTATTTTGCTAGAAAAATTGCCTAAACAAGTTAAGAAGTTAAATTTTGAAATAGGCTTCATTTGTGGATATACTAAACTTAATGTTTGTTTATTTACTTTTTTCTTTAACAAATTTTTAATTATTATCAGGTTATAGCCATTATTGGCTGCTATTTGATAGATTCGGTTTAATTTTATTTTAAAATCTATCTTTTTTAAAGGTAAAGATATTAGTCTATGTATACTAGAATGATAGAAAGCCATTTAGTGTGTTACAGAATGAATGATTGTATCTGGTTGGGTTTGTTTGTGGTATATAGTAAATTGATGGATATTATTTACATTTTTTATAGTTAAATCTAGAGAATTTATGGATTTATTTTCGTTTTCTGTTTCTAGAGTAAATTTTATTTTAATTTAGTTTGTAAAATTCTTCCACCTGAAGAAGGCACTGTGTGCTGAAATAATTATTTATTAATTTTTTTTGCAACAAAAATACGTGTGTTTTTGTTTTAAACTGTGATGCAACTTTTTTATTTTAAGTCGGATATAAAATTCGTTTCAAACACTGCTTTGAGAGTAGAGCGTTCGTTTTCAACTTTTAAAATGAAATTTCTAGATGTGTCTAAAAATCTTGTAAAGATGTAATTTTTCTCACTTTAGCAAAAGTAGAAGTCACTTTGTAGGACCGTAATTCACTTATTTAAAGTCTTATTTAAATTTTAAAACCATCGCCATCATAATGAAGTTTCAAAATAAATTTTCTAAAATCTTGTTAAAATATATATCTCTATATTCGTCTAAAAGTATTGTCAAAATATAATTATTTTTTTGGATTGAGTAAAAATGGAAGTTACTTTATAGGGTTTACTTACTTACTTATTTCAAATCGAAGCGAAAAGAAGAAAAATAAATGTTTCACGAAATTTTTTATTGTCTAGACAATATTGTTTCGGTCAATTCGACCATTATCTGGAGAATACAAAAGATTACTAAATATATAAAATGTGTTCAAACAATTTATACTATTAGATTACAAGAAACGTGGTGGGGAGGATAAGTTATAATTTATACAAAATCAAAGGGGAATAGAATTATGGGACACTAATTCTAGTTGGTTATTTACAAGATTACATTTATCATGAACAGCTTTTCTGATTTCTAAATTTTCAAGCAGAGACAGTTTCCTGCTTTTTGTGATGTTACAATGTAAAATTTTTATCTTATCCAAGTCTAGATGATTATTAGTAATGCAATGTTCAGCAAAACCACATTTGCTATCCTTTTTGTTTATGGCGTTATTATGTTCAGAAACGCGTTTTTTAATAGACTTGCCACTATGTCCAATATTAATAAGGGATTAATGGTTTTATTTTTTACATAATATGGATTTTAACATAACTGGACTATTTTCTATGATTTTACAATTAAAAGAATTCTGTAGTTTGTATTTGAATCTATGACTAATATTTTAAACAAATTTTACACTACCAAACTTAGGGATAGTTTTATCAATTACGACGTTGTTATATAATAATTTATTAGCTTGACTTTTCGTTTTTTGTTTTGCTAACATCTTATTTGGTAACCGCTTATTTCAAGTCTGGTTTAAAATTAATTTCAACAACAACGAACAAAAAAGAGAAAATAATAATTAACCATCATCCAGGTGGTGTATTTACAATTTTTATTTGCACTCAAAAATGAAGCTGTTTGTTTTTATGTGATTGAATAGCTTCATAATCGTGTCATAAAACCAAAACAACGTAAAAATCGATCAATAAACTGCATCATAAACGGCCAATTCATTGTAATTTGAACTTTTTAAACAAGGATTTGTTTCAAATTGTTGTTTGGACGTTGAATACAAAGTGCTTTAAAATTTCTAAAGGCACCACTCCGAAGTTAGACCGGGGTATTTTGTTGGGGCCTTTTATACCTGTTCCCAACGGACTGGGTACTTTCAATATCAAGCGTACATTACAACTAGTGCATCCATTACAGGTTTAAAATCAATTTACCGAACAATTTGTTTCCGGAAAACTGTGTTTGTTTACACGGGTTAAAATTTTAATCGGATCCATTAGTCAGGAAATATCAAAAGGTTCCTTCCCATTCTAGCTGGTAGGATTTTTGAGAAATTAGTATTTGGGTAAGAAAAAAAAGCACATGGACTTAAAATATATTTTTCAGAAACGAGAAAATGAGGCACCAAAATCTGTCGGTCAATAGGAGGCGATGTCAACTAGAGGGTTAATGAAGGAGACGTAAATTATGCGGAAAAATAATCAACTTACTCGATGTTTCCGTGGTTTGTTGTTCCTCGACGGTGAAGAGCCATGCCAGCACGTGCCATTACGTGTTGCACCTGAAACAAAACGAAAATGTCGATCAATACATTGTTTATAAGATTGACAAGCAATTGTAACGTTGTATGTCAAAGTTGAGGAAAATTGAAGCGAAACACTTTGGAGTGAAAGGAAAGAAGGAAATTGAAAATTTCCAGCGTATAATGGAATCATTTATCATCCATTTTTCATTCGACAGTTTCATTCTTTTGATATTTTAAAAACGGTGTTCATTATCACCACTGTGCTCTTCATTGATATAACACATCCGCATGATTAATATTAATGCATTATTTTTATTAAGAGTAGTATTGTTAAAGTCATTGGTCAGTAATTTATCGAAACTACCTGAGGTGGATCGCGATTTCGATCTTATTGAAATAGATAGCTCACCGACTAAATGGAAGGAACTGTTTAAAAGCAATATTTAAACTTTGTTCGGTCCAACTGATGTGAAACATAGTGAATACAGGTAATAAGAAATAAAACAGTGGAATGCTTACACAGAATTGTATTAAAATACTCATGCAGTTTTCCATTGCTGGATATACAGATTAATCAATATATCTACCACTTACCGATAATGATTTTAACAATGAACTCAATACAATTAAACAGATAGCCCAAGAAAATGGTTACCAACCGAATCTAATAAAAATAAACAATAAAACAAAAAAGGAAATCACTAAATTACTGTATACTTCTCAATCTTCTAACAACAATAAAATAGCAAATATGGAAATATAAAATACATTAACTTAAGGTTTAAATTTAAAAATTACATACAAAATAACTTCAATTGTACAGTAATAGAAACAAACACTTTAAATTTAGGAAAAAGTTCAGTAAATAATAAAATCGAAAACTATGACCCTATGGACGCGAGTGGTATGTATCAATTAATGTGTGATTCATGCTATGCATCATAGATAGGTCAAGATGGTAGATATATTAAAGCACGCATACTAGAACACTTATATATCATTAATAAAAATGAAAACAAGATATTGTTCAATTAATAACCACTCAATAGACATAAAAAAAACAAATATTTTACATTCAAATATAGCAAAAAGCAGGAAACTATATTTACTAAAAAACTATTAATAATCATGTTAATCTAGTCAATAACCCATTAAAACTCGATACATCTAATTCAGCCCTAATTTTACACAAACTCTAATAAGATCGTTATTTGCCACCACCCTTCCTCAATTATTTCTAGGTATAAATAGTAGTTAAGTATGTTCTAAACATTTGTTTCGCTTTTCAGCGCGAGCGCCCACCCAACCATCTGTGGTAGATCACTGATAAATCTACAATTCCTCCCTCGGAGGAGGATGAGTTTCTGTAATTAGTCTCTTATCAGTTACAAATTGGCGCTAAACATGTTAAAAGTTCAAGTGGTCTCTACAAACTATCTAAAACCATTAAATAGATATTAAGAATGATTGACCACGAAAACTATTGCATTTAAAAAAATGTGTTATAAACCTGCGGTTCTTCTACGTATTAAGTGATTGTAATATTTATTTCTTCTAAATGTTGAGAATCACTAATTAAGCTTTGCCTAAAAATTCTATGGTCTTAGAATTTTATTTTAACAAGTCATTCAAATTTCAAAATATATACAACATTTCTTTTTGAAAACGTTTAAAAGTATTTGGGTCATGGTTTTTGATACCTCATACCGTTTTTCTAACATACGCTTTTTTTCAGAAATCTGTCTTCCTGACAAACGCAAAGAAATAATTGGATAGTAAATTTGGTTTTCAACATCTTACAACGTTTTTCACGAAAGTGAGTCCTTATCATACAATAATTGTCTTTGCAGTTTTACAGCTCCAGAAATCCTTTAGAATTTGGATAAAGATTGGGTAAAAAACAGGATTAGAGGATTCAAATTTGTTTTCAAATACGTTTAGGTTTTTATTATGTACTTTTCCGTTAACATTTTTGTATATGTCACTGGTGTTAGATCTTTAGATCTCTATTGTGTAATATACATAGATCGTGTCATAAAAGTCTTTTTTACCCCGTTTTGTAACGTAAGGACTTTAAAAAGTCACGCACCACTTTTCAGTTCATAATGACTGACAAGAACTGCCTTAATTGCGAGTTTCAACTGCTTGTCTGAAGGACTACACTCCGAGTTGGTGATAATTTTTTCCTTCTTGGTTTTGTTGTACATAACTATACCACTAATACTCGTTAGATATTTTGATTTTCATTGGAAACCTGTATTTGTGGAAAGAATGTAAGTATTAAATGTTAAAAAAAAAACCTCTGATTCATACTTACAAGTGTATTAATATGTTTTTTGAGGTTCGGAATTTTGAAAAGGGGGACACTATACTAACACTAAAACTCAACAGTGAAAAGGCTAAATGTTAATATTGTAGTAAAAAAATATTAGTGGGCGATAGTTGATGGTGGAAGCTAATATAGGTATGTTGAAACTTGGTAACCATGTTGGAAATTTAAATAAACGTTTAGTTTCAAATAACATTTTATTTTGTAAGCACTAGAGTTTTGTTTTGCCAAACATTGGCTTTGTCAAATTCTCAAGTCATTTCACCCTATTAAAAATTGGATAGATGATGCCTTCAGCTCTTGCAACTCCATGATAATCACAGTTTAAAACAAAAGCACACGCTTTTTGGTTGCAAAGAATTTTATTGACTCCAAAATAATTATTTCAGCACACAGTGCCTTCTTCAGGTGGAAGAATTTTACAAACAGTTACAAACAGTTTGTTTTAATTATTGTGGAGACAATAAAATTTTTTGCAACCAAAAACCGATTGTTTTTCTTTTAAACTGTGATTTAACCATATGCCACATAAATTAGCTGCATTTTACGCTTTTTTCCACAGACTAACTAATGTACATCTAAATTCTAATAATTTTAACTTAGAACTAAATAGAAAATATAGAATAGTACAAAATAATGGTTACTCACATAGAATTGTAGAAAATAATACAACAAAAAACTCTAAGTAAAATTTATCCATTTGTTAAAAATAAAAGTGAATAATACAGTACCATCATTTATTTCTCTTCAACTATTGGAAAATGTATTAGTCAAATCAGGAATAGTAAAATAGCTTTTAAAACTAACAATTCCTTAAGTAAATTAATACTCAATCATAAATGTAAAATTCCGATAGAACTAAACTCAGAAGTTTATTGTTTAAATTGTTTGGATTGTAATAAAGTGTATTTAGGTCAAACCGGTAGGTATTTTAAAGAACATTGGTCTAGGTTTAATAATAAAAAAAAAAATGGTTTTTAGTTAACGAAAATCATAATTTTAATCTGGACTATAAAATTTGTATGTACAAAACAAAATTTTAAAATTAAATTTTTTAGAATCATTAGAAATTAATAGAAATTATAAACAGCAATTAGCTTTAAATGACCAAATTGATTGTAAAAACTCTCCACTACTAAATATCTTCAATAGTGCTTAACGTACCCCCTGCCCCCTCTCTTAGTTTACTTCTCGTAAGACCTATAAATTGCTTGAAATATTTTTGAAGTTTGTTAATATTCCACAGATAATCTTTCACTTCTCTTATGTCTTTATTTCGTCCGTCTCATCTTTCTCTCTCTAACCACATTATCCACCATTCCCACGATTTCTGCAAGGAGGCTGGAGAGGGCCTTACGCCCTACCTTCCGGCTTTGCACTGCAGTGTAGGTTGGAGCGACTGCCCGTCCACCGCCACAAGTAGCTGGTGGGAATGAAATACAAAAAAGTTTTTTAAGTTTTTTGAAGTTTGTCAAATTTTCCCCTGACAAAGCCAATGTTTGGCAAAACAATATTGTAGTGTCTACAAAATAAAAAGTTGTTTGAAATTAAATGTTTATTTAAATTTTCAACATTATTAGTGGATGCGTTTGTGGTATTGGATCGACATTTCTGTGGAGCATCAGTGTTCGAAATTACAAAGTCATATCGCAACTAGCAACCCGTCCGGAGTTGGAATCTACATTAAAACTTGCTAAATGTAATAATCGCAATTGAAATAACTTCTCAACTACTATACGCCAAACGTCTGGATCATACAAACAAACCGAATTACATATATTTCGCATTACACGAACCGTGCACAACTATTGCATATATGTAGTACACATAGAATCAGGAGAATTTAAAGTTGCAAATGGCGGTGTTGATGTCCAATAGGTACGCCTGTAGTTAAATGGCTCCAAAGGAAAACAAGACGCGACCGTACCGAGTTACTACCCATAAACTGAATCGTTAAACTAAACTAACTTTATATACTGCCGAAAACAGTAGAAAACTAATCAGATTTTGATACGTACAGCTGTAGATATGTGCCTTTTTTAATAGCATTGACTATACTTAGTTTGGTGCAAAAGTTTATTTGCTTGAATGTGGTGACAGTAACCAAGTCTACGTAGGACAAACTGGAAGATCTCTCATGCATTGGATTCGTGAACACAAACGTAGCTACACCAATAGTAAAACGGATTCTACCTACGCTGAACATTTGTTGCTAGAAGAACACTCTTTCAATGATAACTTCAAAATTTTAAAAGAATTACCCAAAAGTATTAAGCTCAATCTAACAGAAAGCTTGTATATTAATAAATATAATAAATGAAATGTTTTACTTAACGACCAAATTGAAGTCAATAGGTCTCCATTGTTAAATTTATTTTCAAAAATTTAATGCCACCACTTTATTTAGTCTTTACTTTTTATATATAAGCTGATATTTGTAACTATTTATTAGACTCATCTTCACCTGAAGAAGCCAATGTATTGGTGAAACAATTGTTGTGTTCAATAAATTTAATTTGAAACTTTTCTTCGTTTATTTGCTTACTAGCAAAAGAAATACCTACTTCTAATATTTACCACCATATATAATTTAAGTTATAAGTTCATACTTCGTTCTATATTTTGGTAACAGATAATTTATTTTTACTGTCAATATAACCTTTATTCAAGGCTGTTTAGTTGTAAATTGAAATTGAAGGTGGCAAAAAGCCTACAGCATAGAGGAATAATCTCCGAGACGCCAAAACGGCGATTGTCTTGATTATCATCCACCAATCCGTGCGGCGACCTTTTTCTCCCTTCCAAAATGTTTAAGTAGCGAATTTAGTTTTAAGTTAATTATCTACGAATAAGGGTTCTCCTCCTCTTACGGCTATAAAATTAAACAATTTAATATATTTCTAACTTTTTGTAACTCTATTTATAACAGACACAATAAAATTGAATATGGGTATTTTGAGTAACAAACAAAAAATTTATTTATTCTTCTCTACAATGTTGTTTTAACCCTTGTGGGTCATTCTCGAAAGCTATGGTGTTACTAAAGATGTAAATAAGGTAACAGACTAAACGGATTACAATAAGCAATGGGACAAATTAACTACAGGTAGTGGTTATCTATTTGGAAGGTCCAATAACAGCGAAAAATCCAAAGTGAACATTTCAATTTGATTATTTACAATATTTTGTTTATTACAATGGCTTTCTTAATTTATAACGATTCGAGCAAACTCAATTTACGACCTTTTTGTGCAGAATGTAAAATTTCAATCGAATTAGTGTCTAAATTATGTTTGAAATCTAAGCAATGTTGAGCTATTCCTGTATTATTCTTTTTATTCCGTATGGAAAGCACATGTTCTTTAAGCCGAGTTTTTATGGCTCTACCTGTCTGTCCTAGGTAAAAGGCTGTACAATCTTTACAGTACAATTTGTAAACGCTGTTTTTATCTATTGATTTGTTTTATTTTTGTTGTTAACTCACAGACTTTTTAAATTAATTTTGTTGACTAAAATTTATGTAATATGCAACTTGATTAGAAGTTGTTATATAATAAAGGAATATTTCTTATTTTCAGGAATTAAATCAGGAAGGAGACCGTTGTATAGTTTAATTTCAATGAGTTTACGTTGTTTATTTTTTTAACATTTTGTCAATTAGGTTGGGATTGAAATTATCTATCAACTTTACAGACACAATGTTTGTTTGTTTATTTGTTTGTTTGTTAGAAAACTATTTATTGATTAGGAACCCACAATAATTATTTCACCATACTATGGTTCTTCCAGTTGGAAGAACACATTAAACAATTTATTGTTATTGTGGATAATCAATAAAAAGTTTTTCTTACAAACATTGTATGTTATCTGAAAGTTTCAATTAATTAACGGAAGAAAGAATTTTGAGAAGTAGCAAAATGAATGTTTTCTTTACTTATATAATCCTCTGTAGTTAAGTAAGAAACATCTTGTTTTTCGAAGAAGCTTTCAACCTTTAGTGGAGTTTGAGTTTTCTTTTGAAACTAGATATATGTTAGGTGCACTTATTGGTTCTTCTGTTAAAAATATTATAGGAAGTCAATGAAATTGTTTTAAAACGAGTTCACTCTAAAAACACGACGTAATCTATAATATGAGCCGTCTGCGATCGGAGTTCAGACACCTAGACTTTTAGCCTTGATGTTCTTGCACTTTCATCCCCATCAGTTTACTGCCCTCCAGACGGGATTCAGACAGCGTCAGCATCCCTTTCCCTCATTTTATTCCCTCGTCTCTCAGGCTCTCTTTTTTTAAATTTATGTTATCATAACTTGTAACATTACGCACTAAGCCAAAATTCGTTCTCTCTTTAAATTATGTAATAGGTAATTTAAAGTTGAGTCACTGATTAAATTTGGTTTCTACTGTAGTAATTTAGTATGCACCTAATACCTACCCCGGTCTTATTATTAAAACGGCAAATGCTGCGAGTAATTTTAATGATTGCTCCAAAGCATGGGCTGTAAATATCGCATGACTTTTATGAACTAATAAAGTCGTTAATTTGGGTGCATCGGTTGCGGTTAACATTTATTTCTCTTTGGAGATAATACTTTTTCTTATTCTTGGAAGGCGACACTTTTTTTAAATATATGTATATAATGATGTAGTAATTTTAACTATGACTATGACTTTGAAAGTTAAGTAATAATATTAATCAAGTTAATCACGTCTTATAATTTTTCTTTTTGAAATTTACCTTACAGAGAACAAAAATGCTTATATTCTAAGGACTGATAGAAGTAAGAGGGGGTAACATTAAAATTATAAGTTAAGGTTCAGCAGGGAAGAATTGTTTGTTTCTTTTTGATTATTAAACATTATCTATATTTAATTTATTGCATTTATTGATAAACATGGATGGATTCCACTAGATTAAGTTCTATTCCTTTATTTAAGGAACTGACTACTTTAAATTGTTCATTAAATTGATGATTTTCTGTTAAGAGGTATTCTGCATATGTCGAGTCTGTTTTTTTTTAATTAAAGCTTCTTCGAAGTTCGTCCACACGTTGTTTGAAGGATTATTTTATTATTTTACAGAACCAACAATATTATTTCCAAATTAATAAAAAACAATAAAGATAAAACATCAAACTCAGGTGTCTATTTATTAGAGTGTAGAGACTGTAAAAAAGTATATATCGGACAAACTGGGATATCCTTTAAACAACGTATGGACGAACATCGAAGAAGCTTTACTTCTTAACAGAAAATCATCAATTTAATGAACAATTTAAAGAAATTTGTTCATTATATAAAGGGATAACATTTAATCTAATAGAAATCATGTTCGTGAATAAATATAACAATAAATTAAATATAATACTTAATAATCAAGTAGAAACAATCAACTCTCCTCTGCCGAACTTTAACTTATAATTTTAATGTTACCTCCTGTTGCTTCTGTCAATCCTTAGTACTTATATAGGTATTTTTGTAATATAGTTTATCAGCATTTCTTCCACCCGAAGAAGCCATTGTTGTGGACAATTAAAAGCTTTTTTGTTATTCTTAATTTTTATTAAGGAATGTTAAAAGGGCGATGTTTATGTAAAACAATAAGAAGTTCCTTAAAAATTAATGGTATGTCCTATAACAATTTTCTAACGAATGATAATGGTAATTAAAAGTCAGTTGGTTGTTTCACAAATTTTATTTCAACAACTCTGACGTATGTTTTGGCTATTATGCCATTTTCTATGAGTTACGTTACAAACTGACATGAGACATAAGACCGTTTAGTACTGAAATATAACTCTTAGAAAATGGCATTAAAGCCAAAAAAATAAAATGTTTTCTATTTACCATAATTCGTTATATTCATTTAAAAAAATGTTTAACCAAGTGATCAGCCCAACCACAATTATTATTAATAATTTTTTGTTTATGTAATTGTTTTTATGATTTTTGTTGATTAATCTGTAATCATTGTCCTTAGTTTATAATATACATACGAGGTAAAGAAATTCTGCAATGTATTGCGACATGAATTGAGGTTTCATTATTAGCTGACCTTTTAATGCAGACAATTGATACTCCAGTAATAAATCTTTTTCTCTTTCGAAATAATATTTTTGTGGAATTGTTTTTCTATTATAACTGTAATTTATAGTTTTTGATACGAAATTGTATCTTAGTGATTATGTATTCATTTCTATATGCATTTAATTTACCTACAATCTTAAAAAAATGGCATATGTTACATAAGTGTTTAATGTTTATTGAATAGGATATTTGCAATTATTTTAGTATATAGCAGTACTTAGCATTTATACATAAATTAATCAATTTATATTTCGAAATAACCGAAAAAGAAAACATTATTTAAAAAAAGTAGAAAATAGGAGACTGTGGTAAAAGAATAATTAAATAAATAAAGACTCATCATAATTACCACTACCTAAATTTAAAATGAGCGGACACGTGTTTCGCCCACTTCACAGTCTCGCGTTGATAATGCCCACGTATGAAGTGGGCGAAACACGTGTCCAATCATTTTAAATTTAGTTAGTGGTAATTAGGGTGAGTCTTTCTTTATTTAATTATTTAAATAATTAAAAATCTTAAGAAACAAAGACAAATTTCTAATTTCTTTGGAAAAAATGTACTTTTTGCTGTCTTAAATGAGTATGTATTGGTGTTTTATATTTATATTTATATGTTTGTTTTGTTAATTATAGATGTTTATTACATATTAAATATAACATTCATTAACGTTAAAAAGTCGATAATGTGAACAACACTATTGCAATTCTACTAAAAGTGCAATCGAACTGCATAGAAATTTGAATAAAAGATTTATTTTAAAGTTTGCACTTGGTCGCATTTTGTTCAAGATGGAGACGTGTTTTTGAAGAGATTTTTATTTTCTGTGCTGTATTTGCAATAATAAACGATTTGTAGAACTTGAAAAGGATTATTTCGAGAAGTTTTCGAACTTGTCGAACTCAAGTCTTGAAGAAAATCTACACACCTATACATATATGCGTATGCTCGTAGAATCAAGCTGAAAAGAGTCAACAAAGTGTGCTTGCATCGCGGAGGGAATAAAGTAGACAAGATCATATTAAATTTACGTTTACGTCTAAAGCAGAAGATGTCTTTTTGGTTAATCTATTCTTAAGGTTTGTTCGAACAGCACACTGAAAGCATTCAATGTTAAGTGGTGTTCATAAAACCTTTTAAAGCTTAAAATGGCTAAAATACATACTGAGGAGAAACTGTTATTGTTATCGTCAATAATAAAGGGTGATTTAGAGAAGAAAATCAATTACTTCTCTTATTGACAATTGAAACTAAAATTAACAGTTTTTAATTCCATTTAAACTTTTTTGTGTTTCATTCCCACCAGTCTCACTCGGTCTGGTGGGCGGGCAGTCCCTCCGATCTGCACTGTAGTACAAAGCCGGAGGGTAGGGCGTAAGGTCCTCTTCAGCCTCCTTGCAGGAATCGTGGGAATGGGTGGGTGATGTGGTTTGGGAGAGAAAGATGAGACGGACGAAATGAAGATAGAAGAGAAGTGAAATATTATCTGTAGAATATTACTGCCCCAGCATTTGCCTAAGTGATCCAAGGAAACCACAGAAAACTTAGACCAGAGCAGCCAGACCCTGGTTCGAACCGGTGACCTCCCGAATGCTAAGCAATGGTCTAGAGCACTAGACTACGCCGCTCGGTTTTTAATTCCATGAAAACGATAATAAAAGACTGTTTTTCCAGAATTACAAGAAATATTAAATTTTGTTTTCAAAATGAATGTATCTTGTCCTTTTTCTTATGAATATAGGTATAAGTATTTTTTTGGCCTTTGTAAAAACTAAACATTATTAAAATTATGTTTATAATGATGACTTTTTAAAGTTTATAATTTGTATTTGAAATAAAACAAATGATTATCACTTTTTAGTTTTCTAAAGTTTCTTTGTAAATGAATTTTAGCTTTTTAAAGTAACAAAGCAAAAACAAAGTTACTGTGAATGAAATTCAAAATTAATCAACTTCTGCTGTATATTTGTGTACCTTTATGAGTAAATCTGGCCTGAAATGATTTTTTCCTCTAGTTAGGAACTGATTAATTGATACGTGCGGAGCTTGGTAACGAGTAGCTAAAATGTAGGTTAATTTCCTATTAAGATTCCACGTTCGTATGGGAGTTATTATTATGTCCTGTCGATTCGAGATATCGGCTCATCAATCAATTACGTGCTTTGACACATAAACCAAAAAAGCTCCGAACAAACTTCTTCTCTAGTTGAACGTTCCCTGATTACGGTTTCTCTTTAGATGAAATTCAGAAAACATTCGTTTGATTAACGTTTTTCCGAGTTCATTTCTCAATAAAATCCTTAATAGGCTTAAGAACTTTTACAAAAATTTTTATAAAAATAAAATATCAGGGCATTGTAACTAACAGAATACGTATAAAATTCTTTTATTAATAAATTATTTCTATATACTATTTTTTAAAACAAAAATTCAATATATTTCAGCTTGATTTTTGCATTTTTTTATGAATAAATGTAAACGTTTCAACTAAAATATAATTCAAATTACTATAGAATTGTTTTAGGGGTGTTTACTAATTACTTAAGCAGGCATAGGGCGCGGGGGTTCAACTTTTTTTTACTATTATTGACAAAGAAAGAAGGAGGGTGTCATAATTCATACGTAAGATAAAAAATTACAAAATAATGAAAATGTTTTCAATAAAATACTTATAATTATTAAATTAATTATGGATAACAATGTACCATTGGTCTTTATAAACGGGGGTGGTTTTAGTGTGCATAGTAGGATATATTTTCATAATTAGATAGGATTTAGAAAGATATTCAAGGTTTTATGGAGGTGATAATTTAGTATTAAAGGAGAAGATTGTGACGTATTGCCAACTGATCAATTTTTGTGTACTTCTTGTCCTTATTAAATTTATTATAGTGTCATCCATAAAGTATTTTTAATTTTTGGGTACAATTAAACCCTTCTTAAAAAAAAAACGAAACAACAGATTTTGATGTTTGAAAGAAATTATTACCTATTTGAAAAACTGACATTGATAGAAAGTGAATTTTGAGTGAGACATATTTATAAAGGAGATTCGAATAGAAATTAATTTCTAAACTGTTGATACGCGTGTTAAATATTGTTATTGTTGTTGTTCGTTTTTGATGTGGTAATAATGTCACCAAATAATATTAATTAATCGTCAAGTTTTGTAACAAAAGTACTTTAATGCTTTAGAAAAGTCTCGTCCTGGCGTACCTAGTGCAAATGTACAAAAAATTAATGACATGACAAAAATGTAAAAATAAACCTAAATCTAGCGATGAACTCTTATTTAAGCACTAATACATTAATATCAAAAATAAAACCGCTTTTTTAATTTTAATTTTAATATTTAATAAAAATTTTACATCTTGGGGGAGGTGGGTTCACGATTTTTTTATTTTTGCTTATACAGACAGGGGAGGGGATTAAAATCATTGAAAATCTGGTAACGTAATACTTGAACGCCCCTTTATGTAGAAAGTGTACCCCGTCTTTTTGTTAGATACCCCGTCTGCGTAGTAATAATATCACTCCTTGTTATTCCTTTAAGGGTTGTAACAGCTTTGACCTTTGCTAAGGTGAGTTGAATAATGGAATAATAATAAGACAAAAGCAATTAATGCGATTGATGCATGAACAGACTGTTTATTTAACTTTACCTTTACAACTGGTAAATTTGGGTTTCAAAGGAATATCAACAACGACGGGCGAGCCCTACCTTTTTTTACCTCTATATCGTACCTTACGTAAAGCTCACGTCTTGCAGGAGAGCTTTTCAATGGAAAGTTCGTTCAGAACCAGTTGAAAGGAACCAACCGAAAGTGAACATTGAAATGGAATAACGTAAAGGCACTGATAACGAAACATTCCGCTTGTTATTTGAAAGATTGTCGGCTACATAAAATCCCGCCAGAGCTGATTAGCTTTTTTACGAAAACTAATGTGAATGTGAATTCTAGACTGACTACTGAGAAAAAAAGAACAACTGTCTGGCAGAATTTAAAGTAGATATGTAGGTGTAGTTAGATTTAATACGAATGTTCAGCACGTTCTATCAAGGGCACTTGATGTGAAGGGAATCAAAGAGGTCATGACCTCTGTCGCGGATTTATACGTACCGTTTGTTTACACATTGCACATTAGGAAAACGTAGACCTTCCAAAAGGGTAGTATTCCGTATTAAAAAAGTACTACTGCGATAGTTTCACATTATTTAATTAAAGGGTTAACTTATCAAGTTCAACTAGAAGTATTTTTGATGGACAGACACACAGACGGAATGGAGCCTATCTTAAAGAAAACAGACCCCTAAAAAATATTGCAGTAATAAAGTTTCAAATTATTGTAAAACTGCATATATTTACCATGAAACTTAATCTAGAATGAATTTCATATGAATTTCAGTAACATATTACCCTTGATTAAGGGCTAACCACCCGAAATAATTGTAGAGATTTAATAAATCCTTTGAAACATTTAAAAGCTTTTAGTTCATTTTATTTATTCATATTAAACAATGTTTCATAAAACCATAACTGAAGTTTCCATTTCATTCATTATTTAATTTTAATAATAAAAGTAGTCATGAAACCATAGAAGTCTAGAGTACAATACGTCAAGTTAGGATCAAGAAAATGAAGCACTCAGTTATGGTTTCACTAAAAGGATTTATTGAATCTCTGGCACGTTTCTACATTTGTTATTCTTAATGATTTATTTTTATTTGAGAATGAAAATGAATCTTTGAGAATGACTTGACAGTCGAAACGTGTCAGGGATTCAATGAATCTTTTAACATCAAATTTTAATTTATTGCCATTTTACTGTGAAAAAATAAAAATTACTTTTTAGAAATTTTGTTTGAATAAAATTGGCAAATACTACGTAGAATAATATACTTACTTTATAATGAAATTAACAAATTAATTGGTACGTGTATTTAAAATGCTGCAGTGACATAATGAAGTGAACTAATTTCTAGTAGTAAACAATTTCCGCATGATAACCAAGGCTAATAAAAAATGTCTACAATAATTACGTAATATAGATAATAATACACATAAAAGTATGTTTTGTAAAAATAGTTGTGCCTAGTTGCTACCTTCAATAGTAAAGCTCATTTGACATAAGATACAGAAAAAAGTACCAAGTATATTTTTTGGGATAAGCATTATAAACCATGTTTAAATGTAACTTGTAATGTGTAAACAGGCAGACAGATAATATTGAAAAGTGCACAATAAGTTGTTGACATTTTTTTGGAGCATACTGAGTTATAGCAGAGTTAGGGTTGCTAATAAGTGTTTTCAAATGACATCATTTTTTGGTTTAACTGGAGTAATTACTTAAATTAACTTATTAAACCCAGTTAGTTCATTAAACGACTTGACGATTTCTACGAAGGATATTATTACAAATTATTATAATAATGGGATTGTTTAATATATGACGTTAACAGAGTCTGACTGAAAAATTGTAAAAAATTCTATTAGATGATTTCTCTCCACTCAATTTATACTAGTTTTTTAATATCATCCCTAATTACATCTATTTAAGGACTTGTTGGATCTATACATTATCTTTAAACTGTTAGATCATAAATATAAATATGGAATCAACAGAAACAACTACTCCGAGGGCTAATACCCCTACCTGCATTGAATTACACTGTTGATTCCGAACGATTATTAGACAAAGATAACGATCTAAAAAAAGAAGGTAATAAGATCCTTTTCTGTCTAATTATAAAGGATCAATATATTTATTATATAGCTTGTTAAAGCCTTTCTGCCAGCGCCCACCTGATGAGACCCGATAGGTCGAAACCGGTCGTGGGATATGGCTTTTGGTGCGCTGTTCCTACTGTGTAAGGATCTGTGATCCTTTATAATTAGACGGAAAAGGATTTTATTACTTTCTTTTTTGGGATTGTTATCTTCGTCTAAGAATCCATCGGAATCAACAGTGTAATTCAATATCGGTAGGGGTATTAGCCCTCGGAGTAGTTGTTTCTGTTGATTCCATATTTATATTTATTATATAGCTTGGAATTGATAATTAATAACTGTTGCAAAAAAAATTTTTTTAGTGTATTATCAATAATAAATGCTATTCATAGAACAAAATTGTCAGATAAATGATACAAAACAACACCAAACCTTCATGATTCAGCACGTCCTGTTTGAAAGGAGAACCCAACAAGGCATGACTTAGTTTTGCATTACATACGTTGTATTTACATGTGTTCGTTTATATATTATATGTATTAATGCGTTTAAATGTTGATGCAAACGCTATAGACATTTTACTCGACCTTCGACTCATGATCTCTGTGTCATCATCATTTTCGTGATTATTTACATATGTAAATTTTCATAAATGTGTTTATGATATGCATATATGATTTACATATAAAAAGGATGACAAATTTTTTTTAAAGACATTTTAATAAAACAAATATATAAAAATTACATTCTATTTGCTTACTTTTACATATATTACAGCAATAGTAGCCCTCAGCTTTGGTATATGGCAAATATTTAGTTCTTTTGCTATATTAATATTTTATAAATATTAGCATGTATAATTCATAACGTTTTCAGAAAAATTCCAGATAATTGTTATTAATAAATACTATACAATTATGCGAAGAAAATTTCATAATGGCACCCAAGTATAAAAACATTATCTATTTTTTCCATTATAGGGAATTATTTGATGAAATTTTTGGATGGGAAATTTTATTATTTTTCATTGAAATATAACAGAATTGTAAACAATTTTTTTGTTCAACTTTAATATATATATATATATATATATATATATATATATATATATACTTTTTATAAACAAAGAATACACGTATATAAATGACTACCAATGAAAATTGGTGATAAATGCTGACAATATGTTCTTTTATTCTGATTTGTTTAGTATTACCTGTCTGAACAATGTAACTGTTTGCCAAATAGATATAACTTCTTTTTATAATTTGTTTAATCTGGTTTAGTATTGAACAATAAGTTTGAAACAATTGTCGAGTTGACAACAATAAACTAATGTAGCTAAACATTTTTGTTTACCTACATATTTGTGTTTGATTTCTCAATTAACACGTCAATCTTTAATTTTTAACACTATTAATTTGACATGGATTCCCAAAAATGATTAGTAATACCTAATAACAATGTCAACCATATACATATAGGACTGACCAAGTACTAAATAGAATGTTGCTTGATCATGAAAAAGTCAACAAAATGTTAATGGAACTATTATTTGTCAACACCCAGAGTTTGATGAAATTTTCATTTGTTTTCTTTGTCATCACACAATTTTAAAAACAAAGATCTTTTAAGTTGCGAAATAAATAGGATCACATGAAGCCAGATCAGGTAAATACGGAGGGTGAACGAAATTGAAATCAACAACTCTAAAAACGTAAGTACTAGATGTTCACTCATTTTTTATATATATTAAAAAACGTTAATATAATTTAATTCATTGACAACAAAAGAAATAACTGTATAATTAAGTAAGTCATTACAATGAAGAATTACTTATCAAGATATTGCTAATAACAAGTCATGTATTGAGTTTATTTATTAATTAAAACAGTTCTCGATCGTTAATCGACCATAAATATTACATTAGATTATTAAAAAACTGTAATAAATATAGTAAAATAATATAAGAAGGAGAAGATTTTATTTATTTATATATTAATTTTGTTATTTCAACGGGGTAAGTTCAGAATGGCACACACTTAATGAACACAGTTATACGAGTAAATATTGAAAACATTTAACATAGTTTTTGATATATTTCTCACGGTCAAATATTAATATTAATTAATTTTCTGCAAAACTATTTCTATAATAAAGTGATCTTGTATTAAAAAAAAAATGGACAGATATACATACATATATTGAAAGGACGAATTTGTAATCGGTATATAACAGGAACTGTTACGTAAAACCTAATTCGTTTGGGTTATATGTATTTATAAACAACTGTACATAAATTCGCACATTTTTCAGCAAACTAATATTACCTGCTGAAAACCGACTTGACAGCAGAGTATTCACGATTAAAAATAGACTTATTAACTCACTAACTAGAAAGTAGACATCTGCTCGCGCCCTTGATCGAACAAAATCATGTCGTTCTCTGTTTGTTGTTTGCGCCCAATTTGATACAGATTTAAACCACAGTACACATAACAATAACAATAATTTGTAATCCCTCTGAACCGTCACTCACTATTCATTTCAGTTACACAAAAATATCCTTTGAACACGCAAGTGGTTCGTAGTTATTTTAGTTGATTGTAACGAAAGAAACAAAAGTTCCGTTTCATAAGAACGCGGGTCCGAAAATGGCAAAACAAGGTTTTCAAATCGACGCGATCTGTTGTTTCGACGATATAACGTCCGCTGCCGTCGCGGTTATCCGACACCAACAAAACGATGTCAGGGAGCGGACTATTTTCTACGTTAACGATCTATAGTCTCTACAATTTTTGCTGGCGGCGTTTACAAGCCGACATGCATTGTTAACAGATGTAATAATATCTACACGTGGTGTTATTAGGAGATCGGGTTTGGACCAATTACATAGGTCAATGTGGATCAGGAATTGACGTGTTTGCATCAGCCAAAATTATTTTCAATTCAATAACAACATTTATTAATGCAATGAAGGATTGATTATGGGAAACCCATTAAGCCCATTACTGGCAGAGATCTTCCTGCACCATTTAGAAGTTAACTTCATTAGTAAATTCCAGTTAGTTAATAAATGTCTATAATATTATCGATATATTTAGTTTGTTTTTCAGGAACAGATAGACAATTACAATATTTCTTAAAACAAATTAACAATGTGCACCCCAAAATAAAATTTACCATAGAAATAGGAACAAATCAACAAATTAACCTTTTAGGCCTTACCATAAGCCGTAACAATAATAAACATCAATATGCCATATTTCATAAACCAACAAACACTTACTGATATTGTTATTAATAATTATTCATGTCACCCATTGCAACACAAAATGACTACTTTTTAGGATATGTTGTATAGTTTGATTAATATTCCTATGACCAAATTAGATTTTGAAAAAGAATTGAAAATTATTGAACATTTAGCAGTTGGTAATAATTATAAGGATAAGATCGTAGATACTATATTAAATAAACTACTGTTCAAACAATTTATAAACAACGTTTACCCCTTCATTAAATGTAATACAAATGATAATTACAAAACGATACCATATATAAATAACTCTGGTAACAGTTTAAAGAACTCTTTGCTAATAACAATGTAAAAATTGCATACTATACAACAAACACGCCTAGGTAAATTTATTAAAAACAATAAAGATAAGACTGATAAAGAAAATCGATCAGGCGTATATAAATTGAATTGTCTTTCGTGTAACAAAATGTATATTGGACTGACCGGACGTACATTTAGAAAAAGAATTACTGAACCCAAAAAATCTTTTGAGAATAGAAACCCCGACTCAAATTACGCAAAACACCTAAATGATGAAGGACATAATTTTAACGAAGATTACGAAATATTATATGTTGAAAATAAAAGCTACAAACTGTCACTTCTAGAAACCATGCAAATAAATAAATATAAGAAAACTAATACTTTGTTAAACGACCAAATAGACATTAATAATCCTCCGTTATTAAATTTTTTTGTTAATCAACCCTCTCCCCAATTTTAAGGAATATATATTCCGTAGTCTTAATGTTAGTTTACTGATAGTCGCACTTCTGATGAAGTTTTAGTAACGAGGAAACAATTGTAAAGTTTACTTAGTAAATTGTGGAAACAAACAGTGAGTGTTATTTTATTATTACCATGAGTTTCCATCAAGCAAATTTGGATTTGGTTAATCACGTTTTTTATCATGTAAACCGAAACATTGGTCAGTTCTTTTAAAAACGTAATTCAGAAAATAAGTTAAAAGGCTCAAAAAATCGTTACCCATTTTATTAATGTCGTATTTTATGATCTACCCAACATTCTTATTTCGTATTCTAGGAGTTATGGACTGATATCAAACAAAGGCTCATTCCAAACCGCAATGCTGTATTGTAGGTGGTTTAGATTTTATGATTTTTTTTTCTCTGCAAAACAGACAACTTAAAAAAACTTCAAATCAAATATCTCGCTTCTGACATAAATGACCTACATATTTTTGTTGTCATTTTCGATTTCAATGACCCCAAATTAGTCTAGGAACAACTTTTCAGAAAAATCATGGAGTAACAATTATTTAGTAATTTTTTGAAATTTTAACCATCATATCAAAAAAAAACTTTTCGTTTCCGATTTTTCTAGACGAATTTTCGGCCGTAGGATTCAAACACTAGAAAACAAAATAGGTCGTTTATGTCGGAAGCGATATATTTGACTAGTCTAAAATAGTCTAAATAGAATATTGTAAATATTAATAAATCACCAATTTGGTTAATTCCCATATAATTGTATAATCACTTAACACGTGTTTCGCGCGCACTGCAGCTTCTTCAGAAGTTTTACATGAAACTTAATCTATCTTACAAGGTTTATTGTTAAATACTATTGGGGTGGGTGGGGATAGGGAAGAGGTTCAGCAGTGGTGAGGTACTTAATTCTATTTGTTCATGAAATGAAAACTTCTGAAGAAGCCGCAGTGCGCGCGAAGCACGTGTTAAGTGATTATACAATTATATGGAAATTAACCAAATTGGTGTTTTATTAATATTCATAATGAATTTCCATCAAGTAAATGTAGATTCGATTATATAGAATATTGTAGTTTGGAATGAGCTTTCATGATTATATTTAGTCTATAACTTCTAATATAATAAATTATTATATTTTAAAATTTAGTAAACTTTTGTACTCTCTCTGGAGAATTTGTATTGACTTTGTTGTTGAGGTTGAGGAAGTTTGAAAAATAAGAGTTTTCTTTTAAAATGCTTGATCAGCGCAATATTGTACACGCTAATAATTGGATCAGTCGGTTCCAAATTTATTTTGAGAAGTGGTTTGGCATCTGCATGTCATAGGATTTTTTTCCAACGATTCGCATTGCTGAGAGGTGTGGTAATTAATATATCAATGATTAATTATTTTATTTTCTTGTAAGATTGTTTACTGTGGAAGTTATTTTAACTATAATTAATACTTGATTACAGTATAGGGCGTGTATGTTTTTAGAGTTTGCTTACTCTTATCAAATGAACCATAAACGTTATCAAAACAAATGTCGAATAGGTTCATTGATGAGAATAGATGATTTTCAAGATCAATGTTTCTAAAAAATGAAACGTAGTGAATTATTCTCAAACTTTACGAACTCTTGACATTATTTTAGGAAATACTATATTACTGTTTACAAATAGAAATAGAAGGTAGATATAATATATATATATATATATATATATATATAACAGTAAATATAAATATAATTGACCCTAGTAAATAAGGATTGAAAGCTAAACAAAATAAAGAAATAATGAAATGTAGAAAATAAAAAACACAACACAAGTTACAAAGATGTTTATTGTACCACAATGTACATTTCGCCACACAGTGGCTTCTTCAGGTGGAAGAAGTAATACACTTAAACTTAATTACAAAATCCTAATATACTAAATTATTGTAGTGGGGATCTAAACTAAAACTAACATTAAAAGCTACTATACATTTAAAAGTGGAGAGAAATTTATGTCTATTTGATCATTAATAACTAATCCTAATTTATTTAATTTATTGATCTCTAAACTTTCTAATAGGTTTAACTTTATTCCTTTATTTTCAAAATGTAAAATTATGTAATTGTCGTCAAAACTGTGATTATTATCTTTCAAATGAAGCACATAAGTCGAGTTTGAGTTGTTATTTTCAAACCTTTTTTTATGTTCCTTAATGCGTTCTTTAAAACTTCTACCTGTTTGCCCTATATAGATATGGTTGATTGCAGGTACCACAATTAAGTTTATACACTCCTGATTTATTACACACAAAGACAATAATAATTTACCAAACACTATAAGGAACTTAGAAAATAAAGAAAATTTTTAAAAGTATAAAGTATTTTAGAGAGTTTAGGAATTAATTTCTTGATAGAGCCTATAAATAATGACAATTAATACAGCATGAACTGTACTAGCGCATATTAAACAAATGTTTCAAACGCAGTTCATGGTCAATGGCATTTTTGTGTGGGATTATTCAAGTCATATTTTGCTCCAGGCCCATACAACGCAGTCGTCTGTGAATCGAAAAGGTAAAACGCGGAATAGAACTGAGAACTGAGAACTGACTGACTGGGTTTCCTATATTTTATAACGAATCAATGTAGGCGTCGATTTAATCAAAGGCTGTAGGCAAGCAGTCTATACATTCTTCTCTCATTTTTTTTTCTGTTTTGTTTAATACCACACTTCGCAACTTGCTGTGATGAATTAAAGATAACGATGAGTATGACAGCTTGGCAAAAGTTACAAAACAAAGTATTACTCCGGAGAGAAAATATATTTTTTAATATGAACATTAGTGGCATTAGTGGCAAATGAAGTATTTCTTCAGAGAGAAAATATCTTTCTTAATATGAATATTATCGTGATTAACCAGAAGAGAAAACACTATCAACCATTATAAACATAAACATAAAGTAAGTCGACTGACTGTCCATGATAAAAATACTGAAATCCTAAATTCCATCATATCATAGGCCTACGAGATGATACGTTGAGTTTATAAGTTTTTTTGCATTGCAAAATTTTGATTGGCTTGAACCGATTTCAATTTTCCAGCAATTTTATTAGGAGTACAGTTCTATATCATATAACCGAATTCTTACGAGTTTATTGTAAATAAGATGCTGGTGATTTGTGTCTTAGGTTACTTGAACCTCTCGTAAAAGTTCTGCAATGTATACTTGCAATCATAGAACCGAGTATTTTCCAATAGTACAGTCACATTTCGTTGAATCACCTCTACTTAATCAAAATGCTTTTCTTTCGAGGAAGTATTGAAAGAGAATTTGGGAAAAGAAACAATTTTGCCAGAAGCAATTTTGGTGTATTCTCTATCAACTTGAAACTTGTTTCTGGAAAATACTCTGGACAACAAACAAATGCATGAATAAATTCGTAAAATAATAAATACACTAACAATGTGCCACGTTTTACGTCTATTTTTATTTCATATAAGAATATTTTTTCAATCCAAAAAAAGAAGGCATTAAAACCTTTGAAGTCTAATTATAAAGGATCACAAATCCCATATTTGGGAGAAATTAGCCCTTGGAGTAGTTGTTTCTGTTCATTCCATATTCATATTTATTATATAGCTTGTAAAGGCCTTTCTGCCAGCGCTCGCCTGATGATACCCGATAGGTCAAAATCGGTCGTGGGATATGGCTTTCGATGCGCTGTGCCTACTGTGTAGGACGCGTTCCAAATGTGGGATCTGTGATCCTTTATAATTAGACGAAAAATAACTTTAATGCCTTCTTTTTTTGGATTGCTATCTTCGTCTAATAATCGTTCGGAATTAACAGTGTAATTCAATGCCGGTAGGGGTATTAGCCCTCGGAGTAATTGTTTGTGTTAATTCCATATTTATATTTAGAATATTTTTTGTTGCTCATGTATTTTTGAAGAAATTTATCAATGAAATGCTTCACTTTTATATAGGGATATTATTATGTTTTATTAATGTAGCTAATTGAAAAATGAGCACAGTATTTTTGATTCAAAGTGGTAGAAAAATAGAAGGAATCATAAAAAGAACTTTAAATTTTTAGCTTTAAAAACACATCAGTTCAAAATTAGTTTACTTTTCATTTGTTTCCTTACATTTCTTGATAATGTAACGAATTTTCTAATTCACTTATTTATTTACAACTATTTATTTAATCACTTAAACACTACTAACAAACTTAAACTATTGAAATAAATACACAGTTCATAACTTCCACAATTTATTAAATAAACTTGACACGTGTTTCGTCAACACTGTGGCTTCTTCAGAAGTACAAAATCTACTTAAAACGACCTAAGAGTAGATGTCTATAAATAGGGTGGTGCAACTTCATTAGAGTGAGGGAAAAGATTCAATAGTGGTGAGGGGTTTATATCTACTTGGTCATTAAGTAATGTATCTGTATTTTTATAAGAGAATATTTATCGGAGACTGTGGCAAATTACAAAAAATAATAGTTAAAGAGACTCACCCCTTTTACCACAAAAAAACTAACAATAGCGGACACGTGTTTCGCCCACATTCAAAGTATTAGAATCTAAAGAAATTAACAAATATAAAAATACAGACATATTACTTAATGACCAGGTAGATATAAACCCCTCACCACTATTAAATCTTTTCCCTCACTCTATTGAAGATGCACCACCCTATTTATAGACAGCTACTCATAGGTCGTTTTTGTACCTCTGAAGAAGCCACAGTGTTGGCGAAACACGTGTCAAGTTTATTTAATAAATTGTGGAAGTTATCAACTGTGTGTTTATTTCAATATGTTAGACTTCCATCAAGCATCGGCTAATTCAATACAATTAAACTAAAACTACTTATTTAACATACTTCCTTAGAAAAATCATCGACAATAAATTACTGTAACTTGAGTTCTGGGTAAGTATAACAATCTTAGGAATATCGTTCTCTATAATTAATCTGTTAGATGATAGTTGAATGCATTTATGAATGGTTTCTGAAAAAACGTGCGTAATGAATACAGACCTGTTAAAACACGCTTTATGCATGTTAATCATGGGCGTGACCGTGTATCCTAAGGGACCGCCGCGCCGGAAAAAACGTTCGTAAGTTTATCTAAAAATAAATGAAATGTTTTCTGTCATGGTCACGGACACTTATTAAAAGTTTACTTCCGTGACCACTGCTCTACATGCTGAAAATTCCTGTGGCTGCCTTTTGTTTTTGTTTTCCATCAAGTTGAATGCCCTTTTTCCGTGTTAGTAAACATAGTGAAAATGTGTTCTTGGAAAACTGTGGAAATAGAAAAACGACGCAATAGAAGTACGCATGGAGAAGCTTTGAACGATAATTGGAAAAATATCACGTACTCTCAAATGAAATACATAAAAAATTCTTTTTCTAGTTATTTTTTTGTAGTAATTTTCATCGCCGTAATTAAATATTTTTTAAGGTAAATTGGTGTTGAATAAGTATTGAGGAAATGTTGCGACATCAAACCTTCCTTGTATTATTAAGAAATAAAACACAGTAATTTGGATAACTTACACCTGTTTATTGTTATCTACACAACAATTGTTTCGATCTTAAATTACTAAATAACAAAGTGTGCAAACAATATTCATAGCTTATCGAATTTAAGAGGGGTAAAATACTACTTAGTTCTAATTGGTTGTTTATTAGAGGTTCAGAATTGTTTATTGCTTTATTGATTTCTAGTGAACAACCAATTAGAACTAAGTAGTATTATGTTATATAGCCAAGTAAACAAAAATAAAGAAAATATTTTTTGTTCCATTAATTTCATAAAAAATGTAAGCAACAAAATTAAACTTAGGTTAAAAACATTGAATATAAAGACAGTAGAAGTTAATAAAACTAATTTAAAAACTTTACTAGTACATAATAAAGATAAAACAGACTTTAATTGTAAAAGTGGTGTCTACGAATTAAGTTGTAACCAGTGCGATGCTATATACAATAGGCCAATGTGGCAGAGCCATAAAACATAGAATAAAAGAACATGTAACTAGCATAAAAAAGTATGTAAATTCTACGGGCTTTTCCGAACATTGTAATATCAACGGACATACATTAAACTTAGATAACATTAAATTAATTCACGTCGGACAAAAAAGCAAAAGATTAAATTTACTCGAAAATCTTGAAATTAAAAAGCTTTAGCGGACGGAAAAAATGTAGTAAATAAACAGAAAGAATTGTGATCAAATAATACACCCTTACAGTTACCTAGAATACAATAGCTTTATTGTGAGTTGATATTATGATGTTCGAAAATTCCATGTAGGCTAGTTAGTTGTTACAAATATGTTTATGTATGTATATTTGTACATCTTGTCAATAGATATTTAACTGGTTCGTTTTAACTTTTAATTTAGTTTGTTTACCTACTCTTTGATAATGACGGTCTCGTCGTAACAATTGTAAGAGATTTTCTTTAAACACATTGTTGAAACTTTTCACATTATTTTTATTATTCATCATGTTTCATCAAATATGCACCAAAACTAGCTTACTAAATATAAGTTTGTTATTTGCACACTTTGTAATTTAGTAATTTAAGAACTCTTGAAAATGATCTTGTAAGATTGAAACAATTGTTGAGTAGACAACAATAAACAGATGTAACTTCCAAATTACTGTGTTTTATTTCGCTATATTTCACAACAAATGTACCGTCAAAAGTTTACACTTACTTGTAATAATAAAACATAAAACACAAATATATTATGTAATATTGTTAGATACAAATTATCTCTTTTTCAACACAATATAACAATCGAAATCAATAGCTCGTCGAGTGGGTAGAAAAAGCAGTTTCTTGAAAAAACAGGATGCTTTCAACATTCTCCCCATTTACGTTGCAGAATTTAGTGAATGTACACCATCCATGGGTCCTTGCGGAGAGAGTTCGTTTCCTTAGAGGAACGGGGACTCGGAAGGGGAAATTATTGATCTTCCAGTTCGCATTCCTTCATTCGAAGGTAACGTGGATACCGTAATTTTAACGCTTCCTCCGCTGCCTATAGAAAATATCTTGTAGACGTTCTGAAGGAACTCAGAACGCAGCATTTAAACTCGTCATTTCCTTTACAACACGCATTACGTGTAATAACATCAGAAAATACAACGTTTAAATTGTTCATTTGACGTAAAGTAACACTTAAGGTAGAAAGTATACATACATAGGCTCTGCGGGACATTTCGACAACTTTTCAAGGGGATATTTACCCGAATGTCGAATATATTATGGAGGGATGCACTGTTTATATGTTTAATATTTGGATAAGCGCAACAAATTTTCCTATTAAATGCAAACGAATAATTACCTCCGTTATTTCTAAGGAAATATCTCAACTCCGAGACATTTGTAATTGTTGAAAGTTGATATTCATCGTAGAAATTAAAAAACACAAAAAAATTTCAAAATTTATTGAACAACAACAATTGTTTTGCAACACTGTAGCGTCTTCAGGTTGATAATGGTAAATCTGATCGAGATAAGGGTACATCTAAGGTACAGTAGTGGGGAGGTGATCGAAGAATGACAAGCTAATACAATAACAAAATAGTTAAATATCAAATATACAAAGTAAACTTAAAATACTAAAATAAGTACTGTAAGGTTATGTATAAAAAACGATTATAATTTTAAATTAACTAAGGGAGAAGAATTAACGTCTAGTTGTTTATTAACAATCAAGGTGATTATTTTTGTTTATTAATCCCAAAAGCTTCTAATAATCTTAATTTTAAACTATTTCCACAAGCGTGTAATCCATCATATTTGAAGTTAGGGGTGTATTATTACTTTCTATTAATGGGAAGCATAATTTGAATATTTTTTTATCAATAAATGATTTACTGTGTTCTGAAATTCTAGTTTTAAAATTTCTCCCAGTAACATCAATATAAAATTTGCTACAGGAGTCAGACATTAATTTGTAAACTCCGCTTTTATTATCTTTTTTTGGTTTTGTCTTTGATATTTTTAATAAAAAGACTTAAATGATTAAACAAAAGAAAAGAAACGGTTTTACCCCAAACTAACAACAACACTTTTTGCAAACGCGTACACGTGTTTCGCTCACTTACTAATCGTGAGCATTTTCAACGCAAGATTTGCGTTTATTTCAATCACCACAGTCTCTTCTTATATTTATTATTTAAATGATTATTTGTTTTAAAAGCTATGTTAATATTATAATTACTCAATTTTTTTCTTACAATGATCGAGGGTTTTCTAATAAAAGATAAGGTTTTCAAAAAGGTCTTTGTTTGTTTAACTGTCGGATAAATTCACACATATTATATACATTATCTCGATCAGATTTACCATTATCAACTTGAAGAAGCTAGTGTTAGTGAAACAATTGTTGTTGTCCAATAAATTTTGTGAAAGTTTTTTGTGTTAAAATTAAATATGCCTATTTTGAGTAACAAACAAACACTGGATTACGTTTCACCAAAAAATTTATTTATTCTTCTTTACCATATTGTTTCAACCCTTGTGGGTCATTATCAAGAGCTATGGTGTTACTAAAGATGTAAATAACGTAACAGACTTATATAAGCAATGGGAGAAATAAACTGCAGGTAACGGTTATCTATTTGGAAGGTCCAATAACAGCTGAGAACATTTAAATTTGATTATCTACAATATTTTGTTTATTATTGATGACTTTCTTAATTTCTAAGGATTTCAGCAAATTCAATTTGCGACCTTTTTGTGCAGAATGTAAAAGTTCAATCGAATTAGTATCTAAATTATGTTTGAAATCTAAGCAATGTTGAGCTATTCCGGTATTATTCTTTTTATTCCATATGGAAAGCACATGTTCTCTAAGCCGAGCTCTACCTGTCTGTCCTAGGTAAAAGGTTGTGCAATCTTTACAGTACAATTTATAAACGCCGCTTTTATCTATTCAATTTGTTTCATTTTTGTTGTTAACTAACAGACTTTTTAAATTAATTTTGTCGACTAAAATTGGTGTAATATGCAACTTGATTAGAGGGTGTTTAATTTTGTATCCGACTTCTTTTAGATAGTTAATAAAGGCATATGTATTTCTTATTTTCAGGAATTAAATCAGGAAGGAGACCGTTGTACAGTTTAATTTCAATAAGTTTACGTTGTTTATTTTTTAACATTTTGTCAATTAAGTTGAGATTATATCCGTTATTGATTGAAATCTGTTTTATAATTTTCAATTCTTTTTCAAAGTTGGTTTTAGAAAGGGGTAACATTATTAACCTGTGTAAAAAACTATTAAAAGTTGCCATTTTGATGTTAAAAGTTTGGTTGGAGTCAAAAGGAATTACCGTATTGTTAGTTATTTTTGATTAAAGTAAGATCCAAAATGTTTAACTTATTGTCTGTTTCAATTTCCATCGTAAATTGAATGTTCGAATCTATGGTATTTAATAATTTGAGAAAGTTGTCTAATTGTATTAAACTTCCCATCCAAATACAAAAAACGTATCAACATAACGTATCAAAAGGGAAACAAGCTTGATAAGTTAAGAGTTAAGTTTAAAAATTGAATTTTCAAAAATGGCCATAAAAATAAATAATTTTTTCGTGAAATGTAACCTAGTGTTTGTTTGTTACTCAAAATACACATATTTAATTTTATTTAAAATGTGTCACAAAGAATGCGATACACAATTTGTCAACTTTGTTTTTCGTGTTTTTTAATTTCTACGATTTGTAATCATGTTTACAACAAAAAATGCTCAAATAATCTCCGAAATGTCACTGTGACCTTTCTTACAATAACTAAATTAAATGACTGTAAAACACAATTAAACTTATCACAAATTTTTATTCTTCACAACTATAGTTTCATTACACTGTAGGTTTTTCAAGTGAATATTGCTTAGTTAGTTACTTACCTTGTTAAAAGTGAAGATAAAACGGTTTTTGTTATGAAAAGTTCTTGGAAATGAACACAAAACAGTTCGTTAGCTTCATAGATCCACTTTATTGCTCTTTAATCCGTTCATGGGAAATGGAGTCCCGTATAAAAGCTCGGTTTTGCTATCATAATAATTTCAGAGCACAGAATTGGCTTTAACACGCGTATTTCGACTTTATTAAAGGAAGATTCTCTGAATGCGTGCTTTATATTCACATCAGTTCGGTCTCCAGGGTTACATAAAACAACCAATTCTTGGCAAGAACTCGAACAGACTAATCCCTTAGTAATTTAATTGTTCCTAGTTAAGCCCATGGCATATTTATTAGGATACGAAAGGTTCCTTGCCGCTTTCATTACGCCCACACATTATTTTTATACCAAACTAACGTCTTGATTTTTTATAACTATAAATATAAATATGAAATCAACAGAAACAACTACTCCGAGGGCTAATACCCCTACCGGCATTGAATTACACTTGATTCCGATGGACTTCTAGACGAAAATATAACATATTCAAAAAAGAAGGAATTAAAATCCTTACTCGTCTAAATTCTAAGATCAAAGATCTCACATTTTGAACGCGTCCCACCAAGTAGGTACAACGAACGAAAGTAAGGATTTTAATTCCTTCTTTTTTGAATATGTCTTGATTTTTATTACATTTGTTAAGTATGATAATATTATGTTGGTATCTATATTTAATCGAACCTACTATTACTTGATGGAAATTCGTGTTGAACGTAACACATGGGCTGAAAAGTCCCGAGCCTAACACTTAGATGGCGTTAGTTTTGTTGCATTCCCCTCATTTTCAGTTAGTACTAAAAAACCTTCACCAGACAGCTGTTAAAATTTCATGATATTCTAACATATTCATTAGTTTGTGAGTTATTATAGTTAGCTAAAAGTGACGCTACTTTTGTTAAATTCTTTTTGACTTTTCAGCCCATGTGTTATTCAATATATGTAGGTATACACATATGTAGTATGTCGTATTATATATTAAAATCAATTAACAATAATTACGAATGAAGAAGAGTAAAAACTTTGGTGGTGTTGTATTGTAACAGGTAATTTAACAGGTAAAGCCGCAACGCCAAAATACGACGTCCGAAGCACTTTTCAGTAACAAGGTTACTTTTTTCAGGGACTGAAGAGAACTGAAGAAGATTGAAGTCAAGTCCCTGAAAAGGTAACTTTGTTACAGAAAAGTGTTTCAAACCTTTAGTGTCGTGTTTTGGAGTTGGGGTTTGAGCCATTTATTCTGATCCAAAAAAATACCCATGGATTGTCAAAAAAGATAATGCGGCTTTTGACACTCTGACTTGACTTAAATATTAAACCTGTCAAATTGTGTAAATCAAAGCTTGATAAGGTTAAAAAGTCTTTAATTGTAGAACCAATCACCGACGTTTTGTCTTGGGTGTAAGGCTGTTTCAAGGTAGTTTTGTTTTTGTTGATACATTGTATATGTATATTGAGATGGTGTGGATTGTGGTCCAATGCAGACCATTAATTTAAATAAGAGTTAAGATAATAATTAAAACACAGTTTAAACGATAAAATTTGTAAAAACAGAATAATAAATATAATAAATCGTTGAAAATTATTTGTATCTTGTATCACGTGGTGACAACCAACATTAAGATTAAAAACATTTTAATCCTATCTGGCTTTGATTAACACAATACGTTAAACTAAGAGAAGAAAAGGAAACTAAGTGAAAGTTTCATTGAAGGTTAGATCGGCAGCACATCACAGCGCAGCTCTAGAATAGTTGTACGCGGGCCTGTTTCAGATAACCCCTTTAATTAGTTGTTATCAATCGTCTGTGGTCGATCATTACGATGTTCATCCTCACGGTTGAAGAGCATGTCCGTTAATCGTTCATGGATTAAATGTAAAGTAGTTGTTGCGTCTTTTGACGACTTTCTTTAATCATTTTATTAGATGGTCAAATTGTTTTTCACGCTAAAGGTATTTTTTGGAAGACGTCTAGCTTCCGTTATTTGTTTATTGTCCATTGTTCCATTTCTTTGCAGATTTTAGCAGTTCCTCGAGTCCCTTTCTAATTGCATCCTCATTAATCTTTCTTAACTTCCGGTAAATATTATTACTATAACTGTCTCATTCTAATATCCGTCAGTTTTACTTTAAAATAGTAGCTATTGAATTTTTGCTTATCGCTTGGTGAAACATTTTAATAGTTAAAACGGTAGAAGAATACTTAGTATTTGTTTCACATTTATTTAATAGATTTCTCTTACAATTGTTCCGGTTTTTACACCATTTTCAAAGAGTCGATACTTATCGACTAAAGAAAAAAAACTTTTTTGTGTTTCATTCCCACCAGCTGTGTTTATCTATCAATTAACCCGGTAAACACACTACCCATTTTGTTCTCCAACATTTTCCAATACCTCCCTTTCTCATCTTTAACCTTTTCTGTACACGGTATTTTCAACATTTACCTCAAACGCTTTGAACTCCTTCTTGACCGTGGTGAACAGCATCTACGTTTTGCACCAATACAGAGTCGTGATCTAAAGGTACACATTCAATAATACTTTTAGAATTTCCAAATTAGGAAATCGTTTACAAGTATTAAAGAAAAAATTACTCGACCCTGCACTATTTTTTGGTGGTTTATATCGCTACCGCTTTTTTGTCCTGAATTGTCCGACTTCCTAGACGTTGAAAATCAGCAGGTTCTTCTAGTTTTTTGTTACCAATTTCTTTTTCTGCCAATACTGCTTCCATTTTATTTATGATTGTCTCTAACTACCCCTTGCTATGTATCTATTCTGAATGCTGTTTTGTCCTTAATAATAGGGAAATTAAAATATCTTTGTTGACATTTCAGACCGAGAAGATGATCACTCCGACTAAATCAAAATTATAATTTAACATTTAATACAAAGTGCCAAAAATCGCAATAACTTTTTTAAAACCTAATCCCATATTTTTATCGAGTTATGGTTTGCAATTTTTCCCCTTTTGCAGTAATAATGCATCGCTACCTTGGTTCTCGTCATTCGGAGCTTACGAGAGGAAATCGTTTCAAAAAATTACATTTTTAACATCCGAGGAGCGGAGGGAATAATCACATTAATTAGTCGGAGTTATGGGATGTTCTTAGTGTAATTTTCGAGCGCTCCTGTGTACTTAACCTCCTTTCCAAGTTAAATCCAAGTATTTTGACAAATGCTAGAAGGCATTTAATAACAACCAAAATAATAGTAGCTTTACAACTTAGCAAAATACCAAAGGACTATACCGGCATGCGTAAAAGTAAATATCCATTTTATTTAAACGAATAATTTTTAACATATTTAAAAAAAGAAGGCATTAAAATCCTTTTTCGTCTAAATTTCAAGGATCACAGATCCCATATTTTGAACGCGACCTGCACAGTAGGCACAGCGTACGGAAGATTATATCCCACGACCATTACAGGCTATATGACACATATAAATATAAATATAGAATCAACAAAAACAACTACTCCGTGAGCTAATACCTCTACCGGCATTCAGTTACATTGTTGATTCGGATTTTGAGACGAAGATATAACATATTTAAAAAAAGAAGGCATTAAAATCCTTTTTCGTCCGCGTGGAATTTAACAAAAAAAATATTTTAAAAAAGTTGTTGAAACACAACCGTTAGCAATAGCCCGCTTTGTGATATTAAGTGGTGGGAGGTGCTTTTACAATTTTTGTCTGTCTGTCTGTTTGTTCCGGCTAATCTCTCAAACGACTGGACCGATTTTGACGGAAGTTTTACTGGCAGATGGCTAATGTAATAAGGAGTAACTTAGGCTACATTTATTTTAAAATTTAATAACTATTTATTAATAATAATAATTAACAAGGATTTTAGTGCTTTCTTTTTTGGATACTCAACACTTGTTTCAGCTAAATAGCTATTATCTAGAGTACAACTATACTAAATTTAACATGCGGAATTGGGGTTGACAATGGAGTAACTTCAAATTATGAATTTTTAAATTATGGTTTTCCTCTAAACAAGCTTCTGTCAGACGCGTAACGTATTTTGTGTTTTTAATTCTAGTTAGATGTTCTTTGAAACGGACTTCTAAGGAATGATCTGTTTGTCCGATATATAAGGCATCGCAATCCTGGCAATTTATTTGATAGACTCCAACTTTTTGTGTGATATCTAGTCCTTTCTTATTATTCCTGCATGATATTTTATTTTCAACGAAATCTTAAAAGCTTTTATGAATAAAAAAGTTGTTTTAAAAAATTAGTTTCATTTTCAAAATATGAGGAAGGAAACAAAACCTACATGAGGAATTAAAACTAAAACTTTTAAATGTTTAAAAACAGGAGTTTCCATTTATAAATTATGGGATGTACGTCGGTCAAAGAGGTGTACGTTTAAACAAGAGACTTCATAAACATAGGAAATTAATTATCTACAAAAACACTGGTATCGCACCCCCTTTATATAATACAAACATTACAAAAATTTTGGTAACATAAAAATTACAAGGTATTACATTTCCAATTTTTTGTGCCCTAAGACGATACTTATAATAAATTATTTAAATTTACCATTATGACGTTTAAATCAGAGCTTGTCTCAAATGCCTAACGACGCAACGTTTCAGCAAATATTTTATAGATAATATGCAAGTGATTATTTATGAACGTCTTCTAAAAGTTAAATAAGCGTAAATGTGAAATTTAGATCTTTATCGGGATTTCTCTACTAGCACCTGTCAGCAAAGAAGAAGAGAAGTGGCAGAAAGGATGTAGCAATGTATAAATCAAAAGCTCTTTGCCAAAAGTCATTGTGTATATAGTGAAATTGGAAGTTAACATTGCGACAAATACTTACATAAACAACAGAAGATAATCGTACGACTTCAGGCAACAAAATCAACTTGATTCAAAGAACAAGAATTTCCTGTGTCTTGTTTGCTAAGCACAAAAGGTTCTTTGTTAGTTTGCAATGAGGATAATTACTAAATACCATCTTCTTGATATTCTTCTTAACTGACACGTCTATAATGTTTATAGGGTGTCCTGCACTGCGCTTGAGGGACTTAAAGACCATATACAGTTTGTGTAATTAATTGCAAATGTTATTCATGTTAAAATTGAAATCATGTAACAATTTAATTTTTCTCGAAATTACAAAAAAAACTTCTTTTGTGTTTCATTCCCATCAGCTACTCGTGCTGGTGGGCGGGCAGTCCCTCCGACCTACACTGTAGTGCAAAGCCGGAGGGTAGGGCGTATGGCTCTCTTCAGTCTCCTTGGGGTGGATGGTGTGGTTAGGGAGAGAAAGATGAGACGGACGAAATGAGGACAGAAGAGAAGTGAAAGATTATCTGTGGAATATTACTGCCCCAGCATCTGCTAAGTGATCCAAGGAAACCACAGAAAACATGGACCAGAGCAGCCGGACCCGAGTTCGAATCGGTGACCTTTCGAATGCTAAGCAATGATCTAGAGCATTAGACCACGCCGCTCGGTTGAAATTACCAGCGAAATTATATTAGACGTGTAAAAATAAATTTCTCATGTTAATTAAATGGAAAATGGAAAATTGGGTTCAGGAACAACTCAATATTAATACTAAGGGCTCAAATTAACAGGCGTCTTATTTCCTCTTCCATAATTATAAGTGTAATTGTAATTATTAAACACAATACGTTGATTTTTTTTTTGTATTAGCCTAATAGATATTTGTATAACAGAACATTGCTGAATTAGTTCGTTTCAAAGTGTCAAGAAATCTTTAGACAAAGGTTGTGATTAAAGATCGTCCTTGTTAGTTAATTATCAAAGTTCTAAGATGATAGGGGTAATTAATTGCGGTTGGCATATTAAACTTCTTGCTACAGGGTATACATCTACATAATTATTGTTGCAAAAACTACAACTAATATCACAGACAACTTGTCATAAAATATCACCGCTACTTTGCTTACGAATTACAAATTATCTACTTGCTTAGAATTCATCAAGGAACAAAAGATAATGGTGGAGGTATATATAGGATGATAATTAAAATGGAGAAAATAGTAAAAATATCGCAACAGGGTGGTGCACCCTTAAACAAATAATAAGGTGGCTAAATTACTAATGAATTATTTACCTAAGTTATTTACGATAATTAAATCGTTTTACCTATTGATTATTTTTAAATTGTTTCTATTTGACTACAGTGGCCGGCATGTAAGGAGATTCAAACCCTTAGGGAGGGGTTAATCGACCGGTAGGCAGAATGATAACTGCTCAGCAAAGTTAAGTAGCGTAGTGGCAAACAGTTGCAAATTAACAGAGTAGAGAAGTGGTTGTTTGTAAAGAAATAATATACTTACAACTACTAACCACGATATTCTTCTATCGCCGCCAGCGAACCTGATACCCAGACTAAACAATATTATTTATTTATGGTATCTGGTAAATGCACAAATTGTACAACTATAAACGAAAGTACGAAATATAAAAATAACAAATATAAAGATCGACTGTACAAACTAAGTTTTCTAACAAATGCCTTAACAAATAGACCTGGGTAAGATACACTACATAATTCAAATGATCAAGTATTGTTCATTCGACTTTATTTTGTTTGTCAACAACTTATTTCTATACATACCTAATAATCTTTAAATTAGCTATTATTCCTAGATTTATATAATTAGGTACTTACAACCGTGATTTTCTCCTTATGTTCATTATGATAGTGAAATTTTAATTGTTCACTTCGCATACATCATTAATAAGGGTAAGTAAATCAGTTGAAAGAATTCACTTGTGTTCCGTGTTCACTACTTTTTCTCTCAGTGATAAGCGCCGCTGAACTACAAGTTGACGTTTCGGTTGAGCTACATTCTTATTGGCTCTTTCATTTATTGCTACGCTAAACTCTCCGCCTACCAATCTGTCAATCTGACCGTCGCAGAATCTCCTTACGTGCCGGCTACTGTACGTCCCTGCGTTACCAACAACAACGAAGTTTATTTTATTTTAAATTTATTTAATCTTATATTTTGAGTTTGAAGAAGCTTTGGAACAGCAATTATGGAAAAATTAAGCTCTCTTTCAAGGTTGTAAAATAAGCAAGCACGAAATAATAATAATATGTTATGGGAACAGATGTTTTGGTATTCCTAAAGTGAATGGTATGACAATAAATAAAATTATCATAAAAAGTGTTTCGTATTCTTTGTGTTTTTGTAGTATTTATCAAAATGAAGGATAGATGTCAGTATGTAAAAAAGGTGGGTATGTTTTCATGGAATATAAAAAAGCGATTGCATAGGTATTACAGCGCCAGATGTTTTCGCAAAAGGAACCTTTTTCACAGTTCCTCGGATATCCGAATGGGTATGATAACGAGAACGAGCTCGGTGATAAATACTTGCATTCTACTCGAGACGCATTCCTATAAATTGGCTTATTCTTACAAGATCTGAATTTTTCGTTTATTTCTTTGAGTATGGGTACACCCAGTACAAGCCCGAGGGGAAAATATATTACGCTTTTTTCAATTTTGCCAACCTCCCTCCTTTACAATCTATCATTCTTGAAGTTTATTCTGGACTTGCTTTCTTTGACTTACTACATGCCTACATAGGTGAGTACACAAATAGGTAATGGATACCCATAAGAAAATCTTGAACAAAAATAAAACATTAAAAATACTCTCATTTCAGCTAATGACTCTTCTTCTAGCTAGAGTTCCTCGTATTATTGTTAGGATTCGAAAGAAACTAACGAGATTGTCTTTTCTTCCACGGAAATAAATGGTAACAGATACTTTCTATTATTCTATGCTGAGCATAGACTCTGCCAAGTAGCTTTTATTTTCGTTTTAATGCTCTTGTTCTTGACAATTATTTAAGAAGGCATCCACTAAACCAATTCGCTCGCTTTTTATTTAAATGCTGCACTGTATTCGAAAAAGTAAGCAGAAGTATTCCAGTGAACTAGTGAAAATTAATTACATTTACAACTGGAATTGTTTTAGCACTGTTTTATTATGGTTGCTGGAAATATTTTAACATTAAGAGATTCGATAGTAAAACGATTGTGAAACATGATTGATTCATAAAATTAATTTAAACGTAAAAAAACACGTAAATCACAGTAATTGATTTTCGATAACTCGACAATTGTTTCGATCGAACTGCGATCATTTTCAAGAGTAATCTAATGATTTGGGTCAACAATTTTGTTCCATTAAATTTAACAATGACATTAGTTACAAGTTTAGGAATAAGTTAAAAAAGTTTAACCTTACAGCTATATAAACTAACAATTGTAAACGGTGAATAACAACACATATTTGAACTTTTCACTTTTTTATTCTCACTTAACATGTTTCGCTACGACTGTAGCTTTATCAGAGGTAGGTACAATACTTGTACAAGAAAGAAAATTTCAAATATGTGTTGTTATTCACCGTTGATATTCAATTTTCATCAAGTAAACCAAGATTCTATTAATTATAACAATTGTAATCTAAAAACCCTACTGGTACAAAATAAACCGACACAACCACCGGAATCAAAAAGCGGAGTTTATCAAACCTGTTGAATGTGAAACATTTTACGTGTTTTTTTACGTTTTTTTCGTTTTTTTACGTTTAAATTAGTTTTAATATCTCAACAACTTAATGCTAGGAATGTTAACTGCAAATATTACCTACTCTGATTATATAATACGTGCTGGACTTACTAAATACTTAGTTTGTAATAAAACATTTATTACTAAAATAAATATACCTAAATAATTGTATATAAAATCTTATTTCACACCCTTGGAAAAAGGGGGGATATTTGGAGACATTTGAGATAATATTAAAACTAACAATGGTGATGTTGTGATAATAACAGTAAATGTTTCAACAAGATTTTTTATTATTCACTCGACAATTGTTTCAACGAACAAGTCATTTTGAAGAGTATTGCAAATGTACTCTTGAAAATGACTTGTTAGTTGAAACAATTGTCGAGTGAATAATAAAAAATCTTGTTGAAACAGCTACTATTACTTTTGATTTCCCACATCTGAGATATCTATTTTAGAAAAGAAATGGAATGTTAGCTATGATCTTGACAGATTTTTCGAGATATGTTTGTTAGAGATGTATTAGAAACAGAAGCAGGAGTAAAAGGAGAAGGAAAACTATTTGTGCCCTAATAGTTAGATTTAGTTAGAGATGTGAAATTTTGTTGTTTTTGGGAGATTATCTAACCAGTTTTCGGACCGACGACCTTTTGATGTTGAAGTAGTATTTAATGTATAGGTAGACGATTGCGTTCAGTAGGCATTACCAATGAGTAGAATGCATTATTCAAACTGTTGCAAATGTGAATAAATAATTGAGAATTACGTGGAGATTTTGTGTTTAATCGTTACAATGAACCACGGTTTCGGGAAAGATTTAATTAATAGCAGAAGTTGTGGCAGAATAGACACACTCATGTCGGTTGATGCAATTTGTTTGGCGAGCTGGGTTCTCTCAGTAATTATTCAATTAATATTCCATAATTCCAGTAGCCATTCATTCCTGCAAACACATCCGGTACTATGGCATCGGCATGATGAGATCGTTTTCTTCTTCTTTCGAATGGCAAGGGTGTGAGAGGCAGGGTGTTGTGGAAAGAGGGGGGATGGTGGTACGACAGAACTTAATCGACTCTGGCTCTAGTTAATGCTTTTTGAGGCTTCGTAATTGCTTTTCAATTCCGAGTTTTCGGAAGAAAAAGCTTTCCAGACTACCGAAACTGGTTGCGACGACCGCCTCGTAGCAAACGGGATTTAGGGAATAAGAATCCTTTGTAAAAGGGGAGATAACCAACGCGTGCCGCTACATATAAGACGAATGCAACGATGTAAATAGAATTTTTCGATTTTGTATGCACGAGTCTTGGTATCTTACTATCGTGACAGTAAAAACGAGTTTCTTATAAAATCATCATCACAATTATGATAATTCGGTAATCGGATTTCGATATAATAAGAAGAATTGAGTCTTACATGAAGTCTCATAATAAACAATTTCCAAACTTCATTACAGTTGTTTTAATTCACAACTTTGGTTTACATTTCTTATCATATGTAATACACAGTTGGAAATTATCACAGATAATGGCAATTAATATCTTCTTCAGATGTAATGTTTATTACTAATATTACTATGGTAAATAGATATTTAAATAAGATAATTTACCGGATTTTTGGGCCGTGGTCTATAGGCTTTTTGGTTGCCTGACGTTTCGTCAGCGGCTGCGGCTGACATCTTCAGAAGCGTTTGTGGTTTGGTCGTTGACAACCAAAAAGCCTATAGACCACAGCCCAAAAGCCCGGTAAATTATGTTAATTCGATTGACGCCGGTCATGAAAGCCTACATACTACAATTACAGATTTAAGTAGTTATTTATATTAGAAAAACAAAAATAAAGATTTTCACAAACTTTGTTTACTATTTGTAACATATGTTTCGCCAAACTTTGGCTTCCTCAGACGTGAGTACTTACTACTAAATACACATTGTAAGTTGGATGATTAAATATGTACACAATAAGGGCGGTGGTAATATTTACAATAAATTAAAAAGTGGGGAGTTGTTGCCTTCGGTCTGGTCGTTGAGCAGGGTTCCTAATTTTTTATATTTATTAATTTCTAGGTTCTCCAATAATGTTAACTTACAGCTCTTATTTTCTAAATGAATAATTTCAATACAGTTGTTGAACATATGACATTCTTCTTTTCTGTTTTAGTTAGAGTTAAGTCTAAAAAATTGATCTTATTATTTGCTTCTTCTTCTATTGTAAACTTAATATTAGGATGTAAACTATTGATATCATTTAAAAATACGTCCAGCTGTCTGTTTGTGCCTGTGTAATTGATATTTATCTTAAGGGTCTCTTTTCAAGATGTGGTATTTATTTTTAGTAAGATTACAAATTAATTTAATGGTTTTTATTTTAGCAGTTAACATATGTTACAAATAGTAAATAAAGCGTGTGAAAATCTTTAGTTTTGTTTTTTTCTAATTAAGATGGATTTTCATCAGGTAAAGGTCGAAACTATCAAATAGTTAATTATAATTAAAAATGGTGGTAAAGTAACCTACATTTAACAGTGCGGGGTTTATAATCTTCTGCCTGTTATGTATCTTAATTAACGATTACACCGAAGAAAATAAGTCCCCAATGTTCAATTTACATTAACTTTACTGCCTTCTTGAATTGTATGTAACTATTTAAACCTATATTTGCCATAGTAATGTTAGTAGAAAAAATTACGTCTGAAGAAGACAATGTAAGGTTCAAATAAATCTGTGATAATTTCCAATTGTGTATTATCTGCTTGATATCATGATATCTTTTAAATTTTTTGCTATTATAAACCATTCACAGCCAAAATGGTATTTATTTCTTCAGTAATTTATTTCATTCAAAAGATTGAAATTTAAAGACGAATTCAAAAAACTTGAAGAATACCTATCATTACATACGAATTAAGATCTATGATAAAATAAAATGTTAAAGAAAAAGCGTTTAAGTTTTTTAATGCATTTTCCTACCTCCTCATCCGCTTAAGGACCTCATTAATCTCTGAAAACAACTGTCATCCTCTTCACTTACTTTTTTCGAGGAAAACGAATTTTCTTGACTTTTTCTTGCTTTAATTGCCATTTTGGAGAGAGAATTCGCAATTTGAACTCCTGTTTTCTTTATCCACCATTTATTTAGATTGGATAAAGCCTAACAACTGCGGTATTGTCGCTCTTGAAGCTTTATGAACCGGAGAGGAATGCAAAGTATCTTATAACATCCAGAGGTCGCCTTGAACTTTTCCAAAACCTAAAGCATTACTTTATACCATCCCTCGCCTTAATTTATCCACAGCTTCATATTTTTTACGTTTTCTGATCTTTTCTTCAGACCCCTCGACTACTTAAATTGGAATATATAGCACTTTTTGTTGCGATATCCTATAGGTTGCCTAACGAGAAATTAAGAGATAAAATTCCCCGAAACATATTCACCTACTTAATTCAACCGTCAGATAAAAAACAAAAACCATAAATATGCAAATAAAGTTTTTCGAAATTTAATAAATTCTTTCTAATTTCAAATGAAAATTCCTTCAGAATTCATATATTTATTTATCTACGACCGATTATTAGCTTTTCACACTGCTTGCCAAAATAAGTTCCAGTTTATACATTTGATACAGATAAGGGTAAGAAATTTAAAAACGGCTGCATAAAATTCTTCGAAATATAAATTTCAATATCTTGAACTAATAGTGAATTGAAGGTTTATCATTGTCATCATAGGATTGTCACTCCAAAAACTGGTTGAACTCCTTCCTATACCTTTGGATTTCCCATAAACTAGAATAATCCACATCCATGACTATTTTCGAACAGTACCCTAATATACGTTTCCCTATGACTCTCTTTACTCCTGATTCTGATTTTATTATGTTATTACTTAGCCGTTCATGTTTCAGAAGGTGTCCACCATTCTATTTCTCTTTTTTCATATCTGCTCTCATCCTCCTTTGATACCACACCTGAAAAGTTTCTAACCTTTTCTTTTACGTTATGTTACCTTCCACGATTCGCGCGTGCTCCAAATATACTTTTCATAATATTTTTATAATTTCCAAATTAAACGTTTGCGAACACAGAAATATTTTTTTTTTGTTAAAAGTGATTCTAACCTTCTTAGTTTATCCTGATTTATCTGCCTCTATAAAAAATAATACTAGAATCCCATACTTTCCTGTTTAGTTAATAAAACACTAAAAAGACAATTGCTGGTTTGTTTATGTCAATTATGAATATTGATTTCAAAATTTATTTTTCCCCCTTTCGCTTGCATTTTTAAGTAACAAAGAAACTGTCAGGTTTCGATAGAAGTTTAGAACAACCTGAAATATTTTGATAGGTATTAAAACGAATTGCGAAATGAAATTCACAGAAAACGATGACGAATGGCACACGATATCTGGTTTTAATAAAAGCTTTCGTTTTAACTAATTAAGGAGTTTAATAATGACGAAACTTTATTGTGTTCCAATCAATACTTCTTTAGTTTAAAGCAGGATCTAATTAACGTAACGCTTTCTTCGGAAGGCAGGTACGTACAATGTTTAAGTTGGATATAATTAATTCCGAAAATGAGGCAGTCAAACCATTTAAATGGATTTGGCTAAAATGAATTAGGCACAGATTTCGAAAGCGTGCTTCGACCAATTAGTCCTTCGGGAGTGGGCGGTCATTTCCAAAATTTTCCGTTAATTGCTTTATAGATACGAATTTAAAAAATAAACACAATATTATTAATTAGATATACAGGGCTTGTGTAATAAGTACCAAGACAACTGACGATTCTTTGCTATGGAAAACTCTACAAATCCACACTTAGTCCTTATAACAATTGCAACCTCATTCTATATTGTGTCATATTTTCTTCACTTTATTGGAAGTTTGAACTTTTGCGTGATCTTTCAGTTGGTACTTGTACTTCCTTCTCTATTACTCCTGACTTGTACTTTACTTCTATAATCATTACGACGAATCAGACGGATCTATATGATCTAAAAGCTATCTTTTTCTTCAGACGACGTCAATCCTATATATTCAACGCCTCTAATTCTTCTCGATCCTTTTTGGTTAGTGCTAAAATTTTATCATATCCCACATTACTTTTCTTGACTCGGATCAGTAATGATAAAATTTTGATTTTGTAGTTTCAAAATTACATCTGTAAATATGGAATCAACAGAAACAACTACTCCGAGGGCTAATACCCCTACCGGCATTGAATTACACTGTTGATTCCGAACGATTATTAGACGTAGATAATAATCCAAAAAAGAAGGTATTAAAATCCTTTTTTGTCTGATTACAAAGGATAACAGATCCCACATTTGGAACGCGTCCTACACAGTAGTCACAGCGCACCGAAAGCCATCTCCCACGACCGGCGTCGACCTATCGGGTCTCATCGGGTGCGTTGTGCCTACTGTGTAAGATGCGTTCCAAATGTGGAATCTGTGATCCTTTGTAATTAGACGAAAAAGGATTTTAATACCTTCTTGTTTTGGAAAATAATATCATTCGAAATAAATATCTTGTTGCCCGTGTTTCTGCTATCTTTCATACGTCTTCAATTGCAATACTGCTGGGAAAAAGTTAGTTAAGTGGAACCAAATCAGAGTTGTGGGCAGGATGTATGATCATTTCCTTTTGTCAGTTTAGTATCATTATTTAATTGAATTTTTGAGTTACTGTATCTGCCCGAACAACGTTTATTCTTTCTATTGTCGACAGTTTGGTAATACTCTGAAGATGAAAAAATTAAAACTTTAATCTTTATCTTAAAGCAGCCATTTAATTACAATTATAACGAAGCGTTCAGGGAAGATATTATGTAGTATACAATGTACCTATTCTATATGAGATCAGAATTCTTGATCCCTTAAACTTTCAAGCTTCATTAAAATTGTTTGTACACTTCTGTGAGAGGGGCAATTTACCCACATCCCTCGCACACTTTCGTAGCACCGTAAACTTATTAGAATGGGGTGCGTAGCGCGTACTGAATGCGTTTCAAACTTTTCTTTTATGTTCTTCTGTGTTACTTTATAAGAACAAGAAAGAACGAAAGTAAGTTTGAGAAATTACAGCCCCAAGTTAACGGGCAAACAGACGGGCCTTAAATTAAAATTTTATCGTTGTCAAGTATATTTATGAGTTACAAAAGCTTCCGTAGTGAAATTGAACGAGATCTTATAGTTATATTTCGTATATTTATATAAGAAACTTAGAATATCACAAATTATGTAAAAAAAAACAAAAACAAGGAAACGGTTACGTTAACAATAATTAATAAATAACTAATTAGCGTCAACAAATACTACGTGGCATGTTTTACCTACGCACTGACGCCATTACAGTCTGATTCGCCCTTGTTTACGTTGTTTACTGAGTATTTAAGATGCCTTGGATAATCTTGAGTCTGTGACTGAGTGCTAAAAGTCTAAAACCGATTGATATTCATCGTGAGATCTGTGCAGTTTACGAACAAAACATTATGAGTGATGGAAAGGAAAGGAAGTGGGTGAGAGCATTTAAAGATGGCAGCACAAATGTGCATGATAATGCCCGTTCGCATGTGACTAATCGGACCAAAGACCTCATCACATCTTTTCACTGGGAAACTCTAGATCATCCTCCGTACAGCCCTGATCTGGCGCCCAGCTCAGTGACTACCATTTGTTCCTGCACTTGAAGAAACATCTAGGCGGTCAGCGTCTTCAAGACGATGACGAAGTCAAAACAGTTGTGATGCAGTGCTTAACAGTTAACAAGTCAGGCGGCAGAGTTCTATGAGAAGGCTATTCAAAAACTGATCACTGGTCAAACGTTATGACAAGTGCCTCAATATTGAACAAAATTATGTAGAAAAGTAGATTAAGGTATAGGCTTTCATGTAAAAATAAAATGATTAAGATATCTTTCCACGTTCTTTATTAATTTCAAAACGGTACTTACTTACTCGTATTTTTAATAACTGAATTTTTGAAAAATTTGTTACTATATTTCTTATAACCGAACATAACAAAATATTCTAAGTAATTGAATTATCCCAAAGATTACTACGTATTAGATGTTTTACTTAAAGACCTTAATCTTTCACGACAATCAGTAGCGATTCTAATACATTTTGAAGCTTAATGGTTTCGGTAGATATATCGCATTTTACATACTTAGATACTTTACAATTTGGATCAGTAATTTAAAGGAAATCAAAAAACATAATTGTTCCTTTTCGAATCTAGTTACTGGTGGTATAAAAACTATAATTAATAGGTTTGAGGATTTTAGTTTTGTTCGTAAAGTTTTATGTTATTGAAAAATGTAAAATTAACTTGATGTCTTTGTACAAATGATCTAAAGTTTTGATCTGATTATGTATTTGCCCAAAAGCGCGGGGTGAAGTCAGACGCGTATAAATCAGATTACGTTTTCGTTGAAACTCATACCTGTTTGTGTCTGGAATTTAACACTTCTACTACAGTTATATATGTGTATAATGTCATAAGTAAAGGAACAGTGCTGATGTATAACTGCAGTTTGCAAAACCGCAACCACAACGCGGGCGTATTAATAGAAAATTACGAGAGCGACGGAGTAATCGTGCAGAAATACAAAACAAATTGCTTTTCGTTCGACCGTTGTATTTTACGGTTGACTACAGACAGAACGATATCATACAGTCCGACCATGGTCCGACCTACTCCGTCATTACACATCACTTGTAATTTTCGCTCAACAGAACGAATTCACCTACTCTTGAAACACATTATGCAGATTACAAACATAAAAAATTAAAACCAAAGCCACATGGATATCTGCGAATATCCACTGAAGTTCTTCTGGAATATTTAATTTTAAAAATAACAAATGATAGTAACTTTACAAAGAGAACAGAAAAAATGTGGAATGTATGTTATCCAGCATACAAATTAAGTTATGATTTACGTTCAAATTTAACGGTCTGGTCTGGCAATTCAATAATTTTGAATTACGAGAGGAAATAGTTCCATAAAGTTTGCTTACAAACCTATCTGCACGTTAGCACTATAGATACGTACAATACTATTATGTAATCTGTTGATGTTAATACTTTTAGGATTAGTTCGTATAAACTATCTTGATTAATCAATTTTAATTATTTTACAGTGGTAACGTAATTCGTGCTTTGCTATTACAAATTGTAACGTTTGATTAATATATTAGCGTATGTGTGGGGAACCTACTAATTTATTAGCATTGAAGGTGTCCCCATTAATTTTGCTAGTAACATTCGAAACAATAATTATAAAATATTCTGTAAATGACTAGATTATGATTGCGTGTTCGTTCATTTGAAATACTAGAAATTAATGTAATTTAGATTATAGTTCCATCAAGTAAGTAAGACTGATGAATACTAATATGTTCGAAATCACGATTCACTTCTGGTGGTTTCCATAAACTGCTAACTTAATCTTTTTTAACAATTATTAAATAGTCACGAATATTATCATTAGAAAGTACATTTTACAGAAGATATTAAGAGAATAGTAATACTTATGGTTAGGTAAATTTTAAATATAGGTACTACTGTTAAATGGATATATTGATGTAAGGGTATATCACAATAGTAAAAGTCAGATTTGGGCAAAAGGGTCATGGTGTATATCAACGGTTAGGTCCAGACCTAAATTTAACCTAAACTAACAGTTCATTCAGATCACGGTCCTTTATCCCGACTCTGAATTCTACTACGAATTCTGGTAGTGGAAGCCTCTGTTCTTATACTCTTCAAATTACAAAAAAAAGTGAAAAAGCAATTAGACAAAATGCAGAAGAATGATGTCAAACCTTCATCAAATTATCAATTAACCGTTTCCTAGTTACGTGAGAAAATTATCGTTAATTGAATTGAAGTTTAAAAAAACTTTGCTAAAAACGAATTTACTTTACTAATTTCACTTAGACAGTCATTTTTGTTTTTTAATTAAGCCTTAGAGGCTCGCTTTAAATGATCAAAGAAGTTGAAATTCTACTTTGAAAGTATTTCCGTTGATTGTAGGTGATACCCCTTTTAGTAATAGTTTCTGCTTTTACGGTTAAACGAAATTAAGACGAGTTGCTTTCTAAGAAGATTATAAGAAGTACATACTCACAGTATTTTATAAGAAAATTGTAGGTGAGCTAACATGAAGCAGATTGAAACTTAATTCCATTTTGATTTAAACTATCTAAATTTTATAAATATGTTTTGTTGCTTATTTGTCTAATTATTTAATCAAACGAAACTTACCCAAATAACATTTAACAAAAACTGGCGGAAATTCCCGAATCTGAAATAAAAGGAAAACATATAACTTTACCATCCAGCAGGTGAAAATTGTATAAACAGACAGACAAATATAATAATTTAACTTTTTCATATAGTACTTATTAAAAAAATAATAATTAAAGAGACTCACCCCTTTTACCACAAAAAACTGACAATAGCGGACACGTGTTTCGCCCAATTTGAATGTGGGAATTATCGCGTTGATAATGCCCACATTCAAAGTGGGCGAAACACGTGTCCGCTATTGTCAGTTTTTTGTGGTAAAAGGGGTGAGTCTCTTTAATTATTATTTTTTTAAATTTGCCACAGTCTCCGATAAATATTTTTTTTTTAATACTTATTAGATCAGAATCACCAAAGACATCCCATTCGAGATCGCGGCCTGGCAATGTTCAAGACATGTCGATATGTTAGATCAGTAACAAAGATAATCGAGCCTCAATCTCATTAAAATGAAGCACGAGCTAAAATTTGCTAAAATATCGACCTTCTCCAATTGCATGCTATCCATTTTATCTGTTGAACTGCCACTTGGGTAATACCACATGCGAAAATCTACGAGTTTGGTATGCGGTAGTTTATACTCCCCGTGGAGAACCGCCCTTTTAATTTATAGATCAGCAGAACTGTTTTCAGCTACGTCTAAAGACAGAGTGTACCTACATATATGTATATGTTTACTGCATAAATTACATACCAAATTTAGGTGACCAGATAAACCGAAGCTTAACTACAATATAATTGAAAAATACAGTTCTGATTCGCTATGAATCGTCCTGGACTGCAACTTGATGAAGTACAGGTATTTGTGTTGAATCTTGATTGAAGTAGCGTTTGTAAATCGCTTGAATTAAAGTCTTTTAGCAGGTTTTATATAAATATATATATTTATACTTTTTACAACGAATAATACTGGTAGCAACTACCGGGAAGCCTTGGGGCACGATTGAGTTGTAGCTTGAATATTATTAATTGATTAGACTTGGTGGTTGATATAAGTTAGCTGATATAATATAGCTGATAGATAGATAGTTTGATATGAACTGATTTTAAATATAAATATGGATTCAACAGAAACAACTACTCCGAGGGCTAATACCCCTACCGGCATTGAATTACACTGTTTATTCCGATGGACTCCTAGACGAAAATATAACATATTCAAAAAAGAAGGAATTAAAATCCTTATTCGTCTAAATTTAGAATATACGCGTCCAAAATTAAAATTTAGACGAATAAGGATTTTGCTTGTTATGATCTCTTTTTAGAAAACGGTTATTTATAGATTTTAAAATAAGTTGGTAAGGGATGGAGGTGTGGTTAAATTTGATGAGAGTAATGAATGATGGGTGTTACAAGTGAGGAAGGTAGGATTTGAAACTTGTTGTAGCGTATTGGTGTATGGTTATAAATGTGACAGAAATTTGATACAAATTGACGGACGTTAGGATTAGGGGGTTGATAGTTCAGCTAGAAAAATTATTGAAATTTATAGGCGATTTATGTTAGTGCAATTAGGAAAGGATTCGAGACTAAATTGACAAAGGATAGGAACTGGTAATAAATGAACAAAGGAGCTAAAAGTCAGAATGTAGAGTCAGCGTGAAAACGTTACGCATCTTGCAATCATAATAAAGCAGTTGGTGGTCTAAGGGACGCAACAAATACCCTTAATGTTACGAATTTTCCGTGATCACGACATAAAACAATTACAATACTCTGATTACAGAAAAGCAAGTATAATCATTAGGGTAAATCGAAGACACATGAACCATCTTTTGTAAAATCTTGACATTTTACACTGGTATAAACTTAAAGAAAGAAAGTGCACTAGATAAAGTATACTATTATAGAGCAAAAATAAAAATATCTAAAACAAAGAAGGCATTAAAACCCTTTTTCATCTAAATGTTAAGTATTTTAGATCCCACACTTTGAACACGTCCTACCAAGTAGGCACTGCGAACCAAAAACTAAATCCCACAACCGGTTTCGACCTATTGGAACCCCTCAGGTGTTTCTGTTGATTCCATATTTATATTTATCATATAGCCTGTAAAGGTCTTTTTTACAGCGCCCACCTAATGAGATCTAATATGTCGAAATCGGTTGTGGGATTTGGATTTGGGTTCATAGTGCTTGCTTGGTGGGGCGTTCCAAATGTGGGATCTTTGATCCTTAATATTTAGACGAGGAAGGGATTTTAATATCTTCTTTTTTGGATATGTTATCTTCGTCTAAGAATCTTTCGGAATTAACAGCGTAATTCAATGTCGGTAGAGGTATTAGCCCTCGGAGTAGTTGTTTCTTTTGATTATTTGCTATAGTACTAAATGCTGTCCCCATATCTTTATTCTCTATTATACAAACCAATAAACGTTTAAAATAAGTCACACGTGCAATGATATAAAAAAAATTTGATTAGAATTTTTAATGTAAATGGTAAATAATTTCTGACTTGATTTACTTCTAAGGCATGACAAAGTACGTCTTGCTATTTCAACTTGCTTGCACTCTGCAGATAGTGAAGATTTATTAGACAACCGTGTTCAGGTAGTAATGCAGTGTTGGCAAACTGTTTTTAATTAACTAGAGCGCCAGACGTAATTTTACGTTCATTTCCGACGTCTGATGTCTGAGGTGGCTGTGAATGCAGTGGACGCACCATACTGCCATGACGAGTTTTGCCAACCATTGGACGCGAAACGAAGTGAAAATCCACCCAACCAATTTCGGTTAGGAAACTGGTTTAAAGTCCATTATACTTTCGCCGTTAAACTGGAAAACAATTTTTTCTAGAAGTTTACAACATTACACGAACATAAGCGTTTTTAACAAGATTAGTCTACATGTTACAACAATTCTAATTTCCCTAAAGATAAAAGATAAAACTTTTGGATTGTTTGGAACAAAACCTTCCAAAAATAATCACATACGTACATTAAATTGATCGTTTTAGAACAAGTATCTTGTACAAATGTACGAACTACATATCTGGCTCGAAGGACCAATAAGAAATGTACAAATGTTACACATTGCACGCCAAAAATTTTTTAAACAATTATTTAGTTTTGGACCGCAATAACCGTTAAGGAATAAAATTCATTGTTTTGGTTTTAAAATATTTAATTAAATTCCTATCCTAACAATAACTAATTTTAACGTTTTAGTAAATAATGAATTGTTTTAAAAGAAATGATGATGATACAAAATTTCTTCGAATGAAGAGTTTACAAATGAAAAGATCGAGTTAGACTGATTTTACTGATTTTGACTAATCTAAACTGCGACTTGTTGTGTACTGTTGAATGTTTGAATGTCTACTTGAATACTTGAATACTGAATAATGTTACTAGATGTTTAAATTGTTATCATTCAAAATGTACAGCAAAACAAGTAAATACAAATCGTAGCAGTGGTGAATAACTCGAACTACTAAGCATAAAAGATAATATACAGGGATTACATTAGATTCCAATACAATACATCAATTATATGCAATACAGAACGAATTCATAATTTCAGAATACCATTGTTAATTTTATCCTAACTACGTAAATTATTCATTAGTAAATTTTTAAGATTGGTATTATTGGTTTCTATTGGACGAATAGCTGCAGTTATTGATTTATTTTTGAATTTATTGCTATTGTTATGTAGTTGCAATACTGTGGTTGTTGGCTACTTGGTGAAACATTATTAAACTAATAATTGGAAAAAAGACAATCAGTTTTCACAAATTTATTACGAACTTGACGACAGTCGTTTCGGCTCTTATGCCATCATCAAAAGAGTACCAAAACACACTAAATTATACATACTAGTTGTTATATTTAAATAACATGGAAGATTTTAAGAGTGGGGATACACAGAAGTCTGTTTGATCATTTGTTACAAATTTGTTTTTTATGGTTTTATTGATTTCATACATTTCCAGCAGGTTTGATAGTCTACCTTTGTTACTATTGAGGAGCAATTTTACATTATCCGGATCTATAGAATGGTTATTTAAAATACAATGTACAGGGTTGTGACATAGACTTTTTAAGCTCAGATATTCTGCATTCCAAGGCTCCACCAGTCTGGTAGGTCTTTCATCCAAGTTTGTCTGTGGTTTCCTAGCTTATCTAGCCACATTGTGTCTTAATTTCGTCCGTCTCATCTTTTTCATTAAACGACTACCACTTATCCATTTTTTATGATTTCTTAAAAAGACTGAAAAGGGACTTTCGCCCTTCCTGACACTTTGCACTTTACAGTAGGTTGGTGGGACAGTCCGCTCAATAGCATCAGTTGATACGAATGAAACACAACATTTTTTAAACAGATGAAATTTCAGGGCACGCTGACGATGATCCGTCCAAACAAAACCGATTTTATCCAGTCTAAATTGACTTATGGTGCACGGTAGTGGCAGCGATAACAAACCAAGTTTCAGTTATATTAGAGTAGCGTGGAAGGGTGATCGTCAAATATTTACTTGCGGATTAGGTGACATCGCACGTATTCCTTTGAGTTGCCATCGGCTACTAAATTAAGCACAGTTCACCCAGCGTGAACTGACTGTTTAATTGGCTGTCGTCTTTCATGGCACAACAAAAGAAAGACTGAAACTCCGGAGGGTTTCGTAGTGCCACTTTGTGTAAACTGTCTTCAGCAGATTGGAGAGTTGGAGAGTTACAATACACGTACTCGCATGTAGACGAAGAATACTGAAACGACCTTTGCAAACCAATCAAACTGTCATGCAACCAGTCGAAAACTATTATTAGAAAATGGTAAAAAGATAATGTAATTACATTAATGCGATATTAATTATTGAATTGATTTGTATCCACTACAGATTACCTCATATTAATGAGGAAAAATTTGTTACTGCTGTCACGCCCTCGTCGGGACTCGAATCCGGGATCTTTGGCTTTATGCGCCAATGCTTTTTCCACTAAGCTACGAGAGGTGACAGAACGTTGGAGTCAATGTATATTATTGTTATAGTTATTCGAATCTACTCTTACTTGATGGAAATTCATGTTGAACATAAATACACAAACACTATTGTTAATTTCCACAGTTTTTTATTGCTTTGCGGCTTCGTCAGAAGATACAAAGTTACTTGGACTATGGAAATTAACAATAGTGTTTGTGTATTTATGTTCAACATGAATTTCCATCAAGTAAGAGTTGATTCGATTAACTATAACAATAATATACATTGACTCCAACGTTTTGTGATTTAGTAATTACGTTCGTTGCTGTCACCTCTCGTAGCTTAGTGGGAAAAGCATTGGCGTGTAAAGCAAAAGATCCCGGGTTTGAGTCCCGGCGAGGGCGTAACAGTAGTAACAAATTCTTCCCTCATTGTATGAGATAATCTGTAGTGTGTACAAATTAATTCATTAATTAATATTTCATTAATGTATTGAAAATTTACCCCTACTAAAAATTCTTCAAATATCTCATTAATAATGTAAATCTAGTTCATAATCAAATACTAACAATTCACCCTTACTACCGGTACACCATCTCCCAATTCATAGACTTAAGAGCACTATATATACATGTTAACGTATTTGTAGAGTTCACTAGAAGAATCTCTATCTTTTGATAATGGTCTAACAGCCGAAACGATCGTTAAAGTGGCTTAATAAAAAAATGTAAAATTTAAACTTTCTAAAGTGACCGTTTGATGCAACATTATTTAATAATAGCAATAAAACAAACAAAGTTTCAACAATAATTTATTGATCTCGACAATATTATTTCGACCCTTTGAAAATGACCACATAGTGGTTGTTCGGATTTATGTTTTCATTTTTGTTTGTAATTTATTGGCCTTGTCGGTCATGCATTTTTTACGTCTCAAAATTTTGTTGTATTGTCATGTGTATTTGCTATCCGTTTCTTTCTTTGGCTATTTATGGTTTTATAATAGTATGTATCGTATTTTTTCCCTTTTTAGTATTGCCGTCTCCCATTGTATTATTTTTTCTTTGTGTTCAAATGTGCATGTAGAGTTTAAGTTAGTTTATACATTTATTGGGGGTAATTTGTTGACCCATCGGTCCATTTCGAGGACGTAGATGTTGCACCGACACATAGATTACAATGTTGCATTTTTTGTATTTACGGTTTTTCATCCTTTTTGTTTGTTTTGTTGTTTCAAGTGTCGGTGCATCGGAACCACCCCTCCTCTAGGGGCGGTTCTTAAATTCATATATAATATAGTTAACTTAAGACAGTTGTTACAGTAAGATCAGTTCAATCAATTCATTCATTCAAAAATTAGACGTTTAGGAGAGATCATCTTTAGTACACATAACATATAGCAACATTTACAGAAAGATCTCTATAAACGTATAGTAGCAATAACATATAGTTCAATCAATCAATCATAATAATTTAATCTTCGTAAATAAGTAGCAGTCACGACGTTCATGTAAGATTAGTGTATATAGTTTGTAAATAGTTGGGTGTAATAAACAATTAAAACACGAAGTCCGTTTGTTGCACCGATTCCCCCATAGGAATCAAAAGAAGTGGCACATCTGTGCACCGGTGAAATAATTCATTTCATCCACCTAATTAAACAGTGGTCGAAACAATATTGTCGAGATCAATAAATTATTGTTGAAACTTTGTTCGTTTTATTGCTATTATTGAATGTGAAATTATTCCAGACTGTTTTTGTACTCATGTTACTAAATATATTTAAAATGTTTCACATAGAATGTGCCGCGAACACCATTAATTACACTAATTAATTACGTTTTGTGGTAAGTCATTTATGACCGAGCGATCTATGAAAAAGCTTCGACCAAGACGATCACGTTGTTACTCTTGATCATGACTACCGTAGTTGCAGGCGAAACGTCGGGAAATAATTTCCAAAGACAACGCCCAGAAAATCCAAAATCATTTTTACGTAATGCATTAATCACATTATTTTTAGATAAATACTTACACGCAATAAACGTTGTTTAGAATTTTTGATGGGACAAATAACAGATAACTATTTTCTTGGCTTCATTGGATTTCGCACTCGATGATAAAAAAGACGTGTTTGTTATGAGACTTCTTAATCATAAGCAATATCTATATATATATTATTTCATATAATTGGTGTTGTAATTGATTACGCTTTTTATGTGGAAATTGTTATAAATTCTTATTATTTAATATCAAACTTTAACACTGTAGATATAAATAATACAAATTGTTTCGGTAAAAATATTTCGGATTTTTAAGAATACATCAAAGTTAAATAAATACAGACAGCGTTGTGAACGCCATTTGTAGTTATTTGTTACTTATTTATTAAAGAAGGTCCTTTTCTAATAAGGTAGCAGGTAGGCTGGTTGGTGTTATAAGCGTGATTCTGAGAACCGATGACGCGATACACGTCTGGCAATTTCAACATCAAAATTGTTTAACACAGTAAAATCGTTCTTTAACCACTTACTAATTAATGTAAATGAAATAACTGGTTTTTAGTAATTCAACTACGATATAAACGCCTTCGATTCAATCTCAGTCACAAATTATGAAGACGTATCAGGTTCACATTCATACAAACAAAATATATTAATAGTTTCGACCTTTGCTTGATCAAAAGGAATAAAAACACCAAACAAGTAGATTTTCACAAATTTTATTAAATCATGTAATATGTATCGCCAAACATTAGCTTCATCAGTTTCAACAGTTGACTAATGGGGGGTGGAAATACATTTAAAATAAATTTAGTAGGAGGAGAATAATTAAAGTTCAAGTAAAATTTCCATTAAATTTTAGAAATAAATAAATATAAAAACTCAATTTAATACTGAACGACCAAACAGATGGTAATAGTTCCCCCCTACTAAATTTATTTTAAATGTATTTCCACCCTTAGTACATTAAGTTTAGTAGTAAATACTCGTATGTCTGATGAAGCCAATCGATGTTTAGCGAAACATGTTACATGATTTAATAAAATTTTTGAAAATCTACTTATTTGGTGTTTTTATTCCTTAAACAAAATATATTGTTTTTAATTGAATTATCATTACAAAAGAGTTTGCAAGTCTTTCCTGTGTTCTATACATAATACATATACATACAATATTACGACATTGAATGTATAATCACATGGTACAAAATGAATGAAAATCCTTTTAATTTTGCCTAGTGCTCGATGTCAGCACATCAAAAAAAGTTCATGTCTCATACAAAGACGCGTATCGCGTATCGTGTCAATGACTTTTATAGATCTCTCACAGTTAGATAATTCCTTTCAACCGTAGTCCACATTGTGACTTAAATTATTACGTATCGACATAAGCTTCAGATATTGCAGTTGATTGGTTTCGGAAGTGGACGAATAGCTTTATATTTATTCTCGCATAAAAAAAATGTAACTGTTGTATTTTATTTCAATTATAAAGCAAGGAAAATATCTAGTATATAGTTCAGACGTGCTTGCTGATATTTGTATTTGGTGGAAATTCATCGTTATTTAGGACAAAGAACGAACACAATTTTTTTTAACATTTACCTACTGTTTCACCTTTGATCTAATCCTTAAACTTGTGGTATTCATCCTAATCGATACATATTCTACATTTAATTTTTGTTCGGCTTTACTTTGACATAATTTTTGACATTCTTTCATACACCTATATCTACTTTGAATTACGAGGCATGTTTTTTATGTAAGTACCGTTTTGAAATTAATACAAAACGTTCAAAGATATCTTAATATTTTTTTTACATCAAAGCCTGTATCTTAATCTACTTTTCTACATAATTTCCTTCAATATTGAGGCACAGCTTTTGAATACCCTTCTCATAGAACTCTGCCGCCTGACTTGTTAACTGTTAACCATTACATCATAACTGTTTTAACTTCGTCATCGTCTTCAAGACGCTGACCGCCCAGATGTTACTTCAAGTGCAGTAACAAATGGTAGTCACTGGGCGCCAGATCAGAGCTGTACGGAGGATGATCTAGAGTTTTCCATTGAAAAGATGTGATGAGATCTTTGGTCCGATTAGTCACATATGGACGGGCATCGTCATGCTGACCGCATCGCTGCGGCGGCAGAATTTTAAAACGGTATTTACTTAAAAAAACATGGCTCGTATATTATATAAAACAGTGAAAATCTTACCGAAATATATTTTCATTAGTCCTCGGGGTTAATAGCAAATTTGGTAGAACATTGTTACATGGATTCATTAATTATATTATCGAATCACTGAACCGGCTACTAAACTTATTGGGTTGTTTACTGTTTGGGAATCCTGAAGAAAATTAAGCAACTCATTTTACAAAGGATATATTTTTTACGGAGCAGTAATTGACGAGCGAAGTTCATCACTAGAAATAACCATTCACGGTCATCAACAGAAACATGGAAGCTTTATTGAGTTACATTAATTAAATTTCGATTAAACAGGTTTAATTTTCATTATGTATATAATTCGAATAGAATCTATCGAAATTTAACAGGCCTTTAGCAAATAAAACAATAATACGCAAATGTGTAGCGGAAGCAGTTTCAAATAAAGAAAAAAAATTAGCTCTTTAAAAGCAAGCTGATAAAATATCATCTACATCTACTAAGTGATGTATTACATATGTTAGACAAGAGCCTTACTACGGTAACTATTCGTCCAATTAAATCGACGGTACTGCCATGACTAGATATTATATCAATTCGATTTTAAAACAGTTCCTTTGATTTGGTTAGTGATTTATCGAGACTGGCTGTAACGTGCTGATAAGATCGAAATCGTGATCTAGGTCTGGCAGTTTCGATAAAATGCTGACGAACAAATTAATGATCTTAAAAACATATTTGTTGGGTGCCATTAGTGCAAAGATCCACAAACATTCTTATAAGTAGGCATGTCCCTATACATTTTAACTTTGTCTTAATCATTAAATTTAAAGAAAGAAACACAAGAATGTTTTCAAAGATATTTTATTGTTTCTTTATTTTAATGATATACATAACTAGATGACTTTCATTTGTAATCAACTGGATGGATGCCGAATTCAATTAGTAATGTGCAGTCGTATAGGAGAAACGATTGGAAATAGTTTTTTTTGCTTTTGTTTAATCGGTGAAAAGAAAGGACTAAACTTTTTCCAATAAATTTTATCCAAGCAAAAAGTACGAAATCTGATCCAGTAATTCAGAACTTTGTTAAAGTTTGGACGAACTTTAACGAGTTTACATTAAGTTTCTCAAAACAACTACAACTCGCGATTATCTGCGTTTTATAGATTGATCAGGTAAATCATTTTCAATTCGAGTTTGTCAACTTGTACTTTTCAATTATTTAAAATTAACAGTTTATACTAGAAGGATGAAAATGACAATCTTCATAAGAATTATAACTGACACATAGATTGATAAACACAAACTATCCAAAGTATACACTTGATGAAACATATCTCACTAAATTTAAAAATAAAGAAGAAAGTTTCCTAGCTGCTGCAAAACTCTTGAGAATGACCGTATAAGGTCGAAACAATATTTTTGAGAATTACAATAAATGTGTTGGAACATTCTAAGTTGTTTATTTTCAAGACTGTAAAACATTTACGTGGATACAAATTCATAGTATCATAGCTGTGTAAAAACAAGAAAATACACAAAATGTTTCAACGATTTTATTAGTCAAAGGTCGACAATTGTTTCTACCAGTCGGTCTTTATCAAGAATATTGTAGTTACTACCTGAAGGAACAATAATTCAAACCTTAAATAGATAACAAATAAGTACAAAGTTACAGATGTATATAAGCCTAAATAGGGGGGGAAAACCATCATAACTTGGTTAAAAGAAGTGGACTATTGTTCGATAATACTTCAGTTTGATTACTGACTATATTATCATTCTTTGCAATTGCTAATTTGATTTCTAAAATTTCTAGAAAGGTAAGTTTTCTACTTTTTTCAACTTTGTGAATTAATTGAATATTACTGATATCTAAAATATGATTGTTTTCTATGCAGTGTTCTGTAGAACCTGTAGTACCATTTTTATTTTTTATGGTTAATTCAAACAGCATCACATTTGTTGTAATTTAATTTATAAATGCGATATTTTTGAAGTTTACTTAATTTTTGTTTGTTATTGACTATAAGATTACTTAATTTTATTTTATTTACTTCTATAACATTAAAATCTAAATTCTTTAATCTATTTGAAATTTTATGAGGTGTTTTTAATATAATTTAAGGCACAAAAACGATTAACCGCAGTATTGTGTCATTAGCGATGTTTAGAGGGAAATGTATAAGTCACCCTTAGTTTGTAAAATGAACTACACTCAAATGAAAACATTTTTTATGGACAAGTTGTTTAATTTTAGTAAGAATTTTTGATTGATTTAGGTAACACATTTTCACATATTATGTAAAATAAGACAAACGATACAAATATAGGTATAAGTATATATGTTTCTATTTCATTTTATCTTTCAAGGCTTTTCCCATCATTGAGGGCGAATCAACTACTGTTACGCCGACTGCTTCTAAAGCCTTTATCTTTCCAGCCGCCTTTCCTTTCCCTCCGGAAATAATGGCACCTGCGTGACCCATACGACGTCCTGGTGGTGCCGATTTTCCCGCTATGAAACTGACAACTGGTTTGGCCTTCGACCCGCTATTATGCTGTTTCAAAAAGTCTGCGGCATTTTCTTCTGCTTCCCCTCCTATTTCTCCGATCATAATTATGCCCTTGGTATTGGAATCTTTCAGGAAAATATCCAGACAATCAATGAAATTCGTCCCGTTAAAAGGGTCACCGCCAATTCCGCAGACAAGAGTTTGCCCTAAACCAACTTTTGTGGTTTGATCTACAGCTTCGTATGTCAACGTTCCTGAACGTGAGACTATACCAATGGAACCCTTTTTGTGAATAAACGTTGGTTGAATTCCCATTCTGCACTTTTCTGATGCAATCAAACCTGAATATGACAAAGGTTCATTTCAAGTGTCTATTATTTTTGTCATCTTGTTAAAAAAAATTAAAAAAGCTAGTGGTGAAACATAACATGTAGTAACCAGGATCACACTTCCCTAAATTATTACCTACTACTCATAAATCAGGAACTGTTTAGTTATCTTAGACGCGAATGAACGATAAAAATTCTAGATGAAGAGGTCGGAGATTTACCAGAGCTCAGCGTCGCGTTCTTGGTGGTAGAGGGTCGTATGGTTATTCTTGGGGTTGTCAGTGTAGTGAAGTATCGCGTTTGTTTGTTCTTTATTTTTTTATTGCTATTTTTGTGTGTTTTTCAAGTTGCATTCACAGGTAATAAACTATTGTATTTACATGTATTTTTCAACGAGGTTCTAATATTTATTATGTTGTTATTCACTGTCATAAAAATTACACAAATGTTGTCGATTTTCATTGTTCGTTCAATCCATTTTATAATGACGCAATAATTTGTATCTTGCATATTTTGTGATGTTTTGTTTAATTTGAACTTTTATTTTGTTAATTTGACCAAAACGGTGATGTGTAATAATGATTTTTTGATTTTTATTTGTTTCCAATTTTTATGATTTTGCTCTTTGTTGATCTACCAGGTGCGTTCAGAATGTTTCGAGCTTTGTTGAATTTACTAACATTTTCTCCCTTGTAGAGTATTAATCTGGGAGTATTCACAAATGTGTGTGTATTTTATTTTGATATTTATTTGTTGCATTTGATTTTGATATTTATTTTTGCATTTATTTCAACGTTTATGTGTGGCATATTATTTTAATATTTATTCGTCGCATTTATTTACATATTTATTTGTGTGTTTATTTTGGTATTTATTTATTGCATTGTGCTCTAAAATCTCAACTTATAGCTGGATTGTCTCCCGTATGGGTTTGATTTTTGTTATGTCGACCATCTCTCAAATTAAAAATATTTAGTTTTTTCTTTTTTAACAAGATTTTGATTATGGTAATGAATTGTTTGAATATATTTGTCTTATCTTTGCCACTCTCGTTTTATTTTATTTATGTCTCAAATGTGAGTTTATTAAATTTATGTAAAAATGTGTACATAATAAGACGAACAGATCAAGGATGTGTTAAAAATACAATACGAAAAATTTGAAATTTGCTCTAGCATTCGGTTTAAATCTTCCATTCTCTTAATTAATAACATAACAACAAAAAAATATTGATTCCAAAAATTAAGTCGTTATATCGTAATTGGACATCCGGCCGGTAATTCAATGAAGTACTATTATCCCATGAGACACGATATATATAATAAATTATACCAAAAATATCGCAACATTGAAGAGCAAAATTATTGAATTAGCTATTTAAATTTTTTCAGGGATTAAAATTGTAAAAAGGAAATTAACCTGGACAATTTGGTCCTATCAATCGTGATTTATTTTGACGTAACAATCTGTGCTTGACTTTCACCATGTCATGTTGGGGAATTCCTTCCGTAATACAAACAATCATGCCTATTTCAGCATCCATTGCGTCATGAATTGCTGCGGCAGCCGCTGGAGGTGGAACAAAAATGACAGTAGCATCGCAATTTGTAGATTTCTTAGCATCTTTGCAGTCCTAAAAATGTTGTGAGTCTAGACCGTTAATTTACCAACTTCGATATTGTGTAAGAAAAGAAGCATCTAATAAGCAAGATGAGGTACCTCTAGATACACGGGTTAATTGAAAATGGCTAAGTCTGCAAGAGGAGATTGCGGGTAAACTTTCGTTTAGCCGAAATGAGTTACAAACTAAAAAAAAATGAAATTTTGTGTTCTAATAGCCTTTGCGAACAGTGATCATAAAAATTTTCCTGCGGAAATTCGTCATTCCGAACTTTAGAATAACCGAAATCAGTTACAAAATTTTTGTTGTTTAATTTGAATTTTAAACGTTCCTCTGAACAAAAAAATACGAAAATTATCGTTTTACGAGCAAATTTTGTCGACTTCAGAATAACCGAAGTCAAAAAATTTAACTAACTTAACCTAACCTAACCGAATCCACTATTTTACTTATTATCTCTAAAATCCCCAACGGATCTACGTTTTTTTTTTTGCAAAACCGTCTCCACAAATATTCACACAGTTTGTCGGAAAATTCCTCTTTTGGAACATGCTGACCTCTTAAATTTTTTTGGCAGCATTCCATTGAGATTCAATTCTCTGCGTATGGGTACCATCATCAGCAACAAACTCAACGCTGTGGTTAACAGTTTGATGAACGTAACCATTCGCAGAAGGTTCACTGTACCCTTTCCATAAGTCCGTATGTATTATGGATCCCGGCTCAACATAAACTTCAATTATATCAATTAAAGGGGTTGAATCCCTCTTATTATTCGGAAATAAAATCAACCTTAAATATTCGGAATTTTCCGCAATCATACCCAATACCCAATGAACTTCAAAAATTTATATTATTTGTCTAGAAAATGAAAATTATGTATCTCCGCAGCAAAACGTTTATATTTCTGTATTTAGAGAAGTCCTTAAGAACAATAAATACAATGTCTTTTATATAAGTCATTACGGCTAAACAAAAATTGAGCCGAGATTATTATATGACAAATGTACACTATAATGATTTATAAAATAAATAATAAAACAGAAAGGGGGTAAAAATTAGACTCTTTTTCTTGTGACAACTCAATTGATAAATGTCTTTGTGCACTGTTGTAGGAAGATTGGTTGTATTGTTTAGTTATAGAGGGTTAGTCGGTGTATATAAGTAATATATATTTGGATTTACATTTACAAATGAGTTAAAAAAATTATAGAATATTTTGTACCTTAAACACTGGTAAATTTAAATGCTTCTGGCCAGCCTTTTTTGGATTAATACCGCCGATTACTTTAGACCCATATTCGATTGATTTTTGAGCATGAAAAGTGGCTTGTTTTCCAGTAAATCCCTGAACTAAAACTTTCGTGTTCTCGTTAATCCAAAGGTTTTTCCGGGTCGAATCGTAAAACCTCAGTGCCGATTTGAAAAACGGTTTAACAAAAATTTTCTGGGCATTTTTAACCGTAAGTGAAGAAATATTCATCTTGATTACAAATACAATAGGTATAAACAAACAGTTATTATTTTCTAGCCAGTGTATTTATTATTCCAATAAGAAAACTCAAATAAAATTGACATAAATCGGTGACTTCGCTTGTCTTCTACGGTCACTTGTACTTAGTGACAAATAATTTTATAATTTTGCTATGCTATGTATGCTTAATTACACTTTATCAAAAAGTAGTAATTTGATTGAATTAAATACACACACACACATAGGTTTCAACTATTTAATTTATTAAAATACTCGAGTACGTTTCGCCGTCTTAGGGCATCATCAGGAGTACAGTTAGATAAGTAGTAATTTATTATTTATTAGTTGCTGGTAACTTGTGTTCCTCATAAGAGTATTACATACACTCACTCTAGAGGAGTTACAGTGTTGCTATCATGTTTCAAAATTTTCATTTTATGTCTGTCTTCGTTATAGCTTCAGAATAACGGACGCAGAACAAGTCCGCCACCCACCTTATTCCAAACCAAGCCAAGAACTTATCTTAAATCTAACATCTTGGCGGATATGTTTGCACATTTTTTATTCGTATTCAAAACCCCGAGTTGGAACCACTCGTTTTCACCTTTTTCCATTTCATCAGCATACATTTTTAACTCTCCTTCACCAGGATAGTGGATAGTGGATAGTAGCCCAATGAACGGATCACAACTCCCATAGCTTTGAGGTTATTTTACCATCACAATATTTATCTGTTATATTAAATCCGAATAATTTAAAGATTTTTTTTGATTAAATTTTCAGTAAATTGGTTTTTTCCAAAATTTAAATTATGACAGATCAATTTGACATATCAATATTGATCTAAACACTATAAATTTTGTAGAACGGTTTAATTGAAGCATAAATGGATTATGTTTTTAAGAAATGTAACGGCGGATTTATTTGAATTTCCGGTTTTTAGGTAATATGCCGTTAAAATATTAAAGTCAGATTTGAATTTTGCGGGAGATTAAAAAAGTTCTGAACAAAATATAAATGAAAACAAAGCGTATTCTGTATAAATGTAGGTTTATGAGAAAACTCAAAACTGTCTACAGTGACAGCAAAATCCACAATAAATAGCCGAAATGGAGCTCTCCTTTACGAACAAAATGATACTTCGATAGTGCGTTTGACAATGCCATTAGTTCTATGTTCAACTTAATTGCTTTTCTCGTTGCTTGTTGTACAGTTTCATTCGACTATTAATTTGTTCTTTTGGCATTTTATTCGACATAGTGTTACATGAATAATGAAAAACAACGAATAACGAATGTCGATCCTATAACGAAGCTCTATCATCCCGACTAGAAAAATTTGTTTGATTATGATCAGGATGAAGTAAAGTTTGTAAGGCAGATAAAAAAACTTCAACATTTGGGTGTTTAATTCCCACCAGTTACTAGTGCTGGTGGGCAAGTAGTCCCTCCGATCTACACTGTAATGCAAAGCCGGAGGGTAGGGTGCAAGACCCTTTTCAGACTCCTTTCAGGAATCGTGGGAATGCGTGAGTGGTGTGACGGACGAAATGAAGACAGAAGAGAAGTGAAGGATTATCTGTGGAATATTACTGTCCCAGCATTTGTCTAAATGATCTAAGGAAACTATAGACAATTTGGACTAGAGCAGCAGAACCCGGGTTCGAACCTGTGACCTCCCGAATGCTAAGCAATGATCTAAGGCAGATGAATACTGAGGAACTAGTTAGGAATGCCTGATTTTGAACTGATAATGTTTTCCTGGCCAGGATATTCTGATTTAGAACTGATTATGTTTTCGTGGCCAGGACATCCTAATTTGAAACTAGTAAAGTTTTTCTGAAAAATACCTAGCGTTATAAAAATTTAAAAAAAAAAGATAATGCGTTTAAATAAGATGGCACTTTTATTTATTATATTACATAACGAAATGAAATTTATATCTAATACATAACCTAATAACATATTATTTAAGGTTTTTTCTTAATCGAAGGACTCTGGCCGTCCCAATACTTGTATTGTAAAGGATATGTCGCATATGTAGATCATAATGCCTTTAAAATAATTTTGTCCTCAAAAGGATCCTCTAGATTGTTATTTAGTTACAAAATAATTTTTGCTCCATTATTTTGCTGATAAGTTGTTTCTAGACTAATTTAGTGTTGTAGAATTCAAAAATGACAAAAAATAGGTCGTTTATGTCCGAAGCGAGTATTTGACTTTTTAATTTTTATTATAGTTATCCATTTTACAGAGACTAGGAAAAATATTCATAAAATCTAACTGTCTGGAGTAATTTTTCACTGGATATCAATCCACAACTCCTAGAATATGGAATAAAAATGCTTGGCCGGATCTTAAAATTCGCCATTCACAAAATGGGTTTTCCATTTTTTGAGCCTTTTCCAATTATTTTCTGAATGCTACTACTACCCTACTAATTCTAGTTTTCTATTAACAACAAATTAATTTTAATGTATAGCTTTCAGAATCTTCCTCAGCTACTAAAATAAAATGTATATGCATTATGCATATCATTACAGGATTATGTTTGTAAAAAATTCCGTAAAATTGCAATCTGTTGAAAGTTTTTGTTTAACTTTGTTTTTGGTAAATTGTAAATAAAATTAATAATAGTTTTCCTTAGTTTAGATCCTAAACTTAAAGAAATGAATATCCTATCCATTTTAAATTACATTTTACTGAAACGTGTAAGATAAAATAAAAGTTCTGACAGCAGAAAAATTATGGATTTGATGTCCAACAAAAAGAGAAACGGTTATTTATAGGATACTTCCAGCCCTTAGATTTATCCAATAAAAAAGTTAATGCCAGATTTGCATTCTACATGAAATTGTAAATTAAAAAAACTTTCCAGGTAAAACACGAAAGAAAACAATTGAAATTAACATTCTAAGAACTACCTACCCACTCATTATCAGTAAATACATGCATATAATTAGATGAGTATCGAGTGACTTGTAGTGTGAATAATATAAAAAATATATTCAAACTCCTTATAACACTACAAACAATGTGTATTGGTTCAACCAAATGCATACATTTCGACTACAAAGTAGTAATTTTAAATGGTAATAGTAAACTAAGATTAAGAAAAAATTAATACCTAAATTTATTCTAAAAAACTACTTGTAACTTATTGAAGACTATTGAACAGGGGGTTGTTGGTGAACGGCAGGTCAAAATTCATCAAGGAATCTCTGAATTTATGAATGTAAATACACTCGTAAACTTTTAGGTCGATGTAATTGTGACAAGACTTTAATAGTTCAATATTGTGGTTTATACTATGACCCCTGTTTAAGGCGTGGTATACAACTGCTGATATTTCGAAAACGCACCAACAACCCCCTGTTCAATAGTCAAATCTTAGTTTACTATTACACTTCGTAGTCGAAATGTATACATTTGGTTGCTCCAATAAACATTGTTTGTAGTGTTATAACGCGTTTGAATCTTTTTTTTTAAATACATGCATACATGTTTGATTAATATTTTCATAAAATATCATAGATTTCACAGATTACATAAAAATTCCTCTCTAATGCTAGCATATACGTGAGTTTAACGGAGAAAAAACATTGGTAAGAATATAACAATTTGAAAAACAAACAAAGATGCCACACGAAATGATTTATCAGAGTACAGCCTTTGTTGTTTGGTTAGTGTTAGAGAAAAAGTCCGAAAAATATGAATTTATTGTGAAATAACCGCCCTAACTACAAACTTCTTTCGTTCGTAAGATGATTGGATACGTTAATCTTAACAAATGGTCCAAAAACATCAGAAAAGGGCAATTTTTATACCCTGCTATTTACACAAACACATATGATGGCCCAACCTATAAGCCTATAAGCCTATTTGTAGTTTGAAATACAGATTTGCGTGTTATAAGAAATCTTCGAAAAATTGCGTAAACAAAATATTATTTATACAGATTTAAATATATATCTTTACAAAACTAATTCAAATATATTTAGCAACAACAAAAACTCTATATATTTTAGCATAAGACGATTTCATAAAAAAATACAAAAATAATCCATAGCGTTTTCATTACTGAAATAAAATACCAAAGTTAGCCTTTTTGATGATTTTCTAAAAAATGGTACATTTTTATATAATAACAAGTTTTTAGTTAGGTAGGTATATTGAAAATATAAGGCGGAGGTGCTAGGCGTTATATTCATATTTATTGGAATACGGAAATCATGTAGTTGATAGAATCATCAAAATTGATGTAGTATTTTAGGATAGAATGTCAAAATATGTCATCAACAGATAAATGAAGCAGAATTTAATTTAAATACAATCCTATGGGTTTCTATAGGTAATAGTGAAAAATAAATAATAAATAATAATTTTTAATTAACAACCAACATTTAATCAATCTTCAGTATTTTAAGTCGTTAGAGCTGTTTCGGTAATACCATCTTCATTATACCTAAAACTTTTGTTAATTTAAATTTTCACATGAAACTTTATTAATAAACGGCACAATTGATCAATTAATTATTTTAGTATAAACAATAATCAATATTAATATCTAATGAATAGGTACGGGGGTGAATAAAATAATGTTGATTTTATTGACTTTTTGCCAATTTTTCCCTGTGTTGTATCGCAATGATAATATATTTTCAATATTTATAACAGGTATTGGAAAGGAAATTTTATTTAAATCCCAATTAACACTTTTATCACAATTTTATTTTGTAATTACGGATATTGCATTTGAAGGGGTGTCTTCTTTTTAATGGTTTCAGTCAACGGTCATGTATATCGAGTTTTTTGCATGTCAACAATCCAGCTACACATGACAAACATTTAAAAACATGCTGGCAATGGTTATTTATTGGAAAACTAAACGGGTACGTTAAATGCTTGAATGAAATTCCTGCGATAAGTACAATCGTAAATGTAGGTAAGTGCAAATGTGAATATACCATACATACTCTGAATAATGAAGCTGCTCGTTTGAAAGTTGTAATTTTCACCTGTTTCCGATCAGACTTTTCAGTAGTTTCGATAAAACCGTTTCGGCATGACTTTGATGTCACCAGTAATAGCCGATCGCTCACTTTTGTTTTTGACACACAAAATATCGCTTTGGTTAAACATCCAAAGGTTCAACAAGTTGTTCATCTATTTGTACTGCCAAAATTTTATTAAATGGAGCCAATCATTTAGAAAAATTTTAAACAAAAAAAGCACACTTCATTATTTATAATAATTGTCAATTTCGATTTCATTAATGAATTTGAATAAATTAATCAATCTAGTATTTTATTATTATCTGTCTTAATTATTATTAGGAACATTAGGTAGATTATAAGAAACAGTTCGTTGTGCCTACCTGGTAGGACGCATTCCAAAGGTTAGACCTTTGATCTTAATATTTAGACGATTAAGGATTTTAATTCCTTCGTTTTTTAATACATTATATCTTCGTCTAAGAATCCATCGGAATCAACAGTGTAATTCAATGCCGGTAAGGGTATTAGCCCTCGGAGTAGTCGTTTCTGTTGATTCCATATTTATATTTATAAATAATAATAAATTAAATCCTTACGTAAGCATGTGGGGTGGAAGGGACGGCTTGGAATTTATAATAAATTACTACATTCATTCCAAAAAGTGAATATTCATTATTTTTCATTAATTTCTCTATCAGTTGTGTAAACATAATTTTGTGTTATTTTTAATGGCAACTGGGAATTGTAAGGAAATTTAAATAACCGATAATTTCCCTTTGTTGTAACGAGTTTTACTTTTATAAATTCTTTATAAAAAAAATCGAGAATTTGCTTTCGATGGAGAGAGTTTTCTTTTTATAAAATATAAAGAAAAAAGTAACGAAATTGTAGGAACTGAAACTGAAAGAAAATTATGAAGATGGGCCACAAAGTAATAATCGCTTTGTTACAGAGAGCTAGAGGGTGCATACCTACGTTATATGTAGTTCTTTATAACAATAAGGACTTTCGATATAACTAGAGGTTTGCATTGTTTTCATTAAGTTCCATATTTGACAAAACTTATATTTTAAATCTGTCAAAATTAAACCGCTCGTGGATTAGATGGATACATGTTGTAGTGCAGTTTCTGCAAATGATCAAGTATTCCTAATGGTTCACAAATGGTTGCGACAAATCATACTTAATGACGAAAATTCCACGCTGCTGTTCGTTGATGATGTTTCAAATAAATGTGCGACTGACGCACTGACACACTGCTATCGTTTCCACCCTTATTACTGACGCCACCCCACTTAATCCCGTATTTACTTCCCACCCCTCTACACATACGTGTAATTTAAAACAATTAGCTTTCTCAAAAGGGAAAAATTGAATCAAGCCGGAGTAGCTTGACACCGTTGTGTTTATGAGCATTCACTGACATCGGGTGCTGTTTGCCGGATTAGGACGATAATAGATAATTAGATAAGATAATATAATGCTTCACAAAATACAAAATTATTTCAAACAGGGGGAGACTACTTATAATGAGCGTAAATTATGAAACTGATATTGTTTGTAAGTGTAGATGTATATGAAAATAATAACAATATTTTCTAATTTTACTCTTAAAATGAATTAGGCAAATTTTTCAGAAGATATAAAAACCAGTGAATAATTTGATAAAAACTAAAAAACAAATAAAATACGTAAATTAATTGATTCAACCATTACATTATGAAAAATTATGATTCAAACAAAAATAAAATCAAGAAAACATAAGGTAATAAAATCCTTTTTCGTCTAATTATAAAGGATCACAGATTCCACATTTGGAACGCGTCCTACACAGTAGGCACAACGCACCGAGAGCCATATCCCACAACCAGTTTAAAAATATGGAAAATCTAAAATTTCCTTTAAAACAGGAAATAATTTATCCAGATATTTAATTAACCATAAAGACAATAGAGAAAATGTGGGGTTTACAAATTAAATTGTAACCTTTGTAAAGCTACATATATTGGTCAGACAGGGAGGAAATTTAAAGAAAGATTAAAAGAACATGTAAAAAACTACTCAGGAAATTCTACCTTCATTAACCATATACATAATAAAAAACATGATTTTAATTCAAACGATAATTTTAAAATTTTACACTGCTTGGAAAAAGGTACAAAACTTAGCATCTTAGAATCATTAGAAATTAAACAGATAAAACAAAATAATGATTCTTCCTTAAACGAAATTGAAAATGTTTTTGATTCAATAATTTTAAACAAAATTATACAATGTACCCCTTCCACAACCTTCTAATCAATCGTAGCATGTATATATAGGTAGGATAATATACGTAATTTGTTATTATGTCTTCTGAAGATGCCCATGTTGGGTGAAACAATTGTTAAGTTGTTAAATAAATAAATGGAAAATTGAACCTAGAATTTTATTTTATTTTTGTTAAAATACGTAATGTTATTGTAAAGACAAGTGATACTATAGGTGTGTGTTTCATTAGGTCATTTAATAAACAATAATTTGATAACGATTTACAGATAAAACCATTTTACGACGACATCGTTTAGAACAACATACCGGTTATATTGATCAAAATCATAGGTCCCAGCTGAATGCTATATGACAGCCTTATAAAAAGAAACATTGCTTTTTACGACATTGCATATTACGATATATGTTATCTCATTAAGCGACTAAATTTGACTAATATCTTTGGGAAATTATATCTGTTGGAACGACCAGTTATATTGTAAAACATCAAGTCCGGTACAATGGTCAATGGCTATTAAGATCGCAAAAGTAAACAAAAATGTGTCGAGATTAGTTTTCTGTAATTCTTGGAAACAAAATACATGTGCATGCAGTATAATCAAAGCCGGTTTTCTCATATCTCTTCCGTCAGTTTTTTACTTATCTTTATACAAGACGCACCAAAGCATATTGTTGAGTTATTTGTGAAACTTTTAACATGTCGCAAAGAAAAAGAAAACAAATTAATATCGAAGAAAAATCGCGTATTATATCAAAGCTAGAGAGCGGAATTCCAAACAAAGACTTGGCAAAGGAATATGGTGTCGCACTTGACAATTTCAACCATTCGGAAAGAGAGAGAAACAATTTTTAACAGCAATTGTTTGGAAATGAAACGTGCAAGGATAACCAACCAAGCATACAAAGAATGAGAGAATGAGAAAGCTTTGTTAAAGAATCATCGGTTGTTACGACTATCAGTTTTTACGATCAAAAATGAATAGTAACTTCGATGTCGTTATAACATATTTTGACTGTATATCAATTCGAACTACATTTAACGCAATGAGAAATAAATTACTTATTTATATAATGATACCAAATTTATATAGATTAACTGAGTGGGGTTTGATAAAAAGGGATAAATTTTATCGGTGGGACCGAAGTTGCCACTAAAAATAAAGATTACCTGCTATAAAATTGGGGTTTTAAAAGTAAACAACCAATTTTGCCACCAGAAAAAAGGGTGCTCAACCACAAGATAAGGTAGTGGTAAGGAGTGTGGTTCTTGTGTTACGAAAACGACAAAAACGTGTGAATCATTTCACTCAAAATTTAACGAATCTTTTTACACAGTTCATCCATCAATATATATATATATATATTGGTCGAGAAGTTAAAAGAAATTCAAATTGACACTTATGTCAAGATTCAAAGTTTAAAAACACCTTTCAAAATTTAGGATGCCTCTGTAAGAAGTAAAGTGAAAACTATCATGGAATTGTGTGAAAAATATAAAAACAAAACAATATCGAACATCGACTATATATATGTTAAAAAAATTATTGACTGATATATGTATAACATAAGTATGTATTTATAATGCCTTATTAATTACTGTTAAATAAATGCCATAAAATATCAACAAAGTGTTTTCCTTTCTCATTAGAATAATTTCTACCTATTAGATGTTAGTGGCACAATCGGTTGTACCTTTTTTGGTCAGGTACAATTTGGTGGCACCTTCGGCTACGCCTAATTTTATTGTGATCATATAATATCATAATCATTTTTGCCGGTAATAATTTTTTCAGTTGTTGGTAGTTCCAAGGTTACAGACAATTTGCTTAAACTTTCTATGATTTCATTCAAATTTGACAGAACTTTAAACGAATTTAAATAATTTTATAACAGAGTAGGAATTTATTTAATTATGTTTTTACATTGTTTATACCTATGTGCGATTTCTTATTTTCAGTAAACAGCCCAAAGTTGAACGTATAGAAGAAAGGTATGAAGTTTTTATGAATAAACATCTAAATGTAACGTTTCGATAATAGCAATAAATTTTTAACGATTAATAAAACCTTATTAGTGAAACTACAATAAGTGACGGTTATGATTTCAGATAATTCGTATTATCGCAGATATTCTGTGTAACAAAAAAGATACATGTATTTAAAAGTGACTTACCAACTTCTACCTTTCCAGAAATTATCTGTAACAAAATATAATTAATAATAAATGGTATGTTAAATAAAGTTTATAAGCACCAGCTAAAGTTAATTTATTTTATAATTCACACAAAAGTGTTTGTTTGTTATGAGGTTATGACACTCTTTCACAGAAATTTAAATTAAATTGAAAATTGAAATTTCCTTTTCGGTTAATCTGTTTTCAAAGACTTGCCACCCCTATAATAAGTAGGCTTAAGAAGCAAATCAATAAGAAGGGTTGTTTGGTTTGAAGTGGGAAGGCAGTTCAACCAACCATCACTATCTTGATAGATACCGTGTTAAATTCAATTGCTTTCACCAATTATTGATTTTGAGAGAGCGGATCAAGAGAATTCCTTCGATTGCAAATTAAAAAATTACCCTTATCGCAATTGTGTAAAAGGGTGCTTGGCATTTCTAATTTACTTTACCTAAGAAGACCTCGAGGTATGATAGCATTTTTAAATCATCTAAAAAGGCCTATATTAATTCTTTACAATTGTATATGTTGCTAGAAATGTATACATGATTGAGAATTTCTTAATTAAGTATGAATAATTTTTGTAACACACAAAAGTTTACATTTTGTAAATATTTTGTTGATGATAAAATAAGAAAAACATTTTCAATGAAAATAAGACACTGAAGTCTACATGTAGAGGGCAGCTACAAAAAATTTATCAAATGGAAAACCTTTCGCAATATGACTCCAATACTAGGATCGCATTTGCAGAATCAAGTTTAATTTGACCAAAATTATAACTTATCCTCCCCACCACGTTTCTTGTAATTTAATAGTACAAATTGTTTGAACATATTTTACATATTTAGTAATCTTTTGTATTCTCTAGATAATGGTCGAATCGACCGAAACAATATTGTCGAAACAATAAAAATTTCGTGAAACTTATTTGTTTTTCTTCTTTTCTCTTTAACAATTTTTACGTCAATTTTTAATTAAAGGGCTGTTTATTAAATTAGTGGAGTACATAGCTATTATGCTAAGGTATGGTCTGGACCATGTTTAGTCCATTAGTTGGTGGAATGGATATATGCACAAAATATAAAGAGTTTATTTAAACCCTGGCAGCAGGGGGTCATTCTAATGCACTGCTTTTGTTATATGATTTAAATAGCAATTATTTTTGTTTCGTTTTTTGAATATAAACGATATTTACAATACCTACTAAAAAAATAGTGGCAGTCGTTTTTGTTAAATAAGTCACAGTAATATTGCCGTTGTTCTGAAAAATGTTGTAAAAAATGTAGATATATATTTCAAATGATAAAGGGCCACACAAAGGACTATTTTGAACAAAAAGTGCCAACATAGTTAGACATGCCATTCTGAATTTGAAACGAGTGAAGTTTTCATAAGCTTCATGAAAATTCAGCTTTGATGTTCAGGTAATTTCAAACGCGGCATGATTGTTAGCTGCGACGACCGAGTTAAAAAGAAAAATTTTATTAAGTGCAGGAAAGCGACGATTTTATCAACGAACAATGGACCATTAAAAAACAAAGGTAAACCGTGAAATTTCCACGAAATATCTCTTCTTATTGAAGATGTAAGAGTTACATGGGATAGGTCGATCAAAGGCACATTGTCACTTTCCGGTTTGTGACAAACTGTACATTTGTATTTATACATGAATTTGTTATAGTTCTATCTTTAAGAGTTGTGTGCATGAACTAGGCCATAAAAATTTTCAATATCTGGTGAAATTGGCTCCAATATCTGTAAATCCATTTTGGTATTTATTACCCCTTGTTGCTAAGAGCTATCGTGGTCTTTTGTTGCCTTCACTCAACATGCAACATTTGTAAATATTGTCGGTAATTTTCCAAATGTTCCGATTCCCAGAAATTCGCCACCGTTAAACATATTTTTGACTTTCTCATAATTTAGTTTTTGAGTCCGTGTATAACTTTTGTGGGCGTTTCCCTTTTCTGAATCTGTCCTTATCATTGGACTACTACAGGGTGGCAGGGAACCATTGAAACAAATTCGTAGTTTAGTTTTTTCAGTTTGTATTCTTTTAGTGTTAGTTATGATTAAGCCATCCACTTACAAATACTTTATATAATATATATTCTAAACTCTTGCTATTAATTTTGTTTCTAAGTTTATTCAATATTGCGTTTTTATCGATTAACCCTCCTTGATTAACACATTCATGTAAGAGTTCTGATATCGATTGGTTAATTAGTTTAAAGTGCCAGGGATAATTAGTAGATTTCCCATTGACGCAGAAACTGGAGAGTTCTACTAGATATTTCATATTGTACTGTCTGGTGCTGAGTTGTAAAGAGTAGCAATTGCATTGCACTCCTGTTACAGATTAAACGAACCAACCCCTTGGTAAGGGCTGGAAGAACCCCGAGCACAGGCATTATTATCTAGCCACGGATCGGAAAGATACAAAGTGGTGTTCTTGACATTCGCATTATGGAGTTCGAAAGAAGAATATTTATGACTAGCATCGCTTTTCAAGCACTGCTACCGTTGAAGGATGATTCTTTCGAGTTACTTTTACTACGTAAGTATAAAAAGAGTTTCCTAACTTTACTTATTGATGACTGTTTGAAACTGTTTTGAAAGTCTTGAACCGATTTTCGAATCAATGCGAGCATAATGATACTTGCAATTGAAAAAAAGTGTGTAGATTGTTTTCTCATAAAAAGAAATATTCTAAAAAAGATTCATAGAACGATTTATAAGACAAGAAATAATAACAGAGGTCAACGTGGGTCAGGATTATAAGGCTTTTCTGACGTAATTCCGAATCTGCATTTTTCAAATTTAGATTTTTAAATATCCTAACTTCAAATTCTAAAAACGTCAATTTTTGACTCTTTTGTGAGTATTATTAATAAAAGGATTAAACAACCAAGACAATAGCCAGCTCTGAGATTTATTTTATCGCCAAATTGCTTCAGAATTGCTCTACCATATTCAGATTTTGATATACATATTTCTTAATTTAATGATTTGAATGTTTGGTTTGTTTCGTTTTGGGACTAGGATTTCTCGAAACTGCTGAAGTGCTAGAGCTTTTTTTTAATCGAAAATGATTACTATCTTTTCTGATTCCGTTTTCAACTTTCTATTGTCTTCTATTGTTGTTTTCTATTGTCGTATCCTCTAAAAAGATAGAGCATTTGGAGAAGAATGCACTCTATAATGGGTGGAAAACCGAAAAAAAAAACACAATTAGGGTAATAATTTTCTATATATTTTTCAAAGGCAAATCTGGCTCCAGAATTTGCATTTTGGAGTCAAAATATTTAAAAATCCTTTACTCATCAATAGAAAAAGTATTGTAGTTGGTTAGGTGTCGGGAAAGTTTGATCACTGCTAACGATTAGTAAATCTGTTTAAATCATCTAAATTATCACATTATATTACTTAAGTACGTAGAACGCAATCTAAATTTAAAATATACAAATATCATTAAATGGTTTATGTCTCCCCAAAACGCCAACTAGGTGTGAGCATAACCAGGAAGATGCAAATATAAACTTCAATTTAGTACTGTGGTAATATCAATTTTCTTAAATTGCGTTATCGTTATTTTACCTTATTTGCTATTTCCATTTACACTCAGGGCAAATTTCGATACCTGCAGGCAGGATTGTGGATTGAATTGAAAATTCGTAGACATTTACCTCTAACAGTGGTGTACAGGGATTTTCTTTTTGGGGAGAAGGCCAGAAAAGATACATAGGTGCAAACAGTAAAATTTTTATTAACGTTAAGTGAGGAGTCAGGACTTAATTTCAATATTCAATTCAATTTCAGTGTTGAACCATAAAAATAACTCCCGCGAATAAATTACAGAACTTCTTAGGTATTAATCGAATTTAATTAACGTTTATGAAGTAACATAACATAAATTATAATCAACTCAAATACAATTTATAGTAATTTTGTTCAAGCCTTCACGGCCATCGTTAATGTTGTCGTCTTTCAAGGTTTATCCTGGATGTTTCGTCGCCACGCACGAACGACATCTTCAGGAGATATTACTGCTGCTATAGTCAGTAGAGATCTCTGAAGATGTCGTCCGTGCATGGCGAGGAAACGTCGAGGATAAACCTTGAAAGACGACGGCCAGAACAACCACGACAACATAATTTATAGTGTTTCACAAACCTCTATTAAAAACAGTTAAGAGCTAAACTTTGAGTTTTTATCTCATTTAATTTGTATGATATCTACCAAAAATGAAGCGAATAAGCCATTCGCAATGGTGCATATGCTTCTATAGGTATTTGACTTTTGTTTTGACGAGTTTGACTAAGCCTGCATTAAACGAACAAAAAAAAAACGAGGCAGTAACATTACTCTGAGTGAACGCAAAAAGAATTAATTAGTTAGGTTCCCAGTTAGTTAAGAATGCCTAGCGTCGATTTACCTAATGGATTGTCGGTCGTGTAGTACGCAAACCATTTTCGAGCGTGCAAAATGAAAATTAGGAAGTTTACGAGCCCGTTAAACGTATGTAGGCATTTTAGGCGTTCAATTTCGACCGCTTTCACTAAGCGAACTTTAATTGAAAAGATTTTTCATTAGGCTGTGTAATTTCCTCAATGAACACCGTCAGAACAAATGTATAAAACATCCAAATTTTTGAACTTAAAGGCTATGATGATATCTGATAAATAAATTTGAAAAAATCTCCTTACATGAAGCAACCTATAAACTAAATTAGTTGTCAAATTGTGACAGGAACAAATTTAGAACGTCTAAGACTAAAATTACATCTGATCCTAGAATACACACTTCTTCACCTTGACCAATCACACCCTTAGATATTTGCACACATCAATACATACAACATACAACCCTTCAGAAGGGATTAATATAATCAATAATATAATAGCCAATTGCACGCTGAGACACTAGCTCACATGTAAAAGAATTACTTCTGACATTTACATGCATTATGAACGGTAAAGGCTGCATTGACTGCAGCTCAATTACTCGCATAAATTTGTTGCTTTATGGTAGCGAATGTAGGAGCTGAAGGGAGCGGAACGGTTCAAGTGGTATGCAGAACCCGTCTGCTTAATTAATTTGTTTTACTATTCAACCCAAGATTGCCGGCATAAATATCTATTTTTTTGTAGTTCCGTATCTCTGCAGTACATATATACTTGCTGCCCCTGTATGTTCCTTAAAGCGAGCCTGGTCATGTTAATTATATTTATTTAGTTCACCCCACATGTTCACACTTATTTAACGTGATAAAGGCTAAGAAGTAAGTAAACAAAACAGCAGCAAGCAAGGAAGTAATTTATGGCATGAATACGATAAAAGAAGTTATCAAGAGCGACATAATTTGTCATCTGTTTGTTTCCAACTGTCAAAGTTTTATTTTGCGAAAGTGGCACCGTTGGGGGAGAAAACAAAAAGAGTGGTACACGTGCGCAGAATGCGCACGCTGCAACGTTATTATTGAGCTTATTCCAAGGGTACCTTCCCCTGAGACTTTTACGCTCTAACCCTAAACAATGCAGCGCATTTCGTTGCTATTTCGGCACAGGATATACGATGAATATTATGGGCAGTTCTCGAAGTTTTAATATACTTTCTGCACAACGGGCATAATCAGGGACATCAAAATACTGCCGTACTTGAAAACAACCATGGTATGACTATATAGTAGGTATGTTATATAAAACCATTTCGTGATGCTTCAGTTTTTAATTATATAGGACAATAAAAAGTTGGGGTAAACTTTCGTTTAGCGGAAATTAGTTATAAACTAAAAAACTGAAATTTTGCGAACAGCGAATCACAAAAATTTTGCTGTGGAAATTCGTCATTTTCATTTTCCAGACTTTAGAATAACCGAAATCAGTTACATAATGTTTATCTTTTAATTTGAATTTTAACCGTTCCTCTCAACAAAAAAATACGATAATTACCCTGCGGAAATATACCGTTTTCGTTTTATGAGCAAATTTTGTCGACTTTAGAATAACCGAAGTCAAAAAATTTAACTAACTTAACCTAACCTAACCGAACCCACTATTTTACTTATTGTCTCTAAAATCCCCGTATTCTAATCTAATAGTTCGTAAAAGTTCCTGAAATGGATCTAAGTTTTTTTTTACAAAACCGTCTCCACAAATATTCGCACAGTTTGTCGGAAAATTCCTCCTTTGGAACATGCTGACCTCTTAAATTTTTTTGGCAGCATTCCATTGAGATTCAATTCTCTGCGTATGGGTACCATCATCAGCAAGAAACTCAACGCTGTGGTTAACAGTTTGATGAACGTAACCATTCGCAGAAGGTTCACTGTACCCTTTCCATAAGTCCGTATGTATTATGGATCCCGGCTCAACATAAACTTCAATTATATCAATTAAAGGGGTTGAATCCCTCTTATTATTCGGATATAAAATCAACCTTAAATATTTGAAATTTCCCGCAATCATACCCAATACCCAATGACTTTCAAGTATTCACCCCCGATTATATTTGCCTGGAAAATGAAAATTATGAATTTCTGCAGCAAAACTTAAAAGCAAAAAAATATAATGTCTTTTATATAATTCATTTCGGCTAAACGAAAGTTGAGCAAAAAGTTTTTCGGATTCATGAATCAATGATTTCATAACTTTAAAACGTTATCTGCTTTAATGTATGTCCAAGAATTTTGTTTTTGTTTATCTACCATAAATTAAGAAAATAATTTTCAGGAAATTCATTAACTTTATTGTACCAATTTTTTATATTTTTAGAAGTAGTTAGTACATCGTTAATAGTTTGCAAGATGTTTCGTCGCCGAATGTGTTTTTATCAAACTATCTGTTTTATGGTGTTTCGTCGCCGAATGTGTTTTTATCAAACTATCTGTTTTATGGTGTTTTGAATTGGTTCGATGAGAATATGCAAAAATAATGATACTAAACGAATTTGCTGACGATTCTTTGAAATTATGTTAGTTACTTACTGATTTTTGCGATAGATAAGAGTTAATTTATTAAATTCAAAAGCACTATAATCCAAATGTTCTGAAAACTTCACTCTGAAGTCAAGAGTATATTATAAAGAGTTCGTTTTCAGAGAATAAAAATAAACTGACATTTAATATAAATTTAAATAATTCAATAGGTAAACAGCACAGTGCTAGAGTTACCACTCAACAATTAGTTTTTTCCTCTTATGCATGAAGTTTAGTCTAATTGAGTGACTTGATTTCTCTAGAGAATCTCATTAGAATTTTCACCGAGTGTTGAATTTAAATTTTAATTTCCTGTTCTAAATTAAAACGAATAAAGTATGAAACTATGTACCCTCTCTGTTTACAAATTGAATTTTTAATTCCGCTTGACATTTCAACTAAAACACAGTTATCTCTAAAATAATTACAACTACACTAGTTTAGATAACTTTGAAAACAATTTAATTTTAGTCTCAGATAACAAATGTAGTTAGGTATTTAATTTCGTACGTGATTTCAGATATTTACATTTTCAAAGTTTCTTTTATTCCACCAATAGTACTTACATATACAGTTATTTTCATTTGGTTAGCGATCTATCGAGACTTCCTATGGTATGCTGATTTATCATATCGAAATCGTGATTTATTGCAAAGGGACATATATAGGAGAGTCTGGGAGAAGCATTTCAGTCAAATTAGAAGAACATGAGAAGTTAATAAAATAAATATAAATAAAATAACATAAGAAATACAAGTATGGCCTCCCACTGTATAAGAAAATGGTCATTCCCTAAATCTTGAAAAACGTTGACTTGGTACATCAAGAAAATAGAGGTCATAGAACAGCTATAAATCGCAAAAGCATTTAATATACAGTCTGACAACAAACGAAAAACAAAATTTTGAAGACAACCACCGTAACGATCTTCTCTACCCTCCTTCTTAATAACTACCAGTAACCTACGAAAGAAAATTTCTACTAGTATACTTTGGACTTTCGAAAAAGGACTAACCATCCGAAACAATTGTAGAGTCTATTAAAATATAGTTTTGAAACATTTAAATGCGTTTTTGTTTAAATCAAATTTAGTTTTGATAAATTCCTGACTGAGACCTTATCCTGTTCTTATTAATAGTATATAAATTTCAACAATATCTTTGGAAAAACAGAAATTTTGGCTGCATGAGTGTAAACTTTACTATATGCAAATATTGGATTTCTCTGGACCATGATTTTCAATGTCCAAAAAGAGTAAAACTTTTTCTATATATTGTTAATGACAAAACAGTCGGTATACCAACAGTCAATGTTTTAATCTAACAGTTAAAAATGATGCGTCTTCTTTTCTACATAAAAATTCAACATTATTGCTAAAATTATCGAAGAAAGGACTATAATTTTAATTTTTGTTCAAAAATATTTGGTAACAATCCCACAATTTATTTTCCTTAATTAATACAATTTGTTAAATTGGGTACCTGTACGGCGAAACAATTATTCTTCTATTATTTTCTACGATATTATGTTATATATAAACAGGCACATGAACTAGGTTATTTCATATATGTTGTACTTCACAAATGATATGAAAAAATAAAATATAATTTTCATTATTCACTATATTAGCCTATAGTTGCTGAAACTCCATTTTAACAATGAGAGAAAAAGAAACACTCTTTTAAAGTTTCAAAATTTTGTTTAAAGTCCACAACGACCGTTTCATCACACTGTGGCTTCATCAGGTGGATGAAATACAATAACTCAATTATATTCTACAAACCTTATATACTAAATACAAAACTGAGGAGGGGTTTAAAACATAAATTTAATAAAGGGGAGTTATTCACATCTGGTTGATTGTTCAATAAAATTCCTAATTTATTATAATTATTAGTTTATAAACTTTCTAATAGGTTTATTTTCTGACTCTTACTTGCTATGTGTAAAATTTTGAAATTTTCATTAAAATTATGATTATGATTAAAACGGTCGTTGTGGACTTTGAAAATAAAAAAAAATTAAATTTTAAAAGAGTGTTTCTTTTTCTCTCATTGATATAATTTTCAATTTAAATTATATGGAATGCTAACAAAAGCAGATAAATATACTTAAGTAGATTGGGGTTTAAAATACGACAAAGAAATATTATCAATTCTGGGAACCTTTAACAATTGAAATCCGCTACTTGTTCCCCCAGCTATAAATTCTTAGCTTATTTCAACCCCACTGGATATTTTAATTAAACATCTATCACCTTCGACTAAAATCACTGGAGATATATTTCAGAGTTCATTATCAGACGAATCTCTTAGACCCAGCCAGCTTCTAAACTTTCTACTCGGGCCATGATTTACAAAGCACATCATTTAACTAACTATCTTCGATTTGAAAATTTTCAACTTGTATTGTCTGCTAAGTACCTATATACATGCAATATTATACCTTAAAACGTCAATTAAAGACTCATGCAATAGTTAAATTTTTTGTACAGATAATTAAAAACGGAATGAATTAAACATTATTTAAGATATAAGTTTAAAAGGAATATCGATAACACATACACAATAGAAAGATCTTATTGGAATTAATTGAAAGTTCCCTAAGCATTTGGTGAATCATTTTCTTTTATCAGTTACATTTAAAAATACCACCACCATCACCAAGTACCCTGCGAAATATCCTCTTCGATTACTATTAATATTGCTCTGACATATGTTTCGGTTTGTTTATAATATATATATATATATATATATATATATATATATATATATATATATATATAATATACTGAAATCTAGGAAACTATCTCTTTAAAAAAATCTTGAAATAAAAAAGCATTGGTAAATAAACACAATTTAGTTAACAACCAAACAGAGATATCGACTTAAAATTCCCCACTACTTTTACATAAACTGTAAATATAAATAGCATTAGGTAGGTTTTAATTTTAGTAATCTTTTGTATACTCTTGTCAATTACCGCATCGGCCAAAACAAATTTGTCGAGTCGATTAATAAAATTTAGTATAACTTCCAGTTTGTTTGTTTTCGAATGTCTAAATTGAATATCTTTTGTATTTGGAATTGAATATAGCTTTTGAAAGATCAACCTATCTTATTTGATCTTTCCAGTAATACGAAAATTGTTGTAAATCCTAGAGTATTCTATAATTACAAAGAATGTTGTACTCAACGATATATACTATGGTATATCTACATACATGTACGTCAGATTGATAGTATATTAAACAAAAAGGCGACACATTTCAATCCGTAACTCTGTTTCGTAACATTTAATCTTTTCTGGTATTTTATTCCCAAAATCGCCGAAGCTCAGGCACAGTATTACTTCAAATGTAACTTTCAACAATAACTGAAAATGTATTGTTGCGATTTTTAAGTTTGGACATTGGAAATTTTAAGAAGCTTTCCGGAGATTATTTTAGAACTATTAAGTACTGTCGCATTTCTGTAGAGCTTTCCACGAATATATTCTGCTTTTTTCGATAGATAATGAACAAAATCACTTACGTTATTAGGATGTTTAAAAACATTTTCTGCTAACATACAATCTATCTCTGTACCTCTATATTTTAAATAACTTTTTACAGTTTTAGATTGATTATAAGAAATGTCTAAACGTTTGTGTTGCGTTGTACTTCGATAACATGACGGAATAACATGTAACATAAACTTATATCGTTCACTATTTGATAGTAAACATAAAGTTAGATAGATACTCGAATTTCTGATGTATCATCGTACTTCGAGTGCTGACGTTTGTTTAAGGAAATATTCGATGTTTACCTGATATAACTATCCATGTATCAGCACCTGGAGTAAATAGAGAAAACGTGTAAAGTGTAAATTCACCTGACTTCTGGCAGCTGTGCAATCGGCGGAGACGAACTTTTCAGATGCCATTCTAGGCGGCGTCTGTCTGCTTTTCTTCGGTAATAGATACCCGGAAGTCTACAAAAGAACACGCCAGTCCATTCTGCGTAAAAATCAAGTTGCTTGTGTGTATATTTGTTTGCTTGCTTTCAAGCATTTATATCCATTCCTATAGCCGCTTTATATACTCAAGTATTATGTACTTGTATAGTTTGAAATTATTATATTTTAGATATTTGTATTATATAAAACCATAATATAAATAAAAAGAGGAAAGTTTAAAAACATTAATTTATTGTTCACAACTATTGTTTTACCAAAACATTGGCTTCCTTAGGTGAAGATACAAATGTATCATTTTTTGTTTTGAATTTTAAATTATATTATGGATTTGAAGTTTCAAAAAGTAAAGCCTACAACGATTAATTACATACATAATAAAACCGGCCAGTGGTAATTGGATTTTCGTGAAGATTCTATACTATAAGAAAAAATGAACTACAATAGATAAAGACGATGAACGGACCGGGAAAACCCGTAGATCTTAAGGCAAAATTTGTTGAATTGTTTGAGATGTTAGAAATGGGTTCTAAAAAGAACTCAATATATAAATATACAATACAACAAACAAACCACAGGTTTGGCCACTCACTGTATAAGTTTGTTTAATAGAAATAATGTTAAAATATTAAATTGTCAAAAAAGTGGAAAAATGTTAGATAATTATGAAATTTTAGAAATAAAAACAGCAATTTTGAACAATAAAATTTTAACCAATGACCAGCTTGATTTTGAAAACAACCCCCTCTTAAATCCTGAACCAGTTCATGACTGAAAAATTAGATATATACTGTCGTAACATTATAATTTACTTTTAGTGTACTGTTTATACTCCTGATGATGCCCTAATAAGGCGAAATGTACTTAACATAGAGTGTATTGTTACTAATAAAAAATTGTGAAACAACTCCGATGTCTATCATTATAAACGATTGGTATCATGTATAAAAAGTATGATTTCTGTGCGAGACTGAAATTTTCTCATAATAACCGCCGTCGTTGTACCAGTCATTGTTATAAATGGTATATAAACTATTGAATTGATTACTTTGTATTAATTTAGTGGTTCATGTAGATATAGGATGTATGTTATTTTAAAGAGTCTGTAATGGCACTTTGTACTTATTAAAAAAAGTAATTAAAGGAATTAAAATCACTTTTAAATGTTTCAAAATATTGTATTGTAAACTCTACGATAGTGTTTCGACTTAACAATGTCTTTCTCAAGAGTAACAGATTTACTAAATTTTTGGTCATACATAAACAATAACCATTTTATCAATTCGGACACCATCAAAATTTTACATAATGAAAGAAAACGGAAAAGATTGGACGAGAATATAATAAATGACCAACAAAATTTTTTAAATATGCCTTTATTAGATGCAAGATTAGACGCAGGGTCATCTGGTATTTATTAACAACGAGTACGTACCTGAAATTTTGAAATTATACCCAGAGAATACCGGTTGTTGACTATAAATAAATATATATATATATATATATATATATATATAGACGATAAGTACGACCTGAAATTTAGTAAATCTGTTACTCTTGAGAAAGACATTGTTATGACGAAACAATATTGTAGAGTTTACAATAAAATATTTTGAAACATTTAAAAGTGATTTTAATTCCTTCAATTATTAAAATAATGTTTCACAAGGATCCGACCAGTTTAACAATTGATTATATAAAAAAAGTATGTCTGAAACTGGCGATAGTGAAGTTTTCCTAAATCAATATTTGATGATGAAGAATATATAATTGTACTATTCAAAATCACTTTTAATTAATTTTTATTACGTATCTTTTTCTCTCTCTCTTTGTCTCTATAGCCAATAACAAATATAACGCCAGAAATTAAAGGATGTTAAAGTCATCCCTCTGCCTTAATTCCCTCTGAATATTGTGACGGATTTTAAGCAAGGATTAATAAACAACAGCTAATCCAGCCTCAAGTTACTATTTACACTGTCGACATAATTTTTTTTTTTCGTCAAAATCAACTTTCATTACGTCAAGTTAACGACTTGTATTATCACGTTTAATTAAAATAGTGACGCGAAACAAACGAGATCATCATCTTAACAATACCATAAACTACATTTACATACACAAACTCATATATGTATATATCATATACAGCAGAATGCATGTACGGGTTTACATATTTAGATGCAAAACGATTTGGTATGAATGCATTTTCTTTTGTGTGCGTGAGCCTGTGGAAATGCTGTCGCAAATCGTCCAGTTTTCCATTCGGTCCATGTTAAATAAACGACGTCTCATCAAGTTTTCCGTACTGAAATTTTTCACAGTTGCATACATACAAAATAGAAATACACTTTTATCATACATACATACTACACACGTATAGACTAGTTGTAGTACGTAGTGTAGATACTAACATAAGCGTATATGTTATGCGGGTGCGGTAACCGATACACTTCCTGCCAGGGGATTTCCACGATTTTCTGCGAGCGATGTCAACAAAACGGCGTCGCATTTCCTGGAGATTGATCACACGGTACCGCATCTATTCCTATATTTTCCATTCAACGAACAACATGCTACGTTGATAAACCACACAAGACGCGAATTTCACTTTAGATTTGCGGTAAAATGCAATCAAATGTGACATGTAAGAGTTCCAGTTTTCATATTGGTATATTTATATGTCACACATATCCGTAAATGTAAACAATAAGAACAAAAAGGTTGAAAGAATTTGTTCAAGCTTTCGCGGCCATCGTTGATACAGTTTTTGGCTTTCGGGCTGTCCGGCCGTCGTCGAATAAAATATTTTCTTCTCAACGTTTCGTCGACTCGCGTGTATAACATCTTTAGGAGATCTTCTTCCCAGGATGGTCAGTAGAAATCAGATTTCTCATAAAATATTATCGTCAGTAGAAATAAGATTTCTACTGACCATCATGGGAAGATCTCCTGAAGATGTCGCCCACGCGAGTCGACGAAACGTTGAGAAGAAAATATCTCATTCGACGACGGCCAGACAGCCCGAAAGCAAAAAACTGTAGGTTGAAAGAAATTTTTAAAAAAAGAAAAACCGTCGGATCGTCTTAGGATCCACCTCATATATAGATTATAGATGTTAAATACATTAGTGAGATATTAATTATTGAATTAATTTGTACCTACTACAGATTACCTCATATTAATGAGGAAAAATTTGTTACCGATGTCATTGCCATTAAGCTACGAGAGGTGAAAGAAGTAGCATTTCCTCATTAATATGAGGTAATTTGTAGTGGTTACAAATTAATTTAATAATTAATATTGTTTAATGATAAATTACATATTTTACACAAATGTAAAGGAAATATTAGAAATAAATAAATATAAAATACTCAATTTAATACTGAACGACCAAATAGATGGTAATAATCCCCCTACTAAATTTATTTTAAATGTATTTACACCCCCATTAGTCAACTATTTAAACTGTTACGCGACACCTTAGGTTTAGTAGAAAACACTCGCATGTCAGATGAAGCCAACCAATGTTTGGTGAAACATATTACATGGTTTAATAAAATTTGTGAAAATCTACCTGTTTGGTGTTTTTATTTCTTAACATTAGTAGTATTATAAAATGGTTCATTCAAGTGGAACAGAATGCATTTTATAAATAAACCTCATTAAAAACGATTATAGGATTGTTGTATAAAATAATGGATTAACAATGACGATAATAGTACCTTAAGTATACGTATCCACAAATCGACGTGTTCTGTTAACACGCTACCGTGAAAATTTAATGTACATGTAACAATTTGCATGGTTGATTTGGAAGAACGTGAAGTAATAAAAACAGCCGACAAATTGTTCCCCATTTAACAGAATGTTTCTTTTCTAATAAATAATTCAGGTACTTGTGTCAGCTACCTTGGAAAGTGAATAAACCCCATGTGCAATTACAATGAATAATTTATCAGTGTTTTTTAACGTTCCCCTAAAAAGGGTATCTTAAATAACCACTTCTTACATTAATCACGAAATAAAAGATAAATAAGTTAGTAAAGGGGTGCCTTTGAAATTAATTTAATTTCAATTAAAATAATGTCCATGGGGTAAATATGAACAAATTAAGTGTATCATTAAATAAACACATAATTAATATTTCAATTTTTTTTCTGATACGAGTTCTCCTTCATGAAACTATACATACACGATAGTTTAAAGTTCATCAGAATCGATTTTTCGATGGGAAGTTTATTTCAATCACTACTACAAAAAGGTTGAAACCCCGAAAAATTATTTTGATGAACCATCCTGATAAGACAAAAAGTTATTAGGATCAAGAATTAAAAAAAAAAAATAAGAGAAAAACGATTCCAATGAACTGTATGTGCCTGTATCTACCTAAGTGTCCAACGTGCCACGAATTATTATCGTTTATTCAGCACAAAACAAGTGACAGCACTTAATTCCGAATTCATTAAGTAATTAGGCACTCAAACTAACATAAAATAGCAATTGCAATGTAGTATTACCAAAATTTATCAAAATACCACTAATTTTAGTCCTTGATTCTCCAGGAACCGGAGCTACAAATAATTTTTTGTTGGTGAATTTTTATTATTTTGAGCATACTTTGGAAGTTTCACTGCCTACAAATCGTAAAAACTATCTTAATTTGTCATGTTACATACATTTAGTAGCCATTTAGTCAATATTTTACCTTAAAATTGAGTTTAAAGTGCAAAAGTAACCGAAAATGAAAAGTAGGGTTACTGTTATGACAGCAACAATAGGTGGCGGCGGGGCGTCACAACAAGTGAATTCCGACCGTCATTGTCATGAATGACATAGTTTACGTTTTCATTCAAGTAATACAATTATAGTACTACAAAAAGCACGTGGTTTTACATTCTTTAAATCTCAGAGGTCATTGAACCCGATAAATACAAAACAATAAAGAATATGATTGTAATTAAAATTTAAATTAAGTTTTCGAAAGATATATATGAAAAAACAGTAAACATGCTGATGAGATATAATGATTGCTGAAATTATATATATTAAAATAGTTACAATATATAATATATATCTAAATGTGTTTAAATTCTAAAAAGAGATTTCGCGTTTGCTCAAAATCGAAGAAAATGAAGATAAGTGGTGTTATTTGAGAAATGTAATTCCCGATCATGACTAAAATTTCTTGCTATATACTTCTTATGTCTTTCTATAGAATGGAATCCTCAAGTCCAACTCGTACTTGTTCATTGTTATAGAAATAAATTTTGACTTTTTAATTAATTTTCTAGTAATATTTTCATGTTAACAACATGGTGACATGACCACTTTTTTGTGTAAACGGTATGCAAAAATTAATTCCTGAAATCCTTTCTGCGAAGGGCTTCGAAATTGAGGGACATTTACAACAACCTGTCATTTCACCCACATTCCCATTTAAAATTTTGAAAAGGGATAGGTGGGTACTTTACGTATTAGGAGATTGATGTGACTAAAGATAAATGCGACCCGTTCATTTTTTTTTTATTCATATAATCCAAAGTTTTTCAACGTTATGAGAGAAGCGCGTGTATAGTAGGTACTCGAGAAAAAAAGGATTTTGAAGTATTTAAAGTAGACCTAGATGTACAAATTTCTTTATTTATTAAAATTTTCATATCCTATTCATTATATAAAGTTTTGTACGAACGCATAGAACTATAAAAATTATGTGTATGACCTAATTTGCATGCGTTTTAAAACAAGTAAAATTGATTAAAGAAAGAAAGAAAACACTTGGTTTTAATTTACAAATTGTATTCATTTGCTTAACGATACCGTTTTGGCTTTTACGCCATTCTCAAAAGGTAACAATGCAATTTTTGTTTATTGCTTTTATTATTTCCAACATTGAGAAGATGTAATTTTTTTCTTTTTTTAAAGTTAAGTAATAATTTGAAATTATCAAGATCTAATTATTTAAAATTAATTGAGATACAATGGTCAGAACATCCTGTACAATTACCTTTTTGTAAGATTGATCTTTCATGTTATTTTAACCTAAATTTTAGTGCTCTACCAGTATGACTAATATAAATGGGCTCACAATTTTTACAGTTTATTTAGCAGACACCTTTTTTTGTAGCATATCAATCTTTCTTTTATTATTTACTAGGAGTGAACTTTAATTTATTAGCTACGATATTTTTCGCGTTTTATTAGCTATCCCGTTAGATATACCCGGAATATAATATAATGTAATGGTAATGTTGTTCATTACAAAAACAACTGCATAATCTCCAACAAATAAAATTGTGTTACCTGGACGTTTCATCTCTATTAAGCCTTGAAACGGCACTAAAATTTAAACTCTACCAGTTATTTTTTAATAAAAGTATCATTTTCGTCAGTATTATGCCTAAACTGTCAGACGTGAATCGCGATTTCGAACTTTTTGGTTCTTATCAACACACATGGGCAGAATACTTACCAATCTACTTACTGCAATTAAACAACGTTCAATGAATAAGTGCAGACAGTGTGAGAACGCTGTTTGTAGAAATTTGTTACTTCTTGTGGGATTAGTAATATTAAACAAGGTCCTTTTCGAATAAGGATACCACCTTTTGTTAAACTGAACCCACGGTGTAACTAACTACGTGGTAGGTACTTAACAAAATCAACTTTCCATCTGGATATTTCCTCCTGTTTTATCTGATTTTTTTTAATAATTTTGTTTTTTTTTTAAATAAAGAATGGAAAACATCCTAGGTATAGAAAGGGGATAAAAAATGTAATCGAATGATAAAATAAAATATGCTACGTGCTATTTGAAAAAAGGAAGTTATTCGTGTTTGAAGTTTTCAAACCTTAGACCCTGTACAAATTATAAAGTTTAGTTTTGGCATGACGTTAGCCTTCTGACTTGGTTATAACTAGTAAAAGTTTCAACATTCTAAGTCATTTTATATTAATGTTTTTTTCAATAAATTAAATTATCTCAGAAACTGTTCATCGTAGGCATACAAGTTGGTTACCAAAATCACCTTAAAATTTTATATTTCATACGCCTTAATCGTAAAAATATACCATTCAATTTCAAATAAGAAAGTTGACATCAACTTCCGGTATAACCGGAAGTGCCCGACAGTTGAAATTATTTTAGTTAAATAGATCATCCTTGATAACCTACTCACAACTCCCAAATTTTCAAATCTGTAACATGCTTAGTTTCCCTAAAACGTCACTCAATTTAAATGACCCTGTATACTGATTACAAAAATGAACAAATGGTCGTTAAATAAACATAAAATGAAACAATTGGTGCTTTGTGACATTTTTTATCTTTAGTTCCTCATAAGTAAACTATAAAGGCATTCTTAGCGTTAACTCTACATAAAAAAGGTAACATTCTCGAAACGGACTATTTTCTTCTATCGTTCGTTAGATAAAAAAATACATAGCATCATCGTTTTATACGGACGTCATCGTTTTCTCTAGGCAACGTTTTCGGCTCTCTCAGTTCACTTAATGGATTATTCATGCTTCAATTTTGCGAAATCAAATATTTACGCTGTAGGGTGCACGACTGGTCTTGGAGTAGGTTATTTTGAAGCATCACATCGCTCAACCCAACTCAAAACTCTTAAAACTACCTTGACCGCGGAGTTAAAGAGATTTTCAGTAAATCAAAAGGTCTTTGAAGATTGGAAGTGCTCAGTCTTGTCACTGGTGACCCTTCTACGATTCTGTTTAATTACACAATATACATGCATAATACGTCTTTATAACGAAGAATTTGATTAAATTACACATTAAACGAACAGTAGAAAGCAAGAAACTATCGGTATTAAAAATCTGTCCAAAATTGAATGTCAGCTTCTGATTCCTAATTTAATTATCAACAATAGTCGTTACCACTCCTTGATAGATTGAAATTGCAAACCTGTATCATGCCACGTATGTCAATGTCATCTGCCAGATATTAACTGACTGATATTAGGTCCCTAGTGTGCGTTATTCCACGTTTTTTAAATTATTTTTTATTTAGGAATAAAACACCAAACACATACATTTTTCACACACTTTACTCAACAAAATATAACATGTGACTAATCAGTAAGTACTAATGTCAGAAGAAGCCAAGGTTTGGCGAAAATAAATTAAATAAAATTTGTTAAAATCTAACATTTTTTGATGTATTATTGCTGGATTATGGATTTTCATCAACTAAAGGTCGAAAATATTTTTTTATTAGCGGGTACTTCACTGTTTAAATCATATACTTGCATTCACTGCTTTAACAAAAACGTTAATTTGTTTAAAAGTGCAAATAATTACAACAAACGTTTGTTTAGGGCATTCAACTATTACAGCAACTGATGGGTTAATTTTGTGCTCAATTAGGAATGTTTTACACTTTAAAAGGTTACATAAATAATCACGATATTTATTTATTAAATGTATATTTGCATATAGTCAATAATGATTCATAAAAATTCTGATTGTTAATAGTCACAATCAATAAATCGTACAGATGTCACTGGACTGCATAATTTATCCGAAACCCTTTGTATCATTAACAATTATTATGCTTTTGGTCAGAAATTTATCGAAACTGTCAGACATGGATCGCGATTTCGCTCTTGTTAAAAGCTCATCAGCGTGCCATAGGCAGTCTCGATAAATTACGGACCAAAAGTATAATAATTGTTATTATTAAGCTTTACGCGAATTCACGTATGTAGGCTGCGTTGTTGATTTAGCTGGACAAGTTTTAACATCTCTATGAGGCTATGTCTAGTTTGATTTCTTCTGTAGCGGCTAAAATCCACTAGATGGCAGCAATTGCCTCTATGTTGTCATTATATTAACTGTTCTTTACGGAACATTTCGAAATCGCGATCCCTGTCTGTCAGTTTCGATAAATTCCTGACCAAAAGCATAATAATTGTTAATGATACAAAGGGTTTCGGATAAACTATGCAGTCCAGTGAGATCTGCACGATTTATTGATTGATGATTATGATATTTTAAATAAATAACATCTGTAGGGATTAAGAAGATTACCAAACATATTTTTTTATTACAGTATTGTAACAAATGTAGGTACTATTCTGTGATACTTCTCCACTAACTGTAAGTTAAAAAGCACAATTTGATGAGCGTTCAAATCTAAATTTATTGCTTTTAGTTAATTATAGGACTTATAACTATAATTAATGTGAAAGATTTGATCAATATATACCCTTTTAAGTGTACTATAATAATAAATTACTATATTACAATTAATTAATTTAGAGAACGGAGATTTAAGTTAATCAATGAAAAGCCATTAAATGGCTTCTCTAAAAGCTGATTTATCTGATTCTGCCGATCTACTAATTTGATTCGGATAAAAGCAAATCTCTTTTATTAATGACATTTAGCTGGCGTTTTCACCAAGAATATTTTGTGTTTTTAGTACTAGTTAGTTATTGTGAGAAAGAAACCGCAATAGAAAATATCTGACAAAAACAGAACCGGAAAATAAAATATACATTTAGTTCTACATTCAAAAATATTTAGTAGATATTTGATTTATATTTTCCAGCGATAAAAATAATTATTTATAACATTCCTCTACACACCTGAATTTGGACATTGGTAAACTAATTTGGGAGGAAGTTAGTGTTTATTATTCAGGATGCATCCGGAAATAATATATGATACATTATTATGCATTTTAATTTAAATTTACATACACATACACACACACAATATAAGTACATATATCCGTGTTAGACAGTATTAGGATCTCCATTTGGATGAAATATACCGTTGCTATTAGGAAATGAAATCTAATTTTAAACTTCAACTTGAAATATTACTCGCATCTACAAAAGTATAACAACAAATTGCTACTATGTTATAAATATGAATCAAAAATAACATCGAGACAAGAATAATGCAAGCAAGCGCAGCCAAATTTAATAAATTACCGTCAGATCAAACACATTGTTTAAGTTTAACTTAATGATTCTGTTAGTGTAGTTATTTCTATTATAAAAAAGAAAAACTTTTTGTGTTTCATTCCCATCAGCTACTTGGTCTGGTGGGTGGGCAGTCCCATCGATCTACACTGTAGTGCAAACCCGGATGGTAGGGCGTAAGGCCCTCTTTAGCCTCCTTTCAGGAATGGTGGGATTGGGTGGGTGGTGTGGTTAGGGAGAGAAAGATGAGACGGACGAAATGAAGACAGAAGAGAAGTGAAATATTATATGTGGAATATTACTGTCCCACAATTTGCTTAAGTGATCCAAGGAAACCACAGAAAACTTGGACCAGAGTAGCCGGACCAGAACAGCCAGAGCCGAGTTCCAACCGGTGACCTCCCGAATGTTAAGCAATGATCTACAGTACTAAATTAAATTTAAATTTTGTTTATTTCTGTTTCGGCGATCAGGTAGTCCTGTACAGTTGGTTTTTTACTAACAATAATAATTACTTGTTCGTCTTCTAAAAGACAACTCTGTAAGGAACGCCATGTTTGGCTTAATATTAGAAGTAAGAAATACATATCTTTATCTCTATTCAGGTCAGGTTAGCCCTGAAAAAGAGAACCACAAGACTCACGAAACGTTGGCACAAAATGTAAATTATTTATCATCCGAAGGGTGTTAACTGTTGCTTATTGGCTTATTATTGAATAAGACAATAATTTATAAAATTATTGCAGTAAATAGTCAATTTTATGGGGTACATTACGCATTGCGGCAAGTCCGATAAAGGAAAAAAAATGCTAGGATAAATGTAAGGTTTTTAGATTATTTACGTACTTTCAAGTGGTTCTTTGTCACATTAAATGCGCTGGTTTTACCGTTTTATGTGTATGAGTTTACCGAGATGATTACAAGCTCGTAATTATGATCAAAAGCCGTTCGTTTATGTTAGAGTGAAGTAATACGTTGTGGCTGCTCCTAACTAATTGCTATATTACAGAACTCCATTTTAGTCGTTATTGTTAAATCGAATTAAAACATAAATTGTGTCATCTACTGTTTCTCAAGCGCTTTCAGTGGCATATTAACAATTTGAGATACTATTTTCTATTATGAGGGGGACCAGATGTTTTAAAGAAACTTAAGTTTTTTTTTAATCTCACATGGAACTTACTATTTACTCCATTCTTTCGATAATACTGACAACAAAAAGGGGCAATATAATCTACTTAGGGTTACTTTAACATTATTGATTTTGATCAACTTTGTCTTAAATACAAACTGAAAATGTTCATATTTTTCTCTTATTTCTCGGTTTCTCATTCGTTATATTAATCTTAAATCTCGCTACGAATTTCATTTCGTTTATTTCTTAAGCTTTTAATCACGGTTCGAGCTTTGCCAACATATGGGAGTAGAATAGAAATAGTATAAGCTTTATGACCTCTTCTTTTATGGCTTACCCACCCACTAATTCTATACGTTCTCAGCTTTCATTAATTGATTGCACTGCATTTTTCAGTTTTCGCTTCTTTTCATGCAGCAGACTCAAAGTTTATAATTTACTGATTGTTTCTGGACTCCATTGTAACATACTAGTGTAAAAATAAATAATAAACAGAAACATGATTAGGAAACTTAACTTAAGTCTTAACTAATTAAAAGTTCATAAACCAAATTTTGAACACTTATACAATATTTAATTTAGCTTCCTAAAAATTAAAATAAATAAATTGTGCTGTGATTTGTTGCTTATTTTGATTTATACTATTTTCTGACTTCATAATCCTTTGTATTGTTTTAATAAACAAGGTCTGATAAATTGTAATAAAAAACGATGATGCAGCAATCCAACCTCCCCAACTGCCTGTACATTGGAGTAGTTTATCTCAATTTAATTAGTAAATCGTTGCCTTACAGGATTTCGAACACTATATACGTTTAAATCGAATTGTTGGTAATATAAATTGTAATTGGTATCGTTGATAGACGCTCGAAATAGGGCCCGAAGCTGACGTCGCGACGCCAAGATGCCTAGGCGACGCCGTTGATCATGTATTCGGGAGAATGAGGTTGAGGCTGAGTATAAAGTTAATTGAACCCGGAGAATATTCGCTGAAATAGGATAGTTACACAAATCCAAGATGAATTACTGGAGTTATTCATGATGATTTAGAACGGCAAGGGCAAACAACGACTTGTGGTATATATCGTGGTCGTTTTCCTACCAATCGCAACCAGACCAACACTAAAATATTGCTTCTTTAGCTTCTTTATTATCTCCCATTTTCCGCCATTTGAAAATTAAACTTCATAAAGATAATAAAGTTCTGTTTGAATATTGAATTGTTTCAGCCCTTACTTTGTGATAATTCATCTTAACGATAAACACAAAAAAACATTACTTTGTTTATTATCACTTTTATTTCAATAATTGTAACTATAGTTTCTACAGATTTTCAAATTGAATGAATATAGAACAGAAGGTATACAGGTATATAAGATAACAATTTGGGATTGCCGCTTGTTATCTAAATGTCGTAAATAGTTGTGAATAATACAATTCTATCTGGTCATTTAGTAATTCTAAAACGTTTAGTTTAAAACCTTTCTTATCTTTATCTTATTTTTAAATTTTCGACGGATGGAAATTGGTGGTTAGTTTATATACAATGGTTTGCAAAGTTTGAATTACTTTTTTTTGTAGTCTAAAAGATCTGAAATGTTCATTGAACCTACTTCTGAATTCAGAATTCAAAATTTCCGTTCATCGAAAATTTAAAAATAATACATATAGTTAAGAAAGGTTTTAAACTAAATGTATTAGAATCACTGGAAATATTTAAAGCCTCAAAAACTGATACAAATAATATTTTGGAAGACCAGATAGAATTGTATCTTATATACCTGTATACCTTCTGTTCTATAGTCATTCAATTTGAATCGCTAGTTTGAAAATGATTAAATGAGTTTAATCTGTCGAAACTATAGTTAAAATTATTGTAAATAAAAGTGATAATAAACAAAACGGATTTTTTTTGTGTTTATCGTTAAGTTCTGTTTGTGTTCTTCAACATAACAAAGTACATAATTATAAATCTTTTATTGGAAACAAAAATCGCTGTCGTATTACAGGCAGTCTGTAGTCATCTATTGATATTTACTTCTAGCTGTGGTATTCCAAATGTCGCACAAGGGCCTTACGAAGGTATCTACTTCATAAACTGAATCGACGACGCAGCTTATATATACGTGACAAACACGTAAACCAAATAAATAAAGAACATTTAGTTCCTTGGTCAGATATTTATCATCAAAATTATCAGATTAGGATCGCGATTTCGATCTTAAGACATTTCATAGGTAGAATTCATTAAATATTACTGTATCCAAGGGAGAATGCATATGTCCCTGGATTAGTACTTAGTAGACAATCAAACTACACCTACATTGAGGGTACAAAATACTACGAAATATTCTTTTCAAGAATAAATATTTACAAACAGGAACCAACTCGATGTTTATACCTATAGTCAATTTGTAGCTAGCTTCGCTAAGCTTAAATTTCGAAACGTTGATGCTGTTTCATAAAAGCGCTCGTAAAACTGCGTAAGCCACGCAATCCCCCGATTTTAGCTTACCTACAAATCTACCCTCATAGTTGTTCAATTGACTGAACTTTATAACCCTTGGCTGTACGATCTCTACTTTATATACACAGTGTCAGAGTATGATAAAAATTCGATTCATATTTCAGTTAACGAAGCTCCGGAAGGGGCTAACTTTCGAGGGTTATAAACCTAAAAAAATAATTCCTTAAGTAAACTTTACATAATAAAACTGTACCCCAAGAAGTTTTACAGCAGGATAGTTTGTGCTATAATTATCTAGTATTTTGTTAGTTTTCTATTCAAAGTGATTGTCTATCTGGCGGAAAATTAATTACAATTACTCTTTTGTACAGAAAAAATGGTATAGAAAAAAATGTTTCCTATAAGTTGAGGTTACGTTTTTATGGTCAGAAATGTTCAAATCTCTAGATCATTGCTTAGCATTCAGGAGGTCACAGGTTCGAACCTGGGTCCGGCTGCTCTGGTCCAAATTTTCTGTGGTTTCCTTGGATCACTTAGGCAAATGCTGGGGCATTAATATTCCACAGAAAATCTTTCACTTCTCTTCTGTTTTAATTTCTTCCGTCTTATCTTTCTCTCCCTTATCCCACCACCCACCCATTACCACGGTTCCTGAAAGGAGGCCTTACGCCCCACCCTCCGGCTTTGCACTACAATGTAGGTCGGAGGAATTGCCCGCCCACCAGCACAAGTAGCTGGTGGGAATGAAACACAAAAAAGTGTTTTTTTTTTACTGATGATGCCATCTTTTAAGAATGTTGAAACAGTTGTAGTTAATTAAAGGATACGGTAATATAAATCAAATTTATTTACGGAATTTGTAGGTAAGAGTTATCGAGTAAAGGGATTTCCCGATAATTACCGTATTGTAGCTGTGCACATCGGTGCTCCCTAATTTTTGATGTGTGTTAAAAACGTACATTGGTACTAATTTTTTAATTTGTATTAAATCACTCATGGTCATGTACATATAAACTTCAAATTGTCTTATAACAAATACATTTTTCAAAAACAGAAGACATTTTTGGATCGAGAAACTTCCAATTTGTGTAACAAAAGAGATGAGAATACATTTATCGACGGAGAATTGGAGTTATTAATAATAATAATACCTTCGTTTGATAAGTTTTCCTAATTAAATTTGTTAATTGTTTTTGGTTTCGTAGCACTGTGCGGTGATGTGTGGTCTTGTACAGTCAGTGTCAGCGATACCGCACCTAAATCTCGATTTATAGTTTTATCAAACGTTACAGAACGCCATTAGTTCCGTCTGCGAGGGGTAAACTGTATCTGATGAAACTCGTGATAATTCGTACTGAACAAGTCATCTGAAATACCACATCACCCTTCCCTACACCATGATAAGGGGGCTAAGTTATAGGCGGAAATTGAAGTTTGCTACCAGACACCACCATTATCACTGAAATACCCTCCCTCCATAATGGAAATTGTATAAATCGTCAAAATGGTTTGACAGAGGGATATAAGTTTATTATCATGGGGAAGTTTTTCTGCTAGGTACTTTGAATTAAGTGAAGGATTGACTAATTACAGAATTAAAAAAGAATTATCTTTATGAAGAATATTTGAGGCTTCTCTTGTTAAAAACAAGTATGATTAATGAATAATAACTTTGACGCTAATTAAATGAATTACGGGAGAGTTACCTACATCAGCTTTACATGAAATTCTAGCGTAAAAGTTTAAAAGTGCAATAAATTAAGTATTCCGACACTAAAGTAGTTCACTTCTTCTGTTTATGAAAAATGTTATAAGTACCTGTATGCATAAAAATGAGAGATTAAAGTGAACGTTGTTCCAAAGAGTTTCGGCGTTTGAAGGACAAAGTGTCGGCAACGAATATAATTAGCCTGCAATCTAATTAGATATGATTTATGACTACTCAACGTTTTCGTCTGCTTTTATATAATGACGTGTTCAAGATTTGCAATTACTAGCCTAAAAGCATGTCAGGTGGTTTTCAGAGTAAATCATAAATAAATATAAAAATTTCATTTAGATTCCTTGAAAAAATTATTTCACTTTCGTAAAAAATAAACTTCCAACACTGAAACGAAATGTAACATTGTCCGCTAAAATAGAACTACACAGCATCAGGTCGTTCGCATACTTTACGATGAGGCATATGCGCACCAAGCGTTTTGAATAGTTACATGTGTTAGAAGATAACTGTATATTTAATTTAGATCTAAAAATTTTACACATTGGAAATAAAAGTTTAAAACTTACACTATTAGAATCTAAAGAAATTAACAAATATAAAAATACAAACATATTACTCAATGACCAAGTAGATATAAACCCCTCACCACTATTAAATCTTTTCCCTCACTCTAATGAAGGTGCACCATCCTATTTATAAACATCTACTCTTAGGTAGTTTTAAGTAAATTTTGTACTTGTGAAGAAGCCACAGTGTTGGCGAAACAAGTGTCAAGTTTATTTAATAAATTGTGGAAGTTATCAACTGTGTGTTTATTTGAATTTAAAATTGAATTGAACAATGTCTGCCCAGTAGTTCTTGTGTGATGTGCATATATCCATTGACCTAGCTATTATTTTATTTTATTCTTCTCCACGAATCGTTTCGACCAGGCGGTCCGGTCATTCTCAAGAGTACAATATGCAATCAGCTACTCTAGCTTCCAACATACTAAATAAAAAATTGCGTTCAAAAGTTCAGTCCACCATATATAGCTCTCGTAACAAAAACTCAACTCAAACCTTTTGTTCCATTAACTTAGTAAATACAGCAACAAATAAAATAACAGGACGATTAAGAAAATAAAACCTGTATCCAGTTATTATTAATAACAATGCCCTAGGCCGCATACTAGGAAATAACAAACAAAAAATTGATGTGTTAAAAAGAGCCGGAGAATACCAGTTGAATTGTAAAAATTTCGATGCAATTTATATAGGCCAAAGTGGCCGATTAGTTCAAATTAGGTTAAATGAACATATGCATTCTGTAACTAACCTGACGGGGATGTTCGATCATTACAAAAGAAAAAATCACGAAATTGACCAAAATAATATCAAAATTTTTCATATCCAACAAAAAAGCAAGAAACTAAAACTTTTGGAACATCTTGAAATTAAAAAAGTTATTCAGTCTAATGTAAATATTGTAAATTATCAAACGGAACTTTCAACTAACAATACACCCTTTCTATTATCCAAACTTCAATTACATCGTTTTCCCCAACATTATAATTTTGTGAACTGCATTTTTTTACATTTTTTTGCATTTTAGTAGCACCTACAGTTATTTAGAATTAGTATTGACTGTACTCTTGACAATTAGTCGAGAATAATAAAATTTTGTGTTGAAACATCGTGTTTTATTAAATTTCGTTATTTAAATATGTTTCATCTACAGCGCTCCACAAGTAGCCTTAATATAACTTTATTGATATAATTTAAAAATTTGCACAATTTAAAACGATGAATTAAAAGTTGTTATCAATTCTGTTGTAATAATTTGTCAAATTCCATATTGAAATCAACAACCGCTTTATGAAACATTCGTAATACGGATGTAACTAAGTCCTACCGATTTGATAAGGTTCAGATCCATGGTCTACTTTTTATACATTCGTACCAAAGCGAATTAACTACTATTCAGATAAAACTTTTCTGCGAAATGGTAAACGGTGTTAACGAATAAGCGCACTTTATATTTTTCACCGAGGATTATTCACGGTTTAGGAGTTTAAATCCTTGACCGCAACATTTTTAACCATTTGCTACTTCCTCCTGTGATTTAATTTTCTCACGTCCGCTTTTCCTTTCTAGTTTTCATTAATCACGATTTTAACACATTGGCCAGTCCGAATGGTACGTTTATTTCCACAGTATGTGACTTTTGTTGTCGTGGCAACCGTAAAAATCGGATTTTTATGGTTCACGCACATAAATAAAGCGGAATTAACAAGTAGAATAAAAGAAATTTGCAGCTGCCACCTCAGCATGACTGCAGTAAATAATTGAAGTAGTTATAATGTCAGGGCCAGCGATCGATTGTATAATTCGGTGGTTATTCCGACGAGGGGTTGCTACAACAGGAATATTTTATGTCCATGGGGGTTTATTTAGGGACCTACGATGTTTTTGATATTTACTTCGTATAATATTTATTATGTATTTTGAAAAGGGATCGCAGTGATGATTGACGATCGCGGTAAACATTTTCGATAACAAGTTGTAAGGTACGAATATTACGGAACGTTTTTGAAATAAATGAACAAAAAACAAAAGACAAGAACTTGGGAAACAAAATATTAGTATGGGAAAAGTGGAAGCAGAAATGAAAGCAATTATTAAAAGATAAAGTTGAAAGGGGCTATAACATGATAGAAAGATATTTATGGGAAATAATAGATTGGAAACAATAGCTTCAGCACTTGTAATAGAAATAGGGGAAAATAAGTGATGTTGGGAGACATTTCGAACTCAGAACATTGTCATTATTTTGTTTCATTTTACGTATTACGATTTTATTCGCAAAATTCCGATACTCTGTAATTTAATGAAAATTACCAATAATGAAGAAAACGATCAGCCTTAGAGTTTCGTTATGAAGAGTTTATCTATACTGCATTTACCAGAAAAATAATATAATAGGAAATTTAGATTATGTAGCAAAGAATGAAAAACCATGAAAAGTATGAGGAAACTGACAATAACTAGGAATTAGAAATTTATACATATAAATAGTAGTGAAAGAAGAATCATGAATAAATGATGGTTCTAAGAATACGAACCACATCGTAGAAATACGAAATGTATAAGCACACTATCATCGCAACTTTTATTACTAATGGGGGATGCATGATAACGATACTCATTGAGTTAGTAAAGTTAACAATAAAATATGACGATATGATAATTCCATATTGGCATTTATGCCATAGGTACATTTCGCGATATATATTTTCGAATATTACCCCTGTTTGAATCGCTTGAAATATTCATCCCTTTTGAAATATTAAAAGTAGGTAAATTTTCAATTTTATGATGCCTTGACGTCAAACTTTCGGTCCGCATTCGATCAGGAGAAATTGCATTGCGCTATTCATCAAATAATTGATAGCACACATAGCAATGCACACAAAACGACTGTCTATTGTATATATTTCGGATATTTTGCCTTTGTTCGTTCGTTCTTTGCTTTTCCATTGGCGTTAGCGGTCATTCTCTAGTGTTATCGTATTGAGTGTGATTATTATGTAGCGAACTCGAAGTCGACCCGGATTTCAATTACGCCGAATGCACATGCTTATTTACATAGTCGACTGTCATCAAGCTAACTAGGGCAAGGCCGTTTCCTCTACTCCGGATTGCATTCAGTATATAAATTGAATAAAGGGTCCGAACCCGGAAGCAAATTGCATTTTCGTTTTCACGCTAACCGCCAAACAAAGCGCGCCCGTTAGAACGAGCTGACGTTTATGTAAATAAAAGTGTTGCCGATATTTGATTATTCGCTTCTATAGATATATATTGTATATAAAGTATATACTAGTACGTATATATGTATGTATTGTGACCAAAAGTTGCCAGACTAATGAAATTGTCATTTGGATGACATTTTATACGTATATCTTGTACTGGAAATACAATTGTCCAGTTTTCGGGTAAACGGTTTATAGATATGAATTTTGTCAACCTTATCTCTGAAACCAGTTTTCTTTGAAATCATTTTAAACAGAAAATTAGTTTGTGTTGTGGTCGCATTTTTGTGAAAAAACAAACGAAATTGATTGAAAAAATGTATATAAAAAAAGGACTTTTTTGTGTTTCATTCCCACCAGCTACTCGTGCTGGTGGGCGGGCAGTCCCTCCGACCTACACTGTAGTGCAAAGCCGGATGGTAAGGCGTCAGGCCCTCTTCAGCCTCCTTGCAGGAATCGTGGGAATGGGTGGGTGGTGTGGCTAGGGAGAGAAAGATGAGACGGACGAAATGAAGACAGAAGAGAAGTGAAAGAATATCTGTGGAATATTACTGTCCCACCATTTGCCTTAATGAATCAAGGAAACCACAGAAAACTTGGAGCAGAACAGTCGGACCCGGGTTCGAACCGGTGCTAAGCAATGATCTAGAGCACTAGACCAGTATTTCTACTACTAGTTGCTGCATGGTTTATTATTTGTACCAGATCATCAGCGTTGATACGAGACCAGAAGATATTTTTATTACTGTATTTTGGTTAATATTGATGATTAATGAAAATTCAATTGCGAATATATTTCTATATCCTCTTTACCCTATATAACAATTGTAATTTTTATAACTGAAACGTAAATTTATTCATTACTTCATTATACTCTCTTTCCCATGCTAAACACGACAACAACATGTTTAGCGTTTTCTACCCTAATATTCCTTGAACATTAACGTAATTATTGGAACTGATACGGACATGTTAATGATATTAAACCCGTTCACGCAATCCCAAAATTCGTTCCATCGCGTCTGCTATCTGGATGTCGCAATCAATTCGGAAAATCCGGCATTTTCTAATGCGGCTAGACAACTAAGAAACCAGTGTAAGCGATAACTGAACGTTTAAACTTTAACGTAATTCAGTGAGTAGTTACGCCACGAATTATATAAGTCAATAAATTAAATTTACAAAAATTATTAGTAAATAATAAGACCAAAATTGATCCAAAGGAAAAAGCGATGTTTATAAAATAAAATGTAGTAATTGCGACGCAGTTTACGTAGGACAGACAGGTAGGTCTATTATTACCAGATTCAAAGAACATTTGTATACAATACAAGAAACTACATATTGTACTGGCATCTCAGAATATTCTCTCACTAATAAACATAATATCACATTAGATTCTGTTAAATTAATTCATAATCCCTAAAAGTAAAATGTACGAGACCTTAGAAATTATAAAATGTATCAAAAACAACGAAAACATTGTAAACAGCCAGACTGAATTGAATAACAATAATTCACCCCTACTCATTGTACAATTTCTGAATATAGTTTAAGTATCTTATGATAATGGCCTCATAGCCGAAACGAATTCGTCAAGAATTATAATAAACTCTGTGACATTATACACAACGTGTTTTGTGTTCGTCTAAACTTTGATTAATAATAAACGTTGGTTCTACGGTCTGACCATCCAAATGTTTTGTTAACATTTGGTCCTATGTTAGTTATAAATTTCAGGTATAAATAAGGTTTGCTATATTTTTGCCGGGAAATCACCGGTTCGAATCCCGGTCCGACTGCTCTGGTCCAGGTTTTCTGTGGTTTCCTTGGATCACTTAGGCAAATGCTGGAGCAGTAATATTTTACAGATAATCTTAATTTTCTCTTCTGTCTTCATTTCGTCCGTCTCATTTTTCTCTCCCTAACCACACCACCGACCCATTCCCACGATTCCTGCAAGGAGGCTGAAGAGGGCCTTACGCCCTACTCTCCGGCTTTGCACTACAGTGTATGTCGGAGGGACTGCCCGCCCACCAGCACGAGTAGCTGGTAGGAATGAAACACAAAAAAGTTTTTTTTTCCTTTAGTGTGCTCGTCTACTCTTGAAAATGACGAGTTCTCTCAATAAATAAGTGAAAGTTTACAACGTGATTTTTGACTTTTTTGAAACACAACTATTTGACAACCTAACTGAACGATTAGTTAGCCGCTAACGAAAACCGGGTTGCTTCCTTAGTTTGTGTTTGTTAGTCGTATTTTACTGATTGACTCTGACATCGACATTAGCTTTTGAGATGGTCGTACCTATGAATACATGTGTGTAGAAGGCGTTAATATATGTTTGTAGGTGTACACGTGTATGTAATAGGTAACATAACGAAATTCCATTCGATAGTACGCCACTGCTTGCATTCCGAATTCCGCTAAATTCCAAAGTTCAATTCGATTGTCTGGATCGCATGGCCTGTCACGAAACAGCCTTAAACTAATGTTCAATATTTGTTCCCTATATGCACGGCTCATAATTAACTCCAATTGATGCGAACAGGTATGTGCGGCACTATGCAGGTAGGCAAGGGTTGCCTATTTGGCATTAGCTAATACTAAATGTTAGAAGAACACTGTACGTGCATATTTCACTACAGAATAACGAAATTACCAAAACGAAATTATCAGAGAAATTATTAAACTGAAGCAGGAAACTGAGGTTTTGAAATTAATAATTAAATTACTTAAGTCTGTGGCAAATATTAATTAGTAAAAGTGGGATTTATAACTACGCACATGATGAAATGGGTTTTCTGACACGAGTACAAAAGATTTAATGGTTGGATGGTTTTAGACGTGGGCAATTATTGAACGAATTGTTTAAAAACGAATCGATTCACTGTTTACGGTGTAGCTCTTTCAAATGAATCGAGGAGTCGTGAAGAATACAGACTCATCGAGCTATCGTCGTGAGAATCGATTCTTTTTATGAGATTGAATTTTTTGAATCGATTCACCAGAAAGAATCGTATTGTACACCTCCAATTGGCTTGGCTGAGATGATATTGACGATTATGAAATATTTAGAAACACTATATCAACTTTATTAACGAAACTAAACTTTTTACATACTTTGATAATATTGTTATTAGAGGAGCGAAGCGTACGTTTGATTAAATTGATCATAATTGATATAAATTGAAGATTGATTGGCGGTGACTTGTAATTCAGTAATACGTGCACTACTATCGATATTCGTTTTTTTTTTAAGATCTAAATTGTTAAGATAGAAAGGGAAAATGGTGTGGTTTAGATATTTGATTAGACAATTGATTGGTTAAGTTAGATTTGTAGGGGTTGAAGGAGGGTTTGTTTTTGCTAGTGCATCAAAAAAGAATAGCGCAATAAAGATGGAAAATGATGTACACTAAAAGATGTTGTTCTAGGAAAAATTTAACTGTCGTCGAAGGCAAAGGTTTTGGACAATATATAAATAAGAAAACTCGAAAATGTTCGATAGGGAATTCATGACAGTGGAATGAGTAATTTCAGGGTAATAAAAAAAGGATGTTTGGGTGTTTTCTATTTTGATAATTAAAGAAACTAAATTATTAGCTATAAAAAAATAAAGATTTTTTTTAAAGGCGTGACGGACGCAACAATAATGATAAGTAAAATTTTCTTTTAATATTTCATAGACGATGATATAGGATTATTGAAGACATTTCACTTAAAATTTATGTAGGGTTTGAAAAATTCGTGTTTTTGATTTTCCAAAACATTTAGATTTAGGCAAAAGAAAAAAAATCGTAAACTATAAAATCAAAGTATCAACTCAACATTTCAATTAAAAATTCAACAATTGTATTATGATAGTAAATATGGATCTTTCGCAAACAACTTGGTGAAACATTTGAAAAAATGATTAAAATATTAAATCAAATAAAATTTGTGAAACTTTACCAAGTGTATTTATTTAATTTAAAAATTTAATGATTTTATTATGTGCTAGCTTTACACGTGTTTATAACAAAACAGAACAAAACGTCAATAATTTATAATCTGATTTACACTCAAACGCAGACCTATTTTATTATTCGACTTAGGAGTCATTTCCGGATATTTCATAAAACAATGGAGATATTAAAAGGAAGATAAGGGGGAGTAGCGGAAACAGCAGAGTTATGAGCAATTACCTGCGGCTGCCAAAAACAAAATGGTGATAAGTCAAACTGCTTTATCACCAAATGCGGTAGAACAGCAATCCACAATAAGATAACAGCATTCAACTTCTATTTTCCATTTCGTGCTTTTTCATTGTCGACCTGGAAACAAAAAACTGTGATAAGCGCATTGATTTAATTATAAGGTTAAAGAAAAACATTATCGCGTTCTTTCATTGTAAAGGTGCGTCTCTTGTGATGGATCAGACGCTGCATTTGATGCAATTAAAAATTAATTGAACCGTTTCTTGTGGTGTGTCTGACGCAAATGCGTTCATTGTAGATGCGTCAGTAGTTTAGACGCAACCGCAATGAGCACATAACGAGTAGTAATCGATGTAGGTGATAACAATAATTTTTGGTGTATGAACATTGAAGAAATTAGTAGAATGATGATTCGGGCTTGTAGGCCGTGGTCGATGTGAACGGTTTCGTCCACAGATAGTCTTTTACGTCTCTTTTGTCTTCATTTTATCCGTCTCATCTTTTCTCTACCCACCCACCAGCACGAATAACTGGTGGGAATGAAACACAAAAAAAATTAATTTATGTTTTTCTATCAAAAACATTCTACTGTACTCTACATTCCGGACTAAGTCTTCTATTTGTGAAATCGCAACCGTAAGTCTACCTTGTTTTTACTTTTATTTTTAATTGTGCTCTTCAACTTTTGTGTTTTTTTTTGTCTTTTGTATATATATTTTATACTCGTCTATATTTTTCGTGTATATAAACTGATTATGTTCTATTAGTGTTTTATTTATTTTATTAAACATATCAAAACCCTAAAATACAATACTTTAGAAATGGAACAAACTGGATAGCTCAAACCCCATCGCCAAAACACGACACAAAATGTCCGAAACACTTTTCGGTAACAAAATTACCTTCTTCAAGGACTGAAGAGAACTGTTCTATTCGTTCATCGTGGGGTTTGAGCTATCCAGTTTGTTCTACAACTTCCACAAAATTTCCAGCATTTTTGATTAGTTTAGAAATGAACTAAAGACGTAAAAGTGCTGCAATCCGAAACTAACATATACGGTCTACTGCAAATTGTTTGACATTAACCTATTTTTAGAACTAAATCTGAAATAAGCACCTAATAAATAACTTCGCATCTCTTAGATTCGTTTTCTAGGTTATTACATCCGCTTTAAAATTCAAATAATGTCCTCGGGAAAAAGAGTGAAAAATCTGCACATATAAAACGGAATTTCCTCTTTAGCCACCACTTTCACAAGCATTTGAGTCGGGTGATAATTCTTGATGTCACGCTATCAACGTTTTTTCTGTTCCTAACGTAACGCCATCGATTTCATTGACAAACAGTGTCCCCAAAGCGACACGGGAAAGGAATTGTCTTGGGGGTTGTTGAAAGGAGGAAGAAATAGCCGACGCCAACCGGGAAACAAGGGATTTATTCGAATACGAACACGTTTTAAAGAGCAAACATAAATAACTTTGCCGTGTAAACACTTCAACGGTTGTCACATGACAACGTTCTGCTGATAGGATAAAAAATGTGTGCAACGTGCATTATTATTAGTGTGTCATATTTGTTACTATACTACCACAGTTCGTACTTTTCAAAGGAATCTTTAGTCGTAATTTGTATACATATCTTAAGTCCTTCTTCAGCAAATTATGACACTGCTGTTACTTCATTTAGAAGCTATTGCAAATTTTGAAAACCGTATTTGTGAACACCATTGTACAGGAATCACTGAAATCTGTGGAAGATACAATTTAATATCTCTGAAGACAAAACATTCAGAATCCTAAAATACTTCAGTCCTGTCGTTCTTTAATTTAGAGGGTCATTCCAACTGAGTGGTACATTAGATGTTTTACGAAAACTAATCGTGTTAGAGATCGGAAGTTATAGTGGAGTCTTCAGGCTAACGTCATATCAAAATTAAGCTTCATAATTTATATAGAGTGTTAAAAACAAAACAAACTTTAAAAACTTCAAACACAAATAATTTCATTTATTCAAATGGCACCTGTCAAATTTTATTTTATCATTTGATTCATTTTTTATCGTTTCTTGATACATTCGGATGTTTCCCATAGTTTAATTTGAAAACCAATTCCAAATTATTCAAAATTTTTCAAATAAAATAATAGGATTGTATCAAAAAAGGATAAAAACATGAAGTGGCAGGCAGTTGAAATTATTTTAGATAAAAAGACTATCCTTGATAAAACCTACTCCTGAATTTTCAAATCTCGCTTAGTTTTTCTAAAACGTCCAATGTACCACTCAGGTTTAAATAACCCTGAATAATAAGTATATAATAATAAACATAGTAAATTACTACAAAATAAATAAATACAGTATAATATATTAAATAACCGGGGTTAACGTCGTATTATTTATTAAATTTTAATCTGGAATCACGGTTTAACTGTAGCTGATTTAAGTCTTTTTAAACTAACTTTTTATTTAGTTTTCTTTTTTGTTTTTAGAATATCTAGAAAATCTTCAGTCGATTTCACCCGCGTAATTCCTTAAAGCCATTCGGTTATCAGATAAGTACATCTTGAGTCTCTACTCGGTCACTTTCATCGGGTTACGGCTCATTTAGCTTGAATTAAAACTAAAGCCCGCTCTTTCCGTCCTGAGAGTTGTGTATTTCTTTTCATTTATCCTATTTACTGACCGCAGATTTTGAATAAGAAGAATCATCCTTAGTTCTAAAGTAAGATAAAACACAAAAACGACACTAAAACAAATAAGTGACAGAAACGTAAAAATATATATCATATGCAAACCACTCAACACTTAACGTAGCTTAGTTAAACTTTACCATTACAAATACCACATAAAGGGTAGCTTGTAGTCTACAACCAACAGCGAAAATGGATAGACCTCTGAAGAAGCTCGCCACTCGTGCTAGCGAAACGTTAGGAAGCAATTCCAACCGACGACGGCCTGTACACCCGAAGAATGACAACATCTGTTCACTGCGTACTTCAAGCATTTTTATTTTTAATAACTATTTAACTGATTGATTTGCGCAATGATGCTAATTGATAATTTATATTGATTCAAAAGTAATTAATGAAAATATATATAGGGACGCTACCTAGACTGATAAGCTGCGGTGACACAGTCATTATTAATATTAGGGGTTGAGGTTTTAGAGCGCTGCGGTGCAATGAGGACTGTAGGCTGCGGTTGTACAGTTATCTAACTCATTAATGACCTCAGTCCAGTTTTTGGGCGAAGAAATCTGTCTTGCAGAGGTAGTGCGGGAGCAGGGTGCTTGCCCTTTCTGTATTTCTTTCATACTTATCTATATTGCAATAAGGCCTTATTTAGAGTTCGATGCATAATAAAAGCTAAGTAATTGTATGCTTGAGTGCTCACACATATTTCTTTTTATATTTTGATAAAGGTGCTGAAAAATAGAAGGAATATCTAGCGAGTGATCATCATAGTGATTGACAACTATTGATTGAGTAGGTTAATATTGGTTATTTATATATTCAAGTATGCGGTACATTGTTCAATTTATGTTTGTTGGAATGATATCAACTTTTTTTATTGTTGAACTCGTTTTTTTTCACATCCTAACAATTATTTATGTTTATTGTCAATTAACTTTGTTGATACATATCTACGAAGAACAAAGAATAATTCTAACAATAAAAATAAATCAATTATCTTCTGTTTTCCTTTCTTGCTTTCCGCCGAACGAAAGAAGTTTTATCTCATAAATTCGCCTCGAGAAAAAACAAAAACAAATCATCAGAGAAAACGATTTCATCGCACTTTCTTATAAACATCGAATCAGTTCTGATAATTATATAGCAGTTATTTTTGATCCAACAAGGAACGAGAAAGGGGCGAAGGGAATACGAAAAATCGATTGAACTTTTATATCATCTTTCGCGTCTTTAGGATAATACGATCATTCTCCTTAATGCATTGGTCTTATTTTCGAAAAGAGAGAAAAAAATGAATCCCTTAGAGGACTTTTTCAATTCCTGGCGCGACTTCGTTTAATAAATGCTGGGTAATAAAAGGTAATGGCAAATATCAGGGTGAGGCTACGATGTCAGAAGATTCAGAAATAAAAAGGAGGACAGGCAATAAGATGCGCTCTAAAACAATGGAAAACCACTTCGTTATCCGTTATAATGGAATTTAAAACAAAAAATATTCTCAGATCGTAGGAATCGTTATGTTTGTGTGTTTCGGAAGAAATAGGAATCAAGTTTAAAAAAAATAACAGCAACAGTAAATAGATACGTACACATTATACGAATAGAATAATTTTTTAACTGGAGCAAACTATAACGAGAAATACATTTCCATATAAAGTATGCAACATTTCAGTTGTCAGTTATGAAACAGGTTCTTCATAAACGTCTAACAAAGTTTTTAGCAATAAAGACAATCAAGAGTGGTTTTCAAACCATCTACGTATCGAGCAACAAGGCGATTTCCAAGTGGAGTTGTCCTCGTTCTACTTGTTTGCTAAAAGCCATGAGAAAATTTCAATCTGTTTAAACAAAGTAATCGATAAAGTGCTAAAAAAGACAAACAGTATGAAATCACGCAGTTTCACAGCCATAATTTTATCTTAATATGCAATTCGAATGCGAAATTCATCGATGTAGACAACAGAATAGTTACTTTCTGATAAGATCATAGAAATAATCACGTTAGACAAAAGATAGGTATATAGTGCTCGGAATTGCAGGCATGAAAGGATATTTTTCGATTTTCGGATTATGTACCAAACCTGGTTTTTCATAATTAACAATTTAACTCTTAAGTAATTTCCTTAGCACTGAGAGTATTGAAAAGATTTTTAATAGAATTCATAACTATAAAACTAGGTTTGATCTTCAGATCTAACATTATACAATTTTTAAAATTGAATCAATTGTATTGAATTAGCGGATACTTGATGGAAGTATATATCAACTCAATTGCGGTTCTTGTTCAAAAATTTATATAGGTCAGACGGAAAGAAATTTTAGAATTCGTTTGAACGAACATTTTAGATCATATAGAAACACGAAAACCGATTCTAACTATGCCAAACATGTGTTAGAAGATAACTACATATTTAATTTAGATCTAAAAAATTTACACATTGAAAATAAAAGTTTAAAACTTACACTATTATAATCTAAAAAAATTAACAAATATAAAAATACAGACATATTACTTAATGACCAAATAGATATAAACCCCTCACCACTATTAAATCTTTTCCCTCACTTTAATGAAGATGCACCACCCTATTTATAGACATCTACTTTTAGGTAGTTTTAAGTAGATTTTGTACTTCTGAAGAAGACACAGTGTTGGCGAAACACGTGTCAAGTTTATTTAATAAATTGTGGAAGTTATCAACTCTGTGTTTATTTCAATTTAAGATTGAAGTTATAATGACTTCAAATTAATCCTAAAACTTCAAGTTTTTAAAAAATGCGTGGTTTATTTAAAAATATTATTTTCACATCATCGTAGAGTAAAAAAACTAAAACATTAAATAAAATGTCATCCTCCCTTAGGTATTGTTTCTAAATTAACTTGAACGATACGATATTTCTCTTTTCTTTCTGTATTGGTTTGTTTTTTATCTACCCACCATAATTAAAGGAAACAACTAAAATGAAAACATCTCATCTCAAATTATGACTAATCTCGTTAGGATTGTTCCTCTTTAGGGCTTTTTTAATTAACAGTCGGAGTTTGAAACCTTAAACTAATTATATCCGCAATAAGCAGTCTAATCGTAAGTTTAACCTAGCGCAAAATTAAAGGTCTGGAATATTTCTCTAAATTTTAATTTACCTTTTGAAGCTTTTTGACGTTAAGGAACTTTAACTGAAATATTGTATCCAAATGACAAGCCGTTCCTCCAAACAGATATTTTTTATTTTATGTTAATGAATTACGACATTAAGGAAAATATATTTAAAACGGATTTTTATAATTAATCATCATCACCATGGAGTCATCAGTCCTAAGACAATCTTAGCATTTCTCTAAAACTAGAACATTTTACATTCCTAACAATATTCTCATATAGGTCTTATTCTACTTCTCTTTTCTCTGGTCTTTGATTATAATGTCTCCAGCAAGCGTTTCATGTCCCAAAATTTCTTACCATCCTTCCTCTCTTTACCTTATTGACTATCGCATCAGCTTCTATTCTTCTACTTTTTTTAATTTCTCTTCATTTCTACCATCCCCTTATAAAACCACATCTCAAATGCTTCTAATTTTATTCTTTTTCACCGCACCCATACAAAGTCGTGTTTTAAATATAAACTTTTAACAACAATTTTGGAATTCATGATGTATGCATTCGCGAGCACAACAGTGAGTTTTTTGTTAAGTTCCAAAACAAAATAATTTACTATTTTTGGAATCATTTTCTTCCATCAAAAATAATATTACGAACACATTTATTAGGTTACTTAGTATGTTCACTTTTACTTATTCTCCATTTGATCCAGAAAAATTTGAATTCATTCCTTACATGGAAACAGAAAAGATTTATATTTTTTATGACATTGTTATCCATTTGATTAACATAAGTACGATGCATGTTTTTTAAGTACCGTTTTGAAATTAATAAAAACGTACAAAGATATCTTAATAATTTAATTTTTACAAGAAAGCCTATACCTTAATTTACTTTTCTACATAATTTCCTTCAATTTTGAGGCACTTGTCATAACGTTTGATCAGTTTTTGAATACCCTTCTCATTAACCACTGCATCACAACTGTTTTGACTTCGTCATCACCTTGAAGATGCTGCCCGCCCACATGTTTCTTCAAATGCAGGAACAAATGGTAGTCACTGGGCGCCAGATCAGGGCTGTACGGAGGATGATCTAGAGTTTTCCAGTGAAAAGATATGATGTGATGCACAGTTGTGCGGTCATCTTTAAATGTTCTCACCCACTTCCTTACCATTCCATCACTCATAATGTTTTGTCCGTAAACTGCACACATCTCACGATGAATATCAATCGCTTTTAGTCAACCCGGACTTCACAGTCGGCGGGAATCACGATTATCGGAGGCATCTTAAACACTCAGTAAACAACGTAAACAGGGGCGAATCAGACTGTAATGGCGTCAGTGCTTAGGTGAGTGATGTAGGTACTCAGTGTGCATGCACGGAACGCTGACCGCAGCGCTGCGGCGGCAAAATATCCAAACAGTACTTACTTTAAAAACATGCCTCATATTATACTCATATTGTATTTTTTTTCCTTTTACACAAATATATTTTCCTTTTTCTTTGCCATGAACAACAAAAATATATTATTTACGAAATCATTGTAAGGATGACTTAGTAAATAAGATTTTTAGTTTTGTATTGGGAAATGTTGACGATAGGGTAACAAAGAAGAGAAATGAGGCCTATTCGTTCCAGTTTTACCTCGTAGTGAATGACACATGGATCTCGTTCATTAACGTCAAGACTAGAACGTCCGCTAGCAATTAACGCGATCAATATTTGCAGTTCTATAAGCACAGCCGGTGCAAGATTGCGAATTCGCTAACTCACATCAAACAATCACAAAATTAACTATATTACATTCAAAGGATGTCGTTGAACCGCTCGAGTTTTAATAATTCGACAATTTAGACGAACAGAATGCGACAAACTCATGAGAATGTGGCGCTACAATTAGAACAAATTTAATAAGAAATTATCTGTTAAAACATTTGACAAATTCGATAAATTGTTTACAATCGTACGGAAAGTCTCATGTTTGGGTTTCGTTCAAAATACCATACGTAACAAAAAGTGAGCTTTGTTGTACGATTGTTACCCAATTCTCTACCAAACAAAAATCGAAACCAGAAAGAAAATACAAGCGACCTTATTATAAACCGTATAACAGTAATATACAAAAAAAATGGTATCACCAAACGAAAAGATCAAGCCCAAAGGATAAAAAAGTGTTTGATATTTGCTTATTATGTTACACTTATGATATTTGGTTATAGGGAAGAAACACACTCGATACCGTTTAAGGTTCCCCTCTTTTCCGTTGGAATATTATTGGGTTACTTCTTGTGTTCTAATAAGTGACGTTTTCGTTTTCCGGTTGTTACGTTGTCAAGAGTTTCAAGCTTGCATCGAAACTTTACAAGTAGACATCAAGTGCTCTTTATCTTATTTAACGAAAGCGTCTGGAAACCGAGAAAGTTTAGTCCGGATAAACGGGATGAAAGTACGGTTATTATTTCGACGGGGTTTCGAACACCTCAACTGACAAGGCTTAAAATTAATTTAAAGGATTTTCAAGGAAGCGCAGCTGATGATAATGTAAACCTTGAATTGCACATTACAAAAACATGAACACAAATAAATATAAATATATATAACTACTTCGAGGGCTAATACCCCTACCGGCATTGAATTACACTGTTGATTTCGATGGATTCTTAGACGAAGATATAACATATTCAAAAAAGAAGGAATTAAAATCCTTATTCGTCTAAATAAGTATTAGCCCTCGGAGTAGTTATTTCTGTTGATTCCATATTTATATTTATAATATAGCCTGTAAAGGCCTTTCTGCCAGCGCCCACCTCATGAGACCCGATAGGTCGAAATATGTCGTGGGATATGGCTTTCGGTTCGTTGTGCCTACTTGGTAGGACGCGTTCTAAATGTGAGATCTTTGATCTTAATATTTAGACGAATAAGGATTTTAATTCCGTCTTTTTTGACTATGAACGTAAATAAATATAAAAATAAATTAATTAAAAAATATCCAAAAAGCAGAAGGCATTAAAATCATTTTTCGTCTAAATATTAAGGATCACAGATCCCACACTTGGAACGCGTCCTATTACCAAGTAGACACTGCAAACCGAAAGCCAAATCCCACAACCGGTTTCGACCTGTTGGGTCTCAGTTTAATAAGTAGAAAAGGATCTTGTTGAATATTACTGAATCCCTCAAATAAGTAACATATAGTCACTAAGGTGTCTGTAGTTATATATGCCACTATTAGGTTTGTTGATAATTAAGGGATTTTCTTGATCTCTTGACGTTTCACACTATTTTAAATTTATTTTAATAAAATCACTCTAAAAAGTAATTTTACTGGATTCAATTAGCATTTCTTTCCCTTTCCAAGATATTGTTTTGTTTAAAATCAAAATGAAGCAATACACATACACTATGATAGCAACCAACATTTACGTATTGCTCTTAATTCTTATGGCTCCTACAGAGTAGATTTTGCATGATAATTATTGTTTGCATGCTGATGATTTGGAATATGGGATTGATACATATTTTACTATCAAGGTATTCTAAAAAATAAACACTTGGAAAGTTCCACTGTTATTTATTATCAACTCTATACGTATTTCGCCTGCTTAAGGCATCTTCAGGGGTAAGAATACTACTTATTATACAATTATCACATTTAAATACAGACCAAAAACATAGGTGGAAGGGGATAATAACCTAATGGTTTATACATTTTCTGCAATATTAAGGTTTGATAAAGGGTTAGGGCCAAAATCCAACTGATCATTGGTTAGTACCTTATAGAATTTCGTCTCTTATCACCGTGGTTGATTGAGTGTTCCGGTTTTTGGGGTGTTTTGGATTATAGTCGATCTAATTTCTTTTTCTGTCTGATGTATTGCAAAAAAGACAAACGTTTTACAGAAGGGAAAAGGTTATGGTGACTTATTCCGATAAGCCAATCTTAAAAGATTCGAATAATTTCAGTATCTAATTCGTTTGTTTTTATTTGTTGCCATACTGTATCTTTCTCTTGTACTCCCTGTTTAATGTTATTGTTGTGAATGCTGTATATCAACAATGCCTGTTTTTCGTGGCATTATAAAATAGGTAAACCTCTTTTGTGTGGTAAACGTCTTTCTTATTAAAGCAGCTATACCGGTTGGTTGTCGGTCTAAAGATTCACATGTCAAACATAAGCTACAAGTAGGTACGAAGCAAAAAGACCGACTGCACTTGAAGGCTTATGACGTAGTTCAACCATAAAATCGTGACCAAGAGGTCGTCATTTTTACAGAGCAACTTGTGAGAAAGGCTACTGCTTGCTATATACTCGAACTTACGTCTTCATGCCTAGCAACAGGATTAATTCAATTCAATAACTCTACAGCCTCTCTTTAATTTTATTTATAAAATGCTTCACCGAGTGCCGAGCGAGTCTACTATTTCAAACGTAATGGAAGTAATTAAACAAGAAGAACTTAAGAAAACTCTTCTAAACGTTTCCAAAATTAAACGGGACAAACCTTACATATGTTATGTTTCATTTGTTAAATCATTACCAAAAGCAACTTGTTACATTGGTACATTTATCAACGATTGATATTGTATTACTATTCAAACATTATCGGAAATTTCTAAATTCTCAAAATGTGGGATCTGTGATCCATAAAATTTAGACGAAAAAGGATTTTAATGCCTTCTGTCTTTTTTGAATATATTAAATCATGATTGTTATTCTACATGAAAAAATGTTTAAAAATCAATCGAACAATACAATACAATAATAACACATAAGCTACACTTTTTTAGACCGAAACAAATGTCGAGTATTGAAAAAATTCTGTGAAATGTTTCTATCGTTCAATATTTTAGACACAATATGGCAATAGACGACAATTTAGGATACATATAAATATGGAATCAACAGAAACAACTACTCCGAGGGCTAATACCCCTATCGGCATTGAATTACACTGTTGATTTCGATGGATTCTTAGACGAATATATACCTATAACATATTCAAAAAAGAAAGAAGGCATTAAAATCCTTTTTCGTCTAAATTTTATGGATCACAGATCCCACATTTTGAGAATTTAGAAAAAAAAAACGAATACAGATACAGACTTCATTTATTTCTAATATTTTTAAAATAAAAACAGTGGTTTTCGTTTACCAAATGTGGAAAGCAAATACATCCTGTATTTCAAGAGAAAATTTTAATTAAGTACCTAGGTACCTACTAAAAAATCTGCATATAATACTGGCATTCTGTTTCCCGAAATAACAGAGAACCCTCATCTATTAAATTAAAGCACCGAAATTGTGCCTTGCATACCTCTTGGGACTGTAAATTTGGCCATTTACTACTAATTAATCCCACAAAAGCTTAAAGGCGAACTCATTAAACCAGTCGTTGTTTCGGTTCGCCTTTACAAAAATATAGTTTCCTCATTACTTTGCTACTCGGTTCATAATATTTCTTTAAAAACGAAGATTTCGTTCATTTAAAAAAAACTTGCACTGCTATTGGTGAACACTACTTTATTCTATTAACATATGACAATTAAAAAATCTTACATTCAGAAAATAAAGAAAGAAAACTAAACTTATTAGAGCAGTTAAAAATTAAGAAACAATAATGAAAGATATTAAATAAAATGTTTCACAAAACTATTACCAACGAATCCATTCCTGTTATTAATTAAGAAACATTTATTAAACACACCTGACATCACTAACGACCAAGCGGAATTTAAATACACCCTAGTTATCGATTATTATTTGGACTTTCCCAATAATTTAGATAGATAAGTATCTATGGTCATGAAGCACATTCTTAAATTTAGTATGATTTGTACTCTTGATAAAGACGTCAAAGTATATGTAAAGGAATAATAAAACTTTTTTGTGAAACATTAAAGGGGAATTTCTTTTGTTTTCTAAATTATTAAAAATTAAATATCTAACGCCTTGTATGCTAGTTAATTTATTTAGGCGGGTGCAGTTTTCACATTTAGTATCGTAGCAGTGATCCTGAAATAACAAACATTGTCTAACGCCGTCTGATTGGCTGTCGTATCTCCCTCTACCAATTAGGTCGCGCTAGAGCGAGTAAGTCAGACCACAATTATTTTTTGTTTCAGGACCACTGACTGCTATTGTATTAAATGGTGTCTATATATAATTATGCTATAAGAGTTTTCAGAAAAACAAAAACTTTTTGGCAAATGCTCTACCCAACATTTGTACAAACTGTGAAGGTACATTGTACCTCGAAAATTATTCAGCTGCTGAAAATTACCAGATTTCAGTTACGTTATTCATCAATCATCACTACTTCAAACGTTCGAAAATGTCTCTGTCTCACGCGTGTCAACAAGGGCCGATCCGAAGTATATTTGCAAGACTATAGTGGCCGGTCAGATTGACAGGTAGGTAGGTGGAGACTTTTAAATGAAAGAGCCAATGAGAATATAGCTGGACCGAAATGATGTATGCGAAGTGAACAATTAAAATTTCACTATAATCATGAACATAAGGAGAAAATCACGGTTATAAGTACCTAATTATATAAATCTAAATCTAAAACTGTTTGCCACTACGCTACTGAACTTTGCTAAGCACTTATCATTCTGCCTATCGGTCGACTAACCCCGCCCTAAATGGGCTAGACTTTGCCACTGTGCACCCGATGATTTATGGCTTTTGAATCTCCTTAGGTGCCGGCCACTGTACACGGCGGTCTCTCGAATCTCGGGATGTCTCAGGATGTACTGCCGTAAAAATTAACGGTTAATAATGTAACTGCCACCTACAACCGGGAAACTGTTGGAGCAGTTACATTTATTTCTTCTTCGAAAACAGCTGTTGAGGACATCGAAAAACAACCGCTACGGTCGAATTGATACGTAATCATTTCTGTGGCGTTTTCTTTGATCTGTTTCCCTTTCTATTCGTGTAAAGCCATTAGGAACTTACAATTGATCTCGAGTCTACTTTCGATAAAACACGCCGTGAACATTAACGTCTTCTTTCTAAATCTTTACGGTTACGGTATACACGTAAAATCGCTTCAAACGAACATTCGGAAATCAAAACAATAGGACATTTACGCGTCAAGAGATTTATACTGGCGTTATCAACGAATAAACTAAGAGAGAATTGTGCAAAATCACTTCAAATACATCACAAGTTGAAGTAACATCAGCGTATCAAATTTGAAATAAAAGAAAATTGGATTTATCGTGAAATTGAAAGCAATGATAAGAAAAAGAATAAAAAATAAACAAAAGGTCCTACGTATTGATGGGTGTAGCCAAAGGTGGCAGTATTGTTTTATTTTTATATTTACATTACATATACAGCACGACCTAAAAACAATCCGTAATTTATTTATCGCCGGAAGAAGTTTTTAAGTTACTTAATCCTTACTTATGATATACATAATTGTAAATAATTATTCATATCAATATTATCACCGGATAATTATAATTATCTTATCGGGTAGGTGAGCACCCTTTTCTCTGGTGGCATTATTGGTTGTTTATTTTTAAAACCCTAATTTTGCAGCAGGCAGATCTTTATTTTTAGTGGCAACTTCGGTCCCACCGGTATTGATTATTACGTATAAAATAAAAGAAAACCTACAGAAATTCACAACTTTTTTAAAAGGGTGGTTTTTTGCACTGACCATATCCGAATACATTGAAACCACTCAGAAATACATAAAAATATATTTCTCCGAGAAACGTCTGCTATACCCTTAGACCTATTAATCAGTGCACATGCAATACACCATTAATCAAACGTAGAAGTGAAATGGTGGCTCCCCTATTATCATAAAAAAATCTATCTCACTTTTCCCTTATAAAAGCGGAAATGTTATGCAAAATTATTTTCGTTTGAGAGGTGTGTTTTTAGCAAGTTATTAAAAGCCTGAAAAATCCAAAGAACATTTTCATAGATCTTTCGTGAAAAAATCTAATACTGATAGATTTCTAAGGATAAGTTACAATCCACGCACAACTTCAATAGATTATATGCAAACATACAACAGCTATTATCAGCCACAAACGGTAAGATTTATAAAAATCATGTAGAATCCAATGGTACCAACGATGTTCGAGTGTGGACGCCAAAAAGTACGAAGCGGCAACGCTAATGAAAATAATTCAGATATAAAAAAGTGCACGTTAAATATCGAGGAGATGATAAGGACATTCTGGGATGTAAGTGGAGCAACACACGCAGAAAAGTACGTATAATCCAATGGTGCCAACGATTTTCGAGTACGGCACCCAGAAAATACAAAACGGCACTGATTATTGTTAAAATAACGAAAACAATACAGACATAAAAAAGCGTAAGTCAAATTTCGAGGAGATGAATAGAACATTCTGGGATATAAACGGTGAAAATATACAAAAAGCGACGTGGTCTAGTGCTCTAGACCATTGCTTAGCACCGGTTCGAACGCGGGTCAGGCTGCTCTGGTCCAAGTTTTCTGTGGTTTCCTTGGATCATTTAGACAGTAATATTCCACAGATAATTTTTCACTTCTCTTTTGTCTTCATTTCGTCCGTCTCATCTTTCTCTCCCTAACCACACCACCCACCCATTCCCACGGTTCCTGCAAGGAGGCTGAAGAGGGCCTTACGCCTTACTCTCCGGCTTTGCACTGCAGTGTAGGTTGGAGGGACTACCCGCCCACCAGTACGAGTAGCTGGTGGGAATGAAACACAAAAAAGTTCTAAGTTTTTTTACAAAAAGTTACGTAGAATCTGACGATACCAACGTTGTAGGTTTTCGAGTGAGCTTTAGAATAAATGAATGCGGCGCTATTTTTCGTTAGAATTCCCTTATTGTGATAACATGAAAATGCGCAGGGAAAATTCAAAGGAGTTTGATGTAATTTATAATGATTTTAAATATAAATATGGAATCAACAGAAACAACTACTCCGAGGGCTAATACCACTAGCGGCATTGAATTACACTGTAGTTGTCTCTGTTGATTCCATATTTATATTTATATTTATATTTATAATAGAGCCTGTAAAGGCCTTTCTGCCAGCGCCTACCTGATGAGACCCGATCTTAAAATGTAGACCAATAAGGATTTTAATTCCTTCTTTTTTGAATATATAATGATTTTATTTATAGGCGATTATTTGCTAAAGGTTAAGCAGAATTAGGTAGTGCCAACAGATTTTGTATGCTTTGCAATAGTCGAAAGCAGCAAAGAAATTAGTGGATACTTCTCTTTTTATTTTATTGATCTTTCATATTTTCTAAACTACTGCGGCAAACTTTTTTTCAAATAATTTTTATATCATTACCATTCGTGTGGGATAATGTCTTCGTCTGCAAGTGTTTCATTAGTAACCTTTATACTTATTAGTTGTGGGTTAGTTTTGCATTTACAGATTTACCTTTGGCGTGTGTTATCGTTTCCCTCGCATGACGCAAAGCATATACGTGACTGGTATATAGGTACAGACAGAAACGTTCCATTAGAGCATCTATGTTTAAATTGTTTTTACTAATGGCCGTTCTAGAATGGTGTAGTATACTTTCAAATCTGTTAAATGTTAATAGTTTTTTAGCGTGCGATTATAGCGAAGATGATCCATATTTATAAATCGGAGGTAATTACGTGTAACGGTTATGAAAGTACCTTTACCATGTTGTGGTCACATTCTTTTAGATCAGTGCTTGGCTTGGTAATGTTTGTCTATTCTATGACAGCTCGATAATAACAGTCTCAATAAAAAATTTAGTTATGATAGCAGCATATTTAATAATAAGTAACTTTTGCACCGCGACTTCGTTCGATTAAAGAGAAGGCGACCATGATCTCTCCCTCGATTATAAATCGATTATTTTCGTTTTGTTAAAATAATCGATTAATCATGTTATCGATTAAAAAAACAATCTATTGATCACATAAGCGAATAATCACAAACACTTAATACAGTAACTTAAGGGTATTTGCCGTTATCACAAAATTAAAAAACTAAGAATTTATTTGTATTAATAAGGACAATAATATAGATTTCAGTATATTTACGAAAAATACATATACGGACTGCATTCTACCAAAGGAAACTAATTATCCTAACAATTTAAACTTAGCTGTCTTTCACTCAATGTTAAATAGGTTAGTAAATGTTCCCTTAAAATACGAAGCTTTCATTCAAGTGCTACATACTATTAAATCTATCGCTAAAAATAATAGTTATGATTCAATAATCACTTAATATAATATAAAAATTTTCCATATTATGGTATCATTAGCGAAAAATTTGTTAGGACACTTAGGCAGTTTAATATTAACGCAGCTTAATTTAATAACTTTACTGTAGGTAATTTTTTGGTTAACAATAAGATGAATGGAGAACTCGACACCCTTCATAAAAGCGGTGTATATAAAATCAATTGTTCTGATTGCCCGGCTATTTACATTGGAAGAACCAAAATAGATATTCTAACCAGATACAGGAGAAATGTGCATCGAGTGTTCAATAATGTTTTGGTGAAATTCTCAATGTTTTTTAATTTTTAACTTAATACAGGTAAACCCTAAAAGTCCTAAATTAATTCTTAGCCCAGTAAATATTGAGATCGCAATTAATATTTTTAGTAATCAATCAGGATAATAGGCATGTTTCTCTGTAAATTCTTACATTCTTTATATATTTTGTTTTTGAGACAACAGTTACTGTTGGTTGTTTTTTTTCAATGAAAATGTTTGTTTTTATGTTGGTTTGTTTCATCCAGCTAACGCATGTTCCATTAAATCTTGAGTATTACTTTATGTTTATTCACAAATAAATTGTTTACGGTCAACCTCAACCAAAAAATGTATTACTTTAATATGATTATTTCCCTAATGGACAATTTAATTAATAGATTTTCTGATTAATTTAAACAACGGATAAATCGATTAGAAACTCCCATTTTATTCCTGTAAAATCCCATCAAAGTCGAATTAAAAGTTTTCAAAGATTAAAAAAACTGTTTGACTTTATCGTCACCTCTTTGGTAAAATTACGGTGTGAATTAATGGTATTTATTTATTGTGAAATCTTAAGAACTTTGAAAGAAGAAATGATAAAACCGTCAAAAAAATATTGACATTTAACACTTAAAGGTATGCTATTCCCTTTAATCTGCTTTCAAACAAAGAAGTTTAAATGAAATGGGAAAAACAAAATCGTAAAATGGCTTACGAGTATTAAAACATTCCGCCCTTTTTGCAATTTCCTGTTATTTCGCACGAATTGAAATTCAAAACGAATTTCATATTCGATATAATGGACAATAAAATAACGATATTACATACTGAACAAGAATTAGTGATTATTATAAAATCATTTAATAATACGATGCAATTTCAGCAGCATAATGACTTGCGGAATACCAGTTACAATTCACACTTTATTGCTTCATGAAGACCGTTTGCTTAAGAAAAGTAATATTAGAGTTTTATGAGAAAACTATTAAATTGGATATCTAGTGGAAATTGTATAATAATAACGTCTTTTACTATGGAAGGTGTATTCCACCTTCTTTACGGTTTGCAGTCTCCCGTTGATAATGTTAGCAATCGTTACACTAGACAAAACAATTTAATCCAAAAAAAGAAGGAATTAATTACAAAGGATCACAGATCCCACATTTGGAATACGTCCTACACAGTAGGCACAGCGCACCGAAAGCCATACCCAGGACCGGTTTCGACATATCGGGTCTCATCAGGTGGACGCTGGCAGAAAGGCTTTTACAAGCTATATAATACATATAAATATGGAATTATTAATAATTATTATTGAAACCGGTCGTGGGATATAGCTTTCGGTGCGTTGTGCCTACTGTGTAGGACGCGTTCCAATTGTGGGATCTGTGATCCTTTGTAAATAGACGAAAAAGGATTTTAATGTTTTCTTTTTTTGGATTGTTATCTTCGTCTAATAATCGTTCGGAATAAACAATGCCGGTAGGGGTATTAGCCCTCGGAGTAGTTGTTTCTGTTGATTCCATATTTATATTTAAAACAATTTAATATTTGTGGTTAATAGTTACACACAACTGTTTATTTGTTGAGGTTGAAAATAACAAAAAAAAGATAAGATTTGGTGATTAAATTAAAGCCGAATTTAAATATCTTCAGTCGTCATCCGAAATCAGCCGCTTGGGTATGCATTAACTCGTTCAAAAAGCAAAGAAGATGAAGGACCCTTAGATAAGCACACATTTCCATAGTAAGAATATATTTCAAAGCCATCTCGGTCGGAATATAAATTGATTCTCTTCTTGATTACCATTTGTTATCCACTGCAAAAGTCAACATAACCATCGGATATAAATAACTCTATCCTTAATTACCTATATTCCATCTGATGACATCCAACAACTTTGCGAATACAAACCAATTAGAAAAAATGGAGCATTTTTATTTAAAAAAAAGTGAAAATTTATCTTAACCGAGTTTGTTTTATTGGTTCCATTATGTTTTCAAAAACAATATTTAACAGATAATCAGTTTTATTTCTATTAATAGTTTATACGAAAACAGTAGCAATTATCCTGGGGTTAAATCATTTTGAAGAAATCTACATTAGTTAGAAAAAACAAAACTAAAGATTTTCACACACTTTATTTACTATTTGTAACATATGTTTCGCCAAAGTTTGGCTTCTTCAGACGTGAATACTTACTACCACCACCCTATTTATAGACATCTACTCTTAGGTAGTTTTAAGTAAATTTTGTACTTCTGAAGAAGCCACAGTGTTGGCGAAATACGTGTCAAGTTTATTTAATAAATTGTGGAAGTTATCAACTGTGTGTTTATTTCAATGTGGGAAAATATTTAGTTTCGTTTTTTCTAATTAAGATGGATTTTCATCAAGTAAAGATCGAAACTATCAAATCTACATTAGGTATATTGCCAAAAAAAGATCTATTACAATATGTAAATTTAACCACTACTAGTTAATTACAAACTATTGATGGAATCTTAATTGGGTTACTACACATATCCTATACATACAATATACAATTGGAAAATTTCCCAGATTTATTTATACGTATAGAATTGTTTCGCCATAACATTGACTTCTTCAGACGCAATATTTACTACGTCACATACAAAAAAATCTGCGAAAATTTTCAATTGCATACCATTTGACATTATGAATTCTTATTAAATAAAGTTGAAACAATTTAGATACTGCTATGTCCCAATTATTTCTTGAATACATTAATAAATTAGTAAAACATTTGTAATTATCTTATTAATTCAAAATTACACATAATTTGATACTTAATCTATTTAAAAAACGCCAAGCTACAATTTTTCTCTAATTTGTGACAAAATCGAATTGAGGAGAGGAGTTCTTTTACGGTGTTCTGAGAATACCCTGTATATATGATGTGTCTGGCTAGTATATGTTCGAATACACAAATGTTATTCTTCACACCAATGTAAGGGCCCGATATACACTTCGACGAATATGTTTCCAGCTTAACGTCAATATCAATACTTATGAGACACGTCAAAAGACGTTTCATGCATTATTCATGTAGAATGTAATAAAAGCAGCAAGAAAAATGCTAAAGCAACCCCGAAATGTCTACCCTCATTAATATGTATTGATCAAAGGTTGCTTTGTTTATGTTCACTAAATAAGATTATAATACCGATGAAATCAAGTTTACTCAGACAAGATTGGAAAAATACAATTTATACAAAGCCTGATTGCCAAATAGTCTTAGACTGGCTTTATCAAAACAAAAGATTTCATAAAATTAACTGTGTGTAGTAAAACTTAATTATAAATTTTATTCGTTGTAAGCGATTTTTCATTACAATCGACCAAATGAAACATTTATTCATTCATGAAATCTATTATTTCAGCCCAAACGAGAACAGTATTAATTTATAACGGCTACAACAGTGCAACGTTGTGTAATTTTGTAAATAATTTAATAAAAATAATATGAAAAGTTTCAACAATGTATTTATAAAAAAACTCTTACAATTGTTTCGACGAGACTGCTGAAACTTATTTTTATTATTTATCATGTTGCATCAAAACTAGTTTAATAAATAAATAATTTATGCATATGATTTAGAAGATTTTTAATTAGCCGCATACACTATACGAAATAGAGAAGTTTGTGTGTATCTCCGATATATAAGTGACGTAACGACAGTATTATTATAATTTATATGATAATTTAAATTAGTTTGCTATCTAACGTCTATGATAATTTAGAAATTATAATTGGTTTTTGCGTTCCAACAAAATATATTATAAAGAGTAATTAATAATGTTGAATATTATATCTGAAGAAATAATTGACCCTGGGACGAAATACTATTTTGTTATCTACAATTACCTACTTCATTTACCTACCGAAACGTCACACGATCTTCTCAATTACTGAAGTCTACAAAGTTAAAGGAAATTGCCAACATAAAATGAGCAGATGGCCCTATAAGGAACAGATATTACAGAAAATGTTATTCTTGGTTTGATAATGAGAAACTTGATTTTTTTTCATACGTCCGATAATATCAGCATCTATTCATTCAGAAAATGAAGCAACGAAGCAAACTTCCGAAGGAATAAGGCAGAAGACAAAGATAAGAAACCAAATTCATAATTAAATTTAATTTACTAAATCAAAGACTATTACCCAAAACTCCACAAGTATTGAAATATCACATTCACTTATACAAAAATATAAATCGATATGTAAATATATTTTATAATAATAATAATATACATGTCATTTCTAACCTATTCTATCTTAACAATAACCTTAATTCTCTCTAATTTTTGTCTCAATTACTCTTATATATTCACATATTTCCTCGCATACCTCCCCTTTTAGGGTCTGTACAATCAACCCATCTATGTAATTCTACAGTCTGTCACCCTTCCATTCCATTAAAAATTGTCTTACTTTATTTGCATGCATCCTACAACAGAACAAGTGAGCTAATGTTCCCTCAATACCTCTACATAGCCTACATTCCCAATCATTAAATCCTTTCTTACACCCTCTCCCAATGTTACCACATCTGATTCTAGCCCATATTTCCTTATTCTCTTTCTTATTACATCTTTTATTTAAATACTCTGCACCATTAGAAACTGGAATAATTTCCTTGTATATTCTATTGTAAGAAGAATCTAATATTGTCATCCACTCTGTCTCTAATTTTTCACTCCATCACACATTCAATTCTTCTTTACATCTATTGTAAGGGTTTTTATTTAGTATACCCCTCATTTTCTCTATTAAACAATACTTGGACCATCTCTTTTGCGCCTTTCCCACCAGTCTTCTTACATGACCATCTAAACTATTTTTCGTCGAAAATCAGTACCAAACATACTTAAACTCATTAACGATCTCAACCTCAATCATTTTTATTTCTTTTCCCCCCGTTCCTGATTATAACCACTTTAGTTTTATTCGCGTTCGCAGTTAACTTATTTTTATTGACGTAAAAAGTCACAAACATATATTCTAGTTCTTTGACACAATCCAAAACAATTGAAATATAATCCGCATGTAAATATATTTTATACTGTATACCTTTATATATATCTGCTATTAAGTATTTTTTAAAAGATTCAGTGTGAAATTTTACTTTTTTGTGTTTCATTCCCACCAGCTACTCGTGGTGGTGGGTGGGCAGTCCTTCCGATCTACACTGTAGTGCAAAGCCGGAGGGTAAGGCGTAAGGCCCTCCTCAGCCTCCTTGCAGGAATCGTGGGAATGGGTGGTTGGTGTGGTTAGGGAGATAAAGATGAGATTGACAAAATGAAGATAAAAGAGAAGTGAAATATTATATGTGGAATATTACTGCCCCACAATTTGCTTAAGTGATCCAAGGAAACTACAGAAAACTTGGACTAGAGCAGCCGGACTCGGGTTCGAACCGGTGACCTCCCGAATGATATGCAATGATCTAGAGCACTAGACTATTCAATGTGAGAAACTATACCATCAAAGGTGTTAATATAAATGAATGTAAACTAGTCTTTGACTGTATTCCATACCAAGGGAACGTATCGTAATACAAAACCATCTTTTAATAAAGTTAAATTGAATAATTATAATTCTTCGTTTTATAGAAAATCACCTGAATCCGACTGCACAAATCAACAATATGATTAAAAGAGCTTTATACCTAAGATGTAGACCTCAGTTAGAGATAAAGTATCAGAAACTGTGCTTGTTGAGTGACAGAGCCATAGTTGAATAATTTGTAGGATTGTATAAATCAAATGCTCAGGTATAAAGGATTTTAATGTGACACACCAGGCGACATCTAGAAATGTAATTTCTCCGACAACAGTAAATAATAAACGTCATAATACCGGAGTTTCATTAAAAGCCACAGGCGTACACATACGTATATTTATGTACGTTAAAGTTTGAATCGTGGTGCAAAATCCCCTCGGATTTTCCGTGTTTGTATGTATGCCTGTATGATTATTTTGCTTGTTGTTTAGTGTGAATATCCATACAGTTTAACACCTGCAGTAGAGAAACAGTCCCGTAGGATACCATTCAAAATGTTTAGGGGTACCTACCCTTACTCCATATCTTACGTAAAAATTCAACTCAGCGACGTTTTGTCTGTTATTAATACTCCTTCTTGGTCATATGCTGTGTTAATCTCAATTTTCTCATCTAAGAAAATCATATTTTTTATTCTCTCTTAAATTCACCACACAACCAGAGGACAGCCAAGCGTGAAACCAGTCAACCAGAAACTACGCCCACCGACAAACCAAGCATTGCTTAGCATTCGGAAGGTCACCGGTTCCCATCCGGGTCCGACTGCTCTGGTTCGTGGTTTCCTTGGATCACTTATGCAAATGCTGGGGCAGTAATATTCCACAGATAATATTTCATTTCTGTTCTGTCTTCATTTCGTCCGTCTCATCTTTCTCTCCCTAACCACACCACCCACTCATTCCCACGATTTCTGCAAGGAGGCTGAAGAGGGCCTTACGCCCTACCCTTCGGCTTTGCACTACAGTGTAGGTCGGAGGGACTGCCCGCTCACCAGTACTGGTGGGAATGAAACACAAGAAAGTTTTTTTTTGCCTCTAGCCAGTCTGCGCTGAATCACAATTCAGAACAGATCTGCTGAAGATGCCAACCACTCATGTTGGTGAAACGTCGAGAATAAAAACCTCAAGACGACGACCGATAAGCCCGAAAATCAACGTTGCATATATTATAGTTCTTGTAAACACACCTCAATGTTCTTTTTTAATCAATTTCTAATAGTAGGAATTTTGTTTCCTTAATGAATAAATTGTCATAATATTCTTTTCGTTTAATCTGTAATTAAAAGTGACAGGTTCAATTTGGATAAACTGTTGCAGTCAAACAGCCGTGAATGATTTTCCATGACTTTTGGCAATGTTTTCAAACAGTTCTTGTATATCCCAATCTAAGATTAGCCGGCAACATACGCTGGCTAACATATATTTGAATTGGCAAATTGCCACAATATAATACAAAATATGGCATCGTAAATTTAAGGCTGTAATGCAGCAACGATTATATGATTTACGACCCAACATCTTATTACGTTGCTATTAACTAATATATATGTAATCTTAAGAAAGTTCTGTGTTGTTGGACAATATTGCAACATACTAAACACACACATTTATGTAGCCCGGAAACTTGAGGGTCGATTATAACACCGGTCTACAGATGGCGTTATTTTGGTCTCATAATTTACTCTGTATTACGTGTGGCAATTCGCTTGATACCAACTAAATTAAGATGATGAACTATGGACTAAAATGAACATATAGGTACGTGCCGGAAATACTGTTTCTTAATCATAATTATGCTTTTCTAAGCTTGTTAGATATGGACCTACTCTAAGGCTTTCACGGCCAATATTAATGGACCTGGAACTAGGTAACGAACTGAAATTGCTTTACGCTAACGTACGGGTACAACTTTACTTAACAATAATACTTTTTATCTTACGGTATCGTAGATTGAGGATCGCTTGGTTTGCGAGAGGTTGGTCAACAAAACAATTACTGTCCTTATTCGTAACGTATATTTATAAACAACTAATTAATTAAATAACTATACCAAATAAACAAATAAAACTAAATGAAATATTAAATGTGAAGAGCCAAGAGTCAGCTTGATGGAGTATGTCCGTCTCTGGAATGACGATTTCCCGAACTCAACGGACCCTGGACCTCTTCTTCACGCAGACTTCATCATGCCTTCGCAGACTTAATTAATTTCCACGATAATTATTTACCCTGACTCTTTAGAGGAGCCCACATAGTGCTTATTTGCTTTTTCAACAACTAGATAACGACCCACATTCGTTGTGGTACCGTGTAACGCAAATTCCGCTGAATGTAACAAATAACAATAAATATAATGAAATTTTTAATAATGTTTCTGTGTTACGTAGATTAACCCAAATCTTAGATAAAGAAAGACTCACCCTAATTACCACTAACTAAATTTAAAATGAGCGGACACGTGTTTCGCCCACTTCACACGTGGGCATTATCAACGCGAGTAATTAGGGTAAGTCTTTCTTTATTTAATTATTCTTTTACCACAGTCTCCTATTTTCTAGTTTTGACCCAAATCTGTTTTTGAATAAATAGAAAAATAATATAATTTTCTAAATTATAAGCACTTTGTGGCACTTTTCAACACACGTAAACAAACACCAATGTAGGTTACAAAAATTTTAATAAAAACACAATGATTATTTCGATATACTGTATCTTCTTCAGATGAAAGAATGGAACCATTCATTAAGGAAAAGAATTTTGAGTCATTTTGAGTCATGCAGGATTAGTTAGAGACATATTAGAGCCAGAAACAGTAAAGAGGGACATGGGAACACCTAGTGTAGATTACTGTTGGCAAATAGTTAGAGATGCTCTAGTATTCGGGATTGGATTGGTTCAGGATAGGAATGAGTGAAGCTGCGTGTCCAATCAGTCTTCGGACCGACAATCTTGTGATGACAAATTAAGTTTTATTACCAGATACATACACAAAATCGTCTCCCGGCGATGTTATGTTATAATAAAGATTATTAAGTTCTTGGCTAGCAATCTTTCAAAATCACAATTTTGAATTATTATTTGTGCAATATGGAGTTACAAGAATTAAAAGCCTCTTCAATCTCATACTTTTTAATGCCTATATACGATTTATAGTTTGAACTGCTTGACCACCCTTTTTACTCGCTAGATCTAGCTACCTAATTATTTTGCCGAGAAAGACCCCAAGTAATACTTGAACGGGTTAAAGGGATGAAGCATCGCCGTGAATAATTGCAAGAACAAAGACATAACGCTTTCCATCTAACATTAACAAGAATTCAAAAAATGTTTCGTTTACCCCCTGGTTAACTTGCTTTATTCCAAAAAAAAAAAAACAACAACGTTGAATTAAACAATAACTTACGAAATGAAATCATCATATGCATTCGAGAAGGAAGTAAAGGTCATATATTACATGGGTAGACAATTACCTGTAAACAGGAATGCACGTAATGAAAATACGTCTTCCATCTTTACAAGAGGTTATTTCTTTGGATGTTGACTTTCATAAATTCAGCAGATAAGTACTACAGTCTCGTCTTCTAAACAATAATGTAAACGTGGATGAACGTTTACGTATATCGTCCTTTATTACCTTCTTCCTATTGTCGCCACAACAGGTGATGACATTCATGTTTGGAAGATGGACTCATTTCCGCTATGCAGCATGCGCTTTTATATTTACAGACTTATTATTCCTTTCAGATTGGATTCACTTCGTGTGAAGCGTTGGAAGTAACAATAGGAAGCTTATTTAACGACTAATTAATATCTGTTTTATTAATTACGTAAAAGAGATTGGATACAAAATCAGTAACCATCTGCTCAATTGAATATCTTTCCAATTTTATTAAATAAAATCAACCTAAAAACTCTTTTAGTTAATATTAAAAGAAAATCAAATTTTCTTCAAAAAAGCGGGGTTTACAGAATTTCGTGTAAATATTGTCCTGTTTTTTACTTAGGTCAATCAGGTAGGGCTATTAAACAGAATAAATGAACACGTACTTTCAATAAGGAACAACAAAAATACAACAGGGATAGCTCAACATTGTTTAGAATTTAATCATGTATTAGACATTAACTCGATAAAATTATTACATAATGTACAAGAAAGTTTTAAATTAAATTTGTTAGAAGCCTTAGAGATTAAGAAAGCAATTAAAAATAAAGATAACAAAGCTAACAATCAAGTAGAAATGGTCACAGTAAATTCACCCTCATTATTGTTGGATTTTGCCAGTACCCAACCAACCTTTAGTAACACCCAAGTTTATAATACCAATACAAATTTATAAGATATAGTAAAGTACAAAATAATTAAGTTTTATCAGTGCTGTGACTATGCTGGAGAATTCCCTTTTTTACCTAACAAAATTTAACTAGAAGATTGAGGTTGGATTTTGCTTTTGATAAAAAGCAATTCCCCTGAGGAAGCTCTCAATAAAGAGCGAAACGCTGGAGAGAATTTTTTAATTAATATGGGATATGGCTGTCGGTGCGCTGTGCCTACTGTGTAGAACGCGTTCGAAATGTGGGATCTGTGATCCTTTGTAATTAGACGAAAAAGGATTTTAATACCTTCTTTTTTTCGATTATTTATTATGTACCTGACCAAGTTGGGATTTTAGTATTTGACTTCAAATAGTCAGAGAGAAATATGGATAGAAACATATAATAGAGTAATATAAATTACCATGAAGCATCGAAAAAATGTCACGATTCTAGTGTTATAATGCAAGCAGTTTCTTTGACAGTATATAAACGACTATTTATGGTACTTTTTGCTGGCGATATAGCGTTGAAATCAGGCTATGTTGAATAAAAGTACTTTATATTGTCAGGAGTGAAAGTAATTTTTGAAATTACCCTAAAAAACAAATGCCAACCTATAAAACCGATAGGAGTATCTACACATCACTGATATTACGTGTTGAGTCGATGTTGTTTTGCAGGTTAAAACATAAAAAAAGAAATTTTACGATCTTGAAGCAAGTGCGTGTAGGTAATTTTATGTGTATCCAATTTTTATGACGACTGCCTTGGGAAAACGTTTCGCCAGACATGAAACAAGAAAAATTTATAGCCTTCCCCTTCATGACAGGCAAAAAAATAAGATGAAAGTTATTTGTTTCACATCCTTGCAAAATGTGGCAGTCTGAATGCCCGAGTGAAATGCCAATTCTCACTAACACGACACAACAATTTACCTTTTTCACATAACGTAATTGGTTATTCTTCTCTGAGTGAAAAAATCTGAAGTATCAAGAGATTGCCAGAGGTATTGTTTCGAAACCTTAGGAGCATACGAAAGATATTTGCTGACATCAGTAAGTAAATTTTATAAAAATCAAAAAGCTAATTGAACTCGTCCAAATTTGGAAGAATTGTTATCATTATCGATGGTGCATAGCGCTCATTATTAATAATGGCGAGTATTTAGTCACAAGAAACAAACTTTTTTGTGTTCATTCCCACCAGCTACTCGTGATGGTGGGCGGGCAGTTTCTTTGACCTAGAGTGTAGTGCAAAGCCGGAGGGTAGGGCGTAAGGCCCTCTTCAGCCTCCTTGCAGAAATTGTGGGAATGGGTGAGTGGTGTGGTTAGGGAGAGAAAGGTGAAACGGGCGAAATGAAGACATAAGAGAAGTGAAAGAATATCTGTGGAACATTACTGCTCCAGCATTTGCCTAAATGATCCAAGGAAACCGGGTTCGAACCGGTGATCTCCCGAATGCTAAGCAATAATCTAGAGCACTAGACCACACCGCTCGGTTTAGTCACAAGCCCTGTCACAGCCTAATACTAATTTTGAACACCTAAGTACATGTTGAATTTGCACGGCTTAATTAAAAATTCAATTCAAAGACACCGTCCTGGACATCGAATGCAGAAATGTACCTTTGGACTAGATAACTGCACCGATTTTCTTTACAAAGCTACGTACACTTGTAACATAGATAGATATTAACCCATTTTTAAATAGTGAAGTGATAATAAGTTACATTAAATAATAATTCGAAATTGTGATTTTGAAAGATTGCTGGCCAAAAACTTAATAATCTTTATTATAACATAACATCGCCGGGAGACGATTGTGTGTCTGTTATATGGTAATAAAACTTGCTTTTTCCACCCTAAATAGTCTTACTTATTCTTATATATCGAAAATCTGTCACTTCTTCTAGTTTTTAGTCTCCAATTTTTATCTTGGCCCTAGTCCTACATCCTCCTCCCTCATATACCAATATTTTTATTAATTTCGGTTTGCTTTAATAAAATTATTACTCGTGGGAGCGATGCAAGTTTTTACTTTTATGAACAATAATTTAGAAAGGGCTTTTAGAAATATCTTTACGATATTAATTATTGAATTAATTTATACCCATTACAGATTAACTCATACAATGAGAAAAAAATCCCGCTGGGGGCGTGACAACAGCAACAAATTTTTCCCTCATTGTATGAGGTAATCTGTAGTGGGCATTAATTAATTCAATAATTAATATCGTATTAATGTATTTAAATTTTACCCCTTCTAAAAATTCGTCAAATATTTCATTATTAAATATCTTTTCTGTTATGGAACATGAATAAGCTCGACTATTATTTAATATAATTTTAATTAATTAATTAACAATTAATTTTTATTGTATTTCTTTTGATTTTGGTCTCAATGAGATCCGTCAGCGCTGAAATAAAGTGATAATTTTGCTCGTCACTAATGGACGTTCTCACTCCGTACGGTCATCACAAACAGACCCCTTTGTCGAGGGTGCGTTTTGTCCAAACTACCCTGTCCGCACATATAATATACACCGCAATTGTATACATATATACATATAATGTGTATACATTTCATGATGACTTGGTGCGTCTGTCCGGACTCCCGCACGATCAGGTAGCCCTCGGCCATTAATTCTTGTTACTTACGGCTTGATTCCTCCGAGATTAATGGCGTAATGAGTGATAAGTTACCCCGGTTGGAAAACAAAAACCGAAACAAAGACTGTTCGCTTTAAAATGCGACGCCAACACATGAAATTTATGGCCAGTTTCACTTACGTAAAATTATTTTTGAATGACAAAAAAATACATGAGGGAAAAGGTGACCTGCAGGTAGGTAACTCTTGGGGAATGTCTAGCAGCTGTTTAATTAAGAGATTTATCGCGCCAACTTAACAATAAGTTTTGGGATCATTACAAAACCATTATTTTGAGTTACAATGGAAAGAAAAATTATTCGTATCATATTTTACTCGTTAGAAAAGCAAAAAATGGCGAATTAATTACATTAAAACTGTACAGTAATTAATAGCAGAGTTAGTATATTTGCTAGGGTTGTCATCTTTTGAAAATACTTCATGCGAACTGATGACAGGAAAATACAAGGAATAAACAAAATTAATTATAAACTATAAACTCGTATAAATATGGGGCGTAGCGCCATTACACACTGAAAACAGGTAGATTTTGAGAACACCCTTCAATTGGGCACCAACTGAAGATCGAGAATATTAACCACCCCCTACAGCGAGCATATACGTATGTACATAACAATTTTTTTGTGTTTCATTCCTACCAGCTACTCGTGCTGGTGAGCGAGCAGTCCCTCAGACCTACACTGTAGTGCAAAGCCGGAGGATAGGGCGTAAGGCGCTCTTCAGCCTCCATCCAGGAATCGTTGGAATGGATGAGTGGTGTCGTTAGGGAGAGAAATGAAGACAGAAGTGAAAGATTATCTGTGGAATATTCTGCCCCGGCATTTGCCTTAATGATCCAAGGAAACCACAGAAAACTTGGACCAGGCAGCCGGACCTGGGTTCAAACCGGTGACCTTCCGAATGCTAAGCAATGATCCAGAGCACTATACCACTAATTAGAGTAGAGTTATTCACATTAGGACTTTAGTTTGACTTCAAATTTGATTTTGCAACAATCATAGAAGTGAAAGTAGATGTTATTATAGTAAAAAGGGACAACACACCTAATCTAACAAGAGTTAGTCGACTTACCAGTGTTCGTTTTATATAAATAGTGATAATGTACAGAATATGGTTTGTTTTTCGATCCTCAGAATGTTGTCATCTACAAACAAGGTTTTGATATGATATTGCCTGCTCACGGTGCCCAATTGATCGGTAAGATTAAGAGGACCCCTGCTGATGTGCGATATTTGGCACGTAAAACTGCCCAATTGCATGACTATAAATATGAGTACTTTTGTTCAAATAGAGTTATTATTTTCGTTCATTTTGACAGTACCTACAGCATTAGAAGGCAGGTCAACGAAATAAATCCAAATTTGAAATTTCAATTACAATTTATAATGAATTCCTTATTCTCGCATCAAAATCGATAAATAAATCAAATTATTCGAAACCGTAATAAAATAATTCAAAACAACATATTTTGATAAAATTACTATTACAAAATATTATGTATATATATCTATCTACTAAAACAGTTTTTTGATACTAATAATAATAAAAACATCAATCAAACGTCTTTCTTATATAATAATGGATCAGAAAGAGAATTAGTTAATAATTACAATAATACTGAACAACCTGCTCTTCAGGTAGCCATTAAAATTCCGGCTCCCACAAAAAAAACATTGGTTTCAGAACGTTATTATTACGCGTCCGATCAAGTTTACATTTTGTTTGACGGATTGAAAAATAATAAATAGCAGTTTCGAAGATGGTTTTCGACGAGACAGAGCCAAAAGAAAATTCCAGGCTTTGTCAGAAGCAGTAAGGACGCCCGAGTGCGTCGTTTCACTATTACTGTAAAGAAAAAACTCCAGAGCAAAGATCGTTCGAACTGCGTCCATATGCTTACAGTCCAGAGAACTCTTTCACAGAGACTGTGTAATAAAAAAGGGCCGGATGAGCCATATCGAATCTCACACAAGTTCAGCAGCCGTCCGTCGTTAACTCGCCAAAAACATAAATGAGATCAAAAAGTCAAGGAAACAAACTACTTCGAAGCGCCACACTGTCGCTCCTTCTTATACAAAAGTATTTATCGATACAGACTCCGTTCAAGAAAAAATTACACAAGAGGTTATTGGTAGGTAGATTATACTTTTGATTAAACTTTTCTGTTAAAGCATTAAACAGGTAGTGTCAAACATAATGAAAATATATAGAAATAGTGCTCACCTGATGAGACCCGATAGATCGAAACCGGTCGTGAAATATGGCTTTCAGTTCTTTGTGCCTACTTGGTAGGGCGCATTTATTTAGACGAATAAGGATCCTAACTCCTTCTTTTTTGGATATATTATATCTTCGTCTAAGAATCCATCGGAATCAACAGTGTAATTCAATGCCGGTAGTGGTATTAGCCCTCAGAGTAGTTGTTTCTGCTGATTCCATATTTATATTTAAATTTTGTATATTTATAGAAGTAGTGTTTCGTAACTAGAGGAACTTTGGTTTGGTCAATGATTTATCAATACTAGCTACGCTATGCTTATGATAACTAACAAGTCCGAAATAGCGATCCACATCTGGCAGTTTCGATAAATTGTTGACTAAAAGGACTTCATAATCATATCACATTATAACGAATTATAATTTCTAGAGATGGCATGTCATAGCCTTCTGGTGTAGTTTGGATGTTGACGAAACCGTATTGAGGATAATGTTTTAAATAAATTCTCATTGAATTTGGTGGCTTAATGACGAAAACATTAAACAATTAAAGGTAACTTCATGGTTTTATTACGAGGCATGTTTTTTAAGTAAGTACCGTTTTGAAATTAATAAAAAACGTGCAACGATATCTTAGTAATTTTATTTTTATATGAAAGCCTGTGCCTTAATTTACTTTTCTACATAATTTCCTTCAATTTTGAGGCACTTGCCATAACGTTTGACCAGTGACCAGTTTTTGAATACCCTTCTCATAGAACTCTGCCGCCTGACTTGTTAACTGTTAACCACTGCATCACAACTGTTTTGACTTCGCCATCGTCTTGAACACGTTGACCGTCCAGATGTTTCTTCAAGTGCAGGAACAAATGGTAGTCACTGGGCGCCAGATCAGGGCTGTACGAAGGATGATCTAGAGTTTCCCAGTGAACAGTGAAAAAAATGTGATGAGATCTTTGGTCCGATTAGTCACATGCGGACGGACATTGTCATGCAGCAAAACGATGTCCTTGCTGAACATGCTGAAAATGTTTTGTCCGTAAACTGCACAGATCTCACGATGAATATCAGTCGGTTTTAGTCCTTTAGTACTAAAGAATCGTATAATAGCCCGGACTTGACAGTCAGAGGTACCTTAAACACCCAGTAAACAACGTAAAAAAAGGCGAATTAGACCGTAATGGCGTCAGTGCATACAATGTCCGAATCGAAAATTGACATTTCTATATAAATTGAAGATCCCTATTAAATGATAATATCCTGGACATCGAAAGTAGGCGTGTTAGTTACTTCCATCCTTAATTAGACATTTTAATAGTCAAGTCCTCCTATAATTTTATATCATGAGAGGACATAGCTCCACATAATTACCATACAAACCTACACGCTAGCACCATAGATATTAACACAATAGTAATAATGACAATGTTAATATAATATTTTATATGGTACTTGTTAGCGATGAATTGCACAATAGCAATTTGCAACACAAGGAAAGAAATTCATTTTTCTACTTGTTGCACAATTAATAAAAGAAATAATTTGGACGCTGGTCTTTTCAACAAGTTTAATATAAAATGCAAAGAAGTTTCGTCAACAACGTTTAGTTATGAATAATAATACTTGATGGTAGAAGTGAGATCAATTTATACAAAACCTATTCAGGTAACCTACTATATACCCACCTCAACTTAATCCTATATATACATAATACGTTTGATATATATATATAAAGTACAACAACAAGAATATTTCGGTATATTTCTGCTTATCGATGGTGGTGGGTTTTACCAACCGGATGAACAATATTACTCACCATCTGTTTTGACTGGCTAGGTAACAATCTAGTAACTAGAAACCCTTGAAATAATTATATTCATGTTGCCATGGATACGAGTCTAACTTTACCCGCCTTTAGAAAGCTACGTAAATGCTAAGTACTGATTAAATGAGAGTCGAATATATTTAAATATAAAATAAAATAAATATAGGTTACCAGCTAATTTTATACATATTAAAACTACGAATTAAAGTAATGAATAAAAAAGATTAAAGTTCTTAACAGTACTTATATACGCATACTGTTATAAGTAAACCTAAACTTCAAAACATTATACAATTATAACCTATAAAGTACCATGGTTATTTAATCATGTTGAGGATCGATAAAATATAAAATAAATTGTAAAATAAGATAATAATTGGAATGCCTTGAAATAAACGTACTAAGCTAAAACAAACACTCATTTCCTATAAGCATTTACAACCACCTGGAGTTGCCCAACTGACCCCATTATGGCAATTCTGAGTTAGTCAAAAAGAAAAATTTGTTGCAGCATTCACAACGAAGCCTTTGGATTTGGTATCTTCGCCCTCAGGGAAAATCGAGCCACTCTGCGCCCCAATGTTGTTGTGACCGTGATTAAGTGGCCTCTTTTCAATTAATTAGTCCTGCTTACCGAAAACGACGAGAAGTCCTCCTCTTTACAAAATCAATTAGTCATGTGACAAGCAGATAAAGTTATAGGTAAATAATTAGTTAGATATCTGCCGTTGTATAATGTTCAGTTAACGTACGTGATTGTAAAATTCCTCTAAAAGATTCAGACCTGGTTGATAACACATTAAAATTACGTAAAATTAGATATTTTAAGTCAGTTTATGAAAATGTTCTATTTTCAAAAACATATTGGTCAAGATTTGTCGTGCATTCATACGTTTTGCACAAATGAGTAGCCATGTTGGAACATTTTACTACTATACTTTTGTTAAAAATGATTGAGGAAGAAATATCTGTAATAACCCGTATCCATAATGTTACAATATGTCAGATTACAAATTATATTTTTTTTATAGATAAAAAGAAACACGTTGAACTCACCAATTGAAGTATCACTCTGATGGCACACGAAACTTATCCTGAAACAAAATACATTTGTTTTTTAAACTTTACACGATGCAGTTCTTGAGAAACTTAATTTTAACTTAAATACAACATAGTGTGAAAGTGTATTTTGAAAATGCAGTAGGTACAAGAAGAGTATAAGAGTATAATGCGTGGCATCTCTTCGAAAACAAAAAGGGATACTCAATAATTTATCATCTGGCTTATCACCAGAAATTGATTCATTCTAAATTCGATATTATATGTATTTATGTTAGTATCAAGGTTGGTATATTTCTGTTTCTTCAACCCTTATATAAACACCATCTATTACATCATACATTTCACTTTAATAATTGCATAACCAATTCACCAATTGCCAAGCAAGAATTCATTATCATTAATACTTGACAATTGTTTCGGGCATCGCCCATCATCAAGAGTATTTAATACTCATCTGTGTGTTTTATTTAAGACAAATAATATTTAAAGAAATCAACAAATTCAGCTTAAATTAATACTACTGAGCTTATTAAAGCATTGGGCTCCCCCCTAAGTCCCTTATTAGCCAATATATTTATGCAAAATATAGAAAATAAAATTATGCAATTAACATTAGCGAATAAACACATTAAATTTTGGTATAGGTATGTGGATGATGTTATGGTGTGTTTTTCAGGAACACACTCCGACAATTACACTCCCTTTAAATTTTATAAATACAATTCACCCCAATATAAAATTTACGATAGAAATTGAACAGAACAACAAAATCAATTTTCTTGACCTCAACCTACAATATTCAGATAATAAAATAAATTTTGATATTTACAGAAAACCAACATTCACAAACATAACAATTCATCATAACTCAAATAACCCTCTTTCACACATACTTTCAGCATATAAATCAATGATACACACAGCTTTTTCAGTCCCCCTTTCAAACGAAAAATTAAAACATGAGCTAAACATCATTTTAACAATTGCAAAAAATAATGGTTTTGATCCAAGAGCAATTCAAAATTTAATCCGTAAAAAACAATTAAATATAGCATGTCAGTCTATCTACCCATACATAAAAACAAAGAATGCAAATACATATCATTGACATACTTATTCAATAATATTTCAATAAAAATCGCTAATGTTCTATCTGCAAACAACCTAACAGTTAGTTTTAAGACAAACACAATTTAAAACACATACTTTTTAAATCAAAAGATAAATCTGACAAATTTGAAAAACTGGAGTCTATAAGCTAGAATGTACAGAATTTGATTCCTTTTACTTAGGCCAAACTGGAAGGTCATTTAGAAATCGTTATAACGAACACTTTAGATCATTTAGATTAAAAAAAGATAATTCCAATTTTGCAAACCATTTTTTAGAAACAGGCCATCAGTTTCAAACTATAATGTAAATAAAGGTTTTAAACTTAATATTTTAGAATCCTTAAAAGTATATAAATCATCAAAAGCTTCCGAAAATAACCTGTTAAACGACCAGGTAGATTTGTACCACTCAGTATTATTCAGTACATATAATAATTTAATGGTATTTCCAAAATATATATAAACACCACTGTACATCTGTTTATATTCATTCAATTTGAATCATTTGTTTGACAATGACAAGCTATTTGTCGAAACTATAGTCAAAAGGATTTGTAAATAAAAAAGTGATAATAAACAAAGTAGTGTTTATTCATTTATCGTTAATACTGCTGTTATTAAAAAATTTAAGTTACATTTTTTCATATTGATACGAATTTTTATTAAGTCAAGCCCGCGATTATCCAATTTTGTTAAATATTTTGACCAAAATGGAAAGCAATGAAATTTAAAGTACTTAGTTTATTGAGAACAGTGCATTTTATCTTGGCAGACGCCTATACAATTTGCGACCTCAACTTTTCGGTCTAGTAGTCTAGGCGTCACGTTGACTGTAACATAAAAAGGTACCCTTAAAATGAAAACCTTCAACATGAATCTATTGGCATTTTTACGGTTCACCAGTTTATTCTTCATTTTATTCGATACTTTCGACTTTCAAAGAGAAGAGCGGCGTTGAATGTTTTACTCTGTAAATATTGAGTTGTCGTCGTAGCAAAGAAGTAGAAGCATTTATGTACTATTCGGTTTGCTAGACGTCCACCACCAGGGACGCCGGCGACCAAAGAGGCGGCGACGGCGCGAAGCGACGCTACGCTACACGACAACCGAAAAGCGTCATACGTTTTAGCTTGGAGCGTTTCATTTTCGAACAATGTCGTGATTTAACGCTAGAATAGGTAGAACTAGTTTCAACAATATACCACGGACTTCATACAAATGCTTTTTTTACATCAAGCACCAGAAAATAGCATGTATGTAGTACAATAACAGTGGAGGTTAGAAAGGAATATAGTGAAAATTAAAAAAGAAATTAGGAACAGGAACCTTTTCTATAATTCTTACAAATGTATGAAATATAAATTCAAATACCTACACATCTACCAAAACTTGCATGAATTATCACTAGAAGTTGTCGATAATTTTATTACTGAAAATATACCTGTATTTTAAACTTATGAATAGTATCACTGCTGCATCTCATGCAATAACAATTACGTTGCAGCTTAATTTCATAATTTATTTTATTCAAATTTAAGCAGAACATTCTATAATTTCAAATTATGGTGCTGTTTTTCCTCACGATTATTTTGGAGCAAGAGGGAGTTCCTCAATAACCAGTGAAGATTGATTAATCAAAATTAATCGAGTAACAATATTTATTTGCAGTTGAATATATACACAGTATTTACATTAATTTGTTCCTTGCTAACGTGATTTTACAAGAGATAATGTTAACAATGCTCGGCGAGCGGTTCAATATGATTTTAAATTGATGACTTCTCTTCGGTAGACTAATGAATACTTCCCTTAAAGTTAACTTTTCATACATAAACTTACGATAATATGGAGTAGGGAAAGATACAAAAGAATGTAGGTGGAGTTGAGTAACAGGGGATGAGAAAACAGATATAGCACATAAAAAGACAGATATGATTTTAGAAAGAAAGACGTCACGGTATAATTTGAGGGAATGGTCAACCTGACGAAGATACCCTTGACAGTTAAAGTAATAAAATTGGAACCAAAATGTCCCTGTCGGAAGCCTCTACATGATTCGAAAGTTACCAATTTTTCGAACAATACATTTTCCACGGTCGTAAATTAAAAGGATGTGAAGAAATAGGAAAGGATTTAGGACACTTAAATTACCTAACATAAAGAACATTTATACAATGAAATCTTACCATCAAAACAGTGTCATTCAGTTTATTATATTATTTAGCTTTCAAACTCAAATCACATCACGTTGCATTTATTACTATATTAATATGTTCGCACAGTACGAATATACCTTGAGAATGGGTATTTCCCGAAATTATTGTCGTGAACGTATTAATATTTGTTTTATTGAAGTTAATATAATGTTTCACAAGGATTTCACCATGGAAGGTTTAAGTTTATTACTGTAGTTTTCCTTTCAAATATGCCAACGCCAATACTTTTGATATCTTTACCTGGAAGGGTGTAATGAACGTATTGCTTGTCGTCTTGCACCCTTATATATACTAGTTGGACTTATTGTTACCGCCCACTCTATAATTCAATGCCGGTGGGGGTATTAGCCCTCGGAGTAGTTCTCTCTGTTGATTCCATATTTCTATTTATCATGTAGCCTTTAAAGGCCTTTCTGCCAGCGCCCACCTGATGAGACCCAATAGGTGGAAACCAATTGTGGGATTTGGTTTTCGGTCCGCAGTGCCTACTGTGTAGTACGCGTTCCAAATGTGGGATCTTTGATCCTTAATATATAGACGAAAAAGGATTCTAATGCTTTCATTTTTGCATATATTTTGATGAGTTATTAGTCAGTAATTCACATCTGACCAAGAACTTATAACAACTATTAACAATAAATATTAGTAGATGGGGATATAAACGGTGATAACTTGAAAATTATAGATGAAGAAATTTTCATGGGCACAGTTTGTTCTCACTTTAACACTTTAATAAATATTTTAGTATTAACTTGAACTTATACCAAATTTCAAGTTTCTAATACGTAGACTTGTTTCTCAAGAAAAGGGTTGTAACAACAAGGGTAAATACGTCAGTGATCTTATAAGGGATTCCTTCTTCTTTCTGACATTTGGAATTTGAAAATTAACTGCATTGATTTGCTGTCGACTAAAGAAGCAATGACTCACGAAATATAAAGGTATTACAGTTACAAATAGAAAACTGTATTTAAAAATACTTTGCAATTGTTGAAGATGGCAATAAGTCTTCACTACTAATAATATTATTTCTTTGGTCTTAAGTTTCTTAAAGTCCCTAGTTGTATACAACAAGCCGCCAGCGAATTCATTAGAAATTCTAATTTTCATTTTGGAAACGAACTCTAAAATTGCCATGAACCACTGCTTCTGACAGAATACGTCTTTGTATTAACCAAAATGAATTCTATCTGAATAATCACAACACTCAGTCTAAAAAATATTTCATACATAATTCCATAAAATTATATACCAATCTTCAACAATTCATTCATTCCATTATAGAGTTACTTTGTATTTTAATTTATCAGTTTTTTTATCTATTGTGTAATTTAATGTTAAGTGTTATCAATTAAAACTTTAAAATCACCATCGTTATTTTTTTAACTAATTCACTAGCTATTAATTACGCGATTAACGTGAGAATAGCAGAAAGAAATCTCTCATTATTTTATTTATTTCATGCAACTCAAAACAGTCACAATGAACTTCTTCGATACCTTTAGTTTGATCAATGCCTATATGGTACTAATGAGATCTAATAAGATCGAAATCGCGATCCACGTCTGGTAGTTTCGATAAATTACTGACCAAGAACTTATACTATTCTTATTAATTTGGTTTACGTGTCTATCACGCGTATAAAGTGCGTCGTCAATTTCATTGAACAAATCGATACCTCCATATTTGCCGGCTTCATTTTTTATACACTTTATATTTTTTATTTTGAAATCTAAAAATAACTAGCGTATAATATAACCGCCGCAAAGGACAGCTTCCATTTCCTTTTTCCCTCTCGGAAGTTAAACAAAATTCGAATCTATACCACACTTGGCTGCAGGCAATACAAGTCCCAATAACTGGAGCTTTTGCGGGGATGAAACAGGTCACGAAAGGCAATGTTTGTAGGTTAAAAGGTTTAACAAGTGTAGCGGACTTTCACATGAATCGGAACTAGTTACCGGAAATTTCGAGAAGTACGTTACGACAAGGAAAATCTTCTAACCTGTTTACATTCTTTATCAAACAAAAGAAACTATTAAAACATTACAAAAGTTACTAAAAGTTACGTTTTTGAATTTTTCATTTATATTACAAGGGTAGTTTACTTGTTGCATTATTGTCTAGTTTTATTAAGGGATCTCCTTCCTAGATGTACTCTTGAAAAATGTCTAATTATTAAAAATGATGATCAGGTGATAATGAAACCATTTGAAACATTTAAAAATCGTTTTAAAATATGTTCTCAAATCATTCAAATATTCAAATAAGGCCTTTATATTATATTACACGTCTCTCACTTTAAGGTTACTTTAATAAACTTGGTGGATAATATGTTGCCAAAATATAACTTAAACTATTTAAAAGCAGTGTTTCAAGAAGATTTAATTTTATTAAATGTAGAATGTTTATGATATAACACCAGTGTACATGTGTGGAAAAATCGATTAGCAAAACACTATTAACGTACAAAGGGGAAAACTTTGTGGCTTTAGAAAGCTCCGTTAACTGCTTAGGCTTGATCCCTTTACACTACAAATTTTGCAGTAGGTACCAGTTTCTCGCTGGGGGAAAGTTTAGAAATAATTAATGGCGTCAAACTTCCTACTGAGAACGGATAAGTGAGAAAACGCGGGGGTTCTAACGCGTGTAGATTCACGACAATTATGCTGGATGCAGATCATTAAATATTTCAGAAATTTCAAAAACCGATTTATCCCAAGGATTTTCGTATTAAAACAAACACCAATTATGAATAGAAAAAACAAAATACGAGGCATGTTATCGTTGATCATCAATAGGTCCGGACCTATTACTAAACGACCGGATATACTATATTTAAATAATTCACCATTATTAAACTTATTCAAAATAAAAACCCACACCCCTAAGTTAATTTGATTATAAATAGGATGTTTTGTGTAAACTTAAGCAGTATTATGTATTAATTACTTGAAAAAGCTAAAGTGTAGCGAAACTATAGTAGTGAAAATAAAAATTTTGTGAAAAGTTTAATTGTGTTTTACTCAATATGGATTCAAACTTTCACCAAATAACAGCCAACGCAATCAATCAAGAAGAGTTTTTCTTTATAAAACATCAAACTATAACGTGTGATTATGTTACTTTCAATAATTAAATGCAATGTAAATTTCCTATAACAAAAATCAATATCTACTGTTTCTCTTTTTCTTTAGTTCTTACTTTTATTCTTTTTTTTCTTTCCTTCATCCATTCCTTATAGACAGTTTTCTATATAGTGTATAAAAAACAGTTGAATTTTTTGAATTTGAATAACTTTTTAAAATGACGCAATAACACAAGCTTTTGGTTGTAATATTAGTTGTTGAAAATTAAATTAATCAATCCTTCACCCAATAAGTAGAATATCCCTCATATCTAACTATTTACGAACAGTAATCTAATTCAAGTCTTTCGTTGCGCCACTGTTTCTGCTTTCATGTCTATAACTAGCCAGCCCTTTATGTTTCAAAAGGTGTCCTACTATTATATTTCCTTCATTTTCATTTTTACTTCCATAGTTCGTCCTGTTTTTATACTTCTTCCAATATTTTCTATCCACCATGTTTTCATCATCCGCCTATAACACCACATCTTAAAAGCTTCTAACTTTTTCTATTTCATTGCGTCGCTCCTACTGTCCACGTTTCGAACCTGTACAGAGCCATGCTCGCAACATACACTTTTTAATCATATTTTTCAAATTTCCAAATTAACCGTTCGTGAGTACAGTAGTCTTTTTAACAAAAACAACTTGACCCTATTCGACACAATACGAAAACTACTTTCATTATAGAAAGTCACAACTCTACTCAAAACATAAAATGATTAAATCATTTTTTGAAGTAGGAATATTTTGTAAAATTTCTAGAGTAGATTGATTCACTTGAGTAGTTGCCTTTTGTTTGTTTCAAATGTACCTACGTAAGATTACGAGGAAACTTACTGCAAATCCACAAGGGATTCCTCTGATCTATGTTTCCATCAAACCATTAGTGAACGGATTCAAGAAAGACGTATCCATCTCAATAGCTAACGTTTCTTGAATACACAAAGGATTTAAACTTCCTGAAATGTGGTTTAACACACCATACGGAAGATTTTCTCATTTTTACAAACTTCCTGCCCCATCAAGATGTCAATCTTTATGTAAAGATAGCCATTTTCAAAAACATTCATTGAAGTTAAAGTCAGTATAATGTGAAAATATCAGTTTTATTCTTAAAATTTTCTATTTGTCTCCTCGACGACTTGAAAATGATGTAATTCGAAAGTAATTTGATATTCTACAGGTACCTAATTTTATTTTCTGAATAACGTTGGAATCTTTGAACTTCAATTATCCACAAAAGTACTTATCCTTTACTAGTCCACTTAAAATACTAACTGTTTCCATATTTCATCAGACATAGTTACGTAGCCGATAGGAATGAAGAAGATTAACAATTAAAAATGGGACACCCTAATATATAAGGTGATCTTAAGTTCGGTCATTACCATGGCCTTCGAAGTCATTTAGAGGTTAAGTTAAAAGGTTTTTTATATTTAGATCTTCCATTAAATGCTCAGTATAGCATGCTCTTGAAAATTAACAATTAGAACTATCGAGCAACTATCCAATTAAAACGAACGGTGCCTGCTAACACTCACGGAACATCTCGACAACTTCCTGATGCTGGTATCAGACTCAGAACCAGGAGAGCCCTCTCTTATTATATGATCTCGTGGCATATGGCTGACGGCGGTCGTGCAATCAGAGAAGGCGCTAAATTGCCAATTAGAAATTGTCTCCACGTGGTGATGGGTATGTATGTAAGTAATGCTTCTCTTCAGTTAAATCGACAATCGAGGTGAAATACGTAATCCAACAACACAATTAGGTTAAAGACAGTCCAGATTAACCACAAGTTAACCCGCACAATCTGTATAATTGAACAATGTTTCATAAATACTTAACCGAAAACATTACTCTAAACTGATAAATCACCTAAAGAGAGAGAGAGAGAGAGGGAGAGGGGGAGGGAGAGAAGGAGAGGGGGAGAGAGAGAGGGATAAACTGATAAATCATCTAAACCTAAGGCAAGAAATTTCGTACTATGAGAGAGGGGGTGACATTGAGAGAGGGCGATGGAGAGGGAGAGAGGGGGTAGAGAGAGGAGAGGGGATAGAGGGGGTAGAGAGAGGAGAGGAGATAATTAGAGGGAGAGAGAGCGAGAGGGAGATAGAGAGAGAAGGAGTGTGGAGCGAGAGAGGGTGGGAAGGCTAGAGGGAAAGAAAGAGGGGGGAAAGAGAGACCTACAAATCACTTGAAATAATGCATATACGTCATTGACATTATCTATACGAACATCTTAGAATTCAATCTAATTAACCTCCAATAACCCCGCTATTAACGTAGACAATTAAAACTCATTTAACACAGGGTGTCGACGGTTGTGTACCATTAAATTAAAAAGGATTTGCCCTATTACGATTTTTACGGCGAAGGGAAAGAAAGGTTCTGAGTGCTCAGCTAGGCGACTGTACGTACGAAGTAATCTACAAAATAATGGCAACAACACATTGGAACTCGCACTTATATATTTTTCACCTTTTAAAAGTTTGCAGTTTTTGTACGATGTTGTTGCGTCCATCATGCTTTTTAAAAAATAGTTCCTTTATTTTTTTACGGCCAATAATTTATATTCGTTACAGTTCACTTAAAATATCTGCTACTATTGTTAAGAATAGAAAACACCCAAAAATGATTTTTTTTTATTGCCCTGCAATTACACTTTCCACAATTTCCAAATTTCCTGTCAAACAGTTTAAAAATTTCTTATTTATTACTGTATTGTCCAAAATCCTTGCCTTTTTCCCTTTCTATCTTAACAATTTAGATCTTTAAAAACCAAAATCCGAGTATAAAAAAAGCAAAAGTATTACCGAATTACAAGTCATCACCAATCAATTTTCAATTTATATCAATTATAATTAGTTTAATCAAACGTTCGTTTCGCTCCTCTAATTTCAATTTTCTCCACAAGTCTAACAATATTTTCAAAGTGTATAAATAGTTTCGCTTCGTTTTTAATAAAGTTTATATACTGTTTTTAAATAATTCATAATCGCATTATCATCTCAGCCAAACCAATTTATAATTAAACCAAATATCAACCGACAAAAAGAAGACTACCGACACTTCGTTAAGTCGACGTGTAGGACAATAAAACAGATGTTTTTCAATTTTATTTCCCAATATTGTAGAACTTCTTTGTCAGTCTTAAATGGTTTACAGAAGGGACCGTATTTTTTTTTTCAAGTTCGAAAAAAATTCTTACGATAAAAGTTTAGTTGAATTTGAAAAGGATCTTATCTTATCACGAAATTCTTTTGTGGATTGTGCAAGAATTTTTGAAATCTCTGTAAGCAGCGGCTGTGAAAATCGATGGACATCCAGGTCATTGGCTACGTGTACCATGCATCAAGGCTATTAATATCGAATGAAAGCCTATACAAGGAAAAAATCCTCTTGAGAATTGGTTAGAGATAGAAGTTTTTCAAAATAAAATTGAAAGATGGGAAAGTTATGTTGAATTTGTAGTTACGCCAAATTGAAAAGGGTATCGTTACATAATTGAGTAAAGAAAAAGTAGGTCTGTGGAGTAAATCGGTTTCTTTGAATGAGAATATGATAAATAAATATAAATATAAGTATAGCGGTTTATAGATGATTTGAAGACGAAACAAACTAACTAAATATAACAAGTTTCAAATTTAATTATTTTTGTACGTATTCTTTGGACACATCGGCAGAGTTTTCAAACGAAATCAGTGAAACGTTCACAGAAAAAGGACCCCTAAGTAACGAATTTGAAACCAATAGGAATAATTCAAATCAGTATATGAAAATTGTACCCGATACTTTCCCAAAATCCCGACAGCCACAATGCTGACATGACCGAACTCTTTCCAAAGGATGGAGCGGGAATGCAGGAGGATAAGGTGAAAAATCGAATATTAAAAAAATAAACTAAAGAGGTGTAGTGTATCTTACCCAAGTCTATTCGATCGTCATATAACTCACCTACGTTGTTTATGAGAATCAGCTGTTGTCGGTTAGATACACTGGCTATTAACGTAATTTGGAAGGGTTTTTTATAGTTGTTAAATGAAAGGCAACAAATCTGTGACATCCTAACTTTATTATGAATGAAATGATAAAATACCAGGAAAATCCCAGTAATATTAAATTTTAAACAAAACACATACGAAGACAGATTCAGGCTAGCGCGGGGAAAGAGAATGGTAGAGAAACCCACGATCTTAACCCTACAAATCAGAGATGTGTAAATTATGAAATAATCATTTAAAACTGAAGAATGTTGGTATTAGTTAGTCGACAATGTAAAAAAAAAAAAAAATAAAGGTACTGAGGTCCCATACGGGAGGCAACCCAGCTATAAGTTGAGATATTAGAGCACAATCTGGGCCTCACATAAAAATAAAATGCAATAAATAAATACCAAAATAGACGCACAAATAAATATGTAAATAAATGCACAAATAAATATCAAAATCGAATGCAACAAATAAATATCAAAATAAAATACACACACATTTGCGAACACTCCCAGATCAATACTCTACACGGGAGAAAATGTTAGTAAATTCAACCAAGCTCGAAACATTCTGAACGCACCTGGTAGATCAACAAACAGCAAAATCATAAAAATTGGAAACAAAGAAAAATCAAAAAATAATTGTTACACATCACCGTTTTGGTCAAATTAACAAAATAAAAGTTCAAATTAAAGAAAACATCACAAAATATGCAAGATACAAATAATTGCGTCATTATAAAATGGATTGAAAGAACAATGAAAATTGATAACATTTGTGTAAATTTTATAACAGTGAAAAACAACATAAACAATATTAGAACCTCGATGAAAAATACATGCAAATACAATAGTTTATTACTTGTGAATACAACTTGAAAAACATAAAAATATATAAATAAAATCAAAGAACTAACAAATACGACACTTCACCAGATTGTTCACACTAAGAAATCACACTACCCTCTACCATGCCCTCTACTACCAAGAACGCGACGCTGAGCCAGGGTAAAATCCCCGACCTCTTGAGCGACATCTCCATCATCTAGAATTTTTATCGTTCGTTCGCGTCTAAGATAACTAAACAGTTCCTGATTTATGAGTAGCATGTAATAATTTAGGGAAGTGTGAAATTATTGAAATAGGCGATAGATAAATACAGACCCTGGTTACTACAGAGGTTTGTGTGGATTTTGAGAGACACAGGAAATATCATCAGTATTACAGAAAGTCGAATGTTTACAACAGTGGTTGTGAAGGTAAATGTGAAGATTGCGCTTGGTATTTGAATTAGTAATGGGGAAGTAGTGGATACAAGGGTAATATGTAGGTAGATCCTGTCCAGCGGCACCCACAGTTTGCACAATATGAAATTTCGACGACATTAATTACCTACGACTACACCATCACTGGCCGTCGCGTCGGACATGGAGACAAACGGTACGGCATGCAAACGACGTTTAATGAGAAATTTCGCAATCTCGAGGGTCGAAATTTAATTCATAAAATCGCTCCCAAAATGCGAATTGGTTTTCCGTGGTTGCTGCATCCGATTCTAAAATAATGTTTCGCCTCGCGCCGTATAAACTCTTCGGGTGGCCTCCAGGCACAATTCAGTTAATGGTTTCCTGATTACAGCGGTTTACTGCGCTACTGCAGCATACGGTACAATCATCCAGAACCTTAATTACTTCTTAAAATCTAAAAATATTTCAGCAATTCATCATCCATTCAGAACCAGGTGAGCACGATATTAAAAATCAATACAGATTTATTATAGGCACGTAGCATCAGGCCTTGTAACATATTTCGTTCGCTTAAGATCACCACTAAGCACCTTCCAGAAAATTTTGTAAAAAAATTTCTAGAATAACTAACACTGAGGCAATCTTGAAGAAACATAATGAATAAAAAAACACAGGCACTTTTGTTTCAACGTATATTTAAGAAACCTCTTACAATTGTTTTAACCAATAGGTCATTATCAAAACAGTTACGTCCCTTATATGTATGTCTAGAGCTATGATGACGTCATAAATTAGAAAGTAGTAAGGGGGTGGGGTTTGAACATAATTCTATTTGATTATTCACTAAAACATTATTTTTATTCTTTTGAGCTTTTTTAATTTATATTATTATTATTTTCAATATGTAAAATTTTGATGTTATATATATATACGGTTATGACCATGTCAACTTTATTACAAAACCGACATTTACGGACACCCTAATCCATGCCAATTCTACCAATTTATTAAAATAAAATTAAGCTCATTTAGCAGTTTTGTTCATCGTTTGCTAACTATACCTTTAAATAAAACCAGTTTTCAAAAATAAATATCCACTTTAAAAAATCTTGACAAAAATAATGGCTACGATGAAGATCTAGACAGGTTGATCAATAAAAAACAGAAAAAGTTAATTCTCGGGAAACTATACTCAGGTTCAAATCCAGAAAACATCCAGTCTAACAAATAAATTTGCTGTAAGTTTAAAAAACTTGATTTATCTGTTATATCGGTAAATAAAAATAATTTAACAAAACTGCTCTATTAAAAGCGACACAACGAAAATAGTTTGCAAACACCTTATGTACCTTTAGTCCTAAACTCTGCGATAACAGTGTAACTACCGAAACACGTGTCAGAGATTTTCTAATATATGTTGTGAAACCTACCAAGTGTGTTTTATTTTAATCATTTGATTATTTAAATATGTTTCACCAAGTGCCCAGCGAAATATCACTCACTATTATCAATGTCTACTATTTTAATGTAAAACTTTTCGTCTAATTATAAAGGATCACAGATCCTACATTTGGAACGCATCCTACCAAGTAGGCACAGCGAACCAAAAGCAATGTCCCACGACCGGTTTCGACCTATCGGGTCTCATCAGGTGAGCGCTGGCAGAAAGGCCTTTACAGGCTATATTATAAATACAAATATAAATATAAATATGGAATCAACAGAAACAAGTACTCAGAGGGCTGATACCTCTACCGGCATTAAACTACACTGTTGATTCGATTGAATATAATATATTTAGTTCTGACTTGACAATTTTATTTCGGCCATTCTCAAAAGGAATACCTACAAAAATTAAAGAGAATTAAACATTAGCGTCAATCCAAAGATTTAAATATTTGCGAAACTAACTTAGTGTTTTCCTTTCTAAATCGATTTGTCGATGCTTCAAAAGAAAAAGAAACTTTCATAACATTCTTCTTAGAAATTATAAGGTAATCGTAGAAATTGACCTTAACAATAACTCTTCATTTCTAATATTTTACAAAAGTACGGAATTGTTATGTAAACAAAAACGAATTGATCCAGGGTATGAAAGGCACTTTAAAGGGTCGTAACTCTTAATTGCTTTTACGTAGCCAAATAATAAATTTATTACAAGTTACTTTCAAAGCATCCGAATAAAATTCTCAATAGCGATGTAATGTAATAATGCTCATAAATAACCTAATAACCCTAAAAAAAAATACTAAACGTTTCAGTAAATTGGCATAATAAAAACTTTTGTCACCATTTCGCATTTCATTGGCTCATAAAGACAAGGAGGAAACTGAAATTTGAGTATTTATCTATAAATACCTATAAATTTTGAAGAACACAAGCAGTGAAAGCAAAAAACAATCCGCAGCAGGCAAACAACACCTCAAAGTTACATATATGTTAAGTATATTTGAGTCTCAAGATCCGGAACTTAACGCTCGAGGAAGTAAAATCAAGTCATAAATGGGGGTAACACGTAACACGCCTTTCCTTTGTCGAAAACTTTATGATACCATAACTTCAAGCACCTCGATAAGAACCATAAAAAGAAAGCATGCTTGTAACATACAAATAGTAATGTGTAGCCCATGAACGTTATAATGGTAGGGCTTTGTCATGGTAACCCCTAATTTGGTATGCTTGTAATTCAATAAAGCAAAATTAATAAAGAACAGTACATTCTTGGTCAGCAAATTATCCGAACTAATAGACGTGAATAGCTATTTCGAATTTCGAAATTTAGAATATTACAGTTAGCGTCAAATGTCAGTCGATACTATATCAAGTTGCTTTTACCGAGCAATGACCCCTCTAAAACAGAAATGCAAAGCACACATTGACATCACGCACTTTGCTACGTGTTGCAATTTATTTTTTGTGCCTAATAATAAAAGGATAATATTCAAAAAAGAAGGAATTAAAATCCTTATTCGTCTAAATTTTAAAATCAAAGATCTCACATTTTAAAACCGGTCGTTGTTCCTACTTGGTAGGACGCGTTGTGAGATCTTTGATCTTAAAATTTAGACGAATAAGGATTTTAATTCCTTCTTCTTTTTTGAATATGTTATATTTTCATCTAGAAGTCCATCGGAATCAACAGTGTAATTCAATGCCGCTAGGGGTATTAGTAGTTGTTTCTGTTGACTCCAAAACATGGTTTTTGAATGCATCAACGGCTGCTTCAGGCACCGAAAAACGTTGGTCACGCAATTTCTTCTTGATGTGCCGGAATAAGAAGAAGTCATTTGGTGACAAATCAGGACTGTACGGAAGTTGCATTATCATGATGAAGAATGATACTCCGTTGCCGCTTCTTTTGTTGTATTTGACAAAGCACTTCTTCATATATGTTATCTAACTTCTCGTAACTTTCCAATCTGATGAGTTAGTAGGTGAGGATTTTTTTAAGGTTAATAATCTTTCGCACTTTTATCACGTCCTTCAAACATCATTACACTCGGCATCGTCACATCTGGAGTACGAAAAGATGCAAAAATTTTTGTCAAGAGGAATTTTCAACGGAGAAAAGAACTTCATGGAGCGTTTAACCCTACATTTCACACCAACGACACACCAATTAAGGGAGCGATTACAAAAATGTATAGAAACAAGGACTACATTTACCTAACAGCATTTATCTTTTAACCATTGCAGGTCCTTTCAATCATACCTGCACATAAAAGAATAGGCAAATTATTTTATGAAATTTAACCACATTAAAAAATGTTTTTAGATACTCAGGAAAGCTATGAAAATCTATGGTTAATAATAAAAATCTATAGATGACAATATACCTACTGGTAGTCACTTGATTTTAATAATCTTACGTGTATAGAATAACTTCGATTGGATGGGTGATATTTCTCGAGAACTAATTGCGACAATACTAACCAAGCATATATAAATATGGAATCAACAGAAACAACTACTCTGAGGGCTAATAAAATCATTTTTCGTCTAATTATCGCAGATCCCACATTTGGAACACGTCCTACACAGTAGGCACAGCGCACCGAAAGCCACATCCCACGACCGGTTTGGACCTGTCGGGTCTCATCAGGTAGACGTTGACATAAAGGCTTTTACAAGCTATATAATAATTTCATATGCGTTCCAAGTGTGGGATCTGTGATCCTTTATAATTAGACGAAAAAGGATTTTATTACCTTATTTATTATTATTATTATTGTTCTTTAATCTTGCACGATTTATCTGATACAAACTTCGATTGATTTCCAATAGACTATGCGATAACAGAGGGTATAAAATAAAAACGAATAGGACACTAAATCAATTACTTCCTTGAATGTATAATTTTCCGAAGAACTATTGTCCCAACATAAAAATTCATTTTAGTCAAAAAACACGACCGTTCGTAGTCATTTGAAGGGAAACAATGCCGTCCAGAATGATTTAAGAAAACTTTTTCGAGTACTCGCCCTATCGTAACTCTTAAAAGAAGTAAAAGTTCCCTTTTGTTTTCTGTTTCACGACCTTCTTTGCAATTTTATCAGCGCGAATTTTATTTTCCAATCCATTTGGTATCCACCAATTTGCCTCGTGTGCCAGCAACTATCGCTGCGGAAAATTTATAGCTGCATATAATTCTGGCCTAAGGTCATGCAGAAAAATGCTGACAATCAACGTCCTTTAAATGTTACACTAAAAAGATAAGTAATTGAAGTGGTGGAAAGGTCAATCCTATACAAAAATATAGTCGGACGCACATTCAAAACTACGGATAAATATAAAAATTGACCATTAACGAATATAATTAGCTACACACATCAACATCAACAAAAAACCGGCATTTCTGAGCATTGTGCGAAATTTCACCATTCCATTGATCTACAAAATGTTAAGATATTACACAGCAATGTAAATAAAAGTAAAAAATTATATATGCTCGAGAATCTCGAAATTAAAAGAGCATTAGAAAGTAAGCTAAATATTATCAATAATCAACTGGAATTAAGTCAAGCATCTTCCCCTCTACTATTTAGCAAAAACTGTGTGAGCTGATAGGTAGTATTAGTAATAAATTAGTGAAACATTTATAGTTGTTGTTTTATTCTACTTATTATAATTAGCTACAGAAAAAAGATTTGAACTTTAAACTGTTCTTTTTTGCATATAAAACCATACCAGACACAATTTTAGGAATTGATTATTAAAGGACAATTCAAAATTGAAAATTTAAGAACCTAAGGAAATCTATTCGATTTTCAAATTTTGAAACTTCTTTTGAGACCTCAAACCGTGCTGTCTGCTATTTCTACCATTACATACAACAAGCGATAAATGAATTTTAAACCCCTAAAAGCCGTATAGTCCAAGTAAAGTAGCCTACATTGTGATACAGACATAAAATTCCATTTATATTCCTTCATCAGTTTCTACACGATGCCCTAACAAACAAACTAACAGATAAAACTTTCCGAAAATGATTCTACATTATAGTAATAACAGCGATGTAAAGGAGATGTCGAAATGAGAAGAAAAATAAAACAAAAACTCGTCGCCCTTTGAAACACAGACTAGACGTCAAAACTAAAAAGAAAACTGCAATAAATTGTCGCGAACAAATGTTAAACGAAGATTCGTATTTCCGTTTTTAATATGAACCACAATAAATGAAACTCACTCAACTAAGAAAGGTGTAATTTGGAATTGAATATATACGTATCTACCCGTTTCATGTTTTTTCGTTTATTAGGAGGGCCTGGTACTGGAACTCGATTCGATTGTTGATCGTCACCTCCACTCGAAAGGTTAAGAATAGCGTCAAGGTCATTTGTCGAACGAATTTGTACTGCATTCATCAAAGGTAAAGCAGAACAAAAGGTGAAACTTCAGTGTTACTGGTAACGAACAACCGAGTGTTATTAGCACCGCTCTTCAAATCAAAGCCGTTGAATACGTTTCTGTACAACATTGCATGCGACGAAATCAATGGCCCAAATTTTTATATTTCTGTTTTAAGATCGTATGAGTTTACTATTATAAAAATTAATCTACGAGCGCAAATCAAATATAAACGGTAATTTTGTAAAATAAATTTATAGATTAAAGGTACACACAAACTAAACATTTAATTTTGTCACCGATCTGGAAGCTTGAATATTCCTTCTTCATAAAAAGTTTGAGGGCGAGTTGTCAGCCAATCCCAATTGCGCACATAATCCTCTACTTCTTCATTGCCTCCAAGTAATTCTTTCAAGGGCGCAAACAAAAAATAATCACAGGGTGACAAGTCACGGCTATAAGGAGGATTCGAAGATCGACAGTTTCCCAACCCATTTCTTCCAATTTATTGGAACGAAGGAGGATGACGTTTCGAATGGGCATACCCCGTCGTTTGCTTCGATACGATTTGCGATTTTTGTCGACAACAACAGTGTAACAACTCAGAATAGTAAGCCGCATTCACTGTTCATTGATCGTGAAGAAAATCAATGAGTAAAACTCAAACAAACCCTCGAGTCAAAAAAAACATTCGCAAACACTTTTTCGGCCATGTTCATCAGTGATGATGGATTGAACACTCGAACACTCCCATAACTGATACCCACTTCTGATGAGATTTGTTCAATAGTTAACCGGCTGGCTGATGGTGATCATCTTCAACAAGCTCTCAAACATTTTCGACCATTCTTGCCCATCCCTGAACTCTGTTCTCTGACCCATGTATACACTCGATTCTGAGACAGTGTTGCATGTAGCATCCCCACACTGTTCATTCAAACGAATGAAATTTTCCGATGGTTTAACGCCTTCATTGGTTAAAAACATTATGATGATGCGTTGTGCAACAGACGAACAAACTCAGTCATGGCTGTACAGCGGACAGAACCGACCGCATCTACTACCTAAACCGGTTTCCCTCTCCTCATAAATCAAACAACACTCGAGCATCGAACCCTCTAGATCGTAATTACGTGATAAGCTAAATAGTAAAATTACCGTTTATATCTGATTTACCCTCGTATCTTTATATACGTACCTAACATATATTCTGAATTACAAATGAACCACATCACCCCTGCATTTATATCTTTACTAGTATAACCCGTCCAAACGGTCGATAGTGCATAGCACTCAGTTTTAATTTTTTATTTATTCATATTTATATACACTCAACATGTCCAAACGTTAGCGATTTTTACATTAGTGTCGTTGATATTGGCACACTATTATATAGTGACGTATACATCTGGTAGCTTGGAATTTTCCATTAGGTACCAGTTTTTCTTGTTATATAAAGCAGTTTTCATTTATATGTGATTTTCTGTTTTTGTCTTTTTTAATACAAATATAAGAGTGTAGATCCAACTTTTTGTTAAATTCAACGCAATATGCAAACTACAATGTTATTGAAATTCTATCAGTTTTCTGAACAGCCTGTATACAATTATCCAATTTACTGGCAACAATGATGACAACAAGGCCATAAGGTCCCAAAATTTACCATACATCTTTCAACAAAAAAACCTAGGAACAAACTAGAACGTTCAGTGTAAAAGAGATGTGGAAAATACGAATATTGAGGCGTCGCGACGACAGCGTTGACGAGACATAAGAGAGAAAGCAATCTCCTCTTCAGCAACTTCCATTATGATTATGCAATATTTGTCTTCCGACTGAGGATATAAGGGTCCGTTTCGACATTAGCTTTGTTCTTTCAAGCCGGAAAAAATCAGAGAAAGATGCTCCTCCCTATATTAAGGTAATTTCCTTCACATGCTCGCATAGTTTCTACTCCTCGGAATAGTCGTTGTTGAAACAAAAGGGGTTACTCTTCACGAAACGGTCTGAAGAAATTACTCGGATAATTTCAAAGTAACAAAAGCTCCCTTCAAGAGCTTTCGAGTCGGAGCATCAAAGCACGATATATATGCAAAGGGCCGCTTAAGGGAGACGCGACGCGAATCTTCGACAGTGCCGCTCTTTATCAAGTATTTCTTGGCACGCCATTCGCGGATATTTTTTAGTGGTTGCCAAGAAATAAGACAAGTTCAACTGTGACAAAGGAAAATTAGCGAAAATGATTTAAAGAAATATCAGTGTAGTTATCTGTAGTCTCTGAACTTACACGGCCGTCATCCAAAGAAAAGATTGCAACTAATGAGCAGAACTTTTTAATATCATAAATTAACTTAAATATTTCACTAACAATTCTACTCTATTAACCCTTAACATGTCACTTATCTTAGTATCATTCATCCACCTGAAGAACCCATTGTATGGCGAAACAATTATTGTGGAGCATCAAATATATTTTTGAAACCTAGTGTTTTTTTGCTCTTAAATTATAATGAAGTTTCAACTTATAACGCTTACTACCATCACAAATTTATAAAACGTAGACTGTCTAAAATAGAGTGTTGTGTCTTTCGACGACCATCTAGTTTTTTTGTTATATAAAATATTTATTCAAAACTTTACTTTTGGTCAGCTGCTACGTCTGCTTATTTTTATTAGTGTTGCTTTATTATGGTGTCTTGCGTTGAAAGTGTTGTGGTTAGTTGGGGTAAGACCTTTTCTTTCTTGGTTTGCTTTATTATCATTTCCGCTCCTTTTCAATTGCAGTCATCCTTCGAGTCCCTTTCTAATTGCACCCTTGTAAACCTTCCATAAAAATTTCAGTTAACTTTATTACTCTTTAACTAACTGTTAACCGTATGTCCTAACGTCCATCAATTTATTCCAAAATCCGATCACTTTTACAATCCTGTACAGACATGGCAAAAATTTATAAATCTCCACCTCCTTCGCTTTTGACCATTCATCACTCTTCTCTTTTATCTAAACCACACCCCCCCCCCCATCCCTTTCCATCTATCTTACTTAAAGTTTTTTTTAATCGGTCATGTATTAGATACAAATCTCATTTCAAAAATGCATTTTTATATAAACGCAAGATTACTTTTTTCATTGTATCAAGTTTTTGAAAACCCTAGTTATTTATCAGGAGAGCCTTACTGGTTCCAAATCGAAATTAAGAAATCCTGGTCAGTAAAATCATCATCAGATCCACATCAGACGTTCCTTACTAGTTCCTCAGTATTCATCTGCGTTACATGTCTTACTTTGTTTATTTATTATTGTTCTAGTTGGGAACATATAAACATTAGAACGTCTCCAACGGGTGGTCGTTTACCAAAGTAGACACGCTACGACCAGCATCCACTTGAACATTTTCATATTGAGTTACATCACACCGATTTGTGTCTCATACAACGAGTGGGCTGCCATTCACCTCATTCCATTTCACGGACACCACGATGGTAGTTCTGCATATTAAATCACGCATTATGAGTAGGAACATATTTGTATACGTATAAATGTAATAACGGGAGATATCAAATTTAGTGGCACTTGCTCCAAAATCAAAATTATTATTGGTTACCTTTAACTGACTATGTAACAAAGCACTCGATTAATACTTATTCGGGAAACATCTGGTTATTGTATAGTACATTAATACGAGGGTAAATCAAATATAAACGGTAATTTTACTATTTAGCTTATCACGTAATTACGATCTAGAGGGTTCGATGCTCGAGTGTTGTTTGATTTATGAGGAGGGGGAAACCGGTTTAAGTAGTAGATGCGCTCGGTTCTGTCCGCTGTACAGCCATGACTGAGTTTGTTCGTCTGTTGCACAACGCATCATCATAATGTTTTTAACCAATGAAGGCGTTAAACCATCGGAAAATTTCACTCGTTTGAATGAACAGTGTGGGGATGCTACATGAAACACTGTCTCAGAATCGAGTGTATACATGGGTCAGAGAACAGAGTTCAGGGATGGGCAAGAATGGTCGAAAATGTTTGAGAGCTTGTTGAAGATGATCACCATCAGCCAGCCGGTTAACTATTGAACAAATCTCATCAGAAGTGGGTATCAGTTATGGGAGTGTTCGAGTGTTCAATCCATCATCACTGATGAACATGGCCGAAAAAGTGCTTGCGAATGTTTTTTTTGGCTCGAGGGTTTGTTTGAGTTTTACTCATTGATTTTCTTCACGATCAATGAACAGTGAATGCGGCTTACTATTCTGAGTTGTTACACTGTTGTTGTCGACAAAAATCGCAAATCGTATCGAAGCAAACGACGGGGTATGCCCATTCGAAACGTCATCCTCCTTCGTTCCAATAAATTGGAAGAAATGGGTTGGGAAACTCTCGATCTTCGAATCCTCCTTATAGCCGTGACTTGTCACCCTGTGATTATTTTTTGTTCGCGCCCTTAAAACAATCACTTGGAGGCAAAAGATTTGAAAGCAATGAAGAAGTAGAGAAGTATGTGCGCAGTTGGCTGACAACTCGCCCTCAAAGGAATATTCAAGCTTCCAAATCGGTGGCCTAAGTGTGTAGAGCACAGAGATGACTACATTAAAAAATGTTAAATGGTTAGTTTGTGTATACGATTAATCAATAAATGTATTTTACAAAATTGCCGTTTATATTTGATTTACCCTCGTAGAAACAATTGAGACTTTCACAGCGAAGAATCGGAAACCTCAAATATATCATATTTACTTATATTTAAAAAAAAAGCAAAATGGTAATCGCCATAGATGAAACTGCTGAAGTGTGTCCGGTGCGACAATTTCTTCTCATTTTGCTTCTTTCAATTTTTCGAAAATTTGAAGCTGTTGATTATAGACCTGAGCTTTGAGGTAGCCTCGTAAAAGAAACCTCAGGGGCGTACATTAACAAATGAACAGAGAGACATGATCGTTCATTTTTGCCTCCTAATCGTTAGAAAGCATTTTTGCTAAATTATTTTTGTTTTCAATAAAAACATGTCTAAGTATAAAAACAATATCTGAATCAATCTACGACATTAAAAATTCGGAACCGAAACGCACGCTAACGGTTTCAGATAAATTACATTCCGATCGTGAAAGCATAATAAAATGCTGTTTGTTCGACCCACCCCATCCCTAGCAAGTACCTTCCAGTCCCTGTTGATTTATCTGTGTATTATTTATAGGCTAAGAACGTCGTCAGCGGTTATAAGGATCGCAAAACATGATTACAATTGCCTATTAAATCGTCCTGGCGCGATAGTTGTCTGAGAATGGGGCAATTTACGAGTTGGCGTTGGCGCTTAAGCCAAACCCAAGTTCGCGGCACGAGACCATTTAGCAAATTGGAAGCAATCTCCATCAATTGCCGCTTGTGTCGCTTGCTGGTCTCCAAACAAGATTTTTCTTGTTTGATTAGAAATGATTAGATGAGCAACGAGCACGAACCCAAATGAACAGATGGGTACAAAAGACACAAACATTAAATAATTAACTCACCGGGAAACAAGCAAACAATTTATAAAAATACACAAAGTAATTTACCGAAACATTAATTAAATGTACTAAGAGTTTTTAATTTTTGTGACAATTCGACAACCGGCAACTTATTTGCTTGTACAATTACTGTTAAAATTTAATACCATTAGTCTCAATTGTATTGAATTAGCGGATCCTTGATGGACGTAACATTTTGAAATACATATACAGTTGATAACTTCCACAATTTATTAAATAAACATAACACGTGTTTCGCCAACACTCTGGCTTCTTCAGAAGTACAAAATTTACTTAAAACTACCTAAGAGTAGATGTTTATAAATAGGGTGGTGCATCTTGCATCTTCATTAGAGTGAGAGAAAAGATTTAATAGTGGTGAGGGGTTTATATCTACCTGGTCATTAAGTAATATTTATTTTCAATGTGTAAAATTTTTAGATCTAAATTAAATGTTTTGCATAGTTAGAATGGGTTTTTTGATTTCTATATGATCTAAAATGTTTGTTCAAACGAGTTCTATTTTGTACTTCTGAAGAAGCCACACTGTTAACGAAGCACGTGTTAAGTTTATTTAATAAATTGTGGAAGTTATCAACTGTGTATTTATTTCAATAGTTTCAATATTATTAATTAACAATTTCGGATTTAACTAATTATCATCATTCAGTAGGTAGCTATATTAGGTCGACCTAGTTAGATGTCCTCTTAAGGAAATTGGGTTAGTTATATGACACTATAAATTACTAAAAACAAAAGCTTTAATCTTAATTTTCCGAATCCTTAAAACATGGATTGCCGAACCTTAAGATTTTCTTGAACTGGCCATAGCTTCTGCTCACGAAAAGAAACCCTTCACTCTATCAAGCAGGTAAACTAATTACGAAGTTCGACAAGGGAGGAAATTAAATTTCTACCGTCTTTTAAGGAATCTCTTTGGAGATAATCGCGAATAGACTTTGAAGAAGGTTTTTCGTTCGGATACAAAAAGTAGCGAATACAATTCAGATAACACAAATGCCTGACAATACTAGACACAAAAATCTTAATAATATATAATAATAATGATAAAAACGAAAAGGGAGAAAAAGGGAAGATTAGAACAAGAAGAGGATATATTTAAGCTAACTAAATTAAAATTGTTATAATGCAGGATAAAAAGATATTCAAAAGGTGGAAAGAATAAAAAAAATCTTCTCTTAAAATTATTCGGATTCAATATAACAGATAAAGATTGTGATGGTAAAATAACCTCAAAGCAATGGGAGTTGTGATCTGTTCATTGGGCTATTATCCATTATCCACTATCTTGGTGAAAGAGAGTTTAAAATGTATCTTGATGAAATGAAAAAAGGTGAAAATGATAATATAGAGTTCGAAGTTTCTGTGCAAGTGGTTGCAACTCGGGTTTTTGAATACGAATAAAAAATGTGCGAATATATCCGCCAAGATATTAGATTTAAGATAAGTTCTTGGCTTGATTTGAAAGAAGGTGGGTGGCGTACTTGTTTTGCGTCCATTATTTTAAAGCTATAGCGAAGACATAAAATAAAAATTTCTAAATAGGATAGCAACACTGTACCTCCTCTAGAGTGAGTGTATGTAACACTCTTATGAGGAACACAAGTTACCAGTAAATAATAAATGTTTAAGGAAAAAATTTCTTAAATACTCTATGCTTAATAATTATTTATCCTTAAGTGCAATACCTTTATAGTAAAGCTAGGTATTGTGAAACTAACAAATTAAAAAACTAGTACTAACACCCCACGATCTAATATGAGTTTTGACACATAAATTTTCATACTGAATTGAGTTCAAAAATTTAGTTTGCTATAAAAACACTGTTTATATAGATTTTTTATTTGTTTCGTAACTTATATTAAATTCAAAAGACCGCCTGAATGAGCGTATCTCAATTTTTAGAAGAATTTTTGTCAAAACGTATATTAAGGAAAGAGTTTCCTTACCGCATCATAAAGGAAGTACGGCAAATAAGCAAAATTTCGCATCCTTTACGGAATATTGAAGGATTCCACGGCTTCGCAAAAGAAGCGGAAGATCCTCGGAGAAAATTTGTCATTTCCTGAAATACGTAGCAAAGCCGTAAAATGAAAATCCTTACGTATCGCCCGTCCACGATAGTTATGATCTTATAAAGTTGTTTGCAATAAACCGTGAAATTTTTAAATTTTGCTTATTCATGCAGACCAATTTTTCAAAGAATTATTCGTAAATGACATTTGTTTATCAACTGCGTCTGACGATACTGTTTAACATGTCAAGTATTATTCTTTTCTTATTTTTTAGCAAATTTATGTTTTTATTTCCGAAAATGCCACTTAGTGTAAAATGAGCATACAATAAACATTCAAATTACATTTACAATACGTCTGTTCCTGAAGATTGCAATTCTAGCAAAATATTATTTATAAAAAAATCCCACCAGGTTACTAATACTGGTGTGCGGACAGTCCCCCCGACCTACACTATAGTACAAAGCTGGAGCGTACGGTAGAACGTCCTCTTCAACTTCTTTTTAGGAATAGTGGGAATGGGTGGGACATAAAAACAAAAAAGAAATAACAGATTACCTGTTGAACATTGCCTAGATGATCCAAGGAAACCACAGAAAAACTTGACCTAGGGTGAAGGATTTATAACATATAATCCGGAAATCTTTTTCCTTTTTCATATGATACATAATGTTTGCACGAACTTTCTTGCCCTTTGATAAAGATAGTGATGGTAAAATAACCTCAAAGTAATGGGACTTGTGATCCGTTCATTCCTAGTGAAGAAGAGGTTAAAATGTATGCTGATGAAATGGAAAAAGATGAAAATGATAACAGAGCTTGAAGGTTTTGTGGGAGTGGTTGCAACTCGGGTTTTTGAATAGGAAAAAAATGTGCAAATATATCCTCTTAGATGTTAGATACCGTAGAAGTTAGTACTCTACATATCATATCTAAATGCGTTTAAATTCCTTTTTAAGTCCCTTTTTCTCTCTCAATTTATGAAAAGTCTACTTATTTTTCATTACGCAGAACAAGAGCTAATGGGAAAACATTTGACGATCATCATCGAGTCCAGGAAATCCGACCATTATCCATCCAAGCACATCCAGTGAAACGCATCAAATTGCATCGTATCGCGTGTAATAAAGACATCTGTAACACATGTATCACACGTATTCACGCACAACATCAATAGCAGCAGCTCAAACGGCAAAATAACTCGCAAAACAATGCGGCCTTTGTGTGCGGCAGCGTTCATTACTGCATTGCTTAATGCCTAATGTAACTGGCAAGGATCCCAAGCAAAGCTCATCGGGTTAAGGACCAGACGACGTCTCGCAATTCAGACAACGCAACGTTCCAGCAGAGCAGAGAATACACACACCCCAAATCAAGCGCGCTGGCAAAGCCAAAAGCGGACAGGGGGGTTCACACAGTGAGTATACTGAGAGCAAGGGGTTCTATGCAGATTGATGGTGGTATGGAGCAAGTAAGCAGTCAATATCAGAAGTCAGCCAACATAATAACTAACTGACTTAAGAAGAACCGCAAATATATACGCAATGCGACCCGATCAATACGCTCATGTTATTTTGCGCCAACAGATCCCTTTGGTCTTTGGTGGAACTCACCAAGGGAATCAAAAGTTAACTCCAAACCTAACACATCTATAATATAGATCGACATCTTACCTAATTAGATACTTTATGGGTTAATAAACGAAACTTTCAATAAATAAAAACAACAAAACACATTTCATCACATGTTTCCCAGAAAATGCATTAACTTAACAACATCGATGTTAATGATGATAGACACATGTGTTTCGGATCACATGTTTGCAGCGCCATCGAAATTAATTGTATGCAAAATACATATTTCCAACGTTTAAGAACAAATGTATTGTTTACTAACAAACGATAATTTAAAGAAAAGCTACTGTGATATACCGTGAAAAACTAAACAAATGTACCTATTTGTAAATTTGAATTTGATGAAAACTTGAAATAAGTACAGGTTTAATCAAAATTGTACTGTATACACATGAAATGTTCTACAACATTATACAACCAACACATGAATACTTTTTGGCTAAATGTGTTACGAAACTTCCACGACTGTTTCAATAACAGCTTCTCATACAATAATTTATTTTGAATAAAGAAATTTTAACAAGTAAATTGTTACCTTATTTGGTTAGAAAATTTTTACCCTTTTCTTAAAACATTTCCAAAAACAAACATAACAAATCAAAAATTAGTAATAAGTTTGCGAAGAAACTGTAACTAAACTATTTAATAATGCGTTATGTTTAAACAGTGAGAAGTATCAAACAAAAGGGTGAACCAATTTTACACCGACAATTACTATGTATGTAACAAACCGCACAGTGAATGTGTGGTCAACTGCAGAAACTAATTCACTTCACATCCAAACAAACCAAACCGAAGACAAACATAATTATACTGTCATAGGTGGTAAACCGGATAATGTTAATGCAAATTGCCCTATATCAATCGATAATGTCCAGAATGACGGTAGAGAATCAATTTTTATTTTTTCAGAAGGAAATAAAATTTTAAATTATTCTACAAACTCTGTGAAAACAAAATTATGTTCGTAAAATGGTTACAACAACCAAGTTAAAGTTTAATTTTAGTTACAGTTTTATGAAAACTAATATTTTAAATGTAATACTGAGCTTTTTTAATTCTGATTATGTCAGAGAAGCCTGCTTGTAAATCACCATGTGTAAAATAACTTTATAATTACCTTGGGGACGAGCGAAATGTTTGTTAATTGTAAATAAAATTACTTTTTACGTAAATTAACTCATTCAATTATTATTTATATTTTAACAGCTGGTCATAAATGTACTACGTTACAAGTGTTTATTCGATGGTTATTGTGATAAAAGTGAAGTTGGTGGAAGTTTAGCGTTACTGTAAAATTATTGTGTTATTCTGATTACATCATTGACTTAATTTATACTAATTAAACCAAAAAGTAATGGCTAAAGTTAGCAACTAACACAGCACATTGAACTAATTCAAACTATCAATATTGACCATTTGATGAAACATATTTAATAAATGTAATAAATAAAACACAAGTTTTTGGATGTTTCAACAATAATTTAATGTACTCGACAATATTGTTTCGACCCACATGTGGTGATTATCAAGAGTAAACAATCACCAAAATTAAAATTGCAAAAGTGTGTAAATATATATGTACATACATGGTGGAGATACATATCTGAAGAATTGTTTACAATGTTATTAGTACTAGTTCGTCTAAAGAACTCACATTTGGAATGCATCCTACCAAGTAGGCACAATGAACCGAATAAGGATTTTAATTCCTTCTTTTTTGAATATGTTATATCTTCGTCTAAGAATACATCGGAATCAACAGTGTAATCCAACGCCTGTAGGGGTATTAGCCCTCGGAGTAGTTGCTTCTGTTAATTCCACATTTATATTTATATTTATAAAAAAATACAAATTACAAGAAATGTTTATTACATCAGAATGTACATTTCGCCACACAGTGACTTCTTCAGGTGGAAGAAGTAATTAGTATTAGTTAAGTTGGTTTAACTTGATTTGTTTTGTGCAGTCCACTGAATATTGCGTTACACTGCCTTTAGTTTTTAATTCTCTTCACTCTCTGAAGACGATAACTTTGTTACCGAAAAATACTTTGGATATTCAGTGTCGTGTTATGAGCTATTTACTGTGTTCTACAACATCACCAAAGTTTCCAGTCTTGTTGATTTACTATGTTGCAGTTTACGAATTCTTTCTACCACTACATCTACTATATTTATTAAATTTAAACATCAGTAGTGTAATTGTAGAATAAAACAACAAAACATTATAAGCCCCTTTAAAATCATTGAAGGATAATAGGTGGGGATGGTTGGAGTGTTTGCAGAGAAGCTATTTGATGTTAAGGCATTTTAGGTCAGCAAAATTGCTGTTGAACACGACAAGCATTGCATTCACTTAGTCTTCTGTATCTTTAATTGCACTCGCTCGCAATTAATGAAATTACAACAAGCCAGATGTTGAATTCAACGTTTTAAACTCGATGACTTTTATGAACACATTTCTTTTGAAATGCCAATGATTCATATCACCTTTTCCTTTTTACTTTCCTTCTTTTCAAAACACACATTATTCAAATGAAACCACTAAAATTACGGAAATGAATCGCATTTGTTTCTAAGTAACATATTGGTCCAAAGATTCAACTGTTAGCACACTTTTTGAGATAAAAGAACTAAACCCCAAATTAATTTTAAATTGCAACTAGCATTTCGAAACCCATATAGAGATAAGTAGATAAGAGAGTTTATTTGAAACGTTTAAAAACCGTGTTATTTATAAAAATAGATAATTTAAAATATTTCAATGGATGGAATGGAGTTTTAAAATAGACAAAGGAGACTATGGTAAACAAAGTGACACAAAGAACTCATCGTTAATTGCCATAAAATACAATTAAGAAACATACATACCTAACCAACATACGCTAGTATGAACTTTTGTGTTATCGTTAATTTTCTGGGTCTTAACCGTATCAACTGTATCTATTTACCTATAAAATATACCAGAAAACGTTTTTCTTATTTCTTGTGAAACCGACCACAAAACGTCGTCATATTTTAAGCATTTGACGCGATCAGAACTCAATAAAAGTTCAATTTCACCTCTTTATTTTGTGATATACCTTCGTAATGAAAAAAGAATAAAAGAAACATAAAAATTAAGTACAATTCAAATGAATCTATCGATTTTAACTTTACGCCTTCCATAAAAATCTGCATCAGCACCAGAATACATTATTATCGACGAGACAACAACCCGTCTATACATATAAAGGCTCTTGCTGACTTGTCAGAAAGGAAAAAATGCTAATAAACTTTAACATACTTCAAGCAGTTTTGCAACGTGTTAACACCGATTATGATATGCACGATAGTCAAATTGTTCGTAAAAATTGGTATCTGTCCTATGCATTAAATTTTTTCTTTATAGAAAGTAGTTGTTAATTAGTTTTTAATAAATGTCAAAGTTAAAATATGTCGTTGATTGAATTAATTAAAATCTACTAAATTAAATATATCTATTTATGTCTACTGCTCCACATATTCGTAATTTTACTGTAATTTTATTAGTTTTAAACACCTTTTGCCTTAATTATTAATTAGTATTTAAGGATTTATTATTACCCTCCATTAACACCATTTATTTCGTAACGATCTAGGAATTAATTTTAGATTAACGTTAGGTATATAAAAGTTTCATCCTTAAAAAAAAGTGAACAGTTTAACTAAAAATCACAGTAATCTCTAAAAATATATTAGTATAGAAAGTATTCCAAACAAATCGATTAATTAATATCACATAAAAATAGCAGTATTCAATAGCCTAATACACAAACTTTTCATGATACCATTAAAACAAATTAATTTTAAGAAAGAAGTAAGTACCATAAAACATATTGCAAGAAACAACAGACACAAAGAAAGTCTAATTGATAAAATGATTAGAAAAATACAAAAGAAGATTTTAATAGATACTTTTTATAAACCAGGAAATAGCAATGTAAAAAAGAATTTTAATCTAATAAATTATTGTTGATATACCACTAATAAAATTTTAATAATTTAGACAAATTAGGAATAAACACTATAGCAGTAAATAAATGTAATTTAGGTAGTTTGCTTGTTAATAATAAAGATAAAATAGAACTGCTACAAAAAGCAGACATTTACAAATTACAAATGCGTCTTATATTGCCAGACTGGCAGGAATCTTGGAATTCGACTAAACGAGCATAAAAAATCCATTTTAAATCAAAAACACAACACGGTATTAGCGACACATTGGATAAACAATAACAATTTTATCAATTCGGACACCATCAAAATTTTACATAATGAAAGAAAAGGTAAAAGATTTGATCTTTTAGAATTTTTCGAAATTAAAAAAGCAATAAAGGTGAACGAGAATATAACACATGACCAACAAAATTTTTTCAATACGCCTTTATTAGATGCAAGATTAGAAGCAGGGTCATCTGGTATTTCTTAACAACGAGTATGTACCTGAAATTTTAAAATTATACCCACAGAATACCTGCTGTTGACATATAGACGATAAGTATGACCTGAAATTTAGTAAATCTGTTACTCTTGAGAAAGACATTGTTATGTCGAAGCAATATTGTAGAGTTTACAATAAAATATTTTGAAACATTTAAAAGTGATTTTAATTCCTTCAATTATTAAAATAATGTTTCACAATTGATGATATCATGATATCTATCAATCCTTGAGGCGTGTCTAACACGAATCACTTATTAGTTTCCTATGATTTTTTGTAATAATTAATTAAGGACGTTAGTACACTTTGCTTCATGGTAAATATAATTACGTTTGTATTTAACAATAAACAAACGAGATAATAATAAAAATTTAATTTATCGATTTACTTCACATCAAGGCAAAAATCGACGTTCACTATCCAATCTACCAACGGAATTTCGTTATGATAAGCACGTAAAACGAGTTAGCATTAAATCAGCCATTGCGCTGAAACCCCAATTCATTCTTCCCCTTCAAATTTATATCTTTGGATTAGCCCTTTCGCCATATTTCTTACACTACATACAAACATATCCTCCTAGTACCCGGGACAAAATCATAATCGACTTATAATTCCCCTCACGCCTGTAGCATCTTGCCAGTTTTTAAAATAAACCATTGCACACAAATTTTGTTAGTAAAATGTAAAATTATTGTGAGATTTCGGTATTGTATCTTTCATAGCAACCCATGTTACAAATGGAAAATAATAACAGAAATGGATTCGTTGGTAATAGTTTTGTGAAACATTTTATAATAATGATGAAAGAAATTAAATGCTTTTAAATGTTTCAAGATTTTATTGTAAAAAAACTCTACAATTGTTTCGGTTTGTTAGACCTTTATCAAGAGTAAGTAATGTGTAGAATTTTTTACAATAAAATCTTGAAACTTTTAATAGCATTTAAGTTTTTTCATCATTACTGGAAAATAAGTTCATCTCACTCAGCTAAATACATTCAAAACAATGTACTCTATAATTCTCAATGCTTATCGTATTTTCCATATTGCAATTTAATACAATGTACTGTTGCCATTTTCTTATTGAATTGTCGATAACATAAACCCAATATTTTAAAAAATATATATTAATATTTATTCATTTTAAAATATTTAAAATATTATAAAACATAGTTTGTAGATGCTCTTTGATAATGACCTATGCTTAGGTAGAAACGTATATGCCAGAAATGACATTAAATTAGTGAAACTTACACCAAGTGTTTTATTTATTTAATTAACCAATATTTTTAAGTTCTTTTGTTGTTTCAGATTCGTAGTTTAATAGATAAAATAGCTTGTGAATACAAAACAAAGTTTTACCGATAGAATTATTTTTTTAAACTAAGTGTTTTTTTTTTCATCAGTAACAATTATTTTTTAACAAAAACGAACACAAAATTGTTACAAAACTTCATTTTAGTCCAAAATAATTAACCATTGTAAATAACTGAATACTAATTCTGGTTAAAAACTATTTAAGAGGTGATTTATTTAACTCTAATTAACCATTAAGAACTTTTAAGTTATTTTGTTGTTTCAGATTAGTAATTTAATGAAGAAAATAGCTTCTGAACACAAAAAAATATCATATTTAAACTGGTAGAATTAATTTTCTAAAATAAATAGTTTTCTATTGATGGTTTGAGCTCACATATTGCACGATGACACTTCTCCATAATGTAATAACGTAAAAAGAACAATACAAATCTTCAAGAAAATCCTTGATTTTAGACACTACAATTGTTTCACCACACAGTAAGTTGATAAATGTAATTAAGCTGGGTAATCACCTGATGAAGCTTCGTGTTGTTTTTTTACGTTATTATATTAAATGGTTTTCTCTTAGTAACAATTATTTTTTATCTACGTTATCACGAAAATATGCTTTGCAATACTTTGACCAGCTTAAAAGAGGTACCATATAAATTGAATCGTCTCGTCTTATTTTTCCAATTTAATCACAAATGGCTTTTGAATTCTACCAAAAATCTTTCCAGAATAGATGACGCCTTCAATGTAGATATTATTTAATAAACGTTTTAATAAGAGGCATTCAGTCTACTTTGTTATTAAGGCTTGAATGCTAATTTACAAAAACAGCCTGTTCTTTGTTACAATTTAACTTTGTTATATTACATTTTAGTGACAACGTCTGGTTTACATTAAGATGATACTATAAAATTCATAAACTCCCTTTCAGATTATGCGAGATAAACTGTCAGATGCACGGTCCTAATTTAATAGTCGGGTTATTACATCAGATGTAGACTGTTCCGGAAACTCAACTGAAATAATTAGAACATAATTTGGAGAATTAAATGAAAGAGAAAGTAGCAATTAAGAAGTGAAATGGCCAAAGTCTCGTTCTAAATCGGAAAAGAAAAAATGAACATTTTAAATAGTCAAACATCGCAAAAAACTTTCTAGTGTTGTGTAACCTACATTGCCAACATTTAAAAAATGCATTATGCACATATTTTTTACGTTTTGTTCACATTAAACTGAACATGTTTTTACCTTTTTACCACCCCACATATTTTTGAGTAATGAACTGCAACGGGATTTGATGACGCCCTGATTTCCCTAAATAATAAAATATAAACAATTGTATTGAATTAGGGGATACTTCCACAATTTATTAAATAAACTTGACACGTGTTTCGCCAGCACTGTGGCTTCTTCAGAAGTACAAAATTTACTTAAAACTACCTAAGGCTAGATGTCTATAAATAGGGTGGTGCATTTTCATTAGAGTGAGGGAAAAGATTTAATAGTGGTGAGGGGTTTATATCTACTTGGTCATTAAGTAATATGTCTGTATTTTTATATTTGTTAATTTCTTTGGATTCTAAAGGTGTAAGTTTTAAACTTTTATTTTCAATGTGTAAAATTTTTAGATTTAAATTAAATATATGATTATCTTCTAATACACGTTTGGCATAGTTAGAATCAATTGAGTTGATATATGCCTGGTTTTGATAATTTCTCTACTTTGTCTTTATTATTCTTTATATGTATGCTTAGCATATATACAGTATGCCAAACATGTGTTAGAAGATAACCATATATTTAATTTAAATCTAAAAATATACACATTGAAAATAAAAGTTTAAAACTTACACCGTTAGAATCCAAAGAAATTAACAAATATAAAAATACAGACATATTACTTAATGACCAAATAGATATAAACTCCTCACCACTATTAAATCTTTTCCCTCACTTTAATGAAGATGCACCACCCTATTTATAGACATCTAGCCTTAGGTAGTTTTAAGTAAATTTTGTACTTCTGAAGAAGCTACAGTGTTGGCGAAACACGTGTCAAGTTTATTTAATAAATTGTGGAAGTTATCAACTGTGTGTTTATTTCAAAATATAAACAGTCTACTAGAGCTCCCTTTCTAATCACATCAATGTCCAATCTTTTTAAGTCGTAAATATATATTATATATTAATTGACAGAAGAAATTGTTAATAAAAAAGGCTCAAACTCATTATTCAGAATCATGTAAAATTTCTCGTGATTGGAACCGTTTTCACCTCTAGCATAACAAGATTTATTTATCTAGCAAAATTCGGGAGCATTTCTGAATAGGATTAGCGAATATTGATGTTAGTTTAATTCATAAGCCCGACCATATGGCGAATGGTATCAAAGCAAAATAATGGATCAAAGTTTTCGAAATTGGTTAGAACAATATCGTGAGTATGCGAGAGCGGGATCCGAAGCGTAATTCAATGATACTTATGACTTAAAACAGCCAGTGGAAGTCGGCTGAAACAATAGGAACAACTTCTGCAACTTATCACTGGAGTACAAAATTACAAAATGGATTTGGATAAAGGCCAGACGGCATATGTACGTGATACCTATACGTACCATCGCTCGAAGAAGTCAACGAACCAACAACTTGTTGTTGTATTTCGAGTAAATAATTGCGAAGTTTTGCCAAGTTCAGATAAGGCGAATTATTAACATTGGTACAACGAAAAATTCAAAGTATAACCGATGTTTTTTAATCTAAGATGAGTAAATAAATACACGAAACTTTTCACAAAACTACACCGTAACTTATTCAAGTTAATACTACGTTAGTGTACAAGAATTTTTAGCTTATATCTGTCTTAACTGTTGGGATTGGTGAGGGTGTTTACAGAACAGATTGGGTAATGGTGAATTATTTATATCTATCTATTTAGTCATTTACTAATACATTACAGGTTTTTATTTTATTGATCTGCTCTTTTTCCATCTTAGCGAAAATCACAAAATACGTCTCACTCGAATGGCTGTCAAATCCAAACTAACCTATCAATCAGTCTGAATTTTTTTTTGGCGTCGTTTAATAGATGGAAGCACACGATGATAACACCATCTTCTCTCAGGAACATCCTCTGTCTTCAAACACGGGTACTTATTAATCCTCCCTCGTATACAATGTACAGAAATTTCATTTGTACAGATCTCAGTTATTACCTCCTCCTGGATTTAATAGCGGCATTAATTTTCCCCTTCAATTTTCTTTTTTTAAACCTATACACGATTTTCAGACGTACAAATACAATTATTTCAAGACCTTCAATTACATTTGATTTTTCGCTGTTGCTAAATAGCAGGAGATCAAGCATTTTCGCTGTATAACTTCCCCCATGCAATTTCTCCCTGTTCTCTTCTGTCACCTGCGCTCGTATTACTTTGTAGGGGTATTATATCTATCGACATGCGTTAGGTACGAAGCAGGCTAGACGTACAGAGCGTCCCCGTGTTTTATGGTACAATAAGCGGGCGTCGCGAGGCAAACTATGCGACGGTGTCGGCGCCATCGCCGCCTCCGTCGGTCTTCACCCATCTCTCCCCGTAATATAAACGAAGGTCTAAAACATGTTCATCTCCGAAGGGCGACAGATTTATAACGCGGGCCGCCAACGGTCGTTAGGGGTGCCATTGTTTCGGATACCCCGCCTAGTGTCCTGATATAAAGAGACCGGAATTTTTTATTCATGTCCAGTAAAGCTTGCCGGTCTCGAAAAACTCCAAGACCTAATAACCAAAAGCGACGGGAAAATCGACCGTCTCTGTACTATCTTTCCCTTTATTTACTAAAGCAAGCGGATCTAAGAACGGTTTGTTATTGGTCTGCTAGATTACATGTTTTACGATAAAGTGAAAACATTACGAAATGTAAACAAACGTTGGTCTCGTTCAACAGATATGGAAACAATTTATTTTTATGCGAAACGGAAATGAAAAAACGAGACGTATCGAGAAAAACTAGATATATTTCTACTATTGTTCGCATAAATTCATCTTTTTATTTTTTGTCTTTGTAATATATTAGCATTATTAGTCATGCATTTTTTATTTCTCGGATTTTTGTAATTTTTGTATTGTCTGTTCCTTTCTTTTGCAATTTATGGTTTTTGTGTGTCATATTTTTTCCCTTCTTGGTATTACCGTTTAGCCCTATTGCATTATATCTTCTTTGTTTCCAAATGTTCTTTTAGAGTTAAGTTAGTCGATAGATTTATTGGGGGTAATTTTTTGACCCATCGGTCCATTTTCAGGACGTAGATGATGCACCGACACATAGCTTGCAATGTTGCATTTTTTTTAATATTTTTCATTATTGTCAAAGGTGTCTCCCATTTCTACACAGTGTTTCATGAATGCATGAATGCAATCTACCATTACAGTTTTTTCCATGTTCATATATTCTTTGTTTAATAGTTCTGCCTGTTTGGCCTATATAGACTACACTGCATGAATCACAATTCAGAAATGTGGGCTATATAAATTATGCTGTGATTCATACAATATAGTCTACATAGGCCAAACAGACAGAACTATTAAAGAAAGAATATATGAACATGGAAAAAACTATAATGGTATGTCTGTATTCATGAACCACATTGTATGATCTAGGATGACCTTGTACTGAAAGTTGCTTTTCAAATGTTTTTTTCCACAAAAAATCAGAATGTACCTATTCATTCTTAAAATTAATTTCCACTTTAGAGTACTTATAAATTCTTCTTGTGCTTAACACAAACATATCGACTTCTATTAAGATGTTCATATTACGTACATCCTTTAAGTGATCGTTACCATCGGTTAACTAATTACATCTCCTAATGAAAATCATTAATGCCTCCAGAACTAATTAGTCAAGATTTAGCGAATGAAGAAATGCTTATACAGACTGGCATTGAAAAGTTTCATGGAAGTCAAGAACCAGTTTACTGTAATGTTATATACAACATTTTGCCTTCGTTGATGGTATAAAATGTAAAAAATGATCATATAAGTCATTTCCTCCACGAAGTAAGTATTTAATTGAAAAAAAAGTATGAGAATCATCTACATCACTATCAACATCAATGAAAGTATAGAAAACGTCAAGTTCACTATACAGTTATACGACGCTGAAGCGATTTTATCCTTTATACATACATACATAGTCGTAAATAGTTTATAGGAAAGGCTGTAAAAATCACGACCCTCTAACATTTCAATTTAGAAGATATTATTTCAATGCAGCAGTTGATAGCATTTTTATAGAGGGAAAAAATGATTCGAAAAATAATCTAATTGGGGTAATAAGTATTAAATATAAATATTTCTAAACATTACTCTTAATATTATCCATATATTATGTATTATATTAATTGCTTAAAATGTCCAATTTCTGATAAAAAATTAAAAATTTAAATACAGTTTTAAAAAACCCATAAATAAAAAAAAACAAAGTTTATTTGCTTAATAAAAACTTCATTTGTCGTGTTTATTTTTGAACTTACTGATGATTACATAAAAATGTTTAGTTCGTCGGTTGAATTCGTTAAAACTGAAAATACTTTCGAAGAAAAACTGAGAAACTGCTTTTAGAAACCTTTATATATTCTATGCAAAAAAGTAAAATGTCCCTTTTTTGTTACAGACTATTAAGTAGCTACTGTCTCAGAAAACACGAAGGTCTAAAAAGTTATCCAATTTAAGTCCTACTTTTTAAACATTTATAGATTTGTTTGTGATTCTTTCAATTTGAGCACTCTGCTCCATTGGCTATAACAACGTTCACAACTTTCGTGACTGCTCATTGAAATTCTAATGACATTCAAGCATATGAAAAAACCATTTGGAAAATGTTTAATATTTGATGGTTTATTTTGACCAACTTCCCTTGGTCTATTACGTGTTTGTTGGGTTGTCCATTTGGCGAATTTTGTTTATTTCTCTTGCAGCGACGATCGTTTCGCCTTTCAGCATTATCAGCTTGATGGACAACCCAACAAACCACGTAAATGTTTAATACTCAAAAGATTTTTTAGGTAAGTAATAAGGTTTGGGCAGTCATATAAAATAAAAATAAGGAGCACCATCCATGTTAGCTCAACCAAAAAAAAATCAATCAATATGTACATACACTGAATGATGATAATGGTATCTAACGTGCACTGATCAAGAATATATGTCCGTATTAGAAAAGGACCTTGTTGAACATTATTTGATTTTAGCAAGTTTCCACAGATGGCGTTCAAATGCTAACTGAACTTATTCATTAAACGCTGTTTAATGGCAGCAAAGGAAAGCTGCCCCCGGCATGCTGATGAGGGCCGAAAAGTTCAAAATCGTGACGTAAGTCAACAACATTTTTTTAAATTGTTCCTTAAAATACAAGACCATTTTATAAACTTCTAAAAAACTAAACAACAGACAATTCCATGGAGCCTTTAATGTCCTCAATGTACTTTTCAGAAATACAATTATTATTTCGTATACAAGTTAAAGGGATTGACGACAAGAACATTTTCGAAACATAAAATTACAAACAAGTTGCTGTTTGAATGCAAACCTGTGTTACTGGTGTAACAGCTGTCAGTATTTGTAACGCGGTTCATGAAGAGGTAACAAGTGACAGTAAATGGGAACTATAAGAGGATAACTAAAGTCCAGGAAAACGTGCTCGGCACTGTTAATCATTTTTGGAACGTTGCACAACAAATTTCCATAAAAGATATTAACGACAGAAAATAGCACTTAAAGTATTTAATAAAATTTATGAGCAAATGATACATGTACATGCACTTGTTCACAACATGATTATTTAAGGAGGTTGATACTAGAGGGTGCGGGGAAAGCGGCTGTGTATAAGCATAGGTGTTTAGAATAACATTGCTTACATTTGTGAGTATGACTGCACACCATTTTTCACACACTTATCATTTTTTCATTAAATGACCATAGCTCGTAGTCAATGATATGACGAAACTGTCAAAGGTGGATTGCAATTTGCAACATTTCGATTCTTACCAACATTCAAAAGAACGAGCGGCGTGGTCTAGTGTTCTAGATCATTGCTTAGCATTCGGGAGGTCACCGGTTCGAACCCGGGTCCAGCTGCTTTGGTCCAAGTTTTCAGTGGTTTCCTTGGATCATTTAGGCAAATACTAGAGCAGTAATATTCCACAGATAATCTTTCACTTCTCTTCTGTCTTCATATCGCCCGTCTCATCTTTCTCTCCTTAATCACATCACCCACCCATTCCCACGATTCCTGCAAGGAGGCTGAAGAGGGCCTTACGTCCTACCCTCCGGCTTTGCACTACAGTATAGGTCGGAGGGACTGTCCGCTCACCAGCAAGAGTAACTGGTGGGAATGAAACACAAAAAAGTTTTTTTTTTCATTCCAAAGACAGTTCCGACTGTCTTGATACAACTTTAAAATACTCAAATTTTCATTAAAATCACTCTGTACGTCACTTTAAAACGTCCTGTCATGTCTCAAAATTATGTAGTTCTCATAAATCTAATCATCCTAAAATCTTCCAAGGATTTTATAAACATAAATAATGTCTTGTTATTTTCAAATTTTCATCGCAATTTCTCTATTATATTTCTATGGTGTTGACCTCCTTAAAGATACGATTTTGATGAGGCAATTCAAAAAAATCACGAAAACCCTGTTGCAAAACTAAAAATCAATATCCACAAATATTGAATTGTTTCAGCCGTTACTTTGTGATAATTCATCCTAACGATAAACACAAAAAAAAATTACTTTGTTTATTATCACTTTTATTTACAATAATTGTAACTATAGCTTCTACAGATTATACTATCATTTTCAAACGAGCGATTCAAATTAAATGAATATAGAACAAAAGGTACAAAAGTATATAAGATAACAAATTGGGATTGTCGCTTGTTTCCTAAATGTCGTAAATAGTTGTGAATAATACAATTCTATCTGGTCATTCCAGGATATTATTTCCGGTGATTCTAAAACAATATTTTAAAACCTTTTTTATCTAACATATATGTATTAGTTTTAAATTTTCGATAGATGGAAATTGGTGGTTAGTTTCTATGCAATGGTTTGCAAAGTTTCAATTACTTTTTTGTAGTCTAAAAGATCTGAAATGTTCATTGAACTTAATTCTAAAGGATTTCCCTGTTTATAGACTCCCGTTTTATCATACATATTCGTTTTATCTTTTGGATTAGAAAATTTATGTTTTATCCACAAGTATAGACTGACTTTGGTTCTAAACAAATGTTGAAAGAAAGTACAATTGGAAAACTGAGGCGAATATTATTTTTTGTACACAGGTGTGCAATTACACTATACTTATTTCGATTCTAAAGTTTCCTTATTTTTGCTTTTCCTTTCAAGCTCCAACAACGTTGATTTCTTTTTCATTCCATGTCACCTAACACGCTACATGCTGACTATTCAAAAAAAAAAAATCAAACCAGCTGTCACATTATTTGTATTTTCCATTTCATCCAGAGACTTATTTGTTATCTCAGAGAAAGGGAAATTCTCATTTGAATTTGTCGCATGTACATACGCACTAATAATAATAATAACTAAACGCATGTTGAAGCACATCAAAAAATGTTTCGTTACAATAAAAACACTAAAAAAGCGTTGGCACAGAAACTACTGCACAAGTTTTAATGATGAAACTTCGGCATATTATGTAATACTTTTAGATAAAAATTCAGCAAACAATCAAAACTAAAGTAGCGTAGATAGCAACTAAATAAAGTGATAAGACAAAGTAATTTGCGTTTGTTTTTAATTGTTTGATAAATAATACCTTAAAACAGGCACAGAATTTATGACTATTTCGGCTAAACCGTCAATAAATGTTAATGCCTAAAATTCCCAAATTAATGTTTAACGGAATCAAGGAGGTAAATGTACCCTAAATCTGAACATGCCCTTATATAAACCTGTTAAACGTTTTGAAATTTCGTAATCTTTTCTGAATTCCTCTTGGAAATGGTCGCTATTTACTGAAACGAATTCGTCGAGTTTAGTAGATCGTGTTAGTGAAACATATGTTGTGTTTTATTTCTAACCAATTAGTTATTTCAACATGTTTAACAAAAAGTGCACCAAACAAAGTTTAAACTTTATATATATATATATATATATATATGAAACCTTAATATCTCTGTAAACTTCCCATAAATTAATATATACGAACGCATCTTTTAGGAAACGCAACGCCCATTAAATTCGGTCAAAAGTAATGCAGGAAATCAAAACTCCGAAGAGTCACTGACCCACACAGTGTGCACTATTCTAATGTTAAGTGTGTATCTGTCAGTGTATGTGTGTGTATCATAACGTCGACAGCAACCATAAGGGCACAACTACGAAATAACGGGAAAGTATAATGATGTTTTTCTTTTAGTCGTTCGCGATATAAAGACAATGGAACGGACGGCCGAGAGTCAGGAAACGAATGTAAACCAAGCTTCTGCTGCAATTATGTAAATGTGATTTTTATGCACTGAAAAAGGTACGGGAAACAACTACAACAAACAACCACGGCAACATCTACTTTGCAAACAAACGGACCGATCGTGTTCAATTCTATTGTTCAATTTCTTTTGCAACAGCGAAAATTGATACATAATTTTCAGTTTGTTCGAACTACATACTTGTAAGCAGAACGAAACGTCTATATAAAAAACTCACTCGAATAAGGATATTTATATTTATCATTTAGCATGTAAAGGACTTTCTGCCAGCGCCCACCTGATGAGACCCGATAGGTCGAAACCAGTCGTGGGATATTGCTTTCGGTTCGCTGTGCCTACTTGGTAGGACGCGTTGCAAACGTAAGATCTTTGATCTGAATATTTAGACGAATTCGGATTTTTATTCCTTCTTTTTTTTAAATATGTTATATGTTATATAAGCGGGCAGTACCTCCGGCCTACATTGCAAAGCCGAAGGGTAGGGCGTAAGGCCCTCTTCAGCCTCTTCAGCCTCCTTTCAGGAATTGTGGGATTGGGTGGTTGGTATGGTTAGGGAAAGAAAGATGAGACGGACGAAATGAAGACAGAGGAGAAGTGAAAGATTATCTGTGGAATATTACTGCCCTAGCATTTGCCTAAGTGATCCAAGGAAACTACAGAACACTTGGACCAGAGCAGCCAGACACGCGTTCGAACCGGTGACCTCCCGAATGCTAAGCAATGATCTAGAGCACTAGAGCACGCCGCTAGGTTACATTTTGATAAAAACTGCATCTCAACCTGTTAAAAAATAACTCGAAGGATGTACTTTGTTGGATCAAATGTTACGTTATAAGCCTATAATTATTAGTTAATATAATAATAACATAGAGGCTACAGAAGATATTCACGGAACATTACAGCTTGGTCAGTAATTTATTGAGACTGCCTATGGCACGCTGATCAGCTTCTGATAAGAGCGAAATCGCAATCCGTGTCCGGTGGTCTCGATAAATTTCTGACCAAAAACATAAAAATATAATAATTGTTTTCTATAATTATTTTCTTCGGTAAAATTAATTAGTATTACATTTAATGACAATAAAACGTAAATAAATTATTAATTTTATTCAAACAGTCTTAGATGATACTGATTCTTAAGATGTTGTGTTGCATTCTGGGTTTTCAGAGAATTTATTTTTATTTTGCTTTTGTCCAATTAACATTAAATTAACAAATTAACTCTATTTTCTAAACTTTGGAGGGAAAACTGCGAGCCCTTGGGTCTCCCCTCCTTGACTACGTGCCTCTTAAAAGAATTCTATCTCAAAAATTCCTCGTTTCAGCAGAAATAAAGAATTTAGAATTCATTTCAACGAAATCTATGTCATAAAAAGAGAAGCTTCGTAGCAGAGTAAATACGTGGAACATTCAACTGAAATTAACCGTTCTTTAAAAATGAAAAAGCGGTCATTATTTTGATTACAAACAGAATGGACCCATTCCGAGTCCCAGTCAGTAAGAAATGTCTCTAAATAGAAACAATCATTTATTTACAAGTGTTGTAATATTTAAAACAAAGGGGAATGAAAATCAATATTTGTCGTCGAGACAAAATTTAAGTACATTACATCTGCTTTTTCACATATACGAAGATTTTATCGACAGAACTCATTAATATAATAGCAACTGAGCATCAAAAACATTCATGGTTGCTTTTTAGCATAACTATGTATTGATTTTAAATAAAATAGAATCATTCACAAGTTTAAACCCAACAATAGTCTAACGATTCGATGATATTAATTCAGTACCTGTAATTACAAATAGTAAGTTTGTAATTACAGGTACTGAATTACAATGTACTATTTTTAAAACTAAAAATATTCGTCAAAACCAAATACAAATTTTATTTTTTTAATATAAAAATAAATATGGAATCAACAGAAACAACTACTCCGAGGGATAATACCCCTACCGGCATTGAATTACACTGTTGATTCCGATGGATTCTTAGACGAAGATATAACAAATCCAAACCAAAAAGGCATTAAAATCCTTTTTCGTCTAAATTTTAAGGATCACAGATCCCACATTTCGAACGCGTCCTACACAGTATGCACAGCGCACCGAAAGCCATATTCCACGACCGGTCTCATCAGGTGGGCGCTGGCATAAAAGCTTTTACAAGCTATGTAATAATTCGATATTTATATTTATTATCGAAACCGGTCGTGGGATATGGCTTTCGGTAAGTTGTGCCTACTGTGTAGGACGCGTTCGAAATGTGGGATCTGTGATCCTTAAAATTTAGACGAAAAAGGATTTTAATGCCTTCTTTGTTTGGATATGTTTAATTTTTAATTTCAAAAACACTTAAGGAAAATATAACGAGTTCATGACTGTTTTCCTGTATGTATGTTAGGGTTCTAAATTTAATTGGTTTATGAACTTGCTGAATAATAAATTTAAGTCTCTCCCGAACTTTCAGGTAATTAGCAACTTATTTAATATATTTGAAAGAAACGTTAACTTAATTCTCTAAATGCAAAATAATAAATTCGTTATTTACATCACAGACAGGTGAAAGTAGGACTTCCTCCCTATGGTTCTGTACCTTTATATTATCGTACAGATTAGTAAGTAATTACATTATAATTTTTTATTAAAATTGAACAATATTTGTACGTCTATGGCAAATATAAATCCCGTACTTAGAACAACAATCATAATAGTTAAAAATTGTTTATTCTTATTAAAAATAAATTTAATTTTATAGATAATATACTGATTTTCACTTTTTATATATTTACGCCGCGGTTTCTACAAACAGCATATTAGCGTCCTAAGTACGCCCCCGATAATTACGTCATCTGCAAACGACGTCCATTTTTTATATTATTGAAAACAAATGAATAACAAAATCAAAAAAAATAAGTTAATATGATAATCATCACATACAACAAGAAATTTTTTTGACTTATGCCATATGCCAAGATCTTTCTTCGTAAGCAATTTGATGATTGTAGTATCCTAGAGGGTAGATTGTATACATCAGTCAAAATGATCGTAAAATCTTAAGGGTTGTTTTTCATTTTGAGGTACGAACCCCTAAAAAACTATGGAAACTCGTATTTATTAGAATGTCTTTTAATACTTTTATATTTCTTTTTGTTATGTTTCAATTCTTTACACAATTTTACGACAAGTCCTTAGACAGAAAAAGAAGAAGTTTGTGAACGACTTACTTGAAATCGTACGTACTTGAGCTGCAGCGATGCTAGAAATAACCGTCTCTAAAAGGACCGGTTGAATTTGACACAGTGTGCTCTGCTATGCTCAGATCTCAAGTGTCTCCGATTCTTTCACAAAGTGAGTCTTAACTTAGTGCTAGAATATTTTGAGTGAAATACTTCAAACACCCCGGCAATTTCACGTATCATTTTACAAGAATGTCATAAAATCCTTCAATGGCAGCAATTTTCTTTTCCATGGACGAAAGTTCAAGTTAACGACTAATCAGATTATTAAAAACTAAAGGCTTACTAAGCATTGAGTAAACATGTAACCAAGTACTATTTTTAATCAATTTACTTATGAACTTACTATAAAATCTCTTTGTAACTTTGCATAAATATAACACAAGATTGTAAAATTTTTCACAAATTATACTTATTTCCACGAAAATTGCTTCAGTACACTGTAGCTTTTTCAAGTAGAGTGGTACACTGGCAAAAAGACAAAAATACATCTTATATCTATATACACTCAGTAAAAGTAGTAGGGGTTGCTTTAATATATTTTTAATAGTGGTGAAAGAATAACTTCTAATTGATCATTTACCTTGGTTGATTCCTGCAAAAAATGCTGTATAGGTCAAACAGATAGATCATTTAAGACTAGAATTAAAGAACATTTTTAAAGTTATGAATACAATAAACAAAATTCTAATTATGCAAATCATTTACTGTCGAAAAATCACAAGTTCAACAATGATAACAAAATTTTACATTCTTACAATAAAGGGGAAAAACTAGAGTCTTTAGAAATAAATAAAATCAAAGACAAAACTTTAGAATTATTTTTAAATGATCAGTTAGAACTTAATCCTTTACCACTATTAAAACTATTTTATAGCAACTGCCACTTTCACCGAGTGTATAAGATGTATTTTTGTCAGGTAAAAAAAAAGGTAGTGCACCAAAACAATTTTCCTGAAAATAAATATAATTTGTGAACAATTTTACCATCTTGTGTTTTATTTATACAAAGTAATCATGAATTCTGACCAAGTAAATACCGAATCTATTATGTATTTAATCCCTTTGTTGTTGTTAATGTTAATTTCAATACATTACTATGATATTACTTTTTTTCAATTAATTTGTACTTATTACAGAGTACCTCAAATTAATGAGGAAATACAGGAATCGAACCTGAGTCTTTCGTTTTGATGACGAACGTACAAAGTCACAAAATCATCGAAATTTATAACAATATGCATACAAAGTATTGACCATGTTTGAAAGCACTAAAAATTCCAATTTGACAAAGAAGGAATATAAGTAATAAAAACTTATTAACCAAGCTAAGCCCAAACAATGCCTACGCTATAGTAAGCTGTCCTTAATAAATAGTTTCTCTACCGGTTTTTATACTGTAATTCATTAATATTTCATTTTTATTAAGCTTTGAATTTTAATCTTTATTAAGGAAGCCTTTAAATACACGTACAAGTCGTTTAACGACTTTGATGGATATCAATAAAATCCGTTATGATAAGTGCAGATACATAAAAGTATGCCACATATATTCAACCACCCGCAATAACGGTAAATACGTACATTAAAGCGACGTAAAGAATACAAAATGGAACTTACACGTTAGTCCGTTCATGGGCTACAAATATCCCTGTAAAATTTGCAGGCCACATAAAATTCAGTAAGTAGATTTTAATTCATTAATAATGACCACTAGAGGTTCAAAGTGTAAACCGACTGACTGACCAGCTGGTACATCAAGATCTCCCGACTGAAAATTTTGTGTGGGTGAAGTCTGGTAGCTACGTTGTTGTACCTGATCGGAATGTACATACAAAATTTATTCCCTGAAGTAATCATAAATAATCAAGTCACTCAAAATGTCATTTTTTTAATTAATAAAGCTATCAATTTGCCTGGTTTATTGTTTTCAAACTTTTCTTAAAGTTTATAAGGGAAATCTTCTGGTAATCCTCTGTGTAAAGAAGAGGGAGCTCTAGCCAAATAGTCTAGTTATATCAACGTTTCAGAAAAACAATCGGTCCTGATAAAAATCTCTACCAGGATCGAATCAGGTCTTGATTATAAATTTTTATTAGGTAGGGATAATTAATTTTCTAATTTTATATAAATATGTTTTTGTTTTTCACGAATTACCACAAATTGTTCTACGAAATTCAGTTTTCGAACCGAGTAACTGAAACCATAAAGACAACGAGAACTATTGAATCCTGAAAAGCATACTTTAACATTCAGTTACTTGAGGCTTCCATTTTCTACAAAATCATATTCGTTTTTGTACCGGAAATAATAATATAGTAGAGTATTATTTCTTGTAACTCCACAATAACAATATACATAACAAAAAGGTTACAAAACTTTTATTGATAAACCACAATAATAATATAATATATATATATATATATATGGTGGTTTATCAATAAAAGTTATGTAACCTTTTCGTGTTTGTTTATAGTTAATTATGATTTGGATGGTATACATAGAATACATCTAACAACAGTTATAGTAAGGCACCTTATTTAGCAAAATACCGGAAGGAAACACCATTTAGGGTGTGGCTCATTCAAATGCGTAAAATTTGTGTGTCTATTTTGCTATTAATAATTCACTTGCTTAAGCAATGATTAGTGTGCTTAAAAATGTGAATTACATCAAATATTTCTTGACCAATTCGACATATCTATTATAAAAGTTTATTGAATTTGAGAAGCTGCCGTTAAATTTTCAGTTTTTCGTCATTCGTCAATTCACATACAAAACTGTAAATGTTTACAGTTCGTTTTACTTTTCCTTTTTTATTTTTTCGCCCAGAATTTCGCAAAATAAATATTGCTCTATAGTCTTATCGTGACGATCATTAAGAGGGTAATTTACACGATAATAAATGAGTACTATAGAACAATACAATTACTGAAAACAATGCTATTGTTGACTATTGTTTGAACAATATGTTGGTAATTATTATTACTCGAACGCCAACACAACGTTTATGTTAAATTTACTAAATGAATCTTAAATCGCTTTGTTTTAATCGATCGCTAAAATCTCGCCAGGAAATCCAACTTTCCTTTTTCACGCACCTATAATTTAAAGCATTTGATTGCAAGATTTTACCACTTCCTTTTTGAAACAGCAATACTATGTATGATAAATGATCCTAAATCCCAAATATGCCCAACAAGAAATTTTGTGAAGTAAAAATTCGTACAAAACACACACACACGCAGTAACATTTGGTTTCCATTAATATCGTAATATTATAACACAATAATATAATTACAATCAATGAATATTGCAATAGAGTAGTGATTTCTTTGAATTTACTACATATTGTAACGAATTTTATAGTTACTTATACTTTTTTTTTTAAATACAACTTCATCATCAATTATACTCCTGACGATGCCCTTATAAGGCGAAATACGTATAGAGTTTAGTTAATAAATTACAGTGAAAGTTTTCGAAGTTGTTTTATTTCAAATTTTGTAATATGTTTCACCAAGTGATAACGGCGAATATTTTAAATTTACTTATACTTGTTTAAATAATCTTGAATAATAACTGATTTATTTAACACTAAAATTCACTACATACACTATTTCACGCGACATGGTATATTGGAGCGGCATTTCATGTTCTGTGGTGTATCACGCAAAACTTCCTGATAATCCTATAATCCTAATTAGAGAATTGAAGGTATTTGTTTATTAATGAATTGCAGAACTGCTAAGACCTCTATTAAAAACTATTTACAATATCTACAAAATTGACATTCTTATAAAAACTATGGCGCGGTGCGATGAATTCTTACTGACTCTCTACTTAGTACTGAACAACTTAAGGGTGGTAAGAAGCGAAAGAAATAGAAAACGGAAGAAGCGGTAAAAAAGGACAGTGATAATTAGAATATAGCTGAGGGTATTGAGAAGAATATAAGAACTGTAGGTCAGATCATCTGTTGATATTTGTTACTTATTCTAAGATTTAATAATGTTAATACTATCAATAGAACTTGCGGTTGGAAAATTTTGAAACATCTTTTACATACGATTAATCACAAAAAACAACGTTTTTAAAAGTTTCAATTAGTTTATTTAAACAGTCGACATATGTTTCGACTTATTGGGCCTTTTTCAAGAGTAATTTGCTTACAAATTAATTGCAAAGACCCAATAAGTCGAAACATACGTCGAGGGTTTAAATAAACTAATTGATTAATCATAATAATGTTAAACAAGACTCTTTTCTAATAAAGATATCGACTTAAACCCAACGTAATGTATTTCTCTGGTAAACTACCGAAATAGGGCGAAAGAAATTTGTGAGGATAAACCAAAATATACAGTGAAACATTATGTAATAAATAGAATAAATAAAACAAGAATAAATGTTCACCAATTTATTGTCACTCGACATATGTTTCGGGCACAGCCCATTAGCAAGAGTAATAACAATACTAAATAATGTCTAATAAAAGGACCTATATATGTGTTATAATATTAATAATAAAAAGAAAATAAAACCAATAGAAAAAAGTGGTATTAATGTTATAAGTATTTTAAATGAACACATATATGACGTAAAGAAAAAATGCATTAAAACTGGAATTTCAGAACATTGCACTCTATATAAACAAAATATCGATTCCGATAATGTAAAAATCCTTCATAGTAATATTGTAAAAAGTAAAAATTTAACTCTTTTAGAAAACTTTAAAAAGAAATTAAGAAAGCCTTGTCCAAAAAACTAATTGTTGTTAACAACCAACTAGAACTAAGAAATTTAACATCCCCACTATTGCTTAGTACACTAAAATAAGTATATATAGGTCCTTTTATTACACATTATTTAGTAATGATATTACTCTTGATAACATTAATTCTTGTTTTATTTATTCTATTTATAATCATTTGTTTTAATTTTTGAAATTTTGTATTTATAGTCCATGTATTTTTGTTCTTTAATTTTCTGCAAATATGACCTATATAATAATAAAAGTAAGTTTTAAGACTGCGACGGTTACTTTTCCATTAAAGTTTTATATGGATTACATCAATTTATGTTTGAAGTGGTCTACTTAAAAATGCTATTTATTGTATATATGTAAGTATGATATTAGGTTAAAACTTTCAACAAAAGCAATTTCTGATTCAAATTAAATGCAACAGCAACAAGGATAAATTTAATGGTTAAACTTTGTAATCTCCACTAAGTTAAAATAATTCAGTATGCTATGGCGTAGTCCTTTAACTACCTATAATAGCATCCCTAAAAATAACATTTTCCATTCTATACTAACGTTGAGCTTTCGCTAGGATCAGTCGCAGCTATCCTTCATTATAAAGTTAACTTTCATTAAAATTGTTCAACATTTCTCAATGAATGAGGATCTACGACAATACCATAGGACTTTATCGAAGTTGAAATTATTGTCCACAACTCGTTGGTAGTTTATAATAGGAAAAAGTTTATGAAAATGGGGTAGGCTGAAGATTTCTCCTTGCGAAGTAAAAATATCACTTTCTTTTTTTACATTTTCACAAATTTTGAATTTTCATCACGCGACAAGTTGTTCTTTTACCAATTTAGTCGTAAGTTAATAAAATTCTGCGTATCTATGTTGCACAGCATCGCACTATGCAATTTTATTTCAGTCACACGAAAAATTCTCTCTATCGCGATCCGTGATGCTATTACGAAAATTTGATAAAACACAGACCGGCTGATAAAATGCTCGTGAAGCATGTTAACTTGCCTTTCCGATATTCTGCCTTTCCGTAGTAAAAATACTTGTTGGATTATATAGGTCGAAAGGCTTTCAAGGAAAGCTAAATTTGCACAAAGTGCTTAATCCTGTTAGTTCTTTACTTTTTGGATTCCCTTTAATGTGGAAATCTTAGATATTCACGGACCTATTTTATATACTATATAAAAAAACTGACGCACAAAAGCCAATGACCTTTTAACTAATATTACATATTGGTCAGGAAAAAAAGAAGAGCTTAATCAATTTTTAAGTTTACTACATTAAATTTGCTCAAATATACAGTTTACAATGGAAATTGAAGTAAACAATAGTATTAATTTCTTGGATTTCAAAGTATACAAAAATAAAAATAAAAACACTCTTCATTTCAATATTTATAGAAAACCGGCCACCACAGATGCGATAATCCCGGCTAACTCTAACAAATCCATTAACATAAAAGTAGCTGTTTGAATAGTTTAATACATAGAGCAATAAACACAGCACTCGCTGAGAACGTTTATGAATCCACAAAACTAAATAAAATAGTAGAATGTACCTCTTCCAATTAACCCTAAAACTAGTATAAATTTAGAACAGTTATCTAACGTAACCAGTTGTCTTCTGAAGATGCCCTTGTAGGGTGAAACAATTATCAAGATTGAAAATAAACAGTGGAAAAATCAAATTCAGTTTTATTTAGTGTTTCCTTTAACATATTTTCCCATACAGTAAAGGCCGAAACAATAGATTATTTTAAACTGTACGTATTTCGATAAAATTTTGAACAGAATGTCATTATCCTCTGTAAAGTGCTACATCATGAATAGTTCAGATAAAAAACATTTAATAAGTTCATTTTCTGTTTTTATACTACTACACTTTACTTCAATAACAATGTACTTAAAAAGTAGTAGCATAGTAGCCGATAGAAAAATTTATATTACATAGAAAGATCTATCAAGAAAATACAGCTCAAAAAAAAGTCCACAAGAAGTGAATACAATGATAAAAGGCGTTCTAACGAAGTAAACGCCAAAACATCGCCTGTGATCACGTTCTACCACACTTACGTGAGAAAATTCGAAGCGCTCTCCTCAAAACACATTCAACATTGAATTGCTTTTGTTGTTCTGCGAAAAGTGGCATAAAATTAACCTAAAAACACCTTTTTTAATCGGACTTTCTAAGATTCTATTTATTCCACATACAATTGTAAGTAATAGAATCTGAAAAGCCCCTAGAATTAATTAAAAACACGTAAACTAAAATAATAGTATAGTTGTAGTAGTTGATGAGATCTTTTAAACTCAATTGTTAAATTAATATCAGTTCAGAACACCACTAGAACGTGATAATTTATCATATACATAACAAAACCAAAACTACTACTTCCTATATTAACCACTTTAACACCAATAATGTTAAATAATTCATGGAATAAATAACAAACATGATATTGTTTCATGTTACAGTTACAGTTAATGTAACTAGTTACATTATAACTCTTTGATAATGGCATAATAACCGAAACATGTTAGAGTATTTTAAATAAAAATAGTGAAACAATACCAAGTTTGTTATTTATTTCATGAATTATTTTAAATAATGTTTCACCAAGAGTTAAGCCAAAATACAATTAATATTACCGTTTATGTTGTAGCTTTTATTTTATTATCAAAGCTTTATTTGGTGAAAGTAACCCTTGACCTTAGTTAATGCTTGGGCTCCATTTAAACAGTTTAAAATTTGATTTTTAATTACTTACCTACAACCCCCTTTACCGAAGTAATTATATTCATCGAACAACTGGAAAGAAAAAAAAAATTAATATTCGAATTTAACAAACAACCTAAAGCTTAACGACTGACATTACTTCTAAAAGTATCTGTGTAATTTTTGAAAATTATACATTTTCTGTCAGCAAAACATTTTGAATATCAAAGGTTAAAATATCCGAGGAAAAATAAAAATATCTGCTTGGCATTGATCTCGATTCGTTCCAAACAAGAGCAGACATTGAATTAACTTTATTTTCAGAATTAAAAAAGAATCCAGGTTTATTTGAGAAATATTTGTTCATTTCTGCAAGGTTGTTTAATAAGACAGCATTTTAGTCCAGGTGTATCTTGAGATTTCATGGCTGTCAAGTCAAGTCATATTACTCGAGCCTTAAATAAATACTTGTTTCAGTAATTTAAGAGTGTAAAAGGCATCAAAACATTATTTCTTGTGAACTTGTAAAAGAAACAACAACCCACGCCAAACGAGTAGAGCAACAACGAAAGGTTAGTACACACAAACATAAATACAACATCCCGACCATGGGTCAAAAGGAGGAAGGTTCGATGAACTTTATTTCAAAATTTCAATCTGTTTCCCGTTGTACAAAATTGAAGATTGATTACAATGATGATTCACAAGTAATTGAATCCGCAAAAAAAAGGAGGCTACTTGCTAGGCAGTTAATAATCGAGTTCTGTGATCTCATCGCGTCTAAGTCGCAGCCTTAGAGCATTTGTGCTGTAAGGTCTAAGCCAATTCGAATAAATCGTCACATTCGATTCTGCGATTCTCCGTGTTGAAATTATTATTGTGCTAACATTTATAAATGTGTTGTATATTAATGGTATATGATCAGAACACGACAAAGATATTATAGGCAGATGATGCAAAACACTATTGAAAATAGAAAGGAAGAGAACATAGGATTAGCTACGTATATTATAGAAGCAGAAGCAGGAATCAAGAGATGCAGAGGATGACGTTGATTAGATTACTGTTCGCAAATCGCAAATAGTTAAGGATGTGAGATGTGCTAGTTTTCTAGAAATAATCGGATTGACGATTTTGTGATGATAAATTAGATATATGGTAGAATGTAGACATTCACGGACGTTATCAATTCACAAAAAATTCTCCGGGTTGAACTGTAGTGACCTAAATTCGAGTGCACTCGTCGCTGAACCTTCAACGAGAAAAGACTACGCCCCTAAGGATGTTTTCCGGAGTAGAAGACGAAACGTCTAGAGTTACTAACCGACTTAGACCACGACAATTCAATCCGGAGAAATCTTCATTTAAATTAGATCATGCATGGCAAAATTCGAAATATATCAAAACAAATCATCAATAGACAAAAAAAACACTTGTGTAAAAATTAGCATCCCATTTCGAATTGTCAACACTTTTCTTATCAATTCTAAAATCCCATTGACAACAAAACATTAGACACACGTAACAACATGTGGCATGCAAATACATTCAGACTTTATATAACGATTTTTTTGAAAGCTTTTATTCTAATGGGTTTATATTAAAGGAGCTATACTGATAAAACGTTGTCTTTAAAAGGATGAGATATTTGACCACCATCTGAAAATTAAAGAAATAAACTACACCATCATTAGCGAAGTGCAGAATGGACATAATTCGTGACAAGCGACTTTCAAGATGAAACGGGTCCCGCTGAGGCTATAGAAATAAGAACAGTGAAGCCATTAAGAGTTGTCAATGATGATGACGGTGACATGAGAACCTTATTAATTCCCGAGACATATCATTTTAGCTTTAGTTTCGCGAATACCAACGCAGATGATTGGTCGATAATAGCAAAATGCTGCATCATCCGCAGTTGCAGGGCAAAAAGCGAAAGATAAACAATAACACTCGAAATGTCAACAATCCTCGAGTTGCTGGTGCTCGCTGAATCGACATAACGCTCCCCCAAGAATTTTCACCAACCGTCGACAACGGCGACGGGAACTCTTTTTTTTATCCCGGGCTACGTCCCTTTTATTATTCCGAAAAGGGAGCAGAAAAAAACAGGAACGACGAGTAGTCATTTTCGCCTACATAAAAGGGCCGTCTCACAGGGGGTTACCATTTTGCAACTTTTATGAGCGGGTCATGCTTACGAGTCAAAAGAGAAGGAAATGGTAATAAGGCAAAGTAATGACGATGTTCGCGTTTTCTTCTTACGAGTAGAAGATGGAGTACATTAAGGTAATGCTGCCAGTGTTAATTGCGCGGGGCATTTTATGATTGTTACTTACAACATGATCCATTAGATCAAAGTCTAGTTAATTGCACTTAAAAACTGTTTTCGTAAATTAAATTGCGAATAGCATCGTAAAGCTGAACGGTTTAATTTGTTTTCTAAAGGAATTAAGGGAAAGTAATGGCAAAATACTTGTCCCCAAGGTGAATTCTTAGAATAAAGTAAATTTTCGATTCTATTACAAATAAATTACATTTGAATTAAAACCTGCACTTCACATAACCAAATATGATTACAGTTAATATCAATTCGAAAGGATTTCTATGTTAAGATGGCATAATTATTACATTTATATTACCTATAATAGAGCACTGTAGTGCAAAGCTGATGGGTAGGGCGTATGGCCCTCTTTAGCCTCCTTGGGGTGGATGGTGTGGTTAGGGAGACAAAGATGAGACGGACGAAATGAGGACAGAAGAGAAGTGAAAGGTTATCCGTGGAATATTACTGCCCCAACATTTACCTATATGATCCAAGGAAACCACAGAAAACATGAACCAGAGCAACCGGACCCGGATAAACATAAAACTATTTAATATCTATTTATACGTATCTCGGCTTTAAGGATAAGTATACAAATTATTTAGTGACTGACATATATACAGTATTAAGTTAAATTTCCTCGAAAAACTAGAAATTGAAAAAGCTATGTTAATAACAAGAATATTACGAATGAACAAATAAAAGGACATATACGTATATGGCAGTTATTAAATAATATGGATACCTATCCTTAGAATCGATATACCTATAAATAGATATGAAATAGTTTTAAGTTTAGTTTCCAGTAAGAACTCGAGAGACCGAAAAAATTGTATGGGACAATTACTTTATCAGGAAAACAATTTAAATAGTTTGTGTTTTATTTATTTAAACTAATATACAATCAAGTTTCATTCAAATCGGAAAAACTTTTTTCATGTGAGGCAAGTAGTTTTGACGCTTACTACAATTGTTGTAGCTAACATCAACATGTATTGACAGGTAGGTGCATAGCACTGAAACGACCACATGTGGATCTCTGTTTTGAATTTGCTTGTTCTCATCAGAACAACACAGCACAGGTAGTTTCGATAAATCTCCGGCCAAACGGATGCAAGCAAGATGATTAATATCAATTAACTAACAGTACATTTCCATCTATAAATATTGACTATAGTTTTACTGATAAATACTGTATGCAAGTATTGGAAGTATTGACAATGTTTTCAAATACAAGTAACTCCCTTAATAACTCGATTTCGTTTAATAAACGACGTCTAAATTACAAATAAAGATTTATAGAAGATTTTTCTCAAAATTATGCTATTATTCTTTCGATAGTAGTCAAGATTATTTTAACAAAGATTTTCCATTTTATTAAAAGTTTGTTTTGTATTTTTTGTAGCTTTTTAAATTTTAATTTTAAACGAATTGAAAATATAGAAAAATCATATAATTGAATTTTGATAAGTAGTAAGTAATAACTTAATTGAAATTACTTCCATAAGTACTGGACAGTTGATTTTACTAGTTTACTGTCGTTTTGAGACCTGTTCAAAACAAATCGTTAATACACAGTTAAACCGTAATTTTGTAATAACAAAAGGACCAAAAACCTTGGGCTACCGAATGTTTATATCCCATAAGTAATTGAGGTGTAACGTCAATCAAATTTATCATAAGAAAAAATAAATAATAAGAGAAAGCTGAACGGCCACCCACAACAATCTTTTTCTATTACCTTCTGGCCTTCCCTATTGCGACTAACCCATTACATGGTAGGTACAACCAGTTTCGACCTACCCACCTCTTCATTAGTGAAAAAGTAATTCTTGGCAATTACCTACCTACCACCTACCCATTTATTTTATAGTCGTATTTACCTGATTACTGATACAGACAAATCAAACATGATATTATTATGGAAAATTAAACTCTCGACTCTTTAACAAGATAATGATCGTTTAGCATAGTAACGGTTTGCGTAAAGGTTAATGTATTACTCAACAAGTCACTTTATAGCTACCTTTATATAAATGGACATACTCATAGTAAAAATTTTGTTTTGAAATTGAACATTTCTACATACGTCGATAATGTCCAACATGTCAACACATTCGGTGAATGGTTCAATCGCTAACAAATTTTTTACTGTATGTAACATAAAACTAACGTTAAAAACGGTATAATATAATTCTTAGTCACTAATTTCCCCTAACTACCAGACGTAGCTTGCGATTTCGATCTTATTAGATCTCATCAGCATTCTGTTATACTGTTCTATTTAATTTGGTTTGCGTGTATAAGCTGCGTCGTCAAATCAGTTGAAGAAGTAGATACATTAATAAGTTAGCAACGGATACCGGTAGATGGCGATAGAACCCCATGACTAGATATATATTAAAAATAACGTTGTTGTTTACAGTAAAGACCATATTGTTATGATACCATATAATATCGCCAAATTAATTAAATATGATATAAATACATTATCGAATGTATAAATACCATTATTTTCCATGAACCCTGTTTTGAAATATATCTTTTGCAGGTTTAAAATAATAATAAACAAACGGATGTAAAACGCCATTACATAATTTTGTTTTTGATTTGTGGAAAAACACTTTCACTTTTTTTATTAGGCAACTTTAAACTCAAGCCGTTGTGCCATTTTCAGATGAATATAAGTACACTTGAAATCAATTACCGCGGATTTAACAAAATTAACCAACCAATTAACTAACTAACTTGCTCTTCTGCAATAAACAGAGCATTTAAAAGGAATCGAGCTAATTTTCCGGTCATTACTACCAAAGTTTCAATTTATTTTTAAATAAGCAATGGCAGTTTTGATTTGTTGCAGCGTTTTGTATCTGTCTAAGCGGACGCTGCTGTTGTTTTTTTCCCCGATTTATATCCATTCAGCAGAATGAAACGTGACAAGTGGGCTGTTTCTCACTTTTTTCTAGTCGTTCGTATGTTAACAAATTTTCGTGCTTGTAAATGTCAATATAGTTGACTGCTGATGAACCTTAATAACGCCACAATAGTTTCAAATTTACATTAGTTCGTTTGTCTTTTATTTTCAAGATATTAGAACGAAACTGAAAATTCTCTTCGACATCTGCCACTTTTGAATTATGATCAACATGATCAATAGGTAAGCTTAAAGTAAAACTAGGTTAACATATTCAAAAAAAGGAGGCATTAAAATCCTTTTTTCGTCTGAATTTTAAGGATCACAGATCCCACATTTCGAACGCGTCCTACACAGTAGGCACAGCGCACCGAAAGCCATACCCCACGACCGGTTTATTCAAAATAAAAACTCCCATCCTTTAAGTTAAGTTAGATTATAAATAGGATGTTTCGTGTAAACTTAAGCAGTAATATGTATTACTCACTTTAAAAAGCTACACAGTAGCGAAACTGTAGTAGTGAAAATAACAAAAATTGTGAAATGTTTAATTGTGTTTTACTCAATACGGATTCAAAGTTTCACCAAGTAACAGCCAACGCTATCAATTATTTAACAGTTAAAATGATTATTTTTTATACAATTAATTTTACACAAAAAATGGTAAACAACTAACTGTAGGCGACACATTTGCAAAAATTTATTTAGTGAAACTATTAAAAATGAGCAATGAAACAAAATAAACGCTAAATATTAACAATCAGATGAAATTGAATTTCAATATTTTAGGGTATTTCTCGAAATCACCTTTCGGTGGCAAACTCAAATAACACACTAGAAAATCTTTTCAACTTTATTGAAACTTTTTTGTGTTTTATTTCGCACAATTGGTTTACATATAATCTCTCAGTAATGGATCATCCACACAAAAGTACTTTATATCCCTACTGTATTTTATCATTTTGGTCGAAGACTCTAATAAAATAATATTGGCCCCGAAAGTTCATACCTTTGTATACAAAACCGTGTATACATGTATAGTTTATATATGCATAGGTGGGTAGTTTCTTTTGTGTCAGGGGTGCTCGCGATACGGCAATGCTTATATTAGAGGGAGGACGTTTTCGATTTTTCCATCAAGTATAGACTTAAGCGAGTGATCAGTGTGGAATAAAGAAGAAGACAACGAATAGAGAGTGTATCCTTGAAAGGATTTTCTTGTAAGACCCGAATGAGTCTGTCGCAGAAGCGCGAGACTCCACGAAATTGCTTCTTTTATTTGATGTGAATTCTGAATTACCTCAATTAAGGTCTTCTACATCGAAGATTTTCAAACGACTCAAAAATGCTACAATAAAATCGAGTATCTCTCGACTTTATTACTAAGAAAAATACGAACAACTTAAAATCTTTACCTACTAAATTACTTATAGGTAGGTACATCCTAATTCCATTTTATTTCCTTACTTTCAACGTAATGTAACGTATAATGAATTAAATCAAACATATAAATTTCTCTTTTTTTAATATCCCTCTAAAAGATGTAACGAAAAACATACCAATCGGACTTACTAAATACAGACAAAACAAAATAACCATTGCTGATTTCTATTAGTTGCTGTTTTATAAACAATAAAAATGTCCTACTACAAACTGTGTCAAGGAACAAACATTTCAATAATGAAATTTAAAACAAGGAAAACAATAATTTAGAAAACTAACGAAATTCGCCTTTTATCTTTCCCAAAGAGTTTTATTATTCCTCTACATACGAGGTACACTTTTTAAGTACCATTTTGAAATTAATAATAATTTATCTACTACTACATTAGTTTATTTAGTTGACTGCAAATTTTGTTGCTTATATTACCTATTTAGCTGATCTAATTGTATCTTTTTATTTTAATACGGATATTGGGTAAATCGGAACTCTATTGTTAACGTTATTTAAAAATGTTAAAAAATTATTGAGTTGTCTATTAGTTCCCGTTCTGATGGAAACTACATCTTCGACATAACGTGTGTAATAAGAAAGTTTGTTGTTTAAGATTTTTAAAAAGGTTTAATTCAAAATCGGTCATATAATGTCTGCCAATAATAGTGGTTTTGGGGAACCAATCGGTACACCATCTATTTCTTTGTAAAAGTTATTATCATAATTAAAGTATTACACCAACCGTATCATCTATAACAATATATATATTAATGTCTTTCCTTTAGTTGTAAGTTTAGTTTTGTGGCTGGTCTAACCCAATTCATTTAATTTAATTTACCCATCGTAAAAAAACTTTTTTGTGTGTCATTCCCACCAGCTACTTGTGCTGGTGGGTGGGCAGTCCCTCCGACCTACACTGTAGTTCAAAGTCGGAGGGTAGGGCTTAAGGTCCTCTTCAGCCTCCTTGCAGGAATCGTGGGAATGGGTGGGTGGTGTGGTTAGGGAGTGAAAGATGAGACGGACGAAATGAAGACAGAAGAGAAGTGAAAGATTATCTGTGGAATATTACTGCCCCAGCATTTGCCTAAGTGATCCATGGAAACCACAGAAAACTTGGACCAGAGCAGCCGGTCTGGGTTCGAACCGCTGACCTTCCGAATGCTAAACCGCTCAGTACCCAAGGTAAAAGATCAAAAATATTTTGATGCAAGTATGCAACGGTATTAATTAAAATATATATATATATGTTTAATATTTCATGTAAAATCTCTTGTGTGCTTTGCAGCTGTTACGTACAAACCGACACTGTCTACAGTCCTTTAAAATAATTATTTTTTCACTCACCACATTATTATCTTGACCTCTTACTACATTATACGTATTTAAACGTTTCAAATTTCTATAAATCGATGTAGAAGTCGCATCAGAATTCCTTCAGCATTTCAAGAAACTGGAGAGTGATTTTATTAAGAATACTGGAGTCGACGTTAAAAAAATATATATTCATTTACGAATCTTATCACTTATTTATTCTCATTTCGGGTACATTAGAAAGGGAACGAGTAAGGCCGAATTTTCTCATTTGGAATATAAAACGATTTTCCATTGTCGACTGTGACTGTGAATTTGATTTTCCTCCGCCGCTTTCGTTAAATAAAAATAAGCTCACGCAGCAACTGTCCCTTACAAGTGGAAAATCAATAGCCGGCTTCCTACGTCCCGAATTTTGAAGATGATGAAAAGTTCTCTCCGGTGTACTAAACCCCTCTAAACATACGGAACACAAGGGGAAGAGAACATAAAAGGAAACGTATCGAAGCACAAACGAAATCTAACAGAAATAATTATTCGACAACGTTTGAGAGAGAATATATCAATGTTAATTAATTAACGTATAATTGAAATATGTAAAAACTTAATTGAAACAAGTGATTTACTTTCAGAACAAAAAACAACTTATAAAAATTCTTAAAGCCGGCATAAAACAAAGCTACTTCAAATTCAACAACCGTTATTATGCAGAAATTGTTGGTTTACCTATGGGTTCTCCTTTGTCCCTCTTACTAGGTGAGATATTTATAGAAAATCTTGAACTAAAACTTTTTAACTCCAATAATGCAATAATAAAAAAAAATTTTTCTTTTTGCCATTTGGACCGGAACCAGAAGACAATTAGATAACTTCTTAAATTTTCTAAATTCCTTTTACCCTAGTATTGATTTTACTTTAGAAATAGAAAAATCATCTTCACTTAATTTTTTAGACCTAACTCTATCTAGAGATAAAAATAAAATAATTTTTGACATATTCAGAACACCCACGTTTACGGATATTTTACCACATGCCAATTCAAGACAAGACAACAATATCAAGATTAGTGCCTTCAATTCTTTCATACATGGGCTTCTTAGCTTACCGTTAAACAAACATCAATTTGAAAAAGAAGTTAATGTCATTAAATATTTAACAATTAATAATGGTTATGGTGCTTCACTGATTAACAAATTAATAAAGAAAAAACGTAACAAATTCTATGCTGTACCCCCTATTAAACTTCAATTTTGTACCTAATTTAAGTAAAAAAGTTTGTAATCATTTAAAAAATTGTAATTTGAACACTATTTGTATAAATAAAAATAATCTTAAGTCCACATTAGTAAACAATAAAGAAAAAACAAATATATTGTACAAATCGGGAGTTTACAAAATAAATTGTAAAGACTGTAATTCATTCTATTTAGGTCAGACTGGTCGTTCCTTAAAAATTCGTATAGGCGAGCATAAAAAATCAATTATTAAAAATAACAAATGTACGGGTATAGTCCAACACTATATAGATCTTAATCATTATTTAGATACAGAAAATGTAAAATTATTACATCAATGTGGTAAAGGTAAACGTCTTAATACGCTCGAAATATTTAAAATAAACAAAGCCAACTCATTAGCTCTTCCCATCGTTAATGACGAATTAGATTTCGACGTATCTCTCTTATTAAATGTAAACATTCAGATAGTCATATAACCCTAGTATTTAAGAAACAAATTTATGTTATATTATTTAGTAATTTAATACTCTTTGAAAATGATGTTGTAACTGAAACGATCGTGTTCTTTTTGAAATATTTTTCAAAGTTTTATTTTTAATTAACGTATGTTTTAAATGCATTATAGGAACTATGTTTCCTGTAAAATTTGTTTAGGCTTAAATATAACATTATATTCCCATCTTACATTTGTCGTAAATATACAGGAATTTTCGGAAATCAAATGTTTACAATATACCAACTAAAGAGTCCTTTACTTACAATATTTTTCATCGTAATAGTTTCCCAACTGTAAAAACTAAACTTTTTGAAAGTCACAAATGAAAACACAGGACCGAAAGTAGTTTTTGCAGCACGTATTTAAAAATTGTTAAACATATGTCTACAAATATTTAGTACATACATTTTTAAATACAAAATCTGACCAAGTACACAAATAAAATGGAAATTTCGAAAATAGATGAAGAAGCTACATTCATAGAACTGATTAGATAAAATCCTATATTAACGCTATAAGTAATATTTAGTAAATGTTAACAAACCCTCTAGTAAATTGAAACTGTCTGCCGTTAACACTTGGCGAAACATGTTTAATAAAAAATATTTTAATAGAAGAAAACACTTGGAAATATTTCATATAAATTTATTAACAAACCCTACACGTGTTTCGCCTTTTTATGGCATCTTCAGGATCTCCTTGATCCAAATTTAGTGTAAGATAAAGATGTATAAATAGGAATTACTTTAGTTTAGATTTAGTAACTTGTAACTCGTAACTCAATAACTCCTGATGATGCCATAAAAGTGCGAAACACGTATAGAGTTTATTAATAAATTTAAGTGAAATATTTCCAAGTGTTTTCTTCTATTAAAATATATTTTTTAAATTCTCTGGGCTTAGTAGGAATCAATGAGGTAATAAATTGTAAGGAAAAACGGGAACTACAAAACTAAACAAAGTTTTAATGTAGGATATAGTTACGTGTATTATTAGGATGTATTTAATTTGGTTCGGCAATATAGGACAATTGAAAGTCGGGCTCCAAACTTAGGAGAGTCCCTAAATCCACCAGAGGCCGCTTATGTATTCTATTTATAATCACAAAACGTTCGTCCGCTTTCGTTACTATATTTAAACCCATACATTTTGTGTTTACCTATTTTAAGGTAAACTATTGATATTCCAATTAATTACGAAAACAATAACGTGGGGCAAGGCAATGTAAACTAAGGACTAAATAAAACTATCACGTCGACAAATTCTAAATCTATAATTAATTATATAGCCGATAGACTTACTGGTAAGAATTTTGCAAAACCTTTCAACAGAAGTTATTATTCATCACAAAAATTGATAAAAAACAATGAATTTTTACACATGGATTATAATACAGGTTTGTTTCAGTAATGTGATTCATTAATTAATTTTCTTTGGATACAAAATGATTAAAGTACTCGCTATTTTTAAATTAACATGCAATCTGCTTACCTCATTTCGAACAGAGTGTCACAGTTAATGAGTCAAGTCAGCCAAACACAACATCCATGAAATATTAAATGAAATATTCTTTTGAAATCAAAAAATAAAACTGAATAAAATTCATGGACTAATTACATCTGAATTTTCCCGTCATTACGTAGGTACATCAAAAATTTACAGAAAATCTTACAAAATTATTTAACAAATCAGTAACATACAAATCAGAAAGATAATTAGCCGAAAACTCATAAAAGAAAGAAAAACACTTGGAGAGGTTTCCATTATATTTATTCAAAAACTCTATGCACATTTCGCCTTGTTAGGGCATCATCAGGAGTATGATTAATTACTAAAGTTAAGAACATATTGGTCACTTAAATACTAGAACTTTTAGGTGTTATAAGTTTTCGGTCTAGGAGGGAGTTGTTACCAAATTCTAACTGGTCGTTTGCTAGTTTTTTATTTGACAAAATATGCTCTGACTGTTCAACAATATACATTGGTAAGTCCAAACGATCAATTGCCACCCGCTGTAATGAACATATTCGTAACGCTATACACAATACTCATTGTTCTGGTCTCTCCTCTCATTTAATAGAAAATAATTATACTTGTAATAAAAATAATCTAAAACTATTACACCACATACAAGGAGGAAAAGTCTTAGATCGCTATGAAATCTTAGAAATCAAAATAGCCATTTTGTTAAATAAAGAACTAGCAAACGAGTTAAAATTTGGTAACAACCCCCTCCTAGACCGAAAACTTATAACACCTAAAAGTTCTAGTATTTAAGTAACCAATATGTTCTTAACTTTAGTAATTAATTAATTTAAGTAACCAACATGCTCTTAGCTTTAGTAATTAATCATACTCCTGATGATGCCCTAACAAGGCGAAATTTGCATTAGAGTTTTTGAATAAATATAATGGAAACCTCTCCAAGTGTTTCTCTTTCTTTTATTTTATACAAATCAGGTATACATACACAAACATAACTGTGAAACATGCAAAAAATCTTATATAGGTCAGAATGGGGACTCAAGAAATGTTTCGAAAATAAGAATACTTATTCAACTTATGCTAACCACTTATTTTCCAATTCGCATGATTATAAGATAGTACATGAAGAAATTAAGGGTGTTAAATAAATTTGTTGGAATCTCTGAAAATTACTAAATTCAATAAATTAGGATTAATTTTAAATGGTCAAATATTTAGTAGAGCCTATTTTTAGTTTTATTTTATTCTCTACACACTTTTCCATTTAGTATATAAGTTGATGTGTTACTAGTTTAAATTTAGAAAACATGTTTTGTAATTCAATTGTGCGTTATTTATTTCTATGTTATCAATAGTTCATTAATTTTCAAAACCAGGTACGTAACGTTCAAACAAAAATGTACCTAGTAAGAAATAAAACACTAAAACTTTCCACAAAATTTGCTTAATAAACTTAGCAATTGTTTCGCCTAACTTAGGCTTCTTCAGAAGTAATACATTTAAAGTAAATTAAGCTAAGCTACTTTTAAGTAAGTTTAGTTTAATGTAATACATCTGAAGAAACCTAACTTACACGAAACAATTGTTAAGTTTATTGAACAAATTTTGTGGAAACTTCTAGTGTTTTCTAGTGTTTTATTTCTTACTAAGTATTAAAATGAGTTTTCATCAAGTGAATGTAGAAAGAATTAAAAATGTACCTTCCAAAATTCACATTATTTTTTTTTTTTATTAGAAAATATATTACTAAATTTTCATTAAATTCATTTCCACTTTCTTGTGTTCTCCTTGTAAAAGAATACCTATACTTTAGAAAGTCTAAACTACAAATACCTGAATCATGCCAAATTGAATTTACTTCCAGGGTATTAAAACTTCTTAATCTAAAAGCCACAATAACCACTGCTGCTATCTAAGTTGCAACACGAAAAAGCATTCCTGCAGTTTGAGTGAAAGAGTCATGCAATAAACTAATAATCTTCTTTGCTAACGATCACACAAAATTACATTCGGTTTTGATCTTAAAACTACTGCAGTAATTAACCTTTCGCGAAACTAATTTAGAGCAAGATGGGATAGACGATGTATGTCGTACATAATGTATGTACCTACCTATATAAATTGTACAAAGACCTACTAATAGCATTTATTAGATGAGTAACCAATGACCCTGACCAGTAATAAGCCTTTTGAAATTTACAGGCTCGTTTATTCGACATTAAAGGCGAGCATATCGATTCACGAAATTGAACCAAAAGTCAAAGTTCACTGCAAATGACGGACATCTATCGTTTGCTGACACCGAATAAAGATAAAGTTTCAGGTGTTATATTTTGACACACAAAATCAATATGTGGAAGGTAAACTCGTGTTATAAACTATAACTAAAACCTAAAACTTTTTGTGTTTCGTTCCCACCAGTTACTCGTGTTGGTGGGCGGGTAGTCCCTCCGACCTACACTGTAGTGCAAAACCGGAGGGTACGGCGTAAGGCCCTCTTCAGCCTCCTTGCAGGAACCGTGAGAATGGGTGGGTGGTGTGGTTAGGGAGAAAAAGATGAAACGGGCGAAATGAAGACAGAAGAGAATTGAAAGATTATCTGTGGAGTATTACTGCCCCAGCATATATAACTATCATATATACGTGTTTATAGTTTCACCACTTCTACATTTAATATTGTTATTAAAAATATCCTATTACAAAAATTTATCGCATTGTATAAAACAATAATATTGGTATGCAAGGGAGGTGAACGTAAGGGTTAGAGCTAATATAAAAATTGGAGATGAAATACTAGAAGAAGTCAGCGATTTTCGATTTCTAGTACGCAGGGGCGTAACTACGAAGTGCGGGCCCCAGATTCCAATGGAGGCCCATAAACTAAAAATGTTGAACTTAACTAATCCAGTTAATCGAATCTACTCTTACTTGATGGAAATTAATGTTAGATAAAAGTCACCTAATTACAGAGGAACAGAAATTCAACTTAAACTTTAAAATAGTCCAAATTGAAGGAAAAGGCTTCTAACTTAATCTTCTGGAAACGTTAGAAATTAATAAACAAAAAACAGTAATTTACTTTTTAATAACCAAATAGAATTGAACAACTCTCCTTTATTAAACCTTTTGCCAGTTCGTTCATCCCAACCTTAGTTAACAACCCTTAAATATAAGAAAAATGTATATATACCCTAAGTATCATTTTATCTTCTTACAAAGCCACAAAGTGGCGTAACAATTGTTAAGAACAATAAAAAAATAGAAATTATCAAAGGGTTCATCAAAAAACAGTCGCCATCACTTTCCCAACCGAAAAAACAGTTTTTGCTTTTTTTGGAGCCGATTCCCTGTTCGCAGTCCACTATTTGACTGTATTTTTGTTTCGGGCATATAATGGTGTATCCAAGTTTCATCTACAGTAATTAATCGGCACTAAAACTCTGATTTATAGCACCCAACGCGCGGACAGCTTTCTCATGCCTAAACCTTGATTCATTATGCGACAAACACGTTTTTTAGACATATTCATAACCTTTGCTATCTCTCTGACTTTAATGCGACGGCAGTTTAGCACCATTTGGTGAACTTAAGCGATGTTCATCATCTCCCAAGCTGATATGTCCACGTTAAAATTCAGCTGCCCAAAATTTCACTGTGGTAAATGATGGTGCAGAATACCCGTATACAGAGTCCAACTCATTTTTGATTTGCGTAGACGTATTGCCTTTCAAAAACAGTTCGATACTCGATTTTTTCCATTTTCACAAAAACACTCACACAAACGATTGTCAAACAACAACTGCGCGTCGAAAATAGCTAAAATGTTAGTGAGTACCTACCTGTCAAGAGATACACAACTACATTCCCTAGCTTTTATTGACGAGTGCTGCTATCTTCACGTTAAGGTCGGAAACTTTTCAGACCACCCTCGTATAATTACTGGTAGATACATTGCACATATTTAGACACATACATACTTATGTACCTACTAAGCATTTGTCTGATCGTGAAAAGAAAGAAAATGCATCGAACGTGCAAAAGTGAAACAAAAGGTTTTGTTGCCCTATTTTTAGTTTATTGCCACCGTGTAAACCGGTTAGAGTCACACACTATCTCTGCACCCACACTGTAGTTGTTCGTGACTTCTCCTCTCTCACACATTCACATACATAATATCTACACATAATGCCCTGTATTGTCATGAAGCTTAACATGACGTTGTGTTGTGTAGAGTAAGTAGTAACACTCTGTTATGGTAATAACTACTACAACTACTTATCGTACCTCCAAAGGTCCTTATGGATACACCTATTTATAATTCAATCCTTCAAACATCATACCAATGATAACAACTTAACAACTGATTCGACGACAGTTTACGTCTAGTTCATGGGAATGTAATCTTTCTGTACGTCATTCTGTGTTTCGCACGCTGGAGTATAGCATACAATAATTCTTAATTAAAACTGCGAACTATACCAATGGTAACAATTGTATTTAACGCATATCACGCAAAGATGTTCAATGATACTCTAATACGCATGTCGATTCGATTATCATTCAAATTTACGTATTTGAAAACTACAACAATCCAAAAGTTGAAAATTGTTTTAATGAAAGAGTATAATTATGTTACAATAAAACACTGTGTTCTAAAGTTTTACAAAATTTATTAGTAAGAATCTTTTACAAAATTGTTTCGACTTATAATGCCATTCTCAAAGAGTTACTTAGAAACTAAACCTAAATATTACCTAAGTTAATAACAAAATTAAAAATACAGATAAACTTGCTAAATCTGGTATATATGAACTTCATTGTACTGATAGTGATGCTATTTATATTGGACACACTGGGAGATCCTTCAAAACCACGCTTAATCAATTGCAAATAAGAAACTTTGTACAGGTTTCCCCCTATAGCCCGAATCTTTATTCTATTATGGATTCCGGCCGTAAAAGCCTTTATTCCTATAGTCATCATTTTGATGAAAGAAATTGTAAAATTTTACATTGTATTGGTAAGGGTTGAAGACTGGATATGTTAGAAAAGTTAGAAATTCAAAAAGCCTTATATCAAAATAAAACATCACTAATGAACAATGTGAAGGACATAACAATCCTATATTCTTATCTAGCATACTTTAGTCATAATTGGTCTGTTACTCCCACCCCCACCATTGGTTTAAATAGTGACATTCTTTTAGATTTAGATTAGTTTCTATGTAACTCTCTGATAATGGCCTTATAAACCGAAACAATATTGTAAGAGATTCTTACTAACAAATTTTGCAAAACTTTAGAAAACAATATTTATTGTAATTAACAAAAAGTTTTACAATAGTATTAATGAACGAGACTTTTTTTTAAATCTCTTCGATAACAAACTATAAAGTGTGATTACTTTACAGAGTCAAATTCAATGTAAGCATCCTATAACGAAAATAAAGATGTCTACTGTTTCTTTCATTCTTAGTATCTAGATTGTTTTCTCTATAAGGTATAAAAAACAGTAGAATTTGATATCGATGAAGCGCTTGATTCTTGTAAGTCCATATCTTAAATTAACAAACACAAATTTATGTTACAAAACTTAATTAAAATTCACAATAATTCACTGCATCTTCTTCAGGTGGACGAATGGTTTTATAAAACTAATTACAATTGTCTTATATACTAACTAAGCTCAAGTAAGAAGTGTGGATAAATCAAAATATGTTCAATAATGATGACTTATTAACGTCAACTCGATCATTAAGAATTTTACCTTTTCTATTAAATTTATTAATTTCCAAACTTTCCAATAAGATTAGTTTTCTACCTTTATTTTCGACATGTAAAATTTGAAAAATTTCATCAAAGTTATGATTATAATTTAATAAATGCTAGGCGGAAGTAGAAACAGTGTTTTTATACTTATTGTCAAAACTTTTTTATGTTCTTTAAAACGTTCATAGAACGATCTACCGGTTTGTCCTATGTAAGCATTGTCACAATCCCCACAATTCAGTAAATAACCACCTAGTTTCAGTTTTTCTTAGTACAGTCTTTTTCCTATTTCTAATAATAATAATAATAAAAGATGTTTTTAGTTGTATAACTTTCTAAGACTTCTTACAGTTAGGTCAAAGTTAATTCTTATGGAAGTAGTAAGGATTTTATTTTCAAGAACATACAAAACATACAAAAATAAATTAAATCCACCCTGTATATTCTCAAGTTCATTTGTTTCAGTTTTTCTACCTAAATCAATAATGCACTAATTTTTATGAGGGCAGTTAAAATTATAATTCGTCGTGGTACAAAAACACGAAACTACTTTGAGTAATCATGAAACCTTAAAACCGTAAAAGTATCATAAAATCACAAAACCTATTATTACACAAAAATTGTAGTGCACTAAAAATTGATTGTTAATTACTAAACTACTAAACCATCCATAAAAAAATACATTTTTATCGTATAAGTTCCCTGCTCTTTGAGCTTAATCGTGGAATCCTGAAATTGATTGCAACAAAACTCGTTATATCAAGATACAAAAAAGGCCAGAATTGTATTCCCAATATACGACATATGGCATTTTATAATTTATTATCACTATCACATATTCTAAGCATAAAATTTATTCAAAAACTTTCTTTTTATAAGAAAAATACTGTTTTTACGCACTTACTGTGAAACACCATATTTAGCAAACAGGTAATGAGTATAAAAACAACTTTTGGGTAAAGGTTTCACTAATTTATTACTCTTGAGGATGACGTAGCTGTCGAAATAGTGTTAGTGAGAATTGACCAATAAATTAGTAAAAAAAACCTTTTTTGTGTTTCATTCCCACCAGCTACTCGGTCTGATGGGCGGGCTGTCCCTCCGACCTACACTGTAGTGCAAAGCCGGAGGGTACGACGTAAGGCCCTCTTCAGCCTCCTTGCAGGAACCGTGAGAATGGGTGAGTGGTGTGGTTAGGGAGAAAATGATGAAACGGGCGAAATGAAGACAGAAGAGAATTGAAAGATTATCTGTGGAATATTACTGCCCCAGCATATATAACTATCATATGTACGTATTTATAGTTTCACCACTTCTACATTTAATATTGTTATTAAAAATATCCTATTACAAAAATTTATCGCATTGTATAAAACAATAATATTGGTATGCAAGGGAGGTGAACGTAGGGTTAGAGCTAATATAAAAATTGAAGATGAAATACTAGAAGAAGTCAGCGATTTTCGATTTCTAGTACGCAGGGGCGTAACTACGAAGTGGGGGCCCCAGATTCCAATAGAGGCCCATAAACTAAAAATGTTGAACTTATCTAATCCAGTTAATCGAATCTACTCTTACTTGATGGAAATTAATGTTAGATAAAAGTCACCTAATTACAGAGAAACAGAAATTCAACGTAAACTTTAAAATAGTCCAAATTGAAGGGAAAGGCTTCTAACTTAATCTTCTGGAAACGTTAGAAATTAATAAACAAAAAACAGTAATTTACTTTTAAATAACCACATAGAATTGAACAACTCTCCTTTAATAAACCTTTGGCCAGTTAACAACCCTTAAATATAAGAAAAATGTATATATACCCTAACCCAGCAGCGTGGTCTAGTGTTGTAGATCATTGCTTAGTATTCGGGAGGTTGCCGGTTCGAACCTGGGTCCAACTGCTCTGTTCCAAGTTCGGCCTCCTTGCAGGAATCGTGGGAATGGGTGGATGGTGTGGTTAGGGAGAGAAAGCTGAAGACAGACGAGAAGTGAAAGATTATCTGTGGAATATTACTGCTCCAGCATTTGCCTAAATGATCAAAAGAAATCACAGAAGACTTGGACCAGAGCAGCCGCACCAGCGTTCGAACCGGTGAACTCCAGAATACTAAGCAATGATCTAGAGCACTAGACCACGCCTGCGTCGCTCGATTGTAAATTAGTGAAACATTTACCCAAAAGTTGTTTTTATACTCATTACCTGCTTGTTTCTTTTTATGTATTACAAAATTATATGTATTTAAATTTAAAGTTAGCTGTTAGTTGTCCATATCCGTATCACCCTTTGCAAAAGTTCTGTTTTACCATAGTATCAAAGAATTATTGAAAATTCAGTCCACAGTACGGTACATATTCGGTGTCAAACGACATTGTTTGAAAATCGAATAGCACACATTTATAGCTCACCAACGACATAATACGCACCTAATATCTCGAGTTTTGTGCAGTTTCCGTATTATTGACTGAACTTTAGTGGCCGCTATATTACGAGTTCTGGGAAGTAAAACGTTTTTGTGCTACGCTGGCAAAAAAGTCCCGCATATAAAGGCCACGAAAGTAACGAATTCGGAATTCATTTCGAGATCAAGAGAAGAGACCCGTGATTATCTCCCGTTTCCTGGCCATAAACGGAGTCGAAACGCCGAAAGAAAATTATTCATTTCAGGAGCAAAGCAAAATATCGACTCTCGTAATAAACTGGCTGACTACCGATGGATGATACGCGCCACAACCATTTGTTTCCTTTTTCTCAAGTAGAATGATAATGAATGTACCAACGGTTATAACGTGCCGAATAAACAAGTTCCTTCTGTTGTTATGGAAACCTTTCAAAGTTGTACATATATTTTATCTAATAATATCTAAAAATTACAAAGTATAAAGTACTTCTTAGTAATATGTACTTTATAAATAGCAAAAGCAATACAGAATAATACGGTAGTTTGAGTGCGTCTCTACAGTAATAGAAATAAGTAAAGTTTACAGTAAAAATTTCTTAGAAATTACCAGATGCAAACTCGCATATGAATAGTAAGAAAACTCTTCCCTTTTGCTTCCAGTATCTGTATTATCTACGTGCTTTTAGTAATCTATATGTTACGGGTAAAGTTAGATAAGCGAGTTAACCTAGGTTTACCCGAGTAAACTGCGTAATACCCAAGACTCTTGGGTAAAGTCCATAATACATATATATGTATCTGTCAAAAAAGGACTTGTGGTTAGGTTAGGTTAGGTTAGGTTAGGTTAGGTTAGGTTAGGTTAGGTAAGGTTATTGGAAGTCTTTACAACTCGAAATGTCGCAGCAGCTTGGCTTGTTTGAACAAATAAGTAAGTACTCGTGAGTAGATTACCTTTAAGAGAATACAGCTTTAAAATTCTAATTTTTATTTGTAAAGTGTGTTTTTTGAATTAAATATGTTTTTCAAACATTAATGACCTTGTAATTTATGGTACAACCAACTTTAACCAAGCCAAAGCGGATATACTCGGTTCACCCGGGTAAAGCCCGAAACGTGTACAATTCAAAACAAATTCTGGACTTTACCCAAGAGTCCTTAGTATTACGCAGTTTACCCCTAATCTCTGAAACGGCTGGACCGATTTTGACGGAACATTCACTGGCAGATAGCTAATGTAATAAGGAGTAACTTAGGCTGCTTTTATTTTAGAAATTAATTATTATTATTACTAAATAGTATATGGACAAAAATTGTAAAAGCGCCTTCCGCCATTTAATATCACAAAGGCTGCCTGTCGCGCGGGCTATTGCTAATGGTTGTGTCTCAACGACATCGTTTAAAATATTAAAAATAACTTTTTTGTTAAATCCACACGGAAGAAGTCACGGGCACAGCTAGTCATTAATAAAAACATTTAAAGTGTACCAATGAGTAGGTAAGTGTTTTGATATTTTTTAATGAACTTTTGATAGAACATACCATTGTTTATCATCTCTCTCGGTACGTTATAACCGATTTTTACACTACAGTAGTACTATCTACTCCGAACCGAAAATATACGATACCAACTGGAAAGACATTTATGCAAAATTGGATGTTTTTTCAATAATGTTGGAGAGAATTTTTATAAGTATTCCTAATGGTTACTAATCTTTTTTTTATGTTATTTCTGACAATGCTATACTGAATTTTCTGAAAAACTCTCTTTACTTTATTAGCAATTTTAACGACTTCGGACAACTTTAATTCAATTTATTGAGATTCAAATGGAAGTTTCAGATAATTAGATAAATAAGAAAATTTTAAATATTAAATGTAAGTTACAAACTGCCAGTTTCAAGGAATATTTGCAAAATTTTGTGAAAATATCCGCACACCACCTTCATTCCAAAATATAAATTCTTCTAACTACAAACGACTCTAAAAGTGTTCACACCAAAATTAAGAAAATAGTAGATTCATCTATGTTTTTTTTTCTAAATTTCAGCCCTGCATAATAATATTCCCCAATTGGTATGTCTTTAACCCTTGGTACTAATCTAACCGTTTTTGTAGGCAGCATTAATCGAAGAAAAAACAATAATTAGACGCAGATAATGTCAAAAGAGAAGGGAATTGATTTCACAAATGAGTTATTCTTCTTTGAAAAAATTACTTATTAACAATCTAATTACCTTTTTTGATCCATTGTTAAAACCAATTACTTTATATGACTTCTGTTCAACTACAAAAAACAGTCTCTATTTTATTTGTAAAATGATTGACAGCTATTATTTCAGCACGTACTTAATATTAACTACGATCAATTATAACTTCACTCATTAATAAATAATCCCATTTGTATGTTTCATTGTTCAAATGAAGCTTAAACAAACTTTCCTCGTAATTTGATTTTTAATCCAACACTACAAAAAATTATCATGGCAACAAACACTTAAATATGTAGGTAAATACTTCTGTGAGCATAAATTTAAAAACAATAAAACACATAGTTTTACAGATGGAACCTGATTGATTTTTTTAATTAAACATTATGTTTTTAATTAAAAATGCATTTTTTCAATAAACCTTGGAACCTGTCATCATATACAATTATTCTTTCAAAAGTAAAATGGAAAATATCAACTGTTATTTCCCGAATTAGCTTATTGTTCTTTACAAACAATTTAATAAATACAAAACAACTATTACCATCAAAATTGAAAATATTTTATTAAAATTAAAAAGAGCTTTTTATTCTTTCGTGACTACGATGAAAATGCGAAGGTCAGCTTTTTAATCTACCATCAAGATAGTGAGATAATTTTTTGCTTGTTTGTTTATAGACATCATATTCATCGAGCTAGAAATATTATTATAATATTTAACATCAAATAATACAATGTTTTTTACTTCTGCAAACCCAACCGAGTATAATTATGTCTTTAAAAGATAAAAACCTCCTAAATTAAGTTAGTAGCTAACTTAAATTATTTAACCAAATACCAAGTTGTTCAAGAGTAATTAAAAAAAAAAGCTAATCAATCATAACCCTATTTTGCATACCAACTTATGATTATTTATCTATATCCTTAAATATCTTACAAATTATAAATAAATATGAACAGAAACAATAGATATATCAAAAATTTATAGAACAATTGGTTAATGTTTTACAATTAAAAAAAAAGAGAGAAAATTGTACGTATTGAATTTATAAAAGAACAGTCGTCGTCTTTTGTTGACTTACCCGAGTCGTGAACGCCTCCTGCTGAGGTTATAAATTAAAGTTAAACCAAAAATAAAAGCAAAACAGAAACACTAACTTCACGAAAGCACAAACTAAAATATCTACAAATAAACAAACGCGTCGGTAACCACCTGATAACAGCGACGACAACAGTGAAAAATGTAGCAGGTCGAATTGTGAAAATATAAACACACAACACCACGTTAAACCGTAAACAACTGCTTACGCTACGCCGGTCGAAGCAGCTAGCTCACTTACATAACACGTACCGAGAGCAACTAACCAGTTTCCAAATGGTTTCCAACCATTTTCCCACCGTCGCGGCGCGGGAAGGAAAGTGAGGGGAACGGCGTCGCACAGTGGAGTCAAAAATAAAAAGTTGCGGATAAATGTATAGGTTAAATTTAAACCATATTTACTTGTGATGACTAAAACAAGAAATAATACCACCCCACTAAATATAAAAGTCAAGGAAATTAGTTGGTTACATCATTAATGAATTATAACACAGCACATGCACCTTGTTAGTGATTTGTTTGATTATAATATTATCAATTGAAACTAGTATTTAAACAATCTGAATCCAAGAAGAAATGCTTACAATTTTATTTCATTAAATCTTACAGGACGGTAAAAAATATGCAAGAGTACGCGATAGATAAAATCATTTTATAAATAAAAAACTTTTCTTTATTCTATTTTAAAACAAAATCCGCAACATATGTTTCGCCAAACTTTAGCTTCCTCAGCATATTATGTATGACTGTAAAATTGCAAGACAAAACAAGTAAAAAGCTTTAATTAAATTTTTAATATTTTCCTATTTATTTACTTTCGTTCAAATAAAATAATTTCGCTTAATTTTTTGTTTTATTATTTTACTTTCATCTATCTATTTTCTACTTTCATAAAAAGCATATACTTCATTTCATAGATATAACGGAAACAATTTAATATACTTTGTTGCCCCTTAAAGACTGAAAGAAACAGAACACCGCCAAGTACAATACAGTTAAAATTTGAGCTCAATAATGTAATAGACAATATATTAAAAAAATGGAGTTAAACTGGAGTAAAGGTAAATAGGATCGTTCAAAAAGCAAGAAGATCAATTGCTGGCATTATGCTGCTTCTAGCAGTTCTGTATTTTTTTACAGTGAATCTGTTGCAATTAAAAAGAGCCCCATAAATTTTAAAAGTTGGTAATTCCGACATTATTTTAGTTGGATATATGTATGAGAAAATACAATTCGAAAATACATAAATACATGATTCAATATTGTAATTGGATAAAAAATAAGCAACTTTTGGTGCTTTGTATGCATCAGAATTTTGTTTCACCTACTAGTAAACAGTAAATAAGATTAACGATTGATTATAGTATAATCACAAATTGAAGAAACTCTCTAGTAATTTCAGCACCAAAAATCTGTAAACATCGTAATCAAACCTTAGAGCGAAAGAGAGAGAGAATTTGTTGCAGTTCAGTGTTATTCATTCAATCTAAGACAGAAAATAAGAAACAGACTATATAAACTGAATTTAAATGCCATTGAAAGTAACAAAAACTAATTTAAGATCCTTACTAATCAATAACAAACAAAAAAAGATAAATATTTATGTTGGTCAGAGCTGATGGGCCATTATAAACAGAACCAACGAACATAAAATAATCATTAAACAAAAACTTAAGTACAGGTCGTTGAAAACACTGCATTTTAATAAAACAAGAATTATCTAAAGACAGTGTTAAAGTTTTACATATTTCCGAAAAAAGAACTACTACCTTATTTAGAAAATTTGGAAATAAAAACAGCATTAATGAAAAATAAAAACATTACTAACAATAAGGTAGAATTATGGACAACAAATAGAGTTTTGATGTTGCCTATGATATACTTGACTGTTTTCTCAAATAATTGAAAACAAGTATTTATATTTTGTCTACTGTTTGACAATGATCCTTTGATGGAAACAGTCTCGTCAAATGCAATAATGATTTTAGTAAAACTAACACAAGTGTGTTCTTCTTTAAATTTTTGAATACAAAATATGTTAATAAGAACAGTATAAGTTCTTGGTTAGTAATTTATCGAAACTAGCAGTCGTGGACCGTGGTTTCGATCGTGCTAGAATTACCGGCCAAATCAAAGTAGTTCTTTCAAAGCAAGTTGATATAATATCTAGTTTGGCAGTATATCTACATCCACTGATATATGCTGCTAACTGAAACTTTTATTTCGTATGTTAGACGAAAGCCTTGGTAAGGTATCTACTTGTCTAAGTGAATCGACAACACAGCTTATATACGTGATGGACAAGTAAACGTAACAAGATTTTTATATAGAAAAACAGGAAGAAAAAACTATGAGAAATTGAGGAAAATAGAAAGCGGCAAGAAGTAAGTAAAATAATAACAAGAATCTCGCTCATACCTACAACAACACAATTTATGTTTTGAACACGTGCTTCGCCTATTTTACTCCTTACAACTTCAGTAATCATTTAGAAAAGCTCAATTTTTTAATTAACATTTAACATATAAAAATTAACTAAACTACCACCAGCTCCCTAAATAAAACTTTATACTGAGTAAATAAAGTAAGGAATTTAAAATTATTGTTAGGTAATTACTAAGAATATAAAAAAATTGAAACTGAAAAGAAAATCCTCGCCCGAAAAAGTTTCGCTGCGTTATGGTTTCTTCAGAAAACTATGTCAATAAGTTGGCAATAAAATTGTGTTTTAATTTTAATTTTACGATGAATTTCCATCAAGTAAAAGTAAATTCAATTAATTACGTTAGTTTTATTATAATTTTTTATTATTTTATTCCACTGTTTGCTGTTCTCTCCCTCTCTCAATAGGCACCGTCACAAAGCGCATGAAAACTGACGGTGTTTCATGGATCCACAGTCATCTTCGGTTAAAAAACACCATCCACTCGGAGATTCTCCTTGAATTCGTTTTTCTACATGTTCGGATCACTTTTGCTTTTTGCCTTTCAATTTTGTTGTAGATACGGTCGCACAAAAAGTATTTTACAAAGAAAATCCTCATCGTGTATGGATGATAATATCTTTATTATCCTTTTTGTTTCTATCGAAAACAAGATAATAAAATAATTTCAAGATCCGAGATCAATAAGTTACAAGGATTGTGTACGAGTGAAATGAAAATCTTAGCCGATGGTAATAATAATTTATGTAAAAAAGAATGAACATGTCTAACACCATTTTACATTTTAATTACAATACTCAGTAACGATTTTTATTAAAAAATTTTAATTCAACTCTTACTCCTACCTTGTGATCAATTCATCCACTTTACATTTTACAAGTGAATAGTGTTCTGAGGATAATCAAAAACAGACACTAAAAAGTAAAGCAATAAAATTGAATAAAAACTATATAAAATGATATTATTTGTATGAAAATTTTGTGGTAAACAATTCAATTTTTTTCATTCTGTTGTAACTGCCATAAAATTTTATTTTGTTTGATTTAATTTCAAGTTATACCGTTGGCTTCACATTTATTTAAAGATATTTGTTATCATAATATCCCAAATTATTTCCGACTTTTTCAAATGACTATGAGTTCTATCTACATTTCTTTTAAATATAATTATAAATCTAGTAAGCATTAAAAAAATTAATGAGATATTTTATCCTTTAGTTTAGTTATACAACGAAAGATTGATTCACCCTACTAATAATTAATTGATCGACTTGAAAGATTACAGAACAAATAAAAAGTTTTAGTGAAAATCTGTAGGTTTATTTATTCCTCTACTAATAATTAGTAAGTCTTCAGCGTGCTTGTGTAAAACATCAAAAAAGTGTTTAAATACACTTTTACTCATCAGTATATAAATAGCATTTAAAATACCATAGTATTTAATTATACTACTGTTTAGGTTTTTGATACTCATCACTAAAGACCACAATGTCAATAACTATGTAAAATTTAACTATAATTCATTAATCGTTTAGCAAAATACTTTTTGTGAATAAATGTTCAACTTTTTCTCGTCAACACAACCCAGTGAATGGATTTTGTGGTCCTCACACTAGGAAACGATGAACTACAGTAATCATTTTATTTTTATATCGTAATAAATGAAAATAACGAAATTACGAATGAATTAATTCATTTAGTACTTTTTTCATTAAAAAAATTTTAATTCTAAACACTTTTATTTAATTTCCAATTAATTATTAATACATTAAGATATATTAAATTACAAGTAATTTTATTGTTACATACCTTTACTCTGGTTTTTAATATTTACAGGACATTTTTAATTGAAATTAGAAAAGTACAAAACCCTATAAAGAAGTCTATAATTTCTATTTGTGATTATACATACACTTCACAGAAAAAAAATGCTTGCTTTATCTTATTTTTTGTTCAAAAATTATAAAATGTCCTGCGTTTGTAAACATAAAAAAAAAACAAAAAGCAAAACGATTACACACATATTCATTTTTTATACATTATTATAACAAACATCCATAATTTAGCTCCTATTCATACGATTACCCCATCCCCTACGATGGTCATCTTTAAATTCGTCCATGGCCCTTGCCCTTGCCAATGCTTCTTCATCATCATTTTCAACTTTATTTTCCTTTTCAATTGCATCACCCTCGTCATTTAATGACATACCAGCGAGACTTGCTTCTTGCAAAGAGGTAGGACCAGCTGGTTGTTTGCTAGGATCTGGAAAAATTCCATCTCTAACTCTTTTGTCATAAAATTCTTGTACAGTCATAGTAGGTAGAGATGGATACCCAGCTCCAAAAACAGCCTTTTGGACCTCATCTTTTGTAATAATTACTGGCTTAAGGGGTTGTATTGGCATTCTTTTGGGTTTTGGCTTTTCATCATTCCTTATGCTTGCCATATGTTCAAGAATTGGTTTTTCAATGTCAATGCTCTGTAGTTCATCTACAGCTTCATGAATATATAACTTAAGCATTGTCAAAAAATAGTTTCTCTTTATTTCTTCATCTACATTCTCATTAGACATGTTCTCCTTTAGTGTTTCTAACTTTGACTGCAGTTCCTTTTTCTCATTAAATCTTTGAATTTTATTAGCACGGGTATTTGCCATATCTGATAGCTTCTCCAATTCAGTTCTGTTATCTTGGTCACTATCAGTTGGCTTGTTTTCTGTAAACTTCTTGTAATTGGTTAATCCATAATCTGTGCATCTTTGCAAGAAATCTTTGAAATAAATTTCTGCCACATCTACTACTTCTTTACGATCTCTTGTTGTTAATTTCAAATTTAAACTGCCCAAAAGGGCTGGTAAAAGAAAATATTGCAAATCAGTTGTTGCAACTTCCTCTATTTCTTCATTTCTACTGAATACCCCACTCAATGACACTAAGCGTGTAGCATTTTCTAAAATACTTATGGCTTTCTTTAGATTTGTCTTAAACAATTAAAAAAATAAAAATCTCGTCACTTATTAGAAAAGATTATACAAGATACCTGAAATTGTGGACTGTTGGAGGGTTCGTTAGTTTTGTTGAGATCAGTGTATAAGTCTAACCCTTGCTTAAATATATCAGCAAGTGATTCAACATCGTTGGAGATATCCGATTTTTCCATTTTTGACAAACAATATTTTATATTCGAGTCACCAAATAAAGTGTAAAATTACAAAACGATTTTGTATTAACGTATTAAATGCAAATAACAAACGTCAACTTTTATAGGTTATGTCACGTTCTGTATTCTTATAAATATACAGGACCGCAATAAATTTTATTTAAACAATAATAATTCAGGCGAAATACTGCCGTGCTGCTAGCCGCGCAATAAAGAAACTACATTTTTTATTAATGAAGTTAACATTTAATAAAAAAAAAATGTAGCCTTTTTCATAATCATAATAAACAATATGCTCCAATTTGCTCTTAGACCAACCCTGATAATTAATAAACTGTCATGTCTGTAACTTGACATATCTAACAAAATAAAATATTTATTATTTGATGGATTTTCAGAAGTAATTAAAATCCATTTTATTTATGAAAATGGCCAGTGTTATAGTTCGGTACAGTAATTTAGCAAAAAGCTCAGGAGGTAATGCATAGAAACACAACTAAAATAATAGTAATATGGTTACATAATTTGTTAAATATTACAGGGATTATTGCCCCCATAAATAACTTACATAGACAAAATTATTGCAATAAACCTCCACCCCCTGGTACTCCACCACCACAGACCAGAACAACTTTTGGGAGTTTATCAGATGAAGACCGTGTATTTACTAACCTTTATGGAAGACATGAATGGCGATTAAAGGGGGCCCTTAAGCGAGGTGATTGGTATAAAACTAAAGAAATTTTATGCAAGGGACCTGACTGGATTATAAGTTAGTAATGCAAATACTGTTACACCCAATCTAGAGAATATATTTTTAAATATTGTTTAGATGAGGTCAAAACATCAGGACTACGAGGTAGAGGAGGTGCAGGATTCCCCACAGGAATGAAGTGGTCTTTTATGAACAAACCAGGTGATGGTCGTCCAAAATATTTAGTTGTAAATGCTGATGAAGGTGAACCAGGTACTTGCAAAGATAGGGAGATAATGAGACATGATCCACACAAATTAGTGGAAGGTTGTTTAATAGCTGGCCGGGCAATTGGAGCTAAAGCTGCATATATCTACATTAGGGGTGAATTTTACAATGAAGCTTCAAACTTACAAGTTGCAATTGCAGAGGTGATTACATAATATTCACAAAAAAATAGTGATAACTAAAACATTTTTACATTGTAGGCATACCAAGCTGGGTTTTTGGGACGAAATGCATGTTGTTCAGGATATGACTTTGATGTTTTTGTTCAAAGGGGAGCTGGTGCTTACATTTGTGGAGAGGAAACTGCCTTAATTGAGTCCATTGAAGGTAAACAGGGAAAACCTAGACTCAAACCACCATTCCCTGCAGATGTTGGTGTATTTGGTTGTCCAACTACAGTTAATAATGTTGAAACAATAGCAGTAGCACCAGTAAATGAATAGCATAAAAAAATCACCATGAGACAATAATAATTTTAATAATATCTTTGTTTTAGACTATTTGTCGTCGAAGTGGAGCCTGGTTTGCTTCATTTGGAAGAACAAGGAACTCTGGAACTAAATTATTTAACATTTCTGGTCATGTAAATAATCCTTGCACTGTAGAAGAAGAAATGAGTGTACCAATGAAAGAATTAATTGAAAAACATGCTGGAGGGATCATTGGAGGATGGGACAATTTGCTTGGTGTTATACCAGGGGGCTCTTCAACACCGGTTATACCAAAATCGTAAATATTGTGTTATTAATTATTTTATTGATGTACATTCAGTTTTAAATAATGGTAAATTTTAAATAAAATTTCCTTTACAGTGTTTGTGAAAAAGCAGTAATGGATTTCGATGGATTAGTTGCAGTTCAAACAAGTTTGGGAACTGCTGCCTTAATCGTTATGAACAAACAAACGGACATAATTAGAGCTATTGCCAGATTGAGTACATTTTACAAACACGAATCTTGCGGGCAGTGTACCCCATGCAGAGAAGGTAAAAACAATTATAACACATTCAAGAAAATAATATTGCGAATTTTTTTTAATTTGAATAATTGACAGAAAGGAAGTTGGTATCCTTTCCACTAACTTTACAAAAAAGTTAATTTTAGATTCACAAATTATTAAAATTAAACTAAGACCTTCTAGGTATTTATTTTATGAATTATATTTGTACTTTAGTAAACTACAAAACACTTTCCCTTTTTTAATTATTAATTATTATTAATAACTTTTGTAATAAGAAAAATTGTTTAATTAAAGAATATCCTATTTAGTAAACTATTATAATTTCTTCACAGGGGTTGATTGGATGAATAAAATAATGTGGCGTTTTGTGGAAGGAAAAGGAAAACCTGAGGAAATCGACATGTTGTGGGAACTGAGTAAAGAAATAGAAGGACATACTATTTGTGCTTTGGCAGATGGAGCTGCTTGGCCTGTACAGGGACTTATTAGACATTTTAGACCCGAAATCGAAAGTAGAATGAACAAATACAGAGAAAGAAAAATTGATGTAAAAGTGGATCGATGCTAATTAATTTTTCCATAATTATACCTACACTTAGGCAAAATAATAATTGTAATTATTATTTAATAGTTTTTCTGCTGTGAAATATTGTAATAAAATAAAATTAATGGCGAAATGTATATTCCTTCATATTAGTTTTTTCTTTTGTCTTTCTTAAGTTACAATAACGTAAATGTACACTTACTTTATTAATTAAATACCTAGTTTTTAAGTATGCTTGAAATAAATTAAGGAGAATTAGGTGTAAGTCGACATTTTTACTGCTAGTATCTGTCAATTTAATTTACCCTGTAATTTAAATACAATGGCAGACATAGTTGTGTTTATGATTGAATTATTAAATAAATTTTTCTGCAAGTTTTTAATTTCTTTCTTTTAATATATGGTTCGACTTTAACATGTAAGTCATCAGTGTTTAAGAGGTAGCATAAAATTATAAGTGGTAAATGAAGCATGAAGAGTTTACTATCAAATCATTTTCACTCACAATCATCAGAAGTATGTACCTAGGGACAAAAATTAACAGTTTTACTTTTTTTTAAAACCTCAAATACTAAGCAAAAGCATCATTTTATAATATATTAAAGAAACCACTTATTAAAATTCGCAATTATTTATTAGAAAATTCAACACATGCGTTTCGACCTTTCGGTCATTATCAATGTGTACTTAAATTAAAGAAGAATCATCATTTGATTTGTCACGTTTATACCTATATAAATAAACTTTTTATGTGCCTGAATTATTTTAGATTAGAAAATATTTTTTCACGAACCATATGTTGTTTAAAATTAGAAAAATGAAAATTTTAATTTTTAATTATTTTTGCCTTTTCATTAATTTTCATTTACAAACAAATAAGCTGTCAAACTGGCCCATTTTTCCTATTAAATACCTATTAATTTTAGAATATTAGTGAAAAGAGCTAACAATTTATTTAAATTAAAAATCATCGAAAAAAAAAACAACTGAACTTAGGAAACTGACACATTTCTGTGGAAAGATATCTACCTAAATAAAACGAGGTGAACTGACAGACATTTACCTAATACAAAAAATTAATTCAGATTAAGAAACATGCTTAAAAGGGCCCAGATAAAACACAGGTGGTTCAAGAATTATATATACATACATCTAAATTTTAAATAGTCAAAAACACGTGGAGGTCTGCCTAGTCAGAATAAATTAAAATAATTAATGAATATTAATGAATTGCGACTACTAATTGAAAGAAATTGTAACAAGAAATACTGTTAATTCGAGCAAAATTTAACCTTAAATTAAATTAACGATTAGTTTATTTAACTGACTTTTACACGATGCTTTTTTTATTTTCGTTTAACGTTTTAAACTAATAGATAGCAACGCAAAATTTTATGGTGATTTATAATACAAGGTTAGGGAATTCCCACACAAAAATCTAAGGTACCTACGTAATAGATAATATCTAATAAATTATTTAGAAAGTTTTCAACTGCAATTGTTCTGTTTATTCCATTACCAAGGCTTTATAACATAAAGTTATCACATTTGATGTATTGACAAAGTTCGCAAATTGTTAAAAAAAATAGTTTTACACTATAATAGTAAACAACTAATTGTATGAGATATATTTTGCGCATATTTTGATTTGATGAAGTTGTTAAATATATCAGTGAAACAAAGTAGACTTTAAAAATTAATAATCAGTCAAAAAAATAAATAAATTGAGTATTTTATGAGTACACGATTTTTGAAGTAACTTTTTTGCACTATTTCGCGCAAGAAAACAGTAAATAATTCAATTCAAAAGAGTAATTCAATGCCGGTAAGGGTATTAGCCCTCGGAGTAGTTGTTTATGTTGATTCCATATTTATATTTAATAATTAATTGTACGAGACACATTTACAAAATTTGAATTAGTGAAACTGTTAATCAAAAAAGTCAAAAAAAACTATCTTTAGAAAGTAATTATACAATTATCTGAAAGATTTCAAGACATATACAATATGATCCAAAAAGTGTATATGTCATTTTAATTGAATAAAGGAAATGTTGTTACGTATGGTAATAGGTGTTCTTCTAATCCACATATTAGGGATTATTTCATATACAGGATGTTAAATGAAAAATAAATACATTGTATTAAATGGTAATGCTGCTCATGTCTTAATTTTTTTACAAACTAAAAGGTCTAGAAATTGATAACATTGTCAAACTGAGTATTCCTAAAAATATTACGTGTAATAATGACTAAATATCGTCATTAGAATCTTATGATTGTAAGTATTGTTTCAGTAGAGTAACATTTTAATACACAAGAAGCAACAGTAACGATATAAACTATTGAATTTTTCGCAGATTTCATTCCAAAATCGTAATTTGACATTCTGGTCAACAGAACCTTTATAAATTCTTTCAGGCATCTGTCTGTGTGCTACAGCCGTTATCTCAAAAACAATTTGACTATTTTCCAGTGTCACTAATAAAATATTAATAAGAAGTTAATAAAAGGGAATGAAGGGGAATCCCGAAAAAAAATGTTTGTAAACTGTAAACCACCCTAGCATATCTATTACAGGAAGTATTGTAATTAAATTATGAAAAGAACCATGTTTATACAAACTCCCTTATGTTTTAAAGGAAAATTATAAAGAAGACTTATGGTTTCTATAAAATAACGATTTTCTATAAAAGTTCCTGGCACATGTATTGAATTTTACGGTTGTGCCTTTTTGTTTTCGAATGACTATTACTATTGAAGTTTTTAATTAAACGATATACTTGTTATGAAACATTTATGGATCACCATAAATACCGTATGTAGTCAAGTTTGTCAAGTTTTTAAATTAAATATTTGTGTAAATTAATAAGTGTTTTATTTATTTACTTTTAATTAACTTTTTAGAAAGAAGAGATCTTTCTATAAAAAGTAATACAACCTGAGATTTTATAGAAATTTGTTATCGTTTAAAGCCTTTGTTTACGGTCTCCATTTTACGCCGCATCTTCGAGTTTTGGGCTTTTAATTTCACCAAAATTATTATAAATTAAATGGATGCTACATAAAAATAATTTGGTAACATTTTTAATTAATGTTTGCAACACAGATATAAGAACTTCTCAATGCAATCTATTATTGATTTTAAAAGTCTGATTATCTTATTTCGCAAAAGTTGTGTAAATATCATATTGGTGTACCAACGAGCAATGCCTACTGTAAAATTTATTTCATAACGCGTATGTCTATACATATAAACAATTGCTCGGCCACGGCACACTTGTTTCATATTACGCAACTACCGTTCACATATTTGTACTAACGCACTTTTGAAACATTTCGCGCACTATACGTAGCTATAATTAATAAAATAAATTATTCTGGTGCCAATCACACAAGTTCTCGCTTATTTATTATTATTATTATCTTATTGTGACAGCATCAAAAAAGAATTCTCGGGACTTTAGCAATATTTTATCGTTCAAGGTTAACGTTCAATATATTTTGTAATATTTTATTGTGTATACATACATACTACTTGTAGGCATAAGTAAGAACGGGGTTCCAAATTAATAATTAATTACTGTTCTACAAACAGTCTCCGTTCTCTTTTGTGTCACGGCTTATACAGCAGGACATTAGACAAAAAGCACATGTGCTTTCCTAATATGCATTTTAAAAGAAAAAAATTAAAATTCCGTTCATTTTTTTGTTTACAGTACGTATATGTTACTGGCCAAACCCGATTTCAAGACAAACTAGTTTTGCCTAGGCTAAACTTGTTCTTCCAATACGCGATAGGATTAACTAGTATAGCCTAGTCCAAACTAATTTGTCCTAAACCCGATAGGATAAACCAGTTTAGGCTAGTCCAAACTGATTTGGCCTGATATAAATAGGTTAGGTTATGATAGATATGTTTTGTGAGATGCAGCTGCAAAAAAACTGTTTCACAAACAGATGCCAGTGCAAGAAGACAATGATACTCTGCAATTCTAAGTGCCACCTAAGAACTCCTTGTAAAAATAAATAACAATTTTAATAATTGAGATATGGTTATTGCTTCTACTAAAAAAACACTTATATTTGTTATAGTATGATTGTTTGTATTACCAATTATCCATAACTTTTAACGACGAATCATTATGGTTTTAATAAAAATGATTATTTTTCCAATTATGGAGTATTTCAATCAGTTTATACTATAAAGTTTACACTAGGCCACACCAGTTTATCCTAGAGTGTGCGTGTTTATATCAGGACAAATCAGTTTGGACTAGCCTAAACTGGTTTATCCTATCGGGCTTAGGACAAATTAGTTTGGACTAGGGTATACTAGTTAATCCTATTGCGTATAGGAAGAACTAGTTTAGCCTAGGCAAAACTAGTTTGTCATAAGCCCGATAGGATAAACCAGTTTAGGCTAGTCCAAACTGATTTGTCCTGATATAAATAGGTTAGGTTATAATAGATATGTTTTGTGAGATGCAGCTGCAAAAAAACTGTTTCACAAACAGATGCCAGTGCAAGAAGACAATGATACTCTGCAATTCTAAGTGCCACCTAAGAACTCCTTGTAAAAATAAATAACAATTTTAATAATTGAGATATGGTTATTGCTTCTACTAAAAAAACACTTATTATTTGTTATAGTATGATTGTTTGTATTACCAATTATCCATAACTTTTAACGACGAATCATTATGGTTTTAATAAAAATGATTATTTTTCCAATTATGAAGTATTTCAATCAGTTTATACTATAATGTTTACACTAGGTCACACCAGTTTATCCTAGAGAGTGTGTATTTATATCAGGACAAATCAGTTTGAACTAGCCTAAACTGGTTTATCCTATCGGGCTTAGGACAAATTAGTTTGGACTAGGGTATACTAGTTAATCCTATTGCGTATAGGAAGAACTAGTTTAGCCTAGGCAAAACTAGTTTGTCATAAGCCCGATAGGATAAACCAGTTTAGGCTAGTCCAAACTGATTTGTCCTGATATAAATAGGTTAGGTTATAATAGATATGTTTTGTGAGATGCAGCTGCAAAAAAACTGTTTCACAAACAGATGCCAGTGCAAGAAGACAATGATACTCTGCAATTCTAAGTGCCACCTAAGAACTCCTTGTAAAAATAAATAACAATTTTAATAATTGAGATATGGTTATTGCTTCTACTAAAAAAACACTTATTATTTGTTATAGTATGATTGTTTGTATTACCAATTATCCATAACTTTTAACGACGAATCATTATGGTTTTAATAAAAATGATTATTTTTCCAATTATGAAGTATTTCAATCAGTTTATACTATAATGTTTACACTAGGTCACACCAGTTTATCCTAGAGAGTGTGTATTTATATCAGGACAAATCAGTTTGAACTAGCCTAAACTGGTTTATCCTATCGGGCTTAGGACAAATTAGTTTGGACTAGGGTATACTAGTTAATCCTATTGCGTATAGGAAGAACTAGTTTAGCCTAGGCAAAACTAGTTTGTCATAAGCCCGATAGGATAAACCAGTTTAGGCTAGTCCAAACTGATTTGTCCTGATATAAATAGGTTAGGTTATAATAGATATGTTTTGTGAGATGCAGCTGCAAAAAAACTGTTTCACAAACAGATGCCAGTGCAAGAAGACAATGATACTCTGCAATTCTAAGTGCCACCTAAGAACTCCTTGTAAAAATAAATAACAATTTTAATAATTGAGATATGGTTATTCTTTCTACTAAAAAAACACTTATTATTTGTTATAGTATGATTGTTTGTATCGAGTTTAGGACAAATTAGTTTGGACTAGGCTATACTAGTTAATCCTATCGCGTATTGGAAGAACAAGTTTAGCCTACGCAAAACTAGTTTGTCCTGAAATCGGGTTTGGCCGGTAACATATATACAACCAGGTGATTGTGATATTGATAAATAAAATAAGATAGAAAAATTAAACGTACCCCACACTACCACTACACAATTTTAAATGCGATACAGTACAGGCAGATATGGGTTCGAATCGCCCAAATGTTATAAATGGGAAAAACAGGTGTTTACTTCAGGGTTACGCATTCTTTTTTTAAGCTCTCAAGGGCCTTTTGATGGTCCGAAATTCACCCCTAACTATTCCCAGACGTTATTACTCTTTGGATTAATGACGTAAATGTAATCATTCAATAATTTTACATTAGATATGTACGTTTATATATCAGGAAGGAATATTACCTAGATAAATTAATATTCATGTCCTACTTTTACTTCCCCGGTTAGAAAATACGTATTACCTCCAAGGATAAAACCGGAAATTCTCATAAGACGACACCGACGGTTGATCGTTTTCGTTAACCCTCCAAATTTAGAATGCTACACCTAGAAAGGTGATCGCGTCAAGGGTTATTTACAACGTTCATATTCAATTTATTCGCCCCCTCGTTAAACTATCATCGTCGCGGAGTGGCGGTTTAACCATTCATATGAAAAAAGTATCTCTGTTAAATTCGTGTATGAATGTTTGAATGAACGAGAAGGTTGGGGAGCGAACTGATGGCGTGGGAAGATTTTTTTCTTCGTTATGACGGTCTAAGGGATGCGTAACGTAGACTTCTGAACATAACAGATTGTTAGTGGCTATTGTTAATGTTGATTGCGCGTATTAACGAATTAAGTACAATTATATGGATTTGTTAAGGTTGCGTTAAAGCTGCTTCAAATGTGTAGATGTAGATGAAGTGTGGGCAACAAAATAAAAGCACTACTAAAATATATAATAGGTACAGATATAATAAAATACGTAACAAATAATTTAAGTACCTGAAAGCGTAGCACTAAGCAAACGTTTGCATTTTTATACCTTTTATTTATAACAGTAAAAAAGTTATGCATTATTAAATTTTAATTATTTAAATAGAAATTGACGTAAATGAATCTCAATTATGCAAAATTAAAAAGTTCTCAGTTATAGTAAATATAAACGCTTCTGTGTCATACCATTAACAAGTAGTTTAAGTAAACTTTAATAAATGTTATCTAATTCCATGTGATTATTTCTTATATTAGTAAATATAAATGCTTACAATAAGTATTCAATAAAACATTAGAAATCTTCAAACCTATTGTTGCTTTATTATTGACTTATACTTACGGCAGTATAAAATGTAGGTTGAAATAAAATAAAATTGTTGGCAGTTGATGATTACTGTAAATTGTAGTTTTTAAAATGTTTGACAAACGCCTTACCAACGTATCTACTTATCAAACTTAATCTACGAAACAGCTTAAAAATTTTTTGTGTTTCATTCCCACCAGCAACTCGTGCTGGTGGACGGGCAGTCCCTCCAACTTACACTGTAGTGCAAAGCCGGAGGATAGGGCGTAAAGCCCTCTTCAGCCTCATTTCAGGAATCGTGGGAATGGGTGGGTGGTGTGGTTAGGGAGAGAAAGATGAGACGGACAAAATGAAGACAGAAGAGAAGTGAAAGATTTATCTGTGGAATATTACAGCCCCAGGAATGGCTTAAGTAATCCAAGGAAACCACAAAAAAACCGGTGACTTCCCGAATGCTAAGCAATGATCCAGAGCATTAGACCACGCCGCTCGGTAAAAAAATGTAAATAATATAACAGACTTCTATAAACGGATGACAATAAGCAATGGGACAAGTAGATAACCACTACCTGCAGTTTATTTGTCCCATTGCTTATTGTCATCCGTTTATATAAGTCTGTTACATTATTTACATCTTTAGTAACACCAGAGCTCTTGATATTGACCCGGCAAGGATTGAAACAAAAGAATAAATAAATATTTTCGTGAAACGTAACCCAGCGTTTGTTTGTTACTCAAAACACCCATATTCGATTTTATTTAAAATATTTCACAAAGAATGCGGTGCGCAATATATCAATATATATACTTGTCAAAATTGAAAACCAGAAACATGAACCAATCTTTTTGTCAGTCTGTGTTCCACGTTCTTACTCGTTTTACCTAAACTCACCCTTAGATTTCACTAAGTTTCCGTTTTCCTTACCAACACCTACCTGCCTGTATCAATGTTTCTAATGAGGAAATTCCAAATTGGAAACTTCGAAAGGTTTGAAAGATAAGCTTGCAGGTTCAATAACAAAGAAAAGGTTATTTATTGCTGTCGCCGCCAACGATCCGCTTTGCAAAACGTCAATGCTACTGTGAAAATGTAATACAAGAGAACGCGGGGGCGGCTACCAACAGTGTTTGTTAGCACTCCTCATTATGAATGTAAAGGTACTGACCTTATTTATATCTGTTCGTTCAAGTGTCGCAATAAATATGGTAACAGGAAACATTTATAATAGGCAATAACTTGCCCACTACCGTCCGTAACACGTCACGCCAGTAAAATAAAATTGTTCGCGAAAATTAAAACTAATGTGTGTGTTTTTAGAGTCAAACCTAAACGATAAGTTTGCTATTATTACACAGTAGAAAATTGAAAAGAAACTCATACATCAATTAGGATTGTTAAAGGTACCTACCAAATAAAGAAAAATAATACCGTTCCAGAATAACAGTATTTCAAGGGTAATAATAATAATTCAAGTTCCCCAAATATGTTTAGAAACTTAAAACGCGATTTTGATACGGGTATTCTCGATGTCGGCTTACCAGAAAACTTGAAATTTGATCCCAGGAGAAAATTGTAGTACTTTGCGATGCGAGTGAGACAGATACAATACATTTCTTTAAAATTAATCTTGATAGTATACGTACTTAAAGACCAAATAACTAACTAAATATAAGTACTGTTTCATGTAAGTAGTCAATTCTGAATATTAAAATTCATTTTAATGACTTTAATATCCTTCTTAAATGATTAATAGTTTCTGATATTTCTATATTTTTTTGAGAATTTCCAGGAGAGCATACGAAAATTTTCGAGTCCCTTGAAATTTAAAAGTTCCAGAAATCAGAAAACCCAATCAGATAGTCCGTGTCGCATTTTCATTTACCGTATAATTATGATAAAGGACTAGATTTGTTAAGGCATATAAAACAATCAATAATTTTTACTTATACATGTACTGATTCTCGATATATGGAGAAGCTATATTTAAAAAAATATAAAGTAGGTACAGTCATTCCAAGATTTTGAAAAAGTAAACAATTGCTTAATGTAAATGAACTAAGTTTAGTATTATAAAAAAGTAATAAAACAGTGGCAACAAAAAATATATATACTACATCGTCATTATCATAGGCTGAAGAAGGCCTTATGCCCTACCCTCCGGCTTTGCACTACAGTGTAGGTCGGAGAGACTGCCCGCCCACCAGCACAAGTAGCTGGTGGGAATGAAATATACAAAAGTTTTGTTTTACTATGATTTATTGTATTTCATCCAACTGATGAAGCTACAGTTTGGCGAAACGGTCGTTGTGGACATATAAATATAAAAAGTTTGTCCAAAAAAGAAGGAATTAAAATCCTTATTCGTCTAAATATTAAGATCATAGATCTAAAATTTTAAGCCTTTACAGGCTATATTATAAATATAAAAATTTAAATATAAATGTCAACAGAAACAATGCCGGTAGGGGTATTAGCCCTCGGAGTAGTTGTTTCTGTTGATTCCATATTTATATTTATAAAAATTTTGATACTTAAAAAGAGTGTCTCATTGTTAATATGGAGTTTCAATAAGTAATGGCTAATACAGTGAATAATTGACTGACTGACTGGCAGAATAAAACTTACAGTATGTTATGCACGACATAGTTAAGTAAGATTTTTGTTCTTTTACAAGTAAAACCATGCATTACCCATATGGGTTGTACCCACTTTTAAAAACGGAATTACATACTAAAAACAGAAAATTACTCAACAACTAAGATAACAGATGCACTTAAACTACATTGTTGTAGACCATTAAACTTCAATGGTATAACTTTTTATGGACAAACGATGTTTTCAGGACGAACAATAAACAGAGGCGCATGAGTAGAACGCGAATGCAGATTACAAAACAACCCTTAGCAGATATAGGTCGAAAAACTGAATTAGATTATTGTAAATTCAAACTAAAAACTATACAGCTGCCTAAGAGAACAGTTTTTCCCAGAATAAATCTGAATATTGAATTAAAATATGGTAACCACTACTTCACTATTCTTCGCGTTCTCAAAACCTACAACATCCCATATCCTATTTGCGAACTGTAATCTAATATACGCCTTACTTGCACTTTTAATAATTTGAATGGATTCCGCGGTAGGAAATGTGTGAAACATCGTTTAATATTATTGAGATAAAGTTAAACAATTATGTTTCAATTATGTTTATTAACACACTCTACATATGTTTCGACTTGTGAAGTCTTTTTCAAGAGTAATACAAATATAATTGAAACATCTAAAAGCAGTTTGTTTAACTTTATCTTAATAATACGCCTTACTCCGTTACCCCTCTATTCACTCCTATTTCTGCTTCCAACATGTCTTTAACTAGACCATCATGTTTCAAAAGGTCTCCTTTTTCTTATTGAATCCCATAACGCACTGTGTTCTCCTAATCTGCCTAACATCTCCTCATTTCTAATATTTTCTATCCACAGTGTTTTTAGCTCATAACGCCACATCTCAACCAGAAAATAATTTAGAAAAAAGGCTGACAAAATTTTATCGCGATTTACGAACTTATATTTGTATGTTACCTTAACGAGTATCCCATAGATTTGAAGGAATAACAACCTACATTTGTCGGTATTCCGGTACACCTGTGCGTAAAAGTAAGCCGAACACCTGAGTAGTGGCAGCCTTCAAAACTTCTAACACTTCCCAATAATTTCAAATCTAATGATCGTAATATGGGCATGTCTTTGTTTCACCGATAGCTATCTATACCTGCAGATATATATTACAAGTACGCCGTTAACGTAAAAAGTGATAGATATTATTAATACTGTGACAGTAACGTGTTGTTGCTGTATGCATTATATTATGTGTTGTATGTACAAACAGGGGCTTGCTCATTGGTTAGTTGCATCAGACCTTTGGTTCGATGCCATTACAATCATTGATCTTATTCTATTAAGCAATTGCAACAACGCCCGTCAAGGCTGCCTACCAAAAAAAAAAAAGAAAGAAAGAAAAGAAACGACAGTCAACAATCTGATGATTTGCAGTACACATGACTGCACCTGTGAAAAAATTGCCCAATCTTTTTTTATATCTACACTCGTTAAACCATGGGTGGACAAAAACGCAATTAAAAAAATAAACACGCCTACATTAAAAAATCCAATATCTACCTGTCACACAATATCATATTGTATCAATTTATTAATAAAACACGTATTAATTTCCACAAATATTTAATTTAAAAACTTGACAATTGTTTCGGCTTCTTGAGGCTTCTTCAGTAGTATGACTTAAAACAAAATATATATCTATGTGGTAGGGTAGAGGGGGGGGCCGGTTACAAAAAGGTTAAGTAGCGGTGAGTTATTAAGATCTAATTGATCATTCAGGAGTGCCCTATGTTTTTATTTTTATTTATTTCAACTGTTTCTAATAAGGAAAGTATATAGTTTTTATTTTCAAAATTTTGAAGTTTTCATTAAATTTATGGTTTTCATCCTTAAGAAGTTTTGCCTAGTTGGAATCTAGTTTTTTATTTTTGTAAGTTTCCTTGTGTTCATTAATTCTTTTCTCATAGGTACCTCCGTTTCACCAATGTAAATCTTATTACATGAGTCGCAATTCAATTAATATCCACTAGATTTACTCTTTGTTATTTTTAATATTTGTGGAAATTAATAAGTTTTATTTATTTAACGATTGTTTCAACATTCTTGATACTTTTTTTATTCTTAAGCCCAACTTTTTTTATTGGAACTAACGAATTTAAAAGAAAACAATGTTCTTTCTAATAGAATGAATTTTCTGAGAACCGTTTTGTTCATTATTTCTCAATTTCTCAGGGATTCTCAGAAACAAAATATTTTGAAGTTCCGAACAGTTTAAAAATGTAGAGACATTAAAGACCCTGACTACAAATTTAAGAAAAAATAGCATTCAATTCAATAATAATGTTAAATTAATTTTAGAAAATAACTCACTTGCTAATCTTTCATGTTTACAATAGACAAACGAACACATTAACATTTAAAAATGAAGTAGTAGATGTTACGCAAATAGAAATTGACGTAGATGAATCTCAATTATGCAAAATTAAAAAGTTCTCAGTTATAGTAAACATAAACGCTTCTATGTCATACCATTAACAAGTAATTTAATTAAACTTTAATAAATGTTATCTAATTCCATGTGATTATTTCTTATATTAGTAAATATAAATACTTACAATAAGTATTCAATAAAACATTAGAAATCTTCAAAGCTATTGTTGCTTTATTATTGACTTATACTTACAGGCAGTATAAAATGTAAGTTGAAATAAAATCAAATTGTTGGCAGTTGATTACTGTAAATGTAGTTTTTAAAATGTTTGACAAGCGCCTTACCAAAGTATCTACTTATCAAACTGAGTCTACGAAGCAGCTTAAATTTTTTTTGTGTTTCATTCCCACCAGCAACTCGTGCTGGTGGGCGGGCAGTCCCTCCGACCTACACTATAGTGCAAAGCCGGAGAGTAGGGCGTAAGGCCCTCTTCAGCCTCCTTGCAGGAATCGTGGGAATGGGTGGATGGTGTGGTCATGGAGAGAAAGATGAGACGAACGAAATGAAGACACAAGAGAAGTGAAAGATTATCTGTGGAATATTACTGCCTAAATGATCCAGGGAAACACAGAAAACTTGGTCCAGAGCAGCCGGACCCGGGTTCGAACCGGTGATCTTCTGAATGTTAAGCATTGCTTATATGAGGATTGCTGTATATACCATAATTTGGTGCATTAGCAAAACTAAGTGTTTATAGGCGCCAACTGACGTTTCTAATTGAAAGATTGACCTTTTCAACTATAACCTTCTTCAAAATGTTTTATCATTTGACGCACTTGTGTTTACGTATAGTGACATAAATTCTTAATTGCACTTTTATGACGGGTTTCTTCGGTGGTTGGTACTGTAATCTACTTCTTAGAATTTCTTATCTCTAGTATTTTCCAATTATTCAAATTTCGCTCTATTGATAGATACCCTTTCTTCTCTTTTACACTTTTCAAAATACGTTTTTGTGTTTCATTCCCACCAGCAACTCGTGCTGGTGGACGGGCAGTCCCTCCGACCTACACTGTAGTGCAAAGCCGGAGGGTAGGGCGTAAGGCTCTCTTCAGCCTCCTTCCAGGAATCCTGGGAATGGGTGGGTGGTGTGGTTAGGGATAGTATGATTCTACCTACGGGTGTCTTTGTTATTTTTGTTAATAACATATATGTTGTTGTCATTTCTTCGTTATCTAGTTTTATTTCGTCGTTATTAAGTCCTCCGCAAATTCACAGACAAAAAAATATTCCAAAAGACTAAACAATATTAAAAATTGTAAGTAAAGTATTTGTATTTGGGATAGGGATAGAACGATAATTGGAAAAATTTTATAAAATAGATAATTACGGACTGATTATTTTCATAAATAATTAAGTAATAAACTGAAACAAGTGTAAGAAGAGTTGACAAACGATCTGGTACTAAAAACAATAGAAAAGCGTAACCGTGACAAATATTTCAATATTAATGGTGTATATGCATGGCGATACATATAGATTTTTTTTAACATTTGCCACTCCTTCAACCTCCTCTATCGCTCACTTCTATGCCAATGTACAATTTATATTTCATGTATATAATAATGTGAGGTAAGAATTTCGCAATACATTAACGATTTACACTACTTGTACAACATTAGCAAGATTAAATTACTTTCTTGCAAAATAAACTACTGAACTATGTTCCTTTAGAAATAAAGAAAACCCGCCAGTTAAATTATAAAAGTATGTTACCTAGGTAATGCTGATTTTAAAGTTGCCGCGTGCCTTCGAGATTACGTATATTTCCTACACCTTGCTTAACATTAGTTATTTATTAAATACATCGTTAATAGCCCAATAACTGTGGCAGGTTCTTATTAAATGATCTTATCATTAATCGTATATTGGAACTACAGAAATATAAGGATTTCAGCATGTTGTAAATCGACAGAAGGTTGGACAAGAGGCCAGGCCCTTCTTGGCAAGTACCCAAGATCGATGGGGCCCCTAATTCCTGCTAGATCACTACTATTTTAATAAAATAGTCCTCTGTCATAGTTATCCAAAAGTGACCATGGGCTCCAATAGGTTAAAGTGGACTCTGCGAGGAGCTTGCCATCTTCAATCTAGCCTCAAAATTGACCCAACATATTCAGACTAAGATTCATTTAAAAATTTTAATTTGGTTGCTTTGTTTTGAGACTATGATTTCCCAAAACTGCAGGGGTAATAATTTTCGATATATGTATGCAAATTCGAATTGCCCTAAAATATTAAAAAGATATCCCAACCTCAAATATAAAAAAACCAAATTAGTAACTATAAATATAAATATGGAATCAACAGAAACAACTACTCCGAGGGCTAATACCCGTACCGGCATTGAATTACACTGTTGATTCCGATGGATTCTTAGATGAAGATATAACATATTCAAAAAAGAAGGAATTAAAATCCTTATTCGTCTAAATGTTAAGATCAAAAATCTCACATTTGGAACGCGTCCTACCAAGTTGTCACAACGCACCGAAAGCCATATCCCACGACCGGTTTTGACCTATCTAAAACTAAGGCCTCAATATTTAAACTGCTACAGATTATAGAAAGAAAAAGTGGGGGTTGGAAGTTTTAAGATTGTGAACTGTATCGAATTACTTAACAATTTTTACAAATCATACAGGAAAAGAAGCAAATTGTATGTGGTCAATTCTATTTAATTATTAAATAAATTACTGTTGTTGGACAGAGCTTTATTAATTTGTGTGATAGTATTCTTGATTTTGAAATGGTACTGTGTAAAAGTTTAACTTTACTTAAGTCTAACGAATGACTCATATTGATACAATGCTCAGCCATCCCACTAGAAGTACCTTTTTTATTTTTAATAGCTGCGGCATGTTCAGATAGTCGTTTTGACATTGCTCTTCCCGATTGTCCGATATATGTCGCGTCACAATTGCTATTGCAGTTAGCTGAGCCGCATTCAATTAACCATTCTAAAACAATCTTACTAAATAGTCAACAACATTTATCGAGATTCATCTGGAATTCTGGCAACACTAACAGTAATGGAGCTCCCCAGCCAAAGGACTCTTATTTAAAGAAATATATAAGATTCCCAGATTCATTTAGTTCCCCTTATCAGATCTATCGTGACGTACAGGTACTGTAATCTAGCTTTTAGGAGTACAGATTAGGATAAATTATTTGTTATATATCTAAGTAAAAATCCCACCCTTTACAATTGGAATTACCGAAACTCTATCCCAATATCAAATGCGGCATATTGACAATCCGGCTGAATATGGTGAGTTAACCAACCCTATTTATTATAAATTAAAATGCCTTCGATTGTCACATGCCCATGTAGGTATGGTACATTTACATATGTCTTAATTATTTAATCAGTAACACGTTGTTTCGTAAATGTTATTGCGTAATTCACTAAAAAGTTTATTGTAATCACGCGAAACAATGAATTACGTCTCATACGTATGTAAAATAATAAAACACGTGACTCACAATCGTAAAAAGAACCATTCGTGTGTCAGACACACGAAGTCCCTCAATTACGTAGAAATGCAGCAATGTACATGGGATGTTATTGAATTTCCAGGCGGAAACAAATTTTCTGCGTCATTCAACAGCGAATAATCTAGAGATAAGTAGACTCATTCGACAACGTGACTTAAGCACAATAGCTGTATGTGTGTGTGTGTGTGTGTGTGTATGCGTTTGTCATAAAGATCGTTTAGAAAATGTAATTAAATAATAAATAATTAACCTTCATGGTATAAAATTGATTTTGGCCGTTTCATGAGTAGGTTCAATCCATCAAAAAAACTTTTCTATTTTAAAATGCTAATTTTATATTTTCTTTAATTGAAATAAATATCTACACAGTTGATAACTCCCACAATTTATCAAATAAACTTCACACGTGTTTCTCCAACACTGTGGTTTCTTCAGAAGTACAAAATTTACTTAAAACTACCTAAGAGTAGATGTCTATAAATAGGGTGGTGCATCTTCATTAGAGTGAAGGAAAAGATTTAATAGTGGTGAGGGGTTTATGTCTACTTGGTCATTAAGTAATATGTCTATATTTTTATATTTGTTAATTTCTTTAGATTCTAATTGTGTAAGTTTTAAACTTTTATTTTCAATGTGTAAAATTTTTAGATCTAAATTAAATATATGGTTACTTTTTAACACATGTTTGGCATAGTTAGAATCGGTTTTTTTGTTTCTATATGATCTAAAATGTTCGTTCAAACGAATTCGAAAATTTCTTCCCGTCTGACCTATATAAATTTTTGAACAAGAACCGCAATTAAGTTGATATATGCCTGGTTTTGATAATTTCTCTACTTTGTCTTTATTGTTATTTATATTTATGATACATTTATATTGTTGTCTCTGAGAAATTTATTAATTGTTAGTGATGGTTTCCCTATATATGTTAAAAGTTTGAATTTTTTTATTTGTGTATCTTTAGTGAGTGGAAAGATGTTTGAAATATTTTGAGTGTATGAAATTTTTTGTAAAAGAGTGTCAATTATGAGCGGGTTGTAATTATTGTTTATGGCAATTTGTTTAATTAGATTCAATTCTTTATTATAGTCTGTTTCTGACAAGGGAACTTTGATAAGTCTGTGTAACATGCTATAAAATGCTGAGTGTTTGTGTTGGTAAGGGTGAGAAGATGATATATTTATTTTATCTGTGGGTACTCTGGTTAGTTCGAATAACAGGGAAGGAATCACCCCATAATAATTCTCTTCAAAATATTTTCCATATCCCTTTAGGTACTCGTGTCTGAAAGGAGCGAGGCTACTAAAGGTCATTTTTGGTCCATTCTAAGTTCGAGAAAATATGTTTGTAAAGCTAATCTGACTACTGTTTTTAATATGTAAAACACTGAACAAATGTTTGTATTTAAAGGAGATGAAAGTAGAGTTAGAGCTAATAATAATAATATTAATACTTAATTGCACAATAGTTACAAATAACAATTTACAGAGCAATGAGTTAACATATAACTTCACCTCTGTGTTGGCGCACGGTTAATTTTGAAATTCCAAAAAAATTATTTAAAGTGTATATTGTTGATTGTGGAACTCTTTACTTGTTGAAACTGATTCATAATTTAAAAATGGAAACACAAAAAGTTTCAAAATGTTTATTTAAATTGACTACAATTGTTTCGCTTAATTTAAAATTATTCAGGTGAAGATATAACAAAATTTGTAATTAGTTACTACGTATATATACCTACATATTAGGGTGAGGGAATCAGACATTAATATTTAATAATGGAGAACTTCTAACGTCTAATTGGTCGTTTAATATTTTATTATCTTTATTGTAATAATAATAAAAGTAAAAAATCAGATTTACTAGAAGGTTTAGAAATCAATCGACACAAGAAAGATAATAAAATATTAAACGACCAATTAGACGTTAGAAGTTCTCCATTATTAAATGTTAATGTCTGTTTCCCCACCATAATATGTTAAGCGAAACAATTGTAGTGAATTTAAATAAATTTAAAATTGTAGTAAATTTAAATTAAAAGTGTATGTTTGGAGCAGGGCTCTGTATGGGCAAAAAATAAAATGTTAGAAGCGATTGAGATGTGGTGTTATAGGAGGATAATAAATGAAGAGATAGTATTGGAGAACATTGTTTGCTATGGAAATCAATAAAGACAAGGGGAGATAGGTGGATAGCACACCTTGTAAGACATGAAGTTCTAGTTAGAGGTATATTAGAAACAGAAACAACAGTAAAGAGGGGCAGATAAAGACCTAGACCTAGACCTTTTTGGACTGACAACATTGTGATGATGAGGGTGCTTATGCAGTTCAAAACTCAAAAAATGCTAATACATCATCGGAAAATCCTTCCAAAATGCAACTCTTGCACAATTTTTACTTTCTTTACTTTTATACGAAAATTATCACGACTCTTGTGTGAGAAACTACTACTATTAAAAGCAATCGGTTCAGCAAGAGATTATTTTTTCCTGACCTCACATATGATCAGAATTTACCATGATTACTCCATCTAATTTTTTGTGGTGAACAATGGTCACCCATTATAAATTATAAACCAAATTTTAATATACATAATAACCTTTTTTAAATAAATTTTTGTTCTTTTTAAACGTATACCTAATATTTAATAACGGCTTGTATTTTAGTGGTCAGTGTTCAAATCCTTGGGTCAGTATTTAGATTTACTAAATTATCTGCATTTAAATAAATGTAGTCGTTGTTTGACATTACGTAGTCAATATTTAAATCAGTATTGAAGTCTAAGTGGTTTGACCTAACCTAACCTAACATATCCAATAATTAATCCCATTCTGACCGTTTTTTATTTATACTGACCATTCGCCGCAATTTATGTGACCATTTAATTTTTTGCCGTTATTAATTAAGCATAATTATTTAATTAAGTAAATCATAAGATGAAAACATACCTTTTGACATCATTCCGAACAATGGCTTTGGATTTTTTAACTGCTGCAGTCCAACCTATAGTCTTTCGGGTTAAATTAACGAGTTGTTGGAAGTAATAATGACGATTGTGAGTCATCCTGTTCACGATTTAATCAGAGTTTTTGTTACACCCACCCTTTCATTCTATACGTCCATCAATACGGCAATAAACTTCCAAATTGCTGAGACGTCCATAAATAAACGTTTTTAACGTGCGTACGGCACTGTTTTTCGCATATTATGTTATTTCCGCATTAATTACTCTATTACGCGATATGTAATTTAGGTAGCGTTATAACACAATAAACACTAAAACACTCACGTAAAAAAGAATGTAATCGTAAAAATTTTGTTTTAATAGATATGCTGGTTTTCTTGAAAATATGTAACGCATCACTCACGTTTTTACCGTTCTGGAATGCGGCCGAATACTAATGAAAAACACATGTTAAATTATTGTTTGCCAGCCTATGCTCTGACCTTTAATGTCCTTTATACTTGTTTTAGAGATAAATATGCCGTCTTCGGGTAAAGCCGTGAATACTTTTAACCAATGAATTTCGTTTGCTACGAATTGTGATGCGAATGGTTAGTGGGCATTGCAATTTGAACTATCAATACCTAGAAGTAAAAGATAATTGAAAATAAGGACCGCGAGAATTTTTATCTTTTCTTTTTGTTTTTTTTTGCATTGAAATAAACATGATGGCGATACTAATTTACTATCCGATTTGAATAATTTATTCTTTGCGTAAAGACTTTGTCATTCTTTTGGAAATCATTAGTCCTAAAACTGTTAACTTACTTTACCAGAGATCCAAAATTGCATACAGATACATAACATTTATTATTTGATCTGATCTTCAATATTTAGTGGATTTTAATTAATTAATAGTTCAAAAAAAGAAGGTAATAAAATCCTTTTCTGTTTAATTATAAAGGATTACAGATCCCACATTTAGAACGCATCCTACACAGTAGGCACAGCGCACCGAAAGCCATATCCCACGACCGGTAGGGGTATTAGCCCTCGGAGTAGTTGTTTCTGTTGATTCCATATCTATATTTATTCTAGTAATTCCAATAATGTCGTTTTGACATAAAACTGCGAACTTTCCGTTTTTGTACTTACTTATAATACGTATTGTTTTAAGTATTTGTTGTTGTTCATAATTTGCATATATTTCAGAAGCAATAAACTCACTTACCTTTTTTTTGTTAAATCGTCCCTATACTTTTAAATTTTTGATACTCCATAAATGAATAAAACAACAAGTGTAAATAATGCTTTTTTTTATTAATTATTTATCGACAACATAACTACCAACGATAGACATCCTCAAAATGCGTTCGTGTTCGTTCTACGATATGTACAACATTTACAAGTTTGTAATTACCTAAGCCTACAAACATAAATTAGGGAGAAAAAAATGTACAAATTCAGTTCACAGGCCAAACTCAACGGACTAAAATTAAGAGATCACATTACAGCTACCTGATACGTACCGAGAGTACAGTTACTTCCTCAATAATTACCACATGTGATATTAGCAGTATTAGGTATACCACTTAAGTATCACAATAATAATTAACAAATCAATAATAAATAAAACCTTTTGTAGCCGAAAAGACAGCAATAATAATAATCACCATGCAGAATTAACACGTTTTGTTATTTTCTAATAAAATTAACAATAACTAATTAAGTAAGTAATGGATGAATGGCAAAGACATGATAAAACATTTGTTAATTAATTAATTAATTATATTGTAACGTATAGTAGTAAAAGGGAACCAATGCACGCTAAAATGTGAATAAAAAAAAATGTTTTGTATAATTTAATTCAATTATTATCGAGAATGGTAACAAATTTTGTTTGTACGAAAATAGGTACAAATTAACATGCAGTTAAAAGTTTGGAACGTTCAACGATAAAAATACAATTCTAAGCTGTGTTTTTTGTTTAACACAGAAATCAGTCTTGTATCTTGTATATCAACAAATTATAAAAAACACGATAATCTGCCACCGAGACGGAAGGAAGAACCGTACACAAAAGAGACACCTACCAAATAAGAAAATTAACAAATGGCCCAAATATGTAATAAAAATCTAGTTAAATACACAGCACGTTTTCAACTTTGCACAATTACAATAATTAATTAGTAGTAGTTGTTGATTAGTTAACATACATAATTAGTTCAACTTTTAGTCTTCATCCTCGTCGTATAAACTAATCTCTGGCACTAGCTGATCACAGGCTCTTGACTGCCAATCTCGGTCCTCTCTTACCATCCAAGGGTGAAATAAAATATCCTCCGACGAAATTCTTTCTGACGGTTCCTTCCTCAGCAACGATCGAATTAAACACCGAGCTTTCGGCGACAGACACTCGGGTATTAAAAAATGACCTCGCGAAATTTTCGCAAATAACGAGGCATGTTCGGAATCGCTGAAGGGATATCTGCAACAACAGAAAAATATCGTCAAGTTTCAAACAGAAGCGTATCATTACATCAATTAATTATAAGAAAATTGGGATTCATAATGAATAAACTAATTGTCGATAATAACAAAAACCCAAAATTTCCACTCATACATTTATTTTTAAAATTAAATAAATAAAAGACACCCTTTTTTGAGTTTCAAATTTTATTTGAGAAAGTCCACACTGTGGCTTCATCAGGTGGATGAAGAAATCATACAACAATAGCGGTTTATATATTAGGTGGTAGACAAGTATGTTTAAGGAGCGAGAAATTTTTAATTTAACAATGGTGTGTTACTTATCTCTATCTGATCATTTGATAAAATATTATTTTGGTTATGTTTATTCACCTTTAAAGATTCTAACAAATTTAGCATCTTACTTTTGTAGATGTTCTGTATAACAATTGTTTCACCCTACAACGTCATCCTCAGAAGAAGTGATATTACAAATTCATAAAAAAAAACTTTTTTGTGTTTCATTCCCACCAGCTACTCGTGCTGGTGGGCGGGCCGTCCCTTCGACCTACACTCTGGTGCAAAGCCGGAGGGTAGGGCGTATGGCCCTCTTCAGCCTCCTTGGGGTGGATGGTGTGGTTAGGGAAAGAAAGATGAGACGGACGAAATGAAGATAGAAGAGAAGTTAAAGATTTATCTGTGGAATATTACTGCCCCAGCATTTGCCTGAATAATCCATTAAGCTACAGAAAACTTGGACCAGAGCAGCCAGACCCGGGTTCGAACCGGTGACAATTTCATCTGACTATCTACTATTTATACTAAATTTAAGCCTAAACTAAGGGTGGGGATATTTCCACTAATTTATATGTAATACCTGAACTATATACATTTTCAATTTCATTTACTATTCTAATATATCCAAACATTTTCCTTTTTCGCTTTTATGTAAGATTTTCATTTTAACATATATATCAAATTCATGTCCATTATTATTAATACGACTCAAGGAATTCGATTTTTAGAATTTTTCTTGTTTTTAAATTTTGTCTGCAAAAAAATTTAATGTCCAGAGAATTCATTGATATTTCCTGGTTACCAAAAACACAAAATTACCCTACATTAATAACGATTTAAAAAAAAAGTCGTTTCGGAATCGTAACTTAATTATAATTAATATCCAAGACAAAAAAAAAACATTTTTACAAAAAAATATTTTATTCACTCCCTTAGGTCGTGTTGACACTTACATTCAGTTACTTTTAAAAAAAAAAAAATCTAGAACAAAAATTTAACTTTTCTCTTACAAATAACATAAAGAAAACTAAAAATGTCATTTGTGGAAATTCTGCGTAAAAAATGAATGCTAATGTAAAAATTAGTTTTTTACGTTTGATTCTCTTTATTTTCTATCGTGCACCTGCGTAAATATACGACACGTGGATGGCACTACATAAATGCCTACGTTTGAAATAGTTCAGAGGCAGATAACCTCATCCGATGAAATCTAATAACAAAAACAACCTTAAGTCATACTACTATGCTTATTGGAAGCAGTTGCAGAGCAGGTAGGTACAATGGACTAATTATTATTGGAAGAACGAGATCGCTCTTGTACACTTATCGGGGTCTACAACACGCTAAAAGCCATGAAAAGCGTTCGAGCATGAAGAGCAAAAATCTAAACAAAATATAGAAAAAATCCAAACATCGAACGCTCACTATAAGTTACATAATAAAGAAAATGTAAAAGAATCGAAAATAAACTGAAGTACAGAAACAAGTTAATGTTTTTGGCCTCAAAAAACAACATAACATATGGAAGTCGAAGGTAAGGAAAACATCCCCTTCTTGGCCAACTGTACACCAGAATGGACATCCACCACCTGTACAAGTGAAGACGACATATGGAGAATCCGTTACGCATCATAGCCTGAGAAACAGCTAAAGAAAATTGCACGAAGACTATCATTTCGGATCGTGAACCCCAAATATTGAAAAACAGTTGAAAATACTGGATAATATTAATTAATGATTCATATCTCACAAACATAATCATTTCTTAATAAAAATTGGATATGTGTATTTTGAGTAAACAAACAAACACTGAGTTACGTTTCACGAAAAATTTATTTATTCTTATCTACAACCCACAAGGGTTGAAACAATATTGTGGAGAAGAATAAATAATTTTTTCATGAAACATAACGCAGTGTTTGTTTGTTACTCAAAATACACATATTCAATTTTATTTAAAATGTTTCACAAAGAATAGGATACGCGATCTATCAACTTTATTTCTTAAGAACTTCTAAATTCGTTTCTTTTCAAAAACAACGAAACATTGAATTGTAAAATATAAAAATAAATTTATTCAAAAAAAGATGGCTTCTTATAATAAATAATGTGCGTTTAACTAATAATTACATATTTTACGAGTTCCTACAAAATAGATTTGTTTATACATTGAAATAAACAAAAACTTGTCAATGCCAACTGGATTTTAAATATCATCACAACCAATAAGAACTTTTACTATATATATATATATATTGTAAATATTTTTATTTAGCGAAGAGTACTTTTTATTTTAGTTCTAGGTAATGTAACAAAGCGGACACAACATTAAAAATAGCTCTTCGAAACTGATCTAAACAATAGCAAAAAAAGAAAAGGTTTATTACTCAAAAATGACGTATCATCAACATCATTTGCCTTGTAACTATATAACAGGAGTGTTCTTCAAGTACGATGATTTCATCGAGTTATCCTTTTGTCTTTGTATTTTGTAATTTTTCATCGTGATCTAATAAGTCAAATAGGTAAGGCATTGTATATGGTAAAAAAGAAAAAATAAATGTAAAAGCAATGACAAACTGTTGTTGAAAGCATTGAAGTGTATGGTTAGGCAAGTTGGCTTTTGCCAGGTGGATTTTTGCCGATAATTGGGAATGGATGGTGGCACACTTATTATTATTGTACCAATCATTCTATTGTCCTTTTCAGGAAAACAGAAAATAATAATGAACGTGAAGAACACCTGCTGATTTTGTTACAAATGTCATTACTCCTACAATTCAAGGTAGACTATGGAAACTACCATTCCGTATAGCCTTACTACTGACATTTTAAAGTAATTTTACTCATTAACGTGATTTATACAAAAGTGTATATTTATTGGAAAAATAAACTTCTTCGTTTCACTACAATTCTCTATAGCTCCAAATTGGAATTTACTACTTAATAACCTGATTCAACTTATGTTAATTAATAATACAAAATCGCTACCTAATCTAATTTGCATTATAAAAAGCTACTTTTTTTTGGGAGAAACAGTGTAAAGTCAATAACTTTGCTTTCATGGTTAAAACCTGATATACACGTAACAAAAAATAATATGTGACAATAAATGACAATGAATGATATTAAAAAGCAAATATGACACGCGTCGTATTAATTTGATTCGATAATAAATTGAATTCCGAATTTATCTTAAACTTAATACAGCAATGATTGATTGATTTAAAAAAACAATGACATAAAATGTGTATTCATTTATTGTGTTTTCATGCTTATACCACTATTGTTGGTTATTATGTAATAGAATAAAGAAATTCGACATAAATACTGACAAAACAAAAACATAATTAACGTTCATATTATGTAAAGTAACTACTACTGTTGTCAACGGTACGTTTAAAAATTTAAGGCAACGTAGCAGGTAAATACCAAAAACACAATTGCATAATGATCTCACATAAAATTAATATTTCACTATGAAACAATAAATTATATAGCCCAACTATTACAGAAATTATTAATAAAAAAATAGTGAAATGTTCGTAGAGCATCGGGCGTAAAATGTCGGAAATGTATCAATAGTGCAATATATTCTCAATGCTAACCCTTGAACCACAGTAATAATTGCATATAATATGGTATACTGAGTTATATATATCCGCATATAACAACGAAATTATATCTGGTTGGTTATGTGTAATAACTCACAACCAGGTAATATGCAACTTTTTGTCTTAAAGCGACGAATACGACGTAAATTTAACCTTTATAAATTTTGGGGGTTATCAAAATAAACTTTTGTCCAGGATTTTCAAACTTCGATGGTCCTTGTAAGTAAGCAAAGCAAGAAGGAAAATTAAAAGTTTCAAAAACGATTTATATATATATATATATATATATATATATATATATATTTATGTGTGATGATATTTAGCTACCGAATTGCAACGCTCCACACGGAACAGGTGCACGAATATAAAATAATCCTTCGTCATTATGTCCATCTTGAACTGGACGTATGAACACAAGGGTGTGCTGCTGCAATACGAGCAGGTGAAATCCGTTTTTAGCCCGCGGTACAAGCCCAGACTTCACCTTTTATTGCGTGCAACAACGTGCATGTATATGAATGTATAGCCTCTAACCCACAAATCTTTTACATTTCTCTTTTTTTTACCTGCATGGTTAGGGCAGGTGCAGAAATTCAAGGGTTAATCGACGTCGACGTCGTTTCGATATGTTTGTTGTTTTTTTTGTATTTTCAAAATTACAATCAGGGCAGGTGCTCTGGCAACCTTTACGTTCATCATCATTCTTTTTAATGTCCACCTTTCTGATAATGATCAAAACGAGTAAATTTTAAAAGGAAACTGTCAATAATAACGGTACTGAATTTAGAAAGTTATTAACAGGATTGGTAGTTGTATAAAGGCGAATTAGTTTCTCTAATTAATAAACCCATAACCGTATTTAGAATCAGTGGCTGTTTTTTCATAAAAGCTACAGCACATAATATTTTTCTACATAAAACATTAAACGAAGAAATTAATAAATAATTAACAAATAAACGTATAATGTAAAAAATTGAAGACAAAAAACTAGAAGAAAAAAATAGAAATGAAAATTTTGTAAACATACCTTCCAACTAACATGGTATACAGAATAACTCCTAACGACCACATGTCCGCCGCTTTCCCGGAATAGTGCGCTCCAGCTTTTAGGATTTCAGGACTAACATAGGCTGGACATCCTCTTTTGTCATGTAATAAATCACTTTCGGGTTCTTCTAATACTACTGCATCTTCTAACGATTCTAATTTTAATTCCGTCCTGAAACAAATGAAACAAACATTGTAAATACGATAAACACTACTTTTTTCTAAAGCAGATATCATAACCATTAATTCACCCCAAAGGCTTATTGTCAGTTCAAAAGATTCAAAAAATTGCATATTATGTATTACGGCTATTGTTGATTTTACAAGGCTAATGTACCGCAGAAATTCATTATCTTCTATAGATAATAATTAAAAGCTGTGTTAATAAACAAACCTTTTAAGTTAACGTTACAATCCTACGAAATGAAATCAAACTTTTCGCAATTTAGTACGGTGTTGGGCAATATTTGAATTACCTAGATAAGTATGGCAGTTTTGTAAGATATTTGTTAGAACATACCTACGTGCGTATTCACGTTTACCCAGAAAAATAAAAATGCGCAATTTATAGACAAACAAAATAAAACTTTTCCGGAACAATTATTATTGTTCAACTGGCACCTGGAGAAGTTTACAAACAGACCTTTATGAAATTCACTGTGTAAAAAATTGAGCAATGACAACAAGAAAATAAAACAAACAGTGTCATGAAGCGCTATCGATGAACACATTCTTTACCATAATAATTTATTGTTTGGAGTGTTTTTATTGTAAATATCCCCAGGAATTGTTACCGGGTATTTCTGTAATGGAAAAAATTTACGTAATTCTTATATACAACCTACGACAATTTTGCAACACGTACACAACGCGTATACTTTATACACACTTCTATGTAAAGACATTCCTGTTTCTGTCAGGCTTCTAGCTGATTAGTGTTTAGGTTAATTGTATGTAATAATATTATCATTTTTAGGACCTAATTGAGCATCAAATTTTCCTTTTGAGTGTAAGTAAATGATTATTTTTCTTATTTAAACAGACTTATACCGAGATTATTTAAATAACACAGAGAGGTCAATATGGATCAATCAAGAAGTTAGGATCAGAGAAGTAACAACACATTTCCGCTGCTTCCGAATCTGACTTCACAATTGTCACAGAACTTTTAAATTTTAATGTATCTTAAATGAAAAAATTAAGTGCTGTTCATTTAGCTTGCTTGGTTTTGAGATAGAGATTTTTCGAAAAGGACATCAATAATGATTACTTTATTTTCCAATACTTTTTTTAACCCTCCACAGTCGTATCTTCGAAAAGGAGTGGTAGTTGAAAAAAGGCCAATTAAAAACAAATTCAATGTATCTTTCCAAAGAAAACTTGAATCTGGCTCCAGGAGTAGTGCCCTCAAAACAATATCTAATCTCAAATCCAAATAATCCAAATAAGAAACATTTCAAAATCTTGATGCCTTGGTGAAATTATTAATTATAATAATTCAATGACAAAAGTACTTCATAAATGGCTACTCTATAATCCTCTAAGAAAACTCTGAGTTTTGAGATGAAGATATCAGCAAAGGCAACATTATAATATACTGTTGACAGTCTAGCTAAACGTTCCTTAGCAATGAATGACAGATTTTACATTATATTTGCCACACATCCATGGAATGATGAACCTTTTCATAAACAAACCGTAGATTGTGTTTATTCTCAATATTATTTTACGTATGACTACAACTCTCTCTCTCTCTCGTTATACGATACCGATAAAGCTCAAGCAGATACAATACATGATTTCGATTCGTGGTTTCTTGAGTATTACGTGAAAAGCAAACAACCGCTGCTATCACACTAGCTTTTATTTAACTTTTACGAAAGATACAGAGACCATTTTTATTTTGCTGTGTTACAATTTGTGACAGCTCGTGTACACGTGTGTCTACGTAAACAATATTGTAGCAACGTGTGATCTCGCAATAGAACAAACTGCACGTTTATATCCAACCGAAATTATTTCTGTTAATTATATTAGATGTTTCGCAAAAAAAAACAACAAAACACAGATAAGCTGAAGCTGGACAAGTGGGAGGTACACCAAGTTTATATTTTATAGAACTTACTAGGTATGTACTCATATCATTAGTAAAAATAGAAATAGAACTTGAATGAACAGCTATAAAGAATTATGCAAAAAATCTTGGTAAATAATTTAACGAAACTGCTAGAGGTGGATCGCGATTTTGATCTTATTATATATTATTAGCAAACAAATCGAAGGACCTTTTTAAAACGTCCCCATCACTTATGTAAACTGCTGTAATTATTACATTTAATATATATATATGAAGGCTGCAACATGCATATTTCAAGAAAAAACACACAGTTGTGATTATCGTGTCAGATAAACAAATATGTAAAAGAAAATGAAAGACCATAGAAGTTCTATGGTCATACATGGATACCAATTTTGTAACACTAATGATGACCAAATTATATTTTTGTAGCAAATCCTACAAAAATCATTAAACATTTTTAAATATTTCCTTTTTCGGTGTCATCACAGTAAAAATAATATTAAACCTTTACCACTTACCGTTTTTCGCATATCCAATTTTAACAATAAGCCACAGTAAAAGTATAACTAAAAAATTGAGCCATTAACGACGAATAAAATGTTAAATTTGTGTTTTACTTTTAGATGTTTGTTATAATCAAAATGGAAATCTAATTAGAAAAAATTTGAAATTTGTGCAAAATATTTTTCGTTTTATTTACAAAAGTTTATGCCATTATTTATAATCAATTCATTATGTTAATTTTCCAATTATTTTACTCTAGAGAAAACACTGCTGAGTTTAATAAAAAAATATATTTGTTTCAATTTTTGTTCTTTGTTTAAATAAATTCCTCAAATAAGTATTTGTGTCGAAATGGAGGACGTTTTATGTACTTTTGTTTCTATATTTAGATTAAAATAACAGCTTGTGTGTGCAAAAGAAATATAGGAACTAGAAACGGGTTCGAATGCCACATGTTTATAAAAAAATTTAACAAACAATTATTATAAGATAATATAGTAACACCTGGAATCTTTTCAATCATAAATTTTAGTTAATAAGTACAAATTTTGCATAACTATATTCACATATGCAAGAATCACACGGAGGTTTTTATAGTTCGCTGTTGTTAGCAACATAACATAAGGTGCCAGATTCACTCTGGAGCCATGCAAATGGCCTTTGTATTGAATAATTTTGGTTGACGTGCAAAAAAAAGTTATCTAAATGCACCTGCGGTTAAACAAATTACGAAAGTAGCAATTAGATAATACTTAAAAATGAACCTGAGAAAAAAATTGACAAATTGTATACGCATCGTAATATACCATCAAGTTAGAAAGAAAATAACATTTATTATTCTCTCGACAATATTTTTTCGGCCATTATCAAAAATTACGTACGAAAATTACTAAATTTAAAACATTTTGCCACTGCAATCTTATGGGGAGACCTCCCTTGGTCTGATATGTCAAAGATGGTGAAAAATAAGTGGAGAAGTTTCCATTAGTTATTAACTAAATTTCCATTATTACTAGCGCTTTAAATGTGTAAATTTTACGGTTTTGAAGATTTAAAGAATGTTTATTGGAGGAAATATGTTCTGAGATGCGTTTTTTCACGGACCTTCCACTTAAGTCTATACAGAGTTATGTAGCATCGAAGGAGTTAGTGAATAATTGAGAAATAGGTAATCATTCTTGTCCATACGATAATTTTTTATTAACTAAAGTGATTCCTAAACTTAACGTGTTGGTATCCACAACTGTACAATTATTTTTTTGTGTTTCTGTATCAGACATTGAATTATTTTTTATGAAATAATAAATAACAGTTAGCAGCAAATATCAGGAGATGGCGACATATTGGCTGCAATATGGTATTAAAATTTAACTTCTAATGTTCTGTTCTACCCAAGAAAATTCTCTATAAGGAAGAAAAATGTTTGGTCCCTTGTGTTTCCATTTAAGTCTAATTTATTTTTTCCAAAAAACAATTACGTTATTTTGGACATTTTTTTAATGACAGGTGCATTTGGATTCAGCCAAAGACGAAAGAACTACTCATTGCCTTGAGTGCAAGGCGTTCTTTACATGTAATAATACACACATGTAGGAACTGTAGTTGTCAAACCTGTTGTTCGATCTACACAGGTATCTTATTACGTTGCTAACGCTATGAAATTCGCGTAAAAAGTGGACTCTTTTTGACCAATTATATGCGCGATTTTAATGCAATGACCTCGCTATTTTGGCTTTAGTCTACGACAGGTCCACTTTTACTACACAACCATTGTTATATTTTTTTTACAAAGGGGGGATCATATTGCCAAGATTCCTGCACTAATACCAGAAACTAGGAAGTCCAGATCCTTCCCAAAATTGAGCAAGAGAAATGATTTTGCTATTGAGTAAAAAGTTTAAACAATCAAACTGTAACCTCTTAAATTTTTCTAGAAGAAAGCCCGCTAAACAAAAATAAAATACAACTCAAAGATAATGACAAAAATTAATCATTTCTAATATATCATGAGCAAAAACCGTCTTATTCATTTGTGGTTGCTGAGGAAGCTGCGATAAAAGTAGCGAAACGTTCAACAGAATTTCATAATCATCTTTTTAATTCGTATCTATAGCAGTGATTACAACTTTTTTGTCAGATTTGCTTCGTTAATTATTGCCAAAACGAAATAAGTGTGTGCTAATTTCACGATAAAATTAATTAAAACTCAACTTTTACTTCTGCCATTATTATATGTACTTTAGTGTGAAGATTAGCGTAATAAGTTATATGTACATTATAAACATAAGACAGCTAAGTACTCGAAAACAAAAAAGTTGCAACTTCATAATAATCTCGATCATTTGTGCCATTCACGATCGATGGAGTAATATCATCAAATTGCCGTTTAATGACGACACCATAAAGAAATAGCTCATTTATGTATGTATAAATGTACGTATTATGTATAATATGTTTCAGAAATAAATGTTTTGCAACCACTTTAACCAGTTATAATATATTATTGTAATCGTAATACCTATATGGAGTATTAACCAATATCCAGACAGAGGCCACCATGTACAACAACCATACTTATTTCATAACAATTATTACACGATCTACTGCTCATTTCCATATTGCTTTTTTAAACAGGAACGACATTCAACGAAAAGTAAATTGTTAGGTAATAATTTGGTATTAAAAAAAGATACAACAAAAAAACATTTATCAACATTTATCCATTTTAATTTTGAAAAAATGAAACGAAAACATGACCACAAAAAACTACTAATTTAAACATTTAGACTAATTTGGCAAAAGGAAGAACAATAAAGAAAGAAAGTCTCACAGAAATAATTTCAAAATTCTATTAACCTGTCAATTTTACAACTGTTATTGTTACCCTTTTTATCGATTATATTTTCTTACCCTCTTTCTTCAACCGCTGAAGAAAATGTTTCCTCATTTTTTAAGGAGCCTGTTTACGGTTTAGAGCCACAATATTTTTATAAGTATGACCCAACTGACTTGTATATATTCTTAAATAATTAAATTTCTAAACAAATTAGAAAACATTGCTCAATATTAATAACAATAATAATAAAGATAATTATAATAATAGTACAACGAACCAACAAGAGAAATTATGCAGAATATTTAGCACACGAATGCATATGAACATATGTAGCTAAATAAATTTTTGTTTAATAGATTCGATAAAAAGTTTATTTGTATTGCAACGTAAAAGACGCGTAATACAATTTATTTTATAGAGTGGTAGTAAACAATCGATTTCTTACTAAGTAGATTATCTGTCAATAACCCGTTGCACAAAGTCGATGACATCGTTCGCCTTTTACTTAATCGCATAATAACATCGGCAGGCAATAGTTGCGAAAAAGCTTTCAGAAACAACACAACAGTGAAATGGGCTTTCCTTTCCCTGCTTTCTCCATATTAAGCCTGACAGCATGACGTGGGGGACCTTACAGCACGCCGCCATGGGTTCACTGTACTGTGAAACGTCAGGAAGCGCATTGTGCAATTTTTGACCGCATCTCATTCCGCATCTATTCAATCCACGAGCGAACAAGCTCTCTAGAATACATGGACTGTAGGAAATAGATAGCATACCTACATTATAGTAAAATGCCAATCCAGAAATTACTAGTTCGAAAACGCAAACTTATTGTATTTTACCGATACTGGTCAAGAGAAACCCTTAAGAAGAATAATGTACGTAAGAAATTTATCAGAAACTTTTCATAATTTAATAACTCCAAGTCTCCGACCCAAATGTTGCACTTTCGATAAATTTACTGGTCAAGAATCTTCTACCGTTATTCTCAAGTCTTAATTTAAAACAAAGTTTAAATGATTTTTCAAATTACTCATATATATATATTTTCCTTCTAGGATCAAAAACAAAACATTATAGACTTTATTAAGGAGTGGAGAAGTGGGGGATATGATGTAGACCTTGAGGAATTAATAAAAGAGGATTTAAAAGGTGACGTGATACCGGAATTATGTGATTATTTCCACCAGGTTGAAATAAATGTAAGGGAATGCAAGTGTTAGTATGTAAGGGAATTATTGCTAATGAATTTAAATTGGTTAATGTAAATAAGAAAGAATGATGGAAGCAAATTGCAAAAACTCCATGTAAAGGGGCATGTAATGAAAATAGTAAATAGTAATATATTTTCCTTCTATTTTTGATATTTGCTGTTAAACTACTACATCAAGTATGAGTAATATTGTCCAGTATTTTCAGCTTTTTACGTTTTTTGATGGAATTGATTACCAAACGATGAAAAAATAGATTTCGACTCTACTTACAAAGCTCTCTCTAACGGTAGGTACCCTACAAGCACAGGTAGAATAAAAACAATCTACCCTTGTTTGCATGTATGGAGCCCCCTTCAAACAGTTTCAAAGTTTTTTGTAACTTCAAATATTTCACCTTTAAACAGTGTCAATTTCAAAACGATATCTTATTGATTGCCAAAAAATCATTTTCCAACAGAAATTCGCATTGAAATAGTTGTAGGTATCCGTTATGCGTATTTAATACCACAATCACACAAAGGCTTCTTGCAATCATATCTTCACGTTAAACGGCATTAAGTATTTTAAAAATAAAGTATTAGCTAGTAATTTTAAAACAACTTGTTAATGTTTATGTATGTTCAATTAATAATAGATGTAAGTTCACTCATGTAGCTTCTTGAGATGTACCTAGTTCAAGATACTGTTATAGTTGTGCCGCAGTAACTGTATCTAGTTTCTAGCTCTTCCTTCTTGTGCAATTCTCTACTACTACGCTATTACCAAAACCTGTTACAATAAATCATTTCTGTTTTAATTCGATCCGATGGATAAAAATCTTTTGGGATTTTCTATTATACGAAACATTTGTAACCAAGCAGAAACTAACACACAAACATCTTTAAGCCGTCGACCACAATTACGAATCGAATTCATCACAGCAAATACAATTAGCATTAAATTACACCTATGGTGATTAAAACTAGTCATAAAGACAGTTCGTTCCGTAAAGCAGGTATAATTTATTCCTTACTATTTCCGGTACATTTCTGTTATTATAGTTACTCAGTTTACTTAGTTTGGAAAATACACTACATCATACATTTCACGACAAAAATTGGTATAATTTAATCAACAGTATTAAACAATGTAGATGTCTGTAGCCGGCAGGGGGAGGTAACCGAATTGACCCTGAACACCTGCAAACTCGTTCATGTGTAACCGGACAATCATTGATTTAATTTGTAACTTAAACAGTTATTTGTTGTAGTATAGAAGCCTTAGGAACGAAATGTTAACGTAACAATACAATTCAAATTCGGACCATTGTAATATAGAACTTTAAAAAGTTAATTACATAGGATAATGTGAATCAGGATGCTTATCTGTCCTTGTAACACCTGGATTTTGAGATATTTTATTCTCAAATTTCAAAAGTTTCAATGCTTGACCCCCTTGTCGCTGAATTATTCAAATTTTAATATATCCTACTTTGTTTACCTTTGAAATTAGGATTTCTCGAAAAGCTTTCGCTTTTTTCTTTCTTTCCCTAGTCGTATCCTCGGTATATTTTTTAAAGGAGAACTCAAATCTGATTAAAGAAATGCCCTAAAATATTGAAATTGAAAGGTGCCATAATCTCAAGTCTAACAAAACTAAATTAGTAACATTTGCATGTTGGAATTTAAATATTTGAAACTATTGATATGCTGAGGAAATTATAAAGTAAGATTCTAATTCAAATACAAAAGATATTTCGGAAACGGCTATTCCCTTGGTCGTTTAACTCTTTTATCTCTGTTGGTTGTAATCTTCTCAAACAGGGGTTACAAAATCTTGACTTACTAAGACTATTCAAAAGTTACATTTACGCCGTAGAGTAAACGTTTGTTGTTTATTACCAGCCTTGACGATTTAAGTCTAATATGCTTTTACTTGTTTCAAACCCGTCCGTTTGGCAATTATTCTTAAATATGACAAACAAGTTAAAACGATTAGGTAGGTAGGTTTTAAAGGGTTACGTAAATGTCGGCAAGGAAACACTCAAACGTCAATGTGGCAATTCGAGAGTATTATATTTTCTTTTGCAACGCGCCGTATTTCTTTCTTTTTTTTAAATGTTGTTATTTGCAAGAGAAGGAGTCCGAGTTGATTTGACGTCACCTGTACATAGTTTAGCAAAGTGCTTAATAACTCGCAATCAAATTAGGCAAGCAAGCAAGTTGCAAGCCAAGCCTATTCTGACATCCGTGAAGAAAGTAATAAAAAGAGTATCTAATACGGACAAGAAAACACGAACGGGTCGTTGACTTGTTTAATAATAAGCGCATTACTTATTTATCTATATCCATATTCCTGTATCTCATAACATATCTGAACTATTTGGTAAATATTACACATATTATGTAAAGTACTGTGAAATACGGTGGGTGACACACTAATAAACGACGAAGTAAAATTTTTTACTGGATTGTGAAGATAAAATCGTAAAAGGACTCTAGTTTCACAATTCGCTTTTGCCAAGTTTTTCCCCTTTAAACAACCCCTCATTAGCTTGTATTCGCTTGACCATATGATGTTGCCTATGCCTAACAAATCTTCCAAAATTGCTTTTATAACTTCGCCCTTAATCCCCGAAAGTCTATGTCCCTTGAAGGCATTTTCTGTGAGATCCGGCGAATACGGCGGATGATTGGCTACGTTGACTCAATGATTCGTTGTTGGATCAAAACTTTTTCCGAGTAATTAATTGTCATGCCTCGTATAAATAAAGTCAATAATAGGTTATGTTTATGATCGTCTACATCAGAATCTGATACAAATCTTCTATTATTTACATAAAGAAACAGATGTTAACTACAAACAAACCCTTTCTGTCATACGCATTGTATGAATTTCTTTCAAAATTGCACGTCGTTATTATTGATGTAAGAATTAACTTTATCGTTATGAAACACCGCGTATACCATACACGTGTGTACATAATATATGCGCGTGTGTGTTCATATACATGTATGTGTACACAGACACAGACTCTTTTGTTGCATCACAACTATCACACCGATGAAATGCTGCCGTTCAGGAATCGGTTGGCCAATTTACAGTATTTCTTGCCAAGATTGCATTAAGTAAATTAGTGTGGGTTATTATAGTGGAAAGGATTGCGGTGAACAGGTGAAGTTTTCCGCGTTTGCGCAAGCACCAGGAAAATGTATCCTCTTTTCGTAACTCTCTTATTAAACCAACATAACATACAAAGCTGCCCGTTTGGTCATATTCAATAAAAACGGGAGGGAACACTAAACTGGTTAACTGTTAAGCGTTTACTGAAACGTTGGTGAAAAAATGGCCCTTAATAAGGGTTTCTTTTAGAAACAAATACGATTTTTTTTCACCATTGCTATGAAATACCCTTGTACACTTTGAAACAATTTAACAAGCAAATTGTATTTTACGAATTTTTAGCAGAATCTATTAAACAGGAACGCAAAAAGTTTATCGAAAGCTTTGTTTCAAACAAACGATTTCTATAGGAACGAATATATTTTTAGAAACTTAAAAGCCACTAGTTTAGGGCAATTTTCAAAAACATAAAAATAAAAAATTAGTGTGAAAGCAGATGACAAAGTATCTGTGTTAAATACATAATCGATTCGGCATTTAGTTGTTGAAAATTTATTATCACTTTGTATAAATAAAACACACAAAACATATTTATTTTCACGAAAATTGTTTCGGTACACAGTACCTTTTTCAAGTAGAGTGTTACACTCAGTGAAAGTGGGGGTTGCATTAAAATAGTTTCAATAGTGGTGAAGGATTAAGTTCTAATTGATCGTTTAATAGTAATTCTGAATTTTTGCTTGTGATTTTATTTATTTCTAACGACCAAAGTGTTTAGCTTTTTTCCTTTCTTACAAGAATGTAAAATTTTGAATCATTGTTGAACTTTTTCATTTTCATAATTAAAATTGTGTTTATTGTATTCTTAACTTTTAAAATGTTCTCTAATTCTAGTCTTAAATGATCTACCTGTTTGACCTATATAGCATTTTTCGCAGGAACCAAACAAGTGTCAGTCTAACACTCCATTTGAAAAAGGTACAGTGTACCGTGAAAAAAATATATATTCATATTTATTGTTTGTTAGAAGATATTTCTACAATATTTCGTTGTTTACTGTAAGCTAAATTGGTTCATAATTTATTGCTCTTGATTTAGACATTGTTACCGAAATAGTGCAATAATCCAATTATAGCGCAACACCGACACCAGTTAGTTAACGATAAGTCTAAAAATTTAAGAATAAACAGTTAAAAGTTTCCTCATTGGATGATGCAAGTGTAATAACCGATTCGGAGGCAAAATGCCAAAAAGCAACACCCAAGAAACAGCCAGCTGCAGCGGCAACAGGACTTGCGAGATATTACAGAAAAGCAAAGTTTGTTCAAGAAACAACTGCAAGTAAGCAAGCAAGCAAGGTGTGGGCACAAGTGAAGTAATAATAAAGAGGCAGGCGCTATAGCTATCGCAATACATAACTGTTTTCCCGTTCCCTATTGGCATTTACTTAATCAACTTACATAAGAATACAGCGCAACTAATGCCCCAACAGAACCTTGCATAAAATTTCACAATCCACCTAACTGCTGCCATCGAATCACTGTATTCTCTCTATTATGGTACACATGCTTTATACATATGACCATTTACAAAAAAAAAAAACAGTTTATAATCGCAAAGTTCATACTTTTACTAATTATTTATTAGTATTTTAACATACGACAAAATTAAAGCAAAATGAACACTGCACCCACAGCACTGATCAGTTCTATCTCTTTCTATTTCATTGATACCTATCTAATGATAATGTCTCGGAAATATAATTGGTATGATAAAGTATTAAATGTTCTTATTTAAACTCAATTTATAAACAAAAAAAGTAATCAGTTTATTTCAAACGTATGATTAACACTGGTTTGCAAGTGGTAGGAAGAGGTTGACTGAAAAAAAAAACTTTTTTGTTTCATTCCCACCAGCTACTCGTGCTGAATGGGGGGCAGTCCCTCCGACCTACACTGTAGTGCAAAGCCGGAAGGTAGGGCGTAAGGCCCTCTTCAGCCTCCTTGCATGAATCGTGGGAATGAGTGGATGGTGTGGTTCGGGAGAAAAGGATGAGACGGACGAAATGAAGACAGAAGAGAAGTGAAAGGTTATCTGTGGAATATTAATGCCCAGCATTTGCCTAAATGACCCAAGGAAACCACAGAAAACTTGGAATAGAGCAGCCGGACCCGGGTTCGACCCGGTGATCTCCCGAATGCTAAGCAATGATCTAGAGCACTAGACCACGCCGCTCGGTAGTTGACTGACAACTCTGATGAGGGCAAAAATCAGAATAGTAACAGCGGAAATTATGAATTACAAGTGTCAAAAATCAACCAGTCAAACGATACCAAAATGAAATTTGTTCGAAACAGCATTGCCCTGACTTATGATCGTAGTTTCGATACAAACAAAATATGACTGCAATACTGAAAAAAATTTCAAATTAAAACCATATCGGACACGCCCATGACAATGGTCCCTTTCATCGACAATTAAACTACCGTTGATTCTAGCTAGTTGCTGTTATCATTGATTCGTGTTTGTATTCAGTTCATAGCAGACCGTCGTCGCATTGACAGACATTACCGTAAAGTGAAATAAATAAACACCTCGTATAATGTCCATGCGGCCAATTACCTTACGGCTGTTTTAGAACATTGACCGCTGTTTATAGCGCGACTTGAAACTGACTGTGCAGCACCACGGATGCATCTTTTGCACACCGTTGTGCACCTCTGGCAAGTCGTGGCCAACCGAGACCATTAAAACTTATGTACATTTACGTGTATGTATCTAGAGAAGACAAGTGAAATAGACAGACAACGAGACGTTCACTATTATTTAATGGAGAAATGCGGAAATGACCCACAACTACCTATGTTGTTTTATGTGATGACTACGCCTCTCGTCAGTCACTACTAATATGAAGTGCAATAATGATAATTGCTGTAGAAATCCCGTATCTTTCTATTTTATATGAATACGTGTAATGCGGATGATAGACGCCCACATTAGACCCCACTTTTACGTTGAACCGTAGTAAACAGTGGGCGAAACGTAACTGCATAATGCCCCCAAGGAATTTAATAAAATAACACGGAAGTTTTGTTCTTTCAAGTCTAAATTATGCACTGGAAGATTCATTTTTCAATGAAACGTTTCATAAACGTTTATGAACAATTTAGGAATATAAATATAAATATGCAATCAACATAAACAACTACTCCGAGGGCTAATACCCCTACCGGCATTCAATTACACTGTTGATTCCGATGGATTCTTAGACGAAGATATAACATATTCAAAAAAGAAGGAATTAAAATCCTTATTCGAATAAATATTAAGATCAAACATCTCATATTTGGAACGCGTCCTACCAAGTAGGCACAACGAACCGAAAGCCATATCCCACGACTGGCAGAAAGGCCTTTACAGGCTATATTATAAATATAAATATAAATATGAAATCAACAGTGTAATTCAATGCCGGTAGGGGTATTAGCCCTCGGAGTAGTTGTTTCTGTTGATTCCATATTTATATTTTTATTTATAATATAGCCTGTAAAGGCCTTTCTGCTAGTCGTGGGATATGGCTTTCGGTTCGTTGTGTCTACTTGGTAGGACGCGTTCCAAATGTGAGATCTTTGATCATAATATTTAGACGAATAAGGATTTTAATTCCTTCTTTTTTAAATGATTTAGGAATAGAATTCCATTGTGTTATCTTCAATTACAGACGAACTAATAATGTTATCTAATAAAAAGTTTATATTGTATTACTTTTTTGGAATTCTATGTTCAAAAAATTAATTTTACTGCTGGATTATTGCACACACCTGCTGTTAGGTTGGTACCATTTATCAGTAGGTACATAATTGGCCGATAATAGTTTTACGTACATAGTTTTGCATACAATAAGAATTCAGTTGAAACAAAACATTCGACCACAACTTTATCAGAATAACAAGGAAATGACAAATGAACCGGTTCCGTGAACAAACTTTATCGGTACGAGTTACTAACCCCCTTTTTTATGAGTTCATACCGATAGCGGTTTTTTTTTTGTTTACTCCACTACCGGGTACGATAAAAACCAAATTGGAACATTTCCATCCACAGTACCCAACATTAATTTAGACATTTTTCTTTTATTAGATGTATTGATAATAACAAATGTTTCAAGGGCACATTTTTTAAAGACGAACGGTTAAAAACGTAAACATTAATGACACACTTATCTGCTTACTATTGCCAACGTGCGAAATGTATAAATTTAGTACCTACTTGAAAATGCCAAATCACAAATCGTCAAACATGCTCTTATTTAATGTATACCATAGAACAACGGATTACACAAAATACTCATGGATAATTATGTACGGATTTATTCTCTTAAGCTAGTACCTAGGAAAGTACTTTACCAAACATGTAAAATTATATAGGCAGGGCTTAATGGGTGGGGATTCAATATTCAACGTTCTTATTTTTGTTGACCACGAAAGCGGGCAGGATGTAAGTAAAAATGTTTTCAAAACAATATTCGTATATAATCATTATTTTAATAATAGATGACATATCTCATTGGTCATTACGATCGGGGGTGGTTCTGGTATACACAATAGAACGAATTTTAAAAATTCATCCATGGATTTGTACTTGACCAGAAGAGTAACAGAATTTCTCTCTTGAGAATGACCCGAGAGGGTCGAAACAATATTGTAGAGGAGGCAAATTAAAACTGTTTTAGTGAGACAATCTTAGTGTTTCCATTCTCACAGTTTTTTGTTTATTTTTTTTTAAACATTAATCGTCAAATTTCGTATCAAAAATTGTAATAATTTAAGTAAATCTCATACTGGTGTACCAAGGGCAAATATACTCCTAAACAAAAAATATATATAATGACTTGTGGTGAATTTATAAAAATAACTTGGCTTATTAAATTTAATTTTAATGTTTAAAAAATCTTACGCCTTATATAGGGTTGGAGGGGGTCTAAAATCATTTCAAGTATGCTAATTCTGACATAATACATGCTTGAACGTCCCTAGTATCAATTTACCATTTAATAACTAAAAATGTCAAATTGTTTTATGTAAGGACACAATGATAGAGTGCGTACAAAACAAGTATTTACATGATTTAGTAATGGGTACACCGTAAGTTGATAGATAAATCACTATGATCGATTTTTTGCTCTAGATTACACCTGTTCTGACAACACAATTCTTAAACACGCATTGCCCAAGAACATTGGGACCATTTTTATTCAGAAATTGCGCAGTTACGGTGGGTCCTTTTTTTATATTTCAAATGCCACTAGTCTTATTAGTAATGCATATATAAATGTATATACATACCCAGTTGTTATTTAATTTGTGCCATTAATATTATGAAATATTTAAATTACCCGCATTCCTGTGGAATAATGTTTCAAATGTAAATGTTTAATTATAGTTGCCGAAGTAACCGATGCAATCATACGAAAACATTAATTACATTTCAATAATAGGGCACACCTTTCATTAAAAACTGACTAACAATAAATTAGGACAAAAAAACAGGTGCGAAAAAAAAAACGGGAAATATGCTTACGTTAATCTCAAAAATGTTCAGAACTTATTCTACCTACATCATTATAGTTTATATTTTAAACTATAAACCTATATTCTTTTATTCGCCACAGATATACCGAGTGTTCAAAAGTATCAACAGTCAAGAAAGAATAAACGAACACCTAAAAGATTACCAACAACAGAAGACACACTCCACCTATGCAGAACACCTGATATCAGGAAATCATCATTTCGACAAAAATTTTGAAATCCTTCACACTATTAAAGGTCAAAAATTAAATTTGTTTGAGTTATTAGAAATTAACCAACATAACAAAAGTAACATTATCTTAAATGATCAAATATAAGTTAGTAGCACACCCTTACATAATCTTAATTGTAAATAAAAACATACCTCACCCTATATTTACTTAGTACCTATTTAAGTAACGTAAAATATGTTAAAAGTTAGTTTGTCATCTCGCTTGATGGAGTTACTGTGTAACGAAACAATTGTAGCGAAAGTAAAATAAATCATTTGAAAATTACCAAACCGAAAGGTCATTATTATTATTAATAATATGGAATTTCAAAAATTAAGTGCCTCAAAAATTATTAGACTTGTTGCACTTTAAAACAGACAATATTTAACAAAGACTAACAAATCAATGGAGAAGTTCCATCACTTCTCCGCTGTTTTATTTAATTATTTGTTGTTAATGATGATTCCTAATAAAAATTCTAGTTAAAAATGGCTATTTTTTAATGAGTTGTAGATTAGGTTTATATTTGAATTAGTTTATCTTATTCATAAAATCATTTTTAAAGTGGACAACCCTTCAGTAGTACCCACAATGTCATTTTAAACAGGAAGTCATCCATCCAACTGAGGCATTTTTCTCGCCATATCATCGGTTCAAAACCAAAATTTTTAATACAAACTGTGTATTTATGATTAAAACTGACTGTTGACATACTAAAAACAAATGGTCATTTGCAATTCTTCTTCTTTCAGCACAAAAGACTTTCTCATGCCATCAAAAAAGTCTGATCGTGGACTTTTTTCATTCTTTAAACTTGAACCTTTTAATGGTTTCCCAGAAATGCTTAATTTGATCCAGCTCTTCTTCTTTGTGTGGCGCTTCAGCACTCAGAACTTGCGGAGACTTGGCAAATACCTGCCATAACATGTTCGCATTTTCGCAGAGGCTTGATGGTCACGTTACTACGATCAACGGGCCAACAACGTTCCACATCAAACATTTTACAACTACCGTTATTTTTATATTCAGACAACTATATGTTATAGTGAAACTATTAAAACTTAAGACATGTGCGTGCGTATTTGGACGTCCATTAAATTTCTTGGTGAGTACGATATCAAAAATACCTTCTGCGTAGCGACTGCGAACAATTGCAAATCTAATACATTGAACTCGCCGCGCGATTGTATATTTTTGTGTATAGGCAGGCGTTCGTTCGTGGAAGGAATCAGAAATAATTCAACTTTTTGCAGTTCACTTCTTGTACATTACATTTACGCCAATGAATATCGAAAAAAAAAAGAACGAAACGGTACCATGGCACCTACTACTCTAGTCACGTTTTCAAATGAGTTCTGTGTTGTTGGGAGATACAGTCAGCTAAACAAAAGAAGTGCTGGGAGTTTAATGAATGCACCGGCGCATTGTTTATTCAATTTTCTTCGATTGAATTTCTAATTTTTTCCATTTGTCTCACAAGTATTAAACCAGACTGTTGCACATAAATAATACATCACGTGTGCGTACATCAACCTTGGATAAAAATCGTTCTCGCTATAGGAAGGAAATATAAATACATATTGTACATAAATATTAATGAGATAAGCAGTTATTTATCTACCACTAACTTATTACTGGATTCGACTGTTATTCGATAGTAGACTCTCAAATACAATACTAAAAGCGATTGGTCACCAAAGCCTTTCGACACCTTAGTTAAAGTAATTTTTTTTAAATGAAAGAACAAGAAAAGAGTATTCCAATACTCCCCAAATTCACAAGCATAGAACCATTTTCTACATCTAAAATAGTATGTAGTTTGAACAGAGTTTGCAGTTGGCTTTTTTTGAAACATACCATAAAAATATAAGTAAAAGATAATAAACAGATAACATTAGTTTAAGAAATTATTATTAAGAAAGCTTTTTTAAGAAAAGACAATATAACCAACGACCAGTTAGAGTTTCAAAACAACTACATAATAATAGTTGTAATATAGCATATAAAACTACTAACAACCTAAGTAGATTTATTAAAAATAATAAAGATAAAACCAATTAATTAAATAAATCAGGGATTTACAGATTAAATTGTAAAAATTGTAACATGTTTTACATAGGCAAAACATGCAGATCTTTTGAAAAAGATCTAAAGAACCGAAACAATTGTAGGGAATTAATTAACTCCAGGGTGGAACAAAAAAACAATTTTATTTTATTATCTTTTACTTATACTTTTAAAATAATACGAAAAAATTTAATGATTATATCAGAGCATTGCCTGTTCGCCCAAGGCGATGATTCTTCGCTCGATTATTTATGATTTTCCATGAAGTTCTCTCTCATACCTTACCTTACCTTACCTTACCTTACTCCCATAGAAACGTTTCAAAAGCTTGTTGCAACTTGTACGGCGTAGTCGATTGTCCTTTATTTCTCTGTTCGTGTTCTAAGAGAAGTCGTTTTGCAGGGGCATAAAGGAATTTTTAATTTACACTGCACTCGGACAAACCAAGACGAGACTCGAAAGGAATTCATAATGACTTGGTCAGCTCGAAGCTTTGATCAGGTAATAATGTTAAACAACTTGCAAAAAAAATTATGCAAAATGAACACTTACTTATGAATCCTTTCTTAACGAAAATGAATCAATATATATATATATTGTAAATTGTCTTGTATAAATTTTATGTAAATATTTTGTATTTGTAAACTACTCTTCGTTAATGACCGTCAGGTCGAAACAATTATCAGAGTAATTAAATAAATAGTTGAAACTTCCAAATACTCTTTTCGTCTTTATTATTAAATATTTTTTATAAAGTTACTAACACCCTTGAGCATGCTTTTTCTACAAAGTTATTTTTTACTGTCTTGCCTTTTACAATTCGGAGAAACAGCTCAATAAAACCCTGATAAAACTACCGTTTCTTGTCTCGCTACTCTCCGCATTCTTCCAAGAAATAACCTTTACTATTTGTATGTTAACTTTCCATTTTTGATTAACACTTCTTCTTCGACCGCGACAGATACTACAAGTCTCAACGATTGCACACATTTTTTTCATTCAATATTCAATTCATCCCTTCATCTTTTTCACCACTAACAGTTTGTAAAATTAAATCATATAAATTAACAATCTAAACTTTCTTTAAATATACTATTAGTAGATCACCCTAAAACACTACAAGTTAAACAATTTTTAACACTCCCCTTTTGTTTCCTTCGAGATTTGTACTGCGAAAGGTCTTCTTGCGTAAAACTGCTTTAAACCGTACAGGTTTCATTCGTTTTGTGTGAAGCCTTCAAGGCCATACGTGACATTAGTTAATTACTTAAACAAATTCTCGATTGCCCGTAAATTTACGAAAATGCACATACAATGAGACAATCAAGATTGCGACGAAACCATTTCGTTTGTAATATAATACTATATATTGTGTAAACACATCTCACTGTTGTTAATTGCATATGTCATTGTCGGGTGAACGTTACAGAAAACGATGTTACAAAACGGTATAGAAAAGAACACGTTCAATTTTTGCGCAATGCCTAATATAATCGACATGCCAACTAACACTAGACACACTATTTATTTCTTCACAAAGGAACGGATGATTTCTTAATAGAAACTGACATTTTTGTTTATGATATTAAGAGATTGCCAAGAGAATAAACAGTCCAAACGTTATATTAAGGATGGTGACAGTTTTGTCAATGCTTTCAGCCCAATTGCCAGTAGTGATGTTGGTTGACAGCGAATCGTTTGTATAATAGATCACATCAACGAAGGTATAGTAAGCAACCCGAAAAACGAAAGTCTTTCGAAGAATATCGGCCGTGAAAGCTTAAATACTATATTATAATTGAGAATAAATTACAGTTATCAACCAAAAGATCACACTTTCTTTGCTGCAAACAAGGAGGTTTTATTTTGGTTATCTAAATAAAAGATAACATCTTTTTTGTTTGTGGAGCGATTGGTCCCAGTAAATAACTCAGTAGTATTACGTCAAAGTCCTTCAAATCACGGCTTTTATGTGCGTTTGTGAATTATTGTTGGTATTATAGGAATAGCTGTGTGCGATTGGCAAAAACAAAAGTTGAAGTTTACGACAGGCTGCGCACCAATAAAAACTCAAATGACCCGAACGTATTATAACCGCCGCAGAACGCCTTCGATAAAGATAACCATTTAATTCGAAAAGAAGGTCGAGGCTGCGTTTGAATTGGCATGCAAGTAGGTGAAGGCTCTCGCACGCAAGGTTCGACTCAAGCCACCGATCGACGATTGTTCGTCACACCGTTTGTTTCGTTTATTCATTTATTTTACATACTCATTGCGATTTGTCATTTCGAAACCTTGACAGATATTCACACGGTACGATCTGACGACATCTCAATTAGAATCAATCTCATCACTTACTGAGGGTTTCATGGAAAGACAAATTATTCTTATTCCATGTTTAAATGCTCGGAAACAACCAAACAATTTTTTTTTCATATTTATTGAATGGAAAATTGTATTTAGGAACCACGAAATATTACGGGCTCAAATTGTAACAGACTTACGTATTATTTTTTCTACCCACAGCTATTAAACATGTGACATTCAAAAAACACTCGATTTTTTTGACCAACCCATAAATAGACCATTAAATATTTCATAATTTCTTAGAGAACCGACCTAGAGATGCTTCTGTAGCCGCCCATCCATCTGCATTTTTTTCACAATTGTTAGTGTCGCGTTTTGGCGTTGGATTTTCAACTATTTTCTGTGAGATCTGTGCAGTGTATGAACAAAACATTATGAGTGATGGAATGGTAAGGATGTGGGTGAGAGCATTTAAAGATGGCCGCACAAATGTGCATCACATCACATCTTTTCACTGGGAAACTCTAGATCATCCTCAGTACAGCCATGATCTGGCGCCCAGTGACTACCATTTGTTCCTGCACTTGAAGAAACATCTGGGCGGTCAGCGTCTTCAAGACGATGACGAAGTCAAAACAGTTGTGATGCAGTGGTTAACAGTTAACAAGTCAGGCGGCAGAGTTCTATGAGAAGGGTATTCAAAAACTGGTCACTGGTCAAACGTTATGACAAGTGCCTCAATATTGAAAGAAATTATGTAGAAAAGTAATTGAAATTTCAGCATTCGCAAAAAAAAAGTATCCTTTAAAATGAGTCCAAGTTTAAAAGCAAAAATAATATCCGTAAAACATTTCTTGACATCGAATATCACACAATAAAAGGGTTGAGGTTACGTATTTTAAGTTTTTATGTTACTCATTGACCTCCTGGATTTTGCAACATGCACTCTTTATAAAAGTATATACAACAGTGTTAAATTTCTTCAAGTTCACGCGATACGTACTTTTCAATAACTCCGAAGCATCAACAATTTTCAACAAGACGTGAAGGTCAAACACACTTTACAACTGACCCATGTCCTACTTTAAATAGCATGCAAAAAGTCAATGAATAATAAATCTAAAGTACAATTTTCAACGCGTTAGAGTTTAAATTAGCATACTGCAACAACTTGCATATATAAATATAAACAGGGACATATTCAATTTTTTTCCCTTCAATTAACTTGGTCGCAGCAAATCAAATTGATATTAATTTATTATTATTTTATTAAACGACAAAACCGACCATCTTGTGGCGAGTTAAACCAAACCAACTGGCATTACTATTATTATTATTACACGCAAATCCTTGATCTGAATTATTAAAATTGCAAATTTGCACTGGACAGTAAGAAACAATTGCAACACATGCGCAAGCAATTATATAGGCGCGTATTTACGTATACAATTTAGTACATATCTTCGTAAGTACCCAACATGTACGTACATATATCATCACAACTGAAAAAAAAGAACAACAAACTGGGTCAAGTATTCAACGATCAAGTGAGTTTTTTCCAATCTCTGATTGATTGACTGATTGATTTATTTAATGGTAGAATAAAATTCACTGTATGTTATGTACACTATGAATAAGTAAGATTTATGCTATTTTACTGGGAAAACATTACCATGCGTTACCCGTATGGGTTCTACCCCCACCCCACTTCTAAAAATGGTATTACATGGTATTTTCAATAACTAAACGAACAGAACGGTTAAATTAGCATGTAATATACCGAATAAGCTAAATGGTGTAGTTTTTATGGACAGACGATGTTTTCAGGACGAATTATAAACAGAGGCGCATGAGCAGACTGCGAATGCAGATTACAACAACCCTTAGCAGATAAAGATAATGTAGTTTCAAACTAAGGGCTGTAAGTAACAAAAGAACACTTTAAACTAGTTTATTTGCAGAATATATCTGACTTTTGAGTTAAACTTTAATTACGATTTTCTAGACATTGACTGCAGAAATAAAACATACAACCAATCAAACAGTATAATAAAATTGATTAGTGTGATAATTTGGTTATTTATTATTATTATCTTCGCATTTCCCAAAAATCAAAACATTTGACTTAATTAAATTAAATTTTAATATAAAAAGGTACCAAAATTACCCTTAACTAATAATAAAGAGGAGAAAATCAATAAGATAACCGTTAATTTTTCTATTTTATATCATCCCCTAAATTAATTTACTTCGGTGTAGATTAACTCCCGTCCAAAATTTCTTACCTGCTAATAATTAATTTGAAAACACATTAATTTATGTCTAAATAATTATACGACTAAATAAAATGCACAAATTTATTCATTTTTTTAATATACGAAATCGAACCTATTTATTTTATTTTCCGAGTATTCTTTAATTTTCCCTGAAATAAATTTAAACGACCTTTCAACTTCTTCCCTCACAATTCGTCTTTTTCTTTGTTCTTGAACACTGTTGATTTTCATGTATGTGTCCAGTTGCATATCTTTTAAAGCCTTCAGAAATGTAACAATATTTGGGTGAGGGGTATCTCAATTATTTGGACGGGAGTTGATGTGCGCCCCTTTATTTCATTAGAATTATATTATAAAATTTAATAGGTCATAAGTAGAAAATAAACATCATCATAACTATCGTTATACTTTTCCATAAATATGACGGTGCTTATGTATGTATGGAGTAACTGCACAATTTTATTGTTTAATTCGCTAACCTCAACGATGCAGTATACTAAATAGAAACCATTATAATGGGCGTTTCCACATATGGTTGGTAAGTAATGCTCATTGCGATTTAATAGAACCCCATTCTTGCCCGAACAGATGTCGAAAACAGCAGGTACTTGTAAGTAACGTAACAAAGAAAGCCGAAAAAGGTCAAGGATACAGAGGACAATTTTATACCATTTACACCTTAACATTTGTATCCGATAATAATTGATTCGAAACAATTATTTACCTACTATCTTTGCAAAAGTGGTACTACTACTAAAAGTACTTACAGTCTTAGGAATACATGTAATGTATATAACCTTCTGTGTTAACCTCCAAACATATACAATTGATTATACAAAGGTTTCACAAATAAATTGTTTATTTGTGACATAGAATAGTGCAGATACGTAACCTACAAGTCTATTTTTAGATGTGATTAAAGGTTGTTGCAGTTTTAAGCTCTGCTGCGTGCATTTTGAAATTCAAAACACTCCTATTGTCCTTTGAAAGGATATGATATTTACGTACTAGTAGGTAATTAAGACAATGAGAAATTAAATATTGTTTTTACCCTTTAATGCTAACCAACGTTTGGAACGGAAGAAGGATACTAAGCAAATTAAATTTTCATTTCCCAATACAACAGCTAATGAAGTCGTTAATTGTCTTGTCTAATTAAACATATTTAATTGCGTCAAACAAATTTATGTTATCAGTTTAAAATGTCATCAAAAGAAGTACAAAATCGTTTTACGTCGACGAAAACAATTAACCGTCCATCTGCTCTTCGAAGACTACAATAAAATCGGGTTAATTGCCTCCCTACACAGCAACTTCCTGACATCTGTAAAACGTGAATCGTCTACCTGGATCTTTTTTATTCCAAAAGACATCAGTCCCTTCCTTCCTTTCATCCCAAGGGTCTACCTTTCGTTTCGGTGGCACCACAAAAAATTATGTAGCATTGTGTTGGGAGTTACTTTCGAATTTCAAAATTTTGAACAGGATCATTTTAACATCTGCCACGCGTCCACATTACGCCCGTTCAGGTGTTGTTTTCTACTTCTTTTGTTTGTACCTAGAGAATATGCGTAGGTACTACATTCGTAGTAACAGGATACTAGAAACAAGCATTAAAACTATGATTTTGTTCTTGTGATTCGAAAAAGCTGCATTTTTTATCAATTGTTTTTGTATTGGTAAGGGCACGATTAAATATAAACGTAAGCTACAGCAGTTATAAATTATGGTATAAAAATATCGACACAGAAACTGAGAACACTATTCAGATCTACTGCATTACTGCATCAGCATCTGCAGTAGTTTTATTGATCAGCAAACAGCTAGAGCTGGAGCTGGGAATAGTTGCAGCCTTCTGCATTCAGATTTAACTTAAAACAAGAGCATACACGATGTCTCTAAATGGAACTAAATACTGAACTACATATTATTTTGTCCACGCTATGATCACGATCGAGAAGGTAATAACAAAACATTTCTTGTTTTTCTCTGTTATGTTTTCGAACAGAGGCATAATCAATCTTTATTAACGAAATTGAATTCTGGCTTGGCTCTTGATGGAACATGTTTAATATTAAGAAAAAACAAAACACTTGGTATATGTTTTCTAAAATTATTGAACATATACCAAGTGTTTTATTTTTTCTTTCTTAAAATCAATCTTTGTTTAAAACAGTTTGTTCCGTAAGTATATATGTATATTCAATTTAATCCAGCTGTATTTTGAAAATAAAAAACATATCTAGATGGTACCAACAAAATGATTTACAATCACCTGATTATTTCCCTTTTCCTAATTTAAAGAATTTATCCGGAATATTCTGACAATTCTCTATTTTTATTTGCTGATTTGCTTTGAATCAACAAGAAAAAATGAACAAATTGTTGTTTCCTCAATTTATTGTAATAATTTACACACAGTTGCTATGATTGCTATGAACTTGGCAACACATATTAATATTTCTGATCATATTTATCTGTTTTATATAATGTCCAGTTGTATATGTATCAATGGGACATACTGTATGTTCATCGATTTCTGTATTCTGTAGAATTCTGAATGTACCTACATGTAGTAGGTGGAAAGAATGAGACCGATGGTTGGATGGACCGACGAACACCTGGTTTGGTAGACATTATTCCTTGCATTCATAGTTGCTGAGTAAACAATAACGACCGAACTTGAAAATTGCAGCACCTTTTTTGCCCTGCAAGAACTTGCCATGGTTGCACGTGCCTGGTGCCTGACCTGTCAAGTCGTAACCCGTCAAATATGAACCGGACCATGAGACGAAAACGAATCAACAAAAGTTGGAAAGAATACACTTAGGCATTTACTATAAATCTTTTCGTTTTCTTTACAATCGTAGCTTCAAAAGAAGCGATAACCAACCAACATCTTTCTAAGTCACAAAGAAACTCAAAAATATCCTAACTTTTAGAGTTTTCATGATTATAGTTATATTTTCTGTAAAACAAACAATAATACAGCGATTAACTCCCGTTGCTACATGTTTATGTAGACAACTTTGTTTTAAATGTTCAATTTTAATATTTCATTTGAAAATTGTTCATTCAGCTGTGTAACTATTTTTTATTCTCAATAACAAATACACACATTAAAATGTTGGCTTCTTATAATAAATTGCACAATTACTCTTGCACAATCAAAAATAAATATAAACTAATCGTAAGTTTGGAAAACATGAAGCAACCACTCGATTTATTTTGGATGTGAGACAAATAATAAAGGAAGATACAAACTGCTAACCTTGCATTATACTGATAAAACGTCTATTAATTTAATTTTTAAATTAACCGACTAAGACGATAACATTCTTCTGATCTTCATATGAAAAAATTAAAGTGAACTATGTTATAATAGTAAGCAGCGTTATCATTATAATTGTTTCGCTTTAGCGATAATGAAAGGGAAATACATAATATATATAAATAAACGTCTGAGGGCATATACAAATGCGGTCACGAAATGTTTCGATTTATTAAAAGTAAATGCAATTTATAAAAGACAATATTGTTTGCAGTTAGAGATGTTCATGTTTGTACATTTTTTTTAGACATTATTTAGGTATATGTAAGGTTAAAATCATACCGGCATCTTTCAAGTTTATGTGATAAAAATATGAACACAATCGTTTACAAATAAATAAACATGATGGTTCATTTAATTAAGATATAAACAGGGTTAGTGATTGAAAAATAAAATAATTTAGGACACTTATTTCACACCCTCATTAAAATTCATCCCTTAAAATAATAAGTTCCAATAATAATAATCAATTCAAAATGTAATGGTAACAGCTAAAGTGAATGTAAGTCATAACATAGCTTTCTATGCTACATAGCATACGTTCCTGCTTATTAGTCCGTTATAGCAGTACGAAAAATACAGTTCACATGTAATCTTCCAATAACGTTACTAAATATAATATAATAAATAAAAATAGTTTGTGATTTCTTCCAACAATGCGTAATGTTTGATTTCCGCTGATCCACATCGTAAGATAAAACAAAACCGTTTATTTTTTTTAGAAACAGTGTAATTTGTTAACACAGGTGAAGTAATACCAGGGTTGAGTAACGAGAATACATGTTGCTCGTCTTTTTACGAAACTTGTCGTTGTAATTTGGCATCGCCATCGGAGTTACATTGGCTTGTCTGTCGGTGTGTCGGTTTGGTTCGACGATGACGGTACACTTGGTGTCTTGTGGCCCAATACTGTGTGTATTAACATGTACGCAATAGTTGAGCAATTGGTATATGTATTTATACCCATAAGATTGAGGTCTATTACAAAATCCACTTTTGGCTCAGAGATTTTCACAACAGAAGCTGTGAATGCACCTACCAACCTGCCTACAGTGGCCGGCACATAAGGAGATTCAGGACGGTCAGATTGACAGGTAGGTAGGCGGAGACTTTTAGCATAGCAAAAATGAAAGAGCCAATTAGAATATAGTTGGACCGAAACGTCAACTTGTAGTTCAGCGGCGCGTATCACTGAAAGAAAAAGTACTGAACACGGAACACAAGTGGATTCATTCAACTGATTTACTTACCCTAATGGGGTTTTAATGATGTATGGGAAGTGAACAATTAAAATTTCACTTTCATCATGAACATAAGGAGAAAATCACGGTTATAAGTACCTAATTATATAAATCTAGGAATAATAGCTAATTTAAAGATTATTATGAGTATCAGGTTCGCTGGCGGAGTTAGAAGAATATCGTGGTTAGTAAGTATATTAATTATTTACAAACAACCACTTCTCTACTCTGTTAATTTGCAACTGTTTGCAACTACGCTACTGAACCTTGCTGAGCAGTGATCATTCTGCCTACCGGTCGATTAACCCCGCCCTAAAGGGGCTAGACTTTGCCACTGCGCATCCGATGATTTATGGCTTTTAAGTCTCCTTACGTGCCGGCCACTGTACCTACCTAAATACGTAACGTAATGGAATACCAACGAGAGGTGAGTTTTGCACACTATTATTACAGGCCAATATTTATCAACATGTACTTACTGGTACGTAAGTAAATTTACATTGTGTTTTATTTTAGTTCGTTTGCCAATATCGTTTGACTGACTGACTAATCGTAATAAGCATAACGAAAACCGAAATGTCATTTACGTCACAACTAACACAAGTTCAATCCACTACATAATTTTGGAAAGTAAAGAATGGTTAAATGAACGACAAACAAGTGACTCAAACGATGTTTATGCCAAAACTTTAAATACGTACATACATACTCAACCAATGCATAGGTAAAGAGTCACAAAAGGCAAAATCATCCAAAAGTATCATCAGTTACTCACAACTCCACAAATGGTTTAATAAGTAATAATTTGACCCGATGGCTATATATACCTATAATGAAACTATAAATAAGATACATAACAGTATTAGAGTCTCTCTATTTTTGTTTAGTAAAACATATTTTTGTTGCTACACACAGGAAAAGGAAGTCGTTGAAACAACAACTTTTGCACTACTAAATTTTGGTAGGTATATTAAACGAACCGCTTTTTATTTTAGTTAACACTTAATGTTTTGTTTCAAGCTGCTGATAATGTTTCAGCTGGTATTTAATTTGAAAATGTTAAATAAATGTCAAGATTGCTTCTTTTAATGTTGTTCCTATTCTATTTAAAAATTTATTTTATAGTTGAAATAACCGATAATTAATTATTATTCGAATCATTGAAAACAGTTAAATGAACTTGTGCCAAACAGTAATTACACCAATTGGTTTCATTTAAAAAATTTGCCTAACAGGATGACCTATATGTTTTCCTCATGTTTTAATTCTACAACTCCAAATTAGTATAGAAACAAATTTCTAATTACTTTGTATAAATAAAACACAGAATATTGAGGATTTTCACAAATTATCTGTATTTCCACGACAATTGTTTCGGTACACAGTACCTTTTTCATGTGGGGTGTTACACTGACAAAAATACATCTTATACCTACATACCCTAAGTGAAAGTGGGGGTTGCTTTAAAATAGTTTCAATAGTGGTGAAGGATTAAGTTCTAATTGATCATTTAATAATAATTCTGAATTTCTGTTTTCGATTTTATTTATTTCTAACGACTCTAAAGTGTTTAGTTTTTTTTTCCTTTCTTACAAGTATGTAAAATTTTGTAATCATTGTTGAACTTGTGATTTTCCGACAGTAAATGATTTGGATAATTAGAATTTTGTTTATGATATAAATTATGACAAGAATATGATAAGAATTGCAGAACATTTTAAAAGTTACGAAGTGAACATAGATGTTGATGTAGGCTTTCACGGCTGTCGTCTGAAGAAACTGAATTTCTGGACTCCGTGTCTTCTTTATGAAATACCCATGGCGGACCATGGTGACGTCAATATTGTTCGACGTTTCGTCTCCCATCGTAAGGGACATCTTCAGGAACTTCACGTTGTTGATGCAAGGTTTCCAACGCTAGTGCTGAACGAAACGTCGAACACTATTGACGTCACCATGGGGATTTCATAAAGAAGACACGTACGGTTAGAATACGGAAATTCAGTTTCTAATGTGAACATTTTTTCTCTTAGTATATTATATATCAATCTTTTTTTGTTACCAACTATAATGCTATCATATGTTTGTGCTTCATTTCGCCTCTGACAACCTTATCTACTGTACAGCTGAAAACCATTTTTAAAGAAACCCTCCAATGTCTATAAATCACCCACTTATACTGAGCAAGAGGTTGAAATTTCACTTTAACACCCAACGTCAGTCTTCGAATACGACATTCTTTATTTGAAACGCCATTCTGTATCTCATTTTTTAAATTTTTGAACACAGAAACGTAATAATTTAGTAAACTTTAAAGATAACAAAAATGCACATCGTGACTATCATTCACCACATGTTACATACATAGGTTACATTGTGTAATGATAATAATTGATATTGCAAAATTATATTCTTTATCAACTGAGAAGTAACATGAGACCATACACAGAAATAAAACCTTTACGACATCCTGAATAATTGTATTTTTATTTTCGTAAAATTATCATATATGTAAAACATCAACACAAATGTAAATACGTCGATTCATGAACCAATTAAAAGTGTAACTTTACAACTGTTACACTGGACGTAACCGTTTTATACACACAAGTTAATGATATGATGAAACGGACCTTCCATTATTGTTATCAATAACAACTTCTATTTTATTTTTATATAGTTAAGTGTAAATACCTACATAGTACGATTTATATACGGAATAGTAAATATTGTACATATATAACATTAATAGACATTTTTATAGCTGACATCAGTCCAAATCATTAAGAATGAAACTACACAATATAAAAATAAATTGTAATCCTCGCAATTTATTTATTATCTATTTTGACGTAAAACCACATAGAAGCATTAATGGAATTCAACTAAAAATTTGACAATTATATTAATAAACTGCTTTTAAAGATGAGTACGAAAATGTAGAAACTTTGTTAAATATGTATGTTTATAAAACAAAAAGACATCCTTATTAAAAAAACAATTACGTTTAATCTCAAAATAAGTAGTAATTCGAATTCGAAAATATCTTTATTTTAATCAAGAATTCCTGCAAATAACCCTTATAGATCCCTTTATCCTTAGGCCCGTCTGTCAATTATTCATTGATTTATCATTAAAACTGTAGCTGACCTGTAATCGTCTACTTAATTTATAATACAATAAGGGCTCTTCTGCAGTATCAACTGTATGTATTGAATGGTTAGCTTGTGGTGGTATACCGGAATGGGCGATTGAATGTCAACCTCTCTCTCACTTCTCTCTCTCTCTCTAATACGATATCTTGAACTCATAAAACCGGCGAGCAGCGACTTGTAACATTCCGAAGTTGTAGACGGAAAAATAATTATGTATATGATATGCCCGTATATGTGTATTTATCAGCAGTAAGACCCTTGGGGGCGCAATGTTATCTCGAGAAATATTTGAGGTTACAAAAACAAGACCACCGTCCAAAGTTTAAAAATGTCGAACGTTTTGTTTTAAATGTTTTGTTTATCAATTATCGGAACCAACGCTAAGTGCTTTAGTATAATATAATCAACTGACGACTAATGCCATCATGTCATTTTGTAATACTACGGTCTTGATAATCCCATAATCTGGTTGCAACAAAGTTGAAATGGACTTGAATGAAATTAAACTTTTATCGTATTTTAAACAAATTGATATGTGAAGCACAAAACGAATCAAAAAAAGGTCTAAATGTCGCATTACAGGACAGTGCAGTTTTATAATACGGCTAACAAAGTCAATCAGATTCATATATATATATATATATTCATTTGGTATTAGGGTGGTTGTTATTATTCACTTTTACTGAGGATTTTTGTTTAATATAATATTTATTGAAATACGTTTTTTATTGTTTCTTATAAATGTATTCCTCTTCTTCTTCTGAGGAAGCCACTAAGTGTCGAAACAATTGTTAAGAACAATAAAAAAGTTTGGAAATTATCAAAGGGTTTTTTATTTTTTGTCTTCCATGAATTCCCATCAAGTAAGAGTAAATTCGATTAACTACATACTTTTATTTAATTTTTCATGAAAATAGATATTTTTACCTGAGTCTTCCTTTATCCATAAGGATATCGATAGGACATTAAGTAGTTTTGCAAATGTCTCGGAATACACGGTGTTTGTTATGTTAAAAGTGTGTAATGGTCAGGTCATTTCCTTCTCAAAATGCTTTGTCGAATAAACCTTCTGCGTTTGCTTTATTTGAAACCGGATGAAGCCGCCTGATGTGCTTACGCAAATAACTGCCTGCCATTGAACTTACTTCCTTTACAATGAAACGATAAATAAAATAGAAAAATTTAGGTTTATACTTTCGAATAGCCGACCGATCCTTTTACGTTCTATACCCACGACTAATATACGAGTATCTACAACCAAATTGATCGATGGCAAAAGGCGTAATTCGAAATTCGAAACTTTTACTGAAATGAATAGGTTTGGGACGGATATCACATAATAATAAAAGAGCTCATCCGGATATAACTGATTTATATGTATACACACAATTGGTACCAGTAGGTTCAACAAAAATTATTTATATTGCGATTTATCTCAGAACCGATTCGAATATATACAAACATTTGAGATAAACAGATAACAAAGAAAAATAACAATATTTAAAATAATGTTAACAATTCATCAAGAAAGATTAAAAGAACATGTAAAGAACTACTCAGGAAATTCTACCTTCATAAATCATATAATACATAATAAAAAACATGATTTTAATTCAAATGATAATTTAAAATTTTTACACTGCTTGGAAAAAGGTAAAAACTTAACATCTTAGAATCATTAGAAGTTAAAAAACAGATAAAACAAAATAATGATTCTTCTTTAAACGAAATTGAAAATGTTTTTGATTCAATAATTTTAAACAAAATTATACAATGTACCCCTTCCACAACCCCCTAATCAAACGTAGCATGTATATATAGGTAGGATATACGTAATTTGTTATTATGTCTTCTGAAGATGCCCATGTCGAGTGAAACAATTGTTAAGTTGTTAAATAAATCAGTGGAAAATTGAACCTCGAATTTTATTTTATTGATTTTTTGTTTGAATCATGATTTTCCATAACGTAATGGCTGAATCAAGTAATTTAAAATCGTTTTTTTTTTAGAAAGGCCATCCAAGTATTAAGTAATTTTTAGTATATATTGGAATAACTATAATATTAATAAATTAAGCACATCCAAAAATCACCTAACAACATTGATGATTTTAATAATGCATTTTACAGATAACCTTTCTTTTTAAAAACAGTATTTCCAGACAAAATCCTTATGTATAAATATTGGTCAAACAAATATTTTTCACACCATTGCTCTCTTAATTTCTCCAGACAATTGTTTACATAACTCCTTCATCTGAATAATATTGACTGCGATATTTCAAACCACGTATTATGTTGCAACTTTTAAGTATTTCATAAACACTTCCATGCATTTCTGTAAAAACATAAAAATTCTGGTTGCTTCTAACTCTTACTAGGTACGTACGTGAAAGACAGTTCTAAATAATATTTACGTTTAATTAGATAGCATGCAACATAATATACCCAGAAGGATAACCTTGACAAAGGTTTTCGACTTTACTTTAGCAACTGGGTCTCTTCATTTGGAGGCTTCCGTTTCCTTCTTGGACGAACAAGGAGTGCAGCGACTGGCACACGTCCTCTCCATTTCCTTCATCTACCGTCCATCTACTACACACATATAGACAAAGGTAGGTATCGTAGTGCCTATACCCATACCTACTTTTACACACGGTAGCCGCAAACGTAGATCCGACCAGGTGCCAACACTTAACCACGCCATTCACTCTTCTTTCTCTACCTTTAGCATCGCGCTATAGAAGTCATTTGCTTACTTATACGATTAGTGAATAGCCTCTTACATACCACACGCTTTTTTCGTACATCCTTATCGCAATCAGGGCATGTTGTATGCCTATTATAATTTGTTCTCATTTTTTATTCATGCTGATGAATGTTCTGGGAGGTCAGGCATTTCTAGATGGAAGGAAGGTACTTATAGGAAAAATGTAGCGGATATTATAAAAGTACACAACTTCCTTCACATGTATTTAAAATTAAAGTATAACAAGTCTTTGTATCTCAAAATACTAATTTATTTGAACTTTGAAACTAGTCATTCATCGCAATGATATCGTTATAGTTTATCTGGAAATAATACATAGAATTTTAGAAGCTAAATTTTGTAAAGTTAATGGATTGCGTATCGCATTCTTTGTGAAACATTTTAAATAAAATTGAATATGTGTATTTTGAGTAACAAACAAACACTAGGTTACGTTTCACGAAAAATTTATTTATTCAACCCTTGCGGGTCATTATCAAGAGCTATGGTGTTATCAGTAATAAACGTAACAGAGTATTTGTTTGTTACTCAAAATACACATATTCAATTTTGTTAAATATTGTACTGGAAGAAATTCCCTTTCTCAAGACATATTTTCATGAATCTTAAATTTGTTTTTATTACACAGTTTATCTTCTCCCCTGAAACCCTTTTCCGACAATTAATAATTAGATAAAATAGTAAGCAATTAAAAACACGTAAAAAGAGTCACCCGACTCATAAGCCGCACGCCATGCTATAAAAAATGTATAATGGATCTATAAACTGTCGTCTACGATAACAGGAAAGTTTAGTTGGTCTATAAAACTACCAGGATCCGTCTGCTATTGTCTACAATAAGTTTTTTGAAGCAGCTCGCTACCGGACGGCAAACAACAAAAGGAAATCTAATGAGCACTTGCCCACTTGAGGTCACAATCGATTTATTATGACCGGAACGAACAAAAGAAGATTGACAAGAGAAAAGAAAACATTTTAATCATTACGTACGAACGTGGTTTATATAAAAAAAAACGGCCATTACTAGGGGTGATTATAAATAGAGGGGTTAACCTTACCTAACAACGTCCCGTTTATAATAAATTGATTGATTAATTGCAGAAACCACATTGTCTTTAAATTGCATTGATGCTTTTGGTAGCTACATCGTCTCAGAACACTATTTCCTTGAGTTAACTCGATTTTCCAGACAGTGTTCGATTATTTACATCTCAAAATTAAATAAAATATTACTTTCTCCAGAATTAATTGATAACGGTATGGGAATAATATACAGAAAGTTTTTTTTCTAATATGGAAAAGGTTTGTCTGGCAAGAAATGAATACCGAAACATTTTGTGTTAAACATAGTTCTACATCTAAACAATTAGCAGTAAATAGTTTCATGGGATAATATACATTTTGACGAACGAATTTTACACAGATAGCATCGTAGCTGCACTTCAATTATTTTATATTATCTGATACCCTTTAATCCAAAACATATCGAAGATTGATAATTCTTCCAAGTTGTATCCCTATTTAATTTCAATAAAAATTGCCCAACTAATTACTTTCCCTGCTTTTCCGGCTTTTTCGAAGCATGCAAAGTATTTAAAAAAAACTGAATTATTTGACAGAGTGGATAATAATAGAAAAAATGAAAAATATAATTCTGCAAGCAAGAAATAAAATAAAAGGAAGCCAGTACGAAGGCTTTGTTGGAGAAATAATTGAGTACATTAACATCCAGTAAGTCTCATAATGGTAATTAAAAATAATAATGCTTGGAGATTCACATAATTTTCCGGTTGGCAAAACACAGTTAAGTTTACCTCGGTCATATACCTTTCCATTTCATAAACATGGCTCCGGATAGGTAGGTACTCTGCAAGAACAGAAAACGAAAAAGAAAATAACTCTGCTACTACCTACCCAAGATTGCGTTTATAAAGTAGCCAGCCATCAGGGAAAATGTCTACTGCCTCCAATTAATTATACGTGCTTAACTATGTACATTATATATGTATATATAACTTGATCGTATTCATTATAACACAAGATTTGTTACAGTCCGCTATTCGTGCCAGTAATTGTAGAGCTGTTTCGAACATTTGCATTTAATAAACGAGGCATATAACGTTTAATATAAAATGATATAAAAGGATGGGGGTAAGTACACTTTCTACGCAAAATTTTCCTGATTTTTTTTAATTATATGTATTCAGAACACAGCAAATAAGCAAATAGCTCAGAACCCAATGCCAAAGCACATCACTAAATGTTCGAAGTACTTTTCGATAACAAGATTTCCTTCTTCAGGGACTGAAGCAAATTGCAGTGTAACAAATATAAATACTTATTAATGTTATGGTCCAGTAGGTTATATTTACAAAAATAATAGTGTGACGGACGTGACGTTTTGGGTGGAATTGACCCGCGCCGATTGCAGAGATAGAGTGGAGTTTGTCCATGCCGAGTTCTAGAAAAATCAAGACAACTACCAGATCATTCCATTTGGTTCGACAGTAACCTAGCAACGTCCATCAAACTATATAAGCGACAGCGATAGACGATTTAGAACAGTTGACAGGTGAGAGGTGAGAGAGAACAGACAGTTGACAGAAAGTGAAAATTGTTTAGAACCGAATTGTATCAAATAGTTAGAGCAAAAACGTAACAATAGGTTAAGCTTTCTTAACAGAGACAAAGGTCCTAGCCTTAGCTCTAGTTTTAGTAGGTCCACTGAACATTGCCCTGAACTAAGCCATGTTGACTGGACCATAACATTAATCAATGTTTACACTTATTACACTACCTTTAGTTTTTAGTTCTCTTCAGCCCCTAAAGAAGGTATAAAGAAGGAATAAGCTGAAATACTGACATATACACCTTCTTACAGGTACCTGGAGGCTAGCAATAAAAGAGGGTTGTTTTGCAGATGGTGTAGGTTTTTCCTAAATTATTATTAAATTAGTAACTCTAAATTGTTTAAATCTTTACGAACTTTGAATTTTCTTTATATCTGCATCTACTACATCAGTAATGTAGAATAAAACGACAAAACATTGAAGAATAAGAGGTGTGGATGATTGAATGTGTTTGCAGAGAGGGCACTCAATGTTAAGGTATTTTACTGTGTTCTACAATACCACCAAAGTTTCCAGTTTTCTTGATATTCATTTAGGTTCCTACACATAAGTTTTAAGTGCATTATCCATTACTTTTAATGGTCCAGATAACATCAATAAAAATTGTAATAATGGGAATGGGTTCATTCAACTAGCGCTTTTTCTTCCACGATTGCCCGTTTATAAGCGACCAGAATTGATATTAATTCATCCACAAACGTGTATTCAATGTCAACCCAATTCTCTTCATCTCCATGCTCTAAGGTCGGGCGGATTGCGTTAATTTAATCGTTGAATTATTTATTCAAACTGAAAACGAACCATGAATAAGAAACAAACTATTCGTCTCACGATAATAATGGAGGCAATATTCGAGGTAAAGACAGACAGCTAGACAGACAGACAGACAGACACGGTAGCAGCGTATTTAGAAGCAGACGGACAATGGGCACGTTCCAATTGAATTCGTTCAGACAATAAAATACACGAATTTTTTTAAATTTGCAAAATATTAAAAGTATTTAATAAGAATAGTATAAATTCTTAGTCAGCAAATTTATTAAAATTAACAGATGTAAATCGCGATTTAGAACTAATTAATTTTCATTAATACTTTCGATAATGCAACGTTTGTGAAACATCATGAAACTTGTAAAAATAAAATAAAACAAATAACGTTTCACCAAATTTATTATACTCGACTTAAGTTTCGGTAGATAGTGATCATTATGAAGAGTGTACTTAAACTAAAATTAAGAACTAATGCTAACAATTTATATGCAAATTACAAATTAATTAAATTTTTTGCCTATGGCTTTTTGATTTCTAGATTCTCTAGCATGGTTAATTTCCGATTGTTATTAATATTCGAGTGTAAAATTTTTATATTTTCAATTTTGATCGAATGATTAGAATTGATGCAATGCTCCCCGAGACCTGTTTTATTAAGTTTTTTATCTATTGAATAATAATGTTCTTTAAATCTGGTTGCAATTATATAATATTTTTTTAGTTTACAATTGTATTATCTATGAGTAAAATAAGTTCTTTATTAGAACAAATTGATAAGGAGATTGTAGAGGAGGTAAAACTACATAAATTTCAGAAGTTGTTCAAAATATTTTTATTCTAAGAAGATAAATATACCTATAATCATTTTTTGTTCTTTTATCTATTGTAAGATGATTCCCTGATGGTGCTAAAATTATTAGTGAATTGTTGGGGATTCCATTTTACCTGGTGTTTACCTTTTATTTTTCTGATTATTATTAGTAGAACATTATGGCACCCTATTCGATAAATTCGAATCTGGAACCACCGATTACCCTGGTGACCGTTAATATCTTCAAGAGAATCTATTGTCGGTCGGTAGTAGCAATTGATGAATTAATTGATTGTTAGGAAGCCTATATCTATTTATGTATATTTGCATTTGAAATTTCAAAAAACCAGTAGACCACAGTGGCAGGTTCTTCTCCATAATAATTGGGCTTTATTAGACTTCAGTCTTTTAATTATTCAGATCGCGTGGTAACCAACGGTAAGCCTTTACCTAACCGTCTCAATGTCCATAACAAGTCATGGTGATTATGATGACTCAAACTATACCCTTATAAACTTCTCAATTCTTCGAAGGTTGAACTTGGAAGTTCGTTATTTTTTACACCTACGCTAATAAACAGCTTAGTGTCCCGCCGTTGTCGTTTGCCTTTTCATTTTCATTAATGGGTCTCGTGCGCAATATATTTACTTATGGTCGTTCACTTTTGCTACCAGAAGACTAATGCTATATAATACGAGAAGATATAACTATTGTACGAAGTAGCATCTGTTTCATCTACTATACCAATTACAACATAAAAATAATAAGAAAAATAAGTAAGTAAAACCACTTTTAAATGTTTCAGAAGTGGTTTTACTTACTTATTTTTCTTATTATTAAAAAATGTTTCTTAAAAATCCGACCAATATATCAATTATTAACATAAACATAGTTGAACATGTCTCCCTTCCAGAACGTAATGCATATGTAGTTTTTACGACACCTTAAAACAATTATCAACTACCCAGAATACATAGTACTTTATACAAAGCGACAAACATTGTACACTAGTATAGATTTAGGGAATCCGGAAACCTTCGACCATTCCACCCCCTAAACAACTCACATTTTATACAACATCTTTTTGGAAGAAACTGATTACTAACTGATAAAAAATATAGAATTGAGACGCTGTTCGAAATCGTTTTTAGGAGGTTCTAATTGGTATGATTTTTCCCAACGTTTTTATTTTTAACTGAACAGATGACAGCACAATTCACTTTAATTCAATAACCTCAGTGACTCATGCAGTAGTTCGGGTGAAAATGAAAAGAGGATGGTTAGTTTATGTCATTCGTAGAGAATTTCGTTTAACAAAAAAAAACAAAATGACCAGGGGGCACAGTCTTGTTACTGGTGAGATCAATAAACCATCGATGTGTGTTGATTGTGGAATACGGATTGATGAACTTTGACAAGGACCTTGGAAAGACTGCGTGGGTTTTTTTATTCGTTATAATGTCATTTCTCGTTTTAGAAATTACATAAAAGAAGTTCCTTATTAACACGAACATTTACCTATTAGTATTAATTGCTAACGCAACTAAACTGTGGAATATTACCACAAAAAAATAATAATAATATACCTTACACTCGACAATTAATAAATAAACATTACGTACGTAATTTAACGAACGTCTATTACGTTGAAGTATAAAAAAATGAGAAAGACGTGTGAAATACACGTAGATGATACGTTGTTTTGTTTACTTTTTAAGTGAGAAGCATTTCAATTGTTAATTTATCATAAAATGAATGCTTTATGCCCTCTAAAGCAATTGTTATTCAATGAAAATGCATTAGTACAAAATGCAAATCAATAACAAAATCAATAAAACGCGAGAATAAGCATCCGGTCTGCTGCAAGTGCATTACAAACATTTCCATGCAAAACAGCCTTAAATAAATTCCTTTAAATGTCTGGTATATTGGTATTATTACTAATAACAACAAGACAACGCTTTGGAATAGATATACAAGGACAAAAGATTAGACTAAAAGTCATCGATTTAACAGACAAAAGTACTTAAACCTCTGCTAAATAAATCAGAAGCATTTAAGATGTGATGTTCTTCATTAGAAGCAAGAACAGGAGTACAAGTAGGAAAAAAAGACCTAAATTAGATTACTGTTCGCAAACATTTTAAGTTTAGGATTGTTCTAATTTTCGAGAGATGCTAGAATCGTTTTCGGACTGACGACCCTGTGATAATGATAATATAACCATTAAATGATCAAACCTTTAATAAAAATGAAAATAACGTAGTGTAAATTTTTTTATATACACATGTGTTTCATAATTTACCACATTAAAGTAAAATGCGTAAACAGAGTTAATTAAGTTTGTTGTTTAGTAATGTTTCTTAAAAACGACGTAATTAATTCAATTATGCGAGTAATGAAGACACATATACAGTGGCCGGCACGTAAGAAGATACAGCGACAGTCAAATTGACAGGTAGGTAGGCGGAGACTTTTAGCATAGTAATAAATGAAAGAGCCAATAAGAATATAACTGGACCGAAACGTCAACGTGTTGAGAGAAAAAAGTACTGAACACGGAAGTGAATTCATTTACTGATTTACTTACCCTAATGGGGTTTTAATGATGTATGGGAAGTGAACAATTAAAATTTCACTATCATCATGAACATAAGGAGAAAATCACGGTTATAAGTACCTAATTATATAAATCTAGGAATAATAGCTAGTTTAAAGATAATTAGGTATGCATAGAAATAAGTTGTTGACAAACAAAATAAAGTCGAATGAACAAAACTTGATAATATGAATTATGTAGTGTATCTTACCCAGGTTTATTTGTTAAGGCAATTGTTAGAAAACTTAGTTTGTACAATCGATCTTTATATTTGTTATTTTTATATTTCGTAGTTTCGTTCATAGTCCGATTTGTGCATGTACCAGATATCATAAATAATGTTGTTTAGTATGGGTATCAGGTTCGCTAGCGGCGATAGAAGAATAACGTGGTTAGTAGTTGGAAGTATATTATTTCTTTACAAACAACCACTTCCCTACTCTGTTAATTTGCAACTTTTTGCCACTACGCTACTGAACTGTGCTGAGCAGTTATCATTCTGCCTACCGGTCTATTAACCCCGCCCTAACGGGGCTAGACTTTGCCACTGCGCATCCGATGATTTGTGGCTTTTGAATCTCCTTACGTGCCGGCCACTGTACACGGTAAAATGTAGTGTAGTGTGTAGTATATGTTCATTCAACGATATCATTTGATTATTGTTTGTTGTTAAAGTTGCAATGAGAAAAATAAGTGCAAAGGTTTCATTATCATCATAAATAACGTATAAATTCCGATTTCGAAATAGATTGCCGTATATTACTGTAAAGTTTCACACTTACTACAGGTGCAGGCATATAAATGTCAAAAACAAACACCATATTTACTATAAAAAAAAGGTATAAAGCTGATTTAATACTAAAAATGTACCGGATCGACCCTGAAATTGATGACATAACGCCAATGCTAATAAAAGTATCTCATCGTATATTTGTGTCCAGTTTTCTTGGTTGTATTAACTTGTTGACCAACTTATAAACTCGCTCATATTTTTTGTATCAGTATAGAGAATTAATTGAATAAGATATGTTTATTTATATTATTTACACTAACTAATGATAACGCCAACAATGTAAATAATTATCAAAAATTTAAAAGCAACATTGAATATTGGAACATTTTGAAAGGCCAGTTGAACAACAAAAAAATTAATATTTGTTACACAATGTAACCTCTAGATAAGAAATTGAATTTTGAAAAAGGCTGTCGCAGTTTTTGTTACAAATTAACAATCGTAAAGTGCCTTAAACTTTAGCCTGACACCTTTTTTGATACACCGATACAAATGTATGTGTATTCTTGAATATAACCAATCAAAAAATAAATAAATAAAATTGCCTACCTTTGGGTATCAGCAAAAACAAACTTCCGAAGCTTAAGGTCCCTTAGAACAATTCCATTCCGATGACACGCCTGAACAGCTTCGGCGATTTGCCTAAACAATTTTCTCGCTTCCGATTCCCGAAGTCTCCTTCGGGACCTAACATAAGAGTGCAGGTCTCCGTGAGCTTCAGGGAACACTAGGTATAGGTAACGACTACCTACTAACACTTCGTGAAGGGACGACACCCTCGGGTGCGAATCTAACCGATAATGAGCCGATACTAACGAATGACAATCCCTCGACACGACCTGAAAACAAATAATTAATTTAATAACAACAATGGTACTTTTATACTAAATAATTATACCTGAATTCAAAAAAAATATATTTGTTACGTGTTCTTATATATAATGTTTACCTAGGTGTCTTATTTTATTCAATTTTTAAATAAATTCATAAATTATTGTAACTTAGATTCTACTTTGTCGATGTACCATTGTGCAAGGGTATATATGCTGTAAAAGACGATATTTATAGATCCGTAAATGTAGGATAAATAATACCTATATCTAATCAGATACATACAGCAAATATTTAGAATAAATATAAAATTTAGATTATTTTTACAAGATAAGACAATTTTATTTCTAAATTTCACTCGAAATAACTAGATTTTATAATTTTGCAAAAAAAAACATCATCTAAGTACATCCATTGGATATTAATTTGTTAAAATGAAAAGCAAATAAATTATAAAAAATAGGGACGCGATAGACAGAAAACACTCATGAATTGCAAAAGTACTTGAAAATCGTTAAAATTTCTATTGTATTTGTATACTCTTTATATTACTTAGAAGCCACATTGGTAATTTGAAATAAAAACATTTAGAATACATATTTAAACACCGATGACTAAAACTATTTAAGTAATATTTGTATTTAATACTTCAATGAAGGTATCTTTTGTAATACCGGATCGATTTTGAAATACTAGACTCATCAGAAAGATGATCCAGTAATAAAAATTTTCTACACGTTGCACCTTCAACCTAGTTGTTTATAAACAATTTGTCAATTTAATTAATCAGTATTTAAATACAAAAATAATAAACATAAATATTTGTTTCAGTATTTGAAAGTAATGTATTTATTTTTGTATTTAAATACTTTTTTAGTATTTTACACAAATATGCCACAATGTTCCTTCATCATGGACTTATTTTGGAAATTACATAATTACATAGGTAAATAATTAAAACACTTAATTTGTAGAGTTACATAACTGATATCCTGGTAAACAATACGAATCATAACTATTCATTATAATGACATTAAATTTTGAATATAGACATTTATTCTCCATTAGTACATAACAATATACTACTAATACGTAATAACCTTAAAATTTCCTTATCACTAATGATTATTCAGTAGCTTATCCGTAGGAAACTGACTGGTCTTTCTTAATAAAAAGAAGATATATTATTAGTGTTATTTTCTTAAATAAAAATATGTTTATAATATGTAAATAAAGAAATAATATTCATAATTTTATTAAGTCATGTTCTTCGATTATTTTAAAAACCTATACTTTTGGACTGGCCCTCGTATAAAATCAATTGCATCAATTTTTATGTTGAAGGCTGCTCAGCTATAGGTCTTTATTTTTTGCATACGATTACACGGTATATCTACTTATATTAGGCAACGAATTACCAAAAGGGCAACCTTGAATATAATTTTCATAAAAAAAGCAAAAATAACATTTAAAAAACACCATAAGCACACGAAAATCCGAGAATAATGCAAGAAACGCTTAGTGTCAATGGATAGAATTCGCATTGCGTTATATCACTTGCAAAATTACAAATTTTTTGTAACTTAAAACTTAAATTATTTACGCGTGTGATATGTACTGAAAGAATTAAAGTAAGAGGTGTAGTAGTGCAATACCTGTAGCTATAACCATGACATAAAAAAATACGCCATGACTTACATATTTGATACTCAGTCGTCACATGAAAAAAATGACAATATTATTTACACAAGATTTGCAATCGTTTAGTGCAATCAATGCATCGAAGATGAAATAATAAAACGATAAACATAAATGAACACATTTTAATTAAGTTTCGATTAAAATGCAAAATACTATTATTGTTTTATCGCATTTACAATAGTCCATACAGGAATTTTTTCCTACAGCAAGTACTTTTTGTTAACACTCATTACATTTCTACGTGTGTCTATATTAAGATTATTAAGGACTAACTGTAGATAAATGAATATAAAAAAGAATGATTAAATATCCAATTAATGAATGGAATTACGATATAACGATATCTACAAGCCAGATAGATACATAATACGGTATAACAAGAACTGATTATATTACATTACCAACACTGACATAACTCCCTATAAGGAAAGGTATCCCAACACAACATAATGTTCAGCTAGCTCCCATATATTGCGATTATTTCAATACAAATTACTAATATCACTTTTACTAGATCTAAATAGGTTATTGCTTCATAAAGAATTGCATAAAATTGAAATACTTAATATCTTTCAAATGCAATTCTATTTCAAACAGTACTCGTAATAACTAAAAACATTAATAAAAAAATGTTTCTTTTTAATTACTATTAACAAATATAATATGGTTAAAATTGAAACTTCAGAATTGTATCTTTAAATAATTTTACTTACTGATCGTTCAATTAAAAAATTGCAAACTACGTATAATTGTCAAATTTTACACAATTGTAAGATTGGTTATACTTTAACAAATAAATTTCGTTATTTCTCAATTAGGTCAAAATGGAAAATTAAATAACTGCATGATTATTATATCTTCTGTTGATAATGAAGGGACATGTTGCTGAATCTTAAAATTCAATTTATTCTTTGTAATAAGTAAGTAAATTTCTATAAAGGAATTTTTCTATTCACACTGTAATATTCAGATCCAACTTTTGGCTGTTACTATTTAGTCTAAGTTAACTCGAATTCTCCAGGCTTTGTTTATATGAACGGTGCGATAAGGCCCGAATATGCACTCTTTTATAAACACGGGCTTTGCTCTCGGGAGAACTATCCCACATAAGTCAGTCTTCGTAAACTATCAATATCGATATTTATAAATTGTGTGATTTTGTTCATCTGTGTTTTAATTTTTTGTCAGTGTTTTCAAATAATAGGTGAGTTGATTCACTGGGTGACCAATTTTATTATTAAATTATTTATAAATTAATATTGCAATTTAATTGAGCACTATGCGAGTTGACCCTTAGTGCTTTGTTTTTGAGTATGATGCGAGTTGACCCTTAGTACTTGAAGTGAATGTTTACCATGGTAGATAACTCTTTACTAGCTTATTGTATTTCCGTTGAGGTATTTCGCGAGTTGACGCTTAATACCTGTGATCTGGAAACGATTAAGTTGCAAATTCATGAATTATTATTTATATTTACGTCGTTATGATTGCGATTTTGGTATAATTGGTTGCTTACATATTGTTTTTGTTTATTTATTTCAGATAAGTCATCTCGCACCAGTCAGGCCATAAATTCCTAATTTAGTATTGTTAGGTATTTTTTAATTATAATTGTTTAACAATTACTTACTTCACGTTTTAATTAATATATATATTTTTATTCATTTTTAAATTAACTTTCATTTAATTTTCCTGACTATTTTAATTTCACCCTACACTTTTATATTTGTATATTCTGCTGTCTGCACGCAAAATTTAATTTTTTTTAATTTCGAAACAACTATATACAGAAAACGGACTCCTCATCTGTATTAGTCTTAATGATTTCTAGTATCAAGTGTCAACCTGAAAGTACCGATCATGAGGCAAATGAATTTAACTTTTTTTTTGTAAAGTCGTAGTGGCTCCCGCTAGGTAACTTATACAGAACACCGGATGAACTTATGTAATTTTTTCCTGACAAGGCCAATTTTGGAGGCCGAATTGCGCATAATACCCGTTAAAGGTCTTTCGAAACGTGATTGTTAGCAGTTTTTGGATACAAAGCGTCGTGGCACGACCGACGACGATGATGCAAAGGAATCGAACACACTACGGATTTCAAGACAACATTAACCAATCTGAGTTTTCATAACATCCCATTTCGTTTTTACACAGTTTACACTCACTCTACCATAATAATAAAACGACGATTCCTAGACGTGTGACATAACTGGAACACGTGAAAACAATTAACGTTTCCATGAGAACTAGAATTTTGTTTCGTTAGTGACACCTAAAAAAATGACAACAATGTGGGGTTTTATTCCATTCATCATTTTTTTCTTTTTGTTTCTTAGACGGTAGAGTAACTTTTACAAACAAAAATCGTAAAGGCATTTAATCAATACGAAAAAATTTCGAATTTTCACGAAACCGCAGATAAGTAAGATAATTTCCGAAATAATCAACACTAATCTGACCTTTTTGACTGTAATTTTGAGATATGCTAGCCTGGTATACCAAACATGGGTGGCCTGCCTACGTCACACCAGAATCAAAGCAACAGTTCATGATTCATGCATTCAGATTCACCCAGAGGTGAAATTTAAGCAAACAATTTCTGCCAGGAAAATCATGTTCACAGTTTTTTGGAATAGAAAATGAGACAATTAATGGGGCAGCTTATTGTGAGACAATGAACAATCTGCGCCATGCAATCCAAAACAAAAGACGTGGCAAGTTGAGCAAGGGCAGCCCTGATCTGGCGCCTAGTAACTACCATTTGTTCCTGCACTTGAAGAAACATCTGGGCGGTTAGAGTCTCCGAGACGATGACGAAGTCAAAACAATTGTGATGCAGTGGTTAAGAGTTAACAAGTCATGCGGTAGAGTTCTATGAGAAGGGTATTCGAAAACTTGTCACTGGTCAAACGTTAAGACAAGTGCTTCAATTTTGAAGGAAATTAAGTAGAAAATAGATTAAGATACAGGCTTTCATGTAAAAATAAAATATTAAGATATCTTTGCACGTTCTTTATTAATTTTAAAACGGTACTTACTTAAAAAACATGCCTCGTAACTTATTTTGTTTTGATACTATTATTTCTCGAAAGTACAAATAGATTAAGCTTTTCTGGGTTCATATTTGAGTTCGCAATCGAAGAATACATAAAAAACGATTGCTTTCTTTTTTTACTCTTTTAGCAACTCTCCACAGTCGTGTTTTCAAAACGAGAAAGATCTCAAAAATGGCGCCCTACTATGATGGATTGAAAACAAAATATACAACAATAACGAATTGCCCTAAAACATTGAAATCTTAAATTTTCCTAATCTCAAATCCAATTAAGCAACATGTAGATTTTGGAGTCAAAATATTCTAAAATGTACCAGAGAGAGCAATCATTTATGAGGCCCAGAGTGCATTTTTCAAGTTTGGGTATTCGGATATTTTAAAATCCTGACATTCTAAGACAATTATCAGGCTACATGTGGAATATTGACCGTTCATTTGTTGTTCTCCTTTTCAATCACTGGTTTCGTTTAACTATGTAATTAATAACAAATTAATTATACGACTAAAGAAACACATAGATACATAGATCTCAACGAATGTTAAACTGATATCGTAATCTGTCCAAAAATTATCCGTTTTAAGTGAAAATGTAAATCGATACTTTCAATACTGAAACTATAACAAAGAGCCGCAATGAAATACTTTATGTAATTACAAATTAATCACATGACGATGCAAACACACAAACAGTTACGATTAGATAAAAAAAATTTGAAAGCTCACTTCGATCTTACTATTATTAAAAACTTTTGCGATGTATGATTCATGTCTTTACTACAGTTTCATAACAATAAGTGGTATGTGTCTCTATTAATCATTCAGGATAGCAAAAAATGTAAGGTGTTTCATTATTTAATCGCTCCCAAAAATTTCATAGTTGGACGGACTATATAACTAATTTGCGACTTACGCCGGACTCTTTTTTCAGGAATAAACGGCAAACAGTGTATCAACAACTGACCTTTAAAAATAGACATGTATAAGAATGATAGAAACATTTGCTTAGTCAACCCGCAAAAAGTAGCGTTTCTGGAAGGCCAGCATTTGGCTCGCTGAACCGAAACTACGTTTTTTCATTATCTCCTTTTATGGATGTGTTTGATACGAATGGTTAATTAAATACAATTTGGTAACGGTTACTCAATTTCATACCACAGTACGTACAACTATATCTGCTACTTTATTTGGCACAACTAGTTCGAATAAACTTCTAGTTAATTATCTTAATGCCATCATTCTATATAAAACAGTCTAAATAAATGAAATACCTAGAATAGAAGGTTTCATAATAAATAAGCCACATAAAAGGAAAAAACTCTTATTGAGCTACATCCTGAGTTTTTTAATTTTTTTATTGTATTTCTACCTGTTTTCGATTTTTTTCCAGTTTTTACATTTGATTGACAAATTGCTTAACGGTTAGCCATCTGGCAACCATAAGGCATCCCTTCTTCTTCTGTGCGATTAAAATAAAACTTACAAAGAGTAACATTTGAATAATAAAATATTTCATAAAAAAGTCGAACTATTTTTAACAAACTACCCATAATTTAGATGTAAACGACAATTTACAAATGATATGGCTTATATAGATTCGATCCTATTTGTAATCAAATAAATTAATTATAATAAATAAATAATTAACAGGAACCAGTTAAAAAAATTAAGTTTCATAACTATGTATTTGATTTATAATGTCATCAGATGATCACTTATGCAAATCACTCACAATATAAATCGCTTAGATAGATTAATTTTCCGAACCGATCGTCTTAAATGATGAAATCATGAACAGGAACTTGTATTTACGTTTGAAAATGTTTACATTATTGACTTGAAAAGACGTCAGACAATGGAATTTTATGGTTGCTTTCGCAATGAATTTCTAATAAAAACTTTAATGTCTAAGTATGTGATGGTCTACACAACCCATTTATACAAACTACAGTCACAGAAATATCACTAATAGCATTATTATGGATATGGTTTTCATAATAAAATATATACATTATACATTAATAAACCATTCCTGCGTATTGATATATGGATATACATATTTGGAATTTGCAGCATTGACCTTCGAGTGAACAACTGATTATGCAAACTACAGGTGAGAGGGAAAAGGTTTGAGCAAATTTTTGTTAAATTGTCTTATGTTACATCACACCTTTAATCCTTATAGGTACCCATAAATTCCCATACACAATTCCCTTTTATCTCATTTATATAAAACGAACCTAAAGGAATCCTATGATTTAGCAAGCATATATTCAAAATAGATACGCACTCTTTAGTTTACCATGAAACAGGTTTTTTGCTTGGGACATTCACTAGTCAGGTAAAAAACGTTTTTTTGGACGTTATTAATAAGTAACCTGGGACCTGAGACCACTGCTCTTTATAAGTATTGTAAAAATAGCCTTTTTGCCGGTATGGCAGTTTCGCCCATTTGGAGCCCATACCCTATGACGCCAACCCTGATTGTCTCAGTCTCAACCAACAAGTCTCATCGACAAATAGTGTTATGCAGAAATCATTACAGAACATAATAAAATTAAAAATTTAAAAGGTTATACCTTTAAGTACAAAAACGTAAAAACAATCTAAACGTGCACAGTTTGTTTTTTACAACGCAATGTGCGACGATTATTTTTGACACTGGCATTTCAAAAGTTTAACTTATTTCAATTGCAAAATAGCCGAGAAACGGAATTGTTTCTCTTAACGATATAATGTGGAATATCCTTAGTCAAGGCTACACACGCTACTGATCACGATATTGCGATGTCTAACGATAAAATAGATAAAACAAAACCCGACACGTATTTCAAAATATGCCGTAAATTTGCGAACAAAATTCACGGTATTATCGTTAAAAGAAAAAAACGTTTTTGTCATAGATAACTTTTTATAAAGCTGATGAAATTTTCCAATTCATTAACGATTTCCTTCTATTAAGTTCAGGGGACTGTTGAAATTTTTGTCTGTCAGCCCCTTCAGTAGTAGATTATTCAACAAACATTTTGTCAGGGTTCTTCAATAATTAGGTATATATATGTCACGGGTAAAGTTAGATAAGCGAGTAAACTGCGTAATATACAAGACTATTGGGTAAAGTCCAAAATATATTTGGAATTGTACACGTTTCGGGCGTTACCCGGGTAAACCGCGTTTTATCCGCTTTCGCTTGGTTAATGTTGGATGTACCATAAAAGACTCATATAACTCAAGATGTTATTAAGCTATATCTGCGCTTGTGTGAAGGGCGTCAAAAAAGCTGAAATATGTCAAAAAAGGACTTGTGGTTAGGTTAGGTTAGGTTAAGTTAGGTTAGGTTAGATTAAGTTAGGTTAGGTTAGGTTAGGTTAGGTTAGGTTAGGTTAGGTTAGGTAAAACTATTGGAAATCTTTGCAACTCCAAATGTCACAGCAGCTTGTCTTGTTTGGACAAATAACTAGTCGTGAGTAGATTACTTTTAAGAGAATACAGTTTTAGAATTCTAATTTTTATATGTAAAATGTGTTTTTTTGAATTAAATATGTTTTTCAAACATTAATGGCCTTCTCATTTATGGTACATCCAACTTTAACCAAGCGAAAGCGGATAAAACGCGGTTTACCCGGGTAAAGCCCGGAACGTGTATAATTCCAAATATATTTTGGACTTTACCCAAGAGTCTTGGGTATTACGCAGTTTATCCGGGTAAACCTAGGATTACTCGCTGATCTAACTTTACCCGTAACATATATACAACATACCTAATCAGTTTTTGTACATTAAGTAATAATTAACTACTACAAACTTACAACTAGTAAATATATAAAGCAAATGTTTGCAAAGACGTAAGCCATTTCGTAAATGCAATTGTACAAGTAACCTGATATGAGAAAGACTTCGCATGAAAAAAAAACCAAGTCAACATATTGTCTTTCTACATCATCGTCATCAGCCAGCCATAAACTCAAAGGACAGCATTTTCTTTTATTATTTAAATTGTATTATGAACAAAGGAAGTTAGTTAATGCAATAGAATGTAATAATATATCCACACACGTTTACGACACGGAATGGCCTGTAATAGATACAAGTATTCTACTATGTGTACAGACAAACGTGTAACCGTTCTACGTAAAACGGCGTTGCTCAATATCTCATTCAAATGCCGACAATAAAACCTTGAGTTCACCTTCATTTTTAGGTAGCGCACATCAAGTGCGCTTGCTCCTTATGTTTTGTGCTCACCGTATGGAAATTACAATGTCCTGTAAATAAGTGGAACTATTAGAAAGTAATTAGGACAGATATAGAATCACAGGCGTTTTGCAGTTAATAAATAGAATAAAAATATTGCAAGGGATTATAGGAAAGTACAGATGTAATAAAGTAATTTGTAAGGAGAAGAAAAGATGTCGAAGTAATATTGTTAGTTGTAAAGAGAAGAATAGCTGCAGATATTTAAGTACGAATGAATGACATTTTATACATATTTACATAGAAGTTATATACAGGGTGTTTTTATTTTATTTATGCTGGTCGCTACAAACAAAAACAAACGCTATGAAAAATTTCATCAAGAGAGAATTCTAACAAGTTTCGGTCTCACGACCAGTTTCAGAGGAATAGAGTAAAACATCTACTACTAATGTAGTTTGCAATTTGAAATATTTGTTATCAAAATTTCAACCAAGAGTAGACAAATTAAAAAACAGTGGGATTTATCGATTTTACATTGGGCAGAGTGGGAGAGCCATAAACATAAGAATAAAAGAACATTGTAAAAAAAATGGCTTCTCGGATCATTGTACCTCTTTTAACAACAATTTAAATGAGGAAAATGTAAAGTAAAGAGCTATGTCATCTAGAAATGCTAGAAACGAAAAATCTCTCTCACATAACCAAAATCTTGTAAATAAGCAGTTATAGTTAAGTTTCATCGACTCGCCACTTATTTTAGCTAAATTCTATTAATTAATAACATTAAATTATGTATGTAAGTACAAAAAATATTTTCAAGACTCCAAAACTAAATAAATGTAATATGCGATATGAATTAGACTGGCCAAACAAAACACCCCTTCTTATTAGACTTATAGAACACAAAAATACCATTAGACCTTAACCTTATCACGAAAATCAAATTGTTGTATTATGAACCTAAACGAACTATTTTAAATTACTAGAAAGTTTTAGAAAATCAAAAATCCCGTCATCATGATAAATTCATGCGAGAGAACAAATAAACTTTAAGGTTTTTCCACTAATTAAAGCCATACATACTGTGATTTACCTGTACTGTACTATGTATTACATACATAAATATGACTTATAATAGTAATCACTTATAAGGCTTTGATAACTGTTTAACAATCGAATAACTGTCAAACGAGTTTTAACAATAAAAATTTTTAGTGAAGTGTTATTATTTCTTTACTTATTTTATTACCAATACAGCTTTCAGTTTAACTGATATAATAGTGGGTGTCTTGCTGCCTACATAGATAAACTTAGATAAATAAAAATTATTTTTAAAAACCTGTTCACATGTCTAAAGATCAATTCTTCACTATTTTTTCATCAAAATTAATTCAGTAGAAACTGTGAATAGTTTGTACGTAATTTTGGCAAAGTTTATTTGAAAGTGTTCTCAATGCCTCCTACACATCCATTCAATATTTAGCAGTGAAAAAATACACAGTGACTCATTTAGATACAATGGCAACAAATTAATGACCCGATTGAGGAAATCTCCTGTGTTAAAATTATACTATAGTATAAAAAGTATAGAAAGGAAATGTCATACATATGTATTCTATAGAAACTTCTTTGCATCACCAGCATAATAACTCATCAAAAGTTTACCGTTACTGTTTTTCGCATATGATCGAAGTAGGCTATGTACCCAAAACCCAGTTGAGAAAATCTTACTATGAAGACTCATACACATTCCTATTTAACTAAACCTAACAGTAAAGCATTTTACGTTTTGTTGATGGTTCTAAACTTGATTAATGAACTGATGTTCTATAAGAATTAATATTTTATGCAATGGGTTGTTTTTCGAATGTGTCAAAAAGACAATTTGATAACGGCTCATTTGAATTATATCAACAAAAAAATGTAATTCCTGAAAATATGTAACAACGTGGTTAACCATGGTCTTAAAATAATTTCACTACAAGTCATTTATTTTATAGAGTATCAAGTCCTCTAGAGAAAGTCATTATTCTAATCCCAATAGTTTCCGAAATATAAATATTTAAGTGTTAAAATGCTATAACCATTAAGAGACTAAAACATTATTTTACAATGCCAAAACCGTGATTCTTCGTAATACATAAAAAGGATTAGAAAACAATCAAGGACATGATGGCCTAGAAAACACTTGTAATTTTGGAATAAGATTATTCTTTTAAAGTTTTATTTATTTTCAAGAGTAATTTGATTTTCGTCTTTTTTATACTTTTTGTTTTCGTCAATTGATAAACTTATTGTTAAACAGTAGATGCTAAGTACTGAACAGAATGGCAAAAACCAATAGTGCATTTCAGAGTCAGACATACATGCACGAATGGATGTGTCTACTGTGGGACTCTCTCTATGTATGGCACTGCAAATACTTGTTTAGAGGTTGCCTTCGCCATCGAGGAACAAATAAAAAGAAGTCCACCAACCCACATGCGATCGCGACTGCATCAGCAACCAAGATGTTAAATATTTATTTTTTTACTTTTGCATCTTGCCAAACAGGTTTAAATCCAGCGACGACGAGCCGCGACTCTGCTAATAACTGGACTTATCTTAAATTCATCGTACAACCACGATATGTGTATAAGCTCATCCATACAAAATAATACTCTTTTAGATAGTGGTAGTCATGCCCACAAATTACATTATATATCCATTTCAATAATTTATCCGACATGTTACACGGGTTACAAATTAACTCTAATAAACACATACGGGTTTTGTAACAAAAGATGTTCCTGACTTTTAAAAACCAAAAATTAAGTTATGGTGCAACTGTAAGGTTTCATTATCACAGGTCAACATGGATCAGGTAACAAAGACCAGAGAATCAATTGTATTGAATTAGCGGATACTTGATGGAAGTCTAACATATTGAAATAAATACACAGTTGATAACAAAATTTACTTAAAACTATCTTTGAAAATAAAAGTTTAAAACTTAAACTATTAGAATCTAAAGAAATTAACAAATATAAATGACCAAGTAGATATAAACCCCTCACCACTATTAAATCTTTTCCCTCACTCTAATGAAGATGCACCACCCTATTTATAGACATCTACTCTTAGGTAGTTTTAAGTAGATTTTGTACTTCTGAAGAAGCAACAGTGTTAGCGAAACACGTGTTAAGTTTATTTAATAAATTGTGGAAGTTATCAACTGTGTATTTATTTCAAAGACCATAGATGTCATTTTTGAGAAATCAAAATTGTCCTTGCACAAGATTTTGAAATATTTTAAGCCAGAGTCGAAATTATGATTTTTTCGGGTTTAGTTTTAAGATTCAAATATCTTGAAATTTCAATGTGCTGGAGCATGTCTGGAGCCATAAAAGAATACATCAAAAACGATTACCTTTTTTCTGAATCTTTTTGTCACTCCCCATTATAGTTCTCTCAAAAAAAAGCATTCAAAAATGAGAGCCAAAAAATGATAAAATTATTAACAAAATCCAATGATCATATTATACAGAAAATAATTTGGTAACAAGATTTTAATTAAAATTTTGAAATCTGTAGGAAATCTAACGTGGAAAATAATTTCATTTGTAATATTAATAATAACAAAACTGTTCCAAGGTCTATCATTTTTAATAGATTATCAGTATTTCCAAACCACTGATACCTAATCAAGATTACAACATTTTTATAAATTATTTGTAGTTTTCTTAAAAATATCCAAACTGACATTGATTGATGACATTCCAACAATGAATTCATTCAAAACCAAAATCTTTACCTGGAATGGGTTCTACTTTCTATACCATAATTCATCAAGCGCCTAAATAATTAGTGTCTTTTGGCCTTCCGGAAATTACAGTGACCAATTAGAAGGCGCTTCGCATATTGAAAAATACAAATTGTTTTAACTACAACATTAACATTACCTATCCAAGTTACCGAAAAATTACTATAACAATTATGCACCCATAAAGAATCAATTTCAAACACGGAATGGTATTTCCTTTTGTTTATTTTTTAATCGATTCTTGGATGTACTAAGGATTTAATGAATTAAATTAATGTCACGAAATAAATGTAACCAAAAACCGAATACATTACTTCGACAAACTCAGCTGTTACGTAGCTTTTATGCATACTGCATAGTTGGTCAGTTTTTATTTAACTCTCAGACTTTCAACAAAAGAATGAAAATAGTTAAGGGTCAGTTTCCCCCATTCTCCCCCATCTCTTAAATATCCATTTCCCTCCGTTAATAAAATCGAATGTTATTACTACCCTTTCCTGAGAATTCAAGGGTTCCTCAATGTGAAAAATAATTACAATGCACCCTTTGCGTAAAACTGCTGCCCAAGCTTTTCGACGATATTTGCATATCATTCATGCCTCACATTGTTAAACTTTCACATGATACATCAGTTCTCAAATCACAGGGCGTGGGTAACAGAAAACGATCTCTCTTTCTCTCTCTCTCTCTTGTATACTCCATACTCAACTGAATTAATTTCTTTATTAATGGTTACATACATACATTAAAAATTTTGGAGTGGGTTTAATACAATTTACACATTTAAAAATAAAATATGCTCCGTTAAAAATTTGAACGAGAAGAAGCAGTTCATCATTTTCATTATGTTGTTTCAATTTTTTGTTTTTAAATTACCAGATAAATAGTTTCGCTTTAAATAGTAATCACAAAAATCTAATGGGCAGACTATATTAAGTTGTTGGAACGAGAATGAAACTATGATTCATATAAATGTCAAAGTAGAGTCCATGACATTAGCTACAGTGAAGATGATCTCTCGAAGCGATGTACCACTTTGATCTTCCCGTCTCTTTTGGAGATTGGGAGCAAATGCATCGTTATCTTATAATGACATATCACAGCAGTAAATACGCGAGGTATGATAACAGTAATACCGTAATGTCCGTTTCTGCAAAATGGTTTCCTGATTCCAATCGCATTAAATTTGACCTGTATAGAGAAAGTGGCACGACACGGTGCTTTCATCCATTTCTAAATGACAAAGCAAAGAACGCTTGAAAAATATCTATCCGAGTACCTATAACGAAAGGTACTTTCATAAATCGCAACGGTTTTGATGAAATGGACAATCTTTTAGTTATAAAGCGTAGCAATCTATTGCGCATATTAGCTATTATATTTAATTGTAAAACATCTATTGTACAAATAAATATTGACCAAAAATGCATTATTTATGAAGAACGGGGTCTCAAAAGGTTTTTGATTATCAAAAATGATTCTTGTTAATGAAACTCACTGCTAAGGTCAAGGCCAACCACGCATGTGCCTCAGGAATATGATTCAAATAACCAATGGAGACAAAAACTCCTCTATTAACCAATTAATTAATTAAATAAATATGGTGATGTATTAAATTACTCACACGTATACATATAAACAACAACAAATGCCTTAATTCAAATAAACAGGACAGAATAAGTAAGTATTCAATTCCTTTTAAATGACGACAGTCATAAGTTTAGTTGAGTCATGGCATAAGGAAATGATTTAAGGCTAAATTTTACTCACCTTACACACCAGCTCGTTCTGAGTATTGATATCGACGCATCGATACAGCGAACTTCCTTCCACTTGATCGAGAAGCACGTATTTGTCAGCAACAATGGATGCTTGAAAATGCTTATCGCCACTATTTTGAGTCAAATGAGTCTGCTGTACTTTACTATCATTACTACTAGTAACTCGCGCTACGCGACATTCCGCGGCATCCGAAGAACTTTGGGCTTGAGAGACGGTTCCGGTCCGTAACTTTTTAATAATATCACCACCACCACCGGAAGTACTAGCGGCATCTAAATTTTTTCCCATGACAGACAATCTGGAACTTACCGCGTGATAATCTTGCACGTTTTGCATTTTTGGTTTTTATTTTTTTTTAATTTCTGTATCACGATTCACACACGACAATAATCACAATCCGAAATCCTTCAGTTCGAATGGTTCGATGTATTGTATCATTCGCAACTGAAACAAAACAAAAACTTTTTTTAGTAAGATACCCAGGTACTCAAGTGTCTTTTAACTCTTGTGAAAGGTGATTGAAGAGGTAGGTATGTCAGTCAGACAAACAAAGAAGTAAAACATCCTGGGCTCTGAACGATTTTGAAAGAATTAAACACGTTTTCTAATCTAATACAAACTGAAAAGGAAACAAAATCATCAAATATTTGCTCCTAATTTGAACCATCACATAGGTGTCCCTAGTCAACAAAAATTATCAGATCTCTGATCACAATATTACACACCTTCACCAAAGCACTTAAAACAAATAATATTTTTTGTTTAAGGATTCAATTTTGAATGATTAAAAAATACCTCACATACCAATGAACCTATTCACATCCTTTTAAATTTCTTTTGTCATTATGCAACAAAGCTGAAAAATCCCTGAACACTCACTCCACTACTTCTAATCTAACTATGCATTCCCGTACAGGATTGAGCAAGAAATGTGAATTATTGACTGACTGACTCCACACCACACATATTCCTAGTAGGTAGGCATTTGTGAAATAAAAAATATAGTAGGTACCTCAATAACTGACCTGCACAATGCATCAAACTATTACTATTACTTTACCAATCAATCAGTGACTACATATTAATTACTAATTTTTTTTATTATAATATTAAATACGTAACAATCCACATAGGATTAAAATGATTTTCTACCAGGATTGCATAAACACCTAAGTATCACCTCACCTTTGCAACAAACAATAAATACGTATGTATGTTTACGAAATATTTGGCAATAGATCGAAACAGTAATCACACCTTGAAAGAAAAACACTTGCAGTATATCACCAACCCGCCACTAACAATAACAAAAACTAACTAACTAGTTAAGTTACGAAAAAAAGACTGTAAATGTTATCCGAAATCCGAATACGCTACGAGTGACTGACTGAGTCCACAGCGTCACTTCGACTGCAAAGCGAGCTATTAACTACATAGCAACACGATCGACTACAAGCAGAATGAACGTATCCATGTAATACGTAAACGCTAGCGTAAAAGCTTCGCCCATTCTTGCTAGTTTCACGATCAGCATGCGAAACGCTAAGAGGGGGAGCACTCGATGCTACACTTTGCGCATGAACTAAAACTTGCAGCGAGCTTTCAGGACTAGCGCTTTTTCGGACTCCTGGTTGTATAGGTAGCTAGGTAGGTAGGTACATGTATATATATGTACATACATACTCACAGTCCGTACCCATATTATTTTTATCATAATTCCAATGATGCCAAGGGATTCTTACCTACCCCTGCAACATCTTTTACGAAATGCACTTGCGGCTTTTATTTAATGATCAAGTAGGGAAGAGCACAAAAACCATTGCATTAATTTCCTTGTTGTGTTTTAGCCAAACACTCCCTACATTGTACTCGAAGGAAATTACCCTTTTAGAAACTTAGGAGATAAAAGTACCATTAAATAAGAATGTAAAACTGTTCAATAATGCTCTAGATCAGTGTTTCCCAACCTTTTTTGTGCATTGCCCCAGCTCAGCTTTTCTAAAATTTTATGCCCCCTATGTAACATAATAATTTTCAATATTAAAAAATTTAATAATTGTTTACCGTAATTATTTATGAATTTGCTTTTTTCGTTAAATTTGGCACCGAAATCTAGCATTGCATTTAAATGGCTCGGGGAGAAAGGGTTAAACTCGTGTTGAGTCCATTTTCATATTCCCCTCCTTAACAATCGAATTGTCCCCCTGTGGGGCCCACGCTCTAGATCGTTGCTTAGTAGTCGGGAGGTCACCGGTTCGAACTCGAGTCCGGCTGCTCTGGTCCAAGTTTTCTGTGGTTTCCTTGGATTATTTAGGCAAATGCTGGAGCAGTAATATTCCACAGATAATCTTTCACTTCTCTTCTGTCTTCATTTCGTCCGTCTCATCTTTCTCTCCCTAACCACATCACCCATCCATTTCCACGATTTCTGTAAGGAGGCTGAAGAGGGCCTTACGCCCTACCTTCCGGCTTTGCACTGTAGTGTAGGTCGGAGGGACTGCCCGCCCACCAGCACGAGTATCTGATGGGAATGAAACACAAAAAAGCTTTATAAGTTGTTTTAAAACATTTAGTGATCTTTTGCATTCCTCTTGACAATGACCTGGCAAACAGGTCGAAACAAATGAGCACCATCGAAAGTTTAAGTTCTGTATTTACTATTTCGCGTCTTATTGTGATGTATGTTCAAGGGCCTCATTTTTTCGTTATTCACTATTGGTTGTTTTTATATCCTCCTTTCATCGTCTGCCGCCCCCCTAAAGACTTAATCAACACTATTAATGACAATAAAATATTTTGGCGCTGGTGTATTTGGTCCTTTTCAAAATTTAAAAGGTGAGTGCATTTTGTTGGACGCGAAAGCTCAGTTATAGCAACCCTGTGAAAGAAGAATGGTTCCAGAGGTGAATTTTACCTGCTTGTAGTATAGCATAGTGCAGCTTGCCACCCACCACAGCCTGTCCTTATACTATTAAAAAAAAAACATTTTCGGATCACAAGATAAACAAAAACCTGGCAGCTGGAGTTTGATTTTTACAGCATACGTGATCGTATTTGTATGCAAGATGCTTGTCTAAATTCTAGCATCTGCTTTGATTCTTTTATTTTCGAAGGAAAAGATGGAAAATGTGCTGTACAAAATATATTATGGTTGACCATAGTTTGACCAAGCTTTCCTCCGAATAACATTTTTTATGATTACATTCAAAAATATCCACAGATCCAAAGATTATTCCGAAAATAACTTAGAATTCCTAAAACATTCAGTATTTATTCAGAATGAAGCGAACTTTAAACATTCACAATTTGGAATTTGATAAGACATAGTTTTACAATATTGTTTATTTGTTTCTCTGTGAGGTGAAACTGTTTTGTAAATCTGTATCTTATCAAATAAATTTGTGAAAGTAACTAAGTTCATCAATTAAAAGTCAACACAAGAACAGTGACCTGTACTAATTAACCGTTTTGTTCGCATATTTTATTAAAAATAAATTGTTGTACCAAACAATAAACTTTAATACATTTTAAACTTCCTAAAGTGACCCTTTGATGAAACATTATTTAATAATAGCAATAAAACGAACAAAGTTTCAACAATAATTTATTGATCTCATCAATATTGTTTCGACCACTATGTGATCATCTTCAATAGACACGTTCTTCAGTAAATTTAATATACATACAGTTTCTTCTAATCCAAAAAAACTTTAAATCTCTCCTAGTAAATAAAACACAAAAAAGTGGCGTGTATTCTTTAAATTGTAAAAACTGTGATGCTATATATCTAGGTCAAAGAGGTCGATCAATTGGTACAAGGCTTAAAGAACATTTGTACAGTATAAAAAATAAAACTTGTAACACGGGTATAGCAGAACATTGCACCCTGAATAACCATGTATTAAATGAGGATATCAAACTACTACATTCACAAGCAAAAAGTAGAAAATTAAACCTACTAGAATCATTAGAAATTAAAAAAGCAATTTTATCAAAAAGGAATGTAACAAATAATCAAATCGAATTGACTACATATAATACACCTTTATTATTAACAACATTGTAAAATTAATTTAAGTACCCCCTACCCTTAAGTACCATCTGTATATATATTTGTATATTTACACTATAATTTTAGTATTCTGTATGCTCTTGAAAATGACCACATAGTGGTCGAAACAATATTGTCGAGATCAATAAATTATTGTTGAAACTTTGTTCGTTTTATTGCTATAATAAACTAAATACATTTGAAAATTTAATAAGAGGTCCAAAATTCCCAAAAGAGGATTTTCTTTATTATGACACAAATCTACAAATTCAATAGATATATTGTATATCCTGATATTGTTCGTATTGTTTCATAGTTGATTTACTATCCATTTCTGAAAAATCACATAAATAGCAGAAAAATATATTAAGCGAGAGATACTCAGAATACTGAAATTAATAGGATTTTAATAACAGTCAAACCTTTTGTTCGTGTTTACTACCTTCCCAAAACAAGCTTGTGCCTTAATTTACTAATAAATCATCTCAGGCTATTGTCACTAACAATTTCGTGTAGTTTGGGATCAATTAGTATTGTACTGTTTAATTGTCATGAGAACATTGACCCTCCGGAGATAAATACCCCTGAAAGGTTCAAAACATTGTCATAAACTTAATAACCACAAATATTATCACATAATAGGTACTACAATGGTGTATAAACTTAATAGGTTTATTGGCATACTTAATTATTATTATTATTTGATGAACTTTGCCTTTTCTTTTAGGGGTCGAAGTGTAATGTGAAACACAGGTACAAGGTAGAGAATGACATAAATCGGTTATTTAAGTAACTATAGAATTTTAGAAACAATACTTTTATAAATGCGATAAAATGTGTATAATGTTGCTTTTGTCTGATATTACAGGCAATTTTTAAACACTTATGTTGATTACAGGACGTAGAAGCAAAACTAAAATAATTTTAACGAAAAATTTACTTTGTTTCCGTTTAAGTTTTCACCATAATTTATAAACATTTTAAAACAAAATACATAGAAATTTGCTTTTTAGAAGAAAAACTTATTTATAATTGGGAAATATTTTGTTCTTATCATTTTCAATATTTTTGAGAAAATTGTCAAGCATGGCGTGATCCTTTAACAAAGTTTCATAATTTCATATTTATAAACTTTGATAAGGATAAGACAGCACGAACATTTCAAATCGTGCAATTTCATTATTAGAATTGAAATTACGAAGCAAATATTTACATTTTTTAAAATAAATAACCACATTTGACTAGTACTACTATTTTTTTTTTTTTTTGGTAATGTATTTGAATTACCAATAGCGTTGACTTTCTTATTAGATGCTTTTTTTGGAATTTTAATTTTAAATAACAAACTGTTCTTAATAACCCAATGAGTTATCATCGCACTCATCAAAAAATCATCAATTACTGATACTTAACCTATTTTGCAGTGGATCAAAATAATATTAAAGAGGGCCCAAGTTCGCGAAAAAGTAATTAATGTTTCTAGAAGTAGACAGACACGCTACTTTGCACGTGAATATATACGTATTTTTAGATTCAAAACCAGATCGCGGTTAACATTTGTTGATTTTTAAATAACTTGTACCTAATTAAAAATAAAACGTGTAAAGAATGTTTATATCTGAAGCGTAAATTATATTTGATGTATGAGATGAATGGAATCAAAAGAAGCAAAAATGGCATTACCTATATATACAGGGTCATTCAAACTGAGTGGTACATTAGACGTTTTAGGGAAACTAAGCATGTTACAGATTTGAAAATTTGGGAGATAAAAAATTTAGGATAAAAAATGGAATCGAATGACAGAATAAAATACACTAGATGCCGTTTGAAAAAATGAAGTTATTAGTATTTGAAGGTTTTAAACATTGTTTTTTTTTCTGAACGCCCTGTACAAATTATAAAGCTTAGTTTTAGCATGACGTTAGCTTTATGACTTGACTTGGCTATAACTAGTAAAAATTACAACATTCTAAGTAATGTTTTATAGAGGTTATGATTTTTTATAGTTTGGGTTGTGGTGCAATCTTTTTTCCAATAAATTAAATTATCTCAGAAACTATTCATCGTAGACAAACATATTGGTTATCAAAGTCACCTTACAATTTTATGTTTCATACGAATTCATTGTAAAAAAGTATATCTACCATTTCATTTAAAATAAAAAAGTATAACCGGAAGTGCCCTACAGTTGAAATTATTTTAGTTAAATAGATCATCCTTGATAACCGCTACTCCCAAATTGTAAAATCTGTAACTAATGTACCACTCAGTTTGAATGATCATGTATATATATATGTTCCTGTATCACTGCAGAGACAAATTGTAGTGCAGAACTTTAGTTTTCAAAAGTCAAAAGAATATAAAAATTCTATACATTCCTGTATAAGCAAAAACCGTTTATTATCCTTAACATAGAAGAAAATACATTAATTATGACAATGTCATTGATTGGTCTCTCAACCAATTTGTACATCGAAAAATAACATGTTAATATTTATAAAATAGTGTTTATACCTTTGTATATTATATATTTTAATTATTTTTTTTGCTCTTTTTCATTAATTAATAAGTTGACAAACTTTATAGACTCAGGGAGTAAAATCTTAAAATACGCCACTGATTGTGTTGGTATATTGATATCAAAATTTTCTAGTTTTTATGTTATACCGTATCACATCCTGTCTGAGTTAATTAGTTGTTATCAAATGTTTTCGAAGTTTATTGCAATGGGATTATTGTAATATAATACTCGAATTTATACAATAAATAATATGGGTGTATCGTAGACTTCCGATAACCTGTACCATATTTCGTCAAACGGAGACTTATAATATATCGTATTAGTCTTAAGAAATATTCACATAAATATGCTTGTAGGTCACGGTATTTAACTTTTCGTTACGAAATTGCAATACTAAAACTGCGATTAATAACTTTTCCATTGTCATAAAATTACTTAAGGTCTTCAGCAATAAATCATGAGTTTTTTAACGAATTTCATAATACTATGAGCACAGAATTGTGAGATCACAATATAACCCTGATTTTTATCTTATATATCACACATACATATATATATATATATATATATATATATATATATATATATATTTATATAAGGTCATAATTTAAACAAATACTAAATTCGGTAAATTGCATTAAAATAAATCGTAATTATAATTAGTTTGTTTTTTATAGTAACTTCTGGAAGATTTTCCAAATCAGTTGATACATTGTGGCAAATCATTTACTATTATTTAAACTGTCTACTGTACAATGATGATGAAACATGTTAAATTATTATTAATAAGAAAACAAAGCAAATATTTTAACAAAAACATTTATTCAATTAGAGTGATTTAATAATTCTTCTCGTTAAGACTTTTACTTTGTTTTCATAGAATAATAATTTAACTTACTTTTTAACAACTAATCTTCTTAAAATAATGTTAAATACTTATCAATTATTGATACAGGTAATACAAGTATGTATTCCCAAAAATTATATGGTAAATATAAAATTTACCTCTTGTTTTCTTTTATCTGACCTTATCATTAGTTGATTATTTCACAATAATCTTAACTCCGATCATAAAACAAAAAACACAAAAAAATGTAAAGTTTCGCAATGAGTACAACAAAAATTATTATATTCAAAGTTGTTAAAAAAAGAGTTTAACATTATTAATGAAGAAAATTAACAAATAAACTTTTCTAATATGGACTGCAATTATGAATACATTTTATTTGTAAAATATTAGGTAAATTATACGAATTTACGTAATACGTTATAATATATTCTCCCCATTTTAGATTACAAAAAAGAAACATCCTTGCTTCTTTATTTACATCCGTAAACAACATTGCAACATGTTGACTTTATTCCCAATTTGAATCACATTAACTTTTCCGTAAACTTAATAACAAAGTATCATTTTAAATATTTAAATGCTTCCCACAATAACAATTTTAAACACCTGTTGTTTTTTATCTATTGCTATTGCATACATGTAAATTTTATAAACAATTGTGTACAAAAATAGTCCACATACTTAATTAATAATTAAAAACAAACATATTTCACAATTTTGCGACTGGTTGTACTTATTAGTAAACAACTCAATGGCGCTATTGGTGCGATGAAAAACGCGCATGAAGACACGTATACCAGGGCAGAAATGTATAATATAATATTATACTGTAATACTAACATGCTTATGATCGCGTATATCGGTCTAATCACAGACAACAAACACAATTAATTTTTATGTTATGTGATAACAATCTTATTTTTAAATTTTGTTTTTTTTTGTTGTTTATTAAACTAGTTTTGGTGCATAGTTGTGCATTGTATACATTGCTGAAACTTTTCATATTATTTTTATTATTTATTTTGTTATCATCAAGTAGATGTCATGCCAAAGTATTTTTTTTATTCGACCAAATGCTGCAGAATTTTAATGAATAAATACGGTCTCTTTCAATCGTTTAAACGTAATGCTATTTCAAAATGAAAATCATTTTCAGTTTCGCCTTCTGATGTAGATTATTTTTTATTATACTTATAAGCCCGATTGTATTTCAAAACGACTAAAAGTTAGGAAAAGGTATTATGATTCTTCCAAACATTACGGTATTCCGGGATGGCGGGCAGGGTCAAACTAATTTCATAATTTTTCTACACTATTTCGCCATCTTATGGCGAAATGTCTAAACAAATGTTGGAAAATTACGCCTAAGTGACACCTATCGGTGAAAATGGTAGTTGGGCATTACTTTTGGTTGAAAATTAAAATAATTTCCCTATAAAGAAAAATCATGATATTTGCGTATCTTACATACTCGAATATAAATAAGGTTCCAAGGTAAAAAAATCTATTTTTATCTATTGTTTTTCTTATCTCAGTCAATATTACAAAAAAAAAGTTTGATAAAACAGATTGTACTTTGTACTTCTTGAAACTAATGCAATTTTATTTTAATCTTAAAATCCTTTGTGATTTTTGATAGCAAGAATTAAGTGGTTTACAATTTCGTAATTATCATTATCAATATAAAACACGTGTTCTAGAACTTTCATTCTGTTTAAATATTAACAAAAAAACGACTCTGAAAGAACAGTGATAGGGTGTTAAAAAATTACTTCTAGGATTTTTGTAAAGTAAAACAACTTTTGGAGTACTCTGTATGAAAGAAATATTCAAAGTAAATTTGTCAAGCAATAATTTCACGTAGAATTATAAATTAATTATTTTCTTTACTTCTGCTATGAGGCATTTCTTCGTGCCAAATTTCAAAATTCTGAGTCAACTAAGTACCCTGTAGGTATCGATATGCCAGTATGTCATCAAATTATGAGTTAGAAACGTAAATAATTTATAAGACAATGAGACTTTAGACTAGTATTTCGTATTAATTGCAAGTCTATAACTCTAGATGTTTATGAGAAAAAGGGTGTTGATGGACAACAGTGTTGTCACATAAGGGTTCTTTTATTTTCATTTCAAGGTAGGGGGCCTTTTTTATAAATCCTGCACTTTTTTTAAGGTATTGTTTCTCAAAAGTAAATCTTATCATATTATTCATGCATATATCCGCCCGTATCTGTCCCAGTCGTTTTTCCTAAAATCTGTTTGACGTAAAAACATGAACTCTGGCATAGTAACAAAACATTATGTCCCTTCTTTCAATAATATTGCAACATGTCCAAAAAGAATTCTACTATGGATTCCGACCGTGAAAACTTATGTTCTTATACAATCAATTGAAGAACGTTGAATATTCTTGTTGAAAGTTCATATTGTATGATTATTGGCACCCGTTCAGATCTGAACTCTTTTTTGGCTGACAACCCCTAACGTCGTTTGTATCGAACCTGGAATCATTTAACATTTATGTTTTTTTACAGAAAGCCTACGGGTACAGATGTCATTATACATGCAAAATCCAAACAATCTTGGCAAATAAAACCTTCAACTTTTCACAGTCTAGTCTATTACTAGACTATTAAATTTTTCACTAAATGGACAAAATTTTCAAAAGGAACTTCTCATAATAAAAACAATAGCCAATAATAACGGATATAAACTCAAATTAATTGAAAGAAAAAAATGACGACACCAATTATTGACTAATATTTAAGGAACACAACCTAATAGAAGGTTTTTCCAAATTACATGTATTTCTGCCTGCGTGTACCTGCGTTATCTTTGCCTACAACTGTAAGGTTATTATACCTCAATTTTAGTAAGCAAATTACTCTTGAAAAACACCCAATAAGTCGAAACATATGTCGAGTGTTTAAATAAACTAATTGAAACATTTAAAAGCGTTTTTTTTGTGATTCATCATACGGATTTTTGTATATTCAAAAAAGAAGGTATTAAAATCCTTATTCGTCTAAATATTAAGATCAAAGATCTCAAATTTGGAACGCGTCCTACCAAGTAGGCACAACGAACCGACAGCCATGTCTTATTATTTAGACGAATAAGGATTTTAATACCTTCTTTTTTGCATTTGTTATATCTTCGTCTAAGAATACATCGGAATCAACAGTGTAATTCAATGCCGGTAGGGGTATTAGCCCTCGGAGTAGTTGTTTCTGTTGATTCCATATTTATATTTATTTATTTTTTTGTTCAGATTAATCATACGGTTGTCAATTCATCGTCTAGACAATAGATATCGTATTTTACGTCATTTGTTCTGACAAAGAAACAGTTTTATATAACATCCGGTAATAATGAATCGGTGTTTTCATTTTTTTGATTGCATGTCTTGACGTAATATACTTATGAATATAAACGATTATATGTGTCTTTTAAACGGTAAAAGTAAATAATAGGTAAATAAACAAACTTAAAGTTAAAGTGACATCGATGATGTTTAATATTTGCATTTTCGATAGAGACAACATTGTATTCAGGACAATTTTCCGTTTGTAGTAATGCCATAGTAACCTTTTATACTTTATACGACAAAGATGATTAAGGAAAAGGAAATATTGCTTTAGTAGAAAAGTATATACAGTCTGACCAGTGTGAAAAACAATTGCTGTCAGGTACAGGCAGAGCAGTACAAATAATAGGCAATATGTTGTATGTAAAATTGATTGCTTTGGATTAACACCGTGGGGATGCAACTATTGTGAAACATGTTTATATATACAAGAGTAAATAAAACAACGTAGAATGTTTCACCGATTGGTTGGTTACTCTAATCCTTTGATAATGGTCGTGTGACCGAAACTAGCTAGGATTATTAGAAATAAAACACACTAAACACTTTCACTTAATTTTTATTGTAATCTTTACAAATTTGTTTCAACCCACAGGGTCATCATCAGAAGAAGAAATTATATATATAATAATGTATTATCGGTGAAACATTCTACGTTGTTTTATTTACTTTTTTATATGGACTGGATTAGTTTATTTTTTTTTTCAATAATTAACAAACTACATCGTAAATATAAGCAGGCAAATAAAAGGCAAAACCCTTATCACATTATAAGAACATAAGCTTTCACGGCCGGAGTTCATAGTAGAATGAAGGTTCGGGCTTGTAGGCCGTGGTCGATGTGAACGGTTTCGTCCAAACGTTTCGTCAGCAACTGCGGCTGACATCTTCAGTGGGTGCTGTGTTGACTACGTGGGCGACTCGCTGCCGAGACTTCGAGGTATAATCTTCGCCCACGTAGTCAACACAGCACCCACTAAAGATGTCAGCCGCAGTTGCTGACGAAACGTTTGGACGAAACCGTTCACATCGACCACGGCCTACAAGCCCGAACCTTCATTCCTTATCACATTAATTTAATTTTTAAAATAAATAAAATCAAACTACGCATTTTTATGCAATTAGATTACGGTGAAGTTATTGTTTTATTTTGCATTGTATTGCATTTTCTATATTGTCCTTCCCTTTCACAAATCACACCACTGTCTCGTCTATTTTTTTCTAATAATTTCTGTCTTTGTCTTTGGATGACGAAGCGGAAATTATTTTAAATAAAATTTCAATCCAATTTAAGAAATTTACCTTCATTTCTTCAACATTCATAGACAGTTAGTTACGTCTGACATAAGTATAATTAAAAAACATTTCATGTATTCTATTCAAAACGAATCCCTTTCAAAATTCATTCATTTACGTCTTTTATGTTATACAGTATCCACTATTTCCGTATATTAAACAAAAGAATAGATAAAAGATAAAAATTCATTCACCTCCTCCATCGTCAGAATAAAATCGCATTCACTTGTTTGGTAAGTAATCAAATCACACAACGCCAACTGGATCTCCCGCGCGTTCTTTTGTCAACGAGTTATTTGTTACTTACAATCCTCTATCTCAAAGATAAAATTTGTCTAAACGAAAGTTCGTTACTTTTATTGTGGGATAATCTATGTAAAACAACCGAAAGCCAGTCATCGTCCGATACAATGACCGGGGAGCGAACAATTTCTCCCGCCAGAATTCGCGTCAAAACAGCAACGTCCTTAATTTACATTCGTGAAATCATCGTGTCGACTTGTCCTTTTATAGACACGTATACTGGGTGATTCATAAAGAAAAAGAAGAAAACATAAGACAATCGTACGTAATTTAATTATATTGTAATTGTTGCCTGTCGAAACATCAAAATCTTCATCTTCTATAACACAATTTTTTAAATAGTACCCTCAAAAATGCCCAAACTTTTGCCTGTTTCGCCATTCTCGAATCCGGAATAAAATTGTGTAATAATTCTGAGAAAATATCACGTTAAGGATTATCTTCATTTTCGAAAAGTTGCATTTTTGTATATTAGATAGATTGATACACAGGGCGTCCTCCAAGATTCTTGACTCCGGAATGCTTTCGAAAAAAACCCAATAACATAAAACATTTACCCAAGAAATTTAAACATCGTAACCACATAACCCAAGTGTTTTAAACCCGTTAACCTAAACCCTGACAAGCCCATAAACCCATTTTAAACCCCATAACCCTGTAACATAAGCTTTTTAGACTTCATAACTCAGGAGACAACTGGCCAATGCGCTGACTCAATTTAAGCCACCGTGGTAATTTATTTACAAATCAATTAAATAAAATGTTTAGGTTACGAACTTATGGGGGTATTTATGGTTTAGGTTTAAAACTCTTGAGTTATAGGCCTGTGGGATTTAAATTGATTGGTTTAATGGTTTTGGTTATTGATTGTTTTAGATGCTTTTAGAAGGCATTCCTTTCACCATCGCCCTCCACCCCTCTTTAAAGAAGATTTCTGCATCCGCCCCTGATACATTATTATAAACTTCAAAATGCAAATGATGTTATAAGAGATTAGAAATAATTAGCTAGGGATTCTTGAAGTGTCTTATTATGAATCTGATGTCAAAATGTAAAATATATTTCCTTCTTTTATTAGCATTTAGATGCACAATCATTGTAAATTCATCGCTAATGCTCAAAAATGATTACTGAAGGGATTCTCAGTTTTCTGAATTACGTATTTTTAATAACAGTATGCCATCTAATGTTAAAAATGGCATATCCAACATGGCGAATGATATCCCAGGCAAAATAAGGGATTTTTGACGTAACTCACTAAAATCCGCAATAGTTCAGTTTCTGTATCTCAACAACCATCTGGTACTTGCAATTGCCTTATGTTCCATTCATAATAATGAATCACCCTGTATATAATACGTACATGCTTACTTCATCTTTAGCGTAAGCCAAGATTCTCTTTCGTCTGCATCATCGTTCATTGCTTCTCGATGAGTAAGAGACAAATTTGTACCGGAAGATTTAAGTTTTCAAAACTCGTTTTTATTACAGTCTAACCTCTTATTATAAGAGGACTACCTCTCTCAAAACATGTGGTAAATAATTTATAATTGAAGCAGGGTAGTTACATCCCGGAAACAAAAGAAATCCTACAGAGCAATTGCTTTCAGGATTACGTACGCCTGTCTCACAATCAATTTTTATTTTTAAAGAAAATAAAATCCTGGATACGTTTACGAAATCATGTTCGATTTGTATGGAAAACTCATACTTTTTATAAGTTTAAACTGTAATTGAAATTGACGAAAAAACTATCTTTTAGCCCTTTTATGTGTTCTTTTACTCGTGTGTTAATCGCTCTTCCACTCTGACCAATATAGGTAGGATTACAACTATTAAAGAATAACTGATAAATATCACTTTTTTCTTTTTTATCTCTCTTGGGTTTATTGTTAACTAACAGATTTTTAAGATTCATGTTGTGATTTCTAAATTTCTTTAACCTATCTTCGTATTTGCAGCTTACATTTTTGATAAAATTAATAGAACAGTATGAAATGTGCTGTTGATTCATAACTTCTTTAGATTCATTTTTATTTATAATCCTATCTATTATGGAAGAGTTATAACCATCATTTTTAGTTATAGTTTAGCTACTGTTTTTACTTCTTCTAAAAAATTTATGTCTGACATGGGAATGCTTAACAACCTATTAATTAAACTATAAAAAACTGCGTATTTTGTTTATTTTGGATGATTCGAGGAATAGGGTATAATTAAGTCTATACAGCTTAGACTGTATTCAACTTCTTTTTCGATAGTTAAATTAATCTATTGAATTCAGAAATTTTAAGAAAAGATCTAAATGGTGTTTGTCCCATGCCCATATACCTACCTACAGAAAATATCATCTACAAAACGGTGCCATTAGATTCTTCTTTGAATTGAAAATGATTTGTTTTTATTTACTTCGATATTTTTATTGTGTAAATTAACTAATTGCAAGTTGTCTTTACACCAAATTTATTTGTTGCTTATAGTAACTAATTTATCGTATAAGAACAAAGGCTTTCACGACCGGAATCCATAGTATGAATTTAATCACAAAACTTTGAGTGTAAATATCCATTTTACATACTTTCAGGTAATACGAATTATTTGGTCAAACTTCTATTGAATTTTATTTGATAATAATCATTGGTGTATGTTTTATTTAAATTAAATATGACACCAACAACAGCAACAACAAAAGAAGTAATTTTCCTTACCTGCTTCAATTACCATAACATTGCCTTCAAGAATAGATACATAGAAAGGTTTGAAAATATTTGTATTTATTCGATATTTATATGGGTGTTGTTGTAGCTATTAATTTTATTTCTGTTGCTATTTTATTTCAGATAAACACCTTCCTTTAGATAAAAATAATAATGTACACGTACCATGTACATACGTAAGTAACGTGTGTAATGAGGTACATTTTTTAAACCTTAAATTGTACAGAAAAGTACCACAGCAACCATTAAACTTTGCAAAAGTAACCTCGATATTTAAAATTGTGAAATAACAAATAAAACGTTTCAGCGTAAGGTGTTCGTGATCAGATCATGTAATCAATTACGTATGTAGACGTATTGGTTAAATCAACAAATCCTTATTCAAATATGTTTTGTTTACATCAGGTTTGTGTGTATGTACCTACATGAGATGATAAAATTGTCCCTGAACTATGTTCCAAAATTATAAATAAAAAAAAAATGACAATCCCACGAGGCATTTTTTTGAAATGATTTGTAGTGAATTGACGATAAATAAATTTGATATTTCGTCATTGTACATTTTACACAGATCCTACACTGAATTTAAATATAATAAAAATAATGGAAAATAAACGTACCTACCCATTTTGAGCAAAACTAATAAAAATTAACGCTTAACCAGTTCACAATTTAAACACTCACATGAAACAGAATGAAACTCAATATCTGACATAGACATAACTTACAATTAAACTTGGTTGGTTTGCTTTATAACCTGTAAACTGATTATTACTCTCCATGAATGTAGTTTCGTTACAGAAAGTTTACACCATAGTTAAAAAAATTAACAGAATATAAAATAACAACAGTATTTGATAAATAATACGAATATCAGTGTAGTAAATTAATTAACTCAATTGATGAGTAGAATTACCTTCACTGTTGCTTAAATTTATATTAGCACCTAATTATAAATATAAAGTAAAGTATGAAATCTAATCTAGTGTTTGTAAATTAAGATTATATATTTCTAATGAGCGTAAGGTAGCGTTAAATTTCCTGAATTTTACCGAAAACCGCATCTAAATCGGTTAAGAAATAATTGACTTACCCCTTTTTCAATTTCTCCCTACTTTAATTGTTATACATGGCGTCTAACGTTGTTTACTTTGGCATTCCTTTAAACTGAACTTGACCTAGTTTTTAAGCAATGCAAAATGGCCGCCGACGTAATAACCAATCAAATGCATCGAGTCGATTGCAGTCGGTTTATAACAATGAAACTTGCATACCTAAGTTAGTCACCCCCGATGCCTCTGGGGGTATACTTCGTTGCACGAACTGTTAGTTCTAATTACGTAAAAAAAATTATTTTCTGACTTTTCAATTATATATTGACTTACCTATTTCATTTATTAAGATAAGCTGCTCATCCATTCATATAAAAAACTTATATTTATGTCAAATAATAATGCAATGTATGTTATGCTATGAAGGTAATATACGAACATACATATCTGTATGTTGACTTTTTTTTGTGTTTTCACATTTATTTCTAAGATGTTGATCATAGTTAATTCAAAGATATATGAATCTGGGTTATGGGAACAACCTGCAGCAGAGTTATACGTCAAAGATTTACACATTATTTAATCGGGTCGGGGACAAATCTGTGCAAATCATGTCATAATAATGAAATAAACTTGCATTACATTATTCATTCCATATGATACACAATATAGTTTTGATAATTAATTGGACAAATAGATTGCAGAAATACTTTTGTATGTAATTACATCCATAAAACAAATAAAAGTAACTATTACATTTAAAATAAATTTATGTATTAAAAAGAAAATTGCCTTTCAATTATCAATTGCATTTTTTAGTAGAACAGCTAAAATAATTATTAAATTAATCGTTTGTACATACATAATGTTTTTAAAAACCGCAAAGTTTGAATTAGTGTTTTTATCGTAATTTAATTCATGATGCGCCATCGTATGAAAGAAATTTGAATTATGTCTTAAATATTACACCTAGAAGCGCCATCTTCTGTAGAACAACTCAAATACAACACTAAATAGGCTGAATTCGAAAATAAAGTAAAAACAAGTTAAAGTTTACTTACGTTATAAAAAAAATCAAACAAAAAAAGCAAAATTATCAGTCTAACATTTATTAAATACTTTTTTCGTTTCTTCTAATTACAATATTTAAAATGTTTAACTATTTTACAAGCTTAATGATAATTGTAAAAAATTAAACTATAGTGAAAATTTTAAACTATAGAATGTTTTTTTAAAAATTATAACTAAAATAATTTACAAATAATTAATTGTGTACATAATAATATTAATTACAACATAAGCTATGCTGCCACTTCCTCGTTTGCTGAATCAAAATCCAGTTTGACTTCTTCATGAAGCCCTTCCACATCAACTTCTGATTCAGCAGCATTTAACATGTTTAAGGTGACTTCTTGCTTTATATGTTGGGATTGTTGTATGGTGGTTTGTGTGGGTTGAGCTGTTGAAACAGCATTTATTTGTCGGACAGGCAATCCAGCATCTTCAAATGCCTTCTTTTTCAGTGCTGTTCTGATTTGGGATCTGACATTAAAATTTAAATATTAAGACACATTATGAAGAAATTGGGACATCAGTAACTTACACAGTGCGTAACTTAATGTGCTCACTAATTTCATTTAAACCATCAGCAAATGTTTTAACTACAGTTCTCAACATCTCAATTTCTTCATCTGTCCACTTCCTAACAATTTCGAATTTTAGTATGATGTAACTTATTTTAAAGTACTTACCCTGCAGGGGATTCGGCGTTTGGATGAAGCTGCATTGTCAGGTCTCCAAGCTTATTAAATGCTGCACCAGCTGCCGTAAAAATTTCGCCTACCTAAAAAAAAATTAACTTAATACGGGTAATTTTATTTTGTATTATTATATTACCTTACTTGCCGAACTCATTTCTTGTTTTCAAAAATTTCAGATATAAACAACTCGTTCGTTTAATTCTAACCTTACTTTTAAATTATCGTATGATTGTGTCTCACGTTCCTACATAGGGAATTGATATGCTTTAAGAATTGAAACGTTTATCGAATAACTGTAAATAAAATCGTTATTTTCCCTGTATTTGCATTTTTATATTACTTTCTTGATAAAAAAGGTATGAGTTAATTAAAAAATTAAACAAAATGACAATATTTTTGTGTCTATGTAATCAATTTTTTTGACAAGAAGAGGTTATGGTAGAAGTTGTGTTGTATAACAAACGAAAACTTTTAAGTTGAGGAAAATTTTATTGAAGGCATAGTGCAATAGCTGTTTATTTATATTCTTTTATAAATAATGGCAAGCAGTGTCAAAGGAGTAGGGCTTTTTAAGAAAGCCTGGCATGAAATACCTGAGATTGTAGGTAGTTCTTTTATGGCGTTAATCGGAGTTGCATGTGGACTTACAGCAGTTTACAATTACAACCGTCGCCACGGTAATATTCGGAAGTACAAGAAACAATACACTGTAATTAGATCCGATGATCCCGACATAGAAATAATCAAAGCCAAAAAGGAAGGTCGACTATAACGTAGCAATGTGAAACTTCAACTTTTCGTTAACTAATTGTAACTGCAGTGATGTTTAAATTTATAATGTATATGTTCTTTATATATGCTTGGGGAAGTCATCCTGAATTTTAAAAATTCAATGAATTGTAGTTCTTATTAGCAATAATAAATAATTTTACAATTGTATCTCACATTTTTGCTTGTTTCCTATGTTTGACTTAATAATTGGGGAAATACTGTAGAACAGTTCAATCTACATGGATTCTTTAAGGGTTTAAAAGCCCCCCTACAATTACACAACTGCTATAGATATGAGAAAGAATAAAACATGTTTGTTTAAGGTAAGGCAGTTAAAAATTGAAATATCACTCCCCCTGAGTGGTGAAATATTGTTTTTTAACAGTAATAGTTTTATAACTTTGTGTGTGCACTTTATTTACATAAATCCAAATAACTATTAATGCGTTTTCAAATATGAAATCATTTAAATAAATTTGTACATTGATGTATTATTTGCCATCTTTAGTATATGTTTAAATAGGCAAATACTGATTCATTTTATAATTATCTTGCCTATAAAATAATAGCATAATGTTTGATAGAGTAATAAAAAACATGTTTGGGTTAAATTAAAAGTGAACTTACAAATTTGATAGTTTAGAGGTAATTACTTTCAGTTTATTCTTACAGAAAAAGTTATAATTTTCATGTTTTTGTATTCCTTAAAATAGACAGTAAAATAAGCTTAATAAAATAGGTAAATAAAATTATATATAAAACAATTAATGTATACAATAGATCCCTTTTTTCATTTATATATATCTACACTCACAGACAGACGTTAACACCAGGAAAAAATTGGACTTTTATCCTGAAATCTTTGCGTAAAGCTGAAAAATCGTGATGGTTGCTGACCTTGTGACCTAAGAGTGAATGAAATTAATGGAAATATAATATGATCAAAAACAAATTGTTTACTTTTCAACAACTACTGCGGGCATCTGCACTAATTGCACTGGTGATTTTCCATCTTTAAGAGCCTGTGTCAGATTAAGTATCTGACCACGCATAACAGACATTTGCCTTTCAAATAAACTTTTATCGAATCCTTTATCATGTTTAAAAAGAATATGAAGATCATCACATAAGTCCTAAAACAATAAAAAATACATACAACTCTTTATACACACATAATTAACCTTGACAAAGAAAAATATTTTAAATACAATATTTTCAAATGACGTTTCTAATAAAACATCAAACAAATTCACTTATTATATCTCTTTTCTCGCCTAGAAAATAAATTAAGAAAATATTTTGAAATGTTAAGAGTTAGTAATTATTTATGTCATATTTTATTAGCACATTAAATAAGGGGCTATGATCTTTTTGAATTATACTATGTCAATGAAATATTATTTTATTCGTTTTTCTGAAAATTAATTAAAACTTTTTTAAATACCTGAACAAAATTCATATCACCCAAGAGCGGTAAAATGAGTTCCCTTGTTTCGCGACTAAAGGGCACCTTTGCCTGAGGTAACCAGGCCCAGTGATATGGATATGCCCTCCAGCTATCTGGATGTTTGTAAGGAAATGCCAGGCCATTATCGATAGCCGCAATCTTAATTTCCGGTAACTGTACCACGTTCCAGTCTACAGTGTCTGGGGCAGTCTGATTTTGCACAGTTCCATTACTCGTTGCAGTCACTATCACAGGCGGATCGTACTTAACAAGCCAATTGTCATTACCTCGGTCTGTATTACGAATTATGTAATCAAGAACTACAAGACGTTCAAATTGAAGCTGAAATTTTTGAGACATGCGACTTGGTAGGGGCTCCACTTCGAACCGACGTAACCAATAATCTGCATCTTGATAGCCTTCCACAAATAATTGAAAAGACCCAATCTGCCAATTAAAATTTACCATACATTACTTATTAAAATTAAATATTATTAAAAATAATTATGAAAAAAATAATAAACCACTTGTAATAATACTTGAGTAAGTGTATTTGTAACTTCTGAAGAAGCCACATCGTGGTGAAACATATGTTAGGTGAAATAAACAATTTTATGGAAATTACAAGTTTTATTATTTTTCTAATTCTACAATTAATTAATTTTATTTATCAAACCTAACTTAAATTTGACTGAAACAATAATATAATATATGTCCAGAGTATAGCTTAACTCTCTTACAATGCTGAGCTATTCACTAAACCAAATACTTTTTCAGTGAATACAGTTTAATCTTTGTAATATGTACATATGTTTTAAATTTAATAGATGCAAGAAGTTAAGTAAAATTAAAAAGCAATCTGCAATTTACACTTTTTTTATTGAATGAAAAAGTGGAAACATTTTAGAATGGTTTTTAACTTACTTTAAAATAAATTTTATTAAGTAAAAATGGATTTAATTAATCATATTTTCGATGTTAAATACATATTAAATAAATAAACAAACCATTACCTTTGGTGGAAGTCCTATCCTATTGAATCTTAACCCAACGTTTGGAAATTGTTCCATGATTGCTCTTTTCATCCTAGCTTTTTGTCTATCTATCCTAGGATAATGAAATGTTTCTGATACAAGTTTTACAACCTTGAAAATAAAACAAATAAATAAACCATATTTCTATAAAAAATATACCCCAAAGTGCTTACTCTAGTTTTTGGTACAATTTGTAGGTTTAGTTTTGCATCAACCAAGTAAGCAGCTGCTTCTGAAAGGTATCCTTGATTGGGAATAAGACAAGATCTTCCAAAACAACAGGGACAACACAATTTGTGCATCCATTTGGTCCATTTTGGATTCAAACGTCCATAAGGCTCTTCATCTTTTGGCTTAAAAACCCCTATGATTTTCTAAAACAAATACACTTAATTTCTAAATCAATTTGTGTAATGTTAAATTATTTACCCCTTGGGGATTTTTAACAAAATATGACCCACTAGATCCTTGGGATATGCGTTCTGGAAATATTCCATTATCAATGGCAACTTCAGCCTGCCACACAAGTTCACTAAAAGTAGGGTCATCTGAAAATTGGAAAGAATTAAATTTGGTCATGTGATTTAATTAAAATGCATACCTGGAAATTGATTATAAGAAACATCGAGCCCCCCCAGAAGAGGCTGCGATTCTCTGTTGATGCCTGGGGAATCCAATGCGGGCTCAAAAGAAATCTGAGGAACAAGACTAATATCTTCAGCAGAACTTGTTGTGCTTACAACTGTTGGTGTACAGTTAGCTTCAGGTTCTCTGTCTTCAGCAGAAGATGTGTCTACTAAAATACCCACTGTTTCTCCAGGACTCATTACACGATAAAAACCAACTTGTTTGTTTCGTTATCATCTATTTAGTTGGATAACAAAAAACTTAAAACTTAACCTAACATTACTACGCTAGTAAGGTATTTAAGGAAATAACACAATTAAATCACCACAACGTTACAATTTGCATTTCAGCGGGACTAGAATTTCGTTAATAAAAATATGTCCTTTGGACAAACAGATGATATTTTAAAGTACGTCAAAAATAGGAAGCAAAAATGATAAGGCAAAAGCAAAAACAACTATGAATAACTGTCATATTAACATTTTACGTACTACAAAATTTTAAAACTATAAGCTATTGAAATTACGTATAATTTACTTTTTTCTTAAACACATATTGAACAATTAGCACGATAAATGAAGATTATTAATTCAATATTTAAATAAATATAAAACTTTACCACTAAATATACATAATTGTGGCTATGGTCTCACATAGAAAGGTAATAATTTAAGGTAGTTTTGTTAAAAACATATACATTTCAAAAAGAAAAATTCGAAACGTAATTAATATAGTAATAAAAGATAATTCTCTTATTGTGATATAAACATCTCTTATCTATTACAATTTATAATTATCAGTCAGTTCATTTACTAATAATCATCATAGACGTCTGAATCCATTCTGATACATCTGAATTTCTGAATCAGTCAGTCTGTGGTGGGGAATAAATGAGGTTAAGTTGAGTACAGGGGAAGAATAGAAACTAATTTAAAACAATGTGTAAAACGAAAGCTCCTGTTACGAATTTATTTTTTCTTGTTTTATTGTACAATGTTCCTGTCCTGAAAGGTATTTTTGACTATTTTTCTATTGTATGTTTTCTAATATATCAAAAGAATTTGTGTCCCGTTCTGATTGGTTGTTGTAGTGGTGAGAATTTATTTAAATTTATTGCTATTAATTAAGGCGGAATTTTACTTTTAGGTGCTCGCCAACATTATGTAACTTGTGGTTCAGTCATAAAACTATTGAATACGGATCATCGTATTCGCCTTCATTCACATGATGTAAAATATGGAACTGGAAGTGGTCAGCAGTCCGTTACTGGCTTGGACATCCAGGAAGACGTTAACAGTCACTGGATAATAAAAGCAGCTAATACAAAAGCATGTTCAAGGGGAGAGCCCATAAAATGTGGTTCAACAATAAGACTGGAGCATCTTGCTACAAAAAAGAATTTACACTCGCATTATTTTTCTAGCCCACTTTCAGGCTCCCAAGAAATAAGTTGTTATGGAGATGATGAAGGCGAAGGCGATTCAGGAGACAACTGGATTGTTGTTTGTTCAGGTAAAAATAAAATTTTTCTTTTGTATGCTACTGAAATTAGTACTGAGCAATATCATCAGTGGTATGGAAATGTTGTTATTGTAGCATTGAAGATACATATGTTTTCAATAAAACGTTTCATTCTAGGAGATTATTGGTTAAGGGATGATAGTGTAATGCTTAAGCATAAAGATACGGATCAGTATCTTGCAGCCTCAGGCAGGACATTTGGTAGACCAATTAATGGACAAATGGAAATTGTAGGATTACAATCATCGAGTGGTTCTGTTCACTGGCAAGCTGCAGAGGGAGTTTACTTACATGCACCAGATCTTGTAGCTAAACACATTCATACAGAATTATAGAACAGGATTTTTAGTTATTTGAATTGTATTTTAATTTTTCTTATTTATTAAAAGTTGTTAAATAATATAGACTCCTTCTTTATAAATAATCTTACATTAGTTCAATTGATAAAAAATTATTTAAAATCTAATGTCAAATTATCCAGTAAAATATGTGTTGTAGTTTTGATTACTACTTCTCTATATATTTAATAAAGAAAAAGTTACACTTATTTTTGCATTATTTTCTTTCAAACCCATGACTAAAAGAAAACAAAAATTTGAATTTACTTAGTATTTAAATATCACTTATTAAATTTAAATTGATTTGTATATATTTATTAATTTTAAATTATTATTTCTTAAGAGTAAAAAATACATCTTTATAATTGCTTAAGAAATGTTTATTTACATCATAGAGTAAATTGATAATGAGTAGAAGTAACTCTATTGCATTCTGAATGTTCTTGAACATTACCACAGCAAGACCAATGTCTTCTTCCAGGATGGCCATCGTGACCGTGTCCGCAACCCCTATAACCCCCAGGCATCCTACCTCCGCAGCCACAACCCACTTCTTTACTTCCTCCACTAGAACAGAAACTGCAGCAATGATAAGTTCCATGGTGAGGTCTTAGAGCTCTTACAATAATTGGAAAAGGATTATCCTGAAAAGAAAAAGATATTAATACAATAAATAATATAAAAAGAAACCATGGAAAATATAATTTATTTTGAAATAAACAAGGTATAACTTGATTTTAACGAAAATACGTAACAAAAACGCACTCGTAAAATTCCAACATGTTAAACAATTATTCTAAATGTTTTGAGAGATAAAAAACATAAAAAAACAGTTTTTGAGCACGATCTAAACTAAAAATAGTACATTTTTTTTTGATAAAATTACATAAAACTTCTAAACATAAAATAGCGCACGTAATATTTCAACATTATAAACAATTATTTTGAATGCCCTGATAAGTGAAAAACATATAGAAATGTATGTAAAATTTAGTGGTAATAACAGTTTTTGAATGTGGTTTGAAATAAAAAAGGTACAATTTTCATTTTGACGAAAATCCATAAAACTTTTAAACAAAGAAGCGCTCGTAAAATTTTGACATGTTAAACATTTATTCTGAACATTTTAGGAAGTATAGAACATGTAAAAATATATGCAGAATTTACTGGTGATAATAGTTTTTGAGCATGATCTGAAATAAAGAAGATATAAATATATAAATAAAACAACCAATTTTGCTTTTAACTTTACCTACAGTACTCTTGAAAAAGGAAGTCTGAAACGATTGTAGAGGAAAATCTACATTAAAGTGAACATTTAAAAGCAAAATTGGTTGTTTTATTTATTTATATATTTAAGTAATGTTTCACAACGAGCCAACGTTTGATTCCTTGAAGATATAATTTTTTAATTGGCGAGAAACACTGTAAATACAAAGTCGGGGATTTTAATAAGTAATCAAAGTCGGCACTCTGGAAATAACTTTTGATTTAAATTTACCTTAACAGGTTGTCCTTTTATGTGTACAACTAAAAAAAATTTTCCGGCTATATCCGGCGTGAAGTAAATCTTATACGTTCCATCACGATTATCTTCGATTTTAACATTCACCGAAGATTTTGTAGCTCCACTATCACGATGCCTAAGGTCGGCGTAGACTTTTTCTCCTGGGAAACGAACCAAAAGAAAATGAAAATACTTTTCTCTTTTGTTTTTTTACATTAGACAAATTATTAAACTTACCGCCCCTTTGTAAAGGAGCATCACTACTATCCTTTGTTTCTAAAATTGCTTCCGCTCTTTGACCAACCCTTAGTTGTTGCAAACCTATACAAGTAATTATTATATAATTACTTATTATCAATTTGTTAAGAATGAAATATAAGTTTTTTTGACATACGAGGCATGTTTTTTAAGTAAGTACCGTTTTGAAATTCTGTCGCCGCAGAACTGCGGTCAGCGTTCTGCGCATACGCACTGAGTACCTACATCTCTCACCTATGCACTGACGCCATTACAATCTGATTCGCCCTTGTTTACGTTGTTTACTGAGGTTTTAAGATGCCTTCGATAATCGTAATCTGAGTCCCGCCGACTGTGAAATCCGGAGTCCGGGCTGTTATACAATTCCTTAGTGCTAAAGAACTAAAAGCGATTGATTTTCATCGTGAGGTTTGTGCAGTTTACGGACAAAACTTTATGAGTGATGGAATGGTAAGGAAGTTGGACCAAAGATCTCATCACATCTTTTCACTGGGAAACTCTAGATCATCCTCCGTACAGCCCTGATTTGGCGCCCAGTGACGAAGTCAAAACAGTTGTGATGCAGTGGTTAACAGTTAACAAGTCAGGCGTCTATGAGAATGGTATTCAAAAACTTGTTACTGGTCAAACGTTATGACAAGTGCTTCAATATTGAAACAAATTATGTAGAAAAATAGATTAAGGTACAGGCTTTCATGTAAAAATAAGATTATTAAGATATCTTTGCACGTCTTTTATTATGTTCAAAACGGCACTTACTTAAAAAACATACCTCGTATATAACTGCTTTATTTTCTTTAAGAACTAAATAAAATTAATGTTGGGGAAAGACAAACTGTGATATTTTTATTTGATGTGATTTTGAAGGTAATTTTTATGGAACACTTTAAAATTGAAAGTAGAAAATAGGACACTGTGGTAAAAGAATAATTAAATAAAGAAAGACTTACCCTAATTACCACTAACTAAATTTAAAACGAGCGGACACGTGTTTCGCCCATTTCACACATGGGTATTATCAACGCGAGTCTTTCTTTATTTAATTACTTTAAAATTTAAACCAACAATTTGTCTTTTCAGATAATTATACCTCTTTATTGAAATAGATATATAATTTATTCACTATCGACAACTAAAGAATTATTTTCATGAAATTACCTTCACCGTTTAAAACGCAATTTTTTGGAAAAACACTTTGGGTCGTTACGACCCCGTACAACACACAACTCCCATCTTGGTTGGGAGCAATTTCTTCTGGTAAAAATTGTAGACTATCGGATACTTTTAAATTGTTAACTTTCTTGAGTCTATTACATTGATCTAATTTTTTCGAAATCGGTTTTACAAAACTAAGCAATTCCACATCGGTAGCTTCACTTAAGAGTTCGTCGGTAAATGTTACCACGTCTTTGGCTTCTTTAAGTCTTTTCTGCAACGTAATCTGATGTTGTTCTATAGCCCTTAGACGTTCTTCTTTGGCTTGATTAACCTTTAAAAAAAACACATGTTTTATTTTATTATTTTCGAAGATAAACATTCTCTCACCTGGTTAGTAAGGTACGCTTTGTGATTATTAATTTCTTTTATGTAGGAATCTATAAATTGTTCTATTTCGCTTTGTACTTGACTACATCTTGCTTGAATTCTTTTAGCATCCGTTTGAAGTCTTAAAGTTAACGCTTCCGTTTGTTCTGCAGAAGTCCGGGTTTGTTTTAGGGCATTTTTTATATTACCCACGTGGAATTTAATTGCTTTTGGAATTGATTCAAATTGATGACTTTTATGTGATGATGCCATGCAATCATGACAAATGACCTGCAGGGTAATTATAGTATTGAGTAGTTTAAAGTGTCCGGTTACAATAATAAATGCTACATTAGTTGTTTCTTTGCGAAAATATCAGAACTGCTCTTGATGTGTGTAATAAAAAGTGAATTTTTTTGCAAAAAATATCATTTTATACTGTTTTTTGTCGTCTCTCTTTTTTAGTTATGTAACAGTTTAAACTGGATCAAATAATTGAGTGAAACACACTTAATTTCCACTTAATACATTTATTAAACTCTACGATTGTTTCACCCTACAAGGGCATACTCAGAAGAAGTATTGATACAAATTTGCTTACACTATTTCTTTCGTCTTAGTTGCAATGCGATATACATAGGGCAAAGCGGAAGATCGTTCAAAGAAAGAATTCAAGAACATGTGAAAAATTATAATGAAAATTCATCATTCATGAACCACATTAATAACAAAAAACATAAATTTAATTTAGAAGAAAATTTCAATATTTTACATCAAGAGAAGAAAGTTAAAAAACTAGACATTTTGGAAACCTTAGAAATCAAAAATACATGAAAAATAGAAACTTATAATTATTAAATGAAATCGAAAATGTATATAGCTCAATAATTATACATAAAATAGTAGAAGCATCCCCACCAAGATTGTAATAGTATTTAAGAAATAGTGTAAGCAAATTTGTGTCAATACTTCTTCTGAAGATGCCCTTGTGTGTGTGTTTCACTAAATTATTTGATTCAATAAAATTCCTAATTTCCATAAAGTAAAGGCAGGAACAATTAGTGAAGTTTAAATTTAAAATTATCGTCCCAATAACATCTTAAATCAGTTATCAAAATCCCAACAGAGTTTTCAGGACTTACGCATTAAGAAGTTAAAATTAAATAGTGTAATAATCATAAAGTCAAAAGTGAGAGGTGTTTTATTTTTATTTTTTAAATTAAATTACTTATTCCTAAAAAATAATTTTAATATTTACTATTCTACTTGACATCATTTAAACTAGAAAAACTATAATTTGTATTAATTCCGTTTAAAATAAACTAATTTATTTATTAATAATGAAAACAAGTAGAATTCTTTCACCTAACGAAGCTATCGTGTGGAAAAACAATTGTAGTGTTTATATATTTTTTCAATTATAAAATTATAAAAAAATGTTTGATCTGATTATAAAAACCACTGCAAATTTGCAAGGAATATGTATAATATAGTATACATTACAGTATCATCACCGATTACAAATGTTTATCTGTAAATAAGTTCATTGTCTTTGTTATGAGCACGTAAGAAAGTTATACTAAACTATTTTTGGAAGTTTAATTATCAACTGTTTGTTGAACGTGCTTTGATAATGGCTTTCAACCTACGATTGGCGACATATGTCTTGTTATACATAACATATGTTCAAAGAAGTGTTAAACAGTTGAAAGATATAATACATCACGTATACATTTTTACCTGCTAAATAGAAGAAAACAGGTTGCCATCAAGTGCTATGCACCAAGAATTAAATTATAATGCGCTGTAGACAACAGTAATAAAAAGTTGTTGTTTTCATATATATTTTTATGCTATGTCTGAAAATGTATTTAGAAATTCATTTTTTAAACGTACCTGAAAACAACTAACACAAAAACTAGACAGATCCTTTTCCGTGTGTATGGGACACATAATTTGCCTGCGTATCCTTATGCCCCTTTTCCTTGCTTCGTCCACCGTAAGGATTTCGTGGGAATTTTTTTGCCTACAATGCGTTTCGGCGCAATGGCTACATAAACTTATGGCACACTGAGTACATCGGTATGTAGCCTAAGATAAAAGAAATGTCGTCTAAATATCAAAATTCGTTTCATTTCCTATTGCATTGTTACCAATTGATTAATTAATACCACATTGAAACTTCAAGATATCCTAATTTCCAATCCAAGGAGTCAAGCAATCCAAATTCTCAACATTGGCATTTTGAAATTAGGATATTTTGAAATCTTAAATGGCTGAGGCAATTTTTTTTTGATCTCTGATTATATTTGTCAGTGTTTAAAGATAAAATAATGTAAGTACATAATCAAGTAATTTTGTTGCATATTTAGTAACATTTATAATTGAGTTGAAAGTTTTATTGATACAATAATGTTCAGCCAATACTTAACAACACTATAACCCAAAATTCCACATAAAACATTTCGTCACACAAGATGTCAACCCTAGATAGAGACCTTAAAGGTTTTATGTGGAATTTTGGGTGATAATGTTTTATTTAGTTCAGTTCTACACAATTCTATTTGATTTGCAATATTTACTGTAGTTTCTGAAGTACATAGATCACAAAGCAATCTTGTAGTAACTGCATTGAGTGTGGCAAGAACCATCCGGTGTTGGAGAAGGTAATGGGGCGGAAGGCCTAAAACACCTCCTGCTGGAAGTGGAGATCTCACTCCACAAATAGGACAGGAAATACCCTTGCCGGCTGGGGGTATGCATACGGGATCTGATGAATCCCGTTTATCACTTTCGTATCCGGAACCTCCGGATCCAGAACCATGTCTCGTTGAATCTGAACCATCTGTTCTTGAGTTCGACGATACTAATAAAAAATGAGATAAAAATAGAAAATGTTATGCATTTCATCCAGTTCAACACGTGTACCATGAAGGATTAGATAATTATGACCGTGATTAAAGAGATATTTTAAAAGAAGCAGCCAATTTATCTACAATGCTTTTACTAAAACAAATCATTAATTAAATATAAACTATCCACGGTACATTTACTATGAAACATTATGTAAAAATAGAATAAATAAAACAAGAATAAATGTTTACCAATTTATTGTCATTCGACATACGTTTCGGGCATAGCCGCAAGAGTAATATCAGTACTAAATAATGTGTAATAAAAGGACTCTATATACGTATACTTATTTTAGTGTACTAAGCAATAGTGGGGATGCTAAATTTCCTAGTTCTAGTTGGTTGTTAACAACAATTAGTTTTTTGGACAAGGCTTTCTTAATTTCTACGTTTTCTAAAAGAATTAATTTTTTACTTTTTACAATATTACTATGAAGGATTTTTACATTATCGGAATCGATATTATGTTTATATAGAGTGCAATGTTCTGAAATTTCAGTTTTTATGCATTTTTTTTCTTTACGTTATGTATGTGTTCTTTTAAACAGGTTGATGTAGATCTAAAATGGTTACTGTGCATCATTAGTCGATAAATTAATTTGTACTAAAAAATAAAAAATTATCAAAAAACTCTTACATAATTACGAATTTAGTATTAAGTCTACTTGTAATAAACAGTTTATATCACTCCACTACATAAATGCTGTTAGCCATTTATATAAAAACAAATTATTATTATTATACTTAGTGTAAAACATTTGTTAGTTAATAATTAAAAAAAAATCAAACCAATAGAAAAAAGTGGTATTTACCAGTTGTCATGTAATAAATGTAACGCCATTTATATTGGACAATCTGGTAGATCTATATCAACCCGTTTAAAAGAACACATACATAACGTAAAGAAAAAATGCATAAAAGCTGGAATTTTAGAACATTGCACTCTATATAAACACAATATCGATTCCGATAATGTAAAAATCCTTCATAGTAATATTGTAAAAAGTAAAAAATTAACTCTTTTAGAAAACTTCGAAATTAAGAAAGCCCTGTCCAAAAAACTAAATGTTGTTAACAACCAACTAGAACTAGGAAATTTAGCATCCCCACTATTGCATACTACACTAAAATAAGTATATATAGTTCCTTTTATCACACATTACTTAGTACTGTTATTACCCTTGATAATGGGCTATGCCCGAAACATATGTCGAGTAACAATAAATTGGTGAACATTTATTCTTGTTTTATTTATTTTATTTAAATCATTAATTGCAAATCAACGAGTATATATTGTAATAAACTTATTCGGGCGTTTACATAGATACGTTATGCTAAGTCTTCTGTAATGAAATATTTTGTGATAGAGAATTTTGAAAATGAATTGATAAACATTTAACAGTTGCTTTCTATGTCCAACCATTGATTTTTTTAAACCAATTACAGTGTGACGTCTCGTTGCAAAACTAAAACGTAAGGATCTAAGGATTCTTCTGATAATCACTTTTTCTAATTCAGTTAGAAGCCGAATAAGGTTTCGCAGCTCAGTTTATTATATGTTATAAGGCTGCTATATGAACTTATGTTTTTGTTTTATTACAAGCGATTTTGAAATCAGTCTTTTAACTTAAATTTAGTTAATTTTCGTACTATTTTAAAAAAATTTACATCAAAACTGAGTCAACTTTTAAAATTGAAACGACAAAAACCAGAGACGGATTTGTTGATATGATTTGGTAAATTTCAGAGGTATAAAATTATTCCATTTTGATTTTATGTCTTTTGCTGGCGCCACAACATAAAAGCTCAGTTTTCCTTAGGTTTTAAAAAAGACTATTGCTTTTTTTAACATTTGATGGTTGGAGAACATATTTCAAAAGCTACATGACAGAAGACAAAGAAATAAAGTAAATATTTATTAAAAAACTCGACAAATTTGTTGCCACCTTTTCACTGTTGTAGTAGTAGAATTTCTCTCTTGAGAATGACCTGAAAAGATGGAAACAAATTTGTCGAGTTTTTTAATAAATATTTAGTACAACGAAACACAGTGTTTTTTTTCTACTCATCTTATTTTATAATTTATAAAATGTTGCACAACGAATGCGATATACATTCAATTTATTTTATATCTAATACAATTTGAACATTTCTACTTTTTAAAATTGTACCTATGCAAAATGGGTACTGAAAAAAGGAGGTTGTTTTAATAAATAATGAAAATTTGAAACGACAAACATTACTCTTTCAGGTACTTACTTTGAGAACAATGACTAATCTATCTATTCACAACTTTCAACGTCAATTTGAAAAATGCTAATTTGTTGATATATACATATTTATTTCAGTAAAAATAAATAAATGTCCCTGATACTGTCTCCACGTACCACATGTGGATGCCAAAAAAATAATTTCCAAATTTTAGCAATTGTTATAAGAGTAACTTAAACAACAGAATAATAAAAAAAGTAGCAATAAAATTGGGTTAATATATTTATCAGTAGTTCCAAAAATAGAATTCATTTATAGTATAATATAATTATAAAAAAAATTAGGACAATTACCAAACATTCTTTTTAGTTGATAAGTACTAGTTTGTGATTATAACGATTCCTATCGTTCGAGATTTAAATTTATAAAAGTTGGTTCAATTTTTACGGTAAAAATGAAAAATTTTCATGAATTTCACATGACTACTTATAACCAATATTCTTTATTGCGTAATGCTTTATTTAATTGTTAATGTTTTCCGATTATTATTAATACTGAGGATGTTTATTGCCTTTATCGAAACATTTCTGCATAGACAGGAGAGAGATGATACTTAATAAAATCAAACACACGGTATATTTCACAAATGTATTAGACTATCTCTGACATATGTTTCGGTTTTTACACCATTTTCAAAGAGCTATAGATGACTGACGTACATTATTTCCTTACAAACTACTTATACCTAGAATGCAATGGATTTTAGTAACGGGGAAACCCCAAAATCGGTCTGGTAATTGGTAATAGTGCGATGTCCTGGTTTATTTGGACTATTTCTAAGAAATTCAATCTTCTCCCTTTACTTTCTGTATGTATTATTTTTACATTTTGGGGTTTCCCCGTTACTAAAATCCATTGTATTCTAGGTATAAGTAGTTTGTAAGGAAATAATGTACCTCAGTCATCTATAGCTCTTTGAAAATGGTGTAAAAACCGAAACATATGTCAGAGATAGTCTAATACATTTGTGAAATATACCGTGTGTTTTATTTTATTAATTATTCATTATGTTTCACCAAGTGATCAGCGAAACCTTAATTTCAACTATTAGGGATGATACGTGGAGTTTCCTTCGGAAAACTGATGATTACTTACCATCCGATCCGCTTCCCCATACGTTGAGATCTTGGGCCTCCATTTGCTGCAAACATTTTGTACAAAACGTATGTAAACAAGGAAGTACTCTTGGTTCTAAAAAAAATCGTTTGCACGACGGACACTTGTATTTATTTTCGTCGGGTAGAGCGTCATAAACGCTGCATGCCCTGGTCGTTTGAGGTTCTCTTTTTTCTGTTACGGTGTGCGGTGCAGAATTGGACCGGTCATGGTAAATTTTCAGGGTGTTTTCTGCCCGTTTTTTAGAAAATCCAACCTCCTGACTCTGACGACGTCTTGAGAAACTTCCGAAAATATATGACATGTGATCCACCACCTCTGTCATGTTCTGTACTTATAGAAACTCGGACTCTGGAAACAGAAATAGAAATGGTCATATTTTATTCCCGTTATAAAGTACTACTGAAACTGAAATAGCTCGCGCACTAGTGTTATGTATACGTATACTTACAATAATTAGTTTCGAAAGAGTTTGTATTTTCACTTACAAAATAGACAAATTGTTGCCGTTTCGGAGAAATACGTATTTAGGTTCTTTTAAACCGAAAATAATTTTTTAACTTATTCTTCTATAACGGCGACGTGAGCGGTTACTTTTTATGATTATTATAATCGAAAAAAGTAAAAAAAGTACCTACAATTGATTTTTAAGTTCGGCACCCCCATGAAATTATGCGTAGATATAGATTACAAAAAGCGATTTATTGAGATGATATTTATTTTAAATAAACACCGTAATTTTTGACTGTTTTAAAAAATGGCAAAACTATTTTATTTTTCATCTTATTTTTAATATTTAGCATCTACTTAATTTCATTGTTAACATCTAACAGCTTCACCAAACCAAATTTTGCAGACGTGTCTTGTACAATTAGTCAATTAATTTACTATTTAAATAAATCAAAACTAAAAACAGTAATGTTTCATCAAATTTTTTATTGCGAAAACTCGACAATATTGTAGTATAGTCTAGTACTCTTGATAATGACTGATTAAGTCGATACAATATTGTCGAGTTTTCACAATAAAAAATTTGTTGAAACATTACTGTTTATAGTTTTGATTTATTTAAATATGTTTCATCACAACATATCTGCAGTTAACTTTAATATAATTTACTATTTTTTGTGTAGAAATAATTGTATTAACAGTGTAACCCCAGAACCTCCTTAACAGCAATATTTTATGATGCGGAATTAGTATTAGTGAAAACTTCAAAAATATGATTTCCTGTTAGTTTTTTTTCTTCTAGTTAACTTGATCGATTAGTTTACACAATCCTAAATAGTTTCAATCACTTATTTATCAATTAAATATATTTTCATACTTGGTTGAAATTTATCAGTTTTTTGATTTACAAGACTGAACAGTTTTTTATTCTGTGTTTTAGTTCGTAGACATTCTAAATACAATTTCAAAAATATTATCTGGGAATCTTATAAATTCATAAAAGGCCGGCGTTAATAAAAGAATTACTTTCCGGGCTGGGTCGTCGTTAGTTTAAAACACTCTAGACGTTTCATCTTCAGCTACGGAAGACATCTTCAATGGCAGTGAGGTCGAAGTTATTAATTTGCCATCAAATCTTCGTTAATAGAACTTCGACCTCGCCCCTTAATTTGTTTTAGATTTTATTTACATTTTAGCACTTTCACCAGGACTTTTGTAACTATTTCACAAATTTAAGGATGTGTCCTACGTGTATTAACATAGTTATTAAAAGCTGTGTAACTACATTTTGACAAAGAAAATATTATTTATACTGTATCCCAAAATGGCCCCTTCTTTTGCACTACTTTTATATTATTCAATGACTATGTAAATTGGTTTGAGAGAGGAATGAGTAATTCATTCTTTAAATATTTTCAATGTATTTTCTAAATCTATCATAACGGAAGATGAACAAAGAATTTTCCAGTTTTTTCCAATTACAACTGTAAGGTCCCAATTGGACAATTTCATTCATAAATTATTATTCTGTGTGTGACAATTGAATTTTTTGGGTGTGCCGTTGTTATATTTTTATTGTTTAAGTGAGTTATTCCAAATACATGAAATTATTGGATTCAGGTGAGTTGCTCACTGAGTACTTCAAGCATTTTCATTTTTAATAATTATTTAACTGATTGATTTGTGAAATGATGTTATTTGATAATTTATATTGATTCAGAAGTAATTAATGAAAATATATACAGGGACGCTACCTAGACTGTTATAATTAATATTAGGGACTGAAGTTTTAGGGCGCTGCAGTGCAATGAGGACTGTAGGCTGCGGTTGTACAGTTATCTAGCTCATTAACGACCTCAGTCCAGTTTTTGGGCAGAGAAATCTGTCTTGCAAAGGTAGTACGGGAGCAAGGTGCTTGCCCTTTCCCAAGAGTAGGATTATAGCATCATAAATGTAATGTAGATGATTACAGTAATGATTGGTTGCGGTCAATGTATTTCTTTCATACTTATTTATATTGCAATAAGGCCTTATTTAGAGTTCGATGCATAATAAAAGCTAAGTAAAGTTATGCTTGAGTGTTCACACATATTTCTTTTTATATTTTGATAAAGGTGCTGAAAAATAGAAGGAATATCATAGTGATTGACATCTATTGATTGAGTAGGTGAATATTTGTTATTTATATATTCAAGTGAGTGGTACATTGTTCAATTTATGTTTGTTGGATTGATATCAACTTATATTATTGTTGCGCTCGGTTTTCACGTCCTAACACAATATTACTATATCTTTTGTTGCAAACGTAATTCTTTGTAGTTTTTTCAAGTAAAATTCGTATTCATAAACAGTCTTATCCCTAGAGTGGTATTTCTTAACTACGACCACTTTTTGTAAGTCAGAATCACCTCTTACAACAATTATGACTAATGAAAGATTACTTTTACTTATTTTTATAGTATATGTTTTGGATTATTTAATGAAACCATATTAACAAACAATTTGCTTTCATTTTTATTTATGAAAAATAAAATTTTAAATCGTTATCTTCGTTTATTGAGATATCAACTTTCCCTCACTTTCACTTTTTATTGACAGTACTAGTACATAAATGAAAAAGCTGTAATTGATTTTGATATTCTATCTTTTTTTTAATTCAATTCACAGAACAGTTAGATGCATGCATTGAATTATAAACTTGACCTATTTTGAAACGTTGAGACGGTTAAAATAGACACATATAACAACACCTTCTTCTCTAATTTCGTTTTGTAATGAGTAATGGGCTGTCACTAAGGAACAGAGTTAAATTCTATTGAATTTCGCGTTGTTATTTATTGTCACTCCAAATAATTAAGGTTTTGTGTTTAGATTGTGTGGAGGGCAACAGTGGAAATTCTTGAGAAAGGTCAATCATTATGCAGTCTAAATTTTCAAACGACAATAAGAATCAGTGAAATATGAAAATACTACTATTTTTTATTGACAGTAAAAAAAGTCAAAATAAATTTAAAAGTGTTAACTTAAACTGGAAATATAATGATAAATAATGTGGTGAAATAATATTATTGTGGATAACAATAAAAAAATTTGTAACCAACTGTTTTGTGTTTAATTTCAATATGGAGTTAACAAGAATTAACAGCTAGGAATTTTTATGAAAGGTTTTTTTAATTTTTTATTTATAAAGATCAATTTTGAAATAAGTTGTTGTAATCTATCAGATTTATTTATTTCAATATTTTATTGTTTTTCTAACTTTCATAACCATAAACTGGGGTAATAACGGTATAAAAACTGCAACGAAAAAAAATCCGTTATCAATTTTGCACAATTACATACATTTATCTATGTACTGGTTGCTTATACGTCCTTATGAAATAAAAGGGATCTATAAATATAACAACAACAAAGAAAAGCTATTCATTACTGCATACAACAAGCAATTATAAATACTGCTGATGTCGTCTAAAATCTAAAAAGCTCTTAGTTATAGCGCGAGCTTTTACTAACATCCAATTAAAGTTTCAATGCTATTTCCCTTTTCGTCATAAGTATGGTATTAAAATAGAACTAACCATGTTCTTAAGGCATATATGTACCTGCATTGCTTATAAAGTTAAATAGAAGTAAATGCAACATTGTAATTAATATTAAAATATCCACATTTAACATTTTCTAATTAATAGTCTTACTTACTATTTGTATGTAATTTCATAGTGTTTTGATACAGGAAGCTTTTATATCTGTTTTAAAACAAAAATGTTTTATTTTTTCTAATTGTTCAGAGTGTATAAAAAGCATTTTGAATAAAAGAATTTGGAAAATACACATAAAAACACCTCAGTTATTTCGATACGTTTTGTTTACAATAGTAAATGAAAAATTATTTTTATATGTTACATAATTAGATTCATTTTCTGTAGTTCTGAATCTAAGGGTTCTTGATGCTTTCATATCCACTAATTTGAATGATTATATGCTTACGCTTTTCAAAAGAGTAGTAATTTACATTTCCAATCTGTTTTAACCGTTACACATAAATAACACTCTAAGTGTTCAAAGATGTGACTTGTTTTAACATAATTATCGCGATTATAGATTTTAATGCCATATTCACATCGTCAATGACGTTATGAAGCATTTCCATACATTATAATTAACTTACATAAAATGTTCAAGATATCGACATCTGCTTTGAACGTTTTATTACTTTATTTGACAAGTTTACATATGATATTGCATTAAATATTGCACTCGCTGACAGGGGTAATGAATCAATTAAAACAACAGGCAATGTGCAGTTTTTATTTGTTGTTGATTCGTTGCTTTATGCACATATAATTTAAACTAGGAAGTATGTTATAGATCTGTGTTGTTAGCAAATATAAAGCAATAAGAAACAAATGCATGAGCGAGGTATGTAAATTAGTACTACAAGTAAAAAGTTGCTGATCAGGTTTAGACAATTTACATTAAAAAAAAAAAACACGCTACCAAAACCAATGTAAAAGTAAAGAAAAAAATCGTTGTTCATACAAGCCTGTATATATAAACTAGTTAGTCGGTGGTATATTTTAGACACAAATTATAATTAGTACTTTCATTTTCAATTTCTCTATAAGAAAAAAATATCCAAATGTAACAGTTATAGAAAGTATCAACAAATAATTAATAACTATAAGTATTTCTTGAATAGAATTAGTTTTAATTGTTCAATAAATGATTACCAATATAAAATATCTACACTACGTACCAAATATAAACACTTTAAATAAACTAGTTAAATGACTTTATCATATCTTAAATTTTATTTCGTTTACTTTTAAACACATTATTATTTCCTGTTAAAATTACCTTAAAATTTTATATCCTTGACTGTCACTATTAAAAAAATGCTATATTCCTTGAAATGCTACGATAGGTACTATCACAGTGCACAATAACTTCGAATGTATTAACTGTCTATTTGCACCGACCGACGCTTAGCGTCCAATTTCGACGTCGTATTGGAACGTACTGAAGCAAGTTTTGCGTTGTTGTGCTGAGCCGAACTCATACTTTCGAAGACATACAAGTAACTAGCGGCTTATGGCGCTTATTACTAGGTATATGGCAATGCATTTCTTCCATACAATTCTTCAACATTTTGCTAATTCAGTCAATCACATGAAAAAAGAATATAATAAATATTTTCGGGAACATTACGATAATTCTACCCAAAAATATTAAATATTAAACAGTTAACTTACACAAACAAACATTCAACAATATTTAAAGATTAAATTTCAAAATATTTTTTATTAAACAAAAACGTTATACATATATGTAGCAGGTATATAAGTACATACTAACAATGTTTTCGATTATGTAATTAAACGATATCGTAGTGCAGTACTGCCCCTACCAATAAGGGTACGAACTCGCCTGTATCGGCGAAAATCAGCGACCGCCTAGACCAGACACACCAGTTGTGATCCCGCGCATAAACAGTTCAGTAATTTAAGAAACAATTGCAAACATTTGCATATAATGACTGAATACAGAAAATTCTTTTTGAATTGATACTTCGTAGATTAATAGATGTAATATTTTTTTAATAATGAAGTACCTAATTAGAAATGTCGTATAGGTATTCCTCAAAGTACCTTGTTATAGTAAATATGCAAATATTATACTTTAACGTTTCTTATCTTCTAAGTTCATTTGTGTATCGATTTTAATATTACCACTAGAAAATGTTTTTACAAGCTTGCAGGTGCTTGTTTTACAATGAATTAAAATATTGTAATAATGTTAAACATTAAATATGTAGAGTTGACTTTGAAGAAAAATGAACAAGTGGATGTCCTTAAAAACAAAATCATACAATCATTGCGTTTTCGATTTAGTGGTACTAGTTAGTGATTGAATTTACGTCTTCGATCGCCAGGGGCATTTTTAGCACAAATCTGATGGTTTGTTTCGTTTTTTTGCGTTTATTTTCAGTTTGGAGTAGCCTAAGTCACTGTCCCATGGTACATCTTCGATGTCCCTAATTAGATTATTGTATCGAGAGCCAAAGTTAGATATATTCGAATGAAATAGTTTACCTTATTTTCGTTCATAAATTCTTATTTTCAAAACTCTCCATAACGAAATTCAACAGATCGAGCATTTTCTTTAATTGCAGAATATTTTCGTTATACAGAGTTTTATGAGAATTTTACAAATTATCTTTTTAATGACCGTAAATGATTATTAAAAATGTATGATTGGAATACGACTCCGTACATATGCGAACTAGGAGGACAAATGAAAAGGGAAGGGGATAGGATGATCGGACATTTTGTGAGACATGAAGTTAGAGACATATTAGAAGCAAACACAGGAGTAAAGAGGGCATGATTGCTAACATAGACAGAAAGATTGCATATTTGACCTTATTTAGATTATATTACTGTTCGGAAATATTTAGATATGTGAGATGTTCTAGTTTTTGGGAAATGCTAAGAATGGCTCACAAGTATAGAAAGAATTGGAGGTCTTAGGGCTGACGACCTTGTGATAATGATGATACTGAAACAAAATTATAATGAAGAACTTTCTGTCTCCATTTTCTTATTTATTCATTCACACACAGAGTTTTTCTTTTCTTTTACTGGACACATGTTCATCTTTCAAATGTGGTGTATTGCTTTGTTACAGAAAATGGTCGTTTAGTTTTTACAAGGGCTGCAGGGTAAACCAAGAAAGCTCAACTAATGTCTTCGTTATAGGAGGTTTTTCGTAATAAAAAGTTTCTTTATGGGGAATTTACACTGTACGTTTTAAATAGTACCATCAAAGGAACATTAGAAATTGGTTTGCGACAATTACATTTTTTTGTGGAAACGCTGGAAAGAAATTAAATTTGGAGTGGAATTTATCTGAAATGAAAATGTTACCTTGGCAATCGCGACGAAACGAGTAAATCCGAACATTATTCGTTTCTGTTGGATAATGAATATGAGAGAGAGCAAACAAGTAAGCCTCGATGTTCTGCAATACGCCCGCATTAAATTAGTTGTCCCATCTCATACAATTGCTGTGATACTTTTGTGCAATTTCATATATACAATTTTTTGTGACAATGGAAAACTAAACGGATTCATTTTCAGTTGAAATTCAATACGACTGACTTTATATTTAGATAATTTCGTAAGTTTTTTAAAGTAATTTACTCACATGTTAGTTAAATCGAATTGAATCTGGTTCTTTGTGCTGTTTGCAAATCATTTTTAGGGTTTTTTTAAATCTAACAATTCGTACAGTCCAGTTCAAATAATTTGTCTAAACATTTCGTCGTTCAATATCACCATAATGTCGTTCCTACCGAAAAATGGTTATCAAGATTAATTTGTGCACATGTTATTTCCCAACTTTCTCTAAATAGCTACTTTTCATTTAAGATAAATGTTATTTTTCAAATGTACACATTTATGTAACTATATAACTATAGAAAACGAATGTTTGCAAAATACATATTGTATTTGCGATCGTTGTTATTTTTTATAAAAATGATAAATGAAAGTTTTAAACTTTTCAAGAAACTTACTTACTTACTGCAGATACTCAAAAGTATTTATTTTTTAAAAAATCATTTTGTATCCTACCTAGGTACACTACAGTAGTTTTTACATAATATTCTAATAATAAATAATGTATCACACGGTCAATACTCATTATGTCAACCAATAAATAGTATTTGTGAAATCCAGCTAATAAAAAAAAATACCAGTAACAATCTAACAATTGAGCATGGGCATCGAAATGCATTGCGCTAGTATTTCTATATATACTCAATGTAAAAAGTTAAACTCTACAAGCGATTATACTATTTCTTTTTATTATGCAGAATTTTAGTCGTATTTATTTGTAGTGTGTTATATAAATTGATAGCGGCCAGTTCAAATAGAGCTACGAGTAAAACATAGTTTGCATAAGGTGCATTCTGTATTTAATCAAACTGTTTGATTAAACAAAACAAATAAAATACAAAACAGAAGAAGTTTCACAATATTATTTGTTTCGGTCGTTACGACCATTAACGAGAGCTATAAATGCAAAAAAAACTCCTAAAGTCTAGACTTATCAATAAGGGTTACAATTTGTATAAAAGTAGAGGGGAGTTATATGTGTTGTATTATTCACTGGATCAAATTCTGATCACATTTCCGAGGTATTTAACTCCATTTCCATTATTTCATCTTTGGTAGTCATTTTTCTTCCCCTGGCGTGGTTATTTCCACAATTTAACTCGACAATTCCAGATTAATGTTCCACAGACAATTTCTTCCATAAACCAATTAAAAGTTACACAGTTATTACAGCCGAAACAAATTTGTCGACTTCCATTAAATAAATGAACGATATTGTGAAACTTCCTGTGTTTATTATTTTATTTGTTTGATTTAATCATTCTATATTTGTTATAGTTTTTTATCACATGCGGTTAAATTGATACCTATATATATATATATATATATATATATATATATATATATATATATGTTTGTATTTATTATATTGCCAATATCTACAAAAATTACAAAACACGACATGACAGCGATGGTATAGATGTTCAGCGGGATTTTGCTTTTTTTGTTTTGAATTTTTCGACTTCGTGGAATGTTTTCGGATAAAACCCATATTAAACTTAGATCCTTGAACCATACCAAAAAGTTTAATACTGTTGTAATGTTACTAATTTAAACTGCTCAAAACATATTGTTAAACCAAATTAATATTCTATATTGTTTATTAAATTTATAACTATTTATATTTTATAAGTTATCCAGGTTAATTTATTGTAAATAATTACTTAAATAAACGCTAAAGTCTTATTATAAATCACCTACGTCCTAAGATTAAACTCCTTTTAGAATGATTCCTTGATTTGTCAATTAACAAAACAAATTAATAAACACACTTTGTCTATTACGTAGACCAAACAGGCAAATACTTTAAAGAAAGTATAAATGAACATAAGTGAACTATATAAACAAGACCTCTAATTCTACTTCTGCAGAACATTTGTTACAAATCTCACATTGTTTCAATGACGACTTCAAACTTTTACAATTAAAAAGGTATAAAATTAAGTTTATTAGAAGTGTCTAGAACTAAATAAATTAAACAAATTAGACTTAATTGTTAATTGTCAGATTAATATAAATAATTCTCCAGTTCTAAACATTTAGGATACCCGTTTTTTAACTTATTTTGCAGTTGTTCAACCCCTATCCTTAAATAATATAGAAATAGTGACCCAAACAGGAAAGTAGTATTCAAAAAAGGGTTCCGTATTCACTAACTTATAGTTTAAGCTTGGAATTTACACTTCAATTTTTATCGTATCTATCGTATGAAGGTTCTTCATAGCCATTATCTAAGAGGCACACAAATACATGTTTTACGTACTTTTATATGACAAGTCATTTTATAAAAACGTGGGGTTTTCATTCAGGAAGGATCACAAACTGAATAATTACAATTTATTGTCTATACCCAGGGACTATATTAAGTTAGATTTGTTGCGTTTTTGTAAAGTTGTTTACTGTTATCTGTTTATTTTGCAAAATAAAATTGTACTAAATTAAAGAATTTCTTTATAATAAACTTTAACTGTCGTAATATCACAGTGTACAGTTGTTCTTTGTTTATATATTGGCAAGTTATGTTGTTTTATAAACTGAATATTGCATTTATTGTTTAACAAACCTTTTTGTTTTTGTTTGTCGTAATGTTATGATTATATTATGTGTAATTAAATTGTATTGATACGGCAATTCAATATACTCATACGAAAAATACAAGGAGAAATAAAATAGATTGTGTTGGACAACAATTAATGAGGGAAATATAAAAGAAATGTTCATCATAACATTGAGGAAAAAATACTCATAGGGTAGGAAAGTAAAGAATCCCTGCTCAAGGTTTTTATTATATCAATCTATTAAATATTATCAGACAAGGTGTACCTATTCAAAACACAACAGTCAAAAAACTCACCGTATTTTATTTGGTAATTATTTTATTAAATCATATCAGACAGAATACACAAATACTTTAACTTTAGATTTGGCGTTGGAAAAAAAATTAATTTGGGTCCTCCTCTAACTTGAATCCTTAGCTTGAACTAAAAATATTTACGGGACCAAAAACAGAATCTAAAATGTCGTCTTCTTATCTGTCTGTTTGATTGCTTGTCTATTCGGTAAAAAATTTCATTGCATGTGTCTGTTATAATCTTATCAAAATGTTTAAAATCAATTGAAAAATTTCACACACAAGAGTATAAAGCAGAAAATAATTACTTAAATAAATATAAATTTTTAATAGGTATTTATACCACTATTTTAAAACAAATTAAGAAGTATAAAATAATTCATCCTTAAAAGCATTTAAGGTTTAAGTGATTGTTTAACTAAGACCTTTTGTATAATATTACTATTACAATTGAAATCAAATTGGTTTTTAAAAATCCTATTTATTAAAATGTACCTGATTCCTTCTTGGTTTGTATGTCAATCCTACCTATTAAAAATTATTGATTTCAAATAGAATATAAATCCAATAAGTAAAGCAACAACTTTTGATAAGTTATCCTTCTAAAATAAACCAAGGCGTTAAGATTGTAGTAGAGTTATTAGTAAGATTTGGAAAGAGTAAAAATAAAAAGTTCAAAAATTATTTTTGCAATCTGACTTTCAATAAAGAAGCACGTTTGATGCTTTAGCTTCAGATAGCTAAATTGATTTAAATAAACGTGACCCTACATGTAAATAACTTGTAAACAAAGGTGATTTTACAAGTTTTTATCATGTCTTATACAAATAAATAAGAATAAGACGACAAACTTGTTACGTAAATATACTCAAATCATGCGTCACAAAAACGAGTGCTGTAAAATGGTGCAATTTCTTAAAGATAATCAAAAAAATTTACAAATTTTAATGAATTTTTCGTTTTTCTTATGTCTCTGTTACTCAACCAATATCCTTTTTTATTATCCCATTTGATTAAAAGTACTTACTTCAAGGCTATTATCAATTTAATTTTATCAATCAATTTTGATTTTTTAAATTAACTGTTAGATTACTTATTATACTATTTCGATAACGTTATTATATTTTTTTTAATGGATTTGTTACTCGGCACTGATGAAACAATTTATTATTTAATTTGTTTAAGTACTTATCGCATATATCTGTAGGTAGGTATACAAAATTATTCAAACTGAGTGGTACATTAGACGTTTTAGGAAAACTAAGTGTGTTAGAGATTTGAAAATTTCGGAGTAGGTTATCAAGGATGATATTTTTATTTACAATAATGTTAACTGTCTGCCACTTCCATTTTATCATTTGATTCCTTGTTTATCATCTCTCGATACATTCGGATGTTTCTTATTGATTTATTTGAAAATTTTTGAATATTTTTCCTAAAATGTCTAATGTACGACTCGGTTTGAATAACCCTGTATAAGTTGTATCACAGATGGACTTCAAATAGTAGATACTCTGTGAATGACTTTGATAAAAATTATAAACTTACTACAATCAAATTTGAAAATTTTCTTTTTGTTTCACTTTATAAACCGTTCGGTCCAAAGTTACAATGAAGTAGATAGATTTATTGCATTATATTTAAATTTATAACGAGCATAATTAAGGTAAAATATATTTACTTTGATATATTATTGTTTTGCCATATGTTAGATTATGTGATAAAATAATACGTTTCTTTGTTGCATACAGTTAATTTAACTATAAGATGAGAAACCTTGAAAATCACCTCGTAATATACTTATAGTATGCCAAGTATTGTGTTTTTTATCCTCAGAGACATAAGTAATTATCTAATTAATTTGTTAAAAGTGATGGAACATTGTACGACTAAGCTAATTGCAAGCGAATTTCGAATCCAAATGACCACGAAACAGTTTGAAATTACATACTATATCGCAATAAAAAAGAAGTTTATAGCAATATTCACTATACATATATATTACTAATCATTCAATACACTTATACACAATAAAAATTTAAAAGTGATTTATGTACCGAAAACGAAAGTGAAATATTTTTAAGAAACCAATTGGAAAACTGCTCATACCGAACAGGGTAGTTTTATTGTATTTTATGTATCGAATTAGTATTTATATATACAGTCTATTAGTAATATCTTTTAGAAACATTTGCAAATTCTGTGAAGCTATAAAAACTAAGCGTGTTAGAAATTTGAATGAATTTAATTATAATTTTGCATAAATTATTTAAATAATACTGGAAACATTGGTGGTGCTGTAGAAAACAATAAATACGACACCAAACTATAACTTTTCGGCAACAAAGTTACCTTCTTCAGGGATTTCTTTTGTTGTTGTTTATGTTTTTGTGCCCTTTTGGTATACAAAATTAGACCGATTTAGCTTAAGTATTTTTTATATTCATATTAAAGAATTATATAATAATTCTGTCCCATAGAAAACTTTTAGGATCGAAAACTTTATATTAAACAATAATATGCATAGGAAGATTGATATATAACACATAAACAAATTGACTCAAATTTTTGACATATCGATATATTTATTAGAGGTTGAAATGTAAAATACGTCATATATACAAACGAAAGGACATGGGACCATTTTTGTTGTTGAATCCTATTTAAATTCTTGCAACTATTATACAATAAAATATATACAGAGAATACTTGTTGCTGTAATGAGCCACCAGACAGTACTACTCTTTTATTTTATTTATTAAACTGCAATATCTTATCACAAACTATGTCTTCTGTCATTGTATTTATACTTAAATCTTTTCAGGTGAGTTTCACTTTATCGTAGCAACTTAGTAAGCGAATATGGATAGCGAAAACAAATTTGAGAGACTGCAGCATCCAAGAAATAAGGCCAATTTATTTTCTATCGCAACTTTTAGGTAAGACAACCCTTAAAATTAAATAACAATGGTAGTAATTGTCGTAAAAGCCTCAAATCCTACATTAGTTTATTTTTTTTTTAGTTGGTTGATTCCTATATTCATAAAAGGTTTCAAGAAAGACCTACAGGAAGAAGATCTGTTTGAGCCTTTGCAAGACCACGAGTCTAGCCGTTTAGGAGATTTATTGGAATCGGCATGGAAGAAAGAGAAATTGAAAGAAAGCCCGTCCCTTTGGAGGGCTTTAATTCGAGTTTTCGGTTGTAGGGTGGCTCTCCTTAGTTGCGTTTTGTTTTTCATTGAAGTTGTGGTGAAGTAGGACGTATGTTTTTGTGATACAATTCAAAAATATTCACTCAATTCTTCATTTTTAGAATAGCACAGCCTCTGGCCCTGGGTCAATTAATAATGTATTATACATCGCCAAATTCAAATCTTACCAAGACTGACGCGTACATTTATGCAGGAATAATTGTAGGAGGTTCATTACTAAATGTTATTATTGTCCATTTGTATATGTTAGGAAACCAACACTTGGGTATGCAAATACGGGTTGCTTGTTGTTCGTTGATCTATAGGAAGGCGTTAAAATTGAGCAAAACGGCTTTGAAGGAGACCACCATTGGACAAATGGTTAACTTACTTTCTAACGATGTCAGCAGATTTGATTCTGCAATGAACCATATTCACAGCCTTTGGGTTGCTCCAATTGAAACGACAATAATTGTTATATTAATTTACTTCCATTTGGGTTTTACTGCCATCCTAGGATCAATATTCTTGATTTTGTTTATTCCTGTTCAAAGTAAGTCAAAACCAATAAATGTTGGTACATAAATATTTATATTAATTGTAAGTATCTACTCCACTTCTGAAAGTATCTATTCAAATGCATATATACATATACAGTAGACACTCGATACTGTAAACACCTAAAACTTCGCTTGCGGAAACGAATGATTTATTGTGCCATTGCTGCAAATCCCCGATATATTTTGTATCTCCCCAGTCGTATTACCCGGAGAGATGTTGTTTTATTCGTATATCTACTTTAAATAATTTTTGTATATATCAATACATACGTAAAAAATGGTGAATATAGCATTCGTTAACGTGAACAAATCTATAACTTGAAGAACAGTTTGCTTTTCTACTGTATGTAGTTTGTAAATCCATTTCTCACAAACATACGTGGGAAACTATTTTTTGATCATTTATTACAACTTTTTGATTTTCTGAAATTAGCAAAGGCTAACACTTTATTTTTTTAACAAATTAATCCTTGGTAACTATTTGTTCAAATGCAAAAAATTGAACTAAATCATCTTTCTCTTTAAAGTTCAGAATGTGCCAAAATGACCCTTACCAGTTACTTCCTTTCCCAGTCCAATATTTACATCCCTAATTGAATCAATCAAATACTTATTCCCATATCTATCTTTTGCAAGCTACTTATGTTTTCTTTTTGAAGTTACAGTAGTACAGGGTGAGCCATTTTTGATGACTATTACTATAGATCAATGCTACGTTTTCTTCCTTTAAATTCTAGCTGGGGGAGATTCACTACCTACGCTCCTCGTGGATTAGGTACTTACTTATAAACTAAGGGGTTGCTAGTGATCACCTTTGGCCAACTACTGCTATACTAACTATATTGTATTGTTAGCTAGATCAAAGGTTAGCACTGGCACTCATTAGTAAATATCCTAGCATACTGTCTAATTTTAGTACCATTTAGTAATTCTTCTTAATAATTACTAATTTTACATTTCCAGTGTTTCTTGGCAAAAAATCATCTGTTTATCGATTGGCGACAGCATTCAGAACCGATGAAAGGGTGAGATTGATGGATGAAATTATATCCGGAATTCAAGTAATTAAAATGTACACATGGGAAAAACCGTTTGTAATATTAGTATCCACTGTGAGAAAGTAAGAAACGAGACCATTGAACTCATATAAATATATGTAATGTAAATTAATTTATTATCTTTCTTTTCTTGTTTCTAGGAGAGAAGTAAAACAAATACTGTCCGCGTCGTATATTCGAGGATTCATGCTATCTCTGAAAATATTTGCCGTTAGATTTTCTATTTTCCTTTGCATACTTGCCTATTCGTTATCAGACAATTACGTTAGTGCACAATACGTTTTTGTTTTGACTTCATATTACAACATATTGAGGGCAACACTCGTCCTTCAATTTCCTAGCGGTATAACGGAATTTGCGGAGTCTACAGTTTCCGTAAAAAGAGTTCGAACATTCCTGTTATACGAAGAAAAGGAAACCCACGACGACGTATACAAATTCTCTGAGGAGAATGCAGGGAAACCTTTCGAAAACGGGAAAATAGATCTAAGTAAAAGTTACATAAACGAAAATCAGCACGTTTCGATAAAAATAAAAGGAGCGTATGCAAAATGGTCAAGCAACGAGAGTGATTCTACATTAAACAACATCAACTTAGAAATACAAGACTACAATCTCGTAGCTATAGTAGGACAAGTTGGTAGTGGAAAAACGAGCCTTCTCCATTTGATATTAAAGGAATTGCCTATTTCAGAAGGTTCATTGCAGGTCTACGGGAAAATCTCTTACTCATCACAAGAACCCTGGCTATTTTCAGGGTCCATAAAGCAGAACATTCTTTTCGGAAGCGGTTTTGACTCGGAACGGTACGAAAATGTTATGCGAGTTTGCGCTTTGGAAAGGGATTTAACACTCTTTCCTTACGGCGACAGGACTATTGTAGGAGAGAGAGGGACCACCCTAAGCGGAGGTCAAAGGGCACGAATAAACTTAGCAAGAGCTATTTATAGACAAGCCGACATTTATTTATTGGACGACCCGCTATCAGCAGTTGATACGCACGTCGGTAAATTTCTATTTGAAGAATGCATTATGAAATTCCTCAAAGGAAAATTGGTCATTCTTGTAACCCATCAGCTGCAGTATTTGCACAGTGCTGGCAGGATCATTGTCCTAGAAGCAGGACAAATCGTACAGGATGGGAACTATAACGATCTGAAAACGGGCAGGTTTCAAGTTTTGAAAGAATTAGATAACAATGATGAAAACGAAAACGAACAAGATTTTTACGAGGAAGAACTACCTGTTAAAAAAACGAAAAGCAAGAGTGTCGAAGAATTAGTCCCAACACAATTAAGTGAATCAAAAGCTTCTGGCACTGTGTCGAAAAAAGTATATTGGTCTTACTTAAGAGCGGGAGGTTCATGGTTCGCAATATTATTTATTTTTATGTTATTTATTTTAAGTCAAGCAGCCGTTAGTGGAGGAGATTATTTTATTAGTTTTTGGTAAGTTATTATTTTTATTATCTTAAAAATAATAGTGTTATGATTTCTAAACTCTTTTCTTTAGGACAAATATAGAACAGGACATGAGTTCCCATAAAGAAAATGGGAACGTGGATGGGACAACTTATTTTATTAGAGAACACGGCATCTACGTATACACAGCGATTGTAGCCCTAAATATAACAATAACATTATCAAGATCTTTCCTGTTTTACAAATTTTGCATGAAGGCTTCGCAAAACATCCACAACACTATGTTTGCACACATAGTCTATGCAACGATGAGATTTTTCAATACTAATCCTTCAGGAAGGATTCTCAATCGATTTTCAAAGGATATGGGAAGCGTGGACGAAATTCTTCCCGGCGTTCTTATCGACAGTTTACAAGTAAATTTTTATGTTTTTTGTTCTTATTTTTAACGTTAAACTTTCCTTCTCATTTTCAGATAGGCCTTAGCGTTTTAGGTATAACGGTTGTAGTATGCATCATCAACACCTGGATGATAATAGTATCATGCATTGTGGTTGTTTTATTCTATACACTGAGGGTTGTATTCTTAGCAACAAGTCGCAGTATCAAACGACTGGAAGGAGTTAGTAAGTTTTTGACCGTTTACCTAATAATTTAATTGTCGTTTGTTTAGAAACCATAAATATTTATTTAACGAGCAAATGTACATTTCAACGACTAAGTGGCCATCTTCAGTGTGTACACATTATTAATAGTTAAAACATATTTGTGAAGTTAATACGACGATTTTATTTATGGTTTCTAATTGAATCATCTTCACAGCTTCACAGTCACTCAAAAAATTTAAAATATAAGTGTTTTATATTTTTAATAATCGTGTTTCGTTTGTTTGATAATCGATTTTATTTTATCTATTTCAGCTAGAAGTCCAGTCTTTACCCATTTAAATTCCTCTTTACAAGGACTTACGACAATAAGGGCATTTAGGGCAGAAGAAATTTTAAGAATGGAATTCGATAGGCATCAAAACGTGCACAGTGCTTCATGGTACTTATTCTTGGCTTGTTCTAGAGCTTTTGGATACTGGCTAGACCTGGTTTGTGTCCTTTACATCACATCCGTTACCTTCAGTTTCTTGTTGATGTCTGATGGTGAGCCAATAAATATATAAACGTATAAATGTTAAAATGACCTTAAATTAGATTTAGTAATCACAGACAAAAAAGCATGTTTAATTCAATTAATTCTAATAATCATAATTTAATTTACATCACCATTTTTTATATTTTAGATCAATATGGTGGAAACGTGGGTTTGGCCATAACTCAGGTAATAAGTTTAACTGGAATGTTGCAGTGGGGAATGAGACAGTGGAGTGAATTGGAAAATCAAATGACATCAGTCGAAAGAGTAGTAGAATACACACAAATAGAAACAGAACCAGAGAGAACTGAAGTAATACCTCCACCAGCCTGGCCAGATAATGGAAATATACAATTTCAGTCGGTTTATCTCAGATATTTCTCTCGCAGCCCGTACGTACTTAAAAACTTAAACTTTACCGTAAATTCGCAAGAAAAAATTGGAATTGTTGGAAGAACAGGAGCTGGAAAGAGTTCCCTTATCACAGCTCTATTCCAGTTATGTGAAATCGAAGGTGAAATACTTATCGACAATTTACAAATAACCAAAATACCCCTCGATAAACTACGTTGCAAAATTTCAATTATTCCTCAAGAACCTGTTCTATTTTCCGGAACCCTTCGGAAGAATCTAGATCCATTTGAAGAGTACTCCGACGAGACGTTATGGACAGCCCTTGAACAAGTTCAATTAAAACAGGTGGTTTCTGAATTGAATCTCGGTCTTAATACAAAAATGTCCGAGGGAGGGTCCAATTTCAGTGTTGGCCAAAGACAACTGGTTTGTCTAGCTCGAGCAGTTATAAGAAATAATAAAATATTGATTTTGGACGAAGCCACAGCAAACGTCGACCATCAGACTGATAAACTAATTCAGGAAACGATTCGGAAACAATTTATTAATTGTACAGTATTAACAATAGCGCACAGATTACATACAGTGATGGATTCAGATAAGGTGTTGGTATTGGATGCTGGAGAGATTAAGGAGTTCGATAGTCCTTATAATTTATTGCAAAATTCAAACGGATTCTTTTACAGTCTTGTACAAAATACAGGCAGTTCCATGATGGAGAATTTGATGAAAATAGCACGGGAGGTAAATAACCATATATATTGTTTGTGATTGCTTCAGTAAAGACAGGACGCGACGCGACTAGGGTTTCCAAATCAGGGGCCCGAAAAGGTATTCGAGACTGGGATCATTTTTAAAGTCCGGATACTAATCCTGAAGGAACAAAGTACAAGGTCACAGCATCACAGCTCACGAATCGTAATTATTGTTGAAATTGCCAGTCTTAACGACACGTAGGGTCAGTGAATCCCCTAATTCTTTTAGGGGATTTACTAGTATTACTGTTTTGTTTGTTCAGCGGTAATGTGTTCATGACGTAATCATAATTTTCGGGTCTATTACTGAAATCCCAGGAGTACAATTTCTGGGTGAAATCCCGAGATCAAATACCGAAACTGGAAACCCTACACGCGACGTAACGTTGAAATGTTTATTCTTCCAAACATATATTTATTACATTTATTAATTTCCAAATTAAATATTTCATTAATTTATTCAATGACTTTTTATAAACTATGTATTTTGTTCAGTAAACTAATAATTTTCTTTTTTCATCATTTAGGCACACGAGAAGAGTGCATAAGCAACGAATTGATGAGAAGTATAGAACAAGGATAAAATTCTTTATTTTTTTCCAAGTTCGTTTAAATATATCTACAAAAACTGTGATATGTTAATTCGAACAAAATGTATTTTATTTCCTAGTACGTAATGGACTTTGTAACTTGGAACATATTTTTTAATGTACTTACGGATATAATCAATAAAGATATAGGTACATAGAATAAATAAATACGAAGCGCATAAGCCCGAACAAACTTTCTTTTCTACTGGTTTTCAAACTTAAAATGGATTTTAAAACGTTTCAATACCTTTTTTCGATATTTAATACTTACTAAGAGAAAAGGAGGGACGATAAATCATTACTTATAACGTCTACAGGGGATTATTACAAATAAATAAATGAGCAAACTACCACCTATATTCATCTATCACACGCTATACTAAATAATTGTAATCAAAACAATGAGACGCAAATCGACTGATCAGTTTATAATTGACTATATTACGGCACATAGCCGAAAAGAAGAATTTAAATAATTTACTTGGAAGACTATTTTTGACCGTTTATTCTCTTTGTATATCAAGAAATAGGCAGTTGTCACCATTTACAGATTACGTAACAGTTTTCAAAATAAATCGCAAATTATTTCGAAATGTTTAAAACAGAGAACGGACGTTGGTTTTAAATATTTTATTTAAAAAAAAGAGAGTAAAAATGCGTCACTGTGTAACTTATTAACAATTTCTTAAAATTAAATTCAACCCAAAAGTGTAAGTACAAAAAAATCCTACACGATTATTTACAGAAAATGACTTATTTTTCAAACTTAACCCCTTATAAAATTTATAATAATTAATAATCGATAACCTTATTTAATGACTATTATTTTTTGGAAGATCATATTATACAAACGTGCATACGTGTACATTGTATTCCTAAATAAATAAAAACAACACAATATTAAAATAAAACATATTTCAATTTGAAAATATAAAAATATATGCGTTACTTTATGTACTCGTATTACTTCCAAATATTTATATTATAATAAACAAAGAAATAATCAAAGTTTAAATAAAAAATTCCCTATAAGTTACTGGAAATTTTGACTATAAAAGTGGAGAATAATTATCACAGAATAATTAAAGGAAAAAACAGCATAATGTAACATAAAATAAAATAATGAATCACAATATTTTCTCACACATAATAGAGTTAAAATTTCACACCTTCCACTTATTTATGTAACTCACAGTAAATGCTTTCAGGAAGGAAATGAAAATGTGATAATGGTACCTCCTATGAACTATTAAATAAAACTTATTGGAAACTAAGTCCATATTTTTCTGTAACTTGAGGAGAATGGGTCGAGGCAACAGCCATGAGAAGAGGGACATCGTTAACTTCTAAATGTAAAGTTGAGGTTAACAGTTCCATGCTACAAAACTCAGTCTCTAACAAAAGTTCAGCCAATGCCTTAGAGAGAACGCAGAATTCTTGTAGTTTTTGTTCTATATAAATAAGGCACTAAAATCATCAGTTAAAACCAATTGTAAGTTTCTTTATAAAACAAAAACTTAATTATAAAAATTTATCACGAGGTAAAGTCACTTTGGCACGACATAAATTAGATCAATTTCAATTTCAATAAACTAATAACAAATCGATCAATTTTGATAACAATTTCATACATATTATCTTCTAAAACAAACTGGATAGCTCAAACCTCAACGCCAAAACACGACACAAAGTGTCTGAAGCACTTTTCGGTAACGAAGTTACCTTCTTCAGGGACGGTCCCTGTGAGCTATCCAGTTTGTTCTACAACTCCGCCAATGTTTCCAGTATTGTGATTATATTCTAAATTTTAGTAACGTCAATGATTTCCTCAACTTTAATGTGAAAAGATTCAAAACAGTAGAAGCTAAAGAAACATTTCAACTAGAATTTGACTACAATATAATTCATCAACGGTGAGAGCTTACTTTTTATAACATAATAAATAACTTACATGTTCAGGTGAAGCTTTCTGTTTCCAAAGTTGTAGTAATGACTCCAGCATATTGGAAACAAGTTGAGACATCCCCACCCTTACCCCTGACGATCCTTTATCCACTATATATGTATGACTAGACAATAACTGGACATCCCTAAAACCAACATACTGTTTATCTAGATTTTATTTAAAAATATGAAACATTTGTTATCTACAATGATTAGTTTGAATAACAATTTCAGTTTCGTGATCCGTAGAAGACATACATTGTTCTTAATACGCTTAAAAACTTATAAACATTTTAAAAATAATTATTTATTATATTTTTTTACCACGTATCCGTGTTTGCCACAATGGCTACGGCTTCATCTATTGGTTGATCGAGTAAAGGATGCCGCGTACAAAGGATCAAGTCTTGTTTTAACATAGATTCCCATTCAATTTTTGGTGCAGAAGTGCCTTGCAACACCATGTTAGAGATATAATTTTCTCCGACACCTCTCATTAAGGAACTCGTGTAACCCACAGGTTTCTCCAACTGGGGTAAAATCAAAGAACTGAAACAATTTAGAAACATTAAAAATTAAACGATAAATCAATTGAAATCTAAATTTACTGGTTCTATGAAATTTAAAATGAAAGTTAGCGTAATAATGTATGGTTGATGCTAATTTTTAAATATATTTTTCATTAATAAGGTACATTGCTTTTCTAATATTGTAAGGTGATCTAATAAATAAAATTGAAATTATGAAAAAATAAAATCCCTTGTATTTTCAAAGTAACCTTTGAAATATTTATCGCCTTTATTATTAATATTCATTTATTTGTACCGTTTTCTAAGAATTATAATTGTGACTAATTCAAGTGAATAAGAAGTTTTTTACGGCAACGAATTTATTTCGAAAAAGGGTATGGTAATAATTATCTGTTTTAGAAATAATAAGCAGCTTTATGTATGAACAAACGTTAATCGTCTTAAAAGATACATACTTGGGCATTGGCAATTCTATTATTTCCAGTTTTTTATTTAAAGCCATTTCCTCAATTTTTCTTTCTTTTAATAAAATGGAATCAGTTTCCTCTTGCTCAAATAATACATTACTATCTCTACTTATAGACAGCTTTAAATTTATGCTACTTTCTGGAATGTTATTTTCTGTCGTCTTCCCAGGAACATTCTCAATTTTTAACAATTTTGCTTCCAGAGACTTTTGTAATAAACTTGAGACAGTTTTTGGAATGTTTTCATCTCTTTTTGACAAATCTACACATTGACTTTTTATCGATAAATCAGTTTCAAGAATTGTTTTTGATTTTTGATTGCCAATTTGCTTATTGCAACTTTGCTTAGGAGTATTTGACAATTCACTGAATGACACAACATCAGAGGCATTCGATGGTGTTTGCAAAGTTTCCATTTCTTCATCATCACTTCCGCAGGTTGTAAAATCAAACTTGTAATCATCCAATAGTGTCGTAACGTCTTTAGCAAACGGTAAATGAGACATTTCGATATTTTTACTTTTCAAATAGTTCTCTACAATCTGCGGATATTGATAAAAATTGAACTTTACTCCAGAATATCTATAGCGACTATTTTTGGTATATTCTTTAGTGTCCATATTTTTCTTTATCATTTTATCTTCAGGAGGTACGCTTTGAGAACGGCTCACGTCCTTATCTTTAGTTTCAGATAAAGACTTTTTGTTTTCTTCTTCGCAAGCTTTCGTTATTGACTCGAAAGACGGACTCGAATTTAAATTACCATTTCCATTTTTTATGAAATCTGTATCTTGGAAGACAGAATTATTCAAAAATTCACTTTCCATGGCACTATTTAAAAAACGTTTGTTGGGAAACTCTCCTGTTTTAATATTTCTAATATCACTTTCTATTTTATTTAAATTCCTGGCACTGAGTTCTCTTTTGATTCCTACTAACTTTTCGTTGTCTCCCAAGACAAACACCACTTCCTGCTCTTGGGATGCAGAGTTCTCTTGGTAATCCTTATAATCAAAAGCTGATATATCAATGACTGCTTTGGTCTTTGTTCTTTTCAAACTATTTGATTTTGATATATTTGAAGGACACAACTGGGATTTTAATTTTGTTTTAGTAGAAGTTGAAGAACTACTAACTGTTAAGTCAAGGTGATTTGTTGTACTATTGTTCGATCTTGTTGAGGCTAACGTATTACTAGAATTCCTTTGTGATTTTTCATTTGAAGACGTTTGGGATCGAGATATTTGCGAAAATATTTTCTGAAATCCCTCTGTAGCTTCTGAACTTGATAATAATTTATCGTCAATTAAGTTTTCATCTGAATTTCCACAGCTTTTGGCTTCTATTCCCAAACTTTTGATTTTTTCAACCAAGTTGGTTGCTTTCTGTAGTTCAAAGAAGCAATCATGAGTACCAGATAAATTTATTTCATTTGGTTTAGTTTTGCCCACATCGTCTTTACAAAATTTATCATCAATATTTTCAACTGTTGTTTTTGAATAAAAATTTTTCTTTGATTCAAGCTTTTTGAAGAATTCTTCATTATTTTCTTCAAGCTCCTTTATGTGATCTTTGTATTTTTTGTAGTTTTCTTTTGGTATAAACGAACTCTCTTTGCAAATTTTATCAGCCTCTTTGTTCTCTAGCTTAACGTCTTTTCTTAAAAATGCTTTTCTTTCTATATCACTACATCTCACGAAATAAGAGAGACAATTTAATATTTTTTCCATCAAATGTTCCTTATTTGTTCCGGAAATAACTGTGTGGGACATTTTTGTAGGATGGCCTACAGCACCGTAAAGGTCGGCTAACTGGCCCCATAATGCGTTTGAAGAACATTGAAGATCATCATTTTTCTTCTTTTCTTCTGACGATGCAGGTAAAACTGTTGCTACCCATCCTAAATGATGAGTTAAAACGGCAGTGACGAGAGTGCTGATAAAACTGAAAAACAAATACCATAAAGAACAAGAATTATTATTAAAATGGAGCTTCTCCTTCGATACTCACAATTTGGTGTCTTTCACATCGACGCTTTCCAAAAGTTCACAAAAATTGTTTAAAAACTGTTTGGCAAGAAAGTTATTCTTAGAAGAACTTTCGTTTCTGGTTTGATTAAAGTTGAAATCAAATTTAATGAAATCTGTCCAATTTAACACCGAATATCCGAACGTCCTATTGTGTTGAATTTTTTTTGAATAATCATAAGTATCACAAAAGCACTTGTTTTGTAAATTATTGTTCACATGTGGTCTTTGGGATTCACACAAATTAAAACTAGTGTTTCTATTTTCACGTTGAATACTATACATATTATCACAGACAGTAGAAGATAAGCCTAACCACATATTCGAAGACAGATGGGGCCCTGACAAGAACTTGACCAACCAAGTTTTGATTTTTAATGTTAACTGATGCATTATAGAAAAAAAACGTTGATATCTGATATAAGCTATTTCTGTCATTTGTCTAGCACTCCAAATCAAGGATTCCATTAAAGCTGCATGTTCCAACAAGAATTGTTCCATTTTTCTGAAACGAAACGACGAAAAATAAAAGAAAAGTTAAATATTCAACTGGTTAAAAAAATTACTTTTCCTGCCCTTTTGTTAATTCGATGATCAGTGCCACACCCAGCTTATTATTACTGCGGGAGTGAGATTTTGGATGATATTCATCTGCAGATGCACAAGTATTTAATGAGTGACCTGAATTTCCTAACGAAGTACTGGTACTTCTTAAATATTTCTTGTATAAACTCCCACAAGAAAAAGTTACCTCATTGTCTAATATGAAAAAACATGAGCATATATTCACAATTTTAATGTCTAATTGTGTAATAAAATTTACCTTTATTGACCATATTATAAGGTATTGATGATACTTCTGTACTTAAACTTGGTTGGAAGTTATGAAAACCACTGACTCCTGAATCTCCAGTTCCTCCAGGGCTTATACTCTTACTATGATTCGAAGATACATTTGGAACATCTAATGGAGTAGTTTCTGAACTTCTCCTACATACTAAAGAAAAAATGAATCATAATTAATTTCGTTCGTGCCCATGGTCTCTTTTTTCCCTATGACTTACTTAAAACAGTATCTGAATATGTGCTATGAACAGAATTGTCACTCATTGAATTTGAACTGCATGCACTAGTAGATCCATCACAGTGAAAGGAGCCATCCAAACTTTGAGTTGAAAAATCAGAACTGTTTGTGTTAGATGTTGATTTTCGATTCCTTGAAATATTCTTTGGACTAGGAAATATCTGAACAAAACATTACAATAAACATCTTGTTTACTCATATTCCAGAGTAAAAAAATAATTTACTTGAGTAAACATCATACGTGAAGGAGACTGAAGACAGTGGATTTTTAAAGAAGAGCCCCTGTGGCTCATAGAAACTGTTCCAAAAATCATTTCACTGAGAAGTCTTGTATCACCAAATGGTTTATGTAACTGAAAAATAATGTTAAATGAAGAACATTAGAATGAGGATCAGAATGAAAACAATAAAACAAAATGGTAAATTAAATTTTCATTTATACCTTAAAACCATGTCCATTGTTAATTTCTGCATAAAGTGTATTGTTTTCTAAATTATTTCCACTTTTACTGGTGTTATGAATTTCTACTTTCTCAATGGTTTGGGAATCAAATAAGAGCTTTCTACCTCTGTAATCGCACTCTTTGAATAAAACAACTCTTACCTGGTCACTCGAAAAATCAAAAATATTTTCACTGAAAAATAATATAGATGAAGTTGAAAATAAATAAAGAGTTTAAAATATAATGAGTAATTTAACAATCATGTAAATAGTAACAGGCAAAATCAAATATTAACTCTATAACTTATGAATTAAAGAAGTGGCTCTACTTTTGTTGCCACTGATTATTTGGTAATTTATCTATACAGTTCTAAAAATAGAAAGAACGTGACATGTAATAATGCCCCCACTATTTATTTAATAAATTGCAGACATTTCATATTTTGCATTCAAGATTGCGCCTTTACAACTTATAATTGCATTATTAATAAATTATTAAAGGGCATTCATTACACACATTGGTAGATGAATGAAATTTTTAATGTGTCCCCATTTTACAACAATTTTCTTTCATTTCACTATTAGAATATTACAATCAAACAGAGCATTATTTAGGAATTATTTAATTCTATTTTCTTTTTGTTTGTATAATTTGTACACAATATTCAGCAGGTAAAAAGTAAGGTTACAGTTAAGTTAAAATTAATCAAACAAACGTTAACAATAAATAAAACAATTTTAAAATTCTAACAGTTCAACATTAACATACCTAACATCGCTGTTGTGACAATTGGTATTGTACTTTTTTCTTGTATAAAACAATTTATGAAACAATGCCATTCTACTTCACCACTACACCATTAACTACATTTATCAGAATTGTATTTAACGTATGTATTTAAAAGTGCCAGGAAGTTTCACTGCTGTAAATATTGGAATCACGTGCGTACGTACAGTCATATGATTTTAGATAGGTCATTTGATCTGTGACTAACAGTGGCACACAAACTTTTTTTACATTATTTGTGTATTTTGCATTACGTTCACTGGGGAAAAAGCGTAAATTGAGCGTAACGATAACTAGATGTAATTATTTAAATGGATAATGAATAAGTACGCATTACAATTTAAATTTAAGATAATTAGATTGGAATTATATTCAACGATACGAGCCATACATCACGTAAAAATAAAATTGGTGCCAATTATACAAAACATACCTGCTGAAGTCTATTTTTGAGATATATAAAAATATTTAAATATCAATTTTTCTTATTTATCTAAAAAAAATAAATAGTGTATGTACCTAAATTAATTTCATTTATAATAATTTAGTACATATCTTAATACAGCCCCAACCAATGTTATTAAATTTATAACATAATAAAATTTTTATCTCAAAAAAAAATGCAATACGTAACTTGTTTTGATTATTAATAACAATCTTTTTTTCGCAATCACTGCTGCGTTTTAAAATAGCGGCATTTATAACTATAATAAATATATATACATAATAAATATGAATAAAATAAGTAAAAGCAGGTTCTACTGATTTCAAATTTCAATATTATAACATTTATGTTTTGTATTATACCAATTTTAATAATAAGAAAGATAATTAAGAATATGAGAAATAAAATAAAAATTGCAATTGTAAGGAAACAGGCAAAAACAAAGATTATGTAAATGTCCTGTACTATATATTTTTTATAATTTACTTTGATATAACCATGACAAATGGATTGAATATGATTTTATTTATGCGTAAAGGAGTTTGAAAATAATTAGACTCAATACTAAGCGTTTTAATCAGTTCATTATAAAATTTCACGTAGTTTTTAGTTATGCAACCAGCAGTAATTATTGTTTTGGAGGTTGTCTGGAAATGATTTGCCTATGTAACCGAAATGTTTATTAACTATGACGTAATTTTACAATTATTATATACATAACGTAAGATTGCTATGCTGGTTTTACCATAATTACGCCACGGATTTAAATTACTCAAATATCAAAAAACTATAGTAATAAAACATAGTGGCAGTTTCAAAATTATGAACAAAAGTATAAAAAATCTTTTACGCTCTTAAGGTCCTTTTTTTACTAGAATATAACAGCACGGTCAGCTTTTTGATATACGCCCTTTTTTCATAACATGAAATTGTTTCTTTTTAGTAGAAACTGCAGTTGGCTATAATTATTACAAAAATAACAAATAACTTCTTATTAAATACATTAGAAAACGGTATCGAATCACCATTTACTTTTTTATTTAAAGAAAAATTTTTTTAGAATTTGTTGTATACGTTTTATTTAATAGTTAGTGGTTTCTCTTCGTTCTAACGTTTGTTTTTTCAATATCCGATATTCGATCACCTTGCATACGTGACATTCATCTAATTCAATAAATACAAAAAATATTGTATGTATACGTGTGTGTAAAGATAAACTGCCTTTGTCAGGAGTTGTTTCAACATTGAAATAATATTTTAAAACTAAGCTAAAGTAATTTAAAAATGCTCTGTTACTTTCTTAATTCAAAATTATTATATATCCACTGTTTACGAAATAAAAAAATTGCAGGTCTGTCTAAATCGTAAATCAAAGATTTTTGCAGAATTTCGTTTTTATATCGATAATCATTTTGTAACTGTTAAAAATTATTTTTAAATATCTCACCAAACAAGTAATTGTAATAAAAAATAAAAATGCAAATAACTTTTAATTCGACAAAGAAAATCCTACTATTAAATTCATTAAATACGACACCAAATTATAATAAAAAAAATCCTTATTATGAGAAGGTTTAATGTTATTTTGTTTTTATAAAATTCATTACAATTTTAAACTGTAATTCTCTGTATTGTATCCATCGAAGACGCCATCAAATACAGAATAGGTTCGCCCTCAACCCTCTTGAAGGTATCCCTGTTCGCCAACGGATAAGTTTTACGATGGTCTCACAATTGATATTAATTGATAATTGGAGTGATAAGTGATCTTGATGTAGACTTGGACTTAAAGTTATGTAGAATTAGAATTGTTCAAAGCACTGAAACAATTAAATAATTTGCTTTATAATAGTAATAACTTATAGAAAATGTCCAATATCTCGCATTGATAATGCCCACGTGTGAAGTAGGCGAAACACCTGTCCCCTCATATTAAATTTAATTAGTGGTAATTAGGGTGAGTCTTTCTTTATTTAATTATAAATTATGTGATTAAATCGCGATACTAACCATTTCTGGTTGCAGAAAATAGATGAAGAAGCTGTTCACCTATTTCACCTTACTTTTGTATATTTAAACATATTACACAATTGCAATTCAGTATATTACATATTGTTATTTATAATAGCGACAACGAAAATTGCTTTCCACAAATACAAAAAAAAGCCTTTACCAAACTGCCAATCAGCCAATCGTTTTAAAAATAGTAATAAAATAAATTGTCCTATTCAAATAAAGATATCCACTAAATGGTTTTTTTTATTAACAATAATACTGTTATTGCGCTTTCTTGATAACTTTGAAAACGAATTAGAATATATTCTACTATTTGTATAAACGTAAGACTGCTGTACACAACATGATTTGTTTTTTAGTATTTTTGTTAATGGTGATAACAGATTATTCTTCCTCGGATTGCCCTTGTGATGTAAGAAAAAATGGCACATAATTTACAACTTCTAAAAATAATTCCATTTTTTTAATGTAGAATAGCAACCCTGCACCCCTATATGACGTAGCTTTTCCGGAAGATATAGGAAGTAAGTATTAGTTTAATAAAACACCCTGTCCCAAAATTTCAATTTTCAAAGGTTAATTTTACCCCGTAAATATACATGTCAAGGGCAGATATTTAAAAAAATATTTGAATTTTTAAGTTGACTATTAAATAAAGATAACTGACCATAAAAATTTTCATTTTATTTTAAAAGTTAGATTTAGATTTTTTAGATGGTTAGATATAATTAATTTAAATATTTAATAGTAGTAGAAGTTATGTGTTGAAACTCCATTTAACATTAAAATTTAAAGTTGAGATTGAATATCGAACGATTATTTATTACCTATTATCGATTTGATCATTAAGAATAATATTTAATTTATTGTATTTATTAATAAACATGTTTTCTATGAGATTAAGTTTAACTCCGTTATTTAATATGTTTGATATTTTAAATTGTTTGTTGAATTGATGTTTTCCGTTTTTGAAGTCTGGATTTCTTATTAACATAAAACTACTGGTATATAAGTACAATTTATTCCTAATATTAACATTACATTTCGAAACAATTGTTGTGGACAATGAAACAATTTTGAAATTATGATTAGTTTACATATTATTATATTGATTTAAACCGACGAAACAACTTTTTTATTTAGTACTGTGGCTTTAGGAGTTGTTTTACCTTGGAATAGGAAGAAAGGTGCGAGTGGTGAATTATTTAAGTCTATCTAATAGTTTATTAAAATATTGCGATTTACATGAAGTATTGAAAATCAACCAATTAAAAAAAAATGCAATGTTATTAACGAACAAATAAATTTAAATACATTTTTGCGATATTAATTATTGAATTAATTTCAATATCCCCACTACAGATTACCTCATACAATGAGGGAAAAATTTGTTACTGTGTTCCGTCGGGAACGTAATAACAGTAACAAATTTTTCCCTCATTGTATGAGGTAATCTGTAGTGGGGATATTGAAATTAATTCAATAATTAATATCGCATTAATGTATTTAAATTTTATCCCTACTAAAAATCCTGCAAATATTACATTGTTAAATAATCATCAATGGTACTCGAAATATTGGCCGTGAGAGTGGTGTAACAGTTACTGACGAAACGTCTGGACCTAAATGGTTCATAGTTAACAAAGTATTTATGCATTGATGAAGTACAATATTTTAATGGGTTATGCACGATCAGTTTCATTAGTATGGCATTGTCACCTTTATTGATAAAACTTCATAATACTTTATTTTAGAATCAGTTAGCAAACATCGAAGAATAATTAGTGGTACTTTAGCCGAATCCAAGCAATTTCCATGGCAAGCCATGATTGTGTATACCTCAAAAAATCGGAAGGCTCTATGTGGTGGTTCCCTTATTACACCCCGCTGGATTTTAACAGCAGGACACTGTGCTATTGAGTAATGATAATCTTTC